>CM019705.1:4865459-7265459 GCA_009760885.1 Achatina immaculata | reverse complement strand
TTTTCGGGTTAGCTTTTGTCTAGAGAATTTCATCTTACAATTTGTTCCTTATCCCATTCTCATTCCTTTATCTGATCACGGGAGATACATGCTCATATGAGAGATGCAGAGAGAATTAGCCAGTGCACGGAAACGGATGGATCAGGCTGGTGTAATAATAATACTGCGATGGTTCAAAACTAGACCGCGACACTATTGCATACCATCTATTCAAGACTGCTTCTATCAAGTGATAGTTGTTTACGCTACGTTTGCCACGGTTCAGACTTTCGGTCAGCTCCTTTAAATGGTCCTTCACAACTACAGTTCTATTCCCGCTCCTTTTTCCCACTACGGCTTTACCAATGTTGCACTTGTCCATTCTCAGCACTGTCCCACATGCCCTGTACAATAAAACCACATTCATTCATTTGCATGTCCCTTGCGGAACTTTGCCTCCCTAACAGCACTCATGTAGGCCTCTCGGTTGTAAGCAAGATGGCCTGCTGCTGATGCAGATCATCAACGATGTCTTGCAGCCATCTTCGCAATTGTCTTCCTTTCTTTTTCCCATTATGTACCCTTCCAAGATGGTTCTCTCTAAATTATCATGACGTCTAATGTATCCAAAATATTTAGTTTTCTTTGTTTAATCCTATTTACTAGCCAGCCTTCTTCAATATTAAGTTCTTGCGGTATGGATATATTTGTTCTTTTTTTTGTGTCCATGATATTTGAAGAACTCTTCTGTAGCATTTACATTCAAAGGCATTGAATAAAACCACGGCTCGTCATTGAACCTATTATTTTAAAAGGATTTTCTTTTTCAGTGTAAGGAAGCATATGTATGCTGTGAATATGACACGATGACGTCATGAACCACATCACGGACAACCAGTTGCATTGCCATCATCGGGGCCTCAATTTCATTGGCATACTTAATATTTTGATTTGGAAGGTTTCCGAACCCTGTGCCATTGCAGTAGACAAAAGAACTCCATCAATTTCTGCTGTTCCTAGTCACTGGCCATCTGAACATATTACTGTGTCGGATACTGTATGAGATCTTGAACTCAATGTTGACACCAGGCTGTTATTTGTTCCACCCTGTTCTGTACCCCTGTGGCTAGTTTCTATACCTCCCATGTTCATCTGGTATTGCAGATTAGTGTTCGCCTCAAACCGTTCCCAAATAACAATTAATACCAGTAGAATATACATTAAATAGCACAGGAGAGGCAACTGTTCTGGGCTCTGAGAAACATGGCATCTGATAGCCAACAACATTGAAGCTATCCATCGAACTAGTTTTGCATGTACACCAGCATTATATTGTGTAATTCACTCTGTTGTATGCATCCTCAATATCAAATGCCGTAACTGCAGTTTCCTTTTTTGTCTGATTTCCATCATATACACACACTTGATGATGTGCCAGGAGCACTGCGCTGTTAGTTGATATCTTCTTATATCTTTTTTCCCAAATGATTAACTTTTTAATGTATTCTGTGGTAGTCCGCTGATTTCTAAAAAGCCGGATATTAATTCGCCCAGCTATTTTTGGCATGCAGTCAGTGCAGCCAGACTGAAATACAAAATTCGGTCCCGAAAACCCTATTTGTCAGGGTTTTTGTTTTTCCTTTCAAATTAAAAGATTGTGCTAAATTTCTTCTATCCCTCGATTTCAGTCTGGCAAAACTGCTATACACACAAAACATGGAAACTTAATTTCTTATTCCTGTTGGAATTTCTGAGTTTCGTGTCATTTCGGTTTTACGAGAGATGCATTCTACTGGCGACGTCAAGTCTCCTCTGTGTAACAGAATAACAATTCTGTACAGAGTGTGTGTAACCCTGTAGTAAGACCACAACTCATCACCGTGTGCCAAGCACGTGGTTCGAGAAAATTCGAAGTCATGTGGTTGAGTTGAACGGAAGGTATGCATGGGCTGAGAAAGTTAGTCTTTGGTCAGAATGTGTTAGAGAAAGGTTGTGTGATTGACTCTAGTATGTGGTAGAGAGAGCCTTACTTGTTTGTTGTAGCAGGAGCTTTATTGGTTTTGTGATGTAGGAAGAATTTTAGTAGTTTTATTGCAGATTGGAATCTCGTTAGGAAGAGTTTCTACCATTGGCAATTTGTTGGTAGTGAGATGGAAGAATTAGTTTTTTCCCTGTGTTGGTTGATGTTTTGTTGGTAATGTTGTAAGTATTGATTTTTTGTGTGCATAGTACATTGTAAGGTTTTCGCCCATATGGCGTAGAGTTCGCTCACGCCGGGCACTGTTAATGTAATTCTTGTTCAGCCTGATGGTTATGTTTCCATCATTCATGATTTCACCCTCATTATGTCCATTAATAAATGTGCGTGGTCTGATGATATACTACACCAATTGGCTTTGTTGCAATTCTCATTGTTGACCAGTTGTCTTGGTTGGAAGACTGCCAAGTTATGTTAAGCTGTGTATTTGTATTATTTTGTGGAGTTGGAAGCCTGGGTGTCTTGTATTTTCTCAGTGTATAATATAGAAAATTAGGTGACTGTTAGAACACCAACAACAAGAAGAAATGTATAAGTTCAAACTGTACTCCACAAGTAGACAATGATCAAACCAGTAGAAAACCACTTTAGTTGGCACCAGGTAGAGTAAAAGTAAAGAATAAACTGTTTCAGTGGTGCCTTAAAAATTATAAATAGTCAAATCTATTACATCTGTCTTTCTAGTGAACTAAATGAAAAGCTCAGTTTTGAATGCCCTGTACACATACTTCATAATGCGGTAATGATAGCAGCTGTAGACATGGAAGCTGTAATTATTTCTTACCATATAGGCGAAGTATTTGAAAGAAATTTACTAATGTATGTATGTAGACTGTCACAAATTGCTGCCACATTAAACAAAAAAAAAACAAGGTGGTTAATTTCGCTCCTGTTAGTAGTTCTTTTCCAGTTCAGATAAAAACCTCCTGTCAAATGCACAGCTCAATAGACTAGAGCACGTACAAGGCAACAGAAGACCAGAGATACTCCAGCAGCGGCCATGCACTATGCCTGACATGCTGAATGTGAAGTCTGAACACACGTATGCTCAAGTAAAAACAATACATCAGGGTTCCATAAAGAACTGGTGTTTATAAAGGGCAGATGCATCAAAGAAGTTGATCTTGGATGGCTGAGACTAAAGATCACTCACTCGCTCCCTCCCTCTCACTCACTCACTCACTCGGCTCAGTGACTCGAAGCAGCAGAATTGGTTATGTTTTGTTGTCTACCACAATGGAAGAGTAGTGCCACATGGTCCGAGAGCCTTTGAAGTCACCACATTGAGTATTCGAATGGAGGCCGCGTCGGCGCCATTGGAATGGCTGGTTGTCCACGTGGTTAATGGTGTCATTGTGACGGATTAACTGAGTGTGTTTCATAAGACCGCAGAAACTGCTTCGAAAAAAAATGAATTCATCTGTTAAATCAGTCAACTGTGATAAGCCTAACGCGCCATTACCATCCAGGTTATGTGGTAATGAAGTGGCAGACAGACTTGCTGGACAGGCGGGCTGAGAATAGACAAAGGTGACATTGCCAAAGCCGTTGTGGAAAGACTGTGGGAGTAGAATTACAACATAAATGTAAAAAGATTGCTGAACTAGGATAAATTAAGCGTGCTGGCAAGAAATCCTAACTGTGTGGCACAAAACGCATCACAAACAGCCAACATCAGATTGAAACCACTAGCAAACATATCTTGGCGGCGAAGCATATATGGAGCTGTCCTGAATGCAATGACACTGGAGTCTGAACTTTTAATCTCTGAACTTTTGTTCATTTCTCATGGCCTTTTCCAGTTTCTTTAAATCTCTTTTCTCATCTGTTCTGTGAGATAGCAAAAGTCACCATTGCTATTTCTCTGTCTCTAGCCAACGTATTCCATCCTTGGCTGCATCTCTAAAAATAATTAATTAAAACCAAAATAGGAACAACTTTAATTAATTAATGAGCATGCAGTTGTGGTGTTTCGGTTTATGCCTTAATCATACAAAAATATACAGGGCAAAGAAATAGCGAAACTTATAAAATATAAATTCATGTCACTGCTACACAACAAATATGAAGGAAACAATTACAAAAGCAGGAGCACTAAGTTGTGATTTGTAAGAAGCTACATTCAGGAGTGCACATGGTATTTTTTTGCCAAAGAAATAAAAAGTATTCCTTATATAGAAACATTTTTTTTAAAGTAAAAAAAAACAAACTAGTACAGTGAAAGCTGGTAATTTTTTTTATTGTATTGGCTTCAAACACTGGTTATTTTCATTTTCAATATGCTGAAAGTCTGGTGGATATTTTCTGTACAGCAGTAATGTAGCAGCATAGCAAGGTGAAATCACAAAAGAAAAGTTGCAGATAAAAAAAAAAAAGCTACACAACTGCATCAGGTATTATGAAACAAATTTTCTGGCATTATGTAAAGAAATGATATAATTACAGTCTACCATATATGATATCAGCAGCCACAATGTTTTCATTAAATGAGATACAACAAACAATACACAAAAAAGGGGTTGGAGAAGCAGACGTGTGGAATAAAAAAAAAATACTGTGTTTATGACCAATGAAGTGACCAAATGAAATCACTTCTTGTTTTGGATTAACTAAAATGACAGCGTAATTAATACTAATGTGCTTAATTTATGCATTAACTATGTTATTTAACCAAAGAGTTAAATACCAGTCTTTTGTCACTGCTCCTTAGTGAATAATGTTGTTCAATAAATTTTACTTATCTGTCTATTGCTCATATTTACAGTTCTGCCTCATATAAGTATGTTGGGCAGTTTTAAAATTAATAAGCAAACAATGGAATTTAATTGCTGCAGTGATAATGTTAGTTAATTAATGATGTTAACATTAATTTATGGTGCTTAAAAATGATATCTTTAATCAAGCCTGTCGAACAGTTTACAAAAGATTTTCAAAACACTGTTTTTGTCTATGAATAACTTTTGTCTCAGAACAGGACTGAAACTGTTGTATAAATACATTACATACAGGAAACACAATATACATTATTTTAGAAACAACAAAAGGAAGGCTTATAAATGGCATTGCTATGTATCACAGAATTGATGATAAAGGATTCAACAGCAGTCAATGAAATAAGCAGTTATAGGTGAGGTTATGTAATAAAGTTACAAAAAATATTAATGCAACAAAGATTTTTATAAAAATGATTTTTTAGTCAGGTGGCGTAACAAAGCCAAGAGTGATGTTTTCAGCATTTTCATCAGTTTGTCTCAGTCAGCAGTAAATATACACATAATTAAATGCAAATATTGAGTGCCTACAATAGTAGGCACTTCTAATAAGAAGTTTATCAATTGATGTTTAAAAAATATAGATTCAGAAATTTAGATTTCTGTGATAACATAAACTGCCGTGGCAGCTGAAGGTTTTAAAATTTAATCTGCCGTCTAAACTGTAATAATGTGGATGTGTGTGTATGAGTGTATATCATGAACGTTAATATGTTTCTCTCAAGTTTAAAATCAATATATTTGAACCTTTCACTAAGAATTAAGTTTTCTTTTAATAAATTGGTGGTGCTTTGACTGTAGTGTATCATACTGTGAAGTAAAGGTGAACAATAGGTATGATGCTGCTTTACAAATGTGTTATAAGACAAGATCAGAAAAGTGAAAAACACAATAAAAATCCAAAAATGCAATCTGTGATCGATGTTTTACCAAAGTATCAATCGTTTTTGTTGCCTTTATTGTAAACACCACCTCTCATTCCAATTTTCCTACTTTTTTTTGGTATAAAACTGCACACATATCACATTTTTTTCTTTCAATGAATTTTTCACTGCAATTTAAATTGTATCTGACTGAACTATCTTCTACAAAATGTTTCTTGAAAATTCTATTATTTTACATTTTTAAAAAAAGATTACACTATATTTCAAAATGAAAAAAAAAAAGTCTATTACACCGACTCATACAATTCAATGCTAAGACTAGATTACATGCACAGTCAAAAAAAAAAGAAAAGATTTTATAACAGTAAGAAACCTGTGCCTCTGTTATTGGTGACTGTCCAAACTGATCTGAAAAGGTCTCTGGTTTATCTGAAACAACAAATGTAGCGTGACAGCATTATATATAATATACAATGTATGGTAAGAGCCACATGTTCTCATACCAGATCAGCAGCACATGTAACCACAGTTACTTGTTAGAAATCAATGTCCAACAATAAACTGTTGAAGAATGTTTCTTTACAACTGATTCTGAATGGAAAGACACAACAAAATTGATAATCAGTGCTCTAGGACACTGACTACAGCTCATGTAAAGTTTATTTTCTCAATTTCTTACTTCCAATTTGATAAACGTTCAGCATTACCCCTACTTCGTTTTCTCCATCACACAGTCCTGATATTAACAAATACTTCGTTTTCTCCATTACACAGTCCTGATATTGACAAATACTTCATCATACCGTCCTGATATTAACAAATATTTCATTTTCTTCATCACATTATACTTTTTTTTTTTTCATTACACAGGTTAGATATTACCAATAGTTCCTTATCTTCATCACACAGTTCTGATATTATAAATCTATTTTTTTTTTCATCACACAGGTTCCTTATCTTTATCAGACAGTAATTACCAATACTTTTTTTCTTCATCACAGACATAATATTACCAATACTTTCTTCTCCTCATCACACAGTCATATTCCTATTTCTGTTTCTTCATCATACAGTAATATTCAATACTTTTAATATTCAATATTTTTTTTCTTTATCAGTTTTAATATTACCATAACTTTCATTTCTTCAGTTTCATTTGTTTCTTGTTAAAAAAAAATGTATTCCGAACCTTAATCCCTCCATTAATCTGTTAGCAGTAAGAAAGCATACGACACAGGAAAAATTACTCCATGAAGAATTTTACTAGATCAGCCTTCTAAGTTCATTCCCAGCTTTTCTCTATCACTGACTGCCTCTGACATAAAATCCTTATTACTGCATTGCATTTTTTCTATTACATTCTTTATATCTTACCTTCTGTTTAAATCGCCATCATGAGCACCCTTTTATTACTTTTCCAAATTTCCCAATGCATCTTTCCCATTGCAACATATGGTTGTGAGCCCTGGACACTAAACAAAACAGTTGAGAAACACATAATGCCTTTGGGTCTAATTTCTACAGAAGAGTCCCTCAAATACCATTGACACAAAAAAGAAAATATATATCCATACTCACTCACTCATTTGCGTGTCCCTTGCGGAACTTTGCCTCCATAACAGCTCTCCTGTAGGCCTTTTGGTTGTGAGCAAGATGCCATGCTGCTGATACATCCATCTGCAGATCATCAACGATGTCTTGCAGCCATCTTTGCTTTGGTCTTCTTCCTCTTTTTCTTTTTCCCATTATGTACCCTTCCAAGACGGTCTTCTCTAGATTATCATGAAGTTTAATATGTCCAAAATATTTAAGTTTTCTTTGTTTAATCCTCTTTACTAGTCAGCCTTCTTCAATTTTAAGTTCTTGTAGTATGGATATATGTTATTTCTTGTGTCCATATTTCCAAAGAGCTCTACTGTAGCATTTACACTCAAAGGCATTTATGTGTTTCTTAGCTGTCCAGGACTCACAGGCATATGTTGTGATGGGAAAGATGCATGACCTTAAAAATCTTATTTTTGTAGTTTTGTCTGTTCCTCTCCACAGAATTCTTTAGTTGTTTTACTTTTTGAAGAGCGACAGATGTCCTCCTTTTAATTTCCCTCATATTGTACCTCCATTATTAGTTAGTAATGATCCAAGATATTCAAAACTCTCCACTTCTTCCAATTTTTCCTCATTGATACACATTTCAGATCCCTTGTTTGTTTTGTCAGTTGTTATTAATTTAGTTTTCTTTGCATTAAGACAGAGGTTTTGCTCTTCACTGTTCTTACAGATTGACATAATTAGTTTTTCCATTCCTTTTTGTTTTGTGGACAGTAATACTGTGTCATCTGCATATCTAATCTCTGGTATTTCATAACCTCCAATTTTTATGGCGTCGTAATATTCTTTGTCTACATCTTCTCTAACATTCCTCATTATATTTTCAGTATACAAGTTAAATAAGTAAGGTGACAATATACACCTCTGACGCACCCCTTGTTTTATGTCAAACTGAGTTGTTTCACCATTTATTCTTACAAGTTTCCTGTTGGTCTAGATACAGCAGTGATGCTAATTGTATGAAATGTGTTGGAAATCCCATTTTTCCCCAAAGTTTCTGGTGTTGTACACAATCAAATACCTTTAATAGTCTACAAAAGATAAATATAGATTCACATTAAACTCTCTGCATTTCTCTATTATTAATCTTATATTGAATATATGATCTCTTGATCCTATTCCTTGCCTGAATCCAGCTTGGATCATATTGGCTTCTTCTATTTTCTTATGAAGTCTACCCATTATGATTTTTAACAGAATTTTACTACAAGAACTTAATACTGAAGAAAGTTGGCTAGTAAAGAGGATTAAACAGAGAAAACTTAAACATTCTGGACATATTAAACATCATGAGAACATCATGACAGTCTTGGAAGGGTACATAATGGGAAAAAGAGAGGAAAACCAAAGAGAAGATGGCTGCAAGATATCGTTGATGATCTGTGAATGGATGCATCAGCAGTAGGGCATCTTGCTTACAACCAAGAGGCCTACAGGAGAGCTGTTAGGTAGGCAAAGTTCCCAAATGGACATACAAATGACTGACTGAATTTTCTTCATTGTGTTTACTCAGTACTGATGGTCACTTGTTTAAAATACATGTAATCACTGTCTTCTTGTTATTTTTTCAAGCAAGTTTCAATTACTTATTTAATTTTTGCACGATAATTATCAAACTCATATCACCTGCCTTCTGTCTGTAAAATGTTTTAAGACATTCTCTTGCTTATAAGATGTCCTCAAAGTTCTGACACACTAATATTCTGTGATTTCTTCATACTGGAAACTAATGAAGTTACTATGCTTTCACAGCGCTCTTATAGCCAACAATTACAGGTAAAAATGCTTCATTCACACAATTTTACCAAAGATGAAAATAACAAGGCTTGTACACAGCAAACTGTCAGAGACAAAGTGTGTATGATTAACCTCAAAAATTGTTTATACAGCATTTTTTATGGGTCAGAAAGAAAAATAGTAAGATAATGATAGCAGTGACAATTCACTGTCAATCTCTTATTATTTTTCTTACTATCTGGATGTTTGTGTTTGTCTGGAAATGTTAAACATTCCTGGAGCTAGGATTCATTTATAACATTGGAGTATATCTGGAGGACCTTGACTTTGGGGACGATATTTGTCTATTATCAAGCAGCCACAAAGATATGAAAGATAAAATAAAGATAAAATAAAGATAAAATAAACAAGCCAACTCAGAATGCAAACAACATAGGACTAAAGATCAACGTAGGAAAGACAAAGTTAATGAAGCAAAATGTGAACAGCAGAAATGTACTCAGAGTAGATAGCAAGCTAGAGGAGGTCAATGAATTTGTATACCATGGCAGTAGAGTAGTAGAAAATGTCGACAGCACAGAGGACATCAACAGCAGACTTACTAGAGCAAACCAGGCTTTTGCAGTGCAACAGACTATAAGGAAATCTAAAAAACTAAGCATAAATACTAAAATCAAGATATTTAAGAGTAATGTTCTAAGTGTACTACTCTATGGAAGTGAATGCTGGAAAATCACCAAAACCATAGAAAACAAGTTGGATTCTTTCCAGACTAAATGTTTACGAAGAATTAGAAAAATATTTTGGCCAAACACCATAAGAAATAACATCTTATTAGCAGAAATGCAGATGAAACCACTGATAACATTTATTGAGGAAAGACGCTGGCGATGGTTGGGACATGTGCTCCGAATGACTGACAACTCATTACCAAAAATAGCACTAAGATGGACACCACAGGGGGAACAGAAGTAAGTGTAGACCAAAAGAGACATGGAGAACAACAGAAAGGATGTTGAGCAATAGAGGGCTCACCTGGGCAAGAGCAGAAAAAAGGCAAGGGACAGGCATTTGTGGAAAACCCTTGCGGAAGCCCCATGTGCCCTGGGCACATAAGGTTCAGAGAGAGAGAGAGAGAGAGAGAGAACTCTTTCAGATCCTATTTTAAACAACCATATCAATATATCTATTTGTCTTATCTCCTCCTCACATACCTCTTGATGCTGAGGGGACAAATAGATAAATGATAGGGCTCGGCTGTGTGCTTCATATTTAAGGTTTCTGTAACTTCCTCCCTCCATCTTTTGCATTGGTGGCCCCTTATTCTGTTACCTACAGATCTTAGTGTGAGTGTGAATTTTGTGGTATGCTGTCTAGCAGTAGCCATGTAATGTGGCCAAACCATCTGACTTGTTGCTTCTGGCATTACTCCAACATCTGTCCCAATGGTGTCATTTCTTATTTGGTCTCTTCTTGTTACATTTAATGTTCTCCTTAAACACCTCATTTCTGTCATGACGAGTTTCCTTTTGTTTTTGGCTGTTAGTGTCCATGTATACATCTACACAAAAGATAATAAACAAAATAATCATTAGTCATTCACTTTATGACTGTCATTTACTGCTGTTAAATAGAACACTGAAGAATTCAAAATGAAAGAACTTCAACATGGAAATACATTTACCTCATCAAACTGTCATGTATGGAAGTTATTTGTACCATCTGTCTGTAACCCTTTACACGATTATCTGAAAAACTGAGCAAAGGATCACGAGTTCAAGACCCATCTGGGGACTAAACTCTTTCATGAGCCACAACCTCAGAATCAATATGTCATCTCCTTGATCACATTTCTGGCTTTCTTTTGCCAGCAAAAGTTAGGCACAGCAGATAAGTTGGCTAATAGTGCATTACAAAAAAAATGATATACATGTAAAAATCAATCTCATATATACTCTCCCACAGTGAGCAAAATTAAAAAATAAAGAAAATACATGTTTCTTGTAACATTGTTGTGATCTTAAGGATTCAACCACATAGTTCTAGCTTCCCCAAAAAATGGATGATTAAATACACAATAAACCACCAAATTTCATAAGATTCAAGATTATGTTGTTCAGTCTTATACAATTCATGATTACATAACTTCATTAGTTATAAATCACTTAATACATAAAAACAAAGTTTATTATGTTTAACTGACCTTTATAAGTAACCAAATCAATAAGTGAGGAAAGAACTTTTTTTTTTTTCAACCTGCAAAACAAATAATATAAATCTTATACAACACTGTGGTGTCATTTTAATCTCTGGTGAAGATTTCTTAGCCACATAAATTTAATATTTTAATCCTGTGTAATTTTCTTAGACATCAGTCAAAATGTTAAAAAAATATACTGCAGAAAAATATATATTAACTTACCAGATTGCTTTAAAAAAAAATCTGTATAGCACCCAAAAAACAAGGGAACAAGTGACTGTCATAAGAAAAAATAATCAACTAAATGAAGTTACAGATAAAATGAATTTAAAGTATTTATTTTTACTGATAAACTGAATTTGAAGAATTTTATTTGCACATAACTGAATTTAAAGTATTTCTAACTGTATATAAATTAAAGGATTTATAATGACATATAAACTGAATTTAAAGTATTTCTTTACTTTCAATTTGAACCATAAAACTTTTCCCTATTTTACTACCATATGTAATATTTTATAATTGCATTTAGTTACACTGTTTTGTTATTAAGGTCTATTTCAAAATCTTTCAGGAGTGAAGAACATGACAATTTTATATCCCAATGATTTTCTGGACTTTCACATGTTTTCTTAATGAAATTATTCAACTCTTAACATGAACTATGGATCGCTGAGTTAGTGCACTAATCCTTCATGGTGAGGCTGCTAAGTGATGTCTAGCTGGAGGTAGCACTGAGTACCTGGATCTTGGAGCTGGCAAGGGAAGCCAGGTCACCAAGCACATCACCTGTGTGTCTCTCTGGCATGATAGGGCCATGTTCTTTCAAACATGATCAACAATTTGTTTATTAATATGTGTTTATGTGAACACTGCTTCTCCATAGTTTATTTAATGTATGTTTAAGTGAACACTGGCTCTCTGTAGTTTGCTTTGCTTAATGTGTGTTTAAGTGAACATGAGCTCTCTATATTAAAGATTATAAGAAAATATAACTGGTAACAATGATGGCAGCAAGATGTTGCCTAGTAACATGACAAAAATGTTAACAGATATCATAACAAAACAATAAAATTGTTGTCATGATAACAGAAACAGCAATCTCTCACTACTTTTAAATCCGAATAAAATTGATATAACATATTCCAGTAACAATTTTCACCTTTTTTATTTTTCAAAAAGACGAGAATCTATATATCCCAGATACCTAGATTTAATTTTGAGAAATGTGGATGTAGACTTCCAGTTTCTGTATCTCTGTATCTTGCTAAAAAAAAAAAAACTTCATTTCTCAGAAAAAGGAATGGAAAAACTAATTATTTCAGTTCGTAAGAATAACGAAGAGAAAAATCTCTATCTTAATGCAAAGAAAACTAAATTGATAACAACTGACAAAACAAACAAGGCTGCTGATATATGTATCAATGAGGAAAAACTGGAAGAAGTGGAGAGTTTTAAATATCTTGGATCATTACTAACTAATAATGGAGATACAATGAGGGAAATTAAAAGGAGGACATCTATCGCTCTTCAAAAAGTAAAACAACTAAAGAATCTGTGGAGAGGAACAGACAGAACTACAAAAATAAGATTTTTAAGGGCATGCATCTTTCCCATCGCAACATATGCCTATGAGACCTGGACACTTAACAAAACAGCTGAGAAACACATAAATGCCTTTGAATGTAAATGCTACAGAAGAGTTCTTCAAATACCATGGACACAAAAAAAGAACAAATATATTCATACTACATTCATTCATTTGCATGTCCCTGGTGGAACTTTGCTTCCCAAACAGCACTCCTGTAGGCCTCTCAGTTGTGAGCAAGATGGCCTGCTGCTACTGCATCCATTTGCAGATCGTCAACAATGTCTTGCAGCCATCTTTGTTTTGGTCTTCCTCTTTTTCTTTTTCCCATTATGTATCCTTCCAATACGGTCTTTCTCTAAATTATCATGACGTTTAATGTGTCCAAAATATTTAAGTTTTCTCTCTTTTTCTCTCATCCATACTACATGAACATATTGAAGAAGGCTGGCTAGTAAAGAGGATTAAAAATGATGCACCAGCAGCAGCCATCTTGCTCACAACCGAGAGGCCTACAGGGGTGCTGTTAGGGAGGCAAAGTTCCGCAAGGGACATGCAAATGAATGAACATTTCTCTCTCTCTCTCTGTTCATATTTTGCTACTTATTTTTCCAATAAATAAGTATGCAATATTCATCATGGTGCATTTCTTTCACTACTTTTGCAAAAACTTCATTTCAGCTGAGGATTCCCACACTGCATTAATTTTTTCAATGGCACTGTGTACTTCTACAGTTCCTTTGTTTGCTTTCTTATCATTTTCTTTTTCGTTAATACAGGAATAATGGACAGGATCTAAAAGGTGGAGATTTCCCTATTTTATTACCATATGTAACATTTTATAATTGCACTTTGTTATACTGTTTTGTTTAAAGGTTCAAAATTCAGACTGGCATCAATGCATTCAGGGCAGCCCCATATATGCTCCACCACATGCCGCAACATCCATCCAAGAGTATATTTGCTAATAATTCCCATCAAGTGTTGGTTCTTTACTATGTGTTTTCTGCCACACAGTTCACATTTCCTACTAGAACCCTTTAATTTGTTCTAGCTCCAGCAATTACGTTACTTGAGATTTAACTGTTTATTAGGTTTTATTTCAAAATTTGACAGCACCCAGTTTGCTGAACCAGTAATTAACCCTAATTTAAATACAAATAAAAATAAAACATTCAGTGTACAAAACTTGAACAACACATGAGGCAAATGCTGCAAATGAACACTTTTGTTTGTTACACAGAGGGCAATATATGATACACCCAAGAGTTAATATTACTCTGGTTTTCATGGACAAGAGCTCCAACACTCATTTATTCCTTATTCTCAGTTTCTGATCAAGCTTCTGAATCATCCACTCCTTTACTGCTGTCTTTCAACATAACCTTCCTCTTGGCAGGTTGTGGCCGGTTTGGGTTCAAATCTTTTATGGTGATAGTGCTGGGACCCCCACCACCCCACACATCATCATCTGGACTTTTGAACTGTGTGAGAGAAATGTAAAAATATACATAAAAAATGGTACAGGAAAATTATTATTTATTTACATTGATTTCATAATTATATATATTACAAACTAACAAGGACTATCACAGGCATTTCTCTTATATACATTATATATATATATATATATATATATATATAGAATGTGTGTGTGTATGTGTGCAAATGTGCAGGCCAAGTCAGCATTCCAGAAAATGAGAAACATCTTGTGCAACAGATCCATATCAATGGAAACAAGATTCAGAGTACTTAAATGTTACATAGAGCCAATTTTGTTTTATGGATGTGAAGCATGGTCCATGAATAAGAGAGTATAATGAGAAATATAGATCACTGAAATGTGGTTCATATGAAGGATGTTGAAGGTACCATGGACAACTAAGAAAACCAATGAAAAAGTCTTAATAGATGCTGGCGTTAAAAGCTAATTACAACAAAGATCAGAGGCAGATAAACGAGATTTGTAGGACATTTTCTGAGAAGAGGAAAATTGGAACACATTGTGACAACTGAAAAAATTAAGGGAAGAAGAGACAGAGGAAGACAGAAGTTACTGGATGAGCTGTCAGTGTAGCTAGGAAGAAAGTCACCGGTGGATCTCATAATCAAGTCTAAAGACAGGGATTTGTGGAGAGAAATGACTGCCTACGCCACACAGCATGGCACTTGATATATATATCTTCTTACATCCTTCCTGTGCTGTTAAACATCACAAAGGGTAGTTTGCGGAATTTTCCTGTTTTCTGTGAGCTTTTAAACATCAACAAGGAATTTTATGCCACTAATCTGGCCTTTCTTAACAATGTCCTCTTTAGAGTTTCATGTGGTTGACCTCTTTTTTTTTTTTGGATTCTCTTACTATTTCTTCTCATCATGTAACCAATATATGATGTCCATTCTCTTTTTCTGATCACCCATGAGATGTTGTTTTTCGCTCATCTGCCTTATCTCTCTGTTGGTCTTGATTTTGTTCCACTTTATACTGAGTATTTTCCTTAGTCATCTGTTTTCAAAAGAGTCTAATTTCTTGTCTATTTTTTGTTTTACAGCTTTCACGTGCATAATTGAGAATGGAAATTACATCTGAATTGAATAATCTTGGCTTGGGTTTTGTGCTTAGAACTTTTGAATGCCATATGTTCTCAAGATTCTTGAAGGTCAATGCTGCTTTTGCTAACTTCCTTTCTGGTGAAACCACTCTGGTCTATGTAGCAGCCATGGTATGCAAATTAGTTTACTTCATCAACAACTGTTCTTCTATGTATATTTTTCCTTCCTGATTAATGAGAAGTTTCATTATTTTTGTCTTTGTTAATTTCAGGACCTATTTTGCTAGCCAATAAAGACAGGGAATCTGTTTTTTCTTGCATCAGTTTCACATTGTCACTGATAAGAGTTATGCCATCTGCAAAATCAAGATCTTCTATTTGGATCCCATGTACCCAATCAATGCCTGTTTTACCTGTACAGTATCTTTTCATTATAAAGTCTATGGCAAAAAGTAATGGAGATAATATACATCTTTGTTTCATGCCTGTTTCAATCTGAAACCATTCGGTCATTCTTTCTTCTGTCTTGACTCCATAAACATATCCGATCTCTAATGATGTTGACAATTTTAGATGGTATTCCATATAGTCTTTAAATTCTCCACAATGAATCTCTGTGTATGCTATCAAATACTTTTTTAAAGTCTGTGAAGTTCAGGAATTATGGTTTCTGCTTTTCAATATGTTCTTCAAGTATTATTCTTAGATTAAAGATCTGGTCGAGACAGCTTCTCCCTTTTCGAAATCCTGCCTGTTCTTCTCTCATTGCAGTATCCACTACATCCTTAATTCTATTCAGAATCACTTTACAAAACACCTTTGACATAATTGATAGTAAGGAAGTAAAATGATATATATATATATATATATATATATATATATATATATAGCTTTTCTCTTTTCTAACATAACTTATTGCTTATCGCTCCTATTTTCTCTTTCTCTAACATATTGTACAGTGTTTCTTTTTCCTGTCCTGACAGTCTGCAACAGACTCTTTTGTAAAAGTGGGAACAGCTTCATTAATTTAAAGAATCACACAGTTGTAATGTTTTAGCTTCTGCCTTGTTCACACAAAAATAGCTGTAATGTTTCAGCTTTTGCTTTGCTCACAGAAAAACAATTTGCTCTCATTTCTTGACTTCATTGGCCCTGTGTATATTTATATATTTACATTTATATATTTAAACCACAAAAACTATTTGTGTTATCTGCAACTGGACCAACTCAAACGTGTGAAATGATCATAGCAAGAAAATTGTTACAATGATATAAAGATGGGTTAAGATGTAAGTTATAGTTCAAAATATGAGAAAATCAGAAAAGAAAAAAAAATGGGGAGGTAGGGAGGGGAGACATGGAGAAAAAGGCAAATGCAACTAATCCATCTTCAGTCAAAATTATATTAAAAAAAAAAAGATTTACTGCATAATAAAATCTGTGATGGCTATGTAAATAATACAACTCTGAAGATGTAAATGCTCTTTCCACTGCATACATCATATACCACTTAACATGTTCATTTTAATACTGTTAGCTTTTAACAACATAAAACACAGTCAAAACTGTGAAGAAAAAAACTATGCCCCCTGGTATTTGCATAGTGCAGGGGTATAAAGTATTGGTGTCTCCACAACAATGTCAAATAGGGAGCAGAACCTGTCTTTGCTCTCTTTGTTTTCCCCAGAAAAAAAACCAAAACATGCCCCGCTACCACCCAATTCCTGACTATATGCAAACCCTGGTGATGATCAGTCTGAAAAATCCCCCCCCCCCCAAAAAAAAAGAAGAATCAAACCCTGGGACCTCCTGATCAGGAGGAGTGCAACAACCACCACACCACTGTAGCAACTGTTTAGCTTTCAAAGATGACAATGCTAGAAATTAGTGATGACAATAGTTTATCTGGGATAACAAAACAGAGCTGGCCAAGACTCTGTCCTGCCTTTCCTTTGTAAATCCTTATAGACTCAGCATTATTATATGAATGACTACTCACTAGTATATGCTTACATTTAGAGAACTGGCTTAAGCAGGCAGATATTTTAAAAAGTTGCATTAACTGTCACATAAGCTGCAGTTGTAAACTTCCTCATCAAGCAGAAAGGTACCAGCAATATAAAAAAAAAGATAAAATTCCTGTTTCCATGCCATTAAGGCATACTGATAAATACAGTGTTAGGCCTGTATTTTCATTGACCTTCAGCACATGAAAGTGTGATGTGATCAGTATCACATGCCTGGCCGATTTACTTTCCCAGATTTCTCTGGCACCCTTTTTTAGAGGCTGGGTGAATCCTGGGGCCTTTTTTGGTGTGTACCAGAAAAAATCCCACTGCTGGGATTGAACCTGGTACCAATGGATTAGTAAACCGAGCACCTAATCACTCAGATAACCAGGCTGCAGCAGTAATATAGTAAAAAGAAAAAACATTCTCAAACTTGAGTACTCATATTTACTGCGGTGCAGAGCAACATATATATAAATAATACCATGAGTTGCAGTCAATAAATACAGGGACTGAAGACATTTAAGGGAAAAAAAGCCTACCTTAGACATTACTGTTGTATCTAGACCAACAGCAGTGAGAATAAATGGTGAAACAACAACTTGGTTTAGCATAAAACGAGGGGTCCGTCTTGGATGCATACTGTCCCCTTACTTATTTAACTTGTATACTGAAAATATAATGAGGAATGTTAGAGAAGATGCAGACAAAGAATATTACGATGCCATAACAATTGGAGGTTATGAAATACCAGAGATTAGATATCCTGATGACATAGTACTACTGTCCATAAAACAAAAAAGAATGGAAAAAGTAATTATATCCGTCTGCAAGAATAGTGAAGAGCAAAATCTCTATCTTAAAGTGAAGAAAACTAAATTGATGACAACTGACAAAACAAATAAGGCAGCTGAAATATTTCAATGAGGAAAAATTGGAACAGGTGGAGAATTTTGAATATCTTGGATCACTGATAACTAATAATGGAGATACAAGGAGGGAAATTAAAAGGACATCTATTGCTCTTCAGAAAGTAAAACAACTAAAGAATCTGTGGAGAGGAACAGACAGAACTACAAAAATAAGATTTTTAAGGTCATGCACCTTTCTCATCACAACATATCCCTGTGAGACCTGGACACAGCTGAGAAACACATAAATGCTTTTGAATGTAAATGCTACAGAAAATTCTTCAAATATCATGGAACAAATATATGCATATTCAAGAACTTAATATTGAAGAAGGCTGGATAGTAAAGAGGATTAAAGACAGAAAACTTAAATATTTTGGACACATTAAATGTCATGATAATTTAGAGAAGACTGTATTGGAAGGGTACATAATGGGAAGAAAGAAAGAGAGGAAGACCAAGGCGAAGATGGCTGCAAGACATCGTTGATAATCTGCAAATTGGATGCATCAGCAGCAGGCCATTTTGCTTACAACCAAGAGGCCTATAGGAGAGCTGTTAGGGAAGCAAAGTTCCACAAGGGACACGCAAATGACAGACTTTAGACATCAGTAGCCACCATCATCCTTAAAACAGCCCCCTTCTGAGTTTTTTGCAACAATCTCAGCCATATTGCCACTTTTGGATGCATACTTGGAAGTCATTTTCTCCCAGCATGTTGAGAACAGCCTTTGATCCTGCTTGAATTTCCTCCATCATCTGAAATCTTCGCCCCTTTAGTTTCATTTTCAATTCTGAACAAGAAAAGGTCACAGCGTAGAAGGTATGGTGAATAGAGAGGATGGTGCATCACAGTCATGTTGTTACCAGCCAAAAACTGATGAGTTGGGGGGGGGGGGAACCCAGAGTGGGATGGTGTACTGGTGTGGGTGAGAAGCCATGTTTTCCACCATTTGTCTGGTTGTTTCCTTCTCATTTTCTCTTGCAGACATCTCTAAATCTCAATGTAGACAGAATTAATTGTTTGACTAGGTGGAAGAAAATTCTTTGTGAACAATTCCCTTGTTACCAAAAAAAAAATAACTCAAATCAACATGGACTTGATGTTATTCTTGACTTGTCCCACTTTATTCAGTCAAGGTGATTGCAAACTTTTGCTTTGGCTGGATTGTCATTTGGTTTCTGCATTGTAATTGTAGACCTAGGTTTCATCACCCCTAATTACATTTGAAAGAAAGCTGGGGTCATTGTCAGCATCCACCCTGAGGTCAGAGCAAATGTCAAGTCGTTGCTGCTTTTGGTCAGTGCTCAAAAGTCTGGGAACAAAACTCTGATGCAACCGCCCAATCATAAAATCCTCCATTACAATTCTGTGACAGCTTCCATGACTGATTTTCACAAGTGCACTAATTTTATCACTGATTCAATGACAGTATTCGCGAATGTGATACACTCTCTCATCATTTCTGGCGTTGAACTGGTAGATGGTCAACCTGGATGCTTGTCATCATCAGCCGATATTCTACTCCTCTTAAAACAGGAAAACCACTCAAATGACTTGGAATGACTCATAGCCTGTTACCCAAAAGTGGCCTTATATCTGACAGCATTCTGTAGCTGTTTTTTTCTAACTTGAAATAGAATTTGATGCAAATGTAATGTCCACGGAAATGTGCCATGTCACTAATCACAGAGAACACTTAACATGTGTTAAAAAAAAAACTTGTGTCACCTGTTGCATACAAATTGCCAATTTTCAGTACACTGGTCAATTATACAATTGGGGGTGGGGTGGTGTTATGATCCTAGTGGTCAGTGTCATAATTACTTTCCAATTGAGCATGGAAAATTCAGTCCTGGTATTTACTGACTGCACCTCGCATATATAGTAGCCTAGTTAGCTGAATGGTTAGGTGCTTGGTTTACTAATTCAGTGGTACCAGGTTCAGTCCCGACAGTGGGATTTTTTTCTGGTACACACCAAAAAGGGCTCCATGCTTCACCCAGCCTCTATATATGGATACTTGAGAAATCTGGGAAGTTAAAGTGGCCAGGAATGATACTGACCACAACACACTTTCATGTGCTGAAGGTCATGGAAAATACCAATGGCATGGAAACTGGAATTTTACTTTTACTTACCTTGTAGACATGAAAGAGCACTGACACTGTCACTTTGTCAGTCCACAGTAAATGAATAAATTAATTTTTAATCCAATCCCTGTTTTTAACTTAAACGTAACTTCCGTCTCTTATGATTTTCATTACACAAAGGTGAGCAGAAAGTGAACTGTGTAATTTATAGCTAATATTTTATTCATGCTTTGGTGTTCTGCTTTACATAAAATAGGCACAGTCATATTTTAAAAGTGGTGTAAAAGCAATAAATGTTAAAAGTTATTGTGAAACTCTGTGCAACATTTCTTGAAAACTGGATTTTAAAAAATTTCCAAGCCAATAAAATAAGTTCCTGCCACTGTTTTCTTACACTCTAATTGTAATTGTAATCAGAGACTGGCATCCCTGTACTCCAGGCATTCCCATATGTGCTTCACATTCCATTCCAACACCCAACAAAGTGTGTGCCTGCTGATGGAGATAGTTGCACACATTCTAAAGCACTTCTTTTGGAAAAAATGTCCACTTCCCCTCTTCATGTGACTGTCGTCATTTAACCTGATGTCATCCTCCATACGCAGCCTATCCAAGGTGGCTCTTGCAAATCTCCTCCTTGTCCCTTCTTAGGGTTCCCTGAATTGATTTCATGGCTGCCAGTTTGTCCACTTTCACACTGCCTTGGACTCCCATGTGACCTAGGCAGCATATCCACATCAAACTGGAAAACTGAGAACCCTCTAGAAACTTGACGCATTCCCTGCAGAAGAAGTGTCTCTTGGTTCTCTGTAACATGCTTTGGGAAGTTTGTTACAATGACTCATGCAAGTCACCCTGCCTTGCCAACCAGGAAATTGCTTCCAATGCTGCCTGCAACTCCATTCTCATGCTCAAAGTGATAGTTGCATAGGCTCCTGATTTACTTGCAACTATTTTGCTGTTACGGTAGACATACACTTTTTAGGCCTCGTGCCACTGACCTGTCTGTGAAAATCACGGGATCATGTGGTTTGGAGTGATGCTGAATCTGTTCCTGCACCTATAAGCTTCTGTTTCACCCTGAGCCCAGAATCCAGTTTTAGCACTCAAAGCTGGATCACGACCTTCATTAGATTCCGCATATTTGGCATTTTAGTCCATTCTGGTTCTAGAGGAGTCTGCTCTGGGTTGCAATGTCTCTTCCATCTTCACCATGATCACCTATGATCTCCCTTGCTTGATATGCTTGCTCTTTGCTGAGTTCAGCTCTGGTAAGAGTGCCAGCAATCCTGAGGTACATCTTCACTTGTCCAAACTTATGCCTTAATTTCATGCTGGGCATATCCAGCAAGTAAACAAGTTGAATTCTTTACAGACTAAACGTTTACGAAGAATTAGAAAAATATTTTAGCCAAACACCATAAGAAATAACATCTTGTTGGCAGAAATGCATATGAAGCCACTGATACCAATTACTGAGGAAAGATGCTGGCGATGGTTGGGACATGTGCTCCGAATGACTGATAACTCACTATCAAAACTAGCACTAAGATGGACACCACAGGGGAAGAGAAGTAAGGGCAGACCAAAAGAGACTTGGAGAAGAACAACAGAGAGGATTTTGAGCAATAGAGGGTTCATCTGGGCAAGAGCAGAAAAAAAGGCAAGGGACATGCATTTGTGAAAAACCCTTGTGGAAGCCCCATGTGCCCTGGGCACAAGGTTCAGAGAGAGAGAGAGAGAGAGAGAGAGAGAGACAGAGAGAGAGAGACAGAGAGAGAGAGAGAGATCCAGCAAGTACACAAAAGACCAAAGAAAAAAAAACATCAACCGCATGAAACTCTAAAGAGGACATTGTTAAGAGAAGCGAAATTAGTAGGCATAAAATCCTTGATGAGAATGAAAAGGTCGCCGAAAATAGAAAAATTCGGCAAACTACCATGAAAGCTCTATGTGATGTTTAACTTTACAGGAAGGATGTAAGATGCAAGATATCCAGCACACAGCTATGATCGGAGTGATTTTCTTGATATTCTTACAAATATAAAATTTTTTTTTTCAATTTTGCCAGTTTCTCTCATTTTTCGTAAAAATATTTCTGGCACAGAGTGGAAAATGCCTCAGGTCAGTAAGACCCAAAAATGTCATATTCAACCCAAAGTTTTCCTTAACAGTGTCATATCCAAACCTGAGTTTCTCCTAACAGTGTCATATCCAACCCTGAGTTTCCCTTAATAGGGTTATACCCAATGATATTTCCCTTAAAAGTGTCATAACATGAGTCTCCCTTTGCAGTATCATACCCAACCTTGAGTTTCCCTTAACAGTGTCATACTCAATCCTGATCTGGATATTTAGCATCTATAAGGGACATCTTTTTCCCATCTTGGAAGGATACATAATGGGAAAAAGAAAGAGAGAAAGACCAAGGCGAAGACGGCTGCAAGACATCGCTGATGATCTGTAAATGGATGCATCAGCAGCAGGCCATCTTGCTCACAATCAAGAGGCCTACAGGAGTACAGTTGGGGAGGTAAAGTTCCACAAAGGACATGCAAATGAATGAATGAGGGCATCAAAAAGCATTATGCACAAAGCTGTACTGCCAGCAAACTGATTTCTCATTAAAATCAGCATATAGGAATATGCTAAAATGACTGAGTGAATAACAAAATAAATGTAGTGCTCTCATGTTGCTTCCATACGGAAATACATTCCTGCTGAGTCAAGGTTTGGACATGATACTTCTAAAAACCAAATCTCAGTTTTATTTCATATTGTACAATGGAGAATAAAAAAAGCGAAGGCAAAATACCCTTTAACACTGGTAACTGAACAAATGAACAGAATAGTTATATCACTTCTCGAGATAGTCCCTCTGCAGGTTGATGCACTTTTTATATTTGTCCACTAGCTTCTTTATTACTTGGGAGAAGAAGCTTTTTGGCTGCTCCCAAATCCAGGAGTGCACCACTTCCTTAGCCTCATCATCAGAGGTGAACCTGCATCTGAGTACAGCCTCTTTAAGTGGACTGAAGATATCATAATAAGAGGGTTGATCAATAAGTTCGTGGCATAAGGTGCAAATTCTTGAAACACACAGCAGTTGATATTAGGTGCATTTGTAGATCAGGTTAATGTAAGATTAAACACCAAGTTTCAAGAAATTAACTGCAACCAATTTCTTTTTACAGGCTACTGAAGTGGTAAGGGGATGGCATAAACTGAGAAAATGGATAAAATTTCTCATCGAGCAGTCACTCGCTACCTCTGCATCAAGGGTTTATCATCGAAGGAGATTCATGAGGATATGGTAGAGACTCTAGGGAGAGTGCCCTTTCTTACAGCACAGTGAAGAAATGGGCAGCCCTATTCAAACATGCAAGGGAGAATCTGGAAGATGATCCCCATCCAGGAAGACCAAGAATGGTAACCACCGGCAGAATCCATGACATGATAATGGAGAATCGATGACTAATTTAGTGGTACACTGCTACTTAGTTCAGCATCTCCCAGGAACGTGTTCATGGCATTATTCACAATGATCTTCAAATGACAAAGGTTTCTGCTCAATGGGCCCCGAAACTTCTTAGAGCTGATCACAAATGACAGCGTCTGAATATGTCAAGAGACAATCTTGGCCATTTTTCTGCAGATCCTGAAAAGTTTATTCAGTAATTTGTGACTATGGATGACACTTGGGTTCATCATTTTCAACCAGAAACCAAAGAACAGTCAAAGCAGTGGAAACATCATGGATCCCCAGCTCCAAAGAAAGCAAGGGTGATTCTGCCTGCAGGCAAAGTGATGGCCTCCATCTTTTGGGATTCAGAAGGTGTGCTATTGGTAGACTATCTTCAAAAGGGCAGAACGGTCACAGGGGCCTATTACACTAATCTTGTGTAGCAACTGTGAGTCAAATTGAAGGAAAAGCGTCGAGGGAAATTGACGAGAGGAGTCATCTTTCAGCACGACAGTGCTTCACTTCACAAGTTGGTGGTCACTCATGAATGCAGCTTCCAGCTTATTGAACATACATCCTTATTCCCCAGATTTGGCCTATCACCTGTTTACCAAACTCAAAAAGGAGCTCAGTGGTCATAAATTTGCTTCAGATGATAATGTCATTCATGCTGCAGACCACTTTCTAATGGCACAAGATGCTGACTTTTACAAAGAAGGGATCTGTATGCTTCAGGATCATTGGACTAAGTGCATAAACTTGCAAGGGGACTATGCTGAGAAATAACCCAAAAAAGTTGTCCACAAATAATCCGTTGTACCTTAGGCTGCGAACTTATCAATCACCCCTCGTACATGCAGCCAGATCAGGGCTAGGATGGGGATGACGTTCAGACTGCATCTGTAGCACTGCCTCCATAACTGTAGCTGCTAAATGGTGATGAGCATTGTTATGGTACAGTAAGACTGTGTATTCTTCTCCTTTTGATGTGAACTGCAGGTTTCAGTTTCTCTCTAAGCATAGCATAGTATGTTTCACTGGACACTTTGTCCATGTTCCCGAATATGTGCCAGAATAGATCCCTTTTATGTCCCAAAAAAAGCATGATTTTCTGGTGGAGGGCCACTGTTTGAATTTTTCTTTACTACAGCAGATGAGTGTTTCCACTGTGTTCTTTGTTTCTTGTTTTCTGGGTCACGGTGATGGATTCATGTTATGTAACCAGTGTCAATTTGCTTCAAAACACTCAGATCTTCTTTAAAACATTTCTTGGATTGGGTCACAACCTCCATGTGCTATTGCTTGTGCAGATAAAAAAAGCTGCTTTGGTGCTCATTTTGCACAATATTTAAGGTACCCCATGTCTTTATCCAAAAAGCATGTGTGGATTCATAGCTAATATCCAAATGGCAGCAACATAAATCACCATAATCCATCAGTCTTTTCTGATTAAGATTTGTGCCTCATCATGATGGGGTAGTGTATGTGTGGTTCTGATGGCTGACCAGACCAAGCTCCATTGGTTACACTTGTTCTTTTGCTGTAAACTGCTCTACCCACTCACAAACTTTCCACTGAGTCATTTCCATGCCTAGCCAACATCCTACACTGAATTTCAGCAAGTTACACTTCCTCTGCAAAAAAAAAAAAATCTTACTATGGTGCACTGTTCAACAATGCAGAGTTTTCATGTTTATTTGGTCCTGCCTTTAACTAGATAAAGGACAAAGCACTGTTCTGTGAATGTTAAAACTACCCATCAACCATTGTGAATTTTTTTGTAGCAGCTTCTATCCATTGTGATTACTGTGCAATTTTCAAATTTCTTCTTGTTCTCCCTCATACTGTTCTCATTTTTATTTTAACTAAATATTACACTTTCATATTCTTTCTTTCACTGAACAAAAAGAAATTATGTCCTGTTTTATTAAAAAATTTTAATTAAAATTCCCGAGAAACTAGAATAATATGTTCAGTGTTACGCACATGCAGAAGTGAATGTAGCAAAAGGTTGGGTGTTGGAACATGGCTGGCATCACTGGCCCCAGCTTGGACCTGTTTCTTCAAACTGGTGTAAGCAAAATAAGCATATTTAAAAAAAAAAACAGCATAAATCATTTGATATGTATTATTGTTACTAAAGCACATTTGTGGTTTCCAACCTAGCATGCTGCTGACCTCCAGTGTCCCATTATTTCATTTTTTACTGCTGAAAGCTCTAAGGGGTCAATTTATTCATAGGAAAAAGGATGAAGGGAGGAGGCATGGGGCATGAAAAGGTTTGGTTTATATGACATAAAGAACAGAAATGCACTGATACTGATATACTGAAACTGTACTGCAATCACTCAATGACATGCTGCTTCTGCTGTCTTTTAATCTGAATAAACTAACACTATTTTGTTTATCCTGAATTGACTTCGTGCATTAAGTTCTATTCTGTGAACAACTATTTATAATGTATAATTTTGAAGATATCTGGATAAAAATACCAGCAATTGCTAATATACACAAAATGTGGTAGGAACAAGTTTTACTTACATAAGACATACTCATTTTATTACATTTCATTCATTATGTGCCATGCTGGTTGGCATTCATGACATGCTCTTTATAGCGTGCAATCCCTGACATTTTCCAGTTGTCCTCATTTTCCAAGCCACCAGGTAGGCCAATCAGAATATAATAAACTGTGTACTAACAGTCTTATTAAGACAGAACTATTTACACTTATATTGCTGATTACAATTTAATGGCAGTGATTGAATGTCATAAAGGCAAGTGGTGGTTACACACAAGTCTTTTAACATTTATGTGACAGAGCATTTGAAGTTCATGATTTTCTCAGCATTTTTTTAGATCTTGGAAACTGCACATTCTCTTCACTAATCTATGCAATGATAAAAACAATTACGAAAAATTATGCAAGCTGTGCTCCAAGAAAACTACACTGCTATCTAGTGCACTTAACCACTGGCAGAAAGTAAATCTAATTCTGCAAGGTCAAACACACAGTGTTTCTCTCAATATATCACTATTACTGAATCATACAACATGATCATCAAATAACAGAAGCAGTAATTTAGAATGAAAATTATTTAATACTGAATGTTAAAACTACTCAAAAGTAAGTACGGTAAAATTCTTCTTTCCATGTCATTAAGGCATATTGGGGATATGGTGTTAGACCCATATTTCCAAGATGAAAATGTGAAGTGGTCAGTATCACGCCAGACCGCATTACCATCCCAGATTTCTCTGGTACCTATTTTTAGAGGCTGAGTGGATGCAGGGGCCTTTTTTGGTATGTACCAGAAAAAAATCCCACTGTGGGACTTACTCGGTACCACCAGATTAGTAAACACAGCAAAAACAAAAGTGGGAGCAGCTTTATTAGTTAACGAGCACGCAGTTGTAACACTTTGATTTACACTTTAACCATACAAAAACATACAGGACAAAGAAATAGGGAAAGAAGATAAAGTATAAATTCACATGAACAATGCAAACAAAAGTGGAAAAAACTTAGGAAAAAAAAGGGAGCACTTAGCTGTGACTTGCAGGAAGGTGCATTCAAGAGTAGGCATAGTGAAATACTGTGAATGTTTAAATGAAGACCTGAGGTGTGAAAGGTTGGTAGTAAAAAGGGGGTGGGAAAAGTAGAAAGGAGAGAGGATACAATAATAATCAATCTGAGAAAAGGGTGGTTGTGTGGAAGGTTTGTAGTATAATACAGCGAGGTGTAAGTTACAAGTGAGAAAGAGTGGAACTTAATGGAATATGACTATGGAGAAAGGGAATATAAAATAAAATGGAATTTCAAGTTCCAACCATGTGGTTCCAGCATCCCATTTTCCTGTACGTAGTGGTTATTGGGTGCCAGGTGGCTTCTGTCATCAGAGTGACATTGTTTAATAGCTGTTACTAGAAAATCAGACTTGTCTCTGTGGTTGGGGGCCATTGAAATATTAGAGACTTACTAAGATGCTGGGAAATGTCATAAAGATGTTTCTCCATATGGTCACCTAATTTGAGACTGGTCTCTCTAAAATAACTAATTCTACCTTTTTGCACACAATCATACATATTACGCTGCTGGACTTGCATGTGAATGTGAAGATAATTTTGGTAAGGAAAATCAATTTCATTTCCCAGACTACAGGGAAGGTGAAGAAATGAGGGTAGTTGTAGTTCCAACAAATATATGATTCCACTTAAATTGCCTATGGATAAGGATACCATTTGCATTTGGTTCCCAACAGTAGACTAACAAGGGAGATCAGAGAAGATATTAAGTGTGTCAGCATCAAGCTGTAACAGTGGCAGATGGCAATAAAGAACTTTCTTAATCATCTGGCCACAAGGATGGAAAGGAAGCACTAATTTAACCCTGTGAGATGAATTATTATTTTTATTATGTGCCTTGCCAGATAGTAATGGTGATCATTCTTCTCCATCTTGTGCGGTCCTTGGTATTGTTTAGATGCTTTTCTTTCTTCATGCCTCTTGGTCAGCCCACTAAGATATTTTTCTCTTGGCCTTCCTCACTTTCCTTTCCCCCTTGCATTTTCCAGTCCTCCAAGTTCTGTCTTCTCATGATGTAGCCAATAAATTTAGACTTTTTTTCTTATAAATTTAACTAGTGTTCATTGTTCTGAAACTTTTTTGAAGACTTTTTTTGTGTGTCCAGGGCATTTGTTGTATCTTTTGCCAAAACCACAACCAGTTTTGTCATCTTTTTTGTTGACTGTCCAAGTTTTACAACCATATAGCAATGCTGGCTCTACGTTGTACCGTAATATTCTTTTCCTCACTTTTAGGGACATATTCTTGTTTGTTAGTATCTTCTTCATGTCATAAAAAGCTGCCTGTGCCTTATCTATTTATGATTTTATTTCCTCTGTGCACTTGCCATCAGTAGTTGTTCGAACACTTGATTATCCAGTCTGATATGGATATACTGCCTGGATCAAGTGGGAGTCAAATGCAATCAGAAAGCTGACAGGCATGGCATCAGTTCAGGGGACCCTAAGAATGGACAAGGAGACTGCAATAGCCACATTGGATAGGGTGCGCAAATAGGATGACATTGGGTTGAATGATGACATCAGAAGAGGGGAAGTGGGCTTTTTTTTTTCTGAAAGGAGTGGTTTAGCGTGTGTTACCCAAAACCAGTGTGTTACTGGTTCCATCAGCAGGTGCACACTTCAGTGGGTGCTGAAACAGAATGTGGAGCACATGAGGGGATGCCTGGAGAGTGCGGGGATGCCAGTCTCTGATTACAGTTACAGTTGTTCCACCACAACTGAATTTATTTACTTGTATCAGTGCATTCCCACTTGAAGGGATGTTGCACTTTGGTATGTTTATCTTTTTCTGATACTGCCACTGTTTCTGTTTTGTTGTTGTTTAACTCTTACATCTTGTGTCCTTCCGCTGCTGTTAAATGTCACACTGGGCTCACAATGTAGTTTGCCATGTTTTCTGTTTTTTGGTGAGTTTTCCAACCTTGTGATGAGATCTTATGCCCACAAATTTAGCCAATTTCAACAATGTTCTCTTTAGAGTTTCACATAGTTTACCTCTTTTTCTTTGTTCTGTTGTGTCCCATTGATCTGGTATGCTTCTTGCTTTGTTGTAAGTTTCCAAAACATCTACAAAAGCCTCTAGGTGGGTCTCAGAGCAAAGCTGTTAAACTTATGCCCAACTCCTGATTCAGAAAATGTGGCAGATCTTGCAAAAATATTTTAGTGTTCAATGACTCATTTATTGTTCTCATCAATAATCTTATTCCTGAATTTCTGCAAATTGATGTCACTTTTTGCTATCATAACAGTATCATCTGCATATCTCAAGTTATTTTAATACCTTACATATTTGTAATGCCTCTCATGATGTTTTCACTGCATATTGAGAATCGATCAGGTGACAATATGTACTCTTGTCTTACACCTTATTTTATATCCTTATTCTCACCAGTCATTGTTAACTCTTTTTTGCTGTTTTTGTTTCCAGTACATATTCTTAATACGTCTTACATCTTAAGCATCTATACTGAGTTTTTCTAGCATTTTTATCTTGTCTAACTCTGTCAAAAAGCTTTTGTGTAATCAATAAAGCACAAGTATAAATGTTTACCTCTAGAGATCATTCTCCCCCACATGATACCTGGGACATAGGCATGTGTCTGGGAAACAAAGAATAGGACCACTGTACCCTACAAAGCATGATCACAAAAGGCAACTAAGGAAGGGTCGGCACTGCCCCAGCAACTCTATCTGGTAAAAAATGTTGGATTGCTACAAAAACAGAAACAAAGGAAACTGCAAATATACGTGGACAGATAAATGCATACAAGGAAACTGAGCTCATGAAGGTTGTGAAAGAAAAGCAACCACTAGAAGTCCTCAGCCTGACTGCAGACCTCCTGAAACCTAGGTCATTTGCATGTCCCTTGCTGAACTTCGCCTCTCTTTAAAACCTAAACACAAGATACAAATAGCCAGCTAGAATGTAAGTACACTGGAAAACTAGCACAAACCATCAAGGAAATGCACAGATCATTCATTTATTTGCATGTCCCTTGCGGAACTTTGCCTCTCTAACTGCACTGCTGTAGGCCTCTCAGTTATGAGCAAGACGGCCTGCTGCTGATGCATCCATTTGCAGATCATCAACGATGTCTTGCAGCCATCTTCACCTTGGTCTTCCTCTCTTTCTTTTTCCCATTATGTAACCTTCCAAGATGGTCTTCTGTAGATTATCATGATGTTTGATGTGTCCAAAATATTTAAGTTTTCTTTGTTTAATCCTCTTTACAAGCCAGGCTTCTTCAATATTAAGTTCTTGTAGTATGGATATATTTGTTCTTTTTTGTGTCTATGATATCTGAAGACCTCTTCTGTAACATTTACATACAGAGGCATTTATGTGTTTCTCAGCTGTTTTGTTAAGTGTCCAGGTCTCACAGGCATATATTGTGATGGGAAAGATGCATGCCCTTAAAAATCTTATTTTTGTAGTTCCGTCTGTTCCTCTCCATAGATTCTTTAGTTGTTTTACATAGATACAGACTAGATATATTTGGAATACAAGAGGCAAGACTGACTGGACAAATCAGAAGGAAATTAATAACACAACACACAGGAGATACAATAATATGGTAAGGTAAGATAGATAATCTCGAAGGAGAAGTTGCATTGATTATAATGAAATAGACATCAAAAGGATTTTTGAAATGGACCCTTATAAATGAGAGACTGTTATATGCACACTTCAACTCAGGATTCACAAAACTGTCTATTATAGTATGCTATACACCAACAGAAGCAGCTAAAGAGGAATTTTCTTTAATTTTTTTCTCTGAGTTGTACAATAGCCTCCAAGATGTAGAGAATAACACTTCAGCAATGTACTGAACAGAACACAAGCAGTGCAAACAATAGACATCATCATTATCTTGCACCATCTTCCCATGAAAGCTTGGCTGCAATGAATCTCCACTCTGCTATGTTTGTTGTCTTCATAGAGCACTTGGCCAATTTGGCTCCTGTCCATCTCTTGATGATGTCCACCCATCTATGTCACTGTCATCCTCTCATTCTCTTCTTCCTTCTCTTGTGAAGTATCTTCAGTATAGTATTATGTCTCCTGAATTGCCCAAAGTATCTTAGTTGTCTTGTTTTTAGGATTTGCAATACTTCTCTTTTCACTTTCAGCTGATTTATCACTTCTTCGTTCATTTTCTTTTCTGTCCAGGGAATACATATATCCACATTTCCAAGGTCTAGAGTTCCTTTTCTGTTGTCTTATTGAAGATACAAACTTGTACACCATAAGGAAATACTGAGTATATTTAGCATTTTACAATGTGTATGAATTTCTGTGATAACTGTTTTGATGTAAGATCTTCCTCAGTCTGCTCAAGGTATTTTTTGCCATTCCCATTTGTCTGTTAATTTCCATCCTCCATTATCATGTGTCCTAAATACCTGAAGTTTTAAACAATAAACATACCTGAAACAAAAACTGAACTAAACATCAATACAGGACCAAAAAAAAAAAAAGTAAGTGATGTAAAGGAGGCAATAACGAAGCTAAAATTACACAGAGCACCTGATGAAGGTGAAGCGACTGCTGAGATATTGAAAGCAGAAGAAACAGAAACACCAAAAACTCTTCCAGTTACTACAACAAATTTGGGATCTAAAAAAAAAAAAAAAAGCTTCAGATGAGTGGAAAACCAGTCTTATAGTAAAACTACCTAAAACGGGTGACCTCAAAGATTGTAGGAACTGGAGAGGCATTACCCTCCTGTCACTCACCAGTATTCTGTCACATAATCCTCAACAGAGTTATACCAGCACTAGAGAGAAAACTCTGGAAACAGCAAGCAGGATTTAGGAATGGAAGATCACACACAAACCACATATTTGTACTTACACAAATATTTACAGCAGGACAATGAGTGGCATATTAAAGTAACAGAACACAGTTTTGTAGGATCAGACTTTGAAAACATCATAGACAAAGCACTTTTAGACATGAGAGAAAGAAAAATCACCTGGGATTCAAACCACGGACTCCGGTAGGATAAGCAGCCGTCTGGTCATTACAGAACAGCATACCAATAGACTATAGTATCTCGAACCCTCTCTTGTGATTTTTCTCTCACATCTAAAAGTGCTTTGTCTATGATTTTTTTTGAGGTCTAATCCTACAAAACTGTGCTCTGTTACTTTACTGTACTTGTATGAACTCCCTATAACTGCGAGCTGTTGTTCTTTGCAGCCAATGCTGTAGAGATGTATCAGTGTGGGAGCAGGTTATGGTGGCTACTTTTTCAGTCCCGGAGAACAGCTAAAAAGCAGGGGATGTGCAATGCTTCTTGAGCAGACTCCACCACCATGGGGACTATGGCAATCCCTGCCCCTTTAGTCAGGCTATGCCTATTACTGGGGGTACCACGGAGAGATGAGACGGGGTCTCGGTCAGCTATGGGTCGCTAACCCTGATGCTTGCATATCAGCTTTGGGTCGCTGATTACCTTATCGGGCATCTTCACCCCCACTTTACCGTACAAAAGCCTCATTGTTTCTTATTTATTCAAAATGAATGGCATAACACAACACATGCATCATTTACAGATTTTGAAAAAAGCTTTTGACAGTACAGAGAAGCACTGTGGAAAATTCTTAGAAGGCATGGGCTTGCTCAAAAGATAGTGAATGTCATCAAGGCCCTCCACAAGGGTTTTTGATGCAAGGTGATCTGTAGAGAAAACATCTTCAACAAATTTGGGGTACAAACTGGAGTGAAGCAAGTACTGTTGGCACACTGTCTTAGCAGCAGAATGGTTAATGAAGGAGGCAACATGAGATAAATGCAGAGGACTCTGGAGGATCTTGACTTTGCGGGCAATATTTGTCTACTATCAAGGAAATGCAAAACAGACAAGGTAACCAAAAATGCGAGCAAATTATGATTAATGTAGGAAAAACAACACTGATGAAGCAAAATATGAACAACAGCAATATGGAGGAGGTTAAGGATTTTTTTGTATACTTTGGCAGCAGAGTAATAGAAGATGGAGACAACACAGAGGACAAAACAACAGGCTAACTAGACCCAACCAGGCTTTCACAATCCTGCAGAATATACAGAAATCCAGAAAGTTATGTATGCAAATGAAAATCAGGATTTTTAAGAGTAATGTCTTGGTAGTCTGCTGGATGATTTGTTTGATCTTGATTGCTGCCAGCTTTGGATAGGCTGTCAGCTATTCCACAGTGAGATGGTACTCAATGTAGGGCCACAGTTGTTGACAGTGTAAGGTGCTTCAGTTCTGTTCTGATTTCCTGTATATGTGCCTGTGGGTTCTTTGTTGTTTTTAGAGATTCAAGAAGTGCCCTGCAGTCTGTGAAGAAGGCTATTTTGGGTAGCGGCTGCTAGTTTTCTGTTTTAAGTGTTCTGAGGGCTTCAAGGAGGGCTGTTGTTTCTGCCATGTAGTTGGGGGAAATCTTTCCCATCGCGAAGGCCTTTTTGGTTTGTCTCCCATCTGTGTATCTTATGTAAATGCCCCCACCTCCATTTGTTACTGCTTGTTCTGCAGACCCATCTGTGTACACATGTGTCCATTCAGCTGGGTTGTATTTGCTGTCAATCAGCTCCTGGGTCAGTGTCTTCATCTGAAGTGTTGTTAGGTAGTCCTTTCTGTGTATGCCTGGTACCTCTGTATCCAATACACCAACTACAATGACATCAGCAAGTCATCCTCTATCACCTAAGGACAGGCCACTGCAGACTACTGAGCCACCTGCATCGACTCAAAATGTCTCACACAGATGAGTGTCCATGTGGCAGTGGAGTCTAGACTCCAGAACATATCCTACAAGAGTAGTCATGCAGACCTGAGGCGTGAGACATGGCCAGAGGACACAAGCTTGAGGCAAAAGCTTTGGGGCTCCTATCAGAACCTGGAGAGGATGCGGGCTTTGCCATGTCGACAGGGATCAGGATCTGAAGTGACCAACAACCTCGAATGCAGAAGAAGAAGAAGAAGAGTAATGTTCTAAGTGTGTTACTCTATGGAATTGAATGCTGGAAAACCACCAAAACTACAGAAAACAAGCTGAATTCTTTCCACATTAAATGTTTACAAACTGTAAATTTAATCAGAGACTGGCATCTCCAAACTCCAGAGATTTCCATATGTGCTCTGGTTTCCATTCCTATACCAGCGAAGTGTGCGCCTGCTTGATGGAGCCAGTCAAACACTGGTTGTGGGTAATATGCACTAAACCACTTCTTTTGGAAAAATGTCCACTTCCCCTCTTCTCCTCAATTCAATCATCCTCCTGATGTAACTGTCGTCATTCAACCCAATGTCATCCTCTATATGCAGCCTGTCCAAGGTGGCTCTTGTAATCTCTTCCTTGTCCATTCTTAGACTGCCAGCCTGTCTGCTTTTTCACTGCCTTGGATTCCTGCATAATCTGAATAGTATACCCACACAAAAAAACTGAGAGCCCTCCAGAAGCTGGCCCACTCCCTGCGGAAGAAATGTCTCTCGATTCTCTGTAACATGCTTTGAGAGTCTGTTACAATGACCCCCATGCAAGTTGCCCGGCTCCACAAACCTGGAAAATGCTTATGATGCTGTCTGCACCTCTGTTTTCATGCTCAAAATGGTAGTTCAGGTTCCTGATTTACTCGCAACAAGTTTGCCAATGGTGCAGATGACACAGCCCCATGAATTTTTGAGGCCTTATGCCACAGACCTACCTGTGAAATCACAGGGTCAAGTGATTTAGAGTGATGCTGAAGCTGTTCCTGCATTTGGGCTTCTGTTTCACCCTGGGCCCAGAGTCAAGTGTTGGCATTCACAGTCAACCTGGTCACGACCTTCATTAGATTCTGCATATTTGGTACTTTAGTCCATTCCACTTCTAGGGGAATGTGCTCTAGACTGCAGACTGTGTCTCTTCTGTCTTTGCCATCCACGATCTTCCTTGCTTGATATGCCTGCCCTTTGCCGAGTTCAGGGTGGTCTGCTGTGCTGGTAAACCTGAGGTACGTCTTCACTTAACATGCTTGTGCCTTACTTTCATGCTGGACATATCCAGCAATTAGTGCACAGATATGATTGGAGTATCCCTGGTGCACCCCAGAACTGCTCTCTCATGGCCTCATTTTGGATTCTTTTCAGCCTGATCAACTGAATCACGGATGGAGTCAGAAGGTCAAGGCAATACTCAACCACTGATATCACCAACATCCACATCAGCAGGAAGTGTGCCCATTGTGACAGCCCAACACCTGCCACGGCTTTCGCTTCACTGAGACATTTCTTTGCTCTTTGAGTAACCACGTTCATGTATTTCAAAAATTATTCCCTCTTGATATATTTGCCATTGCACTCCACTGCCAGAAGGGTGGTCTTTGCAGATCTAATGATCACCACAGGATTTTGGCCTTGGTGGGGTTTATCACCGTGTTGTTGTCCTCACACCAACCCATTATATGGTCAATACTGTCCTGAATGTCATCTGCATATGTGAGTATTTGGCTAGTGCCAGTCTGGTGTAGTTGTGAAATCCTGGCAGTGTATATGATGAAAAGCACAGGTGACAGTGGAGAGCCTTGAGGTAGTCCTGGTGCAATGATCCTAGGCTCTGAGGTCCACATTTCATATTGCAGTGCCACGGTTCTCTTTAGAAGCACTCAGGTTACCTGCCACACGATACTGGTGTCAATGCCCATTTCCGTCATAAGGCACAGGAGTGTTGTGTGGTCAACCCTGTTACAAGCATCCTCCAGATCCAGTGCCATCTGCTATATCTTCTTTCCTCTGAAACATCATTTGCCAGTATAGATGTGTTGTTTATAGTATCTCTGCTGGATCCATAGTTGCTTAGCGTGCCTGGAACTGTCAGACATTCTCAATTCCCATGTCAGTTTCTTAGTAATGATCTTCTCGAGCACTTTACCGCATATATTTTGCATGGTAATGATGCAGTACTCTGTAAATTCAGCGTTGTCTCTGCCTGGTTTAGGTAATGGCAGCAGGTAACTGACCTTATACTACTGCTGTACTCCACTGTCATCTTACTTAAACTTCCTCTAATACATGTTTCAAGTGCCTATACCAAACTCCAGCTGGACTCGGGGCACTGTTCCTAAATGCCTTGATGGTCTATGAAACCTTCTCAACATTAATCAAGTCTGCATACTGCCAAGTTCGTAAAAATTCCATGAGACTTCAGCCGGCATGAAGGAGCACATGCTGCACAGCCAATACCGAGTCCAATAGTGGAAAGGACAACCACTAAACACAAACAGGCATATAAACGTTCATGCAATAGAAAAACAACAGTGCCATCAGCATGTTGTGCCTAATGGAATGATAGACCCAGAACTTGTGGTGAGGTAACACATCAATCAGAAAGGAAGAAGTAGCACTGGAGAGGAGCAGTGAGAAGAATGAGAGCAGGAAAATGTAGAAAGCTAATGAAATCTGAGAGAATACAGCTAAAGTACATTAACAGTTGAAAAATACGGCCCTAACACCGTTATCCCCAATATACCTTAACTGCATGGAAACGTGAACTTTACCTTTACCTTATATTAACATTGGATACTGGAATTGCAGGAGTGCCAAACAAAGGGAAGCTAAACTGGAATGCCTCCTATACAACTCTGATATTCTCCTCTTGCAGGAGATGCAGAGGTTCTCAACTATCCTGGATAGCATCTTCTACGCCGTCCAATGAGTCAAACACACAATATGGGCAGGTCACACTAATCAGAAAAGCTTTTTACCACTCTGTACTGGATGTATAAGAATGGGAGAAGACAATGTAGAGTTACATGGAATCCAGATCAAAGAGAGTACATGGAGTATTGTTAGAATCTATGTCAGTAACAACTCCTTAACAAGTGAAGAAAACAGGCTCTCGTAAGGACCTGAAGGAGATGATTCAGGATAGTCTGATAATCTGCAGGGATTTCAACACTCGAAGTGGACATTGGGGTAATCAACACTCAGGGACATGCGCTGGACAATGTCCTGATAAAAGGGGGGGGGGGGGGTTTAAGGTAATCAGCAACCCATAGCTGATATGCCAGTATCAGGGTTAGCGACCCACAGCTGACCAAGACCCTGTCTCACCTCTCTGTGGTACCCCTAGTAACAGGCACAGCCTGGCTAATGGGGCAGGGATTGCCATAGTCCCCATGGTGGTGGAGTCTGCTAAAAAAGCACTGCACACCCCCTGCTTTTTAGCTGTTCTCTGGGACTGAAAAAGTAGCTGCTATAACCTGCTCCCACGCCAATACAATGCTGTGCCTGAACATCTCTACAGCATTGGCTGCAAAGAACAACAGCTCGCAGTTACAGGGAGTTCGTACAAGTCCTGATAAAGATGAACCTGTCCCCCTGTCCTGAACAGCATTAAGATGACTCAACTGGCCACTTGAGTCTGATTCAGACTCTAATACTGACCTGACTCTGGTGTCCATTCAGGCAAGGTGGGATGTTCACTGGGAGGCATTATCCTACTATGACAGTGACCAATTACCAAGTTAAGTGAGAACAGCTAAAGGCTGACCACTGAGACACCACATGTACACATCAACATTCAAGTACGAGCACACTAATCAGAACATGGCAAGTAGCCTGGAAGAGAAAGTTCACAAGAAAGGGCTTCCATCAGTCCCCATGGTGGACAGAGGAAACAGATATGGTTTGAGAGATGAAATGCATCCTAACAAAACAGTAGCTGAAGTGGCAGAAGAAAAATGACAACAGGACAGGAGAAAAGGAAAACAAAGTTGCAAAATGCATGCAGTTTTTCCACACATACCTTCAAAGCTCTCACTGCAGAATCAAGAAGACAGTGTTGGGAGGACTTTGTGCAGGAGGTAGTGAAAGATAAACCCCTGCAAAAGTTTTGACAACTGCACAGAAGGACGAACAATAAATCTAGAATAAGGAATGTTGGCAATATCAAGGAGGAGAATGGCCAAGTGTTGACAGGTGCAGAGAAAGGGGCAGCATTCTTCCACAGATATACTGATCAGTCAGACCAGGCCAACACTGAAGATTGCATATCAGCATGAAGCAGAAGTGTTTACGAAGGATTAGAAGAACACCACAAAAGTAACATCTTGTTGGTAGAAATGCAGATGAAGCCATTAACATCGATTGTTGCGGAGAGATGCTGGTGATGGTTTAGATGTGCTCCAGACAACTGATGACACATTACGAAAAATAGCACTGAGATGGACACCACAGGGAAACAGGAGTGAGGGTAGACCAAACGAGACATGAAAAAGAACAGAGAGGATGTTGACCAATTGAGGTCTCACCTGGATAAGAGAAGGGGAAAAAAAGCAAAAAAGGCATTTGTGGAAAAGCCTTGCAGAAGCCCCATATCCCTTGGACATTTAAGGTTCAGAGAGAGAGAGAGACAGAGAGAAAGAGAGAGACAGAGAGAAAGAGAGAGACAGAGAGAGAGAAGAGAGAGAGAGAGATAGAGAAAGAGAGAGACAGAGAGAAAGAGAGAGAGAGAAGAGAGAGAGAGCATTCTATTATAGTTCTTAATATAAAAATTGTATTACTTGTTATATAAGAATAAGAATATATAAAAATAAGATTTTTAAGGGCATGCATCTTTCCCATCGCAACATATGCCTGTGAGACCTGGACACTTAACAAAACAGCTGAGAAACACACAAATACCTTTGAATGTAAATGCTACAGAAGAGTTCTTCAAATATCATGGACACAAAAAAGGAACAAATATATTCATACTATAAGAACTTAATATTGAAGAAGGTTGGCTAGTAATGAGGATTAAAAGAAAGAAAACTTAAATATTTTGGACACATTATATAAATGATGACAAAGTGTGTGGTGCTGTCTTTGTTGATTTCAAGAAAGCCTTCAATATGACTGATCATAAAATTCTTGCAAAAAAGCTGGAAGGCTATAGATTACACCCTGACCTAACAAAATTTATTACATCTTTTCTCTCAGGTAGAAAACAAGTAGTTTGCTTTAGAAACAAAATATCTGGCTCGTCTGTGGTTGATACCGGTATTCCTCAAGGCTCCATTCCTGGTCCTCTTCTCTTTGCTACCTATATTAACGACCTACCACTACATTTAAAGTACTCTTCATGTGATCTTTTCGCTGATGACTGTACTGTTTACAATAGTGACTATGACATCAATAAACTACAGTCAACGCTCCAAAATGATATAAACAGTTTGATTAAATGGAGTAATAAAAATGGTATGTTGATAAATACCAACAAAACAAAATCCATGCTCATCACTACAAGACACAAATTGCAGAATGCAACAAAAACTTCACTACAGCTTTGTGCTGGGACTAAGGCAATAGAAAATGTTCATGAACATAAAACCCTAATACTCATCATTGATCAGCATTTAACTTGGAATTCTCACATACATAACCTAACAAACTTGATTGCACAGAAAGTTTACCAATTAGCCAAAATTAAACACTTTATCGACAAAGACACAAGAAAGATATACTACATATCACACATACAAACACACTTAGATTACTGTTCCACAATCTGGGATGGACGCTCGGTTTCAAAACAAAAAGGCTCCACTCACTTCACAAGTGAGCATTAAATCTTATTTGTGACAAACATCCAGTACAGACTGTAGATCAACACAAACAACTAAAAATTCTACCCCTAAAAAACAGAATCATTTTTAACAAAGTTAAGTTTGTTCAGAGAATTCTGTCGCACAATGCTCCGCCTTACTTGTGGTCACTGTTTAGGTATAACACTAAACATAGCCAGCGTTTATAAAACTGTCTTCTTCCTAAACCCAGGATTGATCTGTACAAGAAAAGCCTTACATACTCTGCAGTACAGGTCTGAACCACCCTCCCCTACCATTTAAAATCCATTGGTAATACTTCATCTTTTAACTCAAACCTGTTTCAGTATTTACTTGCTTGTAATTATATGCCTCCATAAAATAACCAGCACTCTCTCAACACATGACTCGCCAACCATTAAGTACTAAAATTACATAGTTAGAAAAGCAACTTGTTAGATATTGTTAGAAATTATTTTAATGTCTGTTAAAAAAAAAACATGTTAGAAGATCTGTATTTACAATGTATTTTTTTTAATGTATATGTCTGCGTATGTATGTGTGCGTGAGTGCTATTAGGTTAATTACTTCTTCTCTTTTACTTTGAATGTAGTAGTTAAATCTTACACTCTTTCGATATATTTTTTCCTAATTTAATTTGTATATTTGTACTAAATCAAGTGTGTGGGAAGAATGAAAGATGGAGTGATGAAGGGCAGAATGTAAGATGGGCCTGCATGCTCAATTCTTTACCCTTCAAAAATAAAGATTATTCATTCATTCATTCATTCACATTAAACATCATGATAATTTAGAGAACACCATCTTGGAAGAGTACATAATGGGAAAAAGAAAGAGAGGCGAAGATGGCTGCAAGACATTGCTGACAATCTGCAAATGGATGCATCAGCAGCAGAGCATCCTGCTTACAACCGAGAGGCCTACAGGAGAGCTGTTAGGGAGTCAAAGTTCAGCAAGGGACATGCAAATGACTGACTGACTGTTACTTGTTATACAAAACCACATTGTTCTTCTGTGATTCCAGTTTTTATTTTATTTTGTAGTCTCAGATTCTTAACTGTATTTTTGTGATGTGGCTCATTAAACTGATTGTGTGATGTTCATCACATTCTGTTGTTCCAGTTTTCTTTTGAATTGCAATAAAAACTGATTTGGTATATGTCTGTTCTTAACCTTGTATGTGCATGTGTGTCCTGTTTTACCCTGGTACTGCACTGCAGTCAACACACTCTGTCTTCAGCAGGCTAGGGCAAAAGCTTTGAGCTCCTATCAGGATTTGGAGAGGACTGTGGGCGTTGCCATATTGGTAGGGATCAGGATCTGATGTGACCAACAACCTTGAACACATAAGAAGAAGGTGTATGTCTGGTATATATCTGATGGTATATATCCTGTCAATTTGCATACCCTGGTAACTAAATAGATCAGGATGGCAACATCAGAAAGGGAATTAGAATTTTACAAAAGAACCATTGACCTTGAGAACATATGGCATTCAAAAGTTATAAGCACAAAAAACCAAGTTAAGACTATTCAATTCAAATGCAATATCCACCTTCATTTATACATGCAAAAGCTGGAAAACAACTAAAGAAACAGACAAGAAATTAGACTCTTAAAAACAAATGCCTAAGGAAAATACCTGACATAAAGTGGGACAAATTCAAGAACAACACAGAGATAAGGTAGATGACTGAACAACAAACAGTCTCATGGGTAATCAGGAAAAGGAAATGGACATATGTTGATCACATTATGAGAAGAAACAGTCAGAGAATCCTAAAACAAGCCATCAAGTGGAACACAACAGGCCAAAGAAAAAGAGTCGACCACGTGAAACTCTAAAGAGGACACTGTTAAGAGAGCCCAAATTAGTAGGCATAAAGTACCTTGATGAGGTTGAAGAGCTCACCAAGGACAGGAAAACTTGGCGAACTACCATGAGAGCCCTATGGGAAGAATGTAAAATATATCCTGTGTCACAGAATCACAATTACAAGGCTTGTTGCTTTTTCTATGTTGATATCTCCTACTGATCATTTCTCTTGTGACATTATCAAATCCTGGTGCCTCTCCTGCCTGCATTTGTTGGTTTGCATTTCTTACTTCCAATTCCAGAATCAGTGGTCCTTCATTATTCATTCTTACACTGAACTACTTATTTCTCATATCATTATACAGGTCTCTTATGTGTTCTGACTCTCTCCATGATTTCCTCTTTTTTTCATAACTTTACCCTCCTTTGTTTCCTAACAGCATGTTGCTTTGCTTGTTCTTTTCCCATGAAGCTCTTTTATCTTTTTTACGAAATTCTTTACAAAATCTTACATTGTTCCCATGCTGATAAAGGCAGAATTTTTTTGCTACCGTGATGAGACATTCCTTCTTCGATATATAAAACTTTTTTCCACACCATGAGATTCAAATGTTTTATCACTTCCAAAAGGGAAACCACTGCTGTATAATCCTTAGTTTATCATGGACCGAAATCTCAGCAGCAGTAAGAGTGGACAATACCATCAGTGAGTTCCAAACAAATAAAAAAGGGATGTCTTCTATCTCCAGACCTCTTCTCTTTACAGAGTGAAATCATAATGTGAGAAATCAAGAAAACTGGTGGAGTAAAGATTGAAGGAAAGAAAGTAATCAACATTAGATATGCAGATAACACAGTACTGATAAGCAGAGAGTAGGAAAGCCTTACAAAAACTCCTAGACAAAGTCACAGAAGAAAGTGAAAAAAAAGGGGTTAAACACCAGTAAAACAGAAGTAATAGTGATATCCAAGAAAAAGAAAATACCAGAATGGAGAATTATAGTGCAGGGGAAGATATTAAGACAGACCAGCAGATATAAATATTTAGGTACAGATGGTAGGTGCACTGAAGAAATCAGAACCAGGATAACAACGGCAAAGACAGCTTTTGGAAAAATGAAGAACATATTAACAAATTGAAAACTGTCATTGAAAATAAGAAAGACAGTTCTAAGACCTATACTACTTTACGCAAGTTAAACACAGATCATGAATAAACAATTAGAACAGAATAAAGGCTACTGAAATGCGGTTCCTAAGGATGCTTTGCATACTATGGACAGCCAGAAAGATAAATAACGAAGTATTACAGCAGGCTAAAGGATACCTTACATAAGAAAAGACAAAGTTTCTTGGACACATCAGCAGAGATGAAGGTCTTAAAAAAATTGGTCATGACTGGCTAAAGACAGAGAGGGCAAAGAAGACAGACATACCTAGATGGCCTGACAGCATAGTTTGGTGTGAAAACAAGTGATTCGAGATACGGAAGATTGAGGAAGATGGAGTGAGATGACTGCCTATGGTTATCGGCATGGCACTGATCTGACCTTTATCACTTTGTTTCTTCAATGTTGGAGTTCAGACAGCACCAGGATTCTGCCTGAGTGAGTTTGAAATGTTTTCTGGGTGGTTAGAGATTCTGGATTTCATGCCATATCGTATCAATGTACAGATCTAAAACTTGGAAAACCCCAGAGAATGCTGTCCAGCGAGATTTATGATGACAGTCATCTGGGTCAAGGTAGAGCTGGTCAGATTATTAGCTAAATAATATTTAAGATGTAATCGATGATGGAACTGTTTGACATTGCAGATTAAAGAATGGCAATCATACTGGGGGTGGATATGAATACATTTAAGATCCTTGCTGAGAATTTTTTTTTTTTTTCATCATCAGAGAGGGGTAAGTCAGGAGGAATGCAGAATACACTACAGGTTGGAGGAATGGGGTGAGTGTTGGGTGGTGGTGGTGGTGTGTGTGTGTGTGTGTGTGTTTTGCTCATCTACAGGTGTGGGTTGAAGAACTTGACAGTTGTGTTTGCTGGGAAGGTTGGTCAGGCAGTGTGGAAGAAAAAGGTAAGTTGGGTGTCAAAGAAGCCTGCTGGCAAAAAGAGGGGTGGGTTGGAGAGAGGGTTATCATGGAAGTAAAGAAGACTGACTGGAGAGGAGGCAGAAGCTGGAGTTGAATGAATGTGTTGTTTATGTGAGACATGCAACTGGCAGAGTTGGTAGTCTCTGATGTTTAAAATATGTTTGATAAGAAGAAAGAGAACACGACTGTCTGATCGTGTAAGAATGAAGGTGTCATTTATGGCTGTATTTCATCTGATCAAGGTTAAAAAGTATCTATGATTCTGAATGATGCAAAGCTGGGAATGGGACTGGCTAAATGTACATAGATGTAGTTTGTCAGACTACAGACTGTGGTTCTGCCTTATATAATGCATGCAACAAGCAGCATTTCTTCCTTCACAGAACACTGGCACACCTTAGATTTGTCTGAAGCACAACAATGATAACTTTTCAATGTTTAATACCATTTTTTTTGGTGACTGTAAGCCATATCACTTGACAGCAGAAAAACATTTTTTGATACTTGTAAGCTATATTATTATAACAGCAGACAAATAATTTTTTTGTTATATCAAAATCATAAAGCCTGTTTTGCTGAGACCATTTTATGAAAACAAAGTATTTCCATCACCATCATTATTATTTCCTTTTATATGGTTCCTGTGGCGCTAAACGTCACACAGGGCCCGCATGATAGTTCCCCAAGATTTCCTGTCTTCAGTGAGTTTTTTTCAATCTCATCAAGGGATGTTATGCCCACTCAACTGGCCTCTTAACAATGTTCTCTTTAGAGTTTCATGTGGTCGACCTCTTTTACTTCGGCCTGTTGTGTTCCACTTGATAGCTTGTTTGGGAATCCTCTGATTGTTTCTTCTCATCACATGACCGACATATGTCCATCTTCTGTTTCTGATCACCCATGAGACAGGTTGTTGTTTGCTCATCTGTCTTATCTCTTTGTTGTTCTTGAATTCGAGTATTTTCCTTAGGCATTTGTTTCTGAAAGAGTCTAATTAATTCCTCATTTAACAGAAATTGCCTGTAAAATGGTGCTTATGAGAAACATGCAAAACCAGATTTCATTTAAGATTTTAAATATCCTTTGATTTTAAGAGCATTATACCAAGTCTAAACTTTGCTAAGTAAATATGTGAGTGTCCTCATCATATGAAACTTGGATTACAAGTAATGGGAAACATTCAACAAATGAGCCCCCTTTGGTATCTTGTGAGACCAGCAAAGGAACATTTACATAAATTTAAGCACGTTATGGTAAAGCAAGACACAGAAAGATTGGAAACCACAGTTGTTTGGAAAGCACAATGGTGCATTTATATACGTGGTGTGTGCTAAAAGCATTTAAAGAGAAATAAAGAAAGGAAATAGTAAAATAAAATTATTCTTCATAAATTACAGATTTCCATAATTTAAAAAAATAATTAATGAAATTGTCTTTTAAAGTAATTTTTAACGATTTTCCAGAAAACTAATTTCTCTTACAAATACACTGCTGGCGAGATTCTTCGGATGCCACATGTGGAGTGAAACTCCTCCCGGCCAAGGAAGAAAATGCGGAAAAGCAATTAGGGTTGGCGTGTGGTGCCGATGTGAAAAGGTGATGTAAAGGATAAAGTGAAGCATAATCGGTATGTCCAGTAGTATTGCGGCGAAAGCTACTCATACCACGGCACCTCTGCTCTAGAGGCTGACCATGTCAGATACACCCATATTGGTGAAATATGCCTAAACCAGCTTACACCAGGGGTGAAACTTGATGACTACGCATGTCACGTTACCTCCACTCTAGAGGTCGGTCACGTATGATATACACCCATGCTGGTGAAATATGCCTACACCGGATTATACCAGGGGTGAAACTTGATGGCTATGCACATCATGGCACCTCCGCTCTAGAGGTTGGTCATGTCCCTAAACACGCTCATACTGGGATAATATGCCTAAACCGGCTCAACCCAGGGGTGGAAGTCACTAGTGGCAAGATTTGTCCTCCTAGACAAAAGCTCCGTCCTGGTCACAACTAGGAAGGGTAGTGGCCACAATCACAAAATGCTGAAGTCAGAGAACTGGACCAGGACAATCCAGATAGGCAACCACCTCTCACCCAGCAGGGATGTATGCATATCCTAATCACGCTGAGATTTTCTGGTAAGAAAGTCCAATGCTGGACTGGATGGGCTACCACCTCTCACCAGTGGGGATATACTGATATCCAAAACACGTCGAGGTTTTCTGATGAGAAAGTCCAACCCTAGACTAAACTGGTGCAACGAAAACCACGGTGTCACGCAATCCCGCTTCTGGGACCCACAAAGAATACAGGTTCAAGTCTTGCGATACTCTGAACCTATTGTGGACCACAAGGGGGACCACGGGACCTATAGAGAACCACAGGCGTAAAGTCAGTAGGATCACAGGGCGGTCTTGGTGGTAGAAGCGAACGAAGAAGAAGAAGCTCCTACAAATATACATACTGAACATGACCCGTAAACTTTATACTGACATTTCATCTCTATATAAGAGTAAGGTCTGCATAGTGATCAATACAATAAATCTAGCAAGTTATTTAGCATTTTATGTGTATCTTGCATGTGTGAAATATAATGATGATCATACATTTAAAAATTACTTAGTACCTGTGTTTTATTGAAGATATATAGCAATTTTTTTTTTGCCAAAAGAATTTTAAAATGTTCTGGTCAACTCAAACTTCTAGTACACACATCAAGAACAAATAATGGAATGAATCTAGTGCACTGATTACTTGTCAAGGAAAAAAATGAGACAAAAAAGCAAGAATCTTCTTTCCTACTGTATGAAAGCTGCCTTGCTGAGTAATGTTATTGAGCAAAATGGAAGCTCTTGGTGCAGTAATATGATTTTCATGTTCCATGCAGCAGCATATATGATTATGATATCCAACATCTGGATAAATGCCACCTGGACCATAACCAATCTGGTTCTGATACAACAATAGAGTTAAATATGCTAAAATATGCAATTAAAAATAAACTATCCTCAGTTATGCTTCAAAAGCATGATAATGATATATTCATTTTAAAAATACATTCCAAACAGGCTTACAGTAGATGAAAACCCCTGAACCTGCATTTCTATCAGGACTAGAAATCTTTGCAGGAAATTGTTACTAAAACCTATCAGATTTATTTAAGAATGATATTTTCACAGCATAAAATATAAATAAGATCAACATTCTAAAGAACAGACACTGTACATTACCTTTCCTGGGCTAAAATCTGCAAAGTTTGCAAACGGATCTGATGAAATGTTTCCTTCATTGTCTTTGGTTCCAGAGCTGCTAAATGGATCACTTCCTCCAAATGGATCAGAATCAAATCCACCAGGGGGTTTTATTTTTGTTTTCGGTGATGTGGCCAAAGATCCAAATGAAAGAGGACTTTTTGATTTAGGTGGAGCTGGACGTGGTGGGGGTGCTTTCTTTTGTTTGCCGGTAAAATCTGGCTTGGTTGATGACCTGAATGGGTCAGGGTTTGTACCTACTGGCTGCAAGACATAAAATAGGGGGGAGGGGGTGGGGAGAGACTGAATCAATAGTTATGTTCTAGCAAACTAAACTGCACTACAGCACAAGGATTGGCATAAGCTCAATTATAAAATCTACCACATTTATATGTAAGACAAAACCAATGGAAAAACAGTACCACAAGTGCAAAACATTTGTAAAAATCTGTAGCAAAACTAGATATAGTCTGCAACACTCTATTACAGAGAGCGAAACATCTAGACAAATCCTCAGATGCACTAGGAGAAAATTAGGTTGTTGTGTCTGGTTAAGTTGAACTTTTTTCAAAGAAAATATCAGTAGTATATCATGGTTTTACTAACAAAAGACACTTTGTAAAGTCATACTCACTGTGACTTAAAACGGCTCTAGGGTTTGTGAAGCAAAAAAAAACAAAACACACGGACAAACCACCTGCACGCTCTGTGTCACATGATCATACAGGGTGTTTGCCAAATAGTGTAAAAGACGCATAAGAGAATGGATTAAAACTCTCAGATTAACTCTTAGGACTTAATCATTTTTTTATCGCTATTTAAAATAAAATGGAAAATAAAATCAAAGCCCGCCCATACAGCCTGTTCTACTGTTGGGAATTTATATCTTTAAAATATTGTTAAATCTATAAATAAGGCAGTATGGTCAATTCTGCTTAATGTCACATTGTCAGGACCATCAAAATATGGTGACATTAAGCAGAGTTGACATTAAGCAGAGTCCATTACATGGGCTTTAACTGGGCCAGTGTGTGTGTCCATCCATCTCACATTTGCTACATTAAACATATAAACAAATAGCCAAAGCTATCATCATCGGACATAAAATGTACTAATCACTAAATATACTAATCACAAAATACAGTAAGTCTAAGTCTTACAGTATAGATAACATTAAAATAAGTGGCATCTGACTTGTCAGCAGTAATAGTTGAAAAACTGGTGTGATTTTGTGATGTGTAGTGATAAATGAGCAGTTTTTGTTGTTGCAGCCATTATTCTTACATTCCAAAATCCAATTTTTGTTATGCATTTGGGGCCAATGAATTTTCGATCGTTGTCAAAAACAGCAAAACTCTATATAACATACAGAAGAAGCTAATAGGTGTTATTACTTACAGAGAAAGATCAGTCTTTAATAAAACAGGCAACCTATTAACATCAAGTAAAGACCAAAAGCAAAGATGGGCCAAATACTTCCAAGAAATACTTAATCGACCATACCTAAATGAATTAATAAATCCTGAAACCAATTTACCACTTCCAAAACTAAATGTCAACTTAGATAAAGTTACACTTAATGAAACTGAAACAGCAGTGACTCTAATGGCTAACAACAAAGCTGCAGGTGAAGATGAAATAACACCTGAAATGTTAAAAGCTATTAACAGTGACAACATGAGACAACTACAAGGAACGTTTAATAAAATTTGGAAAGAAGAAAAGTTCCCTTCTACAAGGGTTGATTAATACAAATACTTGAAACACACATCTGATATTAGATGCATTTGTAGATCAGGTTAATGTAAGAAAGTTTTGAGAAATTAACTGCAACCAATTTTTTTTACAGGCTACTAAAGTGGTAAGGGCTGGCAGAAATTGAAAAAATGGATAAAATTTCTCATCGAGCAGTCATTTGCTACCTCTGCATCAAGGGCTTATCATCGAAGGAGATCCATGAGGATATGGTAGATACTCTAGGATAGAGTGCTCCTTCTTACAGCACAGTGAAGAAATGGCCAGCTCAATTCAAACATGCAAGGGAGAGTATGGAAGATGATCCCCATCCAGGAAGACCAAGAACGGTAACTACCGGGGGAATCCATGACATGATAATGGAAGATTGATGAATAACTGAGTGGTACATTGCTACTGAATTGGGCATCTCCCAAGAACGTGTTCATGCCATTATTCACAATGATCTTCAAATGACAAAGGTCTCTGCTCAATGGGTCCCAAAACTTCTTGTAGCTGATCACAAATGACAACACCTCAACATGTCAAGAGACAATCTTGGCCATTTTTCTGTATAGCCTGAAAAGTTTCTTCAGTAATTTGTGACTATGGATGACACTTGGGTTCATCTTTTTTAACCAGAAACCAATGAACAGTCAAAGCAGTGGAAATATCATGGATCCCCACCTCCAAAGAAAGTAAGGGTGGTTCTGTCTGCAAGCAAAGTGATGGCTTCCATCTTTTGTGATTCAGAAGGTGTACTATTGGTAGACTATCTTCAAAAGGGCAGAACAGTCACTGGGGCCTATTACGCTAATCTTGTGAAGCAACTGTGGGTCAAACTGAAGGAAAAGCGTTGAGGGAAACTGACAAGAGGACAGATTTGGCCCCTTTCAGACTATTACCTGTTTACCAAACTCAAAAAGGAGCTCAGTGGTTGCAAATTTGCTTCAGATGGTGACGTCATTCATGCTGCAGACCATTTCTAATGCCACAAAATGCTGACTTTTATAAAGAAGGGATCCGTATGCTCCAGGATCACTGGACTAAATGCATAAACTTGCAACGGGACTATGTTGAGAAACAGCCCCAAAAAATTGTCCACAAATAATCCGTTGTACCTTAGGCCGCAAGCTAACTTATCAATCAATCACCCCTCGTAAATGGAAAAAGGGAATCATTGTTAAAATACCCAAAAAAAGGCAACCTCAGTGACTGCAATAACTGGAGGGGTGTAACCTTACTATCAGTTGTGTCAAAGGTGTTTTGTAAAGTGATTCTGAATAGAATTAAGGATGTAGTGGATACTATAATGAGAGAAGAACAGGCAGGACTTCGAAAATGGAGAAGCTATCTCGACCAGATCTTTAGTCTAAGAATAATACTTGAAGAACATATTGAAAAACAAAAACCATTAATCCTGAACTTCACAGACTTTAAAATCCCTGTTTTTCTTGGCTAGCAAATAGGTCTTGAAATTAGACAAAACAAAAATAATTAAATTTCTCATTAATCAAGAAGGAAAAATATATGTAGAAGGAACAGTTGTTGATGAAGTAAACCACTTGCATACCTTGGCACCTACATACACTAGGAAGGAAGCTAGGATTAAAATTGCAAAAGCAGATCTGATCTTCTAAAATCTTGAGAACAGATGGAATTCAAAAGTTATAAGCACAAAAACCAAGTTAAGATTATTCAATTCAAATGTAATATCCACCCCCATTTATGCATGCGAAAGCTGGAAATCAGTTAAAGAAATAGACAAGAAATTAGACTCTTTTGAAAACAAATGCCTAAGGAAAATACTTGGTATAAGCGGAATGAATTGAAGAACAGATGAGCAAACAACAAAATATGGGTAATCAGAAAACAGAAGATGGACATGTGATGAGAAGAAACAATTAGAGAATACCAAAACAACCTATCAAGTGAAGCACAACAGGCCAAAGAAAAAGAGGTTGACCATGTGAAACTCTAAAGAGGAAATTTTTAAAAGAAGCCAGTTTAGTGAGCATAACATCCCTTGATGAAGTATAAAGACTCGCCGAGAAGAGGAAAACTTGGCAAACAACTATGTGAGCTCTATGTGCTGTTTAACAGAACGAGAAGGATGTAAGATGCAAGTGATAACTGGTCTATTAATTTTTTAAAAAGTCATTTAAGCACAATATGGCACTAAAAACGTCCTCGCAGAGTCTTGAACGTCCTTACAGACTGAGAGTAAGAAACAGTTTTGGTGGGTGTCTGGTCTGTGAGGGATTCACTGATGTCATCAGCACTATCCTCAGTGTCGCCGTCTACCTCACTTTTATTGCAACTAGTGACTATCTCTTAGATTGAATACATTTCTGTTGATAGCAAGCCATCATCAGCTGAAATGAACTGATCAAACGTGACACTTCCATCAGAAATTGCTGCCCACTCTTCATCTGTGATCAAGTCCAGGGGAATGTCACAAATATCACCAGCACTTGTATTTATCACTGGCTTGGGCAAGAAAGTAAATTGTGATTTACGAAAGCAGTTAACAGTCGTTGACTGACTGATGCTATTCCATGGAGCATGCATAAAATTAATTGCTATCTTAATGTCGATCTTGCTGACGCAATTTTGTTCCAGGCATGCAGCACATGAAGCAATAATCACTTTCAGTACTGTTGCTTGAAGGCGTAAATGATACCTTGGTCATACGGCTGCAGCACACTGGGTATGTTAGGTGGCAGGAAAACAAGCTTTGTAGCCATCAGATTGGCAACATCAGCATGTGCCGAACAGTTATCAATAAATAACAAAACTTTTCTGTTCATTCGGTTCATTTTGTTGTAAAAAAAAAAAATGACCCAGTCTTCAAACAGTTCACTTGTCATCCAAGCATGTTGGTTGGCCTTGTAAGTGACAGGCAGGCTCTTTATGTTCTTGAAGCACCGCAGATTTCATGACTTTTTGATAATAAGGTGTGAAGCCTTCTTAGTCCCAGACATATTACAGTACACGACAACTGTTAAGTGATCTTTAGCTTCTTTGTCATCATGAAAGCACAAAGTTCTGTTCGGTAGCAGTTTATAAAACACACCTGTTTCATCCATGTTAAAAATGTCATCTGGGCTGCATGCCTCCAAAATTTTGGGCAAACGTGAGATCCAGTTGGTGTTAACTCAGGGCACTTCACCTGAAGTGACCTTAAATGTTATGCTGTGGCAGCGAAATAGGGAATAAAATATACCTCATCTTTCAAAACCTGTTAAAATCCAAAATCCTGTCCGAAAACACCAAAATAACAATCTACAAAAATATAATTAATAAGACCACCTGTCATGTATGGATCAGAAACGTGGAGTTACAACAAAAAAAGATGAACAACAATTGCAGATCTTTGAGAACAAGATCCTAAGAAGAATCTTTGGGCCCACAAAGGATACCAACAGTGGAGAATGGAGAGGTAGAAAGAACACTGAGCTGAACATGATTTAATCCCAACAAATTATAAATGTCTTGAAACTGAACAGACTATGCTGGTTGTGCCATGTAGAAAGAATGGAAGAGAACAGACAAATGAAAATTATGTACGCACAAGAGATGAGGGAAACAAGACCAAGGTGTAGACCAAGACAGAGATGGAAAGACAACATAGAAGAGGATATAAAAGAAACTGGTGTTACCAAGTGGAGAGAGAAGTTTAGGAATTGAGGAATGGAGGCAAAATTTATCTGCAGCAAAGAGCCTTAATGGTTCAGAAGAAGAAGAAGAAAAGGTTCAGTTTCTAATTTTGTTTTTTTATATTTTTTTCCATTACTATAAGTAACAAAATTTAAAAATTCAAATTGTAAGAATCTACCAAAAAATCTAAGAATGGAAATTTCCAAGACAGTATGTCCTCAGTGATATGATCAGTTTTCTTAACAAAAGACATTTTGTAAAGTCACACTGAATGTGAATTAGAAGTCCTCTAGGTTTTGTGGACAAAAATAAAATTCTATATTTATCCTTTCTTTCAGAAGTCTCTCTTTATCATTTCTAGTAATTCTTCCAAATAACATCTACATCCCTCCTGAATCCTGCCTTGTGTAGCTCTTAAATGCTACAACCATATGGATCAAGATTCTGAAAGTTCTTTTCTATTGCTTTCTAATGAACTATTTTTCTCTTTTTATCTGCTTCTTAGAGTTCCATTTTCAATGGGAACATTTTAAACTAAATATATTTTTTTACATATCTGTTCTTATTTCATGTAAGATAAAAAAAAATGACATGAAATAATATTTAAAAAAGTATGCTCCCTTTCATCTAATACATGCCTGTATCAAAAATATGAGGACATTGTCTTCTCACAAAAATAGAACAATGGAGTAACAAAAGGTTACTCAGAAGGTTCATCCTTCTTCCATTTTTGAAATTTTGATATATTAAAAAAATCTGATAGGGCAAAAGGCTGCCAGCAAATGCTACTCACATGACTTGATTTGTTGGAAGTACTGCTTGAACCCCAAGTTAATCCAAACGCATCAAAGCCGCCATCAAGTTTTCCTCTGGGTGCACTGGTGCTACTCATGAAGGGGTCACTACTTAAACCAAATGAAACTTCAGTCTGAATAAAGTGAAATTTATAAAAAAAAATTATAAAATGTGAAATTTACAAAACAAGAGCATTTTACAAGTTTCATTTCCATTACCTAGGTGATAATGGGGGCATTTATTAAATATGTTTCATCAACTAAGTGATGGTGGGAACATTTACTAAACAGGTAGCATTACTTAAGGGTAGTGGAGAAGTAAAGTTGTTAGCATACTAGCCTCTCATGATGAAGGTCATCTGGTTTGAATCAGGCTGATGATGCCCCAGTCACCCAAATGTAGAAATGAGCACAACTTCCTCTGGAACTGAGGAGAGGCAGCTAAGCAAGAGCTGACCATCCTCCAGTGTGCTGACAAGTTAAGAAAAATATGGCCACTGTCCCCTATGTGATCCTATTGTATGATAGGGCTATTTTATCTTCTCATTACCTAGGTGATCATGTGGACATTTAATAAAAAATAATAATTTATTAACTTTCTGTGCTTGTGTGACCCAAACAACAAACAGATAAGATAAAGAGAAATTGGAGGAAATAGAAATATGTTTTGGAAGAAAGCTTAACAAAGAGAAAAATGAAAAGAATTTACAGCATCTTTATCATCAAAAAAAAAAAAAACTGAAAAAGTTCTTAGGAAGGTGCCAGAATATGAAAAAATAATTACTATCATGAGGGAATGATGATCATAGTTCTTTGTGAATGTCGTGTCAAGACAAGGCACTAGAAAATTCGACAATAACTTCAAACTTGGAGGAAAGGGCAAGGGAAACAGAAAAACACAGCTGAACTGTCCAAACAAGTGACAAAAGAAAAAAAAAAAAGGAAGCAGTCTCATTAGAAGTACCAAGGACTATAGAAAAAAATGGAGAAGCATTATCTCCAACATCTATCATACCTGGAAATGTAGAAAATGGCAAGGTGGTAAAAGTCTAAAATTAAATGAGAGGATTGAGTCCAGTTAAGATCTGAGTGAAGGAAACTTGTATATGTTTTATACTTCATTTTCTGACAATCCTGTTTCAGTTAAGAAGAGATCAATGCACTTTTCTATCACCGATATAAAATAAGGATATCTCATATAAATGCCCAAGAAGGCGTGGAGCTTTGTCCAAATGTCAAACTTATACAGTGCAATAAAACCAAACCTTGCCAGAGGCTCAGAATTTGGTGTTGAAATTTCTATATAAGGCCTCGTTAGATTATGGAGTGAATCATGAACTTCATGAATAGAGCTCCAGATTTAACATAACCAACAATGAAAAATAGCATCTGCTTCTCTTAATCTTTGCCATTCATAGTAGAGGAACCATTCTACCACAGCTGAAATATTGCTTTTTGAAGGCTGTACTGCTTCCTATTCCAGCCTTTGTCTGCTCTACTGAATAACTTGTGCACATCTCACTTTCTTGGACTTGTGGACAATGAGTTGATTATCAAGAAAAAAAGAATGCTCACAAATCAATCATGCTCACATGTTTGCAGAAAATAACAAAAGTCAATACATTCACATAACAACCATAATAATTATGAAGGAAAAGAAATGAATGTCGAGGGTAGATAGAAGGATACCACCCCCCCCCCCACAGTACTGCACAGATTACTTTTACAAAACCTGATAAGGCAAAAGGCTGCCAGCAAATGCTACTCACATGACTCAATTTGTTGTAAGTATTGATTGCATCCCAGGTTACCCAAATGCATCAAAGCCACCATCAAGAACACATTTATGCTTGCTGACTACTGTTGAAAAGATTTTCTGCACAATCTAACTTATGAACAAACAAGAAATTCAGATTTTTGATTCAGTAAGATTTTATTCTGCCCAAGCATGAATTTATATATTCTACAATCTGAGAGATTCACTCATTCATTCATTTGCATGTCCCTTGCGGAACTTTGCCTCCCTAACAGCACTCCTGTAGGCCTCTTGGTTGTGAGCAAGATGGCCTGCTGCTGATGCATCCATTCTGAGAGATTGGAAAATAACCAATTTTCAAAGTTACCTTAACTGATGTGGAGCTACCAAAGGCATCTTTAAATGGGTCATCAGAACCGAATGGGTCAGAGGACTTGAAAGGATCACCTGCTTAGCCAAAAGAAAATTGGGAGAACACAACAAAACATGCATCACTCAACTGAAAAATTCATTCAAAGTGTAAAATTCTGGATAAAGAAACAAAAACAATCTTGCAAAATGACATGTGACACAAAACAATAATGGAAATTCATTAGGAGAGATGAAAGTTTGAAAAAGACAGAAGAAATGCAGGGTTATTATGAAGGTCCTTGTGATGTTCTTTCATAATGAAAACTTTAATGAAATATTTCACAAATATAGTTTGCAACAAAATAGAAATGTAACACACAAAAAGTTTCAGACTTTAAAATAGTCTACAATTATTAATTTTGATGTAATCCCAGCTCTCTCAGTCTAAGCAGCAATGTAGATTCACTTCTCTCAAAGTCCTCCACTCTGTCTATCTCTCTAAGCACATTGATAATATCGGTTCAATCCAGTGGTTGTCCATCTGCAATGATGGCAAAGCTAGTCAATCTATCACCTTTTTCATTTCCCTGGACACTTGTATGCCCCGGGACATAGATGAAGGTGACTTTGCAAATCACTGATCTCTGCAATGACTCAAGTCACTGCCTGTATAGACAGCCTGCCTTGACCTTTCAGATCACACTCATTGAATCACTTAGAATGCTGACATAGGTGTAGTCTTGTGATTCCAGCCATACGAATGCTTTCGTTATTGCCATCGCCTCCATTGTCATGCTGCTTGTGGTCACAGCGAAGGCACCACTGGCTTCTTGGATTGTTCTGTCTTCTGAGCATGCTGTGAATGCCCATGCATTCCTCTGATGTTGTACAACAAATCCATCTGCATAAATAACTGGAGTTTTCACTAAGGAGGGCATTAACCTCTGGATTCACAGCAAGTGGATTCTGCTTCCTGCTCCTCTTGTCAAACCTGACAATGCAAGTGAAGGTCCCCTTGAATGTTGGAGGCACAGGTACCCATTCCTCGCCACAGCTGATGATGTTAAGAGTTCACAGACCTGCTTGATATCTGTACAATCCATCTATGATTTGCCCCTCTTAAGCCTGTCACCCTTCTCTTTAAGGAGCTTGTGATGCAATAGGTAGTCCTTATCTGTGCTTATCTTGAGGTATGCACATGGCCTACAGATCTTGATCCTATAATTTCATGGTTGGGAGATCAAGGAGGTATCTCATCGCTACATCTCATCGCTCTTGTACACTCCAAGATAATTTGTATGGCTTCAATTTGCACCTTTTTGAGTTTTTCGATCTGCACAGAGCTGACAGTGATAACGCTAGGGTGTACTCCATATGTGCAAGGACCAGCCCCTGGAACAGAAGTATTAGTATCAGTGTTGACAGCCGCCATGACCTTCACTGCCTATAGACCTTTGGAAGTTTTTGTTATCATGTGGTCAACATATTCTTTGAAACACAGACTATGATCAAACTTCACTCCCAAATATGTCATAAAGTTGGTTCTGGTCACATCCTTGCCACCCAATCTCACAACAGGCATATCAATGTTAACAATATGGTTGTTCAGTGAGAACCATGTCATTGATGCTTTTCTAGGATTGACAAAAACATTAGAAACGTCATACCAGGAGGAATTATGAACAATTCTCTGCAATGCATTGGCCGATCTGTCTGTCTCTTCTGTTGATACACCAGAATATCATCAGCAAATGAGAGAGTCCTTCCCCTCCCAATGAGCTGTTGTTCAGCAACTGTCGCTGTGTATAACTGAACAGGACCAGCAACAATGGAGAAACATGTGGCAAACGTGGATATATTATTATTGGTTCTGAAAACCAATTGCCACATCTGAGAACCACCTTTCTTTGGAACAGGGTGCAACTATCCATCTGATGAGGAGAGGGTGCACACCTAGTCCAAGAAGAATGCACATTGGGTAATTGAAAGGTACTCTGTTGTATGCAACTTCTAAGTTTATTGTGGCTGCATATATCTCTTGACATGAAATCCTTTGAAGATGTCTTAACTCTTCCCATGCCTTGGATTGCTTTATCGACCTTTCCGGTTTCCCGATTTGTGCATAGGGTGGATATAGCGACTCTTGGTTTCTTTCAATAAAACAAACGGTGTAACATTTAGATTGTACATACTTCGTCCGTGTTTCCGGTGACACTTTTCAAAATGGTGAAAGAGTGCTTAGTTACGAGTCATGCCGAGCGAGAAAAAGGAAGAGAAACATGGAAAATTTTCCATTTTTGATGATGTAGATAGGGGTATGGACATGGCCTGTGACTACCCTACTGCTCTTGAATGTATCCCAAGTAGATCTAGACATATTAGACGACTGGAGAAGTAGTTAGGGTTATTTCAGACATTAATTTAGCGAGAATGCAACATAGAATCACAATACAACATTGACAAGTGGATCTAGACAGATGGTAAGTAGTGTAGATCTAGACCTAGCCGATGGTTACCTGGGCACAATCATTGTCTAAAAACATCACATTACTTCTTTTTTCCTAAAAAACTCTGCATTTATGAAATTTTCATACATTTAGTTATACTTTGAAACATAATAAGTACACGGAAGTACATGGAAATACTGTTTTCCATTCCATTTTACAACTACACCCCCTAAACATATCAAGACCCATGGTTTTATTTCGGCATCCAACTGAACATTCACGTTTCTTCCTGTGGCATAGGAAGAGTTAAGCAAAGACTGCAGCATGGAGCCATGTCTCTTTGTTACTTCTATACCCTCCAAGTGTGGGTGGAACATGTGGTGCCCTTCCAAGTCACTAGCGAGTTTACATGCAACAATTTTCTCCATAGTTTGCCAACAGTGTTCTGCATCGTGATGATTCTGTAGCCACTGAAACGGGAATGGTCCTTGTTTGGCTTCAGCAGCTATAGCAGGTAGCAGTGTAGCCATTCCTCTTTAATCTGGCTGCTCTGGATGCTAGTGTTGAAACTCTTCCATGTCATCTGACAGATTGTCTATATTACTATATTGGATGCCTGGGGCTGTGTTGCATGATCTTATGAGTGTTGCACGAATGGTCTCAGTTGTGATGGTATGTTCCTCTTTCAACACCACTCCCTCACACAGCTCTGAGATTGTCATCTTAACCCTCAGCCTTGCAGCTTTGTCACTCTGGTTGGTCTGCTCTATACTGAGCGTAAGGACCTTCCTTTGCTTTCATCAGATTTCTGCCTTGTCTAGTCTGTGCTCTGAAAGCCTGGTATGCCTCTGCATCGTGTGGTGTCATTCATACTCCGATGAAGGCACCAGAATGTCTTAAGAGACTTTTCAGAGAATACTTTTTTGCAGAATTCATCCATTTTGCAGTCTTAACCTGATTTGCATATGATTTGAAAAGCTTCGTCTTCTTGTCTACCTTGTCTTTCAGGGCCTTCAAGAGCTCAGGCTATGATCTGTCAGTTTTCCTGGCTTTCTGCCATGCTTTGAAAGCCTGTCTCTTGTTCAGCCATGCTTTCTCAACTTCGTTATCTTATTATAAATAAGTGAATCATGGACAATAGACAGGTCCACACAAAGATCACTGGAAGCAGTAGAAATGTGGTTTATCAGAAGAATGTTGCAAATTCTCTGAACAGCAAAGATTACTGATGAATAATGTATGAGAAGAACTGGAAAGACAAAAAAATCTTGTCCAAAAATATGAGACACACAATGTACATAGGACACGCAATGAAAAAAGGGAGCACCGAAAATATTATAATAAAAGGAAAAACAGAGGGAAGAAGAGCAAGGGGAAGCCAAGAGGAATGGTTCTGGATAGTTTGATGAGATAGTGTGAGACGAGATCACCATCACCAACTAAACTGATGACCTGCATGAAGGATTGTGTACTATGGAAAAACATAATAGCCAACATCAGTTGGTACAGCACCTGATGATGATGAATCTATCAAGTACACTTGTAATAAATAGTCACTGATTAGAAACAGGGGCAACTAGTGAAACAAACAATGGAGGTAAATACACCTAAAACTGTTTAAAAACTTTAGTAAGACAAAATAAGTTCACAAAAACTGCATGTGAATAAAGAACATGAGAAAAACTGACAATAGTACACAGTATAAAAGGTACTCACCTTCTCTGAATGGGTCATCATTCTGAAATGGGTCATTGTGTGCCTCAGCCAAAGCTCCACCACCTCTGCTAAAAGGATCACGACCTTTAAATGGGTCATCTATTGTAGAAGTGAAACTGGCCACAGTGCTGGCAGGACTACCAAACTGTAGAAGTTTAAGCTTTGTGTACAGAGCTGCTTCTAACTACTAGATTATGCTAATTATTTCTTAAGACCTATGTTAGTAGGGGTATCTTTCTAGGTTTTCTAATTAAGAACTTTACTAAAAATTCTTTTCCTTGTGGAGTTTTAAATAACTTTACTACAAATTTTGTATTGAAAGTTGAATGCTACGTGGAAGACATATTCACAATGAAGACCTAAAATGATTATTAGAATGAAGAATTGGCTAAGACCTTATCTGAATGTTGCAGTTAAGATATCAGTTTGAATATTACAGTGAAAACATTAGAATGAATGTTGCAATGAAGAAACCATGCTGAATGAAGACATGAAACTGCCTGTTAATACTTACAAAAAATCTTATGGGTTTTTCCTTACCATAGCTTTGCTGCTAACAGTGTCAAAACTAAGGGAGATGTCACCATTTAACCCAGAAATGCCAGAATACCCAGGATCAAGGACTTTGTACTGGCTCTGAAGTTGCTGGAGATGTTTTCTTGTCTGCGTAACACAAATATGTAAGATATATATATCTATATATAGATGTAAGTATGCCTTATATATAAATATCTTACATCCTTCCCATGCCGTTAAATGTCACATAGGGCTTGCATAGTTGTTTGCCAAGTTTTCCTGTTTTTTGGTGAGTTTTTCAACTTCATCAAGGGATGTTATGCCCACTAAACTCTCTTAACAATGTCCTCTTTAGAGTTTCACGTGGTCAACCTCTTTTTCTTCAGCCTGTTGTGCTACACTTGATAGCTTGTTTTGGTATTCTCTGATTGTTTCTTCTCATCACACGGCCCACATATTGTCCATCTTCTTTTTCTGATCACCCATGAGACAGGTTGTTGTTTGCTCATGTGTCTTATCTCTGTGTTGTTCTTAAATTCATTCCAGTTTATACTGAGTATTTTCCTGGGGCATTTGTTTTCAAAAGAATCTAATTTCTTTAGTTGATTTCCAGCTTTCGCATGCATTAATGGGGATGGATATCACATCTGAACTGAATAATCTTAACTTTTTGTGCTTATAACTTTTGAATTCCATATGTTCTCAAGATTTTTGAAGGACAATGCTGGTTTTGCAATTCTGACTTCCTTCCTAGTGTCACCATCCTAGTCTATGCAGCTGCCATGGTATGCAAATTGGGTTACTTCATCAATCTATGTATATTTTTCCTTCTTGATTAATGAGAAATTTCATAATTGTTGTTTTGTCTTTGTTAATTTCAAGACCTATTTTGCTAGCCAAGGAAGACTATATATATATATATATAGTTCTATCTACTCATCAGCACAAAAACATATGTAATATGGCTTTCAAGCTCCTGATAGTCAAAAATGCATGTATCATATTCAGTTCATTAGTAAAATGCTTGAGAATAATACTTGAAGAACATATTGAAAAGCAAACACCATTAATCCTGAACCTGATAGACTTTAAAAAGGCATTTGATAGCATACACAGAGATTCAATGTGGAGAATTTTAAGACTAATTTTTTACTATGCTGTACTGGTAAAACAAGCATTGACTGGGTACATGGGATCCAAATAGAAGATATTGATTTTGCAAATGACATAACTCTTATCAGTGACAATGTGAAATCGATGCAGGAAAAAACAAGACTCTGTCTTCCTTGACTAGGAAAATAACTTGAAATTAATAAAGACAAAACAAAAATTATGAAATTTCTCATTAATCAAGAAGGAAAAATATACGCAGATTGATCAAGTAACCCAATTTACATACCATTGCAGCTACATAGACCAGAATGGTGACACTAGGAAGGAAGTTAGAATTAAAATTGCAAAAGCAGTACTGTTCTTACAAAATCTTGAGAACATATGGAGTTCAAAAGTTATAACCACAAAAACCAAGTTAAGATTATTCAATTCAAATGTGATATCAACCCTCATTAATGCATGCGAAAGCTGGAACTCAACTAAAGAAATAGACAAGAAATTAGACTCTTTTGAAAACAAATGCCTCAGGAAAATACTTAGTACAAAGTGGAATGAATTTAAGAGCAACACAGAGATAAGACAGATGAGAAAACAACAGCCTGTCTCATGGGTGATCAGAAAAAGAAGATGGACATATGTAGGTCATGTGATGAGAAGAAACAATCAGAGAATACCAAAACAAGCTATCAAGTGGAGCACAACAAAAAAAGAAGTTGACCACATGAAACTCTAAAGAGGACACTGTTAAGAGAAACCAGTTTAGTGGGCATAACATCCCCTGATGAAGTTGAAAAATTCGCTGAGGACAGGAAAACTTGGCAAACAACTATGCAAGCCCTATGTGACGTTTAACAGCACAGGAAAGATGTAAAATGCAAGTAAAATACTATAAATTTAAATGAAGAATAATAAAAATAATGAAAAAAGATTACTAATGACAAAAATCCAACGGGGCAGTGGACATCAAGAAGGAAGAAAAGAAAGGAATGAATGAACAAATGGACTTTATTTTCAAGGAGTTAAGAATTGGGCATGCAGGTCAGTCTACCATCTGCCTTTCATCATACAGCTTTCACTCAGGCATAGATATTCAGCATCTGTTACTGAACATAATATGGATGAAAAAGCAAAAAATACACTCCACATTCTGCTTTATGTAACTACATGGAATAAACTTAATTACATTAATTATAAAGTAACAAATTTACAGAACAGCAGTATAATAAATACAACAATCAAGCCATGCTTTAAACTAATTTCACGGACAAAAGGAAAAAATGGAATAAAGGAAAACTGTAATGAACAATACTGGGGAAAGATGAAAAAATGAAAAGGAAGGAAATAATAGCAAGATGTGTGGATACAAGACAGAAGAAAAAAAAAAAAGATCAGACAGGAGATAAGAATATTAAAAAAAAAAAAAAGGTTCAAATACCAAAAGTAAAATTTAAGAAAAGAAACTGAAGGAAAATGAATGAAAGGGAAGGTGCAGGAAAGAGACAGAATGGACTGTACAGAAAAATAAAAAAGGAATGGTATTACAACAGGAATAGAGAACTGTATAAAAGGAAACAATTTATATTAACAGGATGCAATGCAAGGACTTTACCAAAACAGGTTCATTACTGATAGGGAAATTACAATAACTTTATCAATGCAATTTTATTACAGAAAAGCACAACAGCCTTGCCAAAATGATTTCATCACAAAAGGGATAGACAAGGTTCTTACCAATACAACTTCATCAGAAAAGGGATAGGCAGTTCCATTACAGAAAATAAAAGCAAGAAACTTGTCAATATAATTTCACTAAAAAATGGAAAATACAAAAACCTTGCTAATACAATTTCATCAGAAAAGAGATAGACAAGTACCTTAATGGCAGTTTTATTACAGAAAACAAAAACAAGAACTCGCCAATATGATTTTATTATTAAAGGGAAAATACAATGACCTTACCAGTACAATCTCATTATTAATGTCTCCTTGCGACCGAGATAACTGCTCTAGTTGATGTTTGCATGTGTCAACAGTCTGCTCCAGTTTCAATTCTTCATCCTGTAATTGCGCCAGCTCAGTTCTCAGCCTGGTTATATCCATTTCTTGGTCCTAAAAACAGTTAAAATTATTAGCACTACCAGTCCAAAACTGCAAAGTACTTTGAATTACTCAGCTTGTTATATTATACAATTACTGATAGATGTAATTCTCCACAAAGAATGTACATATATCATATATGGGTACAGAATCAGTTGCTTACTACTACTATCATTTTTTAAAAAGTGATTATAATGTTGAAGTTTCAAGACTAAATTTGATTAAGGACATGAAATTAAAAAAATGTGCATGTGGAAATTCAGAGGTATGTGTGCCTTTCATGACTGAGATTAAAAGACAAGAAACTGTAGTAAACCGGAAGAACAATCAAGATTTTGTAATAAAGGTTTCCAAAAACCTACAAAACCTACAGAAGTGTAAAAAATTTGTAATAAAATTGTTTAAAATCTAAAGAAAGGTCAAGAATTTATAATAAAGTTCAAAACTTCAACAAAATCAAGAATCTGAAATAAAGTTGTTCATAGTTAAAAGAGGTTTTCACTTCTGGGTGACATGAAAGATGGCGGGAGCTTTTTACCACTTTTGCCAGCATACTTGCGTATGAGTCTTCTGCATCGCCACATATTGTAGAACGGAAGTTGGGCGTGAGGCCAACAACCTTATCCTGAGACCCATCTAGAGGTAATTCTAGATGGGGAAAAACCCTGCCGTTATGGAACCTCGCAACAGTTGTAACCGAGCATCAAGGACATTGTTAAGAGAAGCCAGTTTAGTGGGCATAACATCCCTTGATGAAGTTGAAAAACTCACTGAAAACAGGAAAACTTGGCAAACCATACGAGCCCTATGTGACATTTAACAAGCTATCAAGTGGAACATAACAGGCCGAAGAAAAAGGGGCAGACCGCGTGAAACTCTGAAGAGAACATTATTAAGAGAGGCCAAGTTAACAGGCATAAAATCCTTTGTTGAGGTTGAAAGACTCGCCGAGGACAGGAAATATTGGCGAACTACTTTGCGAGCCCTATGTGACGTCTAACGGCACGGGAAGGATATAAGATATAAGATAAGATATAAGAAGAATGTAAGGTAGCTAAAAGAAAGGTCAGGACCTTGTAGAAAAGTTGCTTCAAACTCCATGAAGTTAAAACTTTGTGGTATAATTGTTTAAAACCTTTAAAAAATGAAAAGAATTTGCAGTGAAGTTTTTTAAAAATTTGAAATACAAGACAAAGAATAAAAGTAAAACTCAAACCAGCTGTTATTTAAGCTAATCAATCTTCCATAACCAATTCTAAATTTGACATGTTCTGAAATCCAAACCATGTCTAGATTCTCCACACCTTCCTATACAATGCTGTGCCATCAACATTAGTTGCTACAGTAGCAGTTAACAAGTATTGACCGTAACTAACTGAATAAAGACTTCTGCCTTTGTTTTTTTTTAAAAAGACAAGACATATACAACATGATGTTTATACTGGGGAACACTACAGTCTGAGAAATTATTCTCAAGAATCTTGAGAACATATGGCACTCAAAAGTATAAGCACAAAAACCAAGTTAAGACTATTCAATTCAAATGTAATATCCATCCTCATTTATGCATGTGAAAGCTGGAAAACAACTAAAGAAATAGACAAGAGATTAGATTCTTTTGAAAAAAAAAATATTCGGTATAAAGTGGAATGAATTCAAGAACAACCCAGAGATAAGGCAGATAAATGAACAACAACCAGTCTCATGGGTGATCAGGAAAAGGGGACGGATGTATGTCGGTCACGTGATGAGAAGAAACAGTCAGAGAATCCCAAAACAAGCTATCAAGTGGAACACAACAGGTCAAAGAAAAAGAGGTCAACTACATGAAACTCTAAAGAGGACATTGTTAAGAGAGGCCAGTTTGGTAGGCATAAAATCCCTTGATGTGGTTGAAAAGCTTGCTGAAAACAGGAAAACTTGGCAAACTACCTTGCGAGCCCTATGTGACATTTAACGGCATGGGAAGGATATAAGATACAAGATAAGATACAGTGAAATATTTAAACACTATATATACACTATGACACTAAATTTCTTACACACTTAAATAACATATTTCATCTTAGTACAGTCAAACAATATTAGGTCACAAATGAAATAAAAAAGCTACTCAATAACTTTTTAACACCTGCTTAAAACCATATCTGCATACAAGAATTTAAGTTTTGAAATGCTGAAAAAAAAATTAAGTTACTAAAAAAAAAAAAAATAAAAGATTTAAAAAAAAAAATGCTTAACACATAGCCAATAAAGCTGATGAGAAAATGTTGATAAAAACTAATGGACTAATGAAAGAAAACTTGAATAATAATCACAGCCCAATAAAAAAATGTTTCTTGGTGCCTTGCTTTTAGGCCTGTTCCTGGGGTTATTTTGGGGCGCTGATTCAGAAGATTGCATTGGATAATGACATTCCCCTGGGAACAACTTTGTTAACTCTTTCCGTGCCGCAGGAAAAAAAAATTCCAAATTAAAAGTGCAGATCTTGATCTGCATAGGGGACAGAGTTGTAAAACTGAATGTAATAAAGTATTTCCACATTATAAGTATACATATTATGCATTATCGGGTAGATCTAGAGGTGCAGCATTTACCATCTGCAATTTCTAATCTACCTCTAGCTTCATCTGATCTCATCATGTCATAATATGTGGCATACACAGTACAATAATGTCCGAAATAACCTAACTACTTCTTCAGTCCGTTTTATGGTAAAAATCTACTTGGGGCACATTCAAAAGCAGTGGTCTGGTCGTGGGGCATGTCCGTATGCCTCAGAAATCACATAAAATATTGCAATTTCTCCATCAAAACACACATTTTCACTTGGTTGTTAGGCATGCTTCTGGTGGAACTATGACAGGTCACCGGACATGCACAAATAAAACGTGTACAATTAAAAAGTCATACCGTTTTTTAAAGAAACAAACATGGGCTATTGTATTACCCGCTGGCACTCTAGACACAAAATGGAAGGGCTACCTCAGTACCTGAAAGCACGGAAAGAGTTAAGAACACACTTACCTTAACATAGTCTTTGTGAGACAGGGAACATAGATCTGTTTGCTTAAAAACTCTGACCTACTTCTGTAGCCCAGAAATCTGTAGCAATCAATACTAATTGTAACTGTTATTTTTGTAAAATGTAATGTCAGGTTGGTGGATGGATAGAGACATGGAGATCGCCGGCAGGAACAAGGAAAATCTGGTGTGAAACCAATTAATCCAGGACGTGACAAGCCTATGGATCTTTACAACAATAACTATCAGAATGATGTAAACAAAACAGACCCAGCAGACTTTAGGTAATGGGGAATGGATATCGTTGAAGCACTCATCAGATTCCTCATCCCAAAGTTGGAGTGTCTCTATGGAATTGTCTCAAAGCCATCTGACATGGAGAAGGGGCTTAAGTACAGCCACCAGAGGCTGGAAAACAAAGTTTTGGCCAGGCCAGTCTACACCACTGTCTTCATGGCAGTCCAAGCAAGACCACAGTCTGGTCTAGCAAGGAAAGGTGCTGAAGTCGGAGGTACCCAGCCAAAAGGCTCATCGCAAAAATCAAGGTACCATGCATCATTGCCAATGTGTGTACAAAGAAGAAGAAGGATAGATCACATCAGCTCTAGTTTCTTAGATATTGTTCAATTTATAAAATTTTAGTCCGCTCTTTAACAAATTTCTTCTGCAGAATAGGGGTGTTATAACAAGCTGTCTTATGTGAATGGGAAATTTATGAATTTAAATTACCTACATTTTTTTGGTACTGTTTCACATCTATTCATCTACTTCCTTTCCTATAATGCACACTGGCATAAAAATATATAGCTCAAATGACAAAATCACTTTTGTTCTGTTTTTTTTTTCTGTGCACATAATTATGTGCAAAAAATTAAGATGGTTTTCGTAGACTACATAAATTTGTATTTCAAAAGTTTCTCAACCTGATCTGTTTAAAACAGCTGTGCTATAAATAGTTATGTTTGTATAGGAGATGTGAGTATATTTCCACTCATATCATTTCATTTTTGCAAATCGAACACTACAGAGGTTATGGTTACTTCAAAATGGAGCTGCCTGAATCATCCTGGCATATTCTGCTATATTTGTGGGGAGTACATACTGAAAGCAAATAGGAGTTTGTAAAAAGAGCATATGTAGATTATTTTGGTGTCAAGCTTGGAGATCAAGATAAGCCATGGGCTCCTCATATTGTATGCAAAACTTGTATGGAGCATTTGCACCAGTGGACAAATGGAAAGAGGAGCTGCCTGAAATTTGGAGTACCAATGTTGTGGAGGGAAATGAAAAACCACTTCGATAACTGTTACTTTTGTATTGTCAATATCATAGGCATAAATTGAAATAATCGTGACAAGTGGTCTTACTCTGATCTACCTCCAGCCAGGAGACCTGTTCCACACACAGATCTTGTACCCATTCCACTTTTCCTTGAACTACCACAGCTCTCAGAGGATGAGTCTTGCATGTCTGACATCGCACAAGGTAAAGAAAGTGGGGGGGAGTTACAGTGAATTCCAAACATCTTCAAATAATGATCACTCTGATCAGACTGATTTGAGTGATCTGATCAGGGACTTAAATCTTTCCAAGGAGTCTTCTGAACTGATTGCCTCCAGATTAAAGGAAAAGAGTGTACTGCAGCCTGGAATGAAATTTACATTTTATCGAAGGAGAGAAAAGGATTTGCTGCCATTCTTTACCAAAGACAACAACTTAGTATTCTGCAGTAACACTGGAAACCTTGTGAAGAAAACTGGTCTTTCAGAATATAAACTAAGTGAGTGGTGTCTTTTCATCAACAGTTTAAAACGTAGTTTGAAATGTGTTCCTTTAAATAATGGCAACAAATATGGTTCTATTCCAATCTGTCATTCCACCAGGGTGAAAGATGAGAACAAGGCCATCTCTTTAGTCTTGGAAAAGAAAAGTTACCAAGAACATCAATGGGTGATTTGTGTAGATTTGATGATGGTTAATTTTTTTCTTGGCCATCAAAGTGGCTACACAAAGTATCCTTGCTTTTTATGACTCTGGGATAGTAAAGCCAAACATGAACATTGGACAAGAAAAGATTAGCCTCCGGGGGAATACATGGTGGCTGGAGGACAAAATGTAATCAATTAACCAGACAGAATCATACTGCTCCAACTACATATATATATATAGGTCTGATGAAACAATCTGTAAAGGTTTTGAATAAAGACAGTTCATGCGTGCATTGAATACTTAGTGCATAAAGTTACTGGACTTACCATAGAAAAACTGAAGGCAGTAATTTTTGATGGTCCAAAGATCAGACAACTTATAAATGACCCACATTTCATAGCATCAATGAAAGAAATTGAATCATGTGCCTGGTCTTCATTTGTTCTTGTTGTGAAAAGCCTTATTGACAAAAAGAAGGCAGACAACTACACACAATTAGTAGAGGATATGCTCTTCCATTTCAACAGGCTTGGCTGTAACATGCGTGTTAAAATCCATTATCTGCACAGTCACTTAGACCATTTTCCAAAGAACTTTGGTGACTTAAGCAAAGAGCAGGGTGAAAGATTTCACCAAGATATAAAAACAATGGAAGCCAAAAGACCAGACTGAGGTCAAACCAAAGAAGATAGGATGCACATATGATGGTAGATTATTGTTGGAATCTTATGCAGGACTGTCCTGGCAGGTCCCACTCTCAGAAATCTTACAAAAGGAGCCTCTTGTGTGTTGATTGAGTGGAAAGTGTGTATCATAAACTGGTAGAAATTAGTAGATTTTCATGTGGTACACTTTTCTTTTAATTTTTAATATGCTTAAAAGATATTAATTTAAATGCTACATTAAAATATCCTGATTTGTTATGAGCGAACAGAGTCAAGAGTGATATACGGCATATGTTCTGTATCTAAAAAACTAGAGCTGATGGGGAAAAACTTGTGCCGTTTTTGGAATCAGCAGGTCAATACCCAGAAACAGGTCTAACATGTGAGGCACCAAAGTGTGTGTTGGCTGGTGTAATGAAAACACAGAAATCACAAATTCCCACATGCTCAGAGGTGAGTAAATGTGCATGCCAATTATTTTTAAAAAAAAAGAACATTCAAACTGTGGAGAATAAAAAACATAATATAAAACTGACCATGGTAGGCATGCTGTAGGAGAAGTGCTGATCTTTAAGTATACTACCACCCAAAAGTTAAGGTCTACTTGCTATAGAACCCTTGTCTAAGAAATAATATGCGGCCAATATCAGAAAAATTAAAATCAAAATTAACTGCATTTAAAATGCAACAAATTCAAACAACTCTTATGCAAATGTGATGATCCGTACAGATGTTGTTAGCCTGAGAAATCACTCACCCACCATCAAACAAAGTTGCATGATAGGTAGTGTTACATGATCTGTAAAAATCTGATATAACTGCCATTTGCGGCTAGGCATTGATATATTTTTGTCCACACAGGTTCTAAGAACATCCTGCCACTCTTGATGAGGAAACAGAGTCAGCTGTGCAACATCAACCGGAGGAGGGTGATTATTTGATATTCTCTGCTAAAGATCATCCCAGAGGTGTTCTCTAGAAGCCAGATCAGGTGAACGAGTGGGCCACTCCATCTTGATGATTCCCAGGCGATGAATGAAGTCATTAATGAAATGAGCTCAATGATTGCATCACCATCCATGGCTCCAGAGTAGACCGAATAAGAGCCTTAGGCTAGTCAGTGTGTCATGGATGACAGGAAGAGGGATCTTGCCTTAAGTCTTCCATCCCAGACTATGACAGAACCTTCTCCACAGCAATCCAATTCTTGAACTGTTTCATCAGTAAAACGAACTCCTTACCTTCTCCAATCATGAACCCTGCCACCATTAAATGACAGAGTGAAATGGGACTCATCTGTAAAGATTACTTGACTCCACTGGCATCTTGTCCACCTGATGAGCTCATGACACCAGGCAAAATCAGCTTTGTGGTGAGCCACAGTGTGGCGTATTCTGACTGCTGGTCTTTGTGAAGCAAGTCTGAATTCATGTAAGAATCTTCAAACTGTCATCCTGCTGACGGTAATATTTGAAGTATTCATCAACCCACATCAACAGAGACCATATATTCAATCTAAGATTAATAATAGAGAAATGCAGGGAGTTTAATGTGAATCTATATTTATCCTTTATAGACTACTCAAAGGCATTTGATTGTGTACAACACCAGAAACTTTGGGAAATAATGGAAAAAATGGGATTTCCAACACATTTGATACAATTAACATCACTGCTGTATTTAGACCAACAAGCAGCAGTAAGAATAAATGGTGAAACAACAACTTGGTTTGACATAAAACAAGGGGTCCGTCAGGGGTGCATATTGTCACCCTACTTATTTAACTTGTATACTGAAAATATAATGAGGAATGTTAGAGAAGATGTAGACAAAGAATATTACGATGCCATAACAGTTGGAGGTTATGAAATACCAGAGATTAGATATGCTGATGACACAGTATTGCTGTCCACAACACAAGAAGGAATGGAAAAACTAATTATGTCAGTCCGCAAGAACAGCGAAGAGCAGAACCTCTATCTTAATGCAAAGAAAACTAAAGTGATGACAACTGACAAAACAAACAAGGCAACTGAAATATGTATCAGTGAGGAAAAACTGGAAGAAGTGGAGAGTTTTGAATATCTTGGATCACTACTAACTAATAATGGAGATACAATGAGGGAAATTAAAAGGAGGACATCTATTGCTCTTCAGAAAGTAAAACAAATAAAGAATCTGTGGAGAGGAGCAGACAGAACCACAAAAATAAGATTTTTAAGGGCATGCATCTTTCCCATCGCAACATATGCCTGTGAGACCTGGACACTTAACAAAACAGCTGAGAAGCACATAAATGCCTTTGAATGTAAATGCTATAGAAGAGTTCTCCAAATATCGTGGACACAAAAAAGAACAAATATATCTATACTACAAGAGCTTAATATTGAAGAAGGCTGGCTAGTAAAGAGGATTAAAGAGAGAAAACTTAAATATTTTGGCCACATTAAACGTCATGATAATTTAGAGAAGACCGTATTGGAAGGATACATAATGGGAAAAAGAAAAAGAGGAAGACCGAAACGAAGATGGCTGCAAGACATCGTTGATGATCTGGAAATGGATGCAGCAGCAGCAGGCCATCTTGCTCACAACCGAGAGGCCTACAGGAGTGCTGTTTGGGAGGCAAAGTTCCGCAAGGGACATGCAAAGGAATGAATGAACATCAACAGAGTGGCACAGGTGACTGTCAGGTGGCAAATGACAGATAAGAAATATCGCTCATCATGCTGGCTTATACAAAGTGGGTGTCCTGAATGATTTGTCTTCTACTCCTCCGGTGGCCCTAAATCTCTCTAAAAGCCTTTAGGTGGTAGAATGTGACACTCCCAAACATCTTACAACCTGACTAGTGGGTTTGTCATTCTCAATCCATGCAATAACCTGAATCCATTCTAGGCTGCTAAGACTTTCTCTAGGACATGGTTTCTGCAAATGGCAAATGTGTCCTTTTATCGTTAATTTAAAAATGAATGAAAAGTGACATCAGAGTCAGAATCAGAGTCCCTATTGGACTTGCATCAAGAAACAGCATGATTTTTCTCCCTGGATTGGCAGAACGCATGAATCTTACCTTAAATTTATGCTTAAAATAACGTTATTGCACATGATTTTTACACTCACCATGACAAAACAGTGAGTACTTTCATACATACCTCATATGCACAGAGGACCGTTTGCAGATGACATTTAAACAAGTTTCAATGAAATTATTCATTCTTATATATCTTATCTTATATCCTTCCTGTGCCGTTAAACGTCACATAGGGCTTGCAAAGTAGTTCGCTAATTTTTCCTTTCTTCGGCGAGTCTTTCAACCTCATCAAAGGATTTTATGCCTGTTAATTTGGCCTCTCTTAATGTCCTCTTCAGAGTTTCACGTGGTCTGCCTCTTTTTCTTCGGCCTGTTGTGTTCCACTTGATAGCTTGTTTTGAAATTATTCATTACTGTATCAATATATTAGCTGTATCAATTTATTTCTCGGCAGCTACACAGACCAGGATGGTGATACCAGAAAGGAAGTTAGAATTCGAATTGCAAAAGCAGCATTGACCTTCAAGAATCTTGAGAACATATGACATTCAAAAGTTCTAAGCACAAAAACCAAGTTAAGATTATTCAAGTCAAATGTAATATCCACCCTCATTTATGCATGTGAAAGCTGGAAAACAACTAAAGAAATAGACAAGAAATTAGACTCCTTTGATTCTTGATATAAAGTGGAATGAATTAAAGAACAACACAGAGATAAGACAGATAAGCAAACAAAAAACTGTCTCATGGGTGATCAGAAAAAGAAGATGGACATATGTCAGTCATGTAATGAGATCAGACGATCCTCAAACAAGTTATCAAGTAGAACACAACAGGCCGAAGAAAAAGAGGTCGACCACGTGAAACTCTAAAGAGGACATTGTTAAGAGAGGCCAGTTCAGTGGGCATAACATCCCTTGATGAGATTGAAAAACTCACAGAAAACAGGAAATCTTGGCGAACTACCATGCTGGCTCCATGTGATGTTTAGCGGCATGGGAAGGATGTAAGACATTAGCTGCTACAAAAATATGTTGAAAATAAAGGGGTGACCTTTAACTTTTGTGCAGTAGTATATTTTAGTAAAAACATTATAAGCAAGAAAGCACAGAAATAGTACAGGTCTGAAGTATATTTTATGATGAAACAAAAAAAAAAACAAAAAAAACAGAAAAGATTATGATAAGCATAAAAATCTATAACCAAGAAACAAGAAAATATGTGTTAAAATCATTGACAACAGATTCTATTCAAGTGGGCTATTGTGTTATCCTTGTGCAAATTAAAAATATTAATAATCTGCACACAGATGATTTTTCCTTCATTTTCTAAGTGCCATGCAATCAAACCCTGACATTCAAAATTCCTGTTGTGATGAAGTACATCAAATCTTATCTTATAAGACATCCAGACTATTAAGAATCAATATTTATAGCTCAACAGTACTTTTTGTTTTATCCATAAATATTTTCTCAAATTATAAAAGCTTGAAGTGGTCATAATAGGAAGAAAATATTTTTTACCATTACCTTAAGTTTATGAAATGTGCTTATTAATGATCAACAGTTACAGCTACATTTTATGTTACAAAATCCAACAGTAATGAATATATCAGCACTAGTCAAATAAAAGCTAGCTGAAATACAAATTGTTAATGTACATATAGAAAAAAGCAGAGTGCAGAAAAACATTTCTCATATACCAATGACACTAATATATATTAAAAGAGTTAGTTTAAAAAAAAGGATTCTGGCATTTGACAAGAAATGACACTGAAGGTCAATGTTCAATCTCATTCAGCTGATAAGCATTTATTTTTAGAAACAACAACATGCAAATGAAGAGAAATATTTACTGACAATCATAAACAGGATAACCGATTTTTAATTTTTTTTTAAAGAGTCAAATGCTTAGCTATCTCCCATTCTCTGTAGATAATGAGAAGAAAATCTAGGAGCATATTAGAAATGATCCTTTCTGAAGAAAGTCTTAAAATAAAAAAAAAAGATTGAGCCTCATGATTGTGTTAGATGGAGGATTTTGTAATTATTGTTATTATGAACTGAATGTCACAATAAGCACATGGAACTGACAATGACAATTACAACATGTGCCACATAAGCCATGATCCTGAATCATTATATATCTAGAAGCCACATGGTTCATGAAGGTGAGAAAGATCCAGAAGCAACTGACACAGATCTCAAAGCAGACTATGGAAACTGACTATAGTCAGAACAAAGAGCAAAACATTACCCTCCACAGAACTTTCTTATGTATGATTTCAGGATCTAACCCTGTTCTATCCCTTATCAAAGATTCTTAAATAACTGAACTATGGGCATTTCAATTTTCCACGGAGTAGTGGCTTCATAAAAAAAAAAGTAAATTTTACTGTTTATTAACAGATTTTGGATTTTAACCACGTGAAAAAAAAAAGAATATTCAGGTTGCTTTTCAAACCAATTATTAATTTATCTTAAATAAACTGAGCCAAGAGAATGAAAAGGAGATAATAGAAAATAACAGATTATAAAACCAAAATGAAGCAGAAATATCAAGCTATAAACAAATATTACTTTACAAAACTAACAGTGAAGTATTTAAGGGCTAATAATGACACTTGCATCTAAATTTAGCAGAAAAATTTCTTATGTGTATAGAACCTATATATTCTTCTCACTGTATAAATCTACATTAAGTAACAAAAATCTGATAACCACGTGCAATATGACCCTCTTCTTCTTCAGCTTTCCGAGCCATTAAGGCTCACTGCCGCAGATAGAGTTCGCCTCCATTCTCTCTATTCCTGTCTCTCTCCAGTTGGTGACACAAATTTTTTTTTATATCCTCTTCTATGTTGTCTTTCCATCTCTGTCAGTCTACCCCTTGGTCTTGTTTCCCTCATCTCTTGTGCATACGTAATTTTTATTTGTCTGTTCTCTTCCATTCTTTTTACATGGCCCAACCAGTGTAGTTTGTTCAGTTTCAAGACATTTATAATTCGTTAGGATTTATACAAGCTGTTCAGCTCAATGTTCTTTCTAGCTCTACATTATCCACTGTTTGTATCCTTTATGGGGCCAAAGATTCTTCTTAAGATCTTGTTTTCAAAGATGTGCAATTGTTGTTCATTTTTCTTTCTTGTACTCCACGTTTCTAATCTGTACATGACGGCTGGAAGTATTATATTTTTGTAGATTGTTATTTTGGTGTTTTGGAACAGGATTTTGGATTTTAACAGGTGTTGCAAGGTGACATGTATTTTATTCCCTACCTGTACTCTATGATCAGCTGGGTAGGGGCATCCCCTATCAAAGGAAAAGTAAGACGCCTCCTTACCTCTGTCAGTCCACGGGACACCCTTGGGAAAGGTAGAGTACCCGTATTGTCCCCAATCAGGGTGATGTGAAGCCATGAGAGCAGGTGGTGGATGGATTGGAAGAGCAGCAGACAGATAATGTTGGTTATAGTCACCATTCTATGATGGTAAGCAGATGATCTCAATGTAAGGATAATGGCTATGATCACTAACTAGTACAGTCACTGCCCGGAAGGAAAACAATGGTAAACTATCTTCTGAAAATATACAAAGAAACCAAAACAGCAACATGGAAGGTCAGATAGGAAAAAAAGATCTGGTGGCTAGTTCCCCAGGCCAGATAGATCTAATTTTAACACTGGGGAAGAGTATGACAGAGGTCGGTACTAGTAATTCTGATGACGGACACGATCCTGATGGTGCTAACAAGGAAAACCCCTGCATCGAACTAAAAAGAAAAATAGGAAAAGTAGGAACATGGAATGTGAGAAGTATGTATGAGGGAAAGTATCAAATGATAGTATCAAGTGATGAGATGAAAAGAATGGGGATGCACATTTTGGGAATCTGCGAACATCGATGGAAAGGGTCAGGACACTTCAAGAGCGAGAATGATAATATCTTTATATACTCTGGTGGAGAATTAGGAAGAAAGAATGGAGTGGCTTTTTACTTGGACAAATCAACATCAAAAGCATTACTAGGTTACAATCCAAAGTAACAGAATCCTCACTACCAGACTTAAGGGTACTCCTAGAAATGTAACAATCATCCAGAAATATGCACCTACATCAGCAGCAGAAGAAGAGGAAGTAGAAGACTTTTATAACACACTGCAAATGATGATAGACCAGGTATGGAAAAATGATACTGGATTAATAATGGGGGATTTTAATGCAAAGATTGGTACAGAAAGAGCAGAAGACGAAGGATATGTAGTGGGGAAATTTAACATAGGACACAGAAATGAGGCAGGTGACAATCTAATGGTTTTTTGCATGGAAAATGAGCTAATGATCACTAACACACTTTTTAAACAACATTCAAGAAGACTTTACACATGGACATCACCTGATGAGAAAACCAAGAATCAAACAGATTACATTTTAGTGCAAAGAAGATGAAGATCAAGTATAACATCAGCAAAAACTTTACCAGGTGCTGATTGTGATACGGACCATGAGTTATTAATAGCAGACATGATGATAAAAATAAAAAAGACAGTTACGAGATCAAGACCACTCTGCTTTGATCTTACAAAAATACCAGAACAATATGGTATAGAAATGAAGAACTGTTTTGAAATCCTGATGGCTGTACAGAAGGAGATGACATCAGATGATTTGGCTATGCAGGCCAGAGATATCTTAATAACAACAGCTAAAGACAAGGTTCCAGTAAAGAAAACACAAAAGAATGGATGGATTACAGCAGGCACACTAGAACTGATAAAACAACGTAGAGAAATGAAGACACAATGGAAAGTGACAAATAACAACAAAGAGGAATATAAATCTTTAACAAAAAAAGTATGAAGAAACATAAGAAAAGACAAAAAACAACACATACAAGATTGTTGTGAAAGAATAGAAGGACATCAGAAGTGTGGAAGAAACTGCGAAATGTTTAAAGAAATGAAGACATTGATGAGAAATGTCACACCTAAGCTAAATATAATTTGTGATGAAATGGGGAATACCATGACAGAGACAGAGGAAAGTCTGGAAGGAGTATTGAGAGGAATATATGAAACAACCGAGTGTGAAAGCAGAAATCAACAGTGTGAATTATTATTGCAGGTGAAAACCCGAACAATAGAAGTTTTATGGGCAATAAAGAACCTGAAAAATGGTAAATCACCAGGATGTGATAACAGCTGAACTTATTAAACCTGGAGGAAAGGAAAGTGCAACAATCTATCGTGCACTATGTAAAAAAGATATTGCACTCAGGTATTTAGCCAAAACTCTCCCTCCCTCTGAACCTTAAGTGCCCAGGGCACATGGGGCTTCCGCAAGGGTTTTCCACAAATGCCTGTCCTTCGCCTTTTTTTCTGCTCTTGCCCAGGTGAGCCCTCTATTGCTCAACATCCTTTCTGTTGTTCTTCTCCATGTCTCTTTTGGTCTACCCTTACTTCTGTTCCCCTGTGGTGTCCATCTTAGTGCTATTTTTGGTAGTGAGTTGTCAGTCATTCGGAGCACATGTCCCAACCATCGCCAGCGTCTTTCCTCAATAATTGTTGTCAGTGGTTTCATCTGCATTTCTGCTAATAAGATGTTATTTCTTATAGTGTTTGGCCAAAATATTTTTCAAATTCTTCGTAAACATTTAGTCTGGAAAGAATTCAACTTGTTTTCTATGGTTTTGGTGATTTTCCAGCATTCGCTTCCATAGAGCAGTACACTTAGAACATTACTCTTAAATATCCTGATTTTCATATTTATGCTTAGTTTTTTTTATTTCCATATATTCTGCAGCATTGCAAAAGCCTGGTTTGCTCTAGTAAGTCTGCTGTTGATGTCCTCTGTGCTGTCTCCATTTTCTACTACTCTGCTGCCAAGGTATACAAATTCGTTTATCTCCTCCACTAACTTGTTATCTACTCTGAGTACATTTCTGTTGTTCACATTTTGCTTCATTAACTTTGTCTTTCCTATGTTGATCTTTAGTCCTATGTTGTTTGCATTCTGAGTTAGCTTGTTTATTTTATCTTGCATATCTTTGTGACTGCTTGATAATAGACAAATGTCGTCCGCAAAGTCAAGGTCCTCCAGCACTGTGTCAAGGGTCCATCGTAATCCTCTGCGTTTGTCTGATGTTGCCTCCTTCATTAACCAGTCTACTGCCAAGATAAATAATGTTGGTGATATTTGTACCCTAAAGCTGCTGGAGGTATGTTCTCCACAGATAACTTTGCACTGAAAACCCTCGTATAGGGCTTTGATTACATTAACTATTTTATGGGGGAGGCCATGCCATCTTAGGATTTTCCACAGTGCATCTCTGTTGACACTGTCAAAGGCTTTCTCAAAATCTATGAATAATGCATATGTTGTGCTATGCCACTCATTTGCCTGTTCTAATATTTGTCTAAGTACAAATATGTGGTCTATGCATGATCTTCCTTTCCTAAATCCTGCCTGCTCTTTCCGAAGTTTTTCCTCAAGTGTTGGTACAATTCTGTTGATGATTATTCTGCAAAATACTTTACTGGTGAGAGGCAGTAGGGTAATGCCTCTCCAGTTCCCGCAATCTCTGAGGTCACCCTTCTTTGGTAGTTTTACTATAAGACCAGTTTTCCACTCCTCTGGGGCTTTTTCTAAATCCCAAATTTGTTGTAATATCCGGCAAAGTTGTTTTGGTGTTTCTGTTTCTTCTGCTTTCAACATCTCCGCAGTCACTTCATCTTCACCTGGTGCCCTGTCTGATTTTAGCTTCTTTATCACCTCCTTTACTTCATTTATTGTTATTGGTCCTGTATTGATGTTTAGTTCCGTTTTTAGTTCAGGTATGTCTATTGTTTGTGCTGCTTGTGTTCTGTTTAGTAGGGTGTTAAAGTGTTCCCTCCATCTTTAAATTTTTTCTCTTTCTCCACTGACCAGTTGTCCATTTTGTGTTCTTACTGCACTTTCACATCTTGTGTTGAAGTTACCTGTCATCTGCTTTGTGATTTTATATATGGTTTTCATGTCATTTGTATATGCTGCTTTCTCTGCTGTTTCTGCTAAATTGTCATAGTATTGACGTTTATCTTGACGGCATGATTCCTTCACTTCTTTGTCTTTTTGTGCATAATTACTTAAAACTCGTTCTTTAAGCCGTTGTGATTTGGTGTTCAGTAATTTTTTCTTGATTTCTTTTCTTTGCTCTATCTTTTCCCATGTGGTCTCGCTTATCCATTCCTCTTTTCTCCTTTTCCGATATCCCAGCACCTCTTTTGCTGTTTCCTGTAGTGTTTTATTGAACTCTAATATGGACATTTCTGCTTTGTCTTGTAGGACACTGAAGCGGTTCTTAAGTACTATTGAGAATTCATTTCTTGTTTGCTGGTCTATCAGTTTGCTTGTATCAAAATGTATCTTTCTGTGTTCTCCGATTTTGGCTTTCCTTAATTTTAGTTTTATTTTTGCTACCAGAAGGTTGTGATCACTTCCTACATCTGCTCCTTTCCTTGCTCGTACATCTTGTAGTGACCGTTTCTACTTGTTTATTAGTATGTGATCGATTTGGTTTTCTGTGGTTTTATTTGGTGACCTCCAAGTCACCTTATGGATGTTTTTGTGTTGGAAAATTGTCCCTCTGATGGTCATCATGTTTTCTTCACAGAAACTGCACAGTCTTTCTCCATTTCCATTTATTTCTCCAATTCCTTCTCTTCCCATGATTCTTCTTCTATCTTCATTTCCTTCACCTACTTTTGCATTGAAGTCGCCCAAGATGAGTAGCATATCATGTTTGGGTATTGTTTCTACTGTTGCTTGGAGGCTGTTGTAAAAATCTTCTTTTAATTCCTCTTCAGCTGCTTCTGTTGGTGCATAACAAACTATAATAGACAGCTTCGTGAATCTTGAGTTGAAGCGTGCATATAATAATCTCTCATTTATTGGGGTCCATTTCAGCAATGCTCTTGATGCTTCTTTTGTTATAATCAATGCTACTCCTCCTTCATGAAGATCTTCTTTACCTGACCATATTATTGTATCTTCTGTGTGCTGTGTTGTTAATTTCCTTCTGCCTTGTCCTGTCCATCTTGCTTCTTGTATTCCTAGTATGTCTAGTTTGTATCTGTGCATTTCCTTGATGGTTTGTGCTAGTTTTCCAGTCTGGTTTAGTGTTCTTACATTCCAGCTGCCTATTTGCATCTTATGTTTAGGTTCCAGGAGGTCTGCAGTCGGGCTGGGGACTTCCAGTGGCTGGCTTTCATCCACAACCTTCATGGGCTCAGTTTCCTGATACGCATTTCTCCTTCCACCTGCATTTGCTTTTTCCCTTGCTTCCGTTTCTGTAGCAGTCTGATAGTTTTTTTACCAGATAGGGTTGCTGGCCCTATGCTGAACCCTCCTTAGTTGCCTTTTACGATCATGCATGGTAGGGTACAGTGCAGATCCCGGGTACCACACAGGGGATTTAGCCAAAACAATGGAAAAGAACTGTATTCATACCACTGCCAAAAAAAAGGTAACCTGAAATTATGCATAAACTACATAACTGTTGCCCTTATTAGTCATGACAGTAAAATTCTGTTAACAATCACAATGGATAGACTTCGTAAGAAAATAGAAGTCAATATGGTACAAGCTGATTTCAGGCAAGGAAGAGGATCAAGAGATCATATATTCATATGTTTCTGCTGTCCTAATGATCATAACTGCAACATTCTGCCTCTGGTCTCTTGATCTACTCATATATTCTGTCTTATCTTGGTTAACGGTCGAGCCCACTTTTAGTGCTGTCTCTCTCAGGTGTATGCAAGTATTGATGACTTCTTGCATAATTTCCCCCATTAGGTCAATGTCATCAGAGTATTCTAGTATTTTAGCTTTTTTCTTCTCTACTGCTTTCTTCTTTTACTGATTACCTTTTCTAATACTAGGATGAATGATAATGGAGATAATGTACTGCTTTGTTTTAAACCAGTTCTTATATAGAAGGGTTCTGACTTTTGTCCTTTATATGAGGGGCGTTCAGAAAGTAATGCTCTACATTGTTTTTTTTTTTCAGCTAATAATGAAGACAGAAGCATGAAATTTTGTATACTTTAAATATGGCATGTGCCGATTGTGTGAACCAAATTGCACCGCAACTGGCCAAAGAATATAGCTGCCCTAACCGTTGAAATGGAGCATGTTAGCAACTTGCAGTATAAGAAGCGAATTTGATAGAATTTCTCGCTGCAGAGAACATTCGTAAGTAGTGTTGTGAACATTTGTAAGTGTCTATGTGATGTGTATGGAAGTTTTGCAGGCAACAAGAGTACAGTCAGTCGCTGGGTTCAGCGAATCAAAGAATCAATAAGTAGAGATAAGGAGTTGTATGATGACCGCACTGTGGATGTCCTGCCATAGCCACCAAGGCAGAAATGTTGAAATGCGCTGAGAGCATTATTCTTACTGATAGGTGTACAATTGGCCTTAATGCAAATGTAGTTATAAAAGCTCTCGGATTTTCTAAGGTTTGCCCAAGATGGATTCCTCGAAGTCTCACAAATGAACATCGATTGCAACGGAAAGCCATTTCTTCTGAATTGTTGGAGCGTTTCAATGTTGAGGGAGAGAATTCTCGGACTAAGATCGTAACAGATGATGAAACCTGGGCACATCATTTTGAACCTGAGACAAAAAGACAGTCGATGGAGTGGCATCATCAGCAATCACCACGAAGAAAGAAATTCAAGACAACTCCTTCAGCTGCAAAGGTCATGATCACTGTCTTTTAGGACACTGAAGGTGTGATTCTTGTGGATGTTATGCCAAGATGAGAGACAATCAATCCGCAAGCTTACATTAAGACATTAAAAATACTCAATCAACATTTTTGCAGAGTTCGGCCTCACAAGAATACAGCAGACCTGCTTCTCCTTCATGACAATGTGCGACCTCACACAAGTCTGGCAACATGGGAAGCAATCACCAAATTGGGTTGGACTGTACTACCTCATCCATCCTATAGTCCCAATGTGGCATCCTCTGATTTCTATCTGTTTGGTCCACTTAAAGATGCACTCGAAGGAGTGATTCATGCAGCAAAGAAATGGCTACATAATCAAGATAAAATTTTAGTACAGGCTAGGAATACATGCACTTGTTTTGCGCTGGCGTAAAGCCGTACAAATTGATGGGGAATTATGTTGAATAATACTGATGTTTACAGGACATATCCATGTATATTATGCATAAATTTCATGCTTTTTGAATAAACAGTTCCTGAGAAAAATGATGTGTTGTGTTACTTTCTGAAAGCGCCTCATATATTACTATATTTTGTGCATCCTCTGGTCAAATTATTTGGTATCTCAAATTCTTTCATAATTTTCCAAAAACTCTTCTTATCTATGCTGTTATAAGCTTTCTTGAAATCAATGAAGATATGTACTTCTTTTCCACATTCCCAGTACTTTTCTGCTCTTTGACCAAGATAAAATATTTGGCCTATGGTTAATCTATTCTTCCTAAAACCTGCTTGATAGTATGTTCTCACTGTATGGTTTTAATCTATTTAAAATCATAATAGATAGTATTTTGTTGCTTGTTTATAATAAAGATATTCCTTTGTAGTTTTCACACTTGCTCTTATCACCTTTATTGAATACTGGAATCAGTAATGATTCTCCCTATATGTGTTGTATTAGTGCACATATCTGTTCATGTAGATTCAGACCTTCTTCCTTAATCAGTACTGCAGCAATTCCATCTGAATCTGTTGTTCTGTTGTTTCGTAGAAGCATAATACTGTAAATGACTTCTTCTAAGTCTGGTTCCTCAATTTTAGGTTCACAAGTTTGCATTCTTCACATGGTAATGTGTTTTATAGGCCCTTCACGGTTTAGTAGTTTTTCAAAATATTCTTTCCATCTGATACAGACTTTCTCTTCATTATTTATCATGTTTCCAATACTATCCTTCAAGCTCTGTTGATGTTGTTTATGCCAGTTCTTTATAGAATTCTCTGCTTTTCTTATTTTGATGGCATGTCTGCATCTCACTTACCATGTCTTTCATATACTGTTTTTGTTGGCAAATAACTTTGTGAGTTTCTTCTCACTGTGCATAGTATTTCTCCTCATTTGTTTTGTTATTCATGTCATTCAACCATATCTGTCTCGCTGTTCTTTTCTTTATGACTGTCTCTCTGCAGACTTCATCAAATCAGTTCTTTCATTTATGGTCTCGACTCCCAGGCATTCTTCCACTCTGTTCTTTATAATGGTTTTTAAATCTTCCCATCTGTCATTAATGGTTTTATTTTATTCATTCCCACTCTTATGATTTAGCTCTTTTCTGAATTTTTCTTCAGTTTCTTGGGTAAAGCTGGGGCAACCATCCCCAACCCAGTGCGTCACAGGTGGCGGATGGTGAAAGTCCTCCAGATATGGAGGATCCCTGTGAATAAGGAGTTATTCAAATAAGCAGGCGCGAACCAACTGGCGGTAGACTCAGAGAGCGAGGTGGGGTAGTAGGTGGCTCTACTACTCCTATAAAGTGCCTCAGGTGCTCAGTGAAGGGAATACCAGGCGGGTCAGAGGCGCCTTAAAATCTCTCGCTCCCACTGCCTTGCGGGTAGGACAGGGAGTCCAAAGGCTAGCGGAGAGTCCGTACACAAACCGACAGAAGGCAACGGGAAACCACTGTTGTAATTCCCAAGAATAGTTATGCTTAAACAGAATAATCAATTCATCATGAACAACGTTAATGGATGTTCCTCTGGAACAGCCTCGTCCGGTAGGGCAGCTCATGAGCCACAGGTGAGGCCAGATTGTCATCAAGCTACTGGTGGCAAAATTAACAAGTTCAAAATAGCAACATGGAATGTTAGAACTTTATTCCAGGCTGGAAAATTAGAAAATGTAAAGATGGAAATGGAAAGGATGAAGATAAACATATTAGGAATGAGTGAAGTTAGATGGACAGGTGCAGGGAAGATAAACTCAGATAAATATACAATAATATATTCAGGAAGTGAGAAACATGAACGAGGAGTAGGAATTATATTTGATGAACAAATGGCAAGGACAATTGTAGGATATTTGAACATCTTGGACCGAGTCCTGCTAGGCCAACTGAAAGGACAACCAATAAACATAAATATTATACAAGTGTACGCTCCAACATCTGAAAGCTCTGAAGAAGATGTACAGCTATTTTATAATGACATAGAGACAGCACTAAAACACACAAAGTCACATGAAGTTACCATAGTCATGGGAGATTTTAATGCCAAAGTTGGTAAAGGAAGAACTTCAGACATCGTTGGTGACAATGGACTGGGGGAGAGGAATGACAGAGGTTATAAATTAATTGAATGGGCAAGAATACACAGCATGGTTGTAGGAAACACCTGGTTTAAACAACATCCTCGAAGACTGGCAACGTGGTGTAGCCCAGACAAAAAGACTTTTAACCAGACAGACTACATATTAATCAACAAACGATTCCGCAATGCATTGCTGACAACAAAAACCACGCCAGGAGCTGACTGCAATAGTGACCATGATCCACTCTGTGGAAAAGTTAGAATAAAACTAAAGAAAGCAGGCAGAAAAGTGAGAAACATCAAACTGAATACAGAACTTCTTAAAAATGACCAAGAACTGCGAGAACAATACAAAGTTATTATAACAAATAGATACAATGCAATAGCAAAGATAAATAGTATAGATGAACAATGGGAAATATTAAGAGATTCTATCCACCAAACTTAAGGAGATAATACCACTAAAAAAAAGAAGCCCCTAAAAATAAATGGATGACAGACGACATCTTAGGACTGATGGACAAGAGGAGGAGGAGTAAAAACAACGAGGAAAAATATAACAAGATCAATAAAGAAGTAAGACGCAAATGCAGAGAAGCAAAAGAAGTGTGGTTAAACGAGCAGTGCAGACAGATAGAGGACTCTCATATTAAAGACAGCAAAAACATGCACAAACGAATTAATGAACTCACAGGCAGGAAAACAAAATATACCACAGGATGCCTGAAATCAAAAGAAGGTAAAATGTTAATGGGAAAAGAAGACATTGTGGACAGGTGGACAGAGTATATTGGTGAGCTATATGGAGGAGAAAGACCAGAATTAACACCAGATACTGAAAACTGTGAGGGACCACCAATACTTGAAGATGAAATCATAGATGCCATCAAACACATGAAGAAAGGACTGGGCCTGATAATATAACAATAGAAGAAATAGAGGCACTAGAGGAGACAGGAATAAAAATAATAACCAAGTTACTGAATGACATTTACAACAGTGGTTATATTCCTAGTGACCTGATTAAATCCACGTTTATAGCACTACCAAAGAAACCAGGTGCAAAGGAATGTGACGACCACCGGACTATCAGCCTCTCATGTCACATAACGAAGCTACTTCTGAGAATAATTATGAGAAGAACAAGGAAAAAGATAAAAATGGAAATAGCAGATGAACAGTTTGGATTTGTTGAAGGAATGGGAACACACAATGCCATTTATGCTTTACGAACACTAACAGAAAGATCTTTAGAAGTACAGAAAGATCTCTACTTATGCTTCATTGATTACACCAAGGCATTTGACAAGGTGAAACATAATGAAATTATTAAAATGCTAGAAGACATCAATATAGACGGCAAAGACCTGAGGATTGTAAAACATCTATACTGGCAGCAAGAAGCAGCAGTTCGAGTTGAAAACAGAACTGGAAAATATCAACCTATAAAACAAGGGGTACGACAAGGATGTGTACTATCTCCAGACCTTTTTTCTCTGTACAGCGAGAATATTCTAAGAACAATCATCACAGAACCAGGCATAAAAATTGGAGGATACAATATTAACAATCTTCAGTATGCTGACGACACAGTACTGATAGCTGAGAACCAACAAGACCTGCAAAATCTCTTGGATAAAGTCGCCAAAGAAAGTGAACAGAAAGGCCTTACTTTGAACATCAAAAAGACAGAGACTATGGTTATATCTAAGAAACAGAATCCACCAGCATGCAGAATTAAATTAAACAGAACTATTATAAAGCAGGTGCAGAAATTCAAATACCTTGGAGCAGTAATAACTTCAGATGGGAAATGCAGAACAGAAATTAGGAACAGAATAGGCCAAGCAAAGACTGCATTTCAGAGAATGAGAAACATATTAGCTAACACATCTTTATCAATGAATGCTAGAAAACGAGTCCTAAAATGCTATATTGAACCTATCTTGTTATATGGAAGTGAATCATGGACAATAGGCAAGTCTGCACAAAAATCATCAGAAGCAGCAGAAATGTGGTTTATTAGAAGAATGTTGCGAATCCCCTGGACAGCAAAAATAACTAATGAAGAATGTAGGAGAAGAGCTGGAGAGACAAAAAACCTTGTCAAAAAGATAAGAGAGAGACAATGTACTTTCATAGGGCATGCAGTGAGAAGAGGGGGCATTGAAAATATTATAACAACAGGAAAAATAGAAGGAAGAAGATCAAGAGGAAGACCAAGAGAAATGATACTGGACAGTCTGACGGGATGATGTGAGAGGAGATCACCAATTGAAAAGATGGCCTGCATGAAGGATCGGATACTCTGGAGAAGCATAATAGCCAACGCCAGTCGGCACGGCACATGATGATGATTCTTCTCTTTTCAGAGCATCTCTATTTATTACTCAGCTTTTATTTCATTTACTATAAAAATTTTTCTACAGTCTGAATATTAGTTTAGCTCCCACAAGATAGTGGTTGGTGCCCCTCTGTAACTTCTGATCTGAAGTATGTTTGTTGTGTGCTTGGTATCAATTAAAACATGGTCTATCTAGTTGCTTGTTAGTTTATCAGGTGATTTCCATGTTTTTTTTTTTTTATGAATGTTCTTATTCTGAAATCATCTCATTCCATAAGCTTTTGCCATATTTATTAGTTTCCATTCATTATCATTAGATATTTCATACAAACTTTCCTTTCCTGTGATGTGTCTGTGTGACTCTTCCTATCTTTGCATAGAAATCTCCTAGTATTATCCTTATATCATGTTTCTGGGTCTTCTCTATTACTCTAACGTGTTGTAAAATTCTTCGACTTCATCCTCTGTATCTTCTGCTGGTTCATGCACATTAATCATTGTTATATTTTTCTTTGTTCCCTTGATGCAAAGGCTGCTTATTTTTTTTATTTGTGGCACTGAAGTCCATCACTAAGTCCCATACTTTTCTCTTGACAGCAAAACCTGTTCCAAGTTCATGTCTTTCATTGGTAATACCGCCATATACTGTTACCATTTGACCGTTTATCTTCTCCAAGCCATCTGATTTCTGTAATGCTGTAACATCCATGTCATACTTATTTAGTTCATTTGCTAATTCTTTAGCTGCCCTGTGTCTGTATAAGCTTCTTATATTCCATGTTCCAAATCTCATAATATTTCTGACATTCCAAGGTTGTAATCCATCTCCATAAAAAAATTAGTGTTATAAAACAGATAGAGAAGCCTTGAAATTGAACGGATAAAAAAAAGTGCAATATGATACCTGTAAAATTAATTCTCTGTTAAAATTCTGCTATCTGTGGATTGATATTTACAAATTTTATATACTCAGTTCAACACCCTAATCCTCTATTAGCACCTAGTTTTCTAAATCTCTTATTAATGATCCAAAAATCAATAATAATACTTTTTTACATTTTAATTTCTTTAACTGCCCCTGCCCTTAACTCAGAGACTATTTAAGAATTTATAAAAGTGAGAGAATGAATCTGGAAATAATCATGAACTATAATCCTTACATAAAGCCATTTCTCACCCAACTATACTCCCCATATTAGACCACATAAACCTCAATGACAGCTGGCAAAATCTTAAATCACTGATTATTCAAAAGATTGAAAACTTAGAAAAGGAAAGACAAAAATTCAGTTCAAAGAGAAAAGGGAAAAAAATGAGTTCAAAGACAAACTTTCTATCACCAGTGCTCATTATGCACTATTTACCTTTATCAGTTGTTCTCTATTATTCAGCAATGATTTCATTTTGTTCACCTGAAAGTGTAATTGTCAATGAAATCAAGGAAATATTCAAGAATAATGAACTTTGGTGATAAAAAAAAAACAAAAAACTGTATACATAATACTCATAATTAAAGAGCAGTAATGAATGAATTAAATCATTTGTTGTTAATGTTACTCACCATGTCCTAGCATTTTCTCACTTCTTTCAGAGTGGGAAATGGTTAACATGACTAATTTCTCACTTTTCTGCCAATTGCCTTTTATGCTTGACTGCTTCCCATATATCTCTGCTTTCCCTATTTGTTCTCACCGCAGTCTTAATCAGAATACATCCCATGCTTAAGTGAATATTTTGTGGCTGTTTTTCTATAATTTTTTTTACTAGTGTCTTTGATTAAGGCACTGGGTTGTTTTTCTTGTTCTTTCTTTCTGCATATGCTTGTTATTGCTATTTCTCCCCTTTCCTGCTCCTTTTATCTTCTTCCTTTTCCTGCTCCTTTTATCTTTTTGTAATACTGATTCATACTATTCCATCTACCTCTGCGCCGACAGTAATGGTTTAACTGCAGTTATCACCAAACTTATCTTTCCACAAGTTCTAATTATGGACTTGATACTGTGATTACAGAAAGCTACATCCAAGAATGCTAGGTTCTCAAGCTATATCAAGTCTTCTCATGGATCACAGTAGCTAGATTCTCCATTCCTATGTGTATATCACAAAACATCAATGAGCAATAGTGCTATCTGCTTACCATAACATGCCAGTTTAGAGCTAAATTCATACCTGTAATTAGAGTAAGTTACTTCTAAAAGCAGGGTACGTCTAACATATACTGGATACATATGAAATGGACATATTCTCTCTCTCACATGCATGCACACACAAATATCTTTTCTGGATGGTTCCTAATTTTCATTTCAGATGAAATGCCAAGATTTACTAAACTTTATTAGATCACAACTCACAAAATTATAAATAAAACAGTAGAACAAAAGAACCCTTGAACTGAAAAGCCACTAAATCTGCACATATAAAGGACAAAGCAAGAAGCTACTTCTCTAGAGACATGAGAGTAGTCATGGGAACTGACATGAACTAGCCAAAAGGATTTATTATTCTCTAATCTTACCAGAATTATTAGGAACACCATGATAGTCTTAGCCTAGCCTGATTCACAACCTTAATACTGTGACATCTCCCTTTTTCATGTTCTCTTCTCATCTCCAATAACAACAAAAGCAAAAAAAAAGTAACATTCACACAATGAGTTTATGACAAAATCATAAAAGCTGAAGTGAAAGGGGAAAAAAAGCTGAAGTGAAAGGGGAAAAAAAACAACCAGAAATCAGTGACCAGAAAGACAGAGATGGACTGACTTGGGTAACATCACAGGTCATTCTGTCATGGATCTTTCAGGTAAAACAGAGAAAACAAAGCTGATGCATGCATAATACAGAATGGAAGACATAAATAAATGTAAAGCAAAAACCAAAAAGAACTGCATCAGGCAAGAAGACACTGAAATGACTGCTAGTTTATAATCAACCAGGACTGAAAAATATACAGTGATGGCTTCTTAATGATTACAAGGCATTAAGTGAATGTATGACTGCATTCCTTCTGTTGGGTTTCTTCTCTCACAGGAGCAGAGTCCAGACTCTAGTCAGCATGGGTTTTACATAGAATAACATTTACACATGACATTATTTGCATCTAGTGACATAAATCATGCTTTTCAAATTATTTTAATTTTGAACAGCATTCAATAAATGCACTTGAAATTACTCACACAATATATAACTAAGAAATAATAATGAAGCCAATTCATAAATCTACCAGTGCTGCTAACACTGAGTATGTCTAGCTGCCAATATCTAATCTACAATTCCATATTTTTGGGCTGAAAAAGGAATGTAATCTTTAAATATATAGCAAAAGCATTAAAGACACTAATTACTTTACAGCTGCAACTTGCCAAGAAATGCCAGGGAATGAAATTAAAACACATATTTCACTTATAACATAAATGTTATTGAACTACAAAATTTCTTTTACTGTTAATCATTCCAGATGTCCATCAGAACATGTCTGTAGCTTGCACTGAATGAAATTATAACAGCAAAATCTTGTCAATACTGTCTGATTTAAAGCAAGCATATAAAAGAATGTGCTGATGAATACTTTGTGTTTCTTCGTCCATTAAACTAAATGAAAAGCCCTTCTGTCTGGGTGGTTTTTGGGTTTAAGTAAATATAAGACTAAGTATATAAATATACACAAAGTCAACTGTAGTACAGCTGTGATAACAAAATGTTAGAAATATTTAAAACAAAAGTATGGACAGCTTTATTAATTAATGAGCACACAATTGTAACATTTCAGTTTACACCTTAATCTTACGAAAACACACAGTACACAGAAACAGGGAAAGGAGATAAAATTTAAATTCACATGAATGATATACAACAAATAAGAATGGAAAAAAAACAGTAGAAAAAAAAAATGACTTGCAAGAAGCTATATCCAAGAGTGTGTGTGGTGGAGTATTGATGAAGACATATGAGATGTGATAAGTTGGTAGTAAAGAGGGTGGGGAAAGCAGAAAGGAGAGAGAGGGACACAACAGTAATCAAGCCAAGAAAAGGGTGGGTGGAACAGGTGAATGTGATTGGGATATAAGGCTTGTAATCTAGTAAAGTGAGGGTTCTGGGATATAAGTTATGGGTGAAGAATGAGTAGCTGGCTGGGAGTGGCTCCAAACTGAAGACATTTGCAAAGATGTATGCATTCATTATGCACAGATCATTTTCTGTCATTGTGCATGGACATGACATGGGACAGTTCTTGTATATTACAGGAAATGTCACTGACACAAGCAGTGGAACATTTATGGGATATTCTAATTTGCTGTGCTGCCAAAACTGTACTGAACTGAACTGAAGAAAGAGCAGAACTTAGTAGAGAGGGAATATGACTGTTGGGATAGAAAATGTTAAGTACACCTGAATTTTTAGTTCAAAGTGTGTGATTCCAGTATTCCATATTGAAAAATGTAGTGGTTCTTGAGCACCAGGCAACTTATGTCATCAGAGTGATATTGTTTAATGGCTGTTACTAGAAAATAAAACTTGCCTCTGAGGTTGGAGCCATTGAAATGATTAGAAAATGGGTTAGATGCATGCTAGTAGATGTCATACAGATGTTTCTGTATGCAGTCACCTATTCTGAGACTGCTCTCTCCAATATAAGTTATCCTATACTTTTTGAACATAATGACATTATCTTACATTGCAGGACTTGAATGTGAATCCCTCACAGAAGATATCATAATCTACATGGACGGTTCAGTACACAGAACAAAAAGCAGATGGGGCTTTGCAACTTACTCAGTCTTGAAAGAAAAAATAATCACATTTATGGCCAGAGCATACAACAACACAAGCTCAAGCATGTGGATACAAACTGAAACCATCATGCAAGCCTTGAAATGGCTGATGACCAAAAAAGCACAATGAACAACAATCGTTATGGATTCTCAAAGCCTATTAAGAAAGACAGAGCACCATACCATTAGAAGTGAGTGGCTAAGCAAAATCTCTGAATTGCAAATCCAAAACATCACATGGATATACTGTCCGGAGCACATTGATGGCAATGAAAAAGCTAATAATCTTAGGAAACACCAAAACAGACAAGATATATATTAATCTTTCAGGCTGCAAACTGAAGAATCAACCCAGAAAACCTTCCATAAAAGTACATACTAACTATGCCTCAATGAATTACATGTAATCAAGAAAAGTGGAAACAAGTCCCAGCTATGTGCTCTCTAACAAGAGGAATTTACAACCAACACAGTATTGGAATTATATCAGCAAAAACACTAAAGGATATCCTGATAATGAATGCAGAGCACTTATGGTCATGTCCCAAGTGTAATGAAACAACTCCAGGAGACAAGTAACCAAGCTAGGTCTTGTTCAGTATCTACCAGTATCCAGCATTATCCATTACCCCCACAGAGTGCCAGTTCTGGCATAAAGAATCAGTTTTGCTTTCAGACCACAGGGCTGGCGAAACAGCAAGGGTGGTTACCTTTTCTGGTTCTGACAAATGCAAGATATTGCTTAAGGTGGCTATGGACAAGGATATCCTACAGATCTGGTTCCCATTTGTAAGCTAATAGGGGGAGATAGAGAAGACGCTGTGAGTGTCTGGGTTGAGCTGTAGCAGTGGGAGATGATGACAGAATTTTCTTAACTATCTGGCACTGAGGAAGTAAAAGATGCACCAATTTAATTCTGTCAGATGAAGTCATTCATTCATTCATTTGCATGTCCCTTGCGGAACTCTGCCTCCCTAACAGCACTCCTGTAGGCCTCTTGGTTGTAAGCAAGATGACCTGCTGCTGATGCATCCACTTCCAGATGGGTGGGTGGGTGGGTGTGTGTGTGTGTGTGTGTCTCTCTCTCTCTCTCTCTCTCCCAGCTAGATTTATGATGACTGAAACAGGCAAATGAGTTATCTTCATCTGGTGAGAGTTGGTCAGATTCTTTATTAGCAAAATGTTAAATGAGACATAATGGATGGTGAAAATGACATTGCTGAGGAGATGGGGCTTATTTTAAGTGGGGGCACAGGATGATGATTACATACAAAATGTTAACATCTATCATTTCTCTAACATCATATATTCACCGGGGAAAATATTTTACATCACATATCTACTTTTCTTATATGTTAAGAATTACTACATTTACTATCTTGCAAAACTATCTCATTGACAGAACAACAGATGTCAAATGAAAAACTAGAGACTGAAAATTTGACAATTTCCTACCTCCATTTGCTCTCTGTCTGTCTTTTCTCTCAGTTCTTGGACATTTCTCTCCAGTTTAGTATGCTGAAAGGTATCATATATATGACTCTCTTTCCTTAGACAATACAAGCCAAGTATGAATTACATTAACCTCAACCTCAATTTTTTGCACAATACTGCTTCCTTTACCACAGATTTCCATAATTTAACTCCATACCATAAACAATGGTGATATGACATCAGATATCTAACCATAAACAATGGTGATATGACATCAGATATCTAACCATAAACAATGGTGATTTCACATTAGGTATCTAGCCATAAACAAAAGTGACTTGTAACCATCTTGGCCTAATCCTCTCTGCCAAGCTGGTGGTAGGCACCATTCTTCTGAAAATCTGGATGCTCTCTCCCATTTGTCCATCATCTTACTTGCCAAAGGTATAAAATTCTTTGAAGAAACCATATCTCTTTTAATTCTGTTGATCTCTGTACTGGTGTTTATTGTCCACAATAAAATGTGACATACAAGAGTTCACAAAGTTCTGGGACTTTTTTTTTCCATGAAACTATAGCACACATTAAAGAGGTGCCAAGGTTTGGAGCTGTAGTTACCACTTCCGAGTGCACATGCAAAATTTGAAGTCATTATCTTCAGTCACTCACACCACACGAGCCTCCAAGTGAATGCATCCCTGCAGGTTCCAGTACATTTCAACACAGATGGGAAAATTCAACAGCGTGTGTGCATTGGTTTCTGCAATCAGCTCTGGAAAACTAGTGCTGAAACTTATAAAGTGCTACAGTCAGCTTTTGGTGAGTCCTGCCTAAGCCAAACGAGGACATTGAATGTTTTCCCGCTTCAAAAGTGGATGCCGATCATTTGAAGATAAACATTTATCTCACACACTGATGAGACTGTGGCATGTGTGGATAAATCATTCATGCTAACTGACGTCTAATAGTCAGAGAAGTAGCAGTGGATATAGGAATAACAGCTACTACTTGCCATAAAATTCCAAGTGAAGATTTAGGTATGAGACGTGTCAGCAAAACTCATGCCCCGTCTCTTGACTGTGGAGCAAAAGGATGATCATGTGTCAATTTGCATTGATCCCCTTGAGCAAGTCTAAAATGATCCCAACTTCATGTCATTGATAATTTTATAATCACGAGTGATGAAAGATGGGTATACAGTTATGACCAGAAGCAAAGTTAATGTTATTCCAATGAAGAACGTCATCATCTCCTTGACCGAAGAAGCCGCACAAGTCCAATGTCAAGACCATGATGATTGCATTCCTCAACACTGATGGACTAATTCATCATGAATATGTCCCTAAAGGCCAGACAGTGAATATAAAACTCTGCACTGCAGTCCTACAGCACTTCTGCGACACTGTGCATAGACATTGCCCTAAGAAGTGGTATATCAACAAGTGCATCTTTCACCATTACAATGCCCCTGCACATGTCTGTCAAAACAAATGATTTTTTTGAGAAACACCACATTCCAGTGCTTCCACACCCTCCATACTCACCTGACCTTGGTACCTGCAACTTGTTCCATATTTGAAGAAAACAGTGAGAGGTCATCAATTCAATGAAGGTGAAGAAATTCACATATGCACAATGATACAAATGAAGGTTATCTCACAAAGTGACTTCCAGAGGTGCTTCAATAAATGACAGGACCACTAGAATAAGTGTATATAACCATAAGGAGACTACTCTGAAGAGACTAGACCAAGAAACCAGTAAGTCCACTCATTTAGTCAAAAAAAATTCAAGCCTAGAACTTTGTGAACACTCCTTGTATCACAACAACAATCAACAATACAGCTATATACCTTATCATCAAGTTCATCCAGTCGTTTCTGAGCCTCCTTCTTCTGCGAGTCCAACTGAGTCAGAGTTGTAATAAGTGAGTCCAGCTCCTTCTGTAAGACTAGAACTTCACTCTGCCTAATCTTAACGTCTGCCTCTTGCTGGACTTTGTCTCTCTCCAGCAGTAATTTCTCTCTGAAGAACAAAAATTACAAGTTCAGAATTACACAGCACAGCCAATAGCTAGTCTTCTTCATGGATTTAATTCTTCAAATTTAATTCTTTAAAGAATGCCATCACGTTTTATTGCCCTTATAAAAATACCTGTGTAACATGATCTTCATTACCACATTCTCTGCCAAATTATATTCTACAGATTTCTGCTAATCTTATGCTAAATAATCCATGATAAAATATATGACAAATATTTTAACCTCTTTCTATTCTCTGTCAAAGATCTACAAGGCAGTTTATTGTATTATATTCCTGTGTTGTTGATGTTTTACTAGACATAGCAGTTCATTTCAAAAGTCAAATTTATATATGCAAGGAAAAAAGTTATTCATCACAGTTAAGTCTATATCAAGGTCTCTCAATTAAGATTCTGTGAGAAATTACTAGGGGTTCTGTGGCATATTTAAATCAATAAATATCATTCATAAACAAATCTACAAAAAAAATCATTCTGTACTAAAAACTTTGATATGTAGATACAATCATTTTTCCCTGAAAACTGCAAAACTGTTCCTTGTGTTACCTCCAGGGTAATGAAAAAACAAAAAGTTCAGAAAGGCTAATCTATGTATAAAATTATCTTTCATAAATTTCACACCGAAACCAAAATGCACGGAAGGCTAAAGAACAAAAAAAGCACCTAAATGAACTAAACTGGCAAATGAAGCTATAAATAATTCTATACTTATCCTTTATTTTAGAAATATGGATAAGAAAAGATTAAAATAAGTTGCTGTTGCCACATTGTATGTAAAATACTCTGATTCTGAGGTTGACTTTTTCTAATAAATGATACATTAGGTACTGTTATGTTTGTATCCTTATCAAGAAATCTAAGACACAGCTAATCTAACACTACTGTTTACACTGGACAAATACCAACTTATAAAACTGTTAATGATGCTCTACTCAACATTGCATATTTATCAGTTCCACCTAGCAATAAAAGCTTACAAATTCCATGAATGATACTTCCACTTAACAATACCACCTTACAAGTTTATCACTGATGCTCCACTTAACAACACAAGCCAAAATTTTGTGAATTATGCTTCACCATTCCTATGGCTGCTCAGTTTCCTGCTTCCTGTAGACTGCTGAAAAAGGAAACTGTCTCGTTTATAATGTGCTAACCTCTCAATACTGCCTGATTGACTCACAAAGGGCAAAGTTAATTCATCTGGAAATTTTGTGCTGTTTCAGGAAGTGGCAGAATTTTACCTTCCAGTCTCTTAGGGTTCCTCTTTACATTACTTCCCAAGCTATACTATTAGGAATATTTCATTCCAGAAGCCAGGAAGCCACAAACACCACCACATGATGACTATCACATGCTAAACAGAAAGGAACAAGTCACCATCTTCCGTCTCCGAACAGGACACAGCCGACTCCGAAGTCATATGTATACAAAGTTTAAGGTTGGTACTACTAATCTATGTACATGTGCCCAGGTGCCCCAAACCGTGGAACATATCCTCCAGAACTGCATCAACTACGAGACACTGAGAAATAATTACTGGCCCAGTGAAACCACTAAAGAAGATAAGCTCTACAGTTCCATACATGAGTTACAAAAAACAGTGAAATTTATCCAAGAGACAGGACTGCAGATATAGACAGACAGTGCGAACGAAGAAGAAGATTCCAGAAGCATTATAACAAATCTGAACTATTTCCAGCAATCAACCATGAAAATATAACCAAATGGATCACTGGTTACAAATGTTTCACAAATCAAAGAAGTCCATTTTTGAAGCATATGATCAGCCTTATGGTTTATTATGTACTATCCACCTAAAGCATAATTTGTTAGTAAATATAAACAAGTTGGAGCTGCTTCACTTTATTATGATGCTCTTCATCTATCACAGGATAAATAGAGAGCAAGAAATCAATAATAGAGAATTAGAAAATCTTAAAAATGTTAAAAATAAACAATAAAAACACTGTGTGGGAAATAAACAACCAATGATGTACAGTCGTAGTGAAACATGTGTCACAGAAATGGTGAACCATACTTATAAATGTCAATTTTAACAAGAATTAACAAAAAATATCAGCACAAAGAAAAGAAATGAAAATTAAACTTTCATGTGTGAAAAATATAAAATATTTCACAATAACACAATGAAAATTTAAATGATGAAATTCAGAGAACAGGCTATCATCTTACCTGGCCATAAAAGAGACAAATGAACTACAGTGGAGAGGGGGAAAAAAAACCAACAAAAACTGACCACAAAGATCTTCGATGTGATATCAAAGACAAAATTTTAAAAATATAAAACTAAAAATGTGTAAACAGTAGGAGTGACACTGATCACACAAAATGAATCAATACTATAAAAGATATAAAAACGTAATAATGACAAATACTATTCACACAACAAAACAAAAATAAAATAGAAAAAAAAAAAGGACTGAAAGTTTGACACAATATTTTAATAACAGCAACAAAACTAAAACATCAACAAAAAAAGTTTAAAATTGAAAACAAAACTGAAAGAATGTTTTTAGAAAAGCAGCTCTGACCAAAGCTGATCTGCAGCAAAGTTTACAGTTAGAATGGCAGCAGGGTAATCAAGTGCAAAGAACTAGAACTCATCAAAACAATACTCTGCAACCTTGTATGGCTCTTTGTATCAAGCTAAATCCTTCAGTATGGATAATGGAGTGGTTCCCATGGTGGTGGAATATGCAGAGAAGTTCATATCTTGGCTGATTCCCCCCATACCCCCCACCCTCAACTGTGAATCTTCTGTTATTTGGGGGAGAACTGTTACAAGTAATGGAAGGTTACTGCCCTTGTATGCACTTCATATCTGTGGTCACTTTGATTGCACTCGCCTTATGAAACCAGAGCTGTGGAATTTGTACACTAAACCTTCAACTAAAACTTTGGTTTCTCTGTTTTGTCTCCTGTCTGACTCCGACTCCCTCATAAAAAGTAAATTTCTAAGAACTCCAATTTCCTCTAAAACTCCTTCTGACTACAGCTATGCTTGAAAACTAACTTACATGGTTGAAAACAAACCTACAATATCAAGTGGTCTTAATGGATGATGTCCACATGATAAAAAACTGGGTACACTGTAACTTTATTCAATTTTCTTCTACTATAATTTCAATCAACCTTCCATGAAGCCAAAAAGGTCTAAGAATCCATCTAATGATGTGGGTGACAAAAAAATTACTCTGAAAGCATGAATATTCTTTGTAAAAATATATTTTAAAACTGGTGAACTTAGAATATGTGGCGGATGGTGAAAGTCCTTCAGATATGGAGGATCCCTGTGAATAAGGATTTACCCACATAAGTAGGCGCGGACCAACTAGTGGTAGACTTGGAGAGTGAGGTGGGGTAGTATGTGGCTCTACTACTCCTATAAAGTGCCTCAGGTGCTCAGTGATGGGAATACCAGGCGGGTAAGAGGCGTCTTAAAACCTCTCGCTCCCGCTGCCTTGCGGGTAGGACAGGGAGTACAAAGGCTAGCGGAGAGTCCGTACACAAACCGACAGAAGGCAACGGGAAACCACTGTTGTAGCTCCCAAGAACAATTATGCTTTTTCAGCATAATAGATTTGTCATGAGATCACCAACTGAGCTGATGGCCTGCATGAAGGATTGTGTACTCTGGAGAAGCATAATAGACGCCAGTCGGCTCAGCACCTGATGATGATGATGAATTTAGAATAAATTATTTTTCAAACTTATCAGGTATTGCTGAAACTGAGTTTGCTCTATGATGTCTGGATATATCCCTTCACATACATCTCCCTCATTAATTTCAATCTTTGTCTCGACTCTATCTTTCTCTGTATGTGTGTGAATACATGACTGATGCCAAGTAAGAGAGAAATGTAATAGTGCCAAAATGTGAAAAAAAGACAAACTCAGACCTGTGACCAAAGTATTTTGTAATCTCATGCCAAAAACCGTAATTCCTTTTCAGAAAAATGACCACTATTTAAAACCAATCAGTTACTGCTTTTTCCAACAGTGTTTAACTTACTGACCAGTGAAATATAATCATCTATTAACTTATTAATTGAAAAATGTGAGAAAAAGCTATAAACACACATATGATAATCTAGAACACTCATCTTCAATGCTATCAATGCACTTCTGTTGTCTCATGTCTGTTTCCTGGGCTGCTTTTTCTAAGTATGTGTTCATTTCTTTATTTAAAATGAAATTTATTTTAACTGCAAACTTCAAGATGGTTAAACCTTCCCACTAATTCAAGTCTGGCTCTGTCCAAAGTAATACTGGTCAGTGTACCCATGCCTTGTCCAAGAAACAGCCTCTACGACACTTACTGTTAGTGAAAATGTGTCACATCACCTGGCCACACTGATCACAAATCATTAACTGCATCGACTCATTGTACAGCCCATAAGCTATGTCATGCCTTAAACATTTAGAACAAATACTTTACCTTAGTAATGCTTTCAGTAATTATGTATTATCAACTGCTGATAAAGGAGTATTTATAAGAATGTAATAATTTATGGGCACATACACCTATTAAATATGTAGTAACTAGTAACTACTGTTGCTTAAGTTATGCATTTATTTATGTTTATCATGTATGAAGGAAGCAGAATTGAACTATCAGTATTGTCAAGATCCTACTTTATTTCCAATTAGTGCTACAGGACATTGGTTGGTGAAGCCTATGGAGAAATCCTGCTCTGCCACTGGTTGAGGTCCTATCTCATCTTCATATAAATGTCCCTGGGATGTTTGGAGTGGCACAGCAACCCACTATAGCAGCTCCACATCACTTGGAATAACAAACCTGTATGGATCAACAAGGAGCTGTTACATCCTTTTCTTCTGCCACTTTCAACACCTTGCTGATGTTAAATCTGGAACCTGGTAATCTATAATCAAAGACTGGCATCCGCACACTCCGGGCATTCCCATATGTGCTCTGCCTTCCATTCCAACACCCACTGAAGTGTGCACCTGCAGATGGAGGTTGTGGATTGCACTAGACCACTTCATTAAAAAATATCCACTTCCCTTCTCCTCCCCCAATTCGATCATCCTTCTGATGTGATTGTTGTCATTCAACCTGATATTGTCCTCTATAGTCTATTCAAGGTGGCTCTTGCAACCTTCTCCTTGTCCATTTTTAGAGTGTCCTGAATTGATGCCATGCCTGCCACCTTGTCCACTTTCATTGCCTCCAACTCCTCCATGACCTGGGCAGTAGATCTACATCAAACTGGATAACCAACAGCCCAGTAGAATTCCTATTCCCTACAGAAGAAATGTCCTCAGGACAAAGCCTCAAGACTTTCTCCATGTCTCTGAAACAGCCCCAAAGCTTCCACAACAGATCCTGTGGCCAAGTCTAGTTCATAATTCTGGATACATTTAACACTCCTGGAATACATTTTCTCAAGTTTGTACTCTGCTTCACTGAAGGAATTCATCACAAGTCAATGGAAGTGCCTCAATTCCTGCAGTGGTCAACTCTTAATAAACAGCCCAGACACTTAACTGTAGACAACTAATCATATGCTCTAAAAACTCCTTGTTATAAAGATATAAACAAACAATAGATCACTGACTTTTTAATATCATCTATCTCTTTGCTGATCTGGTCTAATTCCTTGATTGCAGAGAAATCTGCTACATGACTGTAAGGACCTGCATGAGCACCATTCTGTAATTAAAAGTTACAACATGAAAAAGTTGTGATACAGTACATTTACTTTACAGACAACAGAACATTCAGCATTACGACTATATACAAATTATCTTTTAAAATCTTTACAGTTATAATTTAAACCATTTCTGTACTCTTGTTTTTTTTTTAAATAAAAATCATCTTTGGCATTTCAATTATGTCAAAATTGTCTTAGAAAAGTGACTTCTATTAGCTCACATCCATAACAATACCCATGACACGTAAACATTTTTTTTTTGTAATAAAGCATAAAGAGCCCCATGTTTCACCAGAAAATGAATCAATTGCTATTTTTAGCATTCATGAACATTTAAAATTAAAAACTCAACTACAGAACAAAATCATATAATTGGAATTACAGGCAGCTCTTGAATTACAAATGAGTTCTGTTCTTAAGTCTGTTTGTAAGTCAAATTTGTAAGCTAAGTCCAAACAGTTAGGTATGGTTCATATCTAACATCATCAGTTGTGTAGTATGTTGTACTGAATATGTTATACCCTTCAGCGCATAAAAAGTATTTAACTGACAAAGCACTGCAGATGCACCATGTTGTATTGAAAAAAGTGAAAAGTATTATCTCATCTAGCTGTAAAAGTTTAATCTGGTTGCAGTTGATGCTTATACTAATATTTCATAGCAAATGACTTCTTCATTCGCATTGTCTGTCTATACCTGCAGTCCTGTCTCTTGGATAAATTTCACTGTTTTTTGTAATTCATGTATGGAACCGTAGAGCTTATCTTCTTTAGTGGTTTCACTGGGCCAGTAATTATTTCTCAGTGCTTCGTAGTTGGTGCAGTTCTGGAGGATATGTTCCACAGTTTGGGGCACCTGTACATAGATTAGTAGTGCCAACCTTAAACTTTGTATACATATGACTTTGGAGTCGGCTGTGTCCTGTTCGGAGACGGAAGATGGTGACTTGTTCCTTTCTGTTTAGCATGTGATAGTCATCATGTGGTGGTGTTTGTGGCTTCCTGTAGGTTTTTATCATGCTTTTCTTCTGATTATAGGTGACTGGTATGTCTGGTTGCTCCATTTCAGTGCCCTCTTTGGCCAGATGGTCAACTTTCTCACTGCCTGGTATCCCACAGTGGGAGGGAATCCATTGCAAAGTGATTACATGTTGTAAGCCAATTTTTGACAAGGCATCCTTAAGGTCTGGTAGTTTGTTGCACCTAAGAGCTTCCAGTACTGATCTTGCATCTGTGAGAATTTACTACAGGACATGTATCAATTCTGGAGTTTGATAGTTTTTCAACTGCAGTAATAATTGCCCTAACTTCTGCATCAAAGTTGTTGCAGTATTTTCCAGTGGGTATGGAAATCTTGTCAGTGGTGTTGTTTGGATATTCAATATGTGCTCCTGCCCCTCCATTCTTTATGGCATTGTGTGCAGATCCGTCTGTATACACACGTATCCAGGTGTCACATGGATATTTATCATCTAGAACACTAAGTGTGGCTGTTGATCTTACAAGGCTGCTTTGCATCTCACCATTCTGCACACCTTTCACTTCAGTCTGAATAGTTATTTGTGTATAATCTGCTTCTTTCCATGGTGTATGCTCTGGTACAGATGATAATGGAGCGACTACAGTTGGAAGGTCAGGTATCAGCTTACGCATACGCTTGGCCTGGTGAATGAAGCTGCTTCTTTTAAGCCGTCTTAATGCCAAGTTATTGAATCTCTCCTTCAGGGGATGGCTTACAGAGCTAAGGAATTTCTCTCCCATGGTCATGACCTTTGTGTCTCTACGTTCCTTTAGCGCTTGAACACCAACTATTTTCTGCATTTCTACTATTGGTGTGGACCTCATGGCACCTGTGATAATCCGTAGTGACTGATTTTGAACCTTGTCTAGATTATGCAGCATAGTGTTTGATGCTGTGCACCAGGATGTTGAGCCATATTCTAAATGTGGTAGAATACTTTGCTGATATACATTCTTGAGGATTCTTTCACTAGCTCCCCATGCGGTTCCACTTAATTTTCTTAATATGGCTAGTTTTCTTCTGGGTTTTGCTTCTGCACTGTTGATGTGTTGCTTCCAAGTCAGTTTTGAGTCAAGAGTCACTCCTAAGTAAGTGGGCTGGTTGTCCATCCTTAAGGATATTTCATTTACAAAGATCTTACCTGCTTTCTGTTTAGATGAGAGAGTGAACAGAGTGGTACTTGATTTCTCTGTGTTGATACTTACACACCATTTGTTTGTCCATGATGTCAAGATGTCTGCTGCTCTTTGGAGTCTCTGTGTAGCAACTGTCGCATATTCATCTGTACACTACATGACCAGATCATCTGCATACAGTGCCGCTTTGATTCCATAGGGAAGTTCCTTGACCAGGTCATTAATGAATACAATAGTGTAGGTGAAAGGACTCCTCCTTGTGGTACACCGTGTCACAGAAGTACTTTCTGGCTTTTGTGTCCATCCATTACTACTCTAGCTCTTCTATTGTGTAAATAGGACTTTATCCAGTTGTATAGTCTTCCATTCACATTGCAGTTTCTTAGTTTCCACAGCAAATAGCAAATGACTGAAATTCAGCCTTTAAAGATAATCACTCCCTTATCTTAGAAGCCATTTTTGGAGAAGGTTATCCAGCTGTGAATGCTGCCAAACATCACTTTGATATGCAGTAATCATAATGATTCTACCCATATTTTTGGTGGTAACATCAAACCGTATTTTTTTTGCAGTAAATCTAGCCTCATTATGCTTGTGTGAACTGTTTTTAGTCTGATTCTCATTTAAGCAAGAAAGGTAAACTTTTGATCTCACATGACTTCTGCTTGTCTCTATAAAATTTTCTGTGGCAGAAGCTGTTCCAGTTGCAATAATTTGCTGAAACTTTAAAAACAAGAAATGTGAAACACATTATCTCTATAGAAAATCTTTGCAAAAGAAAAATTTAGCATTATTAACATCAAAGCAGGCTGCATGAATAGTGAAGTGATTAGTGTATTAGTCTCTGACACTGATGTCAGTGATTCAGATCTGACCAGAGGCAATCTGGTCACCCAGCTGTTGAAAAGGATTATCTGGCTCCTCTTGGAGTGGGAAAAGTAATGGTGACCAGGTGTGATGCTGACCATACCACCCTTAACCAGTGTTAATTAGTCAAGGACAATATGGTTACCAACACCATGTCCTCTAAGAATACCTTTACTGGCTTCACTGCAATGCTGAGTGTCACTAGGAAAATTTTTGTTGCATTGGGATTTGATACTCAGTGTTGGCTCTTGATGTGCATTATTATCACAATCCTCAAGGTTGTCATATAAAAAAGTGCACCTGAACTCCAAATGCTCCTGGATCTGCCACTTGTCTTAATGAAGGTGGAATCATTTCTGGGGTCAGCTGTGCTGGAGGGTCTATGGCCTTTAGTTTCTGCTGTATAAGGTGCATAGCTAGTGCAAACTGTTCTGCTGTGAGTTTTCCCAGTGATTGGCTGTCACAGAGTCCCCTGACAAGAGAGAGAGACAAGTGAAAACATTTTACTTAATATTTCATCACTAATATTCCTATTTAGTAACACACAATAATTAGTGTACAAGTACATAACTATACGTGAAGCCACCTCAGTAAAGCTGTGTTACCAAAATGTATAAACTAGGAAAAAAAGTATGAACAGCTTTATTACTTAATGAGTACACAGCTGTGACGTTTCGGAGTGTGCCTTAAATTGTACAAAAACACACAGGACGAAGAACTAGAGAGAGAGGAGATAAAGTGTAAATTTACATGAATGCTATGTTTAAAAAAAAAAAAAGATATAAAATGAAAAGAGCACTTAGCTGAAACTTGTAAAAAGCTGTGGACTGTCCAATGCTGTGTTCAGAAATGCGCACGGAGGTAGAGAATATTTAAATGGAGACTTGTGATGTGTAATAGATGGGTCATGACTGAGGGCGGTGGGTGGGGAAACCATGGAGGGGAGAAAGAATGATACAGTGGTAATCTAGCCGGGAGAAGGTAAAATAGGTGACTATAGTTGGGGCAGAGGAGTTGTATTGTGATGCTGAAAAGAGATTCTGAACTATGTGTAACAAGTGAGAAAGGAGTGGAACTTGGTAGGGAGGGATTATGATTGTGGAAGAGAAGAATGTTAGGTGTAGCTGAATAACAATTTCAAACCATGTAGTTCCAGCGCCCCATATTCCTGAATGTAGCGATTCTCAAGCGGTAGGCAGCTTCTGTCATCTGTGTGACACTGTTTGATGGCTGTTTCCAGAAAATCAGATTTGCTTCTGTGGCCACTGAAATGATTCGGGACTGGTTTCGAAGCATGCTGGATGATATCGTATAGATATTTTCCCATGCAGTCCCCTAATCTGAGGCCAGTTTCCCCAATATAAGTTATCCTGCACCTTTTGCTTACAATGAAGAGGAAACCTGCATATGTTGACACTAGAAAATGTAACCACCCACGTTGTGTTACCTGCCCTGTAGTCTGGGAAAAAAAAACGATCACCTGTCCCAAAACTATCCTCACTTTCCAAGAGGGATTGACATGCGAGTGTGAGGCCCGCTATATATATATATTGGGAGGTAGAAAGTCTGGTGGAAACTGCTGAGTTCAGGATGTGACAAGCCTATGGGTCTCTACAACAGTGGCTATCAGAATGAGGCAAACAAAGCAGCCAGCAGACTATAGGTGGAGGGGAATGGACATCACTGAAGCACCATCAGATTCCTCATCGCAAAGTCGGAGTGTCTCTGTGAAACTGTCTCAAACCCGTCGGGTGGGCCAGTGCTGCATTGGGGGCCTGATCTCAGCTTCTCACTGGAAAGGCCTCCTAGGTATGAAAGAAAGACTTTGGACAAACACTAATATGAAAATGTCAGAAACAAAAAGAAAACCATAAGAGCCTGAACATAGCCTCATAAAATGTCAGGTGATTGCCTGGCTACCCTGAGTGCAAAAATCAGCTATGGGGAGCACACTAAACATTCTTCAAATCAACATTTCTGGACTTCTTCAGAATTAAGTAGACAGCTGAAAAAAGTCATTAACCACGGAGGACAAATATATGTAGAAGGAACAGCTGTTAAAGAAGTAAACAATTTTGCAATCTCAGCAACTACACAGACTAGGATGGTGACACCAGAAAGGAAGTTAAAATTCGAACTGCAAAATCACCACTGACCTTCAAGAGTCTTGAGAACATATAGAATTCAAAAGTTATAAGCACAAAAACCAAGTTAAGAACAACTAAAGAAATAGACAACAACAAATTACACTCTTTTGAAAACAAATGCCTAAGGAAAATTCTCTGTATAAATTGGAACGAATTCAAGAACAACGCAGAGATAAGACATATGAGCAAACAACAACCTGTCTCATGGGTGATCAGAAAAAGAAGATGGACGTATGTCAGTCATGTGATGAGAGGAAACAATCGGAGGATCCACAGACAAGCTATCAAGTGGAACACAACAGGCTGAAGAAAAGGAGATCGACCACTTGAAAATCTAAAGAGGACATTGTTAAGAGAGGCGAATTCAATGGGCGAGACTGAAAAACTTGCAGAAGATGGGAAAAGTGATGTGATGTTTAGTGGCACGGGAAGGATGTAAAATGAAAAAAGTCAACATCCATATTGTGATCATACAAGAAACCCTTCTATATGGAAAAAGATCACTCAGTGCCTGGATACACCATGTACAAATGTGAATGTGGTAAATGCAGGGGTATTGCCACACTCTTGAGCCTTTCCACAACTTCCCTTGCTGTTTTTCTTTCAATTCATCCTTTAATCAGCACAGCAAGTTAGAGTAGCATTCTGCATTAACTGTTTGGACTTTTGAAAGATAGTTAATCATCAAAAATTCCTTATCCTAAAAAAAAGTCACCATGATCTTTCCTGCTGATGTCAGGGTCTTTAATTTCTTCAGCTATGCAGGACCCAAGTTCAAGTACTATAAAGACTGCTGTTTGGTCTCAGAATCATAGTGATTCTATGTTTCATCCATAATGGTAAGTCATTCCAAAAGGTTATCACAAGGTCACTCAAAATACAACAAAATCAATTTAGAGGTGTCCATTTCATTTTCTTTCCCTTGGGCATTTAAGGGTAACTGTAAATGTAAAGAAGGGGCCTAGCTCTGCTGCTGGTCCTGGGGAGCAGCTTCATTACACTCGGGGCATGCCCGTACATGTTCGGCCTTTGACATAAAGATTTCCTTCAGTGCTTTTAGGGACTCCAATGTTGTGTTGAACTTGTGTTGCCCGTGATCTAGCATTTAGCTGGGATCTGCACTTGGCTACCTGAAGCGCATTTGAGTCATATGTGATAGGTACTTTGGATGAAGTTGCTTTGCATTTGTCCATTGAGGTTTTGCTTGATGGATTTGTATAAGTTCAATCTGTCCATATTGACGAGGCCCTCTGGTTTGGCCCTTGCTGCTAGCTGGTCAGCTTTGTTGTTTCCAGGGAATCCGGCATGGCCTGGACAGTATATCCATGTGATATTTTTGATGTGGGATTTATTAATTATTTCTTGCCATTCACTTCTAACAGCGCTTTGTTCCACTTTCCTTAATAGATTTTGAGTCAGTAATGATGGTGATGCAGTGTGTTTTCTGTGTCACTACCCATTTTAATTCTTGTGTGATGGCCTCTACTTCCATGTGTATACTTGAGCAGGTGTTTGTATAAGCTCCAGCCATGAGTTTTAGTGTTTTATGCGTTTGAGTGTTTTTACCTCCTTGGTATGCTGCAAAACCCCAATCGCTTTTAGTTCCTCTGTTCACTGATCCATCTGTATAAATGATTATGTCCTCAGGAGTTGTATGTTTGTTAACGAGCTCATTCAATTCCTCTTGTGTTTTCCCCTCTGCTCATTTTCAATATTTTCCTGTAAGGAATACACGTAATTTAGTGAGATTTTGCTGGGCCTCGCTGCAAGTAATCTGTTCAAGTTCGGCTGAAATGTGTTGTGGATCAGTAACTACACTTATTTAGTCTTCTGCTTCAGGCTTCCAGGATTTACTTCTTTTTTATTTTATGACCATGGATATCTCTAGAACTGTTTTAGCTGAAATTTGTCAGTCTGCAAAATGAGATCATGAACATTATCAATATTTCTGGAGTTAACACTGCTGAAAACCTTACAGATCTTGCTGCATCTTTGGTCTTGAAACCTCCACACTGAAAGTCAGCACACTTCTTCACTGCTGAATATGTTGGGCACTTGTCACTAAAAGTTTGTGGCAAAAGCTCATGGATATCTTTTGCAGTTTTCTTCTGCATGAACAGACAGCCTGGAGTTCCACACTTAAAAATTTTGCACCTCTCATTGACATGGTTCTATTATTGATCTGGAAAAAAAAAATTTATGCTAAGATCCTGCAAACTAACAGTTTACATTATAAAACAACACTTATTCTAACAACAGTGCCATAATTAGCTGAGATTTTGGGTCATGGGTTGGGCCAATAACTTTTCAGTACTGCCTCATATACATTGACAGAGTACAAAAATGTGTATGTTACTTGTTCATCACAGCTATCCCACTGAAATAAACAAAAATGTGTCCCTTCAGAGGACAAAATTGTGTATTCCTTGTCTATTACAGTTTATCCAGTTGAAAGCAAACAAAAACATGTGTGTTCTTTGTTTAGCTGAGCTATCCAATGGAAAACAGACAAAAAAGTGTGTTCCTTGTTTATCAGTTAGAAAGTGGAGAAATAAAAGCAAGTTAAAAGAAAAGTCAAAATTTCTTGGACATGTCACAGGAAGAAAGGAGTTAGAGAACTTAGTAATGACTGGAAAATTCAATTGAAAAAGGAGGAAAGGAGTGAGGAATTCAAGTGAAAAATATTTCATTGCACTGTCAAAGTGGCAAGGAAAAAAAACATTTGAATTGATTAGAAACACTAAAGATCACATCAAGAAGCAACATGACTGGCAACACCATCTGGCATAGCACATAACCTGGGTGGCACAATTCCAGTCAAGTACAATTCTGTATTATCTGCAAGCATATGCCATTTGATGAACATGCATCAGTGATGGCGCTAGGATTTAAAAAAACCAGTACACTTGTATCTATCTTTCACCCTGCTTGAAGTACTCTTCAAAATACTGGTTTTCTCAACACAAAATCAGTACTTTATTATTATTATTATATGCTGTGTCACCTAGCATTGGAAATCATGCTTCTCCATCTTGTGCAGTCCTTGGTGTTTCTGACTAATTCAGATTATTTTCTTTTTCCATGCCACTTGGTCAGTCCACTGAGATATTTTTCTCTTGGCCTTCCTCTCTTCCTTTTACCCTTTAATTTTTCAGTCATCACTAGGTTCTCCAATTCCATCTTCTCAAGACATGTCCTTCCATCAGGTGTTTCCACTGGATGGTTGAGCAGCTTCTTGATATATAGGTCAGTTGTGAATATCTGAATTAACAGCATCAGGGAAAACATGCTCCTGCTGCCTTGTGAGTCAGTCTCTTTAGACAAAGGCAAGGGAAGAAAACTATACACATAGCAGAAGGCAAGAGGAAAGCACCACTGCACCATCATTCATTCCCTTGTCAAATCATGCTTCGCTTCGGTACTTTATACTTTTTTTTAAATGTAAAATTAAAACACACTTTACAAACATCAGTGGAAAGTAAATATTTGTGTGTACTTCTTTTTTCTTATAGTATAGCATCACAAGTTTTCTGGGCTGATCATACTATAATGAATTTTGCTGGATGCTGTTTACTGGATTTTTTTATAATATATACCAGTTACATTAACCAAAGACCTCCAAAACTTTTGGTTTTTCTCTTTCTAAATCGGTAATTTACCTGTAATTGTCAGTTAACATGCATGCATTGTAAAACCAGAGCTGTGACACAGAAAAATACAGCAACTGACAAGCCTATGAAATTTGATATATGAGTTTTTTATAAGTTACTGCATAAGTTACTTTGAAATAGTAAACAATCTCACCAAATGTGAGCCAGAACTGAAGTGGGCAGACCACTCTGAGCCATGACATCTCGGATTTCTCCACCACTGACCTGTCCATCATGATCTGTGTCCAGTTTGTTAAAGATCATGTCTGAACTTGCCTTCTCTATAGGTGTAACTATCCACGGCAATTGCGGCTTTGAAAAGATGATCAGCAAAAATAAATATGCAGCTAATAATTAATTAAACTAGACCGAATTCTTACACTGTTGATTAAATATTTTAAGAACAAACACCAAGTGGTAACTGCACAACACTAAGTGATATTTCAGCATTCACTTTCATCAGACAAAAACAAAACACAAGGAAAGATGAGGAAATTAAAACAGATACTACAAGTGAAGTAAGCAGGATAAATAAATGAAGAATAGCTTATAAAATGCCCACATTTCAAACAATAAAAGATAACTTATAAAATGCCTTCATTTCATGCCAAGCCTGATTTTATTATAAATTCATTGGTCATATTTTTAAGTTATTGTACTTCATTTTGTAGCAACTGTTTTCACTTCCTTCCTGTGACTGTTTTTGTCTGATTAATGTGCAACTGAAATATAATTTTTTTTTTTTTCAGTTAGTCCTACCAAATTTACCACTGAAATTTTCTTAGTTTACTGCAGTGGGTATTTGAACAAATATGTAATATCATTTTACAAGCTCATTTGTCAGACTATACAGGGTGATCATTAAATTGTTCCTTTATTAGTCATATCTTAAAAACTAAGCTAGTTAGAAACATGAATGTTGCAGCATTACATAGGGTGATTCTTAGGGGTTTTTTTTCTGTACATGTAGCACTGCAATCATCAGTATCAAAATAGCATCTATGGGAGATGCTTTAGCAACAATAATGTTGATTAAAGGGATATTGGAGAAATCATTATCAGGTGTTGTGTTCACTGGCATTGGCTATTATGTATTACCCGATCCTTCATGTAGCCATCAGTTCAGTTGGTAATCTCTCACACCCTCTTGTCAAACTATCCAGTTGCTCTTCTTCCCTCTATTTTTTTCTGTAGTTGCAATACAGGGTTATTCATATGTGTAAAACGTTTTTAAAATTTGCAACACATAAATTACATAACAGATGCCCAATTTTTTTACACTGAATTGCAGATAATCTCAGTTTTTTTTTACATATTTCATAGCTGCTCAATGTGTGAACATGCCAACTGAAGCTTGTAAGGCTTACACTTTAATCTCTTACGGAGAATTCACCATACTGTTGATTGTGAGACTCCTAGCTGTAAACTTGCACCTGTAGTGGATTTGCGGGAAATTTGCTGGTAAGCTTCTCTAACATGATTCAGTTTCTTCACTTGGTCCTGGACATTCCTGCTTAGGAGCTGTGCACAGACAGCCTTCATCCTAAAATTTCGCACACCACCTCCTAATACTGTTGAAAACAGGTGGTGCCTTCTGGAATTTTGCTAGAAATCATCGCTGCACAGTCACAACGGATTAGGTTCTTGCGTATTCCAGAACACAAAGTGACTGCGCACAATTACTGAACGCCATATTTGCTACTGTTGCCTTCTAGTGGCAAACCATGGGAGCTCTGCATGTGGGCTTTATTTTTGAGAAAAAACTTGAAGAGTTTCTCTCTCTCTTGACATAAGTGGCTAGGCTTCTGGTTTAGTAATCTGGTGGTACTGGGTTCAGTCCCATCAGTGAGATTTTTTTCTGGTACACACCAAAACAAAGGCCCTGGGTCAACCCAGCCTATAAAATTGGGTACCTGAGAAATCTGAGAAGGTAAATGTGGCCAAGCATGATAATGATATCACACTTTCATGTGGTGAAGGTCGTGGAAATGTGAGCTTAATACCATATCCCCAATATGCCTTAATAGCATGGAAACCTTACCTTTTACCTCTTCTCATAGCATGTCCTATGAAAATACAGTGTTTTTCTTGTATTTCTTTTTTTGTTTATAAGATTTTCTTTGGTTTCTCCAGCTCTTCTCATATACTCTTCATTCATTAATTCATTCATTTGCATGTTCCTTGTGGAACTTTGCCTCCCTAACAGCACTCCTGTATGCCTCTCAGTTGTGAGCAAGATGCTGATGCATCCATTTGCAGAGATCATCAACGATGTCTTGCAGCCATCTTTACTTTGGTCTTCCTCTCTTTCTTTTTCCCATTATGTACCCTTCCAAGACGGTCCTTTCTAGATTATCATGACGTTTAATGTGTCCAAAATATTTAAGTTTTCTTTGTTTAATCCTCTTTACTAGCCAGCCTTCTTCAATATTAAGTTCTTGTAGTATGGATATATTTGTTCTTTTTTGTGTCCATGATATTTGAAGAACTCTTCTGTAGCATTTACATTCAAAGGCATTTATGTGTTTCTCAGCTGTTTTGTTAAGTCATTCTTCATTAGTAACCTTTATTATCCAAAGAATTCGCAACATTCTCCTGATAAACCACATTTCTACTTCTTATCTGTCCAAACGGAGAATGTTCTGGGCAACAAACAAAGCACATGTTGAAATGCACAAATAAAGTTTAAAAAAAAAAAATTTTTTTTTGGAGTTGAGGTAAAATTTGCAAAACAAACCACGTCTACACCCAAGCATAGTTTCTGAGCAATAAATGTTCGAAATCAAAGTAAGACTTCATTCTCACACTGTATATTCCCTATATCACAAAGTAAGGATAGGAAGAAGTTTGTGTGTGCTTGAAAGATAGTTTACCTTCACTGACCATACTTAATTAACTCTGAGCCATTTGTTATGGTAGATATAGGCGAAAAATATGAGAAAACTTTTGATAGAAATAATTACTCATATGGCATATCTTTTAGTCAGGTAGAAAATTCCATGATTGTCAGTCTCAAAGTATGACAAAATTTGTAACAGAATAAAACAGAATGTTACTCTGTTACAGATTTTTTTGTGAGAAACCCTGTTGCTGTGGTCAAAAAGTTATAGACCACAACTTATCTGTTTATGCAAGGATGGAAAGAGTTATCTCCATGCTTCGATTGTCGCAGGATCTCGGATGATGGGATGTATGAATGAGTTCAGTTCTGTATGTTGTAGAGAAAGGAGTTCTGTTTGAAATGTTGCAGAGAGAAATCGTGTGTGAGTTTTCTTCTGGAAGGATGTTTATTAGGATTTGGTTCGTCATGTAAGTTTTGTAGTTGATTGTTCTTGTTAGGACAAATGTGCGCTTAAGTCAGAATGTACCTTTGGTAATTGGATTTGTCCTTCATAGGACAAAATTTGTCACGAGTCATTGTGTAGTGAGCTGTATTTTGCATTGTCCTTTTTAAGACAAAAGATTGTAGAGTTATTATGTAGTGTTTTAGGACAAAATGTGATTCTTGGTTGGAAGGTTGTGTTTGGAGTTTTTCAGTATATCTCTCCTCTCTGAACCTTAAGTGCCCAGGGCACATGGGGCTTCTGCAAGGGTTTTCCACAAATGCCTGTCCTTTGCCTTTTTTTCTGCTCTTGCCTAGGTGAGCCCTTTATTACTCAACATCCTTTCTGTTGTTCTTCTCCATGTCTCTTCTGGTTTATCTTTACTTCTGTTCCCCTGTGTCCATTTTAGTGCTATCCTTCGTAGTGAGTTATCAGTCATTCGGAGCACATGTCCCAACCATCGCCAGCGACTTTCCTCAATAATTGTTGTCAGTGTTTTCATCTGCATTTCTGCCAGCAAGATGTTATTTCTTATGGTGTTTGGCCAAAATATTTTTCTAATTCTTCATAAACATTTAGTCTGGAAAGAATTCAACTTGTTCTCTATGGTTTTGGTGATTTTCTAGCATTCACTTCCACAGAATAGTACACTTAGAAAATTATTCTTAAATATCCTGATTTTCTTATTTATACTTAGTTTTTTTAGATTTCCATATAGTCTGCAGCACTGCAAAAGCCTGGTTTGCTCTAGAAAGTCTGCTGTTGATGTCCTCTGTGCTGTCTCCATTTTCTACTACTTTATTTTCAGTATATGTGAGGATATATATATATATATATATATACACAGAATATTCTTATCTTAACTTATATCCTTCCCGTGCTGTTAAACGTCACATAGGTCAGCGGTCACTCTGTGTAAGTGCTTATTGAGTGATGTATCCTGTTCGCAACCTGAAAATTGTGCATTGGTCTCTACAACATAATGGTCTCTACAACATAACCCACTGATGTGGTCTCTAGGATTTGGTAGGTGTGTATATAGGGATCTTCCAGTTGGATCACTGGCCCAGCTGTCCATCCACAGATTCTTGCAGTTGTATGTGTTTAGCTGTTCTCATGCTGGTGGGGATGTGGGGCTGTGACATGGTGGATCCACTCTTTGCCAGTCTGTCAACACATTCATTTCCTCTGATATCTATGTGCCCTGATATCCACTGTAGGGTGGTCTTGATGTCATAGGAGGCAAGTTGGTTCATTGCACCGAGTATGTCAGTTGTAATGTGATCAGCTGTTGGTATCCAATTTTTTAGGGCTTGGAGAGCAAACTGGGAGAAAATAACAAGTTTTTTTTGGGTGTGAGGCACTGTTTTTTGTATTTGGTGGTGGTGGTTGCCAGGGCTGCTAATACTGCCTGCATCTCGTTATTATAACTAGAGAAACAAAATCCACAAGGAGCAGAAATGTGGCTTGCTGTCTTGTCTGCACACATTATAGGTACCCCATATACTGTATTGTCTGTTTCCTTGAATGCTGTGGTCTCCAGTGCACACAGCTTTAGTGTGTTGGGATCTGATAACTAATTTGTTTTTGAGTCTGGTGTTAGTTTGAGGAAGTGTGTAGTTTGTGTTTGGTGGGATGTCTGGTACTTTTGTAAGATCTTCTCTTTCTTCCAATAGTTTGTGTCTTGTGTTTAACTGTTTTGCTATGTGCACTGGAGTTATCAGTTTCAGTCTATTATTATGCTTCCATTTATCAACCACTATTCTGTTAGGATGGTCTGGGGGCATGCATTTATATCTTTCCATTGCCTATTTGACTGACTTTTCCCGTCTTATATTTAATGGCTCTATGTTTGCATCAATTTCACATGCAGCTGTGGGTACTGATCTCATTGTCCCCCAAATGAAATGGACAGCTTGGTTCTGGTTGTGTACGAGAGCCCTTTGATGCTGTGACCTGTAGGGGAAGGTTGTAATCTATTATAGATCTAAACATATCCTGTGTACAGTTGTCTGTGTGTTGCTTTGTCAGCTCCCCAGGATGTACTTGCAAGTCGCTTGAGTAAATTTAGTCTTGTGGATGCCTTTTCTGCTAATCCATCCAAGAACAATTTTCTATCTAGTTTCACACCAAAGTATGTTAGATTTTTTTCTCTCTCATGATTTGAAACCATCAAGAGTTATTTTCAGTTCACTCTTTGCTAGTTTGTTGCTAAGAATGAAGACTGTATATGTAGTTTTACTAACATTGATATTCAGCTCCCAGAAACTGAATAGGCTGATATGGGGAGGGGGGCTCTATTAAATCTCTCAGTAGCTAGCTGCAAGTCTGTTCCACTAGTCCATATGACAAGCTCATTAGCAAGCATAGCTTTGTGAGTGTTCAACTGGCCGGGGAGGTCATTTATAAAGATTAGGAACAAGGTGCAGTTAAGAACAGAACCTCCTCCAGGGTGCATTTATTTGACAGTCTGTTATTGACCTGAGTTTATATGGTCCTGTTACTCAGGTAGTTTTTAACCCATTGATACATTTTTCCATGTATGCCCATGTTCTGCAACTTTAACAGTAGGCCTTTTCACCAGACCCTGTCATATGCCTGCTGGAAGTCTACAAAGACAGGTACAGAGTTTTAAAAAAAAAAAAAACACTCTTTCACACGTTGAGTGAGGAGAAATAGCTGGTCTTCAGTTCTTGATCCCTTGTGGAAGCCTGCCTGGAAGTTACTGAGGGACCATGAGGATTCCAACCACCAGTACAGCCTATTGTTAAGTATTCATTCTGCTAGCTTACCAATGTTGGAAGTCAGTGAGATTGGTCTAAAGTTTTTTAGGTCATCTTCTGGCTTTTCTTTATTCAGGTTAGAGCTAATTATGGCTGACTTCCAAGATTTTGGTTGTACTCCACTTTGCCAGGTCTTATTAATGAAGTTAAGCAATGTGGACTTTCCTACGGGGCCCAGATGAAGATCATTTCATTTGATATTTTGTCTGGTCCTGGTGCTTTTCTAAGCAATTGCTTACCCACAGCACTCTGGAGTTCATGGATGGTAAAGTTTTCCTAAAAAAAGTGAAATGTTTGCAAAACTAGATTTCTCTTTACTTTTCAAAACTTTTCCCAGCACCTTGTCAAGTACTTTCCTGTTGGAGGATTTGTTGGTGGCAGCGAAGAATTTGTTAAAGGTGCTGGCTTTGTCTGAGTCACTTGAGAGGACAAGGTCAGAGATTCACACTGGCTTAGGGTTAGTTTTTTTTTTTCCCTGACATGTTATCTAAGAGTTTCCAAGCCTTCTTTCCTTCAGTTCTGAGGTTGAGACTGCTGCATGTGTTTCTCTTTCTGTGCTTTGTTTAAGTTTCAAGTCTTACCTTAGCTGTTAGTTTATTGTGAGTACATTATTCTGTTCTCTAGAGTAGGTTTTTTTTCTGCATTCTTCCTGGCATTCTTTTTCTGACTAAGTCTTCCAGAGATTTTGTCCAGAATGAGCTAAATTTCTTTCTGCATCCTTAGGGGATTTTTTTGAAGGCTACTCCAACTATGGCTTGGATTATGTTGGTAGTGTGTCAATGTTTGTGTTGTCATTTATTTTTGATAGGTCTTTATCTGTTTGTGTTTTGAATTTTTCCCAATCTGCTTTTCTATAATTCCAGCGAGCGGGTTTTTGTGGTCTTTGTTTTCATGTGTGAGAGATTTGTAGTATGATGGGGCGATGGTCGCTTCCTATGTCATCATGCACTCTCAAAGTACAATCATTGTGGATGTCTGCTGAGACAATAGTGAGGTCAGGTCTATATGTATATCCAGTGGCTCTGTGGAGGAGTGTTGGTGGGGAGGATGAGTCTTGCAATATTATCATGTTGCTGGTGTAGCACATATCTTCACTGCTGTTTCCCTTAGGGTTTTGGTCTCTGTATCCTAGTGATGGCAGATGTGCATTAAAATCTCCTGCAATGATAGTTTTCTGCATGTCTGTGCTGTATATGTTGATATGGGTTTTAGAATTTGGAGGACAATAAACATTATACTGAGTGTACTGCAGTCCATCATGCCATACTGTTATCTCTTGGATATCATTCTCATTGCATTTTCTGTTTTTAACTTCTTCTTGGATGTCTTCTTAATGTGAAGAAAACTAAATTGATGACAACTGACAAAACAAACAAGGCAGTTGAAATATCTATCAATGAGGAAAAACTGGAAGAAGTGGAGAGTTTTGAATATCTTGGATCACTACTAACTAATAATGGAGATACAACAAGGGAAATTAAAAAGAGGACATATATCGCTCTTCAGAAAATAAAACAACTAAAGAATCTGTGGAGAGGAACAGACAGAACTACAAAAATAAGATTTTTAAGATTATGCATCTTTCCTATCGCAACATATGCCTGTGAGACCTGGACACTTAACAAAACAGCTGAGAAACACATAAATGCCTTTGAATGTAAGTGCTACAGAAGAGTTCTTCAAATATCATGGACACAAAAAAGAACAAATATATCCATACTACAAGAACTTAATATTGAAGAAGGCTGGATAGTAAAGAGGATTAAACAGAAAAAAAACTTAAATATTTTAGACACATTTATTTGTCATGATAATCTAGAGAAAACCATCTTGGAAGGTTACGTAATAAGAAAAAGAAAGAGAGGAAAACCAAGGCAAAATGACTGCAAGACATCGTTGATGATCTGCAAATGGATGCATCAGCAGCAGGCCATCTTGCTCACAACCGAGAGGCCTACAGGAGTGCTGTTAGGGAGGCAAAGTTCTGCAAGGGACATGCAAATGAATGAATGAATGGATGTCATTTCTCAAGAGTGTGTCAATACCCCTGCATTTACTACATTCACATTTGTACATGTTGTATCCAGGTACCGAGGGCCCTTTTCCATATGGAAGGGTTTCTTAAATGATCTTAATATGGATGGTGAGTTCTTTCAGCTGTCTGCTTAATTCTGAGGCCTTTGGCCCAAGTCCAGAAACGTTGATTTGAAGAATGTCCAGCATGCCTCCACGTAGCAACTGTTGTGGAGACCCAAAGGCTTGTCACATCCTGGCCTCATCAGTTTCCATCAAATTTTCCTCGTCCCCACAAGTGGATGCTACAGAAGAGTTCTTCACATATCATGGACACAAAAAAGAACAAATATATCCATGCTACAAGAACTTAATATTGAAGAAGGCTGGCTAGTAAAGAGGATTAAACAGAAAAAAAACTTAATATTTTGGACACATTAAATGTCATGATAATCTAGAAAAGGCCGTCTTGGAAGGGCACATAATGGGAAAAATAAAGAGAGGAAAACCAAGGCGAAGATGGTCTCCATCCATCCATCATCCTGACCAGTCCAGCATGGCCCAAGGCCAAGGTCTCGGCTCCACCTATTGATGGGTGTGCAATGCCAAAAGCTGGAGGGCCTTCTACCCTAGGCGGGATATTTTGTACTTGTGATTTTTTCCGCAGGCAAGTTGGATTTCTTAGCGAACAGAGAATTTTGTCTGAGTTATCTGACACTCCTATAACAGACAAGAAGCTACTAGCAGATTTCTCAGTTCTATGTTCCTTCCTTCTTTTACAAAAAGTTTTGTTCCCTAAAAATTTTCCTTATAAACTTTATATACCTTATAAATTATACTTTATAACAATAACATTAATAAATAGTGTTGACTGCTACAGGTTTCTGGGCTACAGGACCAGGTCAGAGTTTTTTAATTAATCAGATCTGATGTTCCCTATTTCACAAAGACTGTTAAGATAAGTGTGTTCTTAACACACATGTTCCTAGGGGAGCCAGTTTTAGACATATTGGACCTTACTGCACTGACAATGCATTATAACATTACAATAAAGCAAGGTTCTGAACTTATAATGTCCATTATAATACTGCAAGAAGTTTGAATTGGATAAATCTGTGATGTTATTGTTTCTATTTGAATTCTACCATGTTGTACCAATCACTGATTTTCATTATCTTTTATATGACAAATAAGCATTGTGGCAGTGACATTTGTTATTCCTTGTCAATTTCACTAGCAGTTGATTTCATGTACAGATTTACTTCATTCAAAGGAAAACTAGTAGAAGTTTTTTTCACACATATCACAAATGGTCTCACAGATACTACGAGTTTCAATAAATCAAGTCCCTGAAACAGTTACAGATTGCATTTAATTCGGTCTAGTAATGGCTCATTTATGCATGCAAAAGTTGGAAAAACAACTACAGAAATAGAGAAGAAATTAGACTCTTCTGAAAACAAATGCCTAAGGAAAATACTTGGTATAAAGTGGAACGAGGTCAAGAACAACGCAGAGATAGGACAGATGGGCAAACAACAACCTGTCTCATGGGTGATTAGAAAAAGAAGATGGACACATGTATGCCATGTGATTTGAGGAAACAATCAGAGGATCCCCAAACAAGCTATCAAGTGGAGCACAACAGGCCGAAGAAAAAGAAATCAACCACATGAAATTCTAAAGAGGACACTGTTAAGAGAAGCCAGTTTAGTGGGCATAACATCCCTTGATGAAAGACTCGCCGAGAACACGAAAACTTGGCAAACAACTATGCGGGTCCTATGTGACATTTAACGGCACGGGAAGGATGTAAGATGTAAGAAGCTCTACTCATGTCTCCTGGCTCCACAAAGCAAACTGAGAGAACCTCCAGTAGCACAGAGTGGACCCTTTTGAGGCAGAAAGCCCAGCACTACTCCTGCCTGGTTAGTCTTCACAGGGTGAGCACTATGTTTAAAAACTGCAGATATGGACATTTCACTGGTGATGATGCATAGTACCCTGATTTTTGCAATATGCCTTCTGGCTGGGTACCTCCGACTTCAGCACCTTTTTGTGCTAGGGCAGACTGTTTTGCTTGGACTGCTATGAAGACAGTTGGCCTGGCCATAGCTTTGTTTTCCAGCCTCTGATGGCTGTATTTAAGCCCCTTCTCCATGTCAGACCCAGTGTGCAGTACCGGCTGGCCAGACGACTTTGATAGTTTCACACAGACACTTCTTGGGATGAGGAATCTGATGAGTGCTTCAGCGATATCTATTCCCCATCACATATAGTCTGCTGGCTCTGTTTTGGTTACCTCATTCTGATAGCACTGTTGTAGGCGTGTCACATCTAGGATTCACTGGTTTCACATATATTTTCCTCACCCCTGCCGGCAATCTCCATGTCCCCATCCATCCACCATTCTGATATTACACTTTATAAAAATAAAAATTACAATTAGTGTTGATTGCCAGGTTTCTGGGCTACAGAAGTATGGTCAGAGTAGTTAAGCAATCAGATCTGATGTTCTCTGTCTCACAAAGACTATGTTAAGATAAGTGTGTTCTTAACACAATTGCTCCCATGAGGTATATGTGGGGACTGACCTTCATGCTATATCCTGCTTTTCTTTTTGTTTACTAATAGTTGTTAGTCTTTGTTTCCTTCTATATAAAAGGAATGAAAGACTGATGGACTTCGGACGAAATGTTGAAACTGAATAAAGGGGAAGGGGTTATGGAATTTGTAATAAACTGACTACTCCAGGACAGATTGTGTATTATACACTCCACAAGATGCTGAAAGGAAAGGGTAAACCGCAGATAAATTTGTGTGAAATGTACTGTGGTATATATTGGGAATCTCATCAAATTTCTTGTCATAAAATCTTATCTTATATATCTTATATCCTTCCCGTGCCGTTAAATGTCATTTAGGGCTCGCAAGATAGTTCGCCATTTTTTCCTGTCTTCGGCGAGTCTTTCAACCTCATCAAGGGATTTGATGCCTGTTAATTTGGCCTCTCTTAACAATGTCTTCTTCAGAGTTTCACGCAGTCTGCCTCTTTTTTCTTTGGCCTGTTGTGTTCCACTTGATAGCTTGTTTCGGGACTCTGATAATTTCTTCTCATCACGTGACCAACATATGTCCATCTCTTTTTCCTGATCACCTATGAGACTGGTTGTTGTTCAGTCATCTGTCTTATCTCTGCATTGTTCTTGAATTCATTCCACTTGATGCTGAGTATTTTCCTTAGGCATTTGTTTTCAAAAGATCTAATTTTTTTTCTATTTCTTTAGTTGTTTTCCAGCTTTCACATGCATAAATGAGGGTGGATATTACATTTGAATTGAACAGTCTTAACTTGGTTTTTGTGCTTATAACTTTTGAATTCCATATGTTCTCAAGATTCTTGAAGACTGATGCTGCTTTTGCAATTCTGATCCTAACTTCCTTTCTAGTGTCACCATCCTGGTCTATGTAGCTGCCAAGGTATGCAAATTGACTGACTTCTTCAATATCTATCCCTTCTATGTGTATTTTTCCATTTTGATTAAGGGGAATTTTCATTATTTTTGTTTTGTCCTTGTTAGTTTCAAGGCCTATTTTGCTACCCAGTGAAGACAGGCTATCTGTTTTTTCTTGCATGGAATTCACATTATTACTGATAAGAGTTATGTCATCAGCAAAATCAAGATCTTTTAGTTGGGTCCCATGTAGCAAGTCAACACCTGTGTTACCTGTGCAGCATTTTTTCATTATGAAGTCTACTGTAATCCCAAAAAGTAAAGGAGACAGTATACATCCTTGTTTCACACCTGTTTCAATCTGGAACCATTCACTTATCCCTTCTTCTGTCTTGACTGCACACACATATCCATTGTAGAAGTCCTTAATGATGTTGACAGTTTTAGATGGTATTCCATATAGACTTAAAATTCTCCATAATGAATCTCTGTGTATGCTATCAAATGCTTTTGTTAAATCTATGAAGTTCAGTATTAATGGTTTCTGCTTTTCAATATGTTCTTCAAGTATTATTCTGAGAGTAAAGATCTGGTCGAGACAGCTTCTCCTTTTTTGAAATCCTGCTTGTTCTTCTCTCATTGCAGTATCCACTATATCTTTAAGTCTATTCAAAATAACCTTGCAAAATACTTTTGACATAACTGATATTAAGGTTACTCCTCTCCAATTGTTATAGTCACTAAGGTTGCCTTTTTTTTGGTATTTTAACAATGATTCATTTTTTCCAATTAGAAGGGACCTTTTCTTCTTTCCAAATCTTGTTAAACATTCTCTGTAGTTGTCTCATGTTGTCACTATTGATAGCTTTTAGCATTTCGGCTGTTATTTCATCTTCACCTGCAGCTTTGTTGTTAGCCATTAAATTCACTGCTGTTTCAATTTCATGCAATTCAATTTCATCTATGTTGACATTTAGTTGTGGGCCTGGTAAGTCAGTTTCAAGGTTTAACAATTCTTTTGGGTGTGGTCGATTAAGTATTTCTTGGAAGTGTTCAGGCCATCTTTGCTTTTGGTCTTTATTTGATGTTAATAGGGTCCAGTTTTGCTAAGTACTGGTCTTTCTTTAGATGTAATAGTACCTGTTAGCCTCTTTTGTATGTTATATAAAGTTTTGCTGTCTCCTGTTTTTGCTGTTTTTTTCTGCCTCTTTCGCCATATTGTCTATGTATTCTCTTTTATCCTTCTAGCTGAACTTTTTACTTTCTTGTCTATTTCTTTGTAAGTTGCTTTCGCCAGATCTTTTCCAAGATTTGCTTTTGCGTTCAACATGTCTAATTTGACCGCTTGTCTTTCATGTTTGTACTTCCATGTTTTATCTGATATCGATATCCACGCTTTTCTAATTGGTTTTTTCAGGCCAGCACTTGCTTTTGCTGCTGTGATTATGGCTGTGCTGTAAGAATTCCATAATTCATCTATACCTATCTCCTCAACTTCACTGGCTGTTTTGGAATGATTGGCAAGTCCCTGATTGAAATTAATGTTAGTATTTTCTTCTTGTAAGCTGTGGCTGTTTATCTTTCTGTGTACTGATTTCTTGTGTTGGTTTTTCAATTTTAGTTTTATTTTCCCTATGCATAGGTTGTGATCACTGTTAACATCTGCACCCCTATAAGCCCTTACATCTATGAGAGATGTTCTGTATTGCTTTCTAATACAAAAATGATCTATCTGGTTTCTAGTTCTATCATCTGGAGATATCCATGTTGTTTTATGTATCTCTTTGTGTGGGAATATTGTGCCGCCAATGATCATGCCCTCTGTTAGACATATTTCAATTAATCTTTCTCCGTTCTGATTAACCATGTCAATTCCTTCTTTCCCCATCACTTTTTCAATGTCGGTATTATCTTTCCATACCTTAGTGTTGAAGTCCCCCATAGCAATTAGGATGTCGTGTTTAGGGACCTTGTTGATGATTTGTTGTAGTTGGTGATAGAAGTCGTCTTTCACATCATCATCTGCATCATTCGTGGGTGCATAACACTGTATTATTGTCATTCTTCCTTGTCTCAGATTGTATCGTGCTCTTATTATATGACTGTTCACTGGTTCCAATTCTACAAGGCTCTTTGCTGATACGTTTGACATAATAATACCTACCCCATCTCGAATTTTACCATCATTTCTGCCTGAATGTATTATTAACCGCCGATCTTTTACCTGCTTCTGGCCATTGCACTTCGCTGATGCCCAGTATGTCTAGATGGTATCTCTCCATTTTTTGATGACCTGAGTAGTTTTTGTTGGTGCTGCCATCATTCTCACATTCCAGAATCCAATCTTTGTCACATGTTTGGGGCTGATGAATGAGCTCCTCGGAGTTGGCATCCCTGATGCTCATTTGGTTTCTCTGCGAGTTTCGATATCTTTTTTTCCCATCTGGAGTCACCTCTAGATAGGTCCCAGGATAAGGTTGTTAGCCTTATGCCCAACTCCTGGTACATGATGTGTGACAGATCAAGCGGAACTCCGCTGATTTCTGCATGCTGGCGTAAGCATTAAAAAAACGTCAGCCATCTTGCACGTCATGCATAAAAAATTGGATGTTATGAAATACCAGAGATTAGATATGCTAATGTCACAGTATTACTGTCCACAACACAAAAAGGAATGGAAATACTAATTATGTCAGTCTGTAAAAATAGTGAAGAGCAAAACCTCTATCTTAACTCTTTCCGTGCGTTTGGTCGATATAGCGACTCTTCCGGTATCCCGAATCTACCGTATGGTCATTATAGTGACAATTGTTTGTTTCATTAAAACAAGCGGTGTAACATTTAGATTGTACATATTTCGTCCGCGATTCCGGTGACACTTTTCAAAATGGCGAAAGAGTGCCTAGTTATGAGCGATGCCAAGTGAGAAAATGGAAGAGAAAGACTGAAATTTTTCAATTTTTGATGATGTAGATAGGGGTATGGACATGGCCTGTGACCACCCCACTACTCTTGAATGTATCCCAAGTAGATTTAGACATATTTAGACGACTGGAGAAGTAGTTAGGAGTTATTTCAGACATTAATTTAGCGAGAATGCAACATAGAATCACAATACGAGATCAACAAGTAGATCTACACATCTCAGATGGTAGGTAGTGTAGATCTAGACCTAGCCGATGGTGAGCTAGGCACAATCAGTGTCTACAAACATCACATTACTTCTTTTTTCCTAAAAAACTCTGCATTTATGAAATTTTCACTCATTTAGCTATACTTTGAAATATAATAAGTATACAGAAGTACATGGAAATACTGTTTTCCATTCCATTTTATAACTATACCCCCTAACATATCAAGACCCGCGTTTTTACTCCCACACTCCAGAACACATCCGTGTTTCTTCCTCCAGCATGGGAAGAGTTAATGCGAAGAAAACTAAACTTATGACAACTGACAAAACAAATAAGGCAGCTGAAATATGTATCAATGAGGAAAAATTGGAAGAGGTGGAGAGTTTTGAATATCTTGGATCATTACTAACTAATAATGGAGATACAATGAGGGAAATTGAAAGGAGGACATCTATCGCTCTTCAAAAAGTAAACAACAGAAGAAGCTGTGGAGAGGAATAGACAGAACTGCATAAATAAGATTTTTAAGGGCATGCATTTTTCCCATCACAACATATGTCTTTTAGACCTGGACACTTAACAAAACAGCTGAGAAACATATAAATGTCTTTGAATGTAAATGCTACAGAAGAGTTCTTCAAATATCATAGACACAAATAAGAACAAATATATCCATACTACAAGTCCTTATACTGAAGAAGGCTCGCTGGTAAAGAGGATTAAACAGAAAAAAAACTTAAATATTTTGGACACATTAAATGTCATGAGAATTCAGAGAAGACTGTCTTGGAAGGATACACGATGGGAAAAAGAAAGAGGAAGACCAAGGCAAAGATGGCTGGAAGACATTGTTGATAATCTGCAAATGGATGCATCAGCTGCAGGCCATTTTGCTTACAACTGAGAGGCCTACAGGAGAGCTGTTAGGGAGGCAAAGTTCCACAAGGGATATGCAAATGATCGACTGACTGATGACGTTAGCATGTTTCTTGATGTTGTATGTTAGTGTGAATATCCCATGGCAATGTTAATCGCCCAGATAATTTTTCTATTCTCACTGTAATTGTTTCCATCAATTTACATACCACATCCATTTGCAACACGCATTTAACAAATGGGAATTCAGCATTAAACTTTTGTTGATTTTTGTAACTGTTGAATCCTGTGATAATTGGATTCATGTTGAGTGTCAACTGTAGTGCTAAGTGAGTTGATTACATGTAACTGGCCATGTTCATGTACGGATTTGTAGTGGTTGTTGTCTAAGTGTTATTGTTACATGGTAAATAACATCTGTTGTGTCACTGGTGTAGCAGTCCAAGTAACGTCTGCTCATTAAACAGTGATGTCTTTAACAGTGAATGAAGAATATTCAATTCAGTACTTCAAGACAGTTAGCTGCACACACATACACATACTAGCACAGTACAGTACAGTGTGTGGGCAAAACACGTATTTAGTGTTTAGTGGTACTACATGAAACATGGTTTCAAATTAACTGGGAGAAATAATTAACACATGTAAAAATATTTTCAATTCCTCTGCTATCATTTCTTGAAGTGATAAACTTGCATACATACATTATTCTTGTCTAATTTTGGTCAATTATGTTTACTATACAGAATACATAAATGCTCACAAATTTAAATATTTTTATTCTAACTATATCTTGGGGAAAATTTCAGCTTTATAAACTTAATGAAAGAGAACATGAGAAATAGTGCCTACAATGTAGTAATTGTATTAACTGTATTGTTTTTCACTGTCAATTTTCACAACAACTTCTAAGGCAATTTTAAACATTTCATTATTTATTTTCAAAGATTTTTTTGTTGTAGCTTTTCTATTTCACGTCACTTACCCCTGTTAATCCAAGAGTGGGAGTGGACCTTCCCAGACTTCCTATGCCAGTTATAGGAGTTGGGGTAATCATTGGGAGGACAGGAACAGCTCCTGGCATGGGGGGTGCTATACCACCCACTCCAGCACCTTTCCGTTTGGATGGGGGAACAAGGCCAGGCCGAAGGATAGCTGGAATCTCATGTCCTTCACGTGCCTGATAAACTAAATGCATGGCCTGGAACATAAAAAAAAAATCATGTGCATTAATTCAGCTTTGGTGAATTAGTGAATACAACAATCATGTAATACAAGCCAGCCAGATTTAGACTTTGTTTACTTTGACTCTTCCAATCCCCAGGTTTACGAGTTTTCACTTTTTCTTTCCCCTTGTGGCAGATAATGAAACGTACAAGTCCTCTTTAGTTTTTCTACATCTCCATACAGAATGTTGGTGATTGGGGAGTTTGGTGGTATCAGATTCTTCCAAAAATCTCATTGCACTGCAGTCCAGTAGGTGGTGCTTAACAGTTTCTTCTTGTCTGTTGCAGTGCATGCAGTGTGGTATTTGGTCAGCGGTCACTCTGTGTAAGTGCTTATTGAGTGATGTATCCTGTTCGCAACCTGAAAATTGTGCATTGGTCTCTACAACATAACCCACTGATGTGGTCTCTAGGATTTGGTAGGTGTGTATATAGGGATCTTCCAGTTGGATCACTGGCCCAGCTGTCCATCCACAGATTCTTGCAGTTGTATGTGTTTAGCTGTTCTCATGCTGGTGGGGATGTGGGGCTGTGACATGGTGGATCCACTCTTTGCCAGTCTGTCAACACATTCATTTCCTCTGATATCTATGTGCCCTGATATCCACTGTAGGGTGGTCTTGATGTCATAGGAGGCAAGTTGGTTCATTGCACCGAGTATGTCAGTTGTAATGTGATCAGCTGTTGGTATCCAATTTTTTAGGGCTTGGAGAGCAAACTGGGAGAAAATAACAAGTTTTTTTTGGGTGTGAGGCACTGTTTTTTGTATTTGGTGGTGGTGGTTGCCAGGGCTGCTAATACTGCCTGCATCTCGTTATTATAACTAGAGAAACAAAATCCACAAGGAGCAGAAATGTGGCTTGCTGTCTTGTCTGCACACATTATAGGTACCCCATATACTGTATTGTCTGTTTCCTTGAATGCTGTGGTCTCCAGTGCACACAGCTTTAGTGTGTTGGGATCTGATAACTAATTTGTTTTTGAGTCTGGTGTTAGTTTGAGGAAGTGTGTAGTTTGTGTTTGGTGGGATGTCTGGTACTTTTGTAAGATCTTCTCTTTCTTCCAATAGTTTGTGTCTTGTGTTTAACTGTTTTGCTATGTGCACTGGAGTTATCAGTTTCAGTCTATTATTATGCTTCCATTTATCAACCACTATTCTGTTAGGATGGTCTGGGGGCATGCATTTATATCTTTCCATTGCCTATTTGACTGACTTTTCCCGTCTTATATTTAATGGCTCTATGTTTGCATCAATTTCACATGCAGCTGTGGGTACTGATCTCATTGTCCCCCAAATGAAATGGACAGCTTGGTTCTGGTTGTGTACGAGAGCCCTTTGATGCTGTGACCTGTAGGGGAAGGTTGTAATCTATTATAGATCTAAACATATCCTGTGTACAGTTGTCTGTGTGTTGCTTTGTCAGCTCCCCAGGATGTACTTGCAAGTCGCTTGAGTAAATTTAGTCTTGTGGATGCCTTTTCTGCTAATCCATCCAAGAACAATTTTCTATCTAGTTTCACACCAAAGTATGTCAGATTTTTTTCTCTCTCATGATTTGAAACCATCAAGAGTTATTTTCAGTTCACTCTTTGCTAGTTTGTTGCTAAGAATGAAGACTGTATATGTAGTTTTACTAACATTGATATTCAGCTCCCAGAAACTGAATAGGCTGATATGGGGAGGGGGGCTCTATTAAATCTCTCAGTAGCTAGCTGCAAGTCTGTTACACTAGTCCATATGACAAGCTCATTAGCAAGCATAGCTTTGTGAGTGTTCAACTGGCCGGGGAGGTCATTTATAAAGATTAGGAACAAGGTGCAGTTAAGAACAGAACCTCCTCCAGGGTGCATTTATTTGACAGTCTGTTATTGACCTGAGTTTATATGGTCCTGTTACTCAGGTAGTTTTTAACCCATTGATACATTTTTCCATGTATGCCCATGTTCTGCAACTTTAACAGTAGGCCTTTTCACCAGACCCTGTCATATGCCTGCTGGAAGTCTACAAAGACAGGTACAGAGTTTTAAAAAAAAAAAAAACACTCTTTCACACGTTGAGTGAGGAGAAATAGCTGGTCTTCAGTTCTTGATCCCTTGTGGAAGCCTGCCTGGAAGTTACTGAGGGACCATGAGGATTCCAACCACCAGTACAGCCTATTGTTAAGTATTCATTCTGCTAGCTTACCAATGTTGGAAGTCAGTGAGATTGGTCTAAAGTTTTTTAGGTCATCTTCTGGCTTTTCTTTATTCAGGTTAGAGCTAATTATGGCTGACTTCCAAGATTTTGGTTGTACTCCACTTTGCCAGGTCTTATTAATGAAGTTAAGCAATGTGGACTTTCCTACGGGGCCCAGATGAAGATCATTTCATTTGATATTTTGTCTGGTCCTGGTGCTTTTCTAAGCAATTGCTTACCCACAGCACTCTGGAGTTCATGGATGGTAAAGTTTTCCTAAAAAAAGTGAAATGTTTGCAAAACTAGATTTCTCTTTACTTTTCAAAACTTTTCCCAGCACCTTGTCAAGTACTTTCCTGTTGGAGGATTTGTTGGTGGCAGCGAAGAATTTGTTAAAGGTGCTGGCTTTGTCTGAGTCACTTGAGAGGACAAGGTCAGAGATTCACACTGGCTTAGGGTTAGTTTTTTTTTTTCCCTGACATGTTATCTAAGAGTTTCCAAGCCTTCTTTCCTTCAGTTCTGAGGTTGAGACTGCTGCATGTGTTTCTCTTTCTGTGCTTTGTTTAAGTTTCAAGTCTTACCTTAGCTGTTAGTTTATTGTGAGTACATTATTCTGTTCTCTAGAGTAGGTTTTTTTTCTGCATTCTTCCTGGCATTCTTTTTCTGACTAAGTCTTCCAGAGATTTTGTCCAGAATGAGCTAAATTTCTTTCTGCATCCTTAGGGGATTTTTTTGAAGGCTACTCCAACTATGGCTTGGATTATGTTGGTAGTGTGTCAATGTTTGTGTTGTCATTTATTTTTGATAGGTCTTTATCTGTTTGTGTTTTGAATTTTTCCCAATCTGCTTTTCTATAATTCCAGCGAGCGGGTTTTTGTGGTCTTTGTTTTCATGTGTGAGAGATTTGTAGTATGATGGGGCGATGGTCGCTTCCTATGTCATCATGCACTCTCAAAGTACAATCATTGTGGATGTCTGCTGAGACAATAGTGAGGTCAGGTCTATATGTATATCCAGTGGCTCTGTGGAGGAGTGTTGGTGGGGAGGATGAGTCTTGCAATATTATCATGTTGCTGGTGTAGCACATATCTTCACTGCTGTTTCCCTTAGGGTTTTGGTCTCTGTATCCTAGTGATGGCAGATGTGCATTAAAATCTCCTGCAATGATAGTTTTCTGCATGTCTGTGCTGTATATGTTGATATGGGTTTTAGAATTTGGAGGACAATAAACATTATACTGAGTGTACTGCAGTCCATCATGCCATACTGTTATCTCTTGGATATCATTCTCATTGCATTTTCTGTTTTTAACTTCTTCTTGGATGTCTTCTTAATGTGAAGAAAACTAAATTGATGACAACTGACAAAACAAACAAGGCAGTTGAAATATCTATCAATGAGGAAAAACTGGAAGAAGTGGAGAGTTTTGAATATCTTGGATCACTACTAACTAATAATGGAGATACAACAAGGGAAATTAAAAAGAGGACATATATCGCTCTTCAGAAAATAAAACAACTAAAGAATCTGTGGAGAGGAACAGACAGAACTACAAAAATAAGATTTTTAAGATTATGCATCTTTCCTATCGCAACATATGCCTGTGAGACCTGGACACTTAACAAAACAGCTGAGAAACACATAAATGCCTTTGAATGTAAGTGCTACAGAAGAGTTCTCCAAATATCATGGACACAAAAAAGAACAAATATATCCATACTACAAGAACTTAATATTGAAGAAGGCTGGATAGTAAAGAGGATTAAACAGAAAAAAAAACTTAATATTTTAGACATATTTATTTGTCATGATAATCTAGAGAAAACCATCTTGGAAGGTTACGTAATAAGAAAAAGAAAGAGAGGAAAACCAAGGCAAAGATGACTGCAAGACATCGTTGATGATCTGCAAATGGATGCATCAGCAGCAGGCCATCTTGCTCACAACCGAGAGGCCTACAGGAGTGCTGTTAGGGAGGCAAAGTTCTGCAAGGGACATGCAAATGAATGAATGAATGGATGTCATTTCTCAAGAGTGTGTCAATACCCCTGCATTTACTACATTCACATTTGTACATGTTGTATCCAGGTACCGAGGGCCCTTTTCCATATGGAAGGGTTTCTTAAATGATCTTAATATGGATGGTGAGTTCTTTCAGCTGTCTGCTTAATTCTGAGGCCTTTGGCCCAAGTCCAGAAACGTTGATTTGAAGAATGTCCAGCATGCCTCCACGTAGCAACTGTTGTGGAGACCCAAAGGCTTGTCACATCCTGGCCTCATCAGTTTCCATCAAATTTTCCTCGTCCCCACAAGTGGATGCTACAGAAGAGTTCTTCACATATCATGGACACAAAAAAGAACAAATATATCCATGCTACAAGAACTTAATATTGAAGAAGGCTGGCTAGTAAAGAGGATTAAACAGAAAAAAAAACTTAATATTTTGGACACATTAAACGTCATGATAATCTAGAAAAGGCCGTCTTGGAAGGGCACATAATGGGAAAAATAAAGAGAGGAAAACCAAGGCGAAGATGGTCTCCATCCATCCATCATCCTGACCAGTCCAGCATGGCCCAAGGCCAAGGTCTCGGCTCCACCTATTGATGGGTGTGCAATGCCAAAAGCTGGAGGGCCTTCTACCCTAGGCGGGATATTTTGTACTTGTGATTTTTTCCGCAGGCAAGTTGGATTTCTTAGCGAACAGAGAATTTTGTCTGAGTTATCTGACACTCCTATAACAGACAAGAAGCTACTAGCAGATTTCTCAGTTCTATGTTCCTTCCTTCTTTTACAAAAAGTTTTGTTCCCTAAAAATTTTCCTTATAAACTTTATATACCTTATAAATTATACTTTATAACAATAACATTAACAAATAGTGTTGACTGCTACAGGTTTCTGGGCTACAGGACCAGGTCAGAGTTTTTTAATTAATCAGATCTGATGTTCCCTATTTCACAAAGACTGTTAAGATAAGTGTGTTCTTAACACACATGTTCCTAGGGGAGCCAGTTTTAGACATATTGGACCTTACTGCACTGACAATGCATTATAACATTACAATAAAGCAAGGTTCTGAACTTATAATGTCCATTATAATACTGCAAGAAGTTTGAATTGGATAAATCTGTGATGTTATTGTTTCTATTTGAATTCTACCATGTTGTACCAATCACTGATTTTCATTATCTTTTATATGACAAATAAGCATTGTGGCAGTGACATTTGTTATTCCTTGTCAATTTCACTAGCAGTTGATTTCATGTACAGATTTACTTCATTCAAAGGAAAACTAGTAGAAGTTTTTTTCACACATTTCACAAATGGTCTCACAGATACTACGAGTTTCAATAAATCAAGTCCCTGAAACAGTTACAGATTGCATTTAATTCGGTCTAGTAATGGCTCATTTATGCATGCAAAAGTTGGAAAAACAACTACAGAAATAGAGAAGAAATTAGACTCTTCTGAAAACAAATGCCTAAGGAAAATACTTGGTATAAAGTGGAACGAGGTCAAGAACAACGCAGAGATAGGACAGATGGGCAAACAACAACCTGTCTCATGGGTGATTAGAAAAAGAAGATGGACACATGTATGCCATGTGATTTGAGGAAACAATCAGAGGATCCCCAAACAAGCTATCAAGTGGAGCACAACAGGCCGAAGAAAAAGAAATCAACCACATGAAATTCTAAAGAGGACACTGTTAAGAGAAGCCAGTTTAGTGGGCATAACATCCCTTGATGAAAGACTCGCCGAGAACACGAAAACTTGGCAAACAACTATGCGGGTCCTATGTGACATTTAACGGCACGGGAAGGATGCAAGATGTAAGAAGCTCTACTCATGTCTCCTGGCTCCACAAAGCAAACTGAGAGAACCTCCAGTAGCACAGAGTGGACCCTTTTGAGGCAGAAAGCCCAGCACTACTCCTGCCTGGTTAGTCTTCACAGGGTGAGCACTATGTTTAAAAACTGCAGATATGGACATTTCACTGGTGATGATGCATAGTACCCTGATTTTTGCAATATGCCTTCTGGCTGGGTACCTCCGACTTCAGCACCTTTTTGTGCTAGGGCAGACTGTTTTGCTTGGACTGCTATGAAGACAGTTGGCCTGGCCATAGCTTTGTTTTCCAGCCTCTGATGGCTGTATTTAAGCCCCTTCTCCATGTCAGACCCAGTGTGCAGTACCGGCTGGCCAGACGACTTTGATAGTTTCACACAGACACTTCTTGGGATGAGGAATCTGATGAGTGCTTCAGCGATATCTATTCCCCGTCACATATAGTCTGCTGGCTCTGTTTTGATTACCTCATTCTGATAGCACTGTTGTAGGCGTGTCACATCTAGGATTCACTGGTTTCACATATATTTTCCTCACCCCTGCCGGCAATCTCCATGTCCCCATCCATCCACCATTCTGATATTACACTTTATAAAAATAAAAATTACAATTAGTGTTGATTGCCAGGTTTCTGGGCTACAGAAGTATGGTCAGAGTAGTTAAGCAATCAGATCTGATGTTCTCTGTCTCACAAAGACTATGTTAAGATAAGTGTGTTCTTAACACAATTGCTCACATGAGGCATATGTGGGGACTGACCTTCATGCTATATCCTGCTTTTCTTTTTGTTTACTAATAGTTGTTAGTCTTTGTTTCCTTCTATATAAAAGGAATGAAAGACTGATGGACTTCGGGACGAAATGTTGAAACTGAATAAAGGGGAAGGGGTTATGGAATTTGTAATAAACTGACTACTCCAGGACAGATTGTGTATTATACACTCCACAAGATGCTGAAAGGAATGGGTAAACCGCAGATAAATTTGTGTGAAATGTACTGTGGTATATACTGGGAATCTCATCAAATTTCTTGTCATAAAATCTTATCTTATATATCTTATATCCTTTCCGTGCCGTTAAATGTCATTTAGGGTTTGCAAGGTAGTTCGCCATTTTTTCCTGTCTTCGGCGAGTCTTTCAACTTCATCAAGGGATTTGATGCCTGTTAATTTGGCCTCTCTTAACAATGTCTTCTTCAGAGTTTCACGCAGTCTGCCTCTTTTTTCTTTGGCCTGTTGTGTTCCACTTGATAGCTTGTTTTGGGACTCTGATAATTTCTTCTCATCACGTGACCAACATATGTCCATCTCTTTTTCCTGATCACCTATGAGACTGGTTGTTGTTCAGTCATCTGTCTTATCTCTGCATTGTTCTTGAATTCATTCCACTTGATGCCGAGTATTTTCCTTAGGCATTTGTTTTCAAAAGAGTCTAATTTCTTCTCTATTTCTTTAGTTGTTTTCCAGCTTTCACATGCATAAATGAGGGTGGATATTACATTTGAATTGAACAGTCTTAACTTGGTTTTTGTGCTTATAACTTTTGAATTCCATATGTTCTCAAGATTCTTGAAGATCGATGCTGCTTTTGCAATTCAAATTCTAACTTCCTTTCTGGTGTCACCATCCTGGTCTATGAAGCTGCTATGACTTCTTCAATATCTGTCCCTTCTACGCATATTTTTCCATTTTGATTAATGGGAAATTTCATTATTTTTGTTTTGTCCTTGTTAATTTCAAGTCCTATTTTGCTAGCCAGTGAAGGCAGGCTATCTGTTTTTTCTTGCATGGAATTCACATTGCTACTATTAAGAGTTATGTCATCAGCAAAATCAAGATCTTTTAGTTGGGTCCCATGTACCCAGTCAATACCTGTGTTACCTGTGCAGCATTTTTTCATTATGAAGTCTACTGCAATTCCAAAAAGCAACGGAGACAGTCATAAAATCAATGTCACAAAAATTATTTACCCTTCCTCAAAGCATGATAATTCCATGAATGGACAAAATTTAAAAACACATTTTTATTGCACAGAATCTATAATATACGAGTAATAAAGTAATGAAAAGCATGAACTGTGGCTCTTCTTCTGTGTTCAGTTCCATATTCTCAGCCATCTAGCCAAACAGACGATCGCTATCATGAATCCCACTGGTTTGTTCTCATGTGTGCCCCAAATTTTTCCATCCATGCTCTTCTCCTGGGGCCAAGTTTGGGCTCTGAAAACTGCATAGATCTGGTGGATGTATTCAGAGCCTTGAAATAATTTTGGCACCAGTAGTATGGGGTTTAAGTGGCCTCCAGTTTATGAGGATGAAGTTTTAGTCAGTAATATCCTACTCAGTTTGAAAATTGTTGTTCACTGTTTTGTTTAACTTTATCATATGAGTGACCAGATCTGAAAGTTATCTGGTATCAAAAACGTCTATATGAAAATTTCATAGCATCAGAAAAATATCAAGTACATACCAAAGCAAATTCATCCCGGTCTAGGTAACCATCTTTGTCTATATCACTCATGTCCCATATATGACCAAGAATATCCACAGGCAGCTTTGAGTTCATCAGGACCTGATGTATACAATGTTAAGATACTTATTAAATAATCATTCTGCCATATGAGTCTGGTTGTTGATGCCAATAATTTTTTTGTCTAGCTGAATTGGTGGTTACTAATGCTTTCTCACATTTTTTTATAAAATCCATCACTGGCTTATCTTTTTAAATAAAGTAAACTATTTTTCAATCATTTCTTTTTAGTCTCTTTTGTTTTTTAATTAAATCTCTTGCATGCTTTAATCTTTTTTTTTTTTTTTTCAAATAAAATCACTCTTTAGATTTCATGGCTTTCTTATTTTCTAATACAAGGGACGTTCAGAAAGTAATGCACCACATCGTTTTTTTTTTTCCAGCTAATAATGACGATAGAAGCATGAAATTCTGCACACTTTAAATGTGGCCCACATGTTGCACCGCAACTGGCCAAAGAATATGGCTGCCCTAACTGTTGAAATGGAGTGTGTTAGCAACTTGCGGTATATGCAGCGAATTGTTACAAAATTTCTCATTGCAGAGAAGGAAACTGTTGTGAACATTCACAAGTGTCTATGTGATGCGTATGGAAATTTTGCAGTTGCTGGGTTCAGAGAATCAAAGAATCAATAAGTGGAGATAAGGAGTTGCATGATCGGCCGTGCTGTGGACGTCCTGCCACAGCCACCAAGGCAGAAATGTTGAAATGCACTGAGGGCATTATTCTTACTGATAGGTGTATCACTACTCAACAATTGGCCTTAAAACTGTCAGTCAGCAATAGTAGTGCAAATGCAGTTATAAAAGCTCTCAGATTTTCTAAGGTTTGCACAAGATGGGTTCCTTGAAGTCTCACAAATGAACATTGATTGCAAAGGAAAGCAATTTCTTCTGAATTGTTGGAGCGTTTCAATGCTGAGGGAGAGAACTTTTTGGCTAAGATCGTAACAGGTGATGAAACCTAGGCACATCATTTTGAACCTGAGACAACAAGACAGTCAGTGAAGTGGCATCATCCACAATCACCACGAAGAAAGAAATTCAAGACAACTCCTTCAGCTGGAAAGGTCATGATCACTGTCTTCTGAGACACTGAAGGTGTGATTCTTGTGGATGTTATACCAAGAGGAGAGACAACCAATTCACAAGCTTACATTAAGACTTTTAAAAAACTCAATCAATGTTTTTGCAGAGTTCGGCTGCACAAGAATCCAGCAGACCTGCTTCTCTTCATGACAATGCATGCCCTCACTCAAGTCTGGCAATACAGGAAGCAATCACCAAATTGGGCTGGACTGTACTATACCATCCACCCTATGGTCCCGATTTGGCACCCTCTGATTTCCATGTTTGGTCCACTTAAAGATGAACTCCGAGGGGTAAGATTTGAAGATGACGAAAGAGTGATTCATGCAGCTAAGAAATGGCTACATAATCAAGAGAAAATCTGGTACAGGCTAGGAATAAATGCACTTCTTTCTCACTGGCATAAAGCCAGTACAAGTTGATGGGGATTATGCTGAATAATACCAATGTATACATGACATATCCATGTATATTGTGTATAAATTTCATGCTTTTTGAATAAACAGCACCTGAGAAAAACGATGTGGTGCATTATTTTCTGAACACCCCTCGTAAAATCAAATCATGTTCATTCAACTTGCTAAAAAAAAAAAAAAAGTTAATTTAAGAAATTACAAGCCACACAGATGTGGTTTTGAAGACAGATGCAACAAAGTACCTGGATGATCAGAAAAATACTGCAAAACAGTAAGGATTTAAAACAGAAAACCTATAAAGACAAGACAATTACAATTCTGTGGATATGTCAAGGAAGTAAAAAGTTAGAGAATCTGAAAATCACTGAAAGACTAGAGAGAGAAAAAAAGGAGGAAACTGACAGGAAAATTTATGAATGGGATAACCAAAAAGCATGGGTAAAGAAAGACAATCAAATCTGATCACAGAAACATATAATGACAAAACAAAATAGATAATCACAGTTGCCAACAGTGAACCTACTGAAGGAATATCTCTTTTTCTTTTGAAGCATGCTTCTAAATTTATCTGAAGTCAAATAAAAATCTTTAAAATATATATTAATGCTTACAGGCTTAACTTTGTCTCCAGCAAGCATATTGTTCATTGGCTGAAGGCTGTCAAACACTTTGTCATATTTGGATTTCTCAGACAGCTGCAACAAACAGGAACCCAGATAAATGAAACACATGAAAATCTAAAAATCTGAAGAAGAAGAAGAAAAAAATATCAGGCACTCTACAGTCAAATTAGACCAGAAAAAAAAAAGTATTATCCATAGTCATCATCATCATCATGTGCCGTGCCGACTGGCGTTGGATATTATGCTTCTCCAGAGTACCCGATCCTTCATGCAGGCCATCAGTTCAGTTGGTGATCTCCTCTCACACCATCCCGTCAGACTGTCCAGTATCATTTCTCTTGGTCTTCCTCTTGATCTTCTTCTTTCTATTTTTCCTGTTGTTATAGTATTTTCTATGCCCCCTCTTCTCATTGCATGTCCTATGAAAGTACATTGTCTCTCTCTTATTTTTTTGTCTCTCCAACTCTTCTCATACATTCTTCATTAGTTATTTTTGCTGTCCAGGGGATTCGCAACATTCTTCTAATAAACCACATTTCTGCTGCTTCCAATGATTTTTGTGCAGATTTGCCTATTGTCCTTGATTCACTTCCATATAACAAGATAGGTTCAATATAGCATTTTAGAACTCGTTTTCTAACATTCATTGATAAAGATGTGTTAGCTAATATGTTTCTCATTCTCTGAAAAGCAGTCTTTGCTTGGCCTATTCTGTTCCTAATTTCTGTTCTGCATTTCCCATCTGAAGTTATTACTGCTCCAAGGTATTTGAATTTCTGCACCTGCTTTAGAATGGTTCCATTTAATTTTATACTGCATGTTGGTGGATTCTGTTTCTTAGATTCTAACCACAGTCTCTGTATTTTTTATGTTCAAAGTAAGGCCTTTCTGTTCACTTTCTTTGGTGACTTTATCCAAGAGATTTTGCAGGTCTTGTTGGTTCTCAGCTATCAGTACTGTGTCGTCAGCATACCGAAGGTTGTTAATATTGTATCCTCCAATTTTTATGCCTGATTCTGTGATGATAGCTCTTAGAATATTCTCACTGTACAGAGAAAAAAGGCCTGGAGATAGTACACATCCTTGTTGCACCCCTTGTTTTATAGGTTGATATTTTCCAGTTCTGTTTTCAACTCAAATTGCTGCTTCTTGCTGCCAGTATAGGTCTTTGCCGTTTATATTGATAGGAATGGAAAAACTAATTATGTCAGTCCATAAGAACAGCGAAGAGCAGAACCTCTATCTTAATGTGAAGAAAACTAAATTGATGACAACTGACAAAACAAACAAGGCAGCTGAAATATATATCAATGAGGAAAAATTGGAAGAAGTGGATAGTTTTGAATATCTTGGATCACTGCTAACTAATAATGGAGATACAATGAGGGAAATTAAAAGGAGGACATCTATTGCTCTTCAGAAAGTAAAACAAATAAAGCATCTGTGGAGAGGAGCAGACAGAACTACAAAAATAAGATTTTTAAGGTCATGCATCTTTCCCATCGCAACATATGCCTGTGAGACCTGGACACTTAACAAAACAGCTGAGAAACACATAAATGCCTTTGAATGTAAATGTTACAGAAGAGTTCTCCAAATATCGTGGACACAAAAAAGAACAAATATATCTATACTACAAGAGCTTAATATTGAAGACGGCTGGCTAGTAAAGAGGATTAAAGAGAGAAAACTTAAATATTTTGGACACGTTAAACGTCATGATAATTTAGAGAAGACCATACTGGAAGGATACATAATGGGAAAAAGAAAAAGAGGAAGACCAAAATGAAGATGGCTGCAAGAAATCGTTGACGATCTGCAAATGGACGCAGCAGCAGCAGGCCATCTTGCTCACAACCGACAGGCCTACAGGAGTGCTGTTTGGGAGGCAAAGTTCCGCAAGGGACATGCAAATGAATGAATGAATTGATGTCTTCAAGCATTTTAATAATTTCATTATGTTTCACCTTGTCGAATGCCTTGGTGTAATCAATGAAGCATAAGCAGAAATCTTTCTATACTTCTAAAGGTCTTTCTGTTAGTGTATGTAAAGCATAAATGGCATTGTGTTCCCTTTCCTTCAACAAATCCAAACTGTTCATCTGCTGTTTCCATTTCTATCTTTTTCCTTGTTCTTTTCATAGTGATTCTCAGAAGTAGCTTTGTTATGTGACGTGAGAGGCTGATAATCCAGTGGTCATCACATTCCTTTGCACCTGGTTTCTTTTGGTAGTGCTATAAATGTGTATTTAAGAAGTCACTGGGCATATATCTGCTGTTGTAAATGTCATTCAGTAACTTTGTTATTATTTTTATTCCTATCTCCTCTAGCACCTCTATTTCTTCTATTGTTATATTATCAGGCCCAGTCGCTTTTCCTTTCTTCATGTGTTTTTGATGGCATCTATGATTTCATCTTCAAGTATTGGTGGTCCATCATAGTTTTCAGTATCTGGTGTTAATTCTGGTCTTTATAGCTCACCGATGTACTCTGTCCACAATGTCTTCTTTTCCCATTAACATTTTACCTTCTTTTGATTTCAAAAACATATATGGTATATTTTGTTTTTCTGCCTGTGAGTTCACTAATTCATTTGCGCATGTTTTTGCCGTCTTTATTATGAGAGTCCTCTATTTGTCTGCACTGTTCATTTAACCACACTTCCTTTGCTTCTCTGCATTTGTCTTATTTATTTATTTATCTTGCTGTATTTTTCTTGGTTATTTTTACTCCTCCTCCTCTTGTCCATCAGTCCTGAGATGTCATCTGTCATCAGTTTATTTTTAGGGGCTTCTTTTTTCGGTGGTATTATCTCCTTAACAGTTTGGTGGATAGAATCTCTTAACATTGCCCATTGTTCATCTACACTATTTATCTTTGCTATTGCATTGTATCTATTTGTTATAATAACTTTGTATTGTTCTCGCAGTTCTTGGTCATTTTTAAGGATTTCTGCATTCAGTTTGATGTTTCTCACTTTTTCGCATGCTTTATTTAGCTTTATTCTAATTTTTCCACAGAGTGGGTCATGGTCACTATTGCAGTCGGCTCTTGGCCTGATTTCTGTTGTCAGTAATGCATTCTGGATTCGTTTGTTGATTTAATCTATCTGGTTAAAAGTCTTTTTGTCTAGGCTGCACCACGTTACCCATCTTTGGGGATGTTGTTTAAACCAGGTGTTTCCTACAACCATGCTATGTATTCTTGCCCATTCAATTAATTTACTACCTCTGTCATTCCTCTCCCCCAGTCCATAGTCACCAACAATGTCTGAAGTTCTTCCTTTACCAACTTTGGCATTAAAATCTCCCATGACTATAGTAACTTCATGTGATTTTGTGTGTTTTAGGGCTGTCTCTATGTCATTATAAAATAGTTGTATATCTTTTTCAGAACTTTCATATGTTGGAGTGTACACCTGTATAATATTTATATTTATTGGTTGTCCTTTCAGTTGGGCTAGAAGGACTCTGTCCAAGATGTTCAAATATCCTACAATTGTCCTTACCGTTTGTTCATCAAATATAATTCCTACTCCTCGTTCATGTTTCTCACTTCCTGAATATATTATTGTATATTTATCTGAGTTTATCTTCCCTGCACCTGTCCATCTAACTTCACTCATTCCTAATATGTTTATCTTCATCCTTTCCATTTCCATCTTTCCATTTTCTAATTTTCCAGCCTGGAATAAAGTTCTAACATTCCATGTTGCTATTTTGAACTTGTTAGTTTTCTTAACTGTTCTTTTTTAATTTCATCTGTTGAAGTGCAGCTCTGAAATATAATGTAGATCTTAATATCGGGAAGTGTCCACGTTTCTCACACAAGATTATCAATGGTTTTATTTTCTTCCTCTTAGTTCATTTCTCAGAAGTTTTGTGACCCAGCAGTAAGAAATATACATAGTGAACAAAGACTCCTGGACTCAACATGGTGATTAAGATTTTTTTCTTCACAAGCCCATAATTTCCTCAACGATTAATATTTAAGCTTTCCCAAGATCTCATGCACAATGAGATAAATACCCAGCAACTTCACTGAAAAATAAGAAAGAAAAGTGGTCAATAGTTTTTCCATTCCATTTTTACATGAAAGTTACTTCCCCCAGCTCAATGACTGTCACCGTACATTTTTATACACACTCATGGATAAATAGACCGTGATACACTAATTATATCTCGTGGATAAATAGATTGTTATACACTAATTATATACTACTCAAAAGAATTCAAGAGCCACAGTTACTTTGCCGATGAGTTGGGAAAAAAAATATTGCTGCAAATACTGAAATGACTGCCCATAACAACTGTCAAAGTTAGGTACACTAATAAACCAAATGATGGTGACAAATTCTTCAGCTACAGCATGATTTATCATGTTATAGGCACTTCAAATCCCAAGAAAATCATGAGAAAATCATCATTTCATTTCTCCTATGTAGCTTGCTCTCTTTGGCTCAAAGTGATGGCAAAGTATCTTTACTTGTATCAAAATTTCATATAATGTGTTCTTGATATATGGGTGTTCAGGGAGGTATTCCTGTCATAAACATTTAAGTGTTGGACATTGTAGGAGATGGTGTTTGACTGTTTCTTGGTTATTATCACACAGTAGACATTTGGGTACTTCACAGGGCTTTATCTGATGTATGTATGTGTTTATGTGCTTCAGCTTAGTTGAAAGATGACAGTTTGTTCTCATCTATTTAGTGTGTTTATGGTGCCTTTCAAGGATAAAAAGAGCAGGGATACACATTTTGAGAATCTGTGAACATCAATGGACAGGATCAGGACACTTCAGATGCAAGAATGATATCTTTATATACTCTGGTGGAGAATTAGGAAGAATGGAGTGCCTTTTTACTTGGACAAATCAACATCAAAAGCATTACTAGGTTACAATCCAGTAAGTGACAGAATCCTCACTATCAGACTTAAGGGCACTCTTAGAAATGTAACAATCATCCAGATATATGCACCTACATCAGCAGCAAAAGAAGAGGTAGAAGAAGACTTTTATAACATACTGCAAATGACGATAGACTGGTATGGAAAAATGATATTGTATTAATAATGGGGGATTTTACTGCAAAGATTGGTACAGAAAGAGCAGAAGATGAAGGAAATTTAGGGAAATTTAGCATAGGACATAGAAATGAGGCAAGTGACAATCTAATGGTGTTTTGCATGGAAAATGAGCTAATGATTGCCAACACACTTTTTAAACAACATTTAGCTTTTTAAACTTTACCAGGTGCTAATTGTGACACGGACCATGAGTTATTAATAGCAGACATGAAGATAAAGATAAAAAAGACAGTTACGAGATCAAGACCACTTTGATTTGATCTTACAAAAATACCAGAACAATATGGTATAGAAGTGAAGAATTGTTCCAAAATCCTGATGGCTGTGGATGAGGAGATGACACCAGATGATTTGGCTACACAGACCAGAGATATCTTAATAACAAAAGCTAAAGACATAGTTCCAGTAAAGAAAACTCAAAGAAGTGGATGGATTACAGCAGGCACACTAGAACTGATAAAACAACGTAGAGAAATGAAGATGCAATGGAAAGTGATAATAACAAATAGGAATATAAATCTTTAAAAAAAAAAGAATGAAGAAACATAAGAAAAGACAAAAAAACAATACATATAAGATTGTTGTGAAAGAATAGAAGGACCTCAGAAGTGTGGAAGAGATAGTGAAATGTTTAAAGAAATGAAGACATTGACGAGAAATGTCACACCTAAGCTAAATGTAATATGTGACGAGATGGGGAATACCTTGACAGAGACAGAGTAAATTCTAGAAAAATGGAAGGAATATTGCAGAGGAATGTATGAAACAACTGACTGTGAAAGCAGAAATCAACAGTGTGAATTATTATTGAAGGAGAAAGAACCCGAACCAACAATAAAAGAAGTTTTATGGGCAATAAAGAATCTGAAAAATGGTAAATAACCAGGATGTGATGAGATAGCAGCTGAATTTAATAAAGCAGGAGGAAAGGAATGTGCAACAATCTATCATGTACTATGTAAAAAGATATAGCATTCAGGTATTTGGCCAAAAGAATGGAAAAGAACTGTATTCATACCACTGCCAAAAAAAAGTAACCTGAAATTATGCACAAACTACAGAACTGTTGCCCTGATTAGTCATGCCAGTAAAATTCTATTAAAAATCATAATGGGTAGAATTCATAAGAAAATAGAAGAAGAAGACAATATGGTCCAAGCTGGTGGTTTCAGGCAAGGAAGAGGATCAAGAGATCATATATTCAATATAAGATTAATAATAAAGAAATGCAGAGGATTTAATGTGAATCTATATCTATCTTTTATAGACTATTCAAAGGCATCTGATTGTGTACAACACCAGAAACTTTGGGAAATAATGGGAAAAATGTGATTTCCAACACATTTGATACAATTAACATTACTGCTGTATCTAGACCAACAGGCAGCAGTAAGAATAAACGGTGAAACAACAACTTGGTCTGACATAAAACAAGGGATCCATCAGGGGTGCATATTGTCGCCTTACTTATTTAATTTGTATACTGAAAACATAATGAGGAATGTTAGAGAAGAATGTTAGAGACATGTCACACCTAATGTTAGAATGTTAGAGAAGAATGTTACGATGCCATAACAGTTGGAGGTTATGAAATACCAGAGATTAGATATGTTGAAGACACAGTATTACTGTCCACAACACAAAAAAGAATGGAAAAACTAATTATGTCAGTCCATAAGAACAGCGAAGAGCAAAACCTCTATCGAAGAAAACTAAATTGATGACAACTGACAAAACAAACAAGGCAGCTGATATATGTATCAATGAGGAAAAACTGTAAGAAGTAGAGAGTTTTGAATATCTTGGATCACTACTAATGGAGATACAATGAGGGAAAATAAAAAGAGGACATCTATCGCTCTTCAGAAAGTAAAACAACTAAAGAATCTGTGGGGAGGAACAGACAGAACTACAAAAATAAGATTCTATGGTTTTGGTGATTTTCCAGCATTCACTTCCATAGAGTAGTACACTTAGAACATTACTCTTAAATATCCTGATTTTCATATTTATGCTTAGTTTATTTGATTTCCATATATTCTGTAGCATTGCAAAAGCCTGGTTTGCTCTAGTAAGTCTGCTGTTGATGTCCTCTGTGCTGTCTCCATTTTCTACTACTCTGCTGCCAAGGTATACAAATTCGTTGACCTCCTCCACTAACTTGTTATCTACTCTGAGTACATTTCTGTTGTTCACATTTTGCTTCATTAACTTTGTCTTTCCTACGTGATCTTTAGTCCTATGTTGTTTGCATTCTGGGTTAACTTGTTTATTTTATCTTGCATATCTTTGTGACTGCTTGATAATAGACAAATGTCGTCCGCAAAGTCAAGGTCCTCCAGCACTGTGTCAAGGGTCCATTGTAATCCTCTGCGTTTGTCTGATGTTGCCTCCTTCATTAACCAGTCTACTGCCAAGATAAATAATGTTGGTGATAGTACACATCCCTGTTTCACTCCTGTTTGTACCCTAAAGCTGCTGGAGGTATGTTCTCCACAGATAACTTTGCACTGAAAACCCTCGTATAGGGCTTTGATTACATTAACTATTTTATGGGGGAGGCCATGCCATCTTAGGATTTTCCACAGTGCATCTCTGTTGACACTGTCAAAGGCTTTCTCAAAATCTATGAATAATGCATATGTTGTGCTATGCCACTCATTTGCCTGTTCTAATATTTGTCTAAGTACAAATATATGGTCTATGCATGATCTTCCTTTCCTAAATCCTGCCTGCTCTTTCCGAAGCTTTTCCTCAAGTGTTGGTACAATTCTGTTGATGATTATTCTGCAAAATACTTTACTAGTGAGTGGCAGTAGGGTAATGCCTCTCCAGTTCCCGCAATCTCTGAGGTCACCCTTCTTTGGTAGTTTTACTATAAGACCAGTTTTCCACTCCTCTGGGGCTTTTTCTAAATCCCAAATTTGTTGTAATATCCGGCAAAGTTGTTTTGGTGTTTCTGTTTCTTCTGCTTTCAACATCTCAGCAGTCACTTCATCTTCACCTGGTGCCCTGTCTGATTTTAGCCTCTTTATCGCCTCTTTTACTTCATTTATTGTTATTGGTCCTGTATTGATGTTTAGTTCCGCTTTTGCTTCAGGTATCTATTGCTTGTGCTGCTTGTGTTCTGTTTAGTAGGGTGTTAAAGTGTTCCCTCCATCTTTCAATTTTTTCTCTTTCTCCACTGACCAGTTGTCCATTTTGTGTTCTTACTGCACTTTCACATCTTGTGTTGAAGTTACCTGTCATCTGCTTTGTGATTTTATATATGGTTTTCATGTCATTTGTATATGCTGCTTTCTCTGCTGTTTCTGCTAAGTTGTCATAATATTGACGTTTATCTTGACGGCATGATTCCTTTACTTCTTTGTCTTTTTGTGCATAATTACTTAAAACTCGTTCTTTAAGCCGTTGTGATTTGGTGTTCAGTAATTTTTTCTTGATTTCTTTTCTTTGCTCTATCTTTTCCCATGTGGTCTCACTTATCCATTCCTCTTTTCTCCTTTTCCGATATCCCAGCACCTCTTTTGCTGTTTCCTGTAGTGTTTTATTGAACTCTAATATGGACATTTCTGCTTCGTCTTGTAGGACACTGAAGCGGTTCTTAAGTATTATTGAGAATTCATTTCTTGTTTGCTGGTCTATCAGTTTTCTTGTATCAAAATGTATCTTTCTGTGTTCTCCGATTCTGGCTTTCCTTAATTTTAGTTTTATTTTTGCTACCAGAAGGTTGTGATCACTTCCTATATCTGCTCCTTTCCTTGCTCGCACATCTTGTAGTGACCGTTTCCACTTGTTGTTTATTAGTATGTGATCGATTTGGTTTTCTATTATGGTATAGAAGTGAAGAATTGTTCCAAAATCCTGATGGCTGTGGATGAGGAGATGACACCAGATGATTTGGCTACACAGACCAGAGATATCTTAATAACAAAAGCTAAAGACATAGTTCCAGTAAAGAAAACTCAAAGAAGTGGATGGATTACAGCAGGCACACTAGAACTGATAAAACAACGTAGAGAAATGAAGATGCAATGGAAAGTGATAATAACAAATAGGAATATAAATCTTTAAAAAAAAAAAAAAAAAAAAAAAAAAAAAAAAAAAAAAAAAAGAATGAAGAAACATAAGAAAAGACAAAAAAACAATACATATAAGATTGTTGTGAAAGAATAGAAGGACCTCAGAAGTGTGGAAGAGATAGTGAAATGTTTAAAGAAATGAAGACATTGACGAGAAATGTCACACCTAAGCTAAATGTAATATGTGACGAGATGGGGAATACCTTGACAGAGACAGAGTAAATTCTAGAAAAATGGAAGGAATATTGCAGAGGAATGTATGAAACAACTGACTGTGAAAGCAGAAATCAACAGTGTGAATTATTATTGAAGGAGAAAGAACCCGAACCAACAATAAAAGAAGTTTTATGGGCAATAAAGAATCTGAAAAATGGTAAATAACCAGGATGTGATGAGATAGCAGCTGAATTTAATAAAGCAGGAGGAAAGGAATGTGCAACAATCTATCATGTACTATGTAAAAAGATATAGCATTCAGGTATTTGGCCAAAAGAATGGAAAAGAACTGTATTCATACCACTGCCAAAAAAAAGTAACCTGAAATTATGCACAAACTACAGAACTGTTGCCCTGATTAGTCATGCCAGTAAAATTCTATTAAAAATCATAATGGGTAGAATTCATAAGAAAATAGAAGAAGAAGACAATATGGTCCAAGCTGGTGGTTTCAGGCAAGGAAGAGGATCAAGAGATCATATATTCAATATAAGATTAATAATAAAGAAATGCAGAGGATTTAATGTGAATCTATATCTATCTTTTATAGACTATTCAAAGGCATCTGATTGTGTACAACACCAGAAACTTTGGGAAATAATGGGAAAAATGTGATTTCCAACACATTTGATACAATTAACATTACTGCTGTATCTAGACCAACAGGCAGCAGTAAGAATAAACGGTGAAACAACAACTTGGTCTGACATAAAACAAGGGATCCATCAGGGGTGCATATTGTCGCCTTACTTATTTAATTTGTATACTGAAAACATAATGAGGAATGTTAGAGAAGAATGTTAGAGACATGTCACACCTAATGTTAGAATGTTAGAGAAGAATGTTACGATGCCATAACAGTTGGAGGTTATGAAATACCAGAGATTAGATATGTTGAAGACACAGTATTACTGTCCACAACACAAAAAAGAATGGAAAAACTAATTATGTCAGTCCATAAGAACAGCGAAGAGCAAAACCTCTATCGAAGAAAACTAAATTGATGACAACTGACAAAACAAACAAGGCAGCTGATATATGTATCAATGAGGAAAAACTGTAAGAAGTAGAGAGTTTTGAATATCTTGGATCACTACTAATGGAGATACAATGAGGGAAAATAAAAAGAGGACATCTATCGCTCTTCAGAAAGTAAAACAACTAAAGAATCTGTGGGGAGGAACAGACAGAACTACAAAAATAAGATTTTTAAGGGCATGCATCTTTCTCATCGCAACATATGCCTGTAAGACCTGGTCACTTAACAAAACAGCTGAGAAACACATAAATGCCTTTGAATGTAAATGCTACAGAAGAGTTCTTCAAATATCATGGACACAAAAAAGAACAAATATATCCATACTACAAGAACTTAATATTGAAGAAGGTTGGCTAGTAAAGAGTATTAAACAGAGAAAACTTAAATATTTTGGACACATTAAATGTCATGATAATCTAGAGAAGACCGTCTTGGAAGGGTACATAATGGGAAAAGGAAAGAGAGGAAGACCAAGGCAAAGATGGCTGCAAGACATCACTGATGATCTGCAAATGGAAACATCAGCAGTAGGTCATCTTGCTCACAACCGAGAGGCCTACATAAGTGCTGTTTGGGAGGCAAAGTTCTGCAAGGGACATGCAAATGAATGAATGAATGAATTTGGATTAATGATATTTTTATTTCTAGGTTATTTAGCTTCAGATTGTGTAGTGTTTCTTTTGGTACTATCTGGTGTTTCTCATAAAGCTTTGTTGCTATGTTAAAAAAAAAGAATTCAACAAATATGATGTTGTGATTTAAACTGTTAAAATGTTTGCTGATCAGACAATGGCAAACTGCCTGAAACGTTCACTTGGACATCAACTTCATGTGCTGACCTAACTGCACTCAGCAGATGATTCATGAGCACAGAAAAGCGACACTAGTAAAAACAGCGTTTTTTACAGTAACTCATGACTGGTTCACGAGAATCTTGTGAAACTTACTGAACACAAAACTCATGGACCATGTTGCTGAATGCCTATAAAAGACTGACGCTTCACGAATCAATTCATTTGAAAATTCAATGCACAAGTATGGCTCATCTCATTTCAGAACAATGACTCATCATCACTGGACGTTTACAGACTGGACAGTCACAAAGTGTAGTGGCCATACAATTTAATGTGGTTAGAAGCACCAGTAGTTGCCTTTGGAGATGATTTCAAGAAACTGGCTCAGTTGCAGACCAGCTGTGCAGTGGAAGACCCATAGTCACAGCTCCTGCCAAAGACCGCTTCATACAGCTGCATCACCCCAGAAACTGATTTGCAACTGTGTCCTCAACAGGTCAGTCAATGACAGCAGCTCGTCGAATTTCAGATCAAATGGTCAGGAACCAGCTGCATGGCGCTGGTCTAGAAGACCCTACAGAAGTCCTGTTCTTACGGACCGGCATCACCAGAACCGACTGCAGTGGGCGAACCAGCATCGCCGATGGACTGTTGTGAATGATACAGAAGGGTCTGGTTTAGTGATGAATCATTCTTTCTGCTCCAGCGACATGATAGATGGAGAAGAGTCCATGAGCACTACACCCAGAACTGTGTTGATGAGGCTCCTCCACTTGGTGGTGGAGGCGTACTGGTGTGAGGGACAATCAACTTCATGGGAAGAAATGCCCTGGTGCAAATTGAAGGACGCCTGAATGCCCAACAATACATCACTAAAATTCTTCATCCTCATGTCATTCCACTTCTGGCTGCACCAGGGTCGATTTTTTAGCAGGATAACACTCGGCTTCATGTAGCACAACTCACCACCAAGTTCCTCGCTGACAACAACGTCCAGACCATTCTGTGCCCATCCATGTCATCAGACATGAACCCAACAGAACACTTATTGGATGAACTCAACAGACAAGGCCGCCGGCAAGACATGGCACCAACCAATCTTCAACAGTCGTCTCTTGCACTGAGGGAAGAGTGGGCAGCCATCCCACAATAACAGATCCAACGGCTAATCGGATTCATGTCAAGGAAATGTCGTTCTCTGATACAGGCCGGAGGAGGCCGTATACTTCACTGAAATGGAGGCCTCAGTCGCAAAGAATAAAAGTCCAAACCAAATTTAATGAATATCATTTCACTGTTAAAGTCTTAAAATTTCTTCATGCCAAGATTGAAACATTAATTCTGTAAAATAAAATTCTGACACAAGTTTAAAATTTGGTGTCCATTATGACTACAGTAGTATTGCATTTCTTTTTTTAAACAGTACAATATGATTTTTCTCTTCAGTCTATTTTGAGGCCTCCACTTTTCCACCAGGGTTCTGTTAAGGTCTTTATGCTTCTATCTCTTGCATCTTTCCACCATTTACACTACTGCTGATTCTCTTCTTAATCTAAAAGGTTCTATGTTGGTATGACTTTTGCACACTGCTATAGGAGTAAATCTCATGCACCCTGTATTAAAATGTACTGGTTGGTTTTGTACTTTATCCAGTATGTTTAGAGTTGTTTTACTGTATGTTATCTGTAGTGTCTGACTGCATTCCATTACTGACTGTACATAGCCTATGCTCAGCTGTTTTTGTGTGTTTTTTGTTCACTCCCCATGAGGTACTAAAAAGTTCGATTGTTTTTTAAGTTTTAATCTGTTACTGGCTTTTCTTTTGATTTTTGTATGTGCTTTTTGAATGAGAACTGTCTGCCCACTGTTACTCTCAACTATGTTGGGTTATCTTCTTTTTGTATGTTGTTCCATCAATTTCTAGTATTAACTTTTGCTTAGTCACTTTGTGGGCTTTTGTAAAGGTAGTGTTGATAGTTTTATTGCAGTTTACTCTAATTTTCAGGTTGTGCAGCATTTACTCAGCTTCTCTGGGTCTTTGTTAAGGCAATTATAATTTTTGATAATGTATCTGCTGGTGTACCAAAATACTATGTCATCTGATATAAGGCTTTTTTCTGTTTTTAACTCCACTGGCAAATCGCTTACAAGAAATAGTGTACAGCTCACTGAAGAGCTCTGTAGGAGTCCCTCCTTCAGCATTTATTTGGATGATATGCCTTTGTTTATTTTGGTTTCTATTGTGCGATCGATTAGAAATGCTTTTATCCAATTATATATCTTTCCGTTTATCCCTGTTGTAAGCATTTTCCATAGCAGGCCTTTGTGCCACACTCTATTACAGGGTTGCTGAGGTCTATAAAGATTGCGATTGTGTATTTGCCTTCTTGGAATCCATCCAATATTCTCCAGCTCAGTCTGAAAAGTTAGTAATTTGTTCTCTATCTTGCCCTGAACTCTGCTTGATTACTGTTTAGAGTTCTTGTAATTTCTAGCCACCAGAACAGTCTCTGGTTGGCCATTCACTCTGCTAGTTTTCCAATCTCTCTCTCTCTGAACCTTAAGTGCCCAGGGCACATGGGGCTTCCGCAAGGGTTTTCCACAAATGCCTGTCCTTCGCCTTTTTTTCTGCTCTTGCCCAGGTGAGCCCTCTATTGCTCAACATCCTTTCTGTTGTTCTTCTCCATGTCTCTTTTGGTCTACCCTTACTTCTGTTACCCTGTGGTGTCCATCTTAGTGCTATTTTTGGTAGTGAGTTGTCAGTCATTCGGAGCACATGTCCCAACCATCGCCAGCGTCTTTCCTCAATAACTGTTGTCAGTGGCTTCATCTGCATTTCTGCCAATAAGATGTTATTTCTTATGGTGTTTGGCCAAAATATTTTTCGAATTCTTCGTAAACATTTAGTCTGGAAAGAATTCAACTTGTTTTCTATGGTTTTGGTGATTTTCCAGCACTCACTTCCATAGAGTAGTACACTTAGAACATTACTCTTAAATATCCTGATTTTCATATTTATGCTTAGTTTTTTTTATTTCCATATATTCTGCAGCATTGCAAAAGCCTGGTTTGCTCTAGTAAGTCTGCTGTTGATGTCCTCTGTGCTGTCTCCATTTTCTACTACTCTGCTGCCAAGGTATACAAATTCGTTGACCTCCTCCACTAACTTGTTATCTACTCTGAGTACATTTCTGTTGTTCACATTTTGCTTCATTAACTTTGTCTTTCCTACGTTGATCTTTAGTCCTATGTTGTTTGCATTTTGAGTTAGCTTGTTTATTTTATCTTTCATATCTTTGTGACTGCTTGATAATAGACAAATGTCGTCCGCAAAGTCAGGGTCCTCCAGCACTGTGTCAAGGGTCCATTGTAATCCTCTGCGTTTGTCTGATGTTGCCTCCTTTATTAACCAGTCTACTGCCAAGATAAATAATGCTGGTGTTAGTACACATCCCTGTTTCACTCCTGTTTGTACCCTAAAGCTGCTGGAGGTATGTTCTCCACAGATCACTTTGCACTGAAAACCCTCATATAGGGCTTTGATTACATTAACTATCTTATGGAGGAGGCCATGCCATCTTAGGATTTTCCACAGTGCATCTCTGTTGACACTGTCAAAGGCTTTCTCAAAATCTATGAATAATGCATATGTTGTGCTATGCCACTCATTTGCCTGTTCTAATATTTGTCTAAGTACAAATATGTGGTCTATGCATGATCTTCCTTTCCTAAATCCTGCCTGCTCTTTCTGAAGTTTTTCCTCAAGTGTTGGTACAATTCTGTTGATGATTATTCTGCAAAATACTTTACTGGTGAGTGGCAGTAGGGTAATGCCTCTCCAGTTTCCACAATCTCTGAGGTCACCCTTCTTTGGTAGTTTTACTATAAGACCAGTTTTCCACTCCTCTGGGGCTTTTTATAGATCCCAAATTTGTTGTAATATCCGGCAAAGTTGTTTTGGTGTTTCTGTTTCTTCTGCTTTCAACATCTCTGCAGTCACTTCATCTTCACCTGGTGCCCTGTCTGATTTTAGCTTCTTTATCGCCTCCTTCACTTCACTTATTGTTATTGGTCTTGTATTGATGTTTAGTTCCGTTTTTGCTTCAGGTATGTTTGTACTGCTTGTGTTCTGTTTAGTAGGGTGTTAAAGTGTTCCCTCCATCTTTCAATTTTTTCTCTTTCTCCACTGACCATTGTCCATTTTGTGTCCTTACTGCACTTTCACATCTTGTGTTGAAGTTACCTGTCACCTGCTTTGTGATTTTATATATGGTTTTCATGTCATTTGTATATGCTGCTTTCTCTGCTGTTTCTGCTAAGTTGTCATAGTATTGACGTTTATCTTGACGGCATGATTCCTTCACTTCTTTGTCTTTTTGTGCATAATTACTTAAAACTTGATCTTTAAGCCGTTGTGATTTGGTGTTCAGTAATTTTTTCTTGATTTCTTTTCTTTGCTCTATCTTTTCCCATGTGGTCTTGCTTATCCATTCCTCTTTTCTCCTTTTCCGATATCCCAGCACCTCTTTTGCTGTTTCCTGTAGTGTTTTATTGAACTCTAGTATGGACATTGCTACTTCATCTTGTAGGACACTGAAGCGGTTCTTAAGTATTATTGAGAATTCATTTCTTGTTTGCTGGTCTTTCAGTTTTCTTGTATCAAAACGTATCTTTCTGTGTTCTCCGATTTTGGCTTTCCTTAATTTTAGTTTTATTTTTGCTACCAGAAGGTTGTGATCACTTCCTACATCTGCTCCTTTCCTTGCTTGCACATCTTGTAGTGACTGTTCCCACTTGTTGTTTATTAGTATGTGATCGATTTGGTTTTCTGTGGTTTTATCTGGTGACCTCCAAGTCACCTTATGGATGTTTTTGTGTTGGAAAATTGTCCCTCCGATGGTCATCATGTTTTCTTCACAGAAACTGCACAGTCTTTCTCCATTTTCATTTATTTCTCTGATTCCTTCTCTTCCCATGATTCTTCTTCTATCTTCATTTCCTTCACCTACTTTTGCATTGAAGTTGACCAAGATGAGTAGCATATCATGCTTGGGTATTGTCTCTACTGTGGCTTGGAGGTTGTTGTAAAAATCTTCTTTTAATTCCTCTTCAGCTGCTTCTGTTGGTGCATAACAAACTATAATAGACAGCTTCGTGAATCTGAGTTGAACCGTGCATATAATAATCTCTCATTTATTGGGGTCCATTTCAGCAATGCTCTTGATGCTTCTTTTGTTATAATCAAAGCTACTCCTCCTTCATGAAGATCTTTACCTGACCATATTATTGTATCTTCTGTGTGATGTGTTGTTAATTTCCTTCTGCCTTGTCCTGTCCATCTTGCTTCTTGTATTCCTACTATGTCTAGTTTGTATCTGTGCATTTCCCTGATTGTTTGTGCTAGTTTTCCAGTCTGGTTAAGTGTTCTTACATTCCAGCTGCCTATTTGCATCTTGTGTTTAGGTTCCAGGAGGTCTGCAGTCGGGCTGGGGACTTCCAGTGGCTGGCTTTCATCCACAACCTTCATGGGCTCATTTTCCTGATAAGCATTTCTCCTTCCACCTGCATTTGTTTTTTCCCTTGCTTCTGTTTCTGTAGCAGTCTGATAGTTTTTTTTTTTACCAGATAGGGTTGCTGGCCCTATGCCGAACCCTCCTTAGTCGCTTTTTACGATCATGCGTGGTAGGGTACAGTGGTCCTATTCTTTGCAGATCCCAGGTACCACACGGGGGAGTTTTCCAATACTTGATGTTAAAGATACTGATCTGCAACTTTGAGGATCATTTGCTTTTTTGTCCTTTTCTAAGACTAAAGTTATTAATGCGTTCCTCCAGATTTCAGGGTTTTGCCCTCATTCCATGTTTAGATGAGGTATTACCTCCCTCCCTATAATTAGTGTATGCTACATTTTTTTAAAAATCAAATAAAATGAATAGAGCATTCTCTATTCCTTTTATTTATTAATTTTTTTAACATAGCATTCATGTGAATTTATACTTTATCTCCTCTCTTTATTTCTTTATCCTGTGTGTTTTTGTATGATTAAGGCTCACACTAAAGCATCACAACTGTGTACTTGTTAAGTAATAAAGCTGCTCCTACTTTTTTCCTAGTTTATACATTTTACCTCCCTCCCTGTTTCCCTATACTGATTAGCATTTCATTACGGATTTTGTCCAGACCTGGCAACTTGGGTATTTTTAATTTCTTCATTGCTCGGCTGAGTCTTGTATATGTAAATTCTTCCTTGAAGAGCAAGATATTTACACTATGGGTATGCTCTTTTACTTGTAGGTCCTTTATATGTATTAAGTCAAGTTGATTTCACTTAATGCTTCTATTAATTGATTCAAAGTGTTTATTAAAGGTCTCTGTTTTCTTCTGATATTCTACTACTGCACCTTCCTGTCTCTACTGGTGTGAGGTTGTTTCGTTTTTTTTTTCTTGTCATGTAAATTACTTATAACAGACCATGCTTTTGCTCTGTTGTTTTGCATATTTATATCCGTGACAGATTTTATCCATTTATTACATTTTGCAGTACTCATGGTCCACTTAACTATTGCAGTGGTTCTGTTATAGAAGGTTTTATTTTCTTGTGTTGGTTCTTCCTCTAGTCTCCTTTCCTTTTTCTCTATCTTTTACTGCTATTGTTACTGCTAATGTACACTGTTATTCCAGCATGGCTTACAGTTTGTCCTACTTTCTCCTAGGATGTTTTATGTCGCTGCTTCTAATATTGCTTTATTAACTGCACTGCAATATTCTTTCATTGTTGTTTCCCATGGTATACTATTTAGTAGTTTGTTTGGTGTTTCCTCATTGCCAGCCAGTCAGCATTTTTAAAGTTCCATCATGTTTTTCTTTAAAGCACCTTTGGTTATCCATTATCACTGATCTCATAATAGGACAATGATCACTGTCCTCTCCATCGAGCATATATGTGTTGCATCTCTGGAGCAGGTCAGCTGATAGGATAATCATATCTGATCTACTAAGCATATCATGTATTCTATGTAGAAGGGTAGGCCAAGTCTCTGTATTCTGCACTATGAATAGGTTGGTGATAGTGCAAGTTTTCTTGTTGTGCATGGAGAGCTGGATAAGTTGAATACTGTTATCTTAGCTCCATCCTGTCAAATGGTTACTCTATGCATATCTGTTGTTTCTTTGGTAAATTTTATTTTCCACATTGCCCTGTGTTAGTTCCTTACGTAGGTTATCATCCCTCTGCAGCCCTCGCTCCATATGTAGTGGGCATATCTGGTGATCTGAGGGTCTGTGTTGTGATATAGGGTTTCTTGTAGCAAAGTTATCTGTATTTTTCTTCGGTGAAGGAGATGTGTGATTTCCACCTTTTTATTAGATATTCCACAGATATTTAGCTGTAACACCTGTATGTTCATTTTAGGTTCCCCAGTAGTCCATTTTTCACTGGCAGCCTGATGGTTTACTGCCTAGTGCATGTAGTGTATGTAGTTACCTCTGTACTGAGTGAATGTTTAAGAGCGAAACGTAAATGTTATATTTTATTTTATGTCTCTCAGCTTCAATGTTAGTTATGTTTGTTATATGAACAGCATATTTGTAGAATGTCTGGAATAGAGTGAAAGATGTATGATAAAGGGCAGAATGTCAGACGAGCCTGCATGCCCAATTCTTAACCCTTTTGAAATAAAGATCAATCAATCAATCAATAATTAACTCTTCCCATGCCAAAGTCGATATAGTGATAATTTCCGGTTACTGAGTTGGGTGCCATAGTCGTTATAGTGACAATTCATTTGTTTCAATAAAACAACCGGTGTAACATTTAGATTATACATATTTTGTCCGTGTTTCCGGTGACACTTTTCAAAACGGTGAAAGAGTCCTTAGTTACAAGCGATGCCGAGCGAGAAAAAGGAAGAGAAACATGGAAAATTTTCAATTTTTGATGGTGTAGACAGGGGTATGGACATGGCCTGTGACCACCCCACTGCTCTTGAATGTATCCCAAGTAGATTTAGACATATTAGACGACTGGAGAAGTAGTTAGGAGGTTATTTCAGACATTAATTTAGCAAGAATGCAACACAGAATCACAATACGAGATCGACAAGTAGATCTAGACATCTCAGATGGTAAGTAGTGTATATCTAGACTTAACCGATGGTGAGCTGGGCACAATCATTGTCTAAAAACATCACATTAATTCTTTTTTCCTAAAAAACTCTACATTTATGAAATTTTCATACATTTAGTTATACTTTGAAACATAATAAGTACACGGAAGTACATGTAAATACTGTTTTCCATTCCATTTTACAACTATATCCCCTAACATATCAAGCCCCCCCTTTTTTGTGGGCCTGGGAAGAGTTAAGGTGACGCTTGTTCTCATATTTCTCCCTTTTACCACTGCTTCTTTTCTCTCCATTGGGATGTCTATTGACTTTCCTTTCCACCCGAGTCTGTGATCTGACTTAATCAATCTCCCTCGTTTTGTCACTCATTTCTGTTGACCAATGTCTTGTCTGGGCTTCAACTCCAGTTTCCTCCACCTCACGCATCAGGTGCAACTCACCCCAACCCATTCACCACCACTGCTGTCACTTGGCACTCTGTTTTGAGGTTGGTGCTCTGCCTTGCTTTTTATTTTTGATTTCAGCTTATCACATCCAGAGTCACTGGTGTCTGTGCGAGACTGTGCACAGAACATGGGTCTGCATGTCACACAGGGTCCCTTCCAGCCCTTGCTTGCTATCTGTTCCTTGGGTACCAGATGATTTGCAACTCTCTTTGGATGACATAGGTCTTCGGATCAAATACTAACCATAGGGAGTGTGCTTGTGTGCTAATATCCCTCATTCATTCATTTGTATGTCCCTTGTGAAACTTTGCCTCCCTAACAGCACTCCTCTAGGCCTCTTGGTTGTGAGCAAGATGGCCTGCTGCTGATTTGCAGATCATCAATGATGTTTTGCAGCCATCTTCGCTTTGGTCTTCCTTTCTTTCTTTTTTCCATTATGTACCCTTCCAAAACGGTCTTCTCTAGATTATCATGACATTTAATGTGTCCAAAATATTTCAGTTTTTTTTAAAATTCTCTTTACTAGCCAGCCTTCTTCAATATTAAGTTCTTGTAGTATGGATATATTTGTCTAATATCCCTAGTGGGAGGCAATTCTTTGATCTTTTTTTCATAGTGTTACTTCTGTGAGCTCTCCATCATCATCTTTGATATCAGTGTTGCTCACCAGTGTGGTGGTTTTGTCAGTGTTCTTGTCACCTGTGAGGTTTTAGGCTGAAGAACAATGTGATTAAACCTAATTCATTTCTCATTTTTTTGTATTTTTAATATGTGGAAATTTGGTAAATGGCCCTGACTGTTTTTTTTTTTTTGAGTAGTATATTTCAGATGCGGTTAGTGGGGTAGGGGTATCCCCTATCAAAGGAGAAGTAAGATGCCTCCTTACTTCCGTAAGTCTATGGGACACCCTTGGGCAAGGTGGAGTACCCATATAGCCCCCCCCCCCGATCAGGATGACGTGAAGCCATGGGAGCAGGTGGTGGATGGAATGGGAGAGCAGCTGACAGATAATGTTGGTTATGGTCACCATTCTATGATAGTAGGCAGATGATCTCAATGTAGGGACAATGGCTACGGTCAATGACTAGTACAGTCACTGCCTGGAAGGAAAGCAATGCTAAACTATCTTCTGAAAATATACCAAGAAACCCAAACAGCAACATGGAAAGTCAAATAGGAAAAAGATCTGGTGGTGAGGCCCCCAGGTCAAATAGATCTAATTTTAACATTGGGGAAGAGTGTGAGACAGAGGTCAGTACTAGTAATTGTGATGACAGACAAAATCCTGATGGTGTTACTAAGGAAAACCCTTGCATCAAACTAAAAAGAAAAATAACAGTAGGAACATGGAATGTAAGAAGTATGGATGAGGGGAATTATCAAATAATAAGTGATGAGATGAAAAGAACGGGGATACGTATTTTGGGAATCTGTGAACATCGATGGAAAGGATCAGGACACTTTAGGAGTGAAAATGATAATATCTTTATATACTCTGGTGGAGAATTAAGAGGAAAGAATGGAGTGGCTTTTTACTTGGACAAATCAACATCAAAAGCATTACTAGGTTACAATCCAGTAAGTGATAGAATCCACACAATCAGACTTAAAGGCACTCCTAGAAATTTAACAATCATCCAGGTATATGCACCTACATCAGCAGAAGAGGAAGTAGAAGACTTTTATAACACACTTCAAACGACGATAGACCAGATACACAAAAATGATATTGTATTAATAATGGGGGATTTTATTGCAAAGACTGGTACAGAAAGAATAGAAGACGAAGGACACGATGTAGGGAAATTTAGCATAGGACATAGAAATGAGGCAGGTGACAATCTAATAGCGTTTTGCATGGAAAATCAGCTAATGATTGCTAACACACTTTTAAAACAACATTCAAGAAGACTTTACACATGGACATCACCTGATGGGAAAACCAAGAATCAAACTTATTAAATTTTAGTGAAAAGAAGGTGGAGATCAAGTATAACAACAGCAAAAACTTTACCAGGTGCTGACTGTGACATGGACCATGAGTTATTAATAGCAGACAGGAAGATAAAAAGACAGTTATGGGATCAAGACCACTCCGCTTTGATCTTACAAAAATACCAGAACAATACGGTATAGAAGTGAAGAACCGTTTCGAAATCCTGATGGTTGTACAGGAGGAGATGACACCAGATGATTTGGTTACATAGGCCAGAGATATCTTAATAACAACAACTAAAGACATGGTTCCAGTAAAGAAAACACAAAAGAATGGATGGATTACAGCAGGCACACTAGAACTGATAAAACAACGTAGAGAAATGAAGACGCAATGGAAAGTGATAAACAACAACAAAGAGAAATATAAATCTTTAACAAAAGAAGTACGAATAAACATAAGACAAAAACTATTATATACAAGATTGTTGTGAAAGAACAGAAGGATATCAGAAGTGTGGAAGAGATAGTGAAATGTTTAAAGAAATGAAGACACTGACGAGAAATGTCACACCTAAGCTAAATGTAATTTGTGACGAGATGGGGAATACCTTGACAGAAACAGAGTAAATTCTAGAAAGATGGAAGTAATATTGCAGAGGAATGTATGAAACAACTGACTGTGAAAGCAGAAATCAACAGTTTTAATTATTATTGGAGGAGAAAGAACCTGAACCGACAATAGAAGAAGTTTTATGGGCAATAAAGAATCTGAAAAATGGTAAATCACCAGGATGTGATGAGATAACAGCTGAATTTATTAAAGCAGGGGGAAAGGAATGTGCAACAATCCATCATGTACTATATAAAAAGATATGGCATTCAGGTATTTGGCCAAAACAATGGAAAAGAACTATATTCATACCACTGCCAAAAAAAAGGGTAACCTGAAATTATGCACAAACTACAGAACTGTTACCCTGATTAGTCATGTCAGTAAAATTCTGTTAAAAACCATAAGAAAATAGAATAGGAAGTCAATATGGTCCAAGCTGGTGGTTTCAGGCAAGGAAGAGGATCAAGAGATCATGTATTCAATGTAAGATTAATAATAGAGAAATGCAGAGAGTTTAATGTGAATCTATATCTAGCCTTTCTAGAACATAAAAGGCATTTGATTGTGTACAACACCAGAAACTTTGGGAAATAATGGAAAAATGTGATTTCCAACAAATCTGATACAATGAACATCACTGTTGTATCTAGATCAACAAGCAGCAGTGAGAATAAATAGTGAAACAACAACTTGGTTTGACATAAAACAAGGGGTCTGTCAGGGGTGCATATTGTCACCTTACTTATTTAATTTGTATATGGAAAATATAATGAGGAATGTTAGAGAAGATGTAGACAAAGAATGTTACAATGCCATAACAATTGGAAGTTATGAAATACCAGAGATTAGATATGTTGATGACACAGTATTACTGTCCACAACACAAAAAAGAATGGAAAAACTAATTATGTCAGTCCATAAGAATAGTGAAGAGCAAAACCTCTATCTGTGGTGAGGAACAGACAGAACTACAAAAATAAGATTTTTAAGGGCATGCATCTTTCCCATCGTAACATATGCCTGTAAGACCTGGACACGACAAAACAGCTGAGAAACTCATAAATGGCTTTGAATGTAAATGCTACAGAAGAGTTCTTCAAATATCATGGACATAGAAAAGAACAAATATATCCATACTACAAGAACTTAATACTGAAGAAGGCTGGCTAGTAAAGAGGACTAAACAAAGAAAACTTAAATATTCTGGACACATTAAATGTCATAATCATCTAGAGAAAACCATCTTGGAAGGGTAAATAATGGGAAAAAGAAAGAGAGGAAGACCAAGGCGAAGATGGCTGCAAGATATTGTTGATGAACTGCAAATGGATGCATCAGCAGCAGGCCATCTTGCCCACAACCGAGAGGCCTAGAGGAGTGCTGTTAGGGAGGCAAAGTTCCGCAAGGGACATGCAAATGAATGAATGATATTTCAGATGATAAATATCTCAAGAATGTGGAAATATAAACAGCAGGCAGCACATGAATATCACTCATAAAGAAAAAGATATGCTGTAAATAGGACTTACGGTGTTGTGTAACACAGTTATACTAGACATACTAGGAATACAAGAAGCAAGATGGACAGGACAAGGCAGAAGGAAATTAACAACACAGCACACAGAAGATACAATAATATGGTCAGGTAAAGAAGATCTTCATGAAGGAGGAGTAGCATTGATTATAACAAAAGAAGCATCAAGAGCATTGCTGAAATGGACCCCAATAAATGAGAGATTATTATATGCACGGTTCAACTCAAGATTCACGAAGCTGTCTATTATAGTTTGTTATGCACCAACAGAAGCAGCTGAAGAGGAATTAAAAGAAGATTTTTACAACAGCCTCCAAGCAACAGTAGAAACAATACCCAAGCATGATATGCTACTCATCTTGGGCGACTTCAATGCAAAAGTAGGTGAAGGAAATGAAGATAGAAGAAGAATCATGGGAAGAGAAGGAATCAGAGAAATAAATGAAAATGGAGAAAGACTGTGCAGTTTCTGTGAAGAAAACATGATGACCATCGGAGGGACAATTTTCCAACACAAAAACATCCATAAGATGACTTGGAGGTCACCAGATAAAACCACAGAAAACCAAATTGATCACATACTAATAAACAACAAGTGGAAACGGTCACTACAAGATGTGCGAGCAAGGAAAGGAGCAGATGTAGGAAGTGATCACAACCTTCTGGTAGCAAAAATAAAACTAAAATTAAGGAAAGCCAAAATCGGAGAACACAGAAGATACATTTTGATACAAGAAAACTGATAGACCAGCAAACAAGAAATGAATTCTCAATAGTACTTAAGAACCGCTTCAGTGTCCTACAAGACGAAGCAGAAATGTCCATATTAGAGTTCAATAAAACGCTACAGGAAACAGCAAAAGAGGTGCTGGGATATCGGAAAAGGAGAAAAGAGGAATGGATAAGCGAGACCACATGGGAAAAGATAGAGCAAAGAAAAGAAATCAAGGGAAAATTACTGAACACCAAATCACAACGGCTTAAAGAACGAGTTTTAAGTAATTATGCACAAAAAGACAAAGAAGTGAAGGAATCATGCCGTCAAGATAAACGTCAATATTATGACAACTTAGCAGAAACAGCAGAGAAAGCAGCATATACAAATGACATGAAAACCATATATAAAATCACAAAGCAGATGACAGGTAACTTCAACACAAGATGTGAAAGTGCAGTAAGAACACAAAATGGACAACTGGTCAGTGGAGAAAGAGAAAAAATTGAAAGATGGAGGGAACACTTTAACACCCTACTAACAGAACACAAGGAGCACAAACAATAGACATACCTGAAGCAAAAACGGAACTAAACATCAATACAGGACCAATAACAATAAATGAAGTGAAGGAGGCGATAAAGAAGCTAAAATCAGACAGGGCACCAGGTGAAGATAAAGTGACTGCTGAGCTGTTGAAAGCAGAAGAAACAGAAACACCAAAACAACTTTGCCGGATATTACAACAAATTTGGGATTTAGAAAAAGGAGTGGAAAACTGGTCTTATAGTAAAACTACCAAAGAAGGGTGACCTCAGAGATTGCGGGAACTGGAGAGGCATTACCCTCCTGCCACTCACCAGTAAAGTATTTTGCAGAATAATCATCAACAGAATTGTACCAACACTTGAGGAAAAACTTCGGAAAGAGCAGGCAGGATTTAGGAAAGGAAGATCATGCATAGACCACATATTTGTACTTAAGACAAATATTAGAACAGGCAAATGAGTGGCATAGTACAACATATGCATTATTCATAGATTTTGAGAAAGCCTTTGACAGTGTCAACAGAGATGCACTGTGGAAAATCCTAAGATGGCATGGCCTCCTCCATAAAATAGTTAATGTAATCAAAGCCCTATACGAGGGTTTTCAGTGCAAAGTTATCTGTGGAGAACATACCTCCAGCAGCTTTAGGGTACAAACAGGAGTGAAACAGGGATGTGTACTATCACCAACATTATTTATCTTGGCAGTAGACTGGTTAATGAAGGAGGCAACATCAGACAAACGCAGAGGATTACAATGGACCCTTGACACAGTGCTGGAGGACCTTGACTTTGCGGACGACATTTGTCTATTATCAAGCAGTCACAAAGATATGAAAGATAAAATAAACAAGCTAACTCACAATGCAAACAACATAGGACTAAAGATCAACGTAGGAAAGACAAAGTTAATGAAGCAAAATGTGAACAACAGAAATGTACTCAGAGTAGATAACAAGTTAGTGGAGGAGGTCAACGAATTTGTATACCTTGGCAGCAGAGTAGTAGAAAATGGAGACAGCACAGAGGACATCAACAGCAGACTTACTAGAGCAAACCAGGCTTTTGCAATGCTGCAGAATATATGGAAATCAAAAAACCTAAGCATAAATATGAAAATCAGGATATTTAAGAGTAATTTTCTAAGTGTACTACTCTATGGAAGTGAATGCTGGAAAATCACCAAAACCATAGAAAACAAGTTGAATTCTTTCCAGACTAAATGTTTATGAAGAATTAGAAAAATATTTTGGCCAAACACCATAAGAAATAACATCTTATTAGCAGAAATGCAGATGAAACCACTGACAACAATTATTGAGGAAAGACGCTGGCGATGGTTGGGACATGTGCTCCGAATGACTGACAACTCACTACCAAAAATAGCACTAAGATGGACACCACAGGGGAGCACAAGTAAGGGTAGACCAAAAGAGACATGGAGAAGAACAACATAAAGGATGCTGAGCAATAGAGGGCTCACCTGGGCAAGAGCAGAAAAAAAGGCGAAGGACAGGCATTTGTGGAAAACCCTTGCGGAAGCCCCATGTGCCCTGGGCACTTAAGGTTCAGAGAGAGAGAGAGTAACACAGTTATAAGTGAACCTCAATAAATGCAGTTTATTTGTGCAACGAGTGAACTATATCTTGAAACTGCATATTTAAATGGCATAAATCTAATTCCTTCATGAAGTTTCGGAACATTCCTCAGAAGACTTAATCTGGATCCTCAAAATACAAGACAACAATGTACAGTGAGAAAAAAATTATAAACAATAATGAAAAATACACGTAAGCTTTTTTTTTTTAAACTTTACTAAAGAAATAAGCCACAGAACAAATGAAAAATTAATATGCTGTTTTCAAGAAAAATATTTATAAAATGTTGAATGAACAGTTGTTTTTTTACCTTTTTTCCCCCCTTCATAAATTTTATAGTAACAGCTACAAGGGATAAAAGAGAATACATAGACAATATGGTGAAAGAGGCAGAGAAAACAGCAAAAACAGGAGACAGCAAAACTCTTTATAACATACAAAAGAGACTAATGGGTACTATTACATCTAAAGAAAGACCAACCTTTAGCAAAACTAGAACCCTATTAACATCAAGTAAAGACTAAATGCAAAGATGGGCCAAACACTTCCAAGAAATATTTAATCGACCACACCCAAAAAAATTGATAAAGCTTGAAACCGTCTTACCAATCCCACAACTAAATGTCAACCTAGATGAAATTACATTGCATGAAATTGAAACAGCAGTAAATCTAATGACTAACAACAAAGCTGCAGGTGAAGATGAAATAACACTCAAAATGTTAAAAGCTATCAATAGTGACAACATGAGACAACTACAGAGAATGTTTAATAAAATTTTGAAAAAAAACCAAGGTCCCTTCTAAATGGAAAAAAGGAATTATTGTTAAAGTACCAATAAAAGGCAACTTTAGTGACTGCAATAATTGGAGAAGAGTAACCTCACTATCAGTAGTGTCAAAAGTGTTTTGCAAAGTCATTCTGAATAGACTTAAAGATATAGTGGATACTGCAATGAGAGAAGAACAAGCTGGATTTCGAAAAGGAAGAAGCTGTCTTGATCAGATCTTTACTTTAAGAATAATACTTGAAAAAAATATTGAAAAGGAAAAACCATTAATCCTGAACTTCATATACTATAAAAAAGCATTTGATACCATACAAAGAGATTCATTGTGGAGAATTTTAAGACTATGGAATACAATCTAAAATTGTCAACATCATTAACTCTTCCCGTGCCATAGTCACTATAGTGACAATTTCCGGTTATTGACTTACGTGCCATAGTCGTTATAGTGACAATTCATTTGTTTCAATAAAAACAACTGGTGCAACATTTAGATTGTACATATTTAGTTCGCACTTCCGGTGACACTTTTCAAAATGGTGGAAGAGTCCTTAGTTACGAGCGATGCCGAGCGAGAAAAAGGAAGAGAAACATCGAAATTTTTCAATTTTTGATGATGTAGATAGGGGTATGGACATGGCCTGTGACCACCCCACTGCTCTTGAATGTATCCCAAGTAGATTTAGACATATTAGACGACTGGAGAAATAATTAGTAGGTTATTTCAGACATTAATGAGAATGCAACACAGAATCACAATACAAGATCGACAAGTAGATCTAGACATCTCAGATGGTAAGTAGTACATATCTAGACCTAGCCGATGGTGAGTTGGGCACAATCATTGTCTAAAAACACCGCATTACTTCTTTTTTCCTAAAAAACTCTGCATTTATGAAATTTTCATACATTTAGTTATACTTTGAAACATAATAAGTACACGGAAGTACATGTAAATACTGTTTTCCATTCCATTTTACAACTATACCCACTATACAGATCAGGACCCACCATTTTTGTGTGGCATGGACGGGAACGTCTGCGTTTTTTCTTGGGCACGGGAAGAGTTAAGGATCTGCACAATTGATATGTTTGTGCAGTCAACACAGAAGAAGGAATGAGCAAATGGTTCCAGATTAAAACAAAGATGCATACTTTCTACTTTGCTTTTTGGAACTGCCATAAACTTCATAATGAAAAAATGCTGCACAGGTAACATAGGTAGTGACTGGGTACATGGGACCCAACTAGAAGATCTTGATTTTGCTGATGACATAACTCTTATGAGTGAAAATGTGAATCGATGCAAGAAAAAACAGATACCCTGTCTTCACTGGCTAGCAATATAGGACTTGAAATTAACAAGGACAAAACAAAAATAATGAAACTTCCCATTAATCAAAAAGGAAAAATATATATAGAAAGGACAGCTGATGAAGAAGTCAACCAATCTGCATACCTTGGCAGCAACATAGACTAGGATGGTGACACCAAAAAGGATGTTAGAAATGCAAAAGCAGCATCCACCTTCAAGAATCTTGAGAACATATGGCACTCAAAAGTTATAAGCACAAAAAAACCAAGTTAAGATTATTCAATTCTTCTTCTTCGTTCACTTCTACCACCAAGACCGCCTCGTGATCCTACTAAATTTACTCCTATGGTCCTTGATAGGTCCTGTGGGACCACACGAGATCCCCGAGAGGACCACAAGAGGTTCAGAGTATGCAGGGCTTGAGCCTGTTATTCTTGGTGGGTCGCAGACGTGAGACTGTGTGACACCATGGTTTTCATTGTACCAGTTAAATCTAGAGTTGGACTTTCTCACCGGAAAACATCTAAGTGTTTTGGATATCAGTATATCCCCACTGGGTGAGAGGTGGTTGCCCATTCAGTCCAGTGTTCGACTTTCTCACTGGAAAACCTCCACGTGATTAGGATACGCATACATCCCCAATGGGTGAGAGGTGGTTGCCTATCTAGACTGCACTGGTCCAGTGTCTCCGACTTCAGCAGTTTGTGGTTGTGGCCACTACCCTTCCTAGTTGTGACCAGAACGGAGCTTTTGTCCAGGAGGATGAATCCTCGCCATTAGTAAGTTTCACCCCTGGGTTAAGCTGGTTTAGGTGTATTATCTCAGCATGGGCATGTTTAGGACATGATCGACCTCTAGAGTTGAGGTACCATGTCATGAGTAGTCATCAAGTTTCACCCCTGGGTTAAAGCTGGTTTAGGCATATTTCACTAGTATGGGTGTATATTGGACGTGGCCAGCCTCTAGAGCAGAGATGCCATGGTATGAGTAGGTCTCGCCACAAGACTACTGGTCATTTCACTTAATTCTTCACCTTTTCCACGACGGCACTGCGCAGCAACCCTAATCGCATTTTTCTTCACTGGCCTGGAGGAGTTTCACCCGACGCATGGCAGCTGAAGAATCTCGCCAACAGCGGGTTTTAAAAAAGTTTTCCTCCTCCTAGATGAGCTACCAAACATGACTCTCATCACCCCGAAGTGTCTGGTTTTCAGGCGCCAGATATTTGTCTTCACTCCTTCTCCTGTCAGTTTGAACAGTTCTGTCACGAGAAGGCCAGGAGCTGGACGTGGACTGTCAGAGGCTATTTGAGACATACACCTTGGAGACATTTAATTGGAGTGAAGAGCATATCCCCCACCCCACCTCCAGCTATAACAGTCCTTAGAACCACTATTCAATTCAAATGTAATATCCTCCCTCATTTATGCATGTGAAAGCTGGAAAACAACTAAAGAAACAGACAAGAAATTATACTCTTTTGAAAACAAATCTCTAAGGTAAATACTCAGCATAAAGTGGAACGAATTCAAGAACACAGAGATAAGGCAGATGACTGAACAACGACCAGTCTCAGGGGTGATCAGGAAAAGGAGATGAACATATGTCGGTCACGTGATGAGAAGATACAATCAGAGAATCCCAAAACAAGCTATCTAGTGGAACACAACAGGCTGAAGAAAAAGAGTCAACCACGTGAAACTCTAAAGAGGACACTGTTAAGAAGGCCAGTTTAGTAGACATAAAATCCCTTATGAGATTGAAAACCTCGCAGAAAACAGGAAAACTTCGAGCCTTATGTGATGTTTAATGGCTATTGCTCAACAACATCCTCTCTGTTGTTCTTCTCTGTGTCTCCTTTGGTCTTTACTCCTGTTCCCCTGCGGTGTCCATCTCAGTGCTAATTTTGGTAGTGAGTCATCAGTCATCTTAAGTACATGTCCCAGCCATTGCCATCTTTACTCAATAATCACTGTCAGCAACTTCATCTACATTTCTGTCAACAAGGTGTTATTTCTGATGGTGTCTGGCCAAAACATTCTTCTAGTCCTTCTCCGACATTTAGTCTGGAAAGAATTCAGCCTGTTTTCTCTAGTTTTTGTGATTTTCCAGAATTCACTTCTGCAGCAACTTACGCAATGCAATTTACGACATTACTCCTGGATATCCTGATTTTCATTTTCTGGATTTCCATATATTCTGCAGGATTGCAAAAGCCTGGTTTGCTCTAGCTAACATATTGCTGATGTCCTCTATACTGTCTCCATTTTGTACTGCTCTACTGCAAGATATACAAATTTCTTGTTATTTACTCTCAGTAAATTGATGTTGTTCACATTTTACTTCATTAACTTTGTCTTTCCTATTTTGACCTTTAAGCCTATTTTGCTAGCATTTTGGGTTGACCTGTTTGTTTTATTTTGTCTGCTTGATTAGCATTTTGGGTTGACCTGTTTGTTTTATTTTGTCTGCTTGATTAGCATTTTGGGTTGACCTGTTTGTTTTATTCTGTCTGCTTGATAATAGACAAATGTCACTCGCAAAGACAATATCCTCCAGTACTGTGTCAAGGGTCCATTGTAGTCCTCTGTGTTTATCTGATGTTGCCTCCTTCATTAACCAGTCCACTGCTAAGATAAATAGTGTTAGTGACAGTACACATCCTTGCTTCACTCCTGTTTGTGCCCCAAAGTTGTTGGAGGTATGTTCTCCACAGATCACCTTGCAAATAAGAATATATATGACACCATTTCAAAATGTATGTAGCCCTCAACAGAAGCACAACAGGAAAAACTACATAAAAACATTTTAATATAGATGAAAAACTCAACAAAAAAATAGCAAGAATTCACATATTAAAAATATACGTAAGTAAAACTTAACAGAAACACAGTGCAGCAGGTAATTAGAAATGAAAAACATTTGAAGAGGAATGTACAACTCAACAGAAGCACTGCAAGAATTAACAAGTATTGAAAGCTTACTGAGATATCCCAGGGGATATAGGCTACATGTGCTGTCTGTGCTGATGGCTCAACTGGTTCAACAGGGCCCTGTGAAAAAGATGAAGCTCACAGTATCTTTTGTTACTGGTTCTCAATGTACTGTCTTTTACATCTTTACAGACAGTTTTAAAGTCACCAAAAGCCAGATGTTAAGTTTTATGATACGTTAAATAACACTGAAAGTTAAATAAAACTGAAAGCTAATTTAAATTTTAAGAAAAAAGACAATCAGTCAATCAATCAAGTGCCATGCCACGTGGCATAGGCGACCATTTCTCTCCACAATTCCCTGTCTTTAGACTTGATGAGATCTGCCGGTGACTTTCTTCCTAGCCACACTGACAGTCCATCCAGTAACTTTTCTCTCTGTCTTCCTCTGTCTCTTCTTCCCTCAATTTTTCCAGCTGCCACAATGTGTTCCAATTTTCCTCTTCTCAGAAAATGTCATACAAATCTGCTTGCTCGCCTCTGATCTTTGCTGTAATTTGGCTTTTAACTCCAGCCTCTCTTAAGACTTCTGCGTTGGTTTTCTTAGCTGTCCATGGTACCTTCAACATCCTTCTTATGAACTACATTTCCATGGCCCCCATTTCTCCCTGTACTCTCTTATATGACCATGCTTCACATCCATAAAACAAAATTGGCTCAATGTAACATTTAAGTACTCAGAATCTTGTTTCCACTGACATGGATCTGTTGCACAAGATGTTTCTCATTTTCTGGAATGCTACCTTGGCCTGACCCTATCTGCTTTTTATTTCATTGTGACATTTTCCATCAGCTGTTATAATTGTTCCTAAGTACTTGAATCTATCAACTTGTTTCAGGTCTGTGCCATCGATGGTAATGCTACATTTTGGTGGTATTCTTCTCTTTGAGATGACCATCACTTCAGACTTCTTTTTATTCAGGCTGAGACCTTTACTTTTACTTTCGTGAACCACGATGTCCAGAAGAGCCTGTAGCTCCCCTTCACTTTTAGCAATCAGAACTGCGTTGTCTGCATATCTGAAGTTGTTATGGTTGTACCCGCCAATTGATATTCCTGGCAAGCTCTCTATATTTTTCATTATGTTTTTGCTGTACAAGGACCTTAACATGACATTTATTCAAGGCATCACATCTTACTACCAGTTTTTTTTTCACCCTAAGCAAAGATGCTACTGGATAAGTCTAAATATCCTACAAAAAGACCAAGACAGAAGTGAAGTCTAGCCTTCAGAACATACAATATTTTGCAAGAATGCCTAGCTTATACCAAATTTATGATACAAGATCTGACCAAAGAGATTAAACCCAAGGTAGAAACAATGTTGCTGCTGCAAAAGAAACTTACTAGCAAAATGCTTCGCAACAAAATAATTGGATGAATATAAAGAATTAATGTTACTCCTACCAGATCAGGAGGAGGGGTTTCCACAGTAAGTCTGACTATAGTCATCTCTTGCTTACTCTGGGCCAAGGCAATCAACTTAAGGGCCACAAAGAAACCTGTTTTTTCAAGATATCCCTTGCCCATGGGATCAGACATATCCCAAACCTGAAAATGTATGTTAAAGATTAATAATCTTTCAAATTTATATTAGAATGAAGAGAGTTATTAATTACCAAACATGCCTGAAGTTCAAGATGAATGAGAGGGAACAAAGATGTCTATGGTAAAGTGACAGAACTTTTGTCACAGTAAGCAAACCTGATTGGCTAAGAATGTCCTACCTTTCCATTGGAGCTCTTAATAACAGTCTCTGCCTGGCTAACAATGCAGGGTTCCATATGGTGGTAAAAGTCTGCTGAGAAGCTTCTCTGGGTCTGCTATGGGTCTTCTGCAAGTCATTCTAATCCATTCCCAATCCAACATGATACTTGTGTTCTGACATCTTAATGGCATCAGGTGCTAAGAACTTTTTGCAGTTCCACAGAGCTAACACAACAACAAAATGTACAACTGATAGCACAATGAAGATAGTTAAGCAGGCTAAGATGTGTACTGTCATCTGATCTATTCTATTATACAGTGAAAACACAATGAGAGGCCTTAAAAATGTGAAAGGAATTAAAATAGGAGGCCATAATATCAATAACCTGAGATATGTAGATGATAGCAATCTGATAGAAGAAAGTGAAAGCAATTTGCAGAAACCTGTGAACATGTTTACTGAAGAGTGCAAAAAAAAAGCCTAAAGCTAAACTGCAACAACACAGATACAATGGTAATATTTAAAAGAATAAACATACCAAAGTGCAACATACATATAAATGGAAGACACTGTCACAAGTAAATAAATTCAGTTACTTTGGAACAATAACAGCAGATGGCAAGTGCACAAATGAAATAAAATCACAAATAGGTATGGCAAACCATCTTTTTATGGCATGAGGAAGATACTAACAAAAATGAAAATATCCTAAAATTGAGGAAAAGAGCATTACAGTGTTATGTGGAGCCAATATTTCTATGTGATTGTGAAACCACAGTCAACAAAAAGATGACAAAGAAACTGGAAACAGAAGAAATGTTTTTTTGCCGAAAGATGCAACAATATCCTGGACAGACAGAAAAATAAATGAAGAGGCCCTCAAAGAAGTTTCAGAACAATAAAAACTAGTTTAAAATGATAAGAAACAATCAAATTTTCTTAAATATGTCATGAGAACACAAAAGCTGGAAAATCTAGTAACTAGAAAATTTAGGAAAAAGGGAGAGGAGAAGGTCAAGAGAAAAATATCTCAGTGAACTATGTGGCATGGAAAAAGAAAACCATCTCAACTGATCAGAAACACCAAGGGCTGCACAAGATGGAGAAGCATGATCACCAATACTATTTGGAATGGCACATAATAATAATAATAATAATGTAATGGATGTGAATAATTATTTAAGATGTTATCTTCTTATTCTTTTTCTTCGTAAGCACACTGGCAATGATGCATGTCACTCTGATTTTTGCGATGCGCCTCTTGGCTGGTTACCTCCAACTTCAGCACCTTCCCTTGTGAGGGCAGACTGTGGTTTTGCACACACTGCTATGAAGACTGGTGTAGGCTGGCCTGGCCAAAACTCTCTGGTGGCTGTACTTTTTAAGCCCCTTCTCCATGTCAGATCCAGCATGCAACGCTAGCTGGCCAGATGGCTTTGAGACAGTTCCACAGAGACACTTCAACTTTAGGATGAGGAATCCATGAGTGCCTCAACGATATCCATTCCCTATAGTCTGCTGGATATGTTTTGTTTACATCATTCTGATAGCCATTGTTGTAAAGACTTCTAGGCTTGCCACGTCCTGGATTCATTGGTTTCATACTAGATTTTCCTCATCCCTGCTAGCGATCTCCATGTCTCCATCCATCCACCAACTTGACATAACATTATACAAAAATAACAATTACAATTAATGTTGATTGCTACAGGTTTCAGGAGGTCAGAGTTTTTAACCAAACAGATCTAGTCCCTGTCTCACAAAGGCTATGTTAAGATAAGTGTGTTCTTAACACAGTTCTTCCTAGGGGATTAAGACAAGAAAATGAACACACGCTGAAAATAGCTATTCTATTACTAAATCAATCTACATAATAAAAGTACTATTTTTAATTGATCAATTAATGGATTTATTTTCAGCCTGAAAAATAATTCAAACTATTTCTCCACACCTGTGACAAAACGGTGTCATTAAGTCTTGACTTCTTAAGGAAATTTGCAGCATCCAGTGCCCCAATGCTACCTGTGCCCAAAGGATCAGCCTGAAAAAAATAAATTATTCCTGTGTCACAGGAAATTTTAAAATGCACAGTCTTCATCAAACTATCACAATTTACTGACTCATTACTTTGTGTACCTGTTTTAAAAGTACAAGACTTTTTCCACTCATCCATGTCCTTGATCGGCAATCAGCTAAGCAATCATCACCCAGTATGCCTTGTGGCATCCTACAGGACAGAAACAAACTCTTTCCACCTCTCTCTGGGTCCGCGGTCAGCCTTTGTATTGTGCCCCAGCTGTGCTGCATGCTACTCATTTCTGGTTCTATAGTTCGCCAGGTAGCCTTTTGTCAGTCTCTCTTTTTCCTTGGGTGTCCATCACATGGCTGTTTTAGAGATGTTGGGTCTCTTCGGAGCACATGACTAATCCATTTCCTGTGTTTTTTTGCTATTATAACATGCATATCTTCTAGTTCACACTGGGCAAGTAGGTCTATATTATTTACTGTCTGTGGCCAGTAAATATTTAAAATCTTTCTGAGGCAGGCTGTGTGAAATGAGGATAATTTGCCCATTTCCTTTTCAGTTGTTCTAAGCATTCTGCTCCATGTGGATAACACATAGCTTTGGTACAATTTTATTTTGGTTCTGGTACTGTACTGGAAGGACTTTCAGATGTTTCTTCTTCTTCTTCATACACATTTAGCAATAATGCATGGTACCCTGATTGTTGCGATGTGCCTTCTGGCTGGGTACTTCAGCACCTTCTCTTGCTAGAGCAGACTGTGGTCTTGCTCAGACTGCTATGAAGACAGCGGTGTAGGCTGGCCTGACCAAAATTTTGTTTTCCAGCCTCTGGTGACTGTACATCAGCTCCCTTCTCCAAATCAGGCCCAACAGCTTTAAGACAGTTCCACAGGACTGATTTTCAGATGAGGAATCCAATGAGTGCTTCAGTGATGTCCATTCCCCGCCACCTATAGTCTGCTGGCTCTGTTTTGTTTACATCAGCCATTGCTGTATAGACCCATAGGCTTGTCATGTCCTGGATTCATTGGTTTCACATCAGACTTTCCTTATCCCCGCCATCAATCTCCATGTCCCCATCTGTTCACAATCCTGACATTATATTTTACAAAGATAAAAATTATAATTAGATTGCTACAGTTTTCTGGGCTACAGAAGTAGGTCAGATTTTAAGCAATCAGATCTATGTTTCCTATCTCACAAAGACTATCTTAAGATAAGTGTGTTCTTAACACAGTTGTTTCCAGGGGACCAGATGTTTCTAAGATTAATGAAACCTGCTTATTTATTATGTCTTTATTTGTTCCTCCTTCCGCTGTTAGTATGCTGCCACATCATGTGAAGGTATCTGTTTCTGTTGGGTTTTGATCATTAACTTTAATTTCTGTTTGGCTTGTTATATTTACTTTCATTATTTCTGACTTCTTTATATTGATGCTCAGACCCACTTGTCTGCTGATTGTATCTACAGTGCTCATTTTCTTCTGTACATGGTTGTGAGTATGAGATTAGAGTGCTATATCATCTGCATAATCCAAATCTGCAAGCATGGAAAACGTCCATCAAATACCTCTTTGGGCAACTTCTGTTGTTCTGCTCATCATCCAGTCTATGACAAAGACGAAAAGAGCAGCTGATAGGGTGCATCCTTGTCTAACCCCTGTTTTCACCTCTAAGTTTATATTACTTTGGCCAACACTACAAATGAAACTGGCATAGAAACTTTTGAGTACTGCTACAAGATGGTATGGTATTCCATAAGCTCTAAAAATTTTCCACATACTTTCTCCATGTACACTGTCAAATGCTTGGTCAAAATCAATGAAGTTTATGTATAGCTGTCTCTACCATTCTGAGCAATGTTCTCTTATGTTTCTTGGAGTGAAAATGTGGTCTATACATCGCCTGCTACATCTAAATTGTTCATGTCTCAGCTTCTGATCTAATGCTGTTGAGATTCTGTTGATGATTTTTTTCTAACATCTTAACTGGGTCAGAGAGGAGGCTGATTCCTCTCCAGATATTACAGTCTGTAAGGTCTCCTTTTTTTGGTATTTTAATTATAATTCTCCTGTTCTACTCCATGGGAGCTGCTAGTTCTGCATCTGTTTTGAAAAGTTGTGCACTCAAGTTGTCCTGCCCTGAAGCTATCCCATTTTTAGTCCTTTAACTGCTGTAATTTCTTCTTTATTAGGTATATTTGTGTTATATCTAAATCATATTCGGCTTCTGGGATGTCAGTGTTGTTGGTGTGTTTCTACTGAGTAGCTGTTTAAAGTGTTCAGCCCATATTTCTTCTTGTCCTTTTTTTCTAATGTGAGGAGTTTTCCATATTTATATTTAATTTTTCTGGATCTGCAGAAAAATGGCCAAAATTGTCTCTGTCAAATTTTACAAAGAAAGGACCCGTATGCTCCAGGATCAATGGAATAAGTGTATAAACTTGCAAGGGGACTATGTTGACAAATAACTAAAAAAAAGTTGTCCACAAATAATCTATTGTACCTTAGGCCGAGAACTTATCAATCACCCATCATATTTCCATTTGTCAACCTGGGTTTACTGTTTTCTTACATCTTACATCCCTCCCATGCCGTTAATATAAACACATAGGGCTCACATGGCAGTTTGTCAAGATTTCCTGTTTTCACCGAGCTTTTCAACTTCATCAGGGGATGTTATTCCCACTAAACCAGCCTCTCTTAACAATGTCCTCTTTAGAGTTACACTTGGTTGATCTCTTTTTCTTCCGCCTTTTGTGTTCCACTTGATAGCTTGTTTTGGGATTCTCTGGTTGCTTTTTTATTGTTTTACTAACTTATTTAACTGGCTGTATTGTTCATTATCTGGAATAAAGCTGGGGCGACCATCCCCAACCCAGCACAACACAGGTGGTGGGTGGTGAAAGTCCTCCAGATATGGAGGATACCTGTGAATAAGGGTTTACCCAAATAATCAGAGCAGACCAACTGCCGGTAGTCTCAGATAGCGAGGTGGGGTGGTAGGTGGCTCTACTACTCCTATAAAGTGCCTCAGGTGCTCAGTGAAGGGAATACCAGGTGGGTAAGAGGCGCCTCTCACTTCCACTGCCCTGCGGGTAGGACAGGGAGTCCAAAGAATAGCAGAGAGTCTGTACACAAACCAACAGAAGGCAACAGGAAACCACTGTTGTAGCTCCCAAGAATAGTTATGCTTGTACAGTGTAACAGATTCATCATGAATGACATTAATGGATGTTTCTCTGGAACAGTCTCATCCGGTAGGGCAACTCACGAGCCACAGGTGAGGCCAGATCATCATCAAGCTGCTGGTGGCAAAACTAACAAGTTCAAAATAACAACATGGAATGTTAGAACTCTATTCCAGGCTGGAAAATTAGAAAATGTAAAAAAGGAAATGGAAAGCATGAAGATCAACATACTAGGAATAAGTGAAGCTAAATGGGAAGATAAACTCTGATAAATATACAATAAAATATTCAGGAGCTGTACGCTCCAACAACTAATAGTTCTGAAGAAGATGTACAACTATTTTATAATGACATAGAGACAGCCCTGAAAAACAAAGTCACATGAAGTTACTACAGTGATTGCAGATTTTAATGCCAAAGCTGGTAAAGGAAGAACTTCAGACATCGTTGGTGACTATGGACTGGGGGAGAGGAATGACAGAGATAGTAAATTAATTGAATCTGCAAAAATACACAGCATGGTTGTAGGAAACACCTGGTTTAAGCAACATCCCTGAAGACTGGCAACGTGGTGCAGCCCAGACAAAAACACTTTTAACCAGATAGACTACATATTAATCAACAAACAGCTCCAGAATGCATTACTGATAACAAAAACCATGCCAGGAGCCGACTGCAATAGTGATCACAACCCACTGTGTGGAAAAATTAGAATAAAGATAAAGAAAGCATCCAGAAAAGTAAGAAACATCAAACTGAATGCAGAACTCCTTAAAAATGACCAAGAACTGTGAGAACAATACAGAGTTATTATAACAAATAGATACAATACAATAGCAAAGATAAATAGTATAGATGAACAATGGGCAATGTTAAGAGATTATATCCAAACTGTTCAGGAGATAATACCACTGAAAAAAGAAGTCCCCAAGAATAAATGGATGACAGATGACATCTTGAGACTGATGGACAAGAGAAGGAGGAATAAAAATGACCAAGAAAGATATAACAGGATAAATAAAGAAATAAGATACAAATGCAGAGAAACAAAGGAAGTGTGGTTAAATGAATAGTCAAATAAAGTACTCACATCCAAAGGAAGTGTAGTTAAATGAACAGTGCAGACAAATAAAGGACTCCCATAATAAAGACAGCAAAAATATGTACAAATGAATTTGTGAACTCACAGACAGGAAGACAAAATATATCACAGGATGCCTGAAATCAAAAGAAGGTAAAATGTTAATGGGAAAAGAAGACATTGTGGACAGAATACATCGGTGAGCTATATGGAAGAGAAAGACCAGAAATAACACCAGATATTGAAAACTGTGATGGATCACCAATACTTGAAGACGAAATCATAGATGCCATCAAACACATGAAGAAAGGAAAAGCGATTGGACCTGATAATATAACAATAGAAGAAATAGAAGTGCTAGAGGAGATAGGAATAAAAATAATAACCAAAGTACTGAATGACATTTACAACAGTGGTTATATGCCCAGTGACCTGCTTAAATCCACATTTATAGCACTACCAAAGAAACCAGGTGCAAAGGAATGTGATAACCACATGACTAACAACCTCTCATGTCGTAAAACAAAGCTACTTCTGAGAATTATTACGAGAACAAGGAAAAATATAAAAATGGAAATAGCAGATGAACAGTTCGGATTTGTTGAAGGAAAGGGAATACATAATGCCATATATGAATTACAAACACTAACAGAAAAAACTTTAGAAGTACAGACAGATCTCTACTTATGCTTCATTGATTACAGCAAGGCATTCAACAAGGTGAAACATGATGAGATTATTAAAATGCTTGAAGACATAAATATAGACAGCAAAGACCTGAAGGTTGTAAAACATCTATACTAGCAGCAGGAAGCAGCAATCTGAGTTGAAAATAAAACTGGAAAATATCAACCAATAAAACAAGGTGTGTGATAGGGGTTTGTACCATCTCCAGAGCTTTTTTTTCTATACAGCAAGAATATTTTAAGAACGATCATTACAGAACCAGGTATAAAAGTAGGATTCATCATTACCAACCTTCGGTATGCTGGCGACACAGTACTGATAGCTGAGAATCAACAAGAACTGCAAAATCTCTTGGATAAAGTCACCAAAGAAAGTGAACAGAAAAGCCTTACTTTGAATATCAAAAACACAGAGATCGTGGTTATATCAAAGAAACAGAATCCACCAAAATGCAGTATAAAATTAAATGGAACTATTCTAAAGCAGGTGCAGAAATTCAAATACCTTGGAGCAGTAATAACTCCAGATGGGAAATGCAAAACAGAAATTAAGAACAGAACAGGCCAAGCAAAAACTGCACTTCAGAGAATGAGAAACATATGCAACACATCCTTATCAACGAATGTTAGAAAACGAGTTCTAAAATGCTATACTGAACCTGTCTTGTTATGTGAAAGTGAATCAAGGACAATAGGCAGGTCTGCACAAAAGTTATTGGAAGCAGCAGAAATGTGGTTTATTAGAAGAATATTGCGAATTCCCTGGACAGCAAAAATAACTAATGGAGAATGTTTCAGAAGAGTGGGAGATACAAAAAATCTTGTTGAAAAAATACGAGAGAGACAATGTACTTTCATGGGACACGCGATGAGAAGAGGGGGCATTGAAAATATTATAACAATAGGAAAAACTGAGGGAAGAAGAGCCAGGGGAAGAAAAAGAGAAATGATACTGGAAAGTCTGACGAGATGGTGTGAGAGATCACCAACTAAGCTAATGGCCTGTGTGAAGGATTGTGTACCCTGGAGAAGCATAATAGCCAATGCCAATCAGCATGGCAGCTGATGACTGTTCTTTATGTATATATATACATACCCTCTCCAAAGAGCAAAATTGAACACATTAACCATCCAGTAACATATCAAGACGCAAAAACCATCATCATCTACAACAAACTAGGCACTATCTTACATCCTTCCCGTGCCGTTAAACGTCACATAGTGCTCACATAGTTGTTTGCCAAGTTTTCCTATTCTTGGCGAGTCTTTCAACTTCATCAAGGGATGTTATGCCCACTAAACTGGCTTCTCTTAAAAATGTCCTCTTTAGAGTTTCACATGGTTGACCTCTTTTTTTTTTTCTTTGGCCTGTTTGTGCTCCACTTGACAGCCTGTTTTGGCATTCTCTGATTATTTACTTCTCATCATATGGCCTACATATGGCCATCTTCTTTTTCTGATCACATATGAGACAGGCTGTTGTTTGCTCATCTGTCTTATCTCTGTGTTGTTCTTGAATTTGTTCCACTTTATACTGAGTATTTTCCTGAGGCATTTATTTTCAAAAGTCTAATTTCTTGTCTATTTCTTTAGTTGTTTTCCAGTTTTCGCATGCATAAATGAGTGGATATCACATTTGAATTGAATAATTTTAACTTGGTTTTTGTGCTTTTAAATTCCATATGTTCTCAAGATTTTTGAACAACAATGCTGCTTTTGCAATTCGAACTCGAACTTCCTTCCTGATCTGTGTAGCTGCCAAGGTATGCAAATTGGTTTACTTCATCAACAGCTGTTCCTTCTATGTATATTTTTCCTTTTTGACTAATGAGAAGTTTTTTATTTCTGTTTTGTCTTTGTTAATTTCAAGACCTATTCTGCTAGCTAAGTAGGACAGGGAATCTGTTTTTTTCCTGCACTGATTTCACATTCTCACTGATAAGAGTTATGTCATCTGCAAAATCAAGATCTTCTATTTGGGTCCCATGTACCCAATCAATGCCGGTTTTACTTGTACAGCACCTTTTCATTATAAAATCTATGGCAATTCCAAAAAGCAAGGGAGATAATATACATCCTTGTTTCACGCCTGTTTGAATCTGAAACCATTCACTCATTCCTTCTTCTGTCTTGACTGCACCAACTGAAAAACAAAAATGAAAATAGAACCAAAAAAAAAACTTCATTCATCAACTACTGAGATACCAGCAACCACAATCTTTCAACTATGTATGAGACAATGAAGACTTCTAATCCACAACTATCACCTCAAAATATCACACTCAAACCAATCTGTGGCTCTTGGATCCAGACACCAGAACACATCCTGCAAACCTGTCCAATCCACTCAAACCTCCAAGTACAGATCTGGCCTGAGGAAGAGAACTGAAAGAAAAGCTATGGTGCTCATACTCAAGCCTAAAGAAGACAGCAGACTTCATCAAGGTATCAGGGCTTCAGATTTAGCATGACCAACCTTTCTCAAATACAGAAGGAGAATATCTTTCTTTTAGTTTTTCTTACTTGGCTTCCATTTTATTACTTTTGATCTGCTTTCTTATCTTTTAGTTTTAAGAGTCTCTGGTATCATCCAATCTTGTATCGTAAAGTAAGAGAACACAGTTTTGTAGGATTAGATCTCGAAAAAATCGTAGACAAAGCACTTTAGTGAGACGTGGGAGAAAGAAAAATCACATGAGATTTACCTGGGATTTGAACACAGACTCCGGTTGGACGAGCAGCCGTCTAGCCACAAGAGACCAGCATATTATCAACTTAGTCAACTAGCACCCCCCAAAAAAAGGTGATTTATTGACATAGTCTTTAGTAACCATTCAGCAGAAACAAGAGATTGTGACATCCGGAAAGAAACGAGGTCGTGACACAGAAATTCCATAGCTTAGACTCAATCTCTCTAGCAGGTACCAATTTTTTAGACAAGCATACACAAGGTCTTCTGCCATGTCTGTGCAAACTTGAACAACAATAACAAACGAACGAATACTTATTACATGAAGTTAGTTTCAGGTATAGTTTTTTTTTTTTTAAGAAACAATTTTTTATAAATAGGAAACTACGAGGCTTTGGTATGGTAAAGTATCTTGTATTGTCTTGCTTCTGTAACCTAAGTAAGTTTTACAGGTTGCATTATACATCTTGTTTCATTTCTGATCAACACTTTTTGCTCCTCTATCTTCTTGATTGCTGGTTACATTGGAAAGTTTTACTTACATTACAAAGGCTTTTTTTATATGTAGGTCTTTCAGTTTCCCAACGTCATATGTCTTCCGTGTTATTGTTCTGTGTCTTGTTCCTTTTAATCTTCATTTTTATCATAGCTTCTGCAAAGTGATGAACACTACCCACATCAGCTACTCTTTTCACTTACACATCTTGTAGGGAATATCTCTACCTACATTTTACTCCAAAACAGTATTGGTAGTGTTGGTAAATCTTGCGTGACTATGCGAATCAAAGTCTAGAGGTAAAGTCTAAATTAAATTAAGTGTCACATTTCCTTATGTGGGAATATCCACCCTCATTTGTGCATATGAAAGCTGGAAAACAACTAAAGAAATAGGCAAGAAATTAGACTCTTTCAAAAACAAATGCCTAAGGAAAATACTCAGTATAAAGTGGAATGAATTCAAGAGCAACACAGAGATCAGACAGATGAGCAAACAACCTGTCTCATGGGTGATCAGAAAAAGAAGATGGACATATGTCGGTCATGTGATGAGAAGAAACAATCAGAGAATCCCCAAACAAGCTATCAAATGCAACACAACAGGCCAAAGTAAAGAGGATGACCACGTGAAACTCTAAAGAGGACATTGTTAAGAGAAGCCAATTCAGTGGGCATAACATCCCTTGATGAGATTGAAAAACTTGCCAAAGACAGGACATCTTGGCGAACTACCATGCGGGCTCTATGTGACATTTAACGGCACAGGATGGAAGATGTAAGATGTGTGTAAAAAGTGTCTCTCCAACAATCACTAAGTCATTTAGGCCACAAAATTTATCAGTCTTTCTCCATTATCATTTACTGTTCCGCTGCCCTACTTCCTCATGATTCTTTCACTATATAAATTGTCTGTTCCAACCTTGGCATTAAGGTCTCCAATTACTATTACAAGGTCATGTTTGGGTGTTTTCTCTACTTCTTTTTGAAGTTGGAGATAACAGTCTTCTTTTTTGTCCTCACTGCTATCATTTGTTGGAGCATAGCACTGTATTAAAGTAATGTTAGTGAATCTACCTCTCATTTTTAATTTTATCAGTCTGTTATTTATAGGTGTCCACTCCAATAATGCTCTTTCTATACTTTTCTTCAATATAATGGCTACACTTTCAAGATGTTGATAGTCGCCCTTTCCTGAAAATAACACTGTTTCTCCTATCACTGTTTTTATCCTCCCTGTCCCTAGCCATCCGCTCTCACTTATTCCTAGGATGTGCAGTTTGTAGTTCTTCATTTCTGTTATCTGTCATAACTTTGGTTTCAAACATTGTTTGAATATTTCAACAACAAAAAAATTTAATTTCAGATTTTGCAGTCAGAATATCCACTGTCATGCTAATGACTTCTTTTTGACTTTCACCACTAGCAGTCATACGAGCTTCACACTCTGGAGGTCATCCCACGATCAGATTTGATTGTTTCTTGATGTCTCTGTAACATGTTGAGTTTTTTATATGACAGGGTTGTTGGTCTTGCACAGAACCTCCTTAGTTCCCTTTTATGACATACATGGAAGGTAGCAGTGACTTATTCTTCAACTCCCTAGACTTACATCCAGGCCTCACAGCCACAAGGACAACAAGACCTTTCACAGAGTCTAATTTCCTACAGCTTTGTCTGTTACTATTGTTCATTTACACCTTTTTGTCACTTGCCTGAAACATAACATGCCTGTGAAGTTTAATTTCATGAATGAACCAACAATTTACCATAATGAATTATTTTTTCAAGTATAATAATAAATATATAATTTATATTTTACACAACAACTTGATATCAGAAAATGTTCCCACAGCACTGTAGTTCAAGAAACATTTTTCATGAAGGACAGGAAGGGGCTGTGAAGTTGGAGTTGTGGAGTTGGAAGAAATTTTGAACAGTCATAGTCAGTAGCAATGTACTGATGGAAATGAAGCATTTATAAAGTTGGAATCAAAATCAGACAGCATAAAAATTGATGAGTTAGAATGGAAGGTTTCTGGTTACTGGCCTTGCCAAATTTTATTACCCATATCACGACAGAAATATCCCAATGAGTCCATTAAAAGAATCTTCCAATGATCTGATACATTTAAAAAATAACTGAAAATAGTAAGAATGTAAAAGTAATGTCAAAAGGAATGTTCTAAAGTGTATGTGCAAAAGTTGAAGCTCACCTGCATGTAGTATGCCTCATATACACCCTCATGTTTGCCAACTATCTGAAATATTAGCAAAAGAAGCTAGTATTGAAAAAAAAAATGCTGATCTGCCATTACTAATGATTCTTCATTATTTCATCCACAGAGAAAAGAAACAAAAGGTAACTGAAATACAAGATAAAACATTTGTGAATATGTTAGATTGTATTTCTCTCAGTAAGATTTGAGAATACATCTTAAACATCTTTAGGAGTAAGATTTGAGAATACATCTTAAACATCTTTAGGTCTTTCTGTTTTAGAAGAAACTGAAGGAGATGGATATTTTTTTTTCCTGAGTTTCCTACTACCCTAACCTTCTCAACACAGCTGATAAGATCAGAGGAATAATGAGATCTATACATATTAGAGTTCTAACTACCGCAAAAAGAAATGTACAAAACAGCACCATCACTGAGTTACCTAGGGTACCTATCTCTTGAACTTCAGGATTAAAACTCAGTTCTGCTAAAAATCTCCTGAACTTCAGGATTAAAACTCAGTTCTGCTAAAAAGACAGGTTGGTCCCACAAAAACCTGATTTCATGGAAAATTCCAAATTATCTCTTTTATACCTGAGCATGATAAGGGCTGGTAATAATGAAGACATATATTCTTCAAAAAGCTGAAAAAAATAACCTAATGTTTAACACAGATGGATATACGAGTAGGCTGTATGACAGTCATCTGTTCCCTACAAAGAAGGGAGACATAAAAGAAATGACAACTGCAGTAAAACTGATTCTTATAATGAAAATAGATAGGTGTATGGTTCAGTTTAAAAAAAAAAAAAAAAAGATAGAAAGAGTAAGGAAAGTGGGCAGAAACAATAATGGCAGAAAGCAAGATGAGTACATATAAGTGAAAGATATATAGCAATTTAATATTTTGGCAAAAGCTTTTTTCAAGGATCACATACAAAAACAACACAACAGGTAAAAACCCGAAAAATGGATGAAAAATGGATGAAAAATATATCTTCTTACATCCTTTCTGTGCTGTTAAACTTCACATGGTAGTTTGCCAAGTGTTTCTGCTTTTGACAAACCTTTTAACTTCATCAAGGGACATTATGCCCACTAAACTGGCCTCTCTTAACAATGTCCTCTTTAGAATTTCACATGGACGACCTCTTTTCTTTTGCCTTTTTGTGTTCCACTTGATAGCTTGTTTTGGGATTCTCTGACTGTCTCTTCTTATTACATGACCAACATATGTCCATCTTTCTCTGATCACACATAAGACAGGTTATTGTTTGCTCATCTGTCTTATCTCTGCGTTGTTCTTGAATTCGTCCCACTTTATACCGAGTATTTTCCTTAGGTATTTATTTTTTAAAAGAGTCTAATTTTTTGTCTATTTCTTTAGTTGTTTACCAGCTTTCGAATGAATGAATGAGGGTGGATATCATATTTAAATTGAATAAATCTTAACTTGGTTTTGGTACTTATAATTTTTGAATTCCATATGTTCTCAAGATTCTTGAAGGTCAATGCTGCTTTTTGCAATTTGAATTCTAACTTCCTTTCTGGTGTCACCATCTTGGTCTATGTAGCTGCCGAGATATGTAAAAGGGTTTACTTCTTCAACAGCTGTTCCTTCTGTGTATATTTGTCCTTCGTGGTTATTGAGAAGTTCCATTATTTTTGTTATATCCTTTTTAATTTCAAGTCCTATTTTAATAGCCATTGAAGACAGGGTATCTATTTTTATTTCACACTGTCACTAATAAGAGTTATGTCATCTGCAAAATCAAGATCTTCCAGTTGGGTCTTGTCCAAGCGTTGGGCTATGAAGTATATAGGGGAGACTGGCTTAGGAGATTGGTTTTGCCAGCATCTGAATGACATATCTAAGAGGGCACTGACACCAGTCAACAAGCACTTCTGCCGAGAGGCCATCAAGAAGAACAGGACACCCCTGTAACAGCAATGCACTCTTCTTCAGATGAATGACCTTGGAAAGCTCTGGAACAGCGCCTTATTTCCAGACTAGCTGTCTCCACCCAGCTGAAAAGAATAGTAAATTTAGATTTCTTTAAACTACATTTCCATCTAGTTGCTACCTTTTTCCTATTTCTGCTACTCAAGTTCAAATTTCTTGTCTTAATTCCACTCACTCTGCTGAATTTCCTCATGCTATTTTACAGCCCTTTCTATCCTTCCTCTCTAGCCCATATAAGGCTTTGTTAGCTCCTTGGTCTAGGCATGCTTAGCAAGCAGTCTTGTCTTCTCAGTGTACTCTATTCTTCTGAACCTTTCTCCAAAAACCCCTCCCCATTATGTCCTCTCACTCTTTTATCATCTACGCTACCTGGGCAGCTTTGTTTTGGCCATGAGTATCCGATGGTGGTAAGCTATGACAATTTGTGGCATAATACCATGTTGTTTATCATATGGTACCCTTTGCGACAACCCCTTTACATTTCTCAGGCAATTGTTGGCTTTCACTTTGTGCTCTACTTCGTCTATCTGGGAGCATTTCATGTCAGACTTTCTTACAAGGAGAAGGCCAAAATGCTAAGTCTATATATTTTTAATCCATTTTTTGCGTCATTACCTGCTGTGTTGTTTTTGTATGTGATCCTTGAAAAAGGCTTTTGCCAAAATATTGAATTGTTGTATGTCCTTCATTTATATATATTCATCCTGCTTCTTGTTTCTGCCCACTTTCCTCACTCTTTCTATCTTTTCATAAAACTGAACCATACACCCATCTATTTTCAACACAGAAAGTTGTGGGTTTGCAACCACAAACTAACAGCTAACTTGGATGTAAACATTGGTATTCAAACACTAGTGTCTGAAGACAGAGATTATCTGCTTGCACAGGAATACATGCCAAATTACACTGCACACATGGCTGCCAGTGAATGAAGGAAAAATAGGACATCAAAGCCAATTGAAAAAAAAACAAAAGGACATACACATCTAACAGTTCTGTTCTTGAAACTTAGTGCTATATGTACTAAAATGTATTAATATGGGTGTACACCACTGCACCATACATTTATGTTATAAAACATATAAAAGATATTTTATTTGTTTCTTTAATATGATTTATATGGTTTTTATATATAAAATATGATTTATGATTTATACAGATGGATAACTTCAATGCTGTTAAGGCAATCAGTCGCACTGAAATACAGATCACGGATCTCAGAACCAAGAACCATTGCAATGGGGCTAGGTCAGGGGTCTCCCTTGTCTCCTATGCTATTCAATGTATATTCTACTGGCATTGTGCTGTTACTTGGGATGGTGTGAGGCGAGTGCTGCCCTATTAAAATATGAGCAAGGGAGATATAGAGAGGAACTAGCCACAAGGGTACAGAACAGGGCAGATCATATAACAAGCTGGTGTGAGGATAACAATGCCATGATAAACCCTGAAAAAGCTACCATCTTGTGGTGCTCATTAAATAAAAGAATTGTAAGATCTCAAGTTCCGATTATGAAGTGTCAGGGACAACACATATTAAGTGAACACATTTCATGCTGTATCTAGGGATCACATCTGATCGATTCTTGTTCCTTGCACAACATGTGAGCAATGTAATACCAAAGTCCAGGAAAGTGTTGAGAGCAGTTAGGTTAATGGCTCCACCAAACTTTCCACAGCGCACTCAGTTCTTGCTGATGCAGATGATGGTGATGTCAGCACTGCAGTATGTCAAATGCACAGCTGAACAGACTACAGCATGTATAGAATGAGGCAATGAGAGTGGTCTTGGTTTGCACCACAGATACTCCTGTAGCAGCCATTTGCTTTCTGCTTGGTAAGCAGAAGTCAAAACACAAGTATGCTTAGGAAAAGGTATACAACAGGGTTGCTGGCATGAAGGACCATCCTCTCCATAAGAAGCTGGGGTTGATAAATGGCAGATGCATCACATGAGGCAGACCCCGGATGGCTTGGGCTGAGGATATAATAATGTCAGTCTGCGATCTAAACAAGTTGCCTAGAGGTGAAAACTGGTTATGGGTACAGGACCAACTTCAGCTAACAAAGGTTATTATACAAAAGGGCCACAAATGGACACAGGGCAGTTGAAATTTGGGTTCAAGATCTCATACAGCATTACTGTGGATCTTCCAACACAGTAACATATACAGATGGCTCAGTGTCTTGGAACAGCAGAAGAGGTTGGGGTTTTGTTGTCTACTGCAATGGAAGACTAGTGGCATAGGGTTCAGGTCAAGCATGTGAATGGAAATTGAGGCTGTGTCAGCAGCAGCAATGGAATGGATAGCTGCCCATGATGTAGCTCATGGTGTCATTGTTATGGATTCGCAGAGTATGCTTCATAAGACTGAGAAAAAACTCCTTCAAAAAAGAATGAGCTCATCTGTTAAACTAGTCAACTGTGATGAGCCTAACGTGGCTTTACTGTCCAGGGCATAAGTGAGTACATAGCAATGAAGTGGCAGATAGGTTTGCTGGACAGACTAAAATAAATGGCAGTCTGAGAATGGACAAGGGCAACATTGATAAAACCATATTGGAAAGACTGGGAAAATAAAGGGCGGAAATGAAAGAACAATGTGATTGTAAAGTGATGCCGGAGCTAGAATAAATTAAGGGTGCTTGTAAAAAGTCTGAACTGTGTGGCAGAAGATACACTGTAAAGAATCAATATTTGATAGGAACTATTAACAAACATACTCTTCAACAGATGCTGTGGTATGTGGCGGAGAACATATGGGGATGTTCTGAATGCAATGATGCCAGAGTCTGATTTTGAACTTTATATGGTTTACTAATCCAGTGGTACTAGGTTCAAGTTATAGCAGTGGGATTTTTTTCTGGTACACACCAAAAACGCCCTGGGATCCACTCAGCCTCTTAAAATGGGTACCAGAGAAATCTGGTAAGGTAAATGCAGCCAGGTGTGATACTGACACCACTTTCATGTGCTGAAGGTCATGGAACTATAGGCCTAACACCATATCCTCAATATGCCTTAACGGCACGAAAGCGGAAATTTTACCTTTTTTAAAACTTTCTTAAATATGAAGCAACCACACAAAAATGACTCATTAGTTCACTGCCACATATAATAATCTCCCAATAATCTCATCTATCTGATGAAACAAAAAGTAAATACCAGGAGAAAAGCAGGTAGGATGAGAAGTGTACAAACAAAAAAGATATTTGGAGAAAATATGAAAGAGATGAGAGCTTCAACCCCATTCCAATTACTTTATTGAAAAATTTCGGCACTGTGAACACACTCTGCAAATTCTCCACTTATCTTACATTTTATATCCTTCCCATGCAGTTAAACGTCACATAGGGCTCACAAGGTAGTTCACCAATTTTTCCTGTCTTCAGCGAGTCTTTCAACCTCATCAAGGGATTTAATTTGGCCTCTCTTAACAATGTCCTCTTCAGAGTTTCACGCGGGCTGCCTCTTTTTCTTTGGCCAGTTGTGTTCCATTTTATAGCTTGTTTTTGTGATTCTGTTTCTTCTCAGAAGAAGATGTACAGATATTTTATAATGACATAGAGACAGCACTAAAACACACAAAGTCACATGAAGTTACCATAGTCATGGGTGATTTTAATGCCAAAGTTGGGAAAGGAAGAGCTTCAGACATCATTGGTGACTATGGACTGGGGGAGAGGAATGACAGAGGTTATAAATTAATTGAATGGGCAAGAATACACAGCATGGTTGTAGGAAACACCTGGTTTAAACAACATCCTCGAAGACTGGCAACGTGGTGCAGCCCAGACAAAAAGACTTTTAACCAGATAGACTACATATTAATCAACAAACAATTCCGCAATGCATTACTGACAACAAAAACCATGCCAGGAGCTGACTGCAATAGTGACCATGATCCACTCTGTGGAAAAGTTAGAATAAAGCTAAAGAAAGCAGGCAGAAAAGTGAGAAACACCAAATTGAATACAGAACTTCTTAAAAATGACCAAGAACTGAGAGAACAATACAAAGTTATTATAACAAATAGATACAATGCAATAGCAAAGATAAATAGTATAGATGAACAATGGGAAATGTTAAGAGATTCTATCCACCAAACTTAAGGAGATAATACCACCAAAAAAAGAAGCCCCTAAAAATAAATGGATGACAGACGACATCTTAGGACTGATGGACAAGAGGAGGAGGAGTAAATATAACGAGGAAAAATATAGCAAGATAAATAAAGAAATAAGACGCAAATGTAGAGAAGCAAAAGAAGTGTGGTTAAATGAAGAGTGCAGACAGATAGAGGACTCTCATAATAAAGACAGCAAAAACATGCACAAACGAATTAATGAACTCACAGGCAGGAAAACAAAATATACCACAGGATGCCTGAAATCAAAAGAAGGTAAAATGTTAATGGGAAAAGAAGACATTGTGGACAGGTGGACAGAGTATATCGGTGAGCTATATGGAGGAGAAATACCAGAATTAACACCAGATACTGAAAACTGTGATGGACCGCCAATACTTGAAGATGAAATCATAGATGCCATCAAACACATGAAGAAAGGAAAAGCAACTGGGAAGAAATAGAGGCACTAGAGGAGACAGGAATAAAAATAATAACCAAGTTACTGAATTACATTTACAACAGTGGTTATATGCCCAGTGACCTGATTAAATCCACGTTTATAGCACTACCAAAGAAACCAGGTGCAAAGGAATGTGACGACCACCGGACTATCAGCCTCTCATGTCACATAACGAAGCTACTTCTGAGAATAATTATGAGAAGAACAAAGAAAAAGATAAAAATGGAAATAACAGATGAACAGTTTGGATTTGTTGAAGGAAAGGGAACACACAATGCCATTTATGCTTTACGAACACTAACAGAAAGAAGTACAGAAAGATCTCTACTTATGCTTCATTGATTACACCAAGGCATTTGACAAGGTGAAACATAATGAAATTATTAAAATGCTTGAAGACATCAATATAGACGGCAAAGACTTGAGGATTGTAAAACATCTATACTGGTAGCAAGAAGCAGCAGTTCGAGTTGAAAATAGAATTGGAAAATATCAACCTATAAAACAAGGGGTACGACAAGGATGTGTACTATCTCCAGACCTTTTTTCTCTGTACAGCGAGAATATTCTAAGAACAATCATCACAGAACCAGGCATAAAAATTGGAGGATACAATATTAACAACCTTCGGTATGCTGACGACACAGTACTGATAGGTGAGAACCAACAAGACCTGCAAAATCTCTTGGATAAAGTTGCCAAAGAAAGTGAACAGAAAGGCCTTACTTTGAACATCAAAAAGACAGAGACTATGGTTATATCTAAGAAACAGAATCCACCGGCATGCAGTATAAAATTAAACAGAACTATTATAAAGCAGGTGCAGAAATTCAAATACCTTGGAGCAGTAATAACTTCAGATGGGAAATGCAGAACAGAAATTAGGAACAGAATAGGCCAAGCAAATACTGCATTTCAGAGAATGAGAAACATATTAGCTAACACATTTTTATCAATGAATGTTAGAAAACGAGTCCTAAAATGCTATATTGAACCTATCTTGTTATATGGAAGTGAACCATGGACAATAGGCAAGTCTGCACAAAAATCATTGGAAGCAGCAGAAATGTGGTTTATTAGAAGAATGTTGCGAACCCCCTGGACAGCAAAAATAACTAATGAAGAATGTATGAGAAGAGCTGGAGAGACAAAAAAACCTTGTCAAAAAGATAAGAGAGAGACAATGTACTTTCATAGGACATGCAATGAAAAGAGGAGGCATTGAAAATATTATAACAACAGGAAAAATAGAAGGAAGAACAAGAGGAAGACCAAGAGAAATAATACTGGACAGTCTGACGGGATGGTGTGAGAGGAGATCACCAACTGAGCTGGTGGCCTGCATGATGGATCGTGTACTCTGGAGAAGCATAATAGCCAACGCAAGTCGGCACGGCACCTGATGATGATGTTTCTTCTCATCACGTGACCAACATATGTCCATCTCCTGTGGGATCATAATGTACCCTGCTCGTTAGCCGTACTGAATAAGTTCATCAGTCTGTTACTGCGTGAACTTCAGAAAATTTGAAATAAGACCTCAACCCAGCACTGATTCGCTGGTCATGATAAATGTTCACTCTACTCCCCACTAACATGTCAAGATGATTGTAAACAGTAAATATGAGGCTCAATTACATGACACACGCACACACATATTGCAAGAAATTATGTGCCTCTCAAGTTTTAAAAAAAAAAAAAAATATATATATATATAAAACTAATAACTGGCGTGATGTCCGATCCATTTAAAGATATTAAACTTTTCAACGTGGGAAACTTTGCACTCATGAGTGTGTTATTAAATAGGCGTAACAAACTGTACCTGTGGCAAAGGTGGAAACGCCGCCATAATTTTCCCAACTACTGGTACGCAGTGAATACAGTTTACACATTCATTGGTTACTCATCTCAGTGCGGCTGCCAACGCCAAAGGAAACCCATAGCTTTGTTTCCTCAGGATCGAGACGGGTTAGTAACATTCCTCATATTTGATCAACACGACAAGGACCTTCCATTGACTGAAATGAGACGGAACAAGAGGACGAGTTAGTCACTGAGACATATTAGAGAGAAACCTTTCAGATGGAGCTCCAGAACGCAGTAAAAAGGAAGGCGATGGGAAAAAAAGCTCAAAATGCAATTTGGTGGTCAGGAGGTTTTGTTCACTGAATGAATGTGAAATCAATCAGCATCACAGTAACTGCTTCGTTTATGATACCAACAAGTTTCCATGTTGCTGCTAGATTAGTGTTAAGACAAATGAAATACTAAAGATGTCTAAACTTATCTACTTCCCATGTTCATACGAAGGCCGAAGAAAAAGAGGTCGACCACGTGAAACATTGCTAAGAGAAGCCAATTCAGTGGGCATAACATCCCTTGATAAGATTGAAAAACTCGCCGAAGACAGGACATCTTGGCGAACTACTATGCGTGACGTTTAACGGCACGGGAAAGATGTAAGACATTCAGTGCAACTGCGAGGGCCTTTATGCAGCAGGAAGAAGCCTATGTTAACAATAGTCCTCGATTATGTTTTTATGCCAAAAAAAAAATGTCCCGGGTGATGTTTTCACACTGCATTATTTAAAGTATTACGAAGAATGCTACAACAATGAAGTTACAAATCAGTTACAAATACAGTCCATTGCCCTCGATGCATATTTCCATACCGTGTGCGTAGACCACACATTGCAACACATACGATGGAATGGGTAAAGCCAATGAAGAAAAAATAACCCAAATAAATGTTAACTGACGTAACATTTTAAAATTTATTGCACTGCAGAAAGAAATAATAAAGTTCAATGAAGACTTTCAAGAACTACCTGATTTCCTCCAAAGATCTCACCGAATTTTATTCTAAATGATCCTCCTATTTTTTTTTCTCTCACATCTAAAGTGCTTTGTCTATAAATTTTTAAGGCTAATACTACATTGCTCTAACACTTTGCTGAGCACATGCCTTGCTGTTTCCAACCTGCTAAAAGTGTACACTGATTGCTCTCACTGTGTTAAACTTTCACTATTAATAACAGTCACATATAAGCAGACACTACACGACATAATCACATCAAAATCCCACGAAATTAAAAATAAACAAACACTGCACACAATGATTATTTTTCTTTGTTGACTTTCATTTAAAAAAAAAACATGAAAAAATTTGACAACAGCAAAAAGAGACTACTGAGGCACTAGACTATAAAAATCTATTATTGAAAAATATACATTTCAGTGACATAAAATGGATTATCAAAACTGAATAGAAGACTGGAGAGCTGCACATGCAAGTACGTGTGATATTCTGCCTTTCAACCTCTACCACAAATATTCAGCACATTCGGTATACATATCTTACATTTGACATCATTCCCCTGCCGATAAACGTCACATATAACTTGCATGGTAGTTCGCCAAGTATTCCTGTTATCGACGAGCTTTTCAACCTCATCAAGGGATGTTATGCCCACTAAACTGGGCTCGCTTAACTATGTCATCTTTAGAGTTTCACATGGTTGACCTCTTTTTCTTCGCCCTGTTGTGTTCCACTTGATAGCTTGTTTGGAGATCCTCTGATTGTTTCTTCTCATCACATGACTGACATATGTCCATATTCTTTTTCTGATCACACATGAGACAGGTTGTTGTTTGCTCATCTGTCTTATCTCTGCGTTGTTCTTGAATTCGTTCCACTTTATATCATGTATTTTCCTGAGGGCATTTGTTTTCAAAAGAGTCTAATTTCTTGTCTATTTCTTTAGTTGTTTTCCAGCTTTCACATGCATAAATGAGGGTGGATATTACATATGAATTGAATAATCTTAACTTGGTTTTTGTGCTTATAACTTTTGAATTCCATTGTTCTCAAGATTCTTGAAGGTCAATGCTGCTTTTGCAGTTCGAATTCTAACTTCCTTTCTGGTGTCACCATCCTGGTCTATGTAACTGCCGATATACTGCAGGAAAGCATTCTCTTTTTTGTCAGATATTAATAATCTCTTTAACTAGGAGATCCAAGCAGGGATAAAACATAGGGAACGGGACACAATTCTAATATCTGATGAGATTCAACCTTATGTACTTTCAGTAACCTGACACTCAATTATTGACCTCTTCAGACCTTCTTCAACTGATCAAACAGAAATAACGCCCTTTCTAAAGACTAGAAGTTAATTTTCTATTTATTTTCTTAAAAAAAAAAGACTGAGACCTCAGAGAGATTCAAATAATAATTAACTAAACTTACCATAACACATTGCTCCGCTGGGTTGTTATAGTCATCACATTTGGAGAAAGTATCATAATGCTGCTTAAAGATTTCTTAAAAGCTCATAGATAATATGTTAGTGTATTTTTCAGTTCAGTCTTTTCAGATCTCATGTAATCACAGAAGATTACCGTCGGCATTTTTCTGTCCAGAAATTTTCTGTGATTACATGAGATCTGAAAAGACTAACTGAAAAATGCACTAACATATTATCTATGTGCTTTTAAGAAATCTTTTTAGTCTGCTAATTTATCAAGTCAAGAATGTAACAAATCAAATGAAAATAATGTCTTTGGCCCATAACAAACAGTTACAAGGCAATTATTTCTTGAAATTACGTCATTCTTTTACAACTCTAATAATATTTATATTTCTACCCTTTTTGTCATGATGCTACTTAGATCATATACTCTGTTAATCTTCATACTTTCAGCTTTCTGAAATGAGTTTTCAACAAATCTGAGGTACTGATACTGTGTCCTGCATTGAGTGTCAGGAGTGAGACAACACCACTTTATTTCCTGAATCTTGAAATAACGAAGTGTGAGTGTAGATAAGATTAACTTTGAACAACTGCATGTGCACGGTAATGGTTGAAAATCGACCATTGGGCAATCAATTGTCTAGCCTCTGATGGACAAAACTTTAAATAATCGACAACGATGAACACAAAAGTGGACATTTTCAGCAGACAAATCTGCATAAGAATAACAATTTCATGAAAGTTATTGCCCAATTTTAGATAATAAATTGTGACAGCGGTTCCTCTTACAACTGGACAGCTACCTGTTTAAATTGTTTCAAACAGTGAATACATTCATTGCATTTCCTTGTGAATTATACATGAAGCTTTTAGCACTTTCTGTTGTTTTTTTTTCATAAAATACCTTTTAAAATCATGAATGATTTATCTCAAATCATTATTACCTCTCTGTGTTTATGTAACGATCCAGTCTTTTTTTTTGTACAGGGAACAGGTCGTTGGCCATCATCCATAGTCGCCTTTTATGACAGTTTGATTGGCCACACTCTGAGTAAACTCGACACCAGCATAGCTATACAGGCACTGACATGGAATCCTCAAGGAAACATAAAACGAGGAAGACCTAGACTTACTTGGTGAAGATAAATTATGACAGTGCTCAGAGACAAGGAATACACATGGAAGAAAGCAGAGAATAATCCCAAGAACAAGAATGGCTGGAGAGACTTTATCCGTGGCCTATGCTCTCAAGGGATTGAAAAGCAAAGATAATGGTTATTACCTCCCTACAGACAAGCAGCCATCGACAATAGCTTGGCTTTTCCCCCAATCTTGAACAAGCTATGAATGAAATTGTAGCAAAAACTTTTAAAAACTTAACTTTCCGTGTCAGGCAAACAAAAATACGAAAAATGCCTGTTTCATTATGTTTATAATGGGTATGATATTGGTTCTAATAAGTTCTTTGATTTCTCCATGCCAAAGAGGCACATTTGCATACCTCGGCAGCTACATAGACCAGGATAGTGACACTAGAAATGAAGTTAGAATTACACCAGAAAGGAAGTTAGAATTGCAAAAGCAGCATTGGCATTCAAGAATCTTGAGAACATATGTCACTCAAAAGTTGTAAGCACAACAATTAAGCCACGATTATTCAATTCAAATGTAATATCAACCCTCATTTATACATGTGAAAGCTGGAAAACAACTAAAGAAATAGACAAGAAATTAGACGCTTTTGAAAACAAATGCCTAAGGAAAATATTCGGTATAAAGTGGAACGAATACAAGAACAACTCAGAGATAAGGTAGCTGAGCGAACAATAACCTGTCTCATGTCTGATCAGAAAAAGGTGAAGGACATATGTCGGGCACATGATGTGAAGAAAATCAGAGAATGCCAAAGCAAGCTATCAAGTGGAGCACAACAGGCGGAAGAAAAAGAGATCGAACACGTGAAACTCTAAGAGGACATTGTTAATAGAGGCCAGTTTTGTAGGCATAAAATCCCTTGATGAGGTTGAAAAGCTCGCCGAAAACAGGAAAACTTGTCGAACTACCATGTGGGCCCTATGTGACGGCACGGGAAGGATGTATGAAAGAAACACTCAGATGACACGGTGTCAATAATATTTTCCTGACCTGCCGGAAACATAAGAGACACGTGGTCAGTACTGCTCGTGTCCTACCAAATTCAACGGAGACGATTGACCATTTTTATACTTTGATTGATAGTAGGTTCAAGTGCTGAAGTTAAATCTGTGACCATGGACAAAGAGAGAGAGAGAGAGAGAGAGAGAGAGAGAGAGAGAGAGAGACTGAATGATTGATTGATTTTAAAATGGTTAAGAATTGGGCAGGCAGGCCTTTCTGACATACTGCCCTTTATCATACAACTTTCACTCTGTTCCAGATATTCTGCAAAAATGCTGCTCATGTAACAAACATAATTAACAATAAAGTAACTACATACATATATAAATGACTACATACACATATAAATGACTAACTACATACACATATAAATGACTAACTCGTCATCATCATCAGGTGCCGTGCCGACTGGCGTTGGCTATTATGCTTCTCCAGAGTACCCGATCCTTCATGCAGGCCATCAGTTCAGTTGGTGATCTCCTCTCACACCATCCCGTCAGACTGTCCAGTATCATTTCTCTTGGTCTTCCTCTTGATCTTCTTCCTTCTATTTTTCCTGTTGTTATAATATTTTCAATGCCCCATCTTCTCATTGCATGTCCTATGAAAGTACATTGTCTCTCTCTTATCTTTCTGACAAGGTTTTTTGTCTCTCCAGCTCTTCTCATACATTCTTCATTAGTTATTTTTGCTGTCCAGGGGATTCGCAACATTCTTCTAATAAACCACATTTCTGCTGCTTCCAATGATTTTTGTGCAGACCTGCCTATTGTCCATGATTCACTTCCATATAACAAGATAGGTTCAATATAGCATTTTAGGACTCGTTTTCTAACATTCATTGATAAAGATGTGTTAGCTAATATGTTTCTCATTCTCTGAAATGCAGTCTTTGCTTGGCCTATTCTGTTCCTAATTTCTGTTCTGCATTTCCCATCTGAAGTTATTACTGCTCCAAGGTATTTGAATTTCTGCACCTGCTTTAGAATGGTTCCGTTTAATTTTATACTGCATGCTGGTGGATTCTGTTTCTTGATATAACCATAGTCTCTGTCTTTTTGATGTTCAAAGTAAGGCCTTTCTGTTCACTTTCTTTGGCGACTTTATCCAAGAGATTTTGCAGGTCTTGTTGGTTCTCACCTATCAGTACTGTGTCGTCAGCATACCGAAGGTTGTTAATATTGTATCCTCCAATTTTTATGCCTGGTTCTGTGATGATTGTTCTTAGAATATTCTCGCTGTACAGAGAAAAAAGGTCTGGAGATAGTACACATCCTTGTCGCACCCCTGTTTTATAGGTTGGTATTTTCCAATTCTATTTTCAACTCGAACTGCTGCTTCTTGCTGCCAGTATAGATGTTTTACAATCCTCAAGTCTTTGCCGTCTATATTGATGTCTTCAAGCATTTTAATAATTTCACTATGTTTCACCTTGTCAAATGCCTTGGTGTAATCAATGAAGCATAAGTAGAGATCTTTCTGTACTTCTTTCTGTTAGTGTTCGTAAAGCATAAATGGCATTGTGTGTTCCCTTTCCTTCAACAAATCCAAACTGTTCATCTGTTATTTCCATTTTTATCTTTTTCCTTGTTCTTCTCATAATGATTCTCATAATGACTAACTACATACACAAATAATTGACTATCTACAAAAGAAAAATTTAATTACTATTCAGAATAAACATTTAACTGAGTTCAGTGTCTGTAAGAGCAGTCTAAGATAACTTTTTTAAGTTTTATGATTCATGGAATCGACATGAAATAGATATTGGAAAAGTTTGTAGTTGTAGGAAGGAGTATAGTTTTGCTTTGTTTTTTTTTTTAATACATGATGGGAGGGTATTCCAACGATGAGCAGCAGAATAAGTAAAGCTTTTCTTGTAAAGGTTAAGTCTAGGTTTTGGAAGGCACGTTGTTCAAGCGTTGGCCGCAGTTTGGGGTAAATTTAATAGGTTCCATAGATAAGGCGGATGATGCTGAAAAGAATTTGATGTACCAACTTGGCTTTGTTGAAGCGGAACCTGTTCTTAAGAGCAGTATTTTGATACGTTTGTGCTGGTTAGTTGTTTGTGCTTGATTTTTGTCACTAATAAGCTTTACTGCTCGCTTTTGAAGTGAGTATAGCCTCTTTGAGAGAGAGAGAAAAAAAAGAGAGAGAGAGAAAGAGCAAAAACTAGAGCAATCTCTTATATCAGAGATTTTATTTAAGCTCCCTTGTAAACACTTTTAATAATAATAATAAAACTAGGTGTGATGTCATTCCAGGTCTTTTGGAAGATGTGTTACTGTGGTAATAACAGAAAATGCATTGCTGGCCTCTCTTTCTTTTAGAGGGCACAATGTAAGACGGGCCTGCGCGTCCAATTCTTCACCCTTTTAAAATAAAGATCATTCATTCATTCATTCTCTCTCTCTCTCTCTCTCTCTCTCTTTAAATGTATATTTTGAAAATCCACTTACTATACAAGGCATATATGTAGTTTTAGGTGTGTTTTCGTAATTGTACTGCTTCAAATAATGTGGCCCATTTAACTACGATTGGTACGGTGTTAATGCAGTAGAACTACGATTGGTATGGTGTTAATGCAATAACCATACATTTTTATCGCGTCGTAGAAAATATTGTATTGGGCCTGGATGGAGGAGGATGACTAAACAGTTCTCATCTCCTTCTTCATATACGTTTAATGTTGAGGAGTCAAACAGATGTCTTGGTAACGCTCGATGATTTGCTTCACATAATAAGATATTTAATGTTTCTGTTATTTCCTCCCTCCAGCTCTTGCGTGAGGCAGCCTCTTCCTCCGTTTCTACAATTCTTAGTGTGGATTTTTTTCTGGCGGCAGTCGTATATTGTGGCCAAACCATCTGACATGGTTTTTCTGGATAGAGCGTAATACTGGTGTTGTTCCAATCTTTGTTCTGATGGTGTCCTTTCTTACTGGTCTCTTCTTGTTACATTTAGTACTTCTCCTTAAGCATCTCACTTCTGTCGTGGTATTCCTTTTGATTTTGGCTGTTAGTGTCCATGTTTGTCATTGATGGCACAGTTATGAGAAAAATTGTGTTGTACAGTACTTTTTTTTCATTTGTGATGTATTTGTTTTTCAGTAAAGGAATAATTTGTCCAATGACCTAATTTCCTTTACTGCATCTGTTCTCAGTTTCAGCATCGATTTTACTAGAGTATGACACTGCACTACCTAGGTATTTGAAGTCCGTCACTTATTTCAAATGCTGATCATCCAGGAAGATCTTTGATGGGATTTCTTCTCTGGCAATGATCATGATTTCTGTTTTTTTTTAAAGCACTGATTTTCATAAGCTTTTGCTAAGCTAACCATATTCTGCTGTAGGTCATTCTCTGAAGTGGCTTTGTTGTCAGCAAAAAAAAAAAGTTCATTTATGACTCATTTAATGGTTTATTTCTCCTGAAGTTTATCGGCAATATTTATGGAGTTGGGTTGTCAGATAGTCTTGTGGTGGAATTTTTACTACGCATGTTGGTTTCTTTGCAGATGTCAGTATATGTTATGAATAATAAGGGAGAAAGTAAACGTAAACCAGCCCTACCTCATTCCAGATTTTATGATGAATGGTTGGAGTACTCCGCATTTGTTTTAATTAACTGTAAGCTGTTTTCAAATAGGTGTTTTTTTCACAAGTTGATCAGATGTGTGCTAACTCCATAATGTTGTAAGATTTCCCACATTTTACATTTGTCTACTGCCATAGCACGCGGAAAGATTAACAATGCCATGCTGTTTGAACTGAAATATAGTAACTATGATCTCTTAAAATTAACCTCATTAATTGATTAATGACTCGGATAAATAATAAGTGATTACTTATACTAATAATGTTAATAACATGTTTCATATGTTAGTATTTTAAGTCTGTTCTTCAAGCTATTGGACTTTCTGTGTTACAAAACATACGTTTGACAATGTTTAAATAAAATTTAAATATAATGTGTTCATAACTTAATTTTGCAAACATAGTTTTTTTAAAAGATGTTCTTATTTTTATATTAAAATATTGAATAATCAGAAAGTAATAACGTAGTTATTTAATATGTCTCAATGGTTGTTGTATATAAACATATGGTGGGCTTAGGTTGCCACGCAATATGACTTTGGAACATTACTTCGGCGCCGACCGCTGACCTACTCTATTGAATGTTTTTTCTTGATCTACACAGGCTATGTGGGCATCTGACTGTATTCGACTGATTTTTCTTTTAGTTGTCTTAGGGAGAAGATGGTGTCTGTACAGCTTATATTTTTCCTAAATCCTATAAATTCATTTAACTATGGTTCAATCATTGACCACAATCTATTCTCTAGAATCGTACAGAATATTTTTGCGGTACAGTTTAAATCTTATCTTATATCCTTCCCGTGCCGTTAAACATCACGTATGGCTCGCAAAGTAGTTCGCCAATTTTTCCTGTCTTCGGCGAGTCTTTCAACCTCATCAAAGGATTTTATGCCTGTTAATTTGGCCTCTCTTAACAATATCCTCTTTAGAGTTTCACGCGGTCTGCCTCTTTTTCTTTGGGCTGTTGTGTTCCACTTGGTAGTTTGTTTTGGGAGTCTCTAATCGTTTCTTCTCATCAAGTGACCAACTTATGTCCATTTCTTTTTCCTGATCACCTATGAGACTGGTTGTTGTTCAGTTCAGTCATCTGTCTTATCTCTGCATTGTTCTTGAATTCGTTCCACTTGATGCCAATTATTTTCCTTAGGCATTTGTTTTCAAAAGAGTCTAATTTCTTCTCTGTTTCTTTAGTTGTTTTCCAGCTTTCGCATGCATAAATGAAGGTGGATATTACATTTGAATTGAATAATCTTAACTTGGTTTTTTGTTTATAACTTTTGAATTCCATATGTTCTCAAGATTCTTGAAGATCGATGCTGCTTTTACAATTCTAATTCTAACTTCCTTTCTGGTGTCACCATCATTGGTCTATGTAGCTGCCAAGTATGCAAATTGGTTGACTTCTTCAATATCTGTCCCTTCTACGCGTATTTTTCCATTTTGATTAAAGGGAATTTTCATTATATTTATTTTGTCCTTGTTAATTTCAAATCCTATTTTGCTAGCCAGTGAAGACAGCCTATATGTTTTTTTTTCTTGCATGGAATTCACATTGTTACTGATAAGAGATGTCATCAGCAAAATCAAGAATTTTAAATTTTAGAACAGAAAAAAGTCAATGTGCTAACTCGTTTGCGGTTATACATTATAACTGTCAAAGAAAAAAAAAGGATACAGAATTTGAGGGGTAGGGTGGGGTGGAAAAGATGTACTTGTGTTTACTCAAAGTTTCTCAACATGAGACGCAGATATCCGATTATGCTCACACTGTCCTGGTTGCCGCGTCCATTCTCTAGAGGCCATGACTACACGACAAAGTTTTTTTTTTATTGTTTTGTTTTTCTACGAGGCTGAGGGCGGGCAGGAAAACAATGCAAGGAGATTGGCCATGAGAAGAAAATGGTTGAAAAACCCTGCACTAAGTCCTCAAAGAGAAGAGGAAAACAAAAGTAACAGATCTTTTTAGGAATTATTATGGACCTGGAAAAGCAAGATAATAGCAAAATACTGTATATCAGGGCAGCATCTCGTAATAGCAGAAATGTAAACTTCCAAAGTATGACAAAATCATTTAAGAAAATCAAAGCTGGAGTGAACATAAACAGTCATGTTAATTTATCGTTATTGTGTTCCGTCTTTCTCAGGACGATTGGCTACATTGGACCTACATATGTAGGAATTCGTCCCTTGCTTTCACAGTGCCCCCATGGCTGAATCCCTTCCATTTTTCAGTATTGTCCACCGTTTATATCGCTGTCGTCATATTGGTCCTTTTCCTTCAACTTTTCACTCAAGTGAACCCTGGGTAACATAATGGTTGGTGCGCGTATCTCTCATGCAGAAGTTGGTTCGAGGGGAGGCGTTCCACTTACCCAGCTATAGTACTTCGGTGTTGGGGAAGGAAAAGCGGTCAGACGTGGTGCTGACCACATCACCCTACAGTGTGTATTACTAACACCTTATTGCTAAGTGTCTCTATTGCATAATAGAACTTTTAAAAAATCTCAGGTGTGGTTCACGTATGAGTTTCATTACTGCATTATATACCTTCCTTTTTGTATGTTCTGGGTAAAGCTGGGGCGACCATCCCCAACCCAGCGCGTCACAGGTGGCGGATGGTGAAAGTCCTTCAGATATGGAGGATCCCTGTGAATAAGGAGTTGTCCAAATAAGCAGGCGCGGACCAACTGGCGGTAGACTCAGAGAGCGAGGTGGGGTAGTAGGTGGCTCTACTACTTCTTTGAAGTGCCTCAGGTGCTCAGTGAAGGGAATACCAGGCGGGTCAGAGGCGCCTTAAAACCTCTCGCTCCCGCTGCCCTGCGGGTAGGACGGAGTCCAAAGGCTAGCGGAGAGTCCGTACACAAACCGACAAAAGGCAACGGGAAACCACTGTTGTAGTTCCCAAGAATAGTTATGCTTGAACAGAATAATCGATTCATCATGAACGACGTTAATGGATGTTCCTCTGAACAGCATCGTCCGGTAGGGCAGCTCACGAGCCACAGATGAGGCCAGATCGTCATCAAGCTACTGGTGGCAAAACTAACAAGTTCAAAATAACAACATGGAATTTTAGAACTTTATTCCAGGCTGGAAAATTAGAAAATGGAAAGATGGAAGTGGAAAGGATGAAGATCAACATATTAGGAATGAGTGAAGTTAGATGGACAGGTGCAGGGAAGATAAACTCAGATAAATATAATATATTCAGGAAGTAAGAAACATGAACGAGGAGTAGGAATTATATTTGATGAACAAACGGCAAAGACAATTGTAGGATATTTGAACATCTCGGACAGAGTTCTGCTAGCCCAACTGAAAGGACAACCAATAAACATAAATATTATACAAGTGTACGCTCCAACATCTGAAAGTTCTGAAGAAGATGTACAGATATTTTATAATGACATAGAGACAGCACTAAAACACACAAAGTCACATGAAGTTACCATAGTCATGGGTGATTTTAATGAAAAAGTTGGTAAAGGAAGAACTTCAGACATCGTTGGTGACTATGGACTGGGGGAGAGGAATGACAGAGGTTATAAATTAATTGAATGGGCAAGAATACACAGCATGGAAACACCTGGTTTAAACAACATCCTCGAAGACTGGCAACGTGGTGTAGCCCAGACAAAAAGACTTAAACAGATAGACTACATATTAATCAACAAACGATTCCGCAATGCATTACTGACAACAAAAACCATGCCAGGAGCTGACTGCAATAGTGACCATGATCCACTCTGTGGAAAAGTTAGAATAAAGCTAAAGAAAGCAGGCAGAAAAGTGAGAAACACCAAATTGAATACAGAACTTCTTAAAAATGACCAAGAACTCAGAGAACAATACAAAGTTATTATAACAAATAGATACAATGCAATAGCAAAGATAAATAGTATAGATGAACGATGGGAAATGTTAAGAGATTCTATACACCAAACTGTTAAGGAGATAATCTTATATCTTATATCTTATATCCTTCCCGTGCCGTTAGACGTCACATAGGGCTCGCAAAGTAGTTCGCCAATTTTTCCTGTCTTCGGCGAGTCTTTCAACCTCATCAAAGGATTTTATGCCTGTTAACTTGGCCTCTCTTAATAATGTTCTCTTCAGAGTTTCACGCGGTCTGCCCCTTTTTCTTCGGCCTGTTGTGTTCCACTTGATAGCTTGTTTGGGGAGTCTCTGCTCATTTCTTCTCATCAAGTGGCCAACATATGTCCATCTCCTTTTCCTGATCACCCGTGAGACTGGTTGTTGTTCAGTCATCTGTCTTATCTCTGCATTGTTCTTGAATTCATTCCACTTGATGCCGAGTATTTTCCTTAGGCATTTGTTTTCAAAAGAGTCTAATTTCTTTTCTATTTCTTTAGTTGTTTTCCAGCTTTCGCATGCATAAATGAGGGTGGATATTACATTTGAATTGAATAGTCTTAACTTGGTTTTTGTGCTTATAACTTTTGAATTCCATATGTTCTCAAGATTCTTGAAGATTGATGCTGCTTTTGCAATTCTGATCCTAACTTCCTTTCTAGTGTCACCATCCTGGTCTATGTAGCTGCCAAGGTATGCAAATTGATTGACTTCTTCAATATCTGTCCCTTCTATGTGTATTTTTCCATTTTGATTAATGGGAATTTTCATTATTTTTGTTTTGTCCTTGTTAATTTCAAGTCCTATTTTGCTAGCCAGTGAAGATAGGCTATCTGTTTTTTCTTGCATGGAATTCACATTATTACTGATAAGAGTTATGTCATCAGCAAAATCAAGATCTTCTAGTTGGGTCCCATGTACCCAGTCAATACCTGTGTTACCTGTGCAGCATTTTTTCATTATGAAGTCTATTGTAATCCCAAAAAGTAAAGGAGACAGTATACATCCTTGTTTCACGCCTGTTTCAATCTGGAACCATTCACTCATCCCTTCTTCTGTCTTGACTGCACAACCATATCCATTGTATAAGTCCTTAATGATGTTGACAATTTTAGATGGTATTCCATATAGACATAAAATTCTCCATAATGAATCTCTGTGTATGCTATCAAATGCCTTCTTAAAATCTATGAAATTCAGTATTAATGGTTTCTGCTTTTCAATATGTTCTTCAAGTATTATTCTGAGAGTAAAGATCTGGTCGAGACAGCTTCTCCCTTTTCGAAATCCTGCTTGTTCTTCTCTCATTGCAGTATCCACTATATCTTTGAGTCTATTCAAAATGACCTTGCAAAATACTTTTGACACAACTGATATTAAGGTTACTCCTCTCCAGTTGTTACAATCACTAAGGTTGCCCTTTTTTGGTATTTTCACAATGATTCCCTTCTTCCAATTAGAAGGGACCTTTTCTTCTTTCCAAATCTTGTTAAACATTCTCTGTAGTTGTCTCATGTTGTCACTATTGATAGCTTTTAGCATCTCGGCTGTTATTTCATCTTCACCTGCAGCTTTGTTGTTAGCCATTAAATTCACTGCTGTTTCAATTTCATGCAATTCAATTTCATCTAGATTGACATTTAATTGTGGGGCTGGTAAGTCAGTTTCAAGGTTTAACAATTCTTTTGGGTGTGGTCGATTGAGTATTTCTTGGAAGTGTTCAGCCCATCTTTGCTTTTGGTCTTTATTTGATGTTAATAGTGTTCCAGTTTTGCTAAGGATTGGTCTTTCTTTAGATGTAATAGTACCTGTTAGCCTCTTTTGTATGTTATATAAAGTTTTGCTGTCTCCTGTTTTTGCTGCTTTTTCTGCCTCTTTCGTCATATTGTCTATGTATTCTCTTTTATCCCTTCTAGCTGAACTTTTTACTTTCTTGTCTATGTCTTTGTATTTTGCTTTTGCCGAATCTCTTTCATGATCTGCTTTTGCATTCAACATGTTTAATTTGACTGCTCGTCTTTCATGTATATACTTCCATGTTTTATCTGATATCCATGCTTTTCTATTTGGTTTTTCCAATCCAGCGCTTACTTTTGCTGCTGAGCAAAATACTACCAGAAAAAGAAGCCTCTAAAAATAAATGGATGACAGACGACATCTTAGGACTGATGGACAAGAGGAGGAGGAGTAAATATAACGAGGAAAAATATAGCAAGATAAATAAAGAAATAAGATGCAAACGCAGAGAAGCAAAAGAAGTGTGGTTAAATGAAGAGTGCAGACAGATAGAGGACTCTCATAATAAAGACAGCAAAAACATGCACAAACGAATTAATGAACTCACAGGCAGGAAAACAAAATATACCACAGGATGCCTGAAATCGAAAGAAGATAAAATGTTAATGGGAAAAGAAGACATTGTGGACAGGTGGACAGAGTATATCGGTGAGCTATATGGAGGAGAAATACCAGAATTAACACCAGATACTGAAAACTGTGATGGACCGCCAATACTTGAAGATGAAATCATAGATGCCATGAAACACATGGAGAAAGGAAAAGCAACTGGGAAGAAATAGAGGCACTAGAGGAGACAGGAATAAAAATAATAACCAAGTTACTGAATTACATTTACAACAGTGGTTATATGCCCAGTGACCTGATTAAATCCACGTTTATAGCACTACCAAAGAAACCAGGTGCAAAGGAATGTGACGACCACCGGACTATCAACCTCTCATGTCACATAACGAAGCTACTTCTGAGAATAATTATGAGAAGAACAAGGGAAAAGATAAAAATAGAAATAGCAGATGAACAGTTTGGATTTGTTGAAGGAAAGGGAACACATAGTGCCATTTATGCTTTACGAACACTAACAGAAAGAGCTTTAGAAGTACAGAAAGATCTCTACTTATGCTTCATTGATTACACCAAGGCATTTGATAAAGTGAAACATAATGAAATTATAAAAATGCTTGAAGACATCAATATAGACGGCAAAGACCGGAGGATTGTAAAACATCTATACTGGCAGCAAGAAGCAGCAGTTCGAGTTGAAAATAGAGTTGGAAAATATCAACCTATAAAACAAGGGGTACGACAAGGATGTGTACTATCTCCAGACCTTTTTCTCTGTACAGCGAGAATATTCTAAGAACAATCATCACAGAACCAGGCATAAAAATTGGAGGATACAATATTAACAACCTTCGGTATGCTGACGACACAGTACTGATAGGTGAGAACCAACAAGACCTGCAAAATCTCTTGGATAAAGTCGCCAAAGAAAGTGAACAGAAAGGCCTTACTTTGAACATCAAAAAGACAGAGACTATGGTTATATCTAAGAAACAGAATCCACCAGCAAGCAGTATTAAATTAAACGGAACCATTCTAAAGCAGGTGCAGAAATTCAAATACCTTGGAGCAGTAATAACTTCAGATGGGAAATGCAGAACAGAAATTAGGAACAGAATAGGCCAAGCAAAGACTGCATTTCAGAGAATGAGAAACATATTAGCTAACATATTTTTATCAATGAATGTTAGAAAACGAGTCCTAAAATGCTATATTGAACACATATTGTTATATGGAAATGAATCATGGACAATAGGCAAGTCTGCACAAAAATCATTGGAAGCAGTAGAAATGTGGTTTATTAGAAGAATGTTACGAACCCCTGGACAGCAAAAATAACTAATGAAGAATGTATGAGAAGAGCTGGAGAGACAAAAAAACCTTGTCAAAAAGATAAGAGAGAGACAATGTACTTTCATAGGACATGCAATGAGAAGAAGGGGCATTGAAAGTATTATAACAACAGGAAAAATAGAAGGAAGAAGATCAAGAGGAAGACCAAGAGAAATGATACTGGACAGTCTGACGGGATGGTGTGAGAGGAGATCACCAACTGAACTGATGGCCTGCATGAAGGATCGGGTACTCTGGAGAAGCATAATAGCCAACGCCAGTCGGCATGGCACCTGATGATGATGATGATTTTGTATGTTGTTCTATTTGAACCGCCTGGATCTTTTCCATTAATAGTTCATTAGTTTCAACCGAAGTAGACATTCTTCCCCCAGCCCCCCCCCCTTTTCTGTCCACATAATAATCCCTACGGTGTATATCCACGTTTCGTCAGTATCATTAGGTACCTTGGAGGTAAGTGTTGGCGGTCATGCTTCTCCTCTTGATATTTTCCATCAGCTCAGTTGGTGATTCTTTATTGTGCCATCAGCTCAGTTGGTGATTCTTTATTGTGCCATCAGTTCAGTTGGTGATTCTTTATTGTGCCATCAGCTCAGTTGGTGATTCTTTATTGTGCCATCAGTTCAGTTGGTGATTCTTTATTGTACCATCAGTTCAGTTGGTGATTCTTTATTGTGCCATTGCCTTTCGTATTAAAATATCCATGGTTATATACAATAGTGGAGTGTAGAGTAGGACAATGCGTAGCATCTAAACAAGCATTTCGAAACAAAACCGGTGTTGTTGAATATGTTGAGGTTTTTAAATTAATACATTAAAGATTACTTCTTTAAAGTAAAACAAATAGCAGCATATACTTATAGTATCTTCTATACCTTTCAGCTAATATATACCCATGGTCAGTACACGATTGTTTATCATATACACTTTACACTTTTGTGTCTAGCTTTTTTTTTTTTGGTTTCTTATTGTTTTTTTTTTTTTGTTCATAATGCCACAAGTTCCTTGAATGACATCCTACCTCTTGCCCATCTAAAAAAAGTAAATAATGAAATTTAATATACTGTTTGAAGAAACGGGCGAGTTCTGGTGTTATTTTTTTTTTATCAATCACGTGCCGCGTGGCGTAGGCGATCATTTCTCTCCACAATTCCCTGTATTTAAACTTGATTATAAGATCCACCGGCAACTTTCTTCATTGCCACACTGACAGCCCATCCAGTAACTTCTCTCTCTCTCTCTCTCTCTCTCTCTCTCTGTCTGTCTTCCTCTGTCTCTTCTTCCCTCAATTTTTGAAGTTGCCACAATGTACTCCAATTTTTCTCTTCTCAGAAAATGTCCTATAAATCTCGTTTGTCTGCCACTGATCTTTGTTGTAATTTGCCTTTTAACTCCAGCCTCTCTTAAGACTTCTTCATTGGCTTTCTTAGCTGTCCGTGGTACCTTCAACATCCTTTTTATGAACCACATTTAGTGGCCTTCATTTTTTCCCTGTGTTGTCTTATTTACGGACCATGCTTCACACTCATAAAACAAAATTGGCTCGATGTAACATTTAAGTACTCGGAATCTTCTTTCCATTGATATGGATCTGATGCACAAGATGTTTCTCATTTTCTGGAATGTTGACTTAGCCTGACCACTTCTGCTTTTTATTTCGTTGTGATATTTCCCAGCAGTTGTTATAATTGTTCCTAAGTACTTGAATCTATCAACTTGTTTCAGATTTGTGCCATCGATGGTAATGCTACATTTTGGTGTTATCCTTTTCTTTGAGATGACCATCACTTCAGTCTTTCTTCTTTTTACTCAGGCTAAGACCTTTACTTTTACTTTCACGAACCACGATGTCCAGAAGGGCCTGTAGCTCCCCTTCACTTTTTGCAATCAGAACTGTATCGTCTGCATATCTTAAGTTGTTAAGGTTGTATTCCTGGCAAGCTCTCTATATTCTATATTCCTCATTATTTTTTTCGCTGTACAAGGAGAAGAGGTCAGGAGATAGAACACATCCTTGTCTCAATCCCAATTTTATGTGTTGGAATGTTCCTATTTGGTCCTCAACCTTCATTGCTGCTGATTGCTGCCAGTATATATTTTTGATGAGTTTCAGATCTTTCCCATCTATGTTGATGTCTTCCAGCATTCTTATAATTTCTGTGTGCCTCGTCTCACTTTATCGAATACTTCACAGTAGTCTTTGAAGCATAAGCAGAGGTCCGTCTTTACTTCTATTGATCTTTCCATCAATGTTCTATATATATAATATATATATATATATATATGGTATTACTTGTGCCTTTTCCTTTGACGAAACCATACTGTTCTTCAGCGATTTCTGGGTTTATTTTGCCCCTAACTCTTCTCATGACAATACGAAGCAGGATTTTGGTAACATGGCTCATGAGACTAATGGTTCGATGATCTTCACATTCAACTGCACCTTGTTTCTTTGGTAGGGCAACTCTATTTCTTTGTTTTTAGCTGCTACCTTTAACATCTTTAGCCTGATTCTCACTTTTCCTACAACTGGGATGTGGTCACTGTTGCAGTGTGCGCGTAGCCTTGTTTTAACAGATATTAGTGAGTTCCTGAATCTTCTGTTGATCATAATGTAATCTAAATGGTTACGTATGTTATTATTTGGGCTTTTCCATGTCCATAGTCGCCTTGGGTGTTGTTGAAGCCAAGTTTTTCCTATTATCATTTTATTCTTTTCTGCCCACTCAATCAACATCTCTCCTCTTGTATTTCTGATACCTAGTCCATACTTGCTAGTAGCTTCATTGTTTTGTTCAGTCCCTACTTCCGCATTTAAATCACCCAGCGCAAAGTTTATTTCCCATGGTTTGCAGTGTTTCATTGCCATGTCCAGATTGTTGTAAAATTCTTTTATCTCATCATCAGAGCTTTATGAAGTTGGTGCGTATACTTGGATGAGATTTGTCTATTCGGTGGCCCTGTAATTTAACCATTAACGTTCAGTCCGATATGCACCATACACCTTTCATGGTTCTTGCTGTCTTCTTATCCAATATTATGCCAACTCCATTTCTACACTGGTTTCCCCCGGAATATATTATTCTGAAGTCTTTATGATCTCTGCTTCCTGCTCCAGTCCATCTCATTTCACATATGCCAAGGATGTTAATTTCCATTCTTTTAATTTCTTGTTCGATGTTTTCCAGTTTTCCAAGTTCTGCTAGTGCTCTAATGTTCCATGTTACAATTACTGTAGTGTTACTTGTGTTTTCTTTGCGTACAGTACTTGGATGACGATCTGGTATCACCTGTCGCATGTGATAGTTCCTACTGGATGAGGTGGTTCCACTGGAACCCCCGTTAACGTCGTTATGATTCAAAGAATTTTGGATTGTCATGATTGTTCTTGGGAATGTTACAGTGTTGGTTTCCCTTTGCCTTTCATCGGTTTGTTTATGGTTTACTCCACTAGCCTTTAACTCTGGTCACACCCTACCCTACAAAACAGCAGGGGGTTTGAAATAGGAATTTTCCTTCTCCTAGATGAGCTACCAACCAAGACTTAACGAGTGTCATCTATTCGAACTTTTTCTATACTGTTAAAAAAAACGCAACACTACTGTAGTCGTAATAGACACTAAATTTCAAACTTGTATCAACATTTTATTTTACAGAATTAATGTTCCAATTTTGGCAAGAAGAAACTGTAAGACTTTAACAATGAAATGATGTTTATTAAGTTTGGTTTGGACTTTTATTCTTTGCGACTGAGGTCTCCGTTTCAGTAATGTGTATGGCCTCCTCTGGCCTGTATTAGAGAACGACATCTCCCTGACATGGATCAGATTAGCCGTTGGATGGTTCTAAGGACTGCAAACGCGCCTCAAACAGCCTCTGGCAGTCAAGTCCACCTCCTGGCCTTCCCGTGGCAGAACTGTTTAAACTGACAGGAGAAGGGGCGAGGGCGAATATCTGGCATCTGAAAACCAGTTACGTAGGGTAGATGAGTGGCACGTTTGGTAGCTCATCTGCCGCTGTTGGCGAGATTTTCAGCTGCCGTGCGTGGAGTGGTGCTCCTCCCGGCCAATGAAGAAATTTGCAAATGCGGAAAAGGTGGTAGAAAGGATAAAGCGAAGCAAACAGTCAAATCACGGCACCTCTGGTCTGGAGGTCGGCCACGTCCTGAGCGCAGTCATATCGGGTGAAATGCATGAACCGGCTTGTCCCAGAGGTTAAGACACTGCTGGCGAGACTCTTCAAATGCCGCGCGTGGAGTGAAGCTCCTCCTGGTCAAGGAAGAAATGCGGAAAAGAAATAAAGGTTGCTATGCGGCGCCGATGGGAAAAGGTGGTGGAAAGTGAAGTTTAACCGGTATGTCCAGTAGTATCGCTACGAGAGCTATACCACGGCACCTCTGCTCTAGAGGCCGGCCACGTCCGAAATACACCTACACTGGTGAAATATGCCTAAACCGGCACACACCAGGGGTGCAACTTGATGGCTAGACATGTCATGCCACCTCCGCTCTAGAGGTCGGTAACGCCTGATATACACCCATACTGGTGAATTTTGCCTAAACCGGCTCATACCAGGGGTGAATCTTGAAGGCTATGCATGTCACAGTACCTCTGCTCTAGAGGTCGGTCTAGTCCCAAACACGCCCATACTGGGATAATGCCTAAACCGGCTCAACCCAGGGGTAGAAGTCACTAGTGGCGAGGATTCGTCCTCCTGGACAAAAGCTCCATCCTGGTCACAACTAGGAAGGGTAGCAGCCATGACCGCAATATGCTGAAGTCGGAGACACTGGACCAGGGAAGTCTAGATAGGCAACCACCTCTCACTCGGCGGGGATGTTTGCGTATCCTAATCACGCTGAGGTTTTCCGGTGAGAAAGTCCAACTCTGGACTGGATGGGCAACCACCTCTCACCCGGCGGTGATATACGGGTATCTCAAAACACGTCGAGGTTTTCCGGTGAGAAAGTCCAACTCTGGCCAGGGTGGGCTACCGCCTCTCACCCAGCGGGGATGCACTGATATCCTAAACACGTCGAGGTCTTCCGGTGAGAAAGTCCAATCCTAGACTAAACTGGTGCAATGAAAACCACGGTGTCACGCAATCCCGCTTCAGAGACCCACCAAGAATACAGGCTAAAGCCCTGTGATACTCTGAACCCCTTGTGGTCCTCTATTGGATCTCGTGTGGTCTTTTCGGGACACAGGGGACCACGGGACCTAACGAGGACCACAGGCATGAATTCAGTAGGATCACAGTGCGGTTTTTGGTGGTAGAAGCGAACGAAGAAGAAGAAGAAGAAAAAGCCGTTGGATCTATTGTGGCTGCCCACTCTTCCCACAGTGCAAGAGACACCTGTCGGAGATTTGTTGGCGCCACGTCTCGCCGGCGGATTTGTCTGTTGAGTTCATCCAATAAGTGTTCTATTGTGATTATATCTGATGACATGGATGGCCACAGAATGGTCTGGACGTTGTTGTCAGCAAGAAACTGGGTGGTGAATTGTGCCACATGAGGTCATGCGTTATCCTGCTCAAAAATCGACCCTGGTGCAGCCAGAAGTGGAAAGACATGAGGATGAAGAATTTCAGCGACGTATCGTTGGGCATTCAGGCGTCCTTCAATTTGCACCAGATCACTTCTTTCCATGAAGTTGATTGCCCCCCCCCCCACACCAGTACACCTTCACCACCATGTGGAGGAGCCTCATCCACGCAACTCTGGGCCTAGCGCTCATGGACTCTGCGATAAACTCTTCTCCGTCTATCGTGTCGCTGGAGCGAAAGAATGATTCATCACTAAACCAAATCCTTCTCCAATCATTCACAACGGTCCATCGGCGATGCTGGTTCGCCCACTGCAGTTGGTTCTGGCGATGCCGGTCCGTAAGAACAGGATCTCTGTAGGGTCTTATAGACCAGCGTCGTGCAGCCGGTTCCTGACCGTTTGATCTGAAATTCGACGAGCTGCTGTCATTGACTGGCTTGTTGAAGATGCAAATGCAAATCGATTCCTGGGGTGACGAAGACGTATGAAGCGGTCTTCGGCAGAAGTTGTGACTATGGGTCTTCTACTGCGCAGCCGGTTGCAATTGAGCCAGTTTCTTGAAATCGTCTCCAAAGGCGACTACTGGTGCTGCTAACCACATTAAATTGTATGGCCACTACACTTTGTGGCTGTCCAGTCCGTAAACGCCCATTAATGATGAGTCGTCCTGTAGTAAGATAAATCATATTTGCGCATTGAATTTTCAAATGAATTGATTCGAGGAGCGTCAATCTTTTGTAGGCATTCACTAACATGGTCAGTGAGTTTTGTGTTCAGTGAGTTTTGTGTTCAGTAAGTTTCACGGGATTATCGTGAACTTGTCATGAGTTATTGTAAAAAATGCTGTTTTGACTAGTGTCGCTTTTCTGTGCACATGAACCATCTGCCGAGTATAATTCAGGTCAGCACGTGAAGTTGATGTCCAAGTGAACGTTTCAGGCAGTTTGCCATTGTCTGGTCAGCAAACTTCATCGCAACATCGTATTTGTTGCGTTTCTTTTTTTTTTTTTCATTTTGAACAGTATAAAACCGATTTCATTTGCAACAGGAAGTTCATATAAACCAGTCCAACCTTGTGACTGATAACACGATGTTGTTAACTATCAGTGCCGATCCGTAGTTCAAACTTTCATTTTTTATACATTAAAATTTCCAGAATGATCTTCTTAATATAATGATGCTGTGAATGCAGGGGATCTAATCAGTTGCTCAGTGGCCCTCATGTATCTCGGGCTACGTGCAGTCATACGGTTCTATAGTCGTAATTGTTTGTGGTAATTAAACTTGAGACCATATTGTATTTTTAGGCACTTACGCAGAGAGTCAAAGGTTCTCCAAGTTAGAAGAAATTTTGCAGCAGACGTACTCCATACAGACATGTCGTCAACTGACATAAATCTAACTGATTATGTCAAAAAAGTATGTATACCGTTTTTGTGCTTAAAACAAAAGACAAGCAATCGTAGAGTGCATACTTCTTGTTGAAGTGTATCAAATAAACTCCTAATTTATCTACTTTGAGGTGGAAATAAATTAAAAACAGTTATACTTTATCTTGAGAGTTAAATAATATTGTTTCTAGAATTTCATTCTATGGAATACATTTTAAAAGAAGTCATCCTGAACAAAATAAATATTGCCAAAATATACAATATTTCTTGTGTATGTCTCGGAATAGGGGGTGGGTGGCTTGTCATGTTTATATCACCAGTGTGAAAAAATAAATAAGTTAACACAACAGTATAAGTTGTTGATGGCTAAGATGACAGATGAAGAATGTCTAACAAAAGCCAGTGATTAGGAAGTCAATTAAAACTATGAAAAGGACAGTATATTTTAAACATGTTGATATACTGATATCCAAAACACTTCGAGGTCTTCCGATGAGAAAGTCCAACTCTAGACTAAACTGATGCAACGAAAACCACTGTGTCACGCAATCCCGCTTCTGAGACCCACCAAGAATACAGGCTCAAGCCCAGCGATACTCTGAACCTCTTGTGGTCCTCTCGGGGATCTCGTGTGGTCCTTTCGTGGACCACACAGGAAACCGTGGGACTTATCGAGGACCACAGGCGTAAATTCAGTAGGATCACAGGGCGGTCTTGGTGGTAGAAGCGAATGGAGAAGAAGAAGAAGAGTAAACATGTTGTGAGAAGGGGAGGACTTGAAAATATTGTAGCAATAGGAAAAATAAATGTAAGACAAGGCAGGAGATCTTCACAGACATTTAAAGCTCTGGCATTATAGAAAGCTGTTAAATGGATAATATTAGAGATCAACATTTGGAATAAAGTACAACCACCAGCACCCGATGATGTATTTTAAATACTTAGAATTCAGCTTCTGCATTTCATATGCTTCTAAATATGCCTGTTCCAAACCATTCAAAAAAATGTATTGTGTAGAGGCAATAAATATGTAATTTTCTTTCTTGATTATGGGTACTGTAGTGGTTAGTGCCTGCATGTCAGCCAGACGGTCCCTGGTTCAGTATTCCATGTGGCTGGAATTTTTTTGGATGAATTGGCACCAGGGTCAACCCAGCCTCCAAAAAATAGGTACTTGAGGTCTCTATGGAAAAATGAAGGCATGAGGACAGGTGCTGGCATCCCTACCTCAAATACTGTACTGGCCTAGAAATGTGAAGGGACTTAGATTATGGATCACAGTCAGAACTCAACTGCAGTTCTCCTAGTTTAATAAAACTAAAATGGAATGTATGTACTTATAGTTGCTTACACAGTGTCACCAAAGTAGAACTGGATATATCTTGAGAATGAAAAAGAGGCAAGCAAGCTTGATCAAGTAACTAAGCACCAGTAAATTTCAGTCTATTGAAAGGATTGCACTAAATGAAGGACCATAATTAACAATGCTTTTAGGCTTGGATTTTCTTTATATAAATCTGTATGTTTGAAAATGTTGTGTTATAAAGTTTAATTTTGTTTTCAAACAATTATTTCACAGGTATTGGAAGATGAGCTTCACAGGAATGATAAATTTCTGACAGAAGAAGAGTTGAATATAATACTGAAAGAGGAAGATGAGGAAAGAAGTCCAAGGAAGTCCATTGTTGGCTATCCCACATATCCACTGTATCGAGAAGTAGGCAATATGATGAATATGTGGTTGAAGGATAAACACTGCCCAGTATTAGATCTTCCAAGGTTAGATAATTTGTTGTATCATTGCATCTTAAGGTGACTGTGAAGGATATGTTATGCAGATGTTTTGGGGAGCAAAGATGACTCTCTTTGAGTCTTAGTTATCAGGACTTGTCATCTAGATCTGATCTCAAATGAAGCTTGAATAAACAGGCTCAGCCTAGCTAAAAGGGCATAGCTTGCTGTGATTCCTGTGGCAGTGGAATCTGCTGAGAAGTTTGCTTTTTAGGTATATTCCAGGTCTTCAGGCTAGTCACCAGAGTACTCCAAGTTTGACAGAATATTTTGTTTTCAAACTTCTTAATTTGACAACAACTCACAGGACCTCTGGGAGTCATGACCCAGAGGGGCCCACCCCCCTTAGAGTGTCAGGAGTTTAAAGGGCCGAAACACTTGTCTGAGGGGGGGTACTTCCTCTGATGATCTGAAGGAGTTATGTTGTTGTTCCTCTCTCTACGGTAGAGAGTTTCCTGCACATGACTGTTAAGAATATTTATGACAAGTTCAGAGAGATCATACAGCCACAGCTAACTAAACAGTTTTGATTTTAAGCTAAAAATTGCATTTTAGCTTAATAAATAACTTTAATTGCACATTCAAAGTGGGTTGAGGGAAATCTGATTTAGTGGTAACTAGTGCTGCTATTTTTGAACATTGTAGTGACCCAGATTCCACAAGACAATAGAAGCAAGATACAGTTGAAGGTAATATTAAGGTTGAAAACCACTGAGATAGAGAATTTTGTCCTCACAACATCTACAGTTGTGTGAAACAGGGATTGACAAGTCGACTTCCAGATGACTTTACTTCAATGATACCTTGCTGCAGCAATTTCTAACTGATATGCAATGGCATATTGGTGTAGTATGATAAGTTATTAATAGCAGACATGAAGATAAAGATAAAAAAGACAGGGGATCAAGACCACTCTGCTTTGATCTTACACAAATACCAGAACAATACATATTGAAGTGAAGAACCATTTCAAAATCCTGATGGCTGTACAGGAGATGACAACTGATGAATTAACTACGCAGGCCAGAGATATCTTAATAACAACAGCTAAAGACATGATTCCAGTAAAGAAAACACAAAAGAATGGATGGATTACACCAGGCACATTAGAACTAATAAAACAACGAAGAGGAATGAAGACGAAATGGAAAATGACAAACAACAACAAAGAGGAATATAAATCTTTAACAAAAGAAGTAAGAAAAAACGTAAGAAAAGAAAAAAAAACAATGCATACAAGATTGTTGTGAAAGAATAGAAGGACATCAGAAGTGTGGAAGAGATAGTGAAATGTGTAAAGAAATGAAGACATTGACAGAAAATGTCACACTTAAGCTAAATGTAATTTGTGACAAGATGGGGAATACCTTGACAGAGACGGAGGAAATTCTAGAAAGATGGAAGCAGTATTGCAGAGGAATGTATGAAACAACTGACTGTGAAAGCAGAAATCAACAGTGTGAATTATTATTGGAGGAAAAAGAACTCGAACCAACAATAGAAGAAGTTTTATGGCAAATAAAGACTCTGAAAAATGAAAAATAGTAAATCACCAGAATGTGATAACAGCTGAACTTATTAAAGCAGGAGGAAAGGAATGTGCAACGATCTATCGTGCACTGTGTAAAAAAAGATATGGCATTCAGGTATTTGGTGAAAAGAATGGAAAAGAACTGTATTCATACCACTGCCAAAAAAGGGTAACTTGAAATTATGCAGAACCATTGCCCTGATTAGTCGTGCCAGTAAAATTCTATTAAAAATCATAATGGGTAGACTTTGTAAGAAAATAGAAGTCAGTATAGTCCAAGCTGGCTTTAGACAAGGAAGAGGATCATGAGATCATATATTCAATAAAAAATTAATAATAGAGAAATGCAGAGAATTTAATGTGAATCTATATTTATCTTTTATAGACTATTCAAAGACATTTGATTGTGTACAACACCAGAAACTTTGGGAAATAATGGAAAAAAATGGGATTTCCAACACATTTCATACAGTTAATATCATTGCTGTATCTAGACAGCAGTGAGAATAAATGGTGAAACAACACAATAACTTGGTTTGACATAAAACAAGGGGTCCATCAGGGGTGCATATTATCGCCTTACTTATTTAACTTGTATACTGAAAATATAATGAGGACTGTTAGAGAAGATGTAGACAAAGAATATTACGATGCCATAACAATTGGACGTTATGAAATACCAGAGATTAGATATGCTGATGACACAGTAGTACTGTCAACAACACAAAAAGGAATGGAAAAACTAATTATGTCAGTCCATAAGAATAGTGAAGAGCAAAACCTCTATCTTAATGCAAAGAAAACTAAATTGATAACAACTGACAGAACAAATAAGGCAGTTGAAATATGTATCAATGAGGAAAAATTGGAAGATGTGGAGAGTTTTGAATATCTTGGATCATTACTAACTAATAATGGAGATACAGTGAGGGAAATTAAAGGAAGACACTTTTCGAAAAGTAAAGCAACAAAAGAAGCTGTGGAGAGGAACAGTCAGAACTACAAAAATAAGATTTTTAAGGTCATGCACCTTTCTCATCACAACATATCCCTGTGAGACCTGGACACTTAACAAAACAGCTGAGAAATGCCTTTGAATGTAAATGGTACAGAAGAGTTCTTCAAATATCATGGACACAAAAAATAACAAATATATCCATACTACAAGAACTTAATATTGAGGAAGGCTGACTAGTAAAGAGGATTAAAGAGAGAAAACTTAAATATTTTGGACACATTAAACTTCATGATAATTTAGAGAAAACCATCTTGGAAGGGTACATAATGAGGAAAAAGAAAGAGAGAAAGATCAAGGCGAAGATGGCTGCAAGATATCATTGATAATCTGCAGATGGAAGCATCAGCAGCAGGGCATCTTGCTCACAACCAAGAGGCCTACAGAAGAGCTGTTAGGGAGGCAAATTTCCGCAACGGACATGCAAATGTCTGACTGATGATGAGTTAAGAGCAGTGTTGCCAGTTCCGCAGTTTTCCCACGCAGTTGGGCTGCTTTTAAAAGTTGGTTGTTGGAAATTATGAGCAGTTGTGGGTTGCAGGTTTTTGGGCTGGTTCTGACTTTGGTAGCTGTAATTTGGGCTGCAGATAATGGCACATCAAAATTGTCATTAAACATCATCCGCATTCAGTTGCAAATCATCATAGCTGGCATGTAATATGTGATACACTTGCATAGCTGAATAATTTTTATTACATGTATTTGCAGTCATTCTCTATCTTTTGTGGTCGTTGTGAAAACCACTTCAGGTGCCTTTCCTTTCCCATGCCACTTAGTCATTTCACTGAGGTATTTTTCTCATGACTTCCCCTCTTCCTTCTTCCCTTGAATTTTCTGGTTATTATTAATTCAGCTTTTGTCATCTCATGACATGTCCAAGAAATTTTGACCATCTTTTTTCTTATCATTTTAACTAGTTTTCATTGTTATGAAACTTCTTTGAGGACCTCTTTGTTTTTCAGTGTCCAAGGTATTTGTTGTATTTCTGTTGTGCTTCCAATTTCTTTGTCACCTTTTTTTGACTGTCCAGGTTTCAAAACCATATAGCAGTATTGGCTGTAGATAGTGCTGTACTACCTTTCCCCTCACTTTTAGGGACATTTGCATATTTGTCAGTATCTTTTTAATGTAATAAAAAGCTGCCTTTGCCTTGCCTGTTCACGATTTTATTTTGCTTGTGAACTTGCCATCAGCTGTTATTGATGTTCCAAGGTAATTGAATTTATTTAATTGTGTCAGTATCTTCTCTTTTGAAAGGATGTTACATGCTGGTATGTTTATTCTTTTTTCAATATTTTTTATCATTGTTTTCTGTCTTCTTGGTGTTTTATCTCGATGCTTCTTTTATTGCTGTCTTCGGTAATCTTGTTCACAAGTTTCTGCAAATTGCTTTCACTTAATGCAGTTAGAACGGCGTCGTCTGCATATCTCAGGTTATTCCTGTTTTACTTCCTTTCACATTTTTAATGCCTCACATAATGGTTTCACTGATCAGGTGACAGTATGCATTCTTGCCTTACACCTCATTTTATATCCTGATACTCATCTATGTCATTATTCATTGCTGCTCTTTGCTTCCAGTACATGTTCTTAATAATCTTCATATCTTTGCCATCTGTATTCAGTTTTTTTAGCATTTATATCATATCTTCAAGCCTAACTCTTTCATGTTATCAGTAAAGCATAAGTTTTACTTCTAGAGGTCGTTTGTTATAGTTCTTAATATAAACATTGTGTTACTTGTGCTTTTTCCTTCAACAAAACTACATTGTTCTTCTGCAGTTTCAGTTCTTTCTTATTTTGTATTCTCAAGTTAATAATTCGTAATAGTATTTTTGTGATATGGCTCATTAGACTGATTGTGCAGTGTTGATCATATTGTGTTGTTCCAGCTTTCTTTGCAATTGCAGTAAGAACTGATGTGGATAGATCTGATGATATATGTCCTGTGTCATAGATCATATTTATGAAACTTGTTACTTTTTCTATGCTGATATCTCCTATTGCTTTGATCACTTCTCTTGTGATGTTATCAGGTGCTGGTGCCTTCTTTGCCCATATTTGTTCGAGTGCATTTCTTACTTCCATTTCCAGTATCAGTAGTGTGGTCCTTCATTATTCATGATTACATTGAACTGCTTATTTCTCTGGTCATTTACAGATCTCTTACGCGCTCTGACCATCTCTCCATGATATCTACTCTTTATATAATAACTTTATCCTCCCTTGTTTTCAAACAGCCAGTTGTTTTGTATTGTTCTTTTCCCACAGTTATAACTTTTATTGAAATTATTTGCCATTATAAAACCATTTCAATCTCATCTCATTGGTCAAATAGCCACCTTTCTATTTCTCTTCCTTGCATTATCTTCTTATTTTTGTGTTAATCTCTTCATACATTGTTTGGTTATTTTTGTTCTTCCTTCTCTTCTCCATCAATTCTGGACTGCATCTGTCATATGCTTTTTCTTGGCTTGTTTTTGTGCATTTTGTACTGATGTCTCTAATGCTTGGTGGAATGAAAAGTTTTCCATTTATCATTTACATCTTGAAGTAATATTTTGTAATCTGATAATGCATCATATCTGTTGATAAATTAGCTTATTTATTTCTCAAATCCAGAAACCTTGCCTTCAACCTGGAAAATAGGTCAAACCATCTACCATCAGCAGTTTTTGACTTTGACATTGAATTCTATTTGCTAATGCATGGGTCTAAAGTTGAGCATACATTAGTGGAACAAATAAAATAATGCCGTCATATGATCTTTTTTGAACTTCTGAAGGAATTGCATGCAGTAACTGGAGTCTCTGGCTGCTTTCTCACCATATATTATTCTTGGAGCTCATAAAATTCAGGTATTGAAGTTGTCACTTTTGTAGAAAAGGAATCTGGGAGATCTGGAGCAGCAGTGCATGAGAGTCAGCAAAATGTGGCTAAACCTCAGTGATAACGACATTGTGCAATTTAGAATAACCGTAGGAAATCACACAGATGGTTCTGGTGATTATGATTTCCTTCAGCTGGGACCAAACAGTTTTAATTTTAGTCAATGAGACAGCTTTATAAAAATTAACATGTCTTCATAAATGACTCTAAAATGGATCATTTTTGACATTTTGCTTGTATTTGCTGCCCTGAGCAAATAAATTGGGCTCCTTTTGGGGCGGATTTGTCAGCCAAACAGGTGGGGTGTTTTGCAAAGGATCTGGCAACACAGGCTAGCAGCTGTGCTGCAGAAATTTTGAGGGAGGCAGTTTAACATTATTAGTTATTATTATAAGTCTTTTTTTTTTTTAAAGCTGCAGGGTCTGACAAGTGTTTATAATTTTTAGATAAAAGGGATGGCGACCACAGTAAAACTAGTTTAAATAATAAAGGTAGATAGAGGTGTATGGTGTAGTTTTACAAAGTGGCAGAGGGAGTGAGTAAAGTGAGAAAAAACGAATAGAAAGTATGAGAATGTATAAATAAAAAACATACAACATCCGATATTTCAGCGTGAGTCTTTTTCGAGGATTCCATGCACAACGAGACAAAAAACAAATAACTAAATGAAGATAATTTGTCTGAGTACTGTACTGTACTGTTCCATAACACTAAATTTTTTTACGGAGATGGAGTTGTTGACTCCATGCACCTGGAGGACCATAACAATACACAAAACTATAATAAGACCATCTGTCATGTATGGATCAGAAATGTGGAGTACAACAAAGAAAGATGAACAACAATTGCAGATCTTTGAGAACAAGATCCTAAGAAGAATCTTTGGGCCGATACTGGATACCAACAGTGGAGAATGGAGAGCTAGAAAGAACACTGAACTGAACAGTTTATTTAAATCCCAGTGAATTATAAATGTCTTGAAACTGAACAGACTACGCTGGCTGGGGTATGTGGAAAGAATGGAAGAGAACAGACAAACAAAAATGATGTATGCACAAGAGATGAGGGTAACAAGACCAAGGTAGACCAAGACAGCGGTGGAAAGACAACGTAGAAGAGGATATAAAAGAAATTGGTGCCATCAACTGGAGAGAGAAGATTAGGAATAGAGAGGAATGGAGGCGAACTTTATCTGCAGCAATGAGCCTTAATGGCTTAGAAAGCTGAAGAAGAAGAATACTGTACTTATATAAAAGTTTTGAGAACCACTGCCATTCTGTTAGAAAATACAGCTATAATTACTTGATATATCTTGGCACCATTCAACTACCATAAAAATGATATCTCAAAAAAAGACAGAGTAAACTGTGTTTTTGTGACCATGGAATGTGGTCATGTAAATTACATTGTAAGATATGTGTAATTATGAATTATTAGTTTGAGATGCTGTGATGGAGACATTAAACTTGTAATAGAAGCATTATATACAGTCATTAATTTGTCAAAAAGATTTTCTTACTTCATGGACCAGATCTAATTTACATGCTTTTGAGCAGGCTCATATATATGGATACACTGGATCTCGACTAGTTTTACTTTCTGTTCCTAACAATAGTAACCTCAGCACCTGTGATCATACATACAGTTTTTAAGGAGTCAGTGAATTATTGTTTCAGAATGATACCAATGTTTTAAATATTCAACCATGTTATCATAGAATGCATGATAAATCTTAAATTTATTTTCTTTAGAAAAAAAGACATTTTTTAAAACTTGCTGTAAGACATTCCTGTGTTTCTTTACCTTTCAGATTTGATTTGCTTGATGAAAAGAGTTACATAGAAGAAAGAGAGGCTACTATAAAATCTGTAACACACATGCTGATTGGATTAGAGACACTGTGGACTACATGGACTGATGATGAGATTCAGTACAGAATACGTGAGATTTTATTGCTTTTGAATCTACGTGGAATCCTGGATCTTTTAGGGATCAGAAAAACTGTGGGCACCATTAGTCTTCTGCCTCCTTCTCGGAAGTCTTTACTGGCATCATTCACTGTCAAATACATCCAAAACAGTGAGCTCTCAGTTGGTGCAAGAGCTCTCTCAAAGCATTTCCATAGAGACCATTCAGATTCTTGGTGGGGAGACTGTACTGGCACAGAAGCAGCTAAGAATCATCACGCTTTAGAGTTGATGAATAAGATTCTGGATAGTGCTGTATGGATAAACATCCACTGGCTACCCCATGATATACACATAATTGAGGCACGACAAGATCAGGGATATGGCATAAGATGGTCTGCTGATGGATCGAGCTTTAGAGGCTTTTTAGAGCCTCAGATGATTGATGGTCATGAAGTTGGCTGGAAGCATTGAGCAATGAAACCAAGAGTTTTATAAGCAGAACTTTCTATAAGCACTACCCTAGTTAATAATTTATTCATTCATGTAGCCTCTCCATCACAGGTCATTGCTTTCTTGATAGCCAGTATAAAGATTTCTTATGAGCTGACAATAACTAATATTTTATAGCATTGGGTTTCTAATGATGTTGGCAACTCCATCTTTATGTTAAGAAAAGTTTGCAGCTGAATTTGTAAATTCCTACCATTATCAAAGTTGGTTAGAGACAGAGGATTTAACAGAATATTACATCAGGTACTATTCTGAGTCAGTATGTGAAGTAAAAAAAAAAAAAATTGTACATTTCTGAGGCTTTTTAATAATTATATGAAAATGGACATTTTTTTTTCCATTCACTGACTTTCAGCTCAGGAGTGTGCAGGGTGCCTTGTTGTGGACATTCTCTATCTTCATATGCAGCTTCCCTAACACAGTTTGTAAAGAATCAGTTTTAATAAGTGAGTCATGCTTGTAGTTAATATATTCACATGAGAATAAATATTTCATTACTCCTTCATCCACAAAATATCTTTATACTTTGAGTGATTACAAAAAAGCATTCACAGATTCTATACTTTTTTATATGGAAATAAATTGTGTTATTTCTGGATTTTAGAAAATCCATAAAAAATAGCTGGATGCTGAAAAATATACATTTTTCTTGTTCTTCATGGACATATGTACAGTGGTCTACTTATCACTTTACAGATCTTCACCTTGTCAATTTTCAGCAAGATGTTTTGAGCATGAATAGTTTTTGATCATAAGACTAAGTATGTAAATATACACAAAGCCACTGCCAAATGTGGTAACAAAATTTTAAAACTTTTTAAAACAAAAGTAGAACAGCTTTATTTATTACCAAGCACACAGTTTACACCTGAATGATATGAAAACACACAGGACAAAGAAATAGAGAAAGAAGATAAAATATAAATTCACGTGAATGCTGTTATATACAAGTGTGTATATATATATAATGCACGCTCTCTCTCTCTTTTTTGTCTTGTCTCCTTCCTCATATACCTTTCAGTGTTGATGGGACAAATAGACATCTTGATAGGTTTCGATGATTTGCTTCATATAATGGGATATTTAATGCATCTGTAATCTCCCCTCTCCATTTCCTGCATGGGCGGCGTCTTCTTCTGTTACCTACAAATCTTAGTGTGAGTGTTTTCTGTGATATACTGTGTGGTGGTAACTGTGTAACATGGCCAGACCAGTTGACTTGCTGTTTCTGGATATAGTGTAATACTGGTGTTACTCCAACTTTTGCCCTGATGGTATTATTTCTTATTTGGTTTTTTCTTGTTACATTTAGTACTCTCCTTAAACATCTCATTTCTGTCGTGGTGATTTTTCTTTTGTTCTTGGGTGTTAGCATCCGTGTTTGACATTGATAGCATAGAGTTGGGAGGAAAATTTTGTTGTATAGTGCCCATTTTGTTTCAGTGGTGATGTTTTTCAGTAAAGGAGCCATTTGTCCAGTGACCAGGTTTTGCTTACATGGAGATCGCCAGCAGGGATTAGGAAGATCTAGTGTGAAACCAGTGAATCCAGGATGTGACAAGCTTATGGGTCTTTACAACAATAGCTATCAGAATGATGTAAACAAAACAGAGCCAGCAAACTATAGGTGGTGGGGAATGGATATCGTTGAGGCACTCATCGGATTCTTCATCTCAAACTCAGAATGTCTCTGTGGAACTGTCTCTAAGCTGCCTAGCCAACCAGCGTTGCATGCTGGATCTGACATGGAGAAAGGGTTTAAGTATAGCCACCTGAGGCTGGAAAAGTTTTGGACAAGCCAGCCTACACCACTGTTTTCATGGCAGTCCGAGCAAGACCACAGTTTGCCCTATCAAGGAACGGTGCTGAAGTGGGAGGTACCCAGTCAAAAGGCATGTTGCAAAAATCAGGGTACCACACATCAATGTGCGTACGAAGATTTCTTCTCCCACTATGATCATGACTTATTTTTCAGCACTGCTGTGACTTTTATATGCCCTTCCTAAATTATCCATGTTCTTGCTGTAGGTCTTTTTCTGATGTGGCCATAGGTGCTTGATTGTCAGCAAAAAAGGATTTCATTTATGGTCCTCCTACTGGGTATGTCTTCTGGAAGGTTTTGTGGGTTTATTGGCATTCTTTCTGAGGTTGGGCTGTTGGGCAGCTTTGTTGTGGAGTTTTTACTATGTATGTTAGGTTCTTTACAGATGTTGTCAGTGTATGTTATGAATCAATCAATCGAGTGCCGTGCCGTGTGGCGTAGGTGATCATTTCTCTCCACAGTTCCCTGTCTTTAGACTTGATTATGAGATCCACTGGTGACTTTCTTCCTAGCCACACTGACAGCCCATCCAGTAACTTCTCTCTCTGTCTTCCTCTGTCTCTTTTTTCCCTCAATTTTTCCAGTTGCCGCAATGTGTTCCAATTTTCCATTGTCAGTATCATTTTTGGGGTTGGCATAGTTTGCATATCCAGGGAGGTGTATGCTTGTGTTAATTTCCTGTAGTAAGAAAGTATCAAAGTCTCTTATCTTGCGTTGTTTAGGGCATTTTTGTTTGACATTGCCACAATTAAAGTAGTGTGTTAGGTGTATTCTGTCAACCAATCTGTTTTTGTCTCAAAATGGTTGAAATGCTAAAAGGTTGAAGATTTTGTTCAAGTTGAAACAATCAACATTCATTAGTTAAACTGATCAGAGCTCTCTGTTGAAATGAATTTAAGGTCTTTTTTTTTCTTCTGAGCATTCTGAGTTATGTATTTTTAATAATACAGTAATTTTTAAAAAAATGTTCTACATTGTTCAATGATTTATGACAACTGTCATAAATGTCTTTGAGTAATTACATTTCAGCTTTGTTGGCCATCACATCATTTTGTTGTATTTAATGGTTGAATGCTATTATTTTAAAATATGAAATAATTATAGGAGCTTATTTTTCTCCTAGGCATGATTATGCTGTAATATAGTTATTAAGTGATGTTATTTATAAAATTACAAATTTAAAGAATGCTTTTATGATGATCCAACAAGGACAGTAACATATGTGATAAATACAATGTAGATGCTGTATTTCTATTTGTGATGTATGTTTTTAATACTATATATGAAGTTAATCAATGAAAATGAATGTTTTGCATATGAATAAAGTTATAGTGAGAAACTAGCATGTTTATATAATTTTACATCCTTCCTGTGCCATTAAACATCACATAGCATGGTAGTTTGTCAAGTTTTTCTGTTTATGGCGAGGTTTTCAACCTCATCAAGTGATTTTATGCCTACTGATTTGGCCTCTCCCCCGTGTAGTACCCAGGATCTGCAAAGAATAGGACCACTGTTCCCAACCACGCATGATCGTAAAAGGCGACTAAGGAGGGTTCAACATAGGGCCAGCAACCCTATCTGGTAAAAAAAAAACTATCAGACTGCTACAGAAACAGAAGCAAGGGAAAAAACAAATGCAGGTGGAAGGAGAAATGCTTATCAGGAAACTGAGCCCATGAAGGTTGTGGATGAAAGCCAACCACTGGAAGTCCCCAGCCTGACTGCAGACCTCCTGGAACCTAAACACAAGATGCAAATAGGCAACTGGAATGTAAGAACACTTAACCAGACTGGAAAACTAGCACAAACCATCAAGGAAATGCACAGATACAAACTAGACATAGTAGGAATACAAGAAGCAAGATGGACAGGACAAGGCAGAAAGAAATTAACAGCACAGCATACAGAAGATACAATAATTTGGTCAGGTAAAGAAGATCATCATGAAGGAGGAGTAGCACTGATTATAACAAAAGAAGCATCAAGAGCATTGCTGAAATGGACTCCTATAAATGAGAGATTATTATATGCACGCTTCAACTCAAGATTCACGAAGCTGTCTATTATAGTGTTATGCACCAACAGAAGCAGCTGAAGAGGAATTAAAAGATTTTTACAACAGCCTCCAAGCCACAGTAGAAACAATACCCAAGCATGATATGCTACTTATCTTGGTCGACTTCAATGCAAAAGTAGGTGAAGGAAATGAAGATAGAAGAAAAATCATGGGAAGAGAAGGAATCGGAGAAATAAATGAAAATGGAGAAAGACTGTGCAGTTTCTGTGAAGAAAACATGATGACCATCGGAGGGACAATTTTCCAACACAAAAACATCCATAAGGTGACCTGGAGGTCACCAGATAAAACCACAGAAAACCAAATCGATCACATACTAATAAACAACAAGTGGGAACAGTCACTACAAGATGTGCAAGCAAGGAAAGGAGCAGATGTAGGAAGTGATCACAACCTTCTGGTAGCAAAAATAAAACTAAAATTAAGGAAAGCCAAAATCGGAGAACACAGAAAGATACGTTTTGATACAAGAAAACTGAAAGCCCAGCAAACAAGGAATGAATTCTCAATAGTACTTAAGAACCGCTTCAGTGCCCTACAAGACAAAGCAGAAGTGTCTACACTATCTGTTTTTCTTGCATCAAACTCAATAGATACCCTATCTTCACTGGCTAGTAAAATAAGACTTGAAATTAACAAGAAGAAAACAAAAATAATGAAACTCCCCATTAACCAAGAAGGAAAAATATACATAGAAGAACAGCTGTTGAAGAAGTAAATCAATTTGCATACTTCAACAACTACATAGACCAGGATGGTGAAACCAGAAAGGAAATTAGAATTCGAGTTGCAAAAGCAGAGTAAATTATTAAATCATGAAAGATAATACTTCTGAAATTAGTTACAGAGAACTTTCAGATATTTCTCATCTAAGCTCAATCTTTTCCATCTCTTGTTATTGTCCGCCCATTGTACATCTTTGTCTCCCGCTTGCCTTTTTTTTCTTTCCGCTTTTCTTCCACGCATGCTTTTCATGACCATGACTGGTCGAAGCGTTTACTGGTTTCTGCGCAGTAGCTTCGGCAGACCTGGTTTATTTTTCCTGACTGGTTCTGTTATTATTGCTAGATGGCGTGATGCTATATGTACCTGGGACCAGTCAGTCCGTCCACCTCTCAGCTTGCATAAAATAGGAAAAAGGAGCAGCTTTATTACTTCATGATTACAAAGTTGTGACGTTTCGGCGTGAGCCTTAATCATACAAAAATATACAGGACGAAGAAATAGAGAGAGGAGATAAAGTATAGATTCACATGAATACTATTAAAAAAACTTTTTTTTTTAAAAGAGTACTTAGCTGTAAATTGTAAGGCGTGACTTGTCTGGCAGTGTGTGTAGAACGTGGAGACTGTTTAAATAGAGACCTGTGATATATGGTCGGTGGATTGTAACTGGGGGTGGTGGATGGGGAACTGGGGAGGGGAGAGAGAGTGATACAATATTGACCTTGCTGGGAGAAGTTGAAACAGATGATTGGGGAAGAGGGGTTGCAGAGTGATGCTGTGAGGAAGTTTGAAAAGTAAGAAGGGTTGGACTTAGTGGAGAGGCCCTATAATGAAGAGAATGTTAAGTGTAGCTAAACAGCGCTCTAGCATCCAATAATTTTGAATGCAGTGGTTCTCAAGCGCCAGGCGGCTTGTGTCATTGTTTGATGGCTGTTCGTAAAATCAGATTTGCCTCTGTGGTTGGGGCCATTGAATATTTAAACAGTCTCCACATATTTTAATAGTCTCCACATTCTACTAAATCCATTCCTGACACACACCGCCAGACAAGTCACACCTTACAATTTACAGCTAAGAACTCTTTAAAAAAAAATTTTTTTTTGTTAATAGCATTCATGTGAATCTATACTTTATCTCCTCTCTCTATTTCTTCATCCTGTATGTTTTTGTATGATTACGCCTCACACCGAAATGTCACAACTTTGTAATCGTTAAATAATAAAGCTGCTCCTACTTTTTCCTATTTTATGCATTCTGGTATCACAGCTTTACTGCAGTGCTTCATGTATAGTTATATACTTATACACTAATTATTGTGTGACAGCCCATCCAGTAACTTCTCTCTCTGTCTTCCTCTGTCTCTTCTTCCTTCAATTTTTCCAGTTGCCACAATGTGTTCCAATTTTAATCTTCGCAGGAAATGTCCTATAAATCTCGCTTGTCTGCCTCTGATCTTTGGTATAATTTGGTTTTTAACTCCAGCCTCTCTTGAGACTTCTTCATTGGTTTTCTCGGCTGTCCATGGTACCTTCAACATCCTTCTTATAAACCACATCTCCATGGCCTCCATTTCTCACTGTACTCTCTTATTCTTAGACCATGCTTCACATCCATAAAACAAAATTGGATCGATGTAACACTTAAGTACTCGGAATCCTGTTTCCATTGATATGGATCTGTTGCACAAGATGTGTCTCATTGTCTGGATTGCTGACTTGGCCTGAGCACGTCTGCTTTTTATTTAATTGTGACATTTCCCATGAGCTATTATAATCATTCCTAAGTACTTGAATCTATCAACTTGTTTCAGTTCTGTGCCATCATTGGTAATGCTACATTTTGGTGGTATTCTTTTCTTTGAGATGACCATCTTATCTTACAACACACGATTAAAAAAAACAAAAAACTAGGTGATGCATCGCAATTGGTTGGCCAATTTAAAGGAGTCACAAATCTCCCCCTAAAGATGGATTTCTTTCCAAGCACATGCTGATATCAAATGGTATATCAACTGGTAAACAAAGCAACAAACTTGGGCAACCTGCAAATGGACAGAGCAGATATTGTAACAGCCACTCTATGAAAATTACAGAGAGATGAGCAAAAAAATTTTGAATGCAGCATCTATCACCAAAGACTATGTGAATGGGAAATAATGAAGGGCAGTGGCAGACATTCAGAACTTCACAGAATAGACTGAGTTAATGTGCCATTGGCATTATCACCCAACACACACTACAAACACCACTGAGATTAAAGGCTGAGCACATATGGGAGTGTCCTGAGTGCAAGGAGACTCATCTCTAGGCAAGCACCAGAGTCTCATTTGATCCATTTTCAGGTTTATATTCACACAACAAAAAAGTTACCAGCAGGGCTACTTATCTCATTAAACTATGCCATAACAGAGATTGCGTCGATCTACACCTCGGCTCTTCTGGTTCTTGTGATCTAGCAAACAGTTTGTGATGCCATTAGCTGTAGTTCATGTGCTTGCCACTGAAATAAATAACAGGTTTATTTGAATAATTGCTAATACTTTGAGTAAAGTGTTGAAACACGGTTTAGTTGGATGAAATGAGAGATGAAGTTCTAAGAGAACACATATTTAATTTTGAGACAGACATAAATAATTGGGGTGACCTTTGACATTCATGTGGTATGTTTGTGTGTGTATGTGTGTGAAAGAGAGAGAGTGAGTGAGTGTTGCCAACTTTCTCATCCAAAAATATCTAGAATTACTCCAAAATATATCTAGAAGTATCTAGATATATGAACTATTTTTTAAAACAATGTGTAAAGTGAAAATTAATGGATACTTTTAATTAAAAGTACTACTAGTATCATCATCAGGTGCTGTGCTGACTGGTGTTGGCTATTATGCTTCTCCAGACTACACAATCCTTCATGCAGGCCATCAGCTCACTTGGTGATCTCCTCTCACACCATCCCGTCAGACTGTCTAGTATCATTTCTCTTGGTCTTCCTCTTGATCTTCTTCCTTCTATTTTTCATGTTGTTATAATATTTTCAATGCCCCTTCTTCTCATTGCATGTCCTATGAAAGTACATTGTCTCTCTCTTATTTTTTTGACAATATTTTTTTGTCTCTCCAGCTCTTCTCCTACATTCTTCATTAGTTATTTTTGGTGTCCAGGGGATTCGCAACATTCTTCTAATAAACCACATTTCTGCCGATTCCAATGATTTTTGTGCTGACTTGTCTATTGTCCATGATTCACTTCCATATAACAAGATAGGTTCAATATAGCATTTTAGGACTCGTTTTCTAACATTCATTGATAAGGATGTGTTGGATAATATGTTTCTCATTCTCTGAAATGCAGTCTTTGCTTGGCCTATTCTGCTCCTAATTTCTGTTCTGCATTTCCCATCTGAAGTTATTACTGCTCCAAGGTATTTGAATTTCTGCACCTGCTTTAGAATGGTTCCATTTAATTTTATACTGCATGTTGGTGGATTCTGTTTCTTAGATTCTAACCATAGTCTCTGTATTTTTTATGTTCAAAGTAAGGCCTTTCTGTTCACTTTCTTTGGTGACTTTATCCAAGAGATTTTGCAGGTCTTGTTGGTTCTCAGCTATCAGTACTGTGTCGTCAGCATACCGAAGGTTGTTAATATTGTATCCTCCAATTTTTATGCCTGATTCTGTGATGATAGCTCTTAGAATATTCTCACTGTACAGAGAAAAAAGGCCTGGAGATAGTACACATCCTTGTTGCACCCCTTGTTTTATAGGTTGATATTTTCCAGTTCTGTTTTCAACTCAAATTGCTGCTTCTTGCTGCCAGTATAGGTCTTTGCCGTTTATATTGATAGGAATGGAAAAACTAATTATGTCAGTCCATAAGAACAGCGAAGAGCAGAACCTCTATATTAATGTGAAGAAAACTAAATTGATGACAACTGACAAAACAAACAAGGCAGCTGAAATATATATCAATGAGGAAAAATTGGAAGAAGTGGAGAGTTTTGAATATCTTGGATCACTGCTAACTAATAATGGAGATACAATGAGGGAAATTAAAAGGAGGACATCTATTGCTCTTCAGAAAGTAAAACAAATAAAGCATCTGTGGAGAGGAGCAGACAGAACTACAAAAATAAGATTTTTAAGGTCATGCATCTTTCCCATCGCAACATATGCCTGTGAGACGTGGACACTTAACAAAACAGCTGAGAAACACATAAATGCCTTTGAATGTAAATGTTACAGAAGAGTTCTCCAAATATCGTGGACACAAAAAAGAACAAATATATCTATACTACAAGAGCTTAATACTGAAGAAGGCTGGCTAGTAAAGAGGATTAAAGAGAGAAAACTTAAATATTTTGGACACGTCATGATAATTTAGAGAAGACCATATTGGAAGGATACATAATGGGAAAAAGAAAAAGAGGAAGACCAAAACGAAGATGGCTGCAAGAAATTGTTGACGATCTGCAAATGGACGCAGCAGCAGCAGGCCATCTTGCTCACAACCGAGAGGCCTACAGGAGTGCTGTTTGGGAGGCAAAGTTCCGCAAGGGACATGCAAATGAATGAATGAATTGATGTCTTCAAGCATTTTAATAATTTCATTATGTTTCACTTTGTCGAATGCCTTGGTGTAATCAATGAAGCATAAGTAGAGATCTTTCTGTACTTCTAAAGGTATTTCTGTTAGTGTTTGTAAAGCATAAATGGCATTGTGTGTTCCCTTCAACAAATCCAAACTGTTCATCTGCTGTTTCCATTTCTATCTTTTTCCTTGTTCTTTTCATAGTGATTCTCAGAAGTAGCTTCGTTATGTGATGTGAGAGGCTGATAGTCCAGTGGTCATCACATTCCTTTGCACTTGGTTTCTTTGGTAGTGCTATAAATGTGTATTTAAGATGTCACTGGGCATATATCTGCTGTTGTAAATGTCATTCAGTAACTTTGTTATTATTTTTATTCCTATCTCCTCTAGCACCTCTATTTCTTCTATTGTTATATTATCAGGCCCAGTCGCTTTTCCTTTCTTCATGTGTTTGATGGCATCTATGATTTCATCTTCAAGTATTGGTGGTCAATCATAGTTTTCAGTATCTGGTGTTAATTCTGGTCTTTATAGCTCACCGATGTACTCTGTCCACAATGTCTTCTTTTCCCATTAACATTTTACCTTCATTTGATTTCAAAAACATATGTGGTATATTTTGTTTTTCTGCCTGTGAGTTCACTAATTTATTTGCGCATGTTTTTGCTGTCTTTATTATGAGAGTCCTCTATTTGTCTGCACTGTTCATTTAACCACACTTCCTTTGCTTCTCTGCATTTGTCTTATTTATTTATTTATCTTGCTGTATTTTTCTTGGGATTACAATAGACTTCATAATGAAAAAATGCTGCACAGGTAACACAGGTATTGACTGGGTACATGGGACCCAACTAGAAGATCTTGATTTTGCTGATGACATAACTCTTATCAGTAATAATGTGAATTCCATGCAAGAAAAAACAGATAGCCTATCTTCACTGGCTAGCAAAATAGGACTTGAAATTAACAAGGACAAAACAAAAATAATGAAAATTCCCATCAATCAAAATGGAAAAATACACATAGAAGGGACAGATATTGAAGAAGTCAATCAATTTGCATACCTTGGCAGCTACATAGACCAGGATGGTGACACTAGAAAGGAAGTTAGGATCAGAATTGCAAAAGCAGCATCAATCTTCAAGAATCTTGAGAACATATGGAATTCAAAAGTTATAAGCACAAAAACCAAGTTAAGACTATTCAATTCAAATGTAATATCCACCCTCATTTATGCATGCGAAAGCTGGAAAACAACTAAAGAAATAGAAAAGAAATTAGACTCTTTTGAAAACAAATGCCTAAGGAAAATACTCGGCATCAAGTGGAATGAATTCAAGAACAACGCAGAGATAAGACAGATGACTGAACAACAACCAGTCTCACGAGTGATCAGGAAAAGGAGATGGACATATGTTGGTCACTTGATGAGAAGAAATGAGCAGAGAATCCCAAAACAAGCTATCAAGTGGAACACAACAGGCCGAAGAAAAAGGGCAGACCGCGTGAAACTCTGAAGAGGACATTATTAAGAGAGGCCAAGTTAACAGGCATAAAATCCTTTGTTGAGGTTGAAAGACTCGCCGAAGACAGGAAAAATTGGCGAACTACTTTGCGAGCCCTATGTGACGTCTAACGGCACGGGAAGGATATAAGATATAAGATAAGATTATTCTTGGTTATTTTTACTCCTCCTCCTCTTGTCCATCAGTCCTGAGATGTCATCTGTCATCAGTTTATTTTTAAGGGCTTCTTTTTTCGGTGATATTATCTCCTTAACAGTTTGGTGGATAGAATCTCTTAACATTGCCCATTGTTCATCTACACTATTTATCTTTGCTATTGCATTGTATCTATTTGTTATAATAACTTTGTATTGTTCTCGCAGTTCTTGGTCATTTTTAAGGATTTCTGTATTCAGTTTGATGTTTCTCACTTTTTCACATGCTTTATTTAGCTTTATTCTAATTTTTCCACAGAGTGGGTCATGGTCACTATTGCAGTCGGCTCTTGGCCTGATTTCTGTTGTCAGTAATGTATTCCGGATTCGTTTGTTGATTAATACGTAGTCTATCTGGTTAAAAGTCTTTTTGTCTGGGCTGCACCACGTTACCCATCTTTGGGGATGTTGTTTAAACCAGGTGTTTCCTACAACCATGCTATGTATTCTTGCCCATTCAATTAATTTACTACCTCTGTCATTCCTCTCCCCCAGTCCATAGTCACCAACGATGTCTGAAGTTCTTCCTTTACCAACTTTGGCATTAAAATCTCCCATGACTATAGTAACTTCATGTGATTTTGTGTGTTTTAGGGCTGTCTCTATGTCATTATAAAATAGTTGTATATCTTCTTCAGAACTTTCATATGTTGGAGTGTACACCTGTATAATATTTATGTTTATTGGTTGTCCTTTCAGTTGGGCTAGCAGAACTCGGTCCGAGATGTTCAAATATCCTACAGTTGTCCTTGTTGTTTGTTCATCAAATATTATTCCTACTCCTCATTCATGTTTCTCACTTCCTGAATATATTATTGTATAGAGTTTATCTTACCTGCACCTGCCCATTTCAACAGTATGTTATGCCCTCCCTCTTTAGATATATGTATGCAGAGGCATGTAGGCAGTTTTGGAAATACGATGTCAGCATACCTCATTCAAGATGGCTGCTCGCTTGGAAGCATATAAGCAAAAGAAACGGCGTGGCCTCGCACAGCTCGTGTGAAAGCATAACAAATTACGGATCTGCATTTTGAGTGTCATGCATGTCATTCATACTCACCCAACCTTTCTCCATGTGATTATCATGTGTTTGGACCCCTCAAGGAGGCGTAGGTGGAAAGAAGTTCAGTACAGATGATGAGATAAAAGAGGCAGTGCACAGTCTATCAGTTCCTCAAGGAATCCAGGAATTAATGAAGTGGTGACAGACCTCCATTGAACACTGTTGAAAATTGAAAGTAGATGGAGGTGTATGGTTCTACATAAAGATAGAAAGTGTGAGGAAAGTTGGAAAAAGCAACAGTGGCAGAAAGCAAGATCAGTATATGCAAATGAAAAACATAAAACAATCCAATATTTTGACAAAAGTCTTTTTCAGAGATCACATACAAAAATAAAATGACACAACAGATAAAAACATTAAAAATAGGTGAAAAATTCAGACTTTGCTTTTTTGGTTTTCTCCTAATAAGAAAGTCAGGCACAAAATGTGCCAGTTAGACATAGTAGAGCACAAAGTGGAAGCCAATGATTGGCTGAGTAATGTTGTAAAGGCATGATTACAAAGGGTACCATATGGTAAACAACATGGCATTATGCCCCAGATAGCCGTAGCATGCAGTTGGATACCTAAGGCCTAAACAAAAGCTGCCAAGATTAGTGGGAAGACAGTATGGGGATGAGTAGATAAAGGTTCAGAAAGAATAGAGAGACAGAAAGGGAAAGACTGTTTTCTAAACATACCTAGACAAGGGAGTTGACAAAGCCTATTAAGGGCTATAGAAAGATAGAAACAGCTGGAAAAGAAAAATCACCTCTGACAAGAATGAGAAAATGCAGGGAAGTGAGTGGGATTAAGACAAGAAAGTTGGGCATGAATAGCAGAAATAGAAATGGGATAGCAACTAGGTGGAAATGTAAAGTAGTTTAAAGAAAGTTGAAATTTACAGTTAATAACATCTGGGTGGAGACAGCCAGTCTGGAAAATATGGTGCTGTTTCAGAGTTTCCAAGATTGTTCGTCAGAAGAACAGGATCGGATTGCAGTTACAGAAATGTCCTGTTTTCCTTGGTGACTGGTGTCATTGCCCTCTTGGATAGTCATTCAGATGTTGGTGAAACCAATCACCTAAACATAAGCCAGTCCCTCATATCTTCTTCGAATGCACATTGGTGATGATGCAAGGTACCCTGATTTTTGCGATGAGCCTTTTGGCTGGGTACCTCTGTCTTCAGCACCTTTTCTTGCTAGGGCAGACTGTGGTCTTGCTCGGACTGCCATGAAGACAGTGGTGTAGGCTGACCTGACCATAACTTTGTTTTCCAGCCTCTGGTGGCTGTAATTAAGCCCTTCTCTACATCAGATCCAACATGCAGTGCTGGCTTTGAGATAGTTCCACAGAGACACACTCCGACTTTGGGATGAGGAATCCGATGAGTGGTTCAACGATATCCATTCCCTGCCGCCTATAGTCTGCTGGCTCGGTTTTGTTACATCATTCTTACAGCCATTGTTGTAAAAACCCATAGGCTTGTCACGTCCTGGATTCATTGGTTTCACATCAGATTTCCTCATCCCTGCCGGCAATCTCCATGTCTCCATCCATCCACCAACCTGACATTACATTTTACAAAACTAACAATTACAATTAGTGTTGATTGCTACAGGTTTCTGGGCCGCAGAAGTAGGTCAGAGTTTTTAAGCAAATAGATTTATGTTCCTTGTCTCACAAAGACTATGTTAAGATAAGTGTGTTCTTAACACAGTTGTTCCCAGGGGAAGTACCCCATATATACTAAAGGTAAAGCTGAAAGGAGGACATCTATTGCTCTTCAGAAAGTAAAACAAAGAATCTGTGGAGAGGAGCAGACAGAACTACAAAAATAAGATTTTTAAGGTCATGCATCTTTCCCATCGCAACATATGCCTGTGAGACATGAACACTTAACAAAACAGCTGAGAAACACATAAATGGCTTTGAATGTAAATGCTACAGAAGAGTTCTCCAAATATCGTGGACACAAAAAAGAACAAATATATCTATACTACAAGAGCTTAATACTGAAGAAGGCTGGCTAGTAAAGAGAAAACTTAAATATTTTGGACACGTCATGATAATTTAGAGAAGACCATATTGGAAGGATACATAATGGGAAAAAGAAAAAGAGGAAGACCAAAACGAAGATGGCTGCAAGAAATTGTTGACGATCTGCAAATGGACGCAGCAGCAGCAGGCCATCTTGCTCACAACCGAGAGGCCTACAGGAGTGCTGTTTGGGAGGCAAAGTTCCGCAAGGGACATGCAAATGAATGAATGAAAGCTGAAAGGTAAAATTCCAGTTTTCATGCCATTAAGGCATATTGGGGATATGATGTTGGGCATGTATATCCTTGACCTTTGGCACATGAAAGTGTGATGTTGTCAGTATCATGCCTGGCTGCATTTACCTGCCCAGATTTCTCTGGTACTCATTTCTAGAGGCTGAAAATTGAAAAGGAGTTTTGGAAAGTGGAAAACTGAAAAGAAGTTTTTTAATCATATTTGTCCATTTTATGTTTAATAAAATATTGCAGTTACTTTATGATTCAGCCTCGTATGTTAGTTCCATTAGTTATCAGTTATATTTAAAATTATTGTGATACATCAACACTTGTTCTGCGCTGCCTTTTCATAAACCTTAACTGTTGTGTGGAAGTTTTGTTTTGAAGGAGAAAAGTATGAAGAAGTAGGGGGAAGGAGGGGATGTGGTGGAGGGTATAGTTTGGTCTGAATTAATCGGTGAATAATTTGGATTAAATTTGTCACACAAAAAAAAAATGACAACAGAAATATGAGAACACATTCTCCATATATAAATTTAAAAAATTTTAAAATGTATTGTTGCTAATTTTTATATTTTGTATATAAATAAGAAATAAAAAGGCCAAACACTATACAGATGAGAATGTTTGAAACCAGAAAGTTGTGACAAATAACAACAGAAGTGAGGAACTGCAAACTGCACATCCTAGGAATAAGTGAGAGCAGGTGGTAAGAGACAGGGAAGATAAAAACAGTGATAGGAGAAACAGTGTTATTTTCAGGAAGAGCATCAACATCATGAATGTGTAGCCACTATATTGAAGAAAAGTATAGAAAAAGCATTGTTGGACTGGACATCTATAAATAACAGACTGTTAAAAATAAGACTGAGATTCATCATTACTATAATACAGCGTTATACTCCAACAAATGATAGCAATGAGGACAAAAAATAAAAAGAATTCCAAAAAGACATAGAGAAAACACCCATACATGACTTTGTAATAGTAATGGGAGATGTTAATGCCAGGGTTGGTACAGACAGTTTATACGAGAGGTGTTTGATAAGTTCTCGGCATAAGGTACAGATACTTGAAACACGCAGTTGATATTAGGTGCATCTGCAGATCAGGTTAATGTAAAATTAAACACCAAATTTCAAGAAATTAACTGCAACCAATTTTTTTTTACAGGCTACTGAAGTGGTAAGGGGTGGCAGAAATTGAGAAAATGGATAAAATTTCTCATCGAGCAGTCATTCGCTACCTCTGCGTCAAGAGCTTATCATAGTAGGAGATCCATGAGGATATGGTAGAGACTCTAGGGGAGAGTGCCACTTCTTACAGTACAGTGAATAAATGGGCAGCTCAATTCAAACATGGAAGGGAGAGTCTGGAAGATGACCCCCGTCCAGGAAGACCAAGAACGGTAACCACCGATGAAATCACCAGCAGAATCCGTGACATGATAATGGAGGATTGACGACTAACTGAGCAGTACATTGCTACTGAGTTGGGCATCTCCCAGGAATGTGTTCATGCCATTAATTCACAATGATCGTCAAATGACAAAGGTTTCTGCTCGATGGGTCCTGAAACTTCTTGGAGTTGATCACAAATGACAGCATCTGAACATGTCAAGAGACAATCTTGACCATTTTTCTGCAGATCCTGAAAAGTTTCTTCAGCAGTTTGCAACTATGGATGAGACTTGGGTTCATCATTTTCATTTAGAAATCAAAGAACAGTCAAAGCAGTGGAAACATCATGGATCCCCACCTCCAAAGAAATCAAGGGTGCTTCTGTCTGCAGGCAAAAGTGATGGCTTCCATCTTTTGGGATTCAAAAGTTGTGCTATTGGTAGACTATCTTCAAAAGGGCAGAACAGTCACTGGGGCCTATTACTCTAATCTTGTGAAGCAACTGCAGGTCAAATTGAAGGAAAAGCGTTGAGGGAAATTGAAGAGAGGAGTCATCTTTCATCAAGACAATGCTCCAGTTCACAAGTTTGTGGTGGCAATGGCTGCCATTCATTCATGCTGTTTCCAGTTTCTTGAACATCCTCCTTATTCCCAAGATTTGGCCCCTTCGGATTATTACCCGTTTACCAAACTCAAAAAGTAGCTCAGTTTGCTTCAGATGATGACGTCATTCATGCTATAGACCACTTTCTACTGGCACAAGATACTGACTTTTACAAAGAAGGGATCCGTATGCTCCAGGATTGCTGGACTAAGTGCATAAACTTGCAAGGGGACTATGTTAAGAAATAACCCCAAAAAGTTGTCCACAAATAATCTGTTGTACCTTGTGCCGAGAACTTATCAATCACCCCTCATATATTGAAAAAATAAGTAGTTATTAAATAATAATGGAGAAATACTAATAATTTCTGTGGCCAAAATGACTTAGTGATTGGAGAGATACTTTTTCCACACAAGGAAATACGAAATTAATGTGGTATTTATTTAATTGTAGGAGACATTCCCTACAAGATGTGAAAGTGAGGAGAGGAGCTGATATGGGTAGTGATCATCACCTAGTAGAAGCTAGGAGAAAATCTTTCTTTGAACCTTAAAGTGCCAAAGACACCTGTTCTGTGCCTTTTTTTCCACTCTTGCCCAGGTGAGCCCTCTGTTGCTCAACATCCTCTCTGTTGTTCTTCTCCATGTCTTCTTTGGCATATCCTTACTTCTGTTTCCCTGTGGTGCCCATCTTAGTGCTATTTTTGGTAGTGAGTTGTCAGTCATCTGAAGCACATGTCCCCAGTGTCTTTCCTCAATAATTGCTGAAAAGATGCTGTACAGGTAAAACTAGCATTGATTGGGTACATGGGACTCAAATAGAAGATCTTGATTTTGCAGATGACATAACTGTTATTAGTGACAATGTGAAATCGATGCAGGAAAAAACAGATAGCCTGTCTCCCTTGGCTAGCAAAATAGGTCTTGAAATTAACAAAGACAAAACAAAAATAATGAAACTTCTCATTAATCAAGAAGGAAAAATATATGTAGAAAGAACAGTTAATGATGAAGTAAACCAATTTGCACACTTTGGCAGCCATATAAACCAGAATGGTGATACCAGGAAGGAAGTTAAAAAATTCGAATTGCAAAAGCAGGGTTGTCCTTCAAAAATCTTGAGAACATATGGAATTCAAAAGTTATAAGCACAAACACCAAATTAAGATTATTCAGTTCAGATGTGATATCCACCCTCATTTATGCACATGAAAGCTGGAAATCGACTAAAGAAGACAATAAATTAGACTCTTTTGAAAACAAATGCCTAAGGAAAATACTTGGTATAAAGTGGAATGAATTCAAGAACAATGCAGAGATAAGATAGATGAGCAAACAACAACCTGTCTCATGAGTGATCAGAAAAAGAAGATGGACATATGTGGGCCATGTGATGAGAATAAACAATCACAGAATACCAAAACAAGCTATCAAGTGGAGCACAACAGGCCAAAGAAAAAGAGGTCGACCACATGAAACTCTAAAGAGAACATTGTTAAGAGAAGCCAGTTTAGTGGGCATAACATCCCTTGATGAAGTTGAAAGACTCGTTGAGAACAGGAAAACTTTGCAAAAACGTATGCGAGCCCTATGTGACATTTAATGGCACGAGAAGGATGTAAGATGTAAGATAGAGTAGTACACTTAGAACATTACTCTTAAATATCTCGATTTTCATCTTCATGCTTAGTTTTTTTTTTAGATTTCTGCATAGTCTGCAGAATTGCAAAAGCCTGTCTGGCTCTAGAAAGTCTGCTGTTGATGTCCTTTGTGCTCTCTCCATCTTCTACTATTCTACCGCCAAATTCACTGACCTCCTCCACTAACTTGCTATCTACTTTCAGTATATTTCTGACCTCCACTAACTTGCTATCTACTTTCAGTACATTTCTATTATTCATATTTTGCTTCATCAACTTTGTTTTTCCTACACTGATCTTTAATCCTATATTATTAGCATTCTGAGTTAGCTTATTTATTTTATCTTGCATATCTTTGTGCCTGCTTGACATTATACAATGTTGTCGGCAAAGTCAAGGTCCACAACCACTCATTGTAATCGTCTGCGATCATCTGATGTTTCCTCCCTTAACCAATCTACTGCTAAAATAAATAATGTTGGTGATAGCACACAATAATGCTTTAATTCTGTTTGTATCCTAAAGCTGTTGGAGATGTGTTCTCCACAGATTTCTTTACACTGAAAACCCTTGTATGGGACTGATGACATCCACTGTCTTATGGCTGTGCCATCTTAGAATTTTCCAAGTGCTTCTCTTTTGACATTGTTGAAGGCTTTCTCATAATCTATAAACAGTGCATTTGTTGTGCTGTGCTACTCATGTGCCATCTCTAATATTTGTCTAAGTGCAAATATGTGGTCTATACATGATCTTACTTTCCTAAATCCTGCCTGGTCGTTCTGAAGTTTCCCTTCAAGTGCTAGTACAATTCTGTTGATGATTATGTGCCAGAATACTTTACTGGTGAATGGCAGGAGGGTAATGCCTCTCTAGTTCCCGCAATCTCTGAGGTCACACTTAAAGAAGGGTAGTTTTCCACTTTTCTGAAGCTTTTTTTCTAGATCCCAAATTTGTTGTAGTATCCAGCATAGTTATTTTGGTGTTTTTGTCTCTTCTGCTTTCAAAATCTCAGCAATCACTTCGTCTTCACCAGGTGCCCTGTCTAATTTTAGCTTCTTTATTGCCTCCTTTACTTCACTTATTGGTTCTGTATTGATGTTTAGTTCCATTTTTGCTTCAGGTATGTCTGTTGTTTGTGCTGCTTGTGTTCTGTTTAGTAGGGTGTTGAAGTGTACCCTCCATCTTTCAATTTTTTCTCTTTCTCCACTGATCAGTTGTCCCTTACATGTCCTTATTGCACTCTCACATCTTGTGCTGAAGTTACCTGTCATCTGCTTTGTAATTTTGTATATGGTTTTCATGTCATTTGCATATGCTGCTTTCTCTGCTGCTTCTGTTAAGTTGTCATAGTATTGACGTTTATCTTGACGGTATGATTCCTTCACCTCTTTGTCTTTTTGTGCATAATTACTTGAAACTTGATCTTTCAGCTTTTGTGATTCAGTGTTCAGTAATTTTTACTTGATTTCCTTTCTTTGCTCTGTCTTTTCCCATGTGGTCTTGCTTATCCATTCCTCTTTTCTCCATTTCCGATATCCCAGCACCTCTTTTGCTATTTTCTGTAGTGTTTCATTGAACTCTATTATGAACATTTCTGCTTTGTCTTGTAGGACATTGAAGTGGTTCTTAAGTATTATAAGAATTTGTTTATTTTTTGCTGGTCTTTCAGTTTTGTTGTATCAAAACATGCCTTTCTGTGTTCTCCAGTTTTAGCTTTCCTTAATTTTAGTCTTATTTTTGATACCAGAAGTTTGTGATCACTTCCTACATCTTCTCTTTTCCGTGCTCTCACATCTTGTAGTGACCGTTTCCAGTTGTTGTTAATCAGTATGTGATCAATCTGGTTTTCTGTGGTTTTCCACAGTCTGGGGACCTCCAAGTAACTTTTTGGATATTATTACGTTGGAAAATTGTCCCTTGGATGGTCATCATGTTTTCTTTGCAGAACCCACACAGTCTTTCTCCATTTTAATTTATTTCACCGATTCCTTCTCTTCCCATGCTTTTTCTTCTATCTTCATTTGGGATGTGTGATAGGAAGATCAAAACTGAAGGTGGTGGGTGGGGAAACCGTGGAGTGGTAATCTAGCCAAGAGAAGGTGAAATATGTGATTATAGTTGGGGTAGAGGGGTTGTAATGTGATGCTGTAAAGAGGTTCTGAGCTATTTGTAACAAGTGAGAAGGGAGTGGAGCTTAGTATAGAAGGGATTATAATTGTTGAAGAAGAGGATGTTAGGTGTAGCTGAATAGAGAGTTTAACCCTTGTTGTTCCAGCATCCTGTAATCCTGAATGTAGTGGTTCTCAAGCGCTAGGCAGATTGTGTCATCTGTGTGATACTGTTTGATGGCTGTTACCAGAAAATCAGATTTGCCTCTGTGAGAGATAAGACATATGAGCAAACAACAACCTGTCTCATGGGTGATCACAAAAGAAGATGGACATATGTTGGTCATGTTGAGAATAAACAATTAGAGAATCCCAGAACAAGCTATCAAGTGGAATGCAAAGGGCAGAAGAAAAAGAGGTTGACCACGTGAAACTCTAAAGAGAACACTGTTAAGAGAGGCCGGATTAGTGGGAATAACATCCCTTGATGAGGTTGAAAAGCTTGCCGAAAACAGGAAATCTTGGCAAACAACTATGTGAGCCCTATGTGACGTTTAGCGGCAGGGGAAGGATGTAAGATGTAAGGTAAGATATATATATATATATATATTACATCCTTATATACATATATGCAGGAAACTCTCTACTGTAGAGAGCGGAACAACAACACAGAGGAAGTATCCCCCCTCAGACAAGTGTTTCGGCCCTATTAAACTTCTCACACTCCAAGGGGGGTGGGCCCCTCTGGGTCATGACTCCCAGAGGTCTTGTGAGTTGCTGCTTTTTTTTTCGTTCCTGATCCTGGGATTGAACCCGTGATCTTCCAGTCGGCACTGCACTTTTGAAGTGCATCTTTAGCGATTTAGCTACGGAGGACTGGTATTGGTTGTGGCAAATGAAATTACTTATGTTTTCAATGCTTGTTTCACATACTCCACAGCCAGCATGAGGCCTTTTCTGCTGTTTCTGAAAGGCTTCTCAATGCCCTTGTTCTTGCTTGTCCCTTTATGCCCAGTTGCTTCTTATATCTTATATCCTTCCTGTGCCGTTAAACGTCACATAGGGCTCGCAAAGTAGTTCGCCAATTTTTCCTGTCTTCGGCGAGTCTTTCAACCTCATCAAAGGATTTTATGCCTGTTAACTTGGCCTCTCTTAATAATGTCCTCTTCAGAGTTTCACGCGGTCTGACCCTTTTTCTTCGGCCTGTTGTGTTCCACTTGATAGCTTGTTTTGGGATTCTCTGATCATTTCTTCTCATCAAGTGACCAACATATGTCTTATATGTCAACATATGTCACAGTTGCTTACATAGGTCAAATGCTGATGTTGCTACAAATCCTCTTGCTCCCACTTCTACAGCTATCACTTTTGCCCCTGCCTCAGTTGCTTGACCAGATCATTGTACTTCTCAAATTTGAATAAATGCTGTTCCTCTATTCTAGTTTTGTACAGGACCGTAAGCTTGATCATTATTAATTCCTGTTTTTCTGTGGAGTACACTACAATGTCCGGTCGCATTCCTGTGTTCTTGATGGCAGTCGGGTATTCTCTTGTTCCTGGAAGGTCCGATATCACATCCCAGTCATTTGTACCATCTAGCAGTGATGGTAAGGGAATGTCCCTGATTTCAATATTTGATGTCGTACCATATATATATCTTACATCCTTATATATATTGTACCCTTCCAAGACTCTTCTCTAAATTAGCATGACGTTTCTCTCTCTCTGAACCTTAAGAGCCCAGGGCACATGGGGTTTCCGCAAGGGTTTTCCACAAATGCCTGTCCTTTGCCTTTTTTCCTGCTCTTGGCCAGGTGAGCCCTCTGTTGCTCAACATCCTCTCTGTTGTTCTTCTCCATGTCTCTTTTGGTCCACCCTTACTTCTGTTCCCCTGTGGTGTCCATCTTAGCGCTATTTTTGGTAGTGAGTTGTCATTCATTCGGAGCACATGTCCCAACCATCGCCAGCGTCTTTCCTCAATAACTGTTGTCAGTGGTTTCATCTACATCTCTGCCAACAAGATGTTATTTCTTATGGTGTTTGGCCAAAATATTTTTCTAATTCTTCGTAAACATTTAGTCTGGAAAGAATTCAACTTGTTTTCTATGGTTCTAGTGATTTTCCAGCATTCACTTCCATAGAGTAGTACACTTAGAACATTACTCTTAAATATCCTGATTTTTTATTCATGCTTAGTTTTTTAGATTTCCATATAGTCTGCAGCACTGCAAAAGCCTGGTTTGCTCTAGTAAGTCTGCTGTTGATGTCCTCTGTGTTTTCTCCATTTTCTACTACTCTACTGCCATGGTATACATATTCATTGACTTCCTCCACTAACTTACTATCTACTCTGAGTACATTTCTGTTGTTCACATTTTGCTTCATTAACTTTGTCTTTCCTACGCTGATCTTTAGTCCTATGTTGTTTGCATTCTGAGTTAGCTTGTTTATTTTATCTTGCATTTCTTTGTGACTGCTTGATAGTAGACAAATGTCATCTGCAAAGTCAAGGTCCTCCAGCACTGTGTCAAGGGTCCATTGTAATCCTCTGCGTTTGTCTGATGTTGCCTCCTTCATTAACCAGTCTATTGCCAAGATAAATAATGTTGGTGATAGTACACATCCCTGCTTCACTCCTGTTTGTACCCTAAAGCTGCTGGAGGTATGTTCTCCACAGATCACTTTGCACAGAAAACCCTCGTATAGGGCTTTGATTACATTAACTATCTTATGGGGGAGGCCATGCCATCTTAGGATTTTCCATAGTGCATCTCTGTTGACACTGTCAAAGGCTTTCTCAAAATCTGTAAACAATGCATATGTTGTGCTATGCCACTCATTTGCCTGTTCTAATATTTGTCTAAGTACAAATATGTGGTCTATGCATGATCTTTCTTTCCTAAATCCTGCCTGCTCTTTCCGAAGTTTTTCCTCAAGTGCTGGTACAATTCTGTTGATTATTCTGCAAAATACTTTACTGGTGAGTGGCAGTAGGGTAATGCCTCTCCAGTTCCCGCAATCTCTGAGGTCACCCTTCTTTGGTAGTTTTACTATAAAGTCAGTTTTCCACTCCTCTGGAGCTTTTTCTATATCCCAAATTTGTTGTAATATCTGGCAGAGTTGTTTTGGTGTTTCTGTTTCATCTGCTTTCAACATCTCAGCAGTCAGTTCATCTTCACCTGGTGCCCTGTCTAATTTTAGCTTCTTTATTGCCTCCTTTACTTCACTTATTGTTATTGGTCCTGTATTGATGTTTAGTTCCATTTTTTGTTCAGGTATGTCTATTGTTTGTACTGCTTGTGTTCTATTTAGTAGGGTGTTAAAGTGTTCCCTCCATCTTTCAATTTTTTCTTTCTCCACTGACCAGTTGTCCCTTTAGTGTCCTTATTGCACTCTCACATCTTGTGCTGAAGTTACCTGTCATCTGCATTGTGATTTTGTATATGGTTTTCATGTCATTTGCATATGCTGCTTTCTCTGCTGCTTCTGTTAAGTTGTCATAGTATTGACGTTTATCTTGACGGTATGATTCCTTCACTTCTTTGTCTTTTTGTGCATAATTACTTAAAACATGTTCTTTAAGCCTTTGCGATTTGGTGTTCAGTAATTTTTTCTTGATTTCTTTTCATTGCTCTATCTTTTCCCATGTGGTCTTGCTTATCCATTCCTCTTTTCTCCGTTTCCGATATCCCAGCACCTCTTTTGCTGTTTCCTGTAGTGTTTTATTGAACTCTAGTATGGACATTTCTGCTTCATCTTGTAAGACACTGAAGCGGTTCTTAAGTACTATTGAGAATTCATTTCTTGTTTGCTGGTCTTTCAGTTTTCCTGTATCAAAATGTATCTTTCTGTGTTCTCCGATTTTGGCTTTCCTTAATTTTAGTTTTATTTTTGCTACCAGAAAGTTATGATCACTTCCTACATCTGCTCCTTTCCTTGCTCGCACATCTTGTAGTGACCGTTTCCGCTTGTGATCAATTTGGTTTTCTGTGGTTTTATCTGGGGACCTCCAAGTCACTTTATGGATGTTTTTATGTTGGAAAATTGTCCCTCCGATGATCATCATATTTTCTTCACAGAAACTGCATAGTTTTTCTCCATTTTCATTTATTTCTTCGATTCCTTCTTTTCCCATAATTCTTCTTCTATCTTCATTTCCCTCACCTACTTTTGCATTGAAGTCGCCCAAGATGAGTAGCATATTATGCTTGGGTATTGTTTCTACTGTGGCTTGGAGGCTGTTGTAAAAATCTTTTTTTAATTCCTCTTCAGCTGCTTCTGTTGGTGCATAACAAACTATAATAGACAGCTTCGTGAATCTTGAGTTGAAGAGTGCATATAATAATCTCTCATTTCTTTTGTTATAATCAATGCTACTCCTCCTTCATGATGATCTTCTTTACCTGACCATATTATTGAATCTTCTGTGTGCTGTGTTGTTAATTTCCTGCTGCCTTGTCCTGTCCATCTTGATTCTTGTATTCCTAGTATGTCTAATTTGTATCTGTGCATTTCCTTGATGGTTTGTGCTAGTTTTCCAGTCTGGTTAAGTGTCCTTACATTCCAGCTGCCTATTTGCATCTTGTGTTTAGGTTCCAGGAGGTCTGCAGTCGGGCTGGGGACTTCCAGTGGCTGGCTTTCATCCACAACCTTCATGGGCTCAGTTTCCTGATAAGCATTTCACCTTCCACCTGCATTTGTTTTTTCCCTTGCTTCTGTTTCTGTAGCAGTCTGATGGCTTTTTACCAGATAGGGTTGCTGGCCCTATGCTGAACCCTCCTTAGTCGCCTTTTACGATCATGCGTGGTAGGGTACAGTGGCCCTATTCCTTGCAGATCGCGAGTACCACACAGGGGAGCATGATGTTTAATGTGTCCAAAATATTTAAGTTTTCTCTGTTTAATCTTCTTTACTACCAATTTTCTTCAATATTAAATTCTTGTAGGATGGATATATTCGTTCTTTTTTGTGTTCATGATATTTGAAAGACTCTTCTGTAGCATTTATATTCAAAGGCATTTATGTGTTTTTCAGCTGTTTTGTTAAGTGTCTAGGTCCCAGTGGTATATGTTGCAATGGGAAAGATGTATGCCCTTGAACATTTTATTTGTGTAGTTCTGTCTGTTCCTCTCCACAGTTTCTTTAGTTGTTTTACGTTTTGAAGAGTGATAGATGTCCTTTTAATATCCCTCACTGTATCACCATTGTTAGTTATTAATGATCCAAGTTATTCAAAACTCTACCTCTTCCATTTTTTTTCTCATTGATATATATTTCAGCAGTCTTGTTTGTTTTGTCAGTTATCAATAATCTAGTTTTCTTTGCATTAAGATAAAGGTTTTGCTCTTCACTATTCTTACGAACTAACGTAATTAGTTTTTCCATTCCTTTTTGTGTTGTGGATAGTAATTCTGTATTATAATACAGTAATACCAGTACAGTACTAGAACAAAAAAAAAAGACCGTTATATGCAGATCTGCTCAACCAGGCCTGGCTGTGGGGCGTAATGTACCAAAGTTGCGTGTTATCCATTCTCCTCTATAAAGTAGAATGCTGGAGAACAAATGAAAGGGAAATGAACAGATTGTCGTCATTCCACACAGCTTACTTCAGAAAGATTTTAATATGCGATGGACCCCGATGAAAAACGAAAGAGGACGACCTAAGGCTAAATGGCGAGAACTGTAGAAACGGAAATGAGTAGCATACAGCACAGCTGGGATACAATACAAAAGCACTCTGCAGACCGTGAGAGGTGGAGAGAATTTGTTGCTACCAAGCAAGATGCCAAAGGGCGTACCGGGCAATGATTGTTCTGCCGATCGCCGACCAAGGACTTGGATGGATGACCAAGGACTTGGATATAAACGAGCTTTCGAGCTTTTTTTTTTTTTTACTTCTTAGAAAATGTATTTCATGATGCGAGTAATAATTTTCATTTGTCTGCTGTCTTCCATTCTTCCTGAATGGCCCAGGCAGCGTAGTCTGTTCAGTTTCAATACGGTTATAATTCGTTAGGATTTAAATAAGCTGTTCAGTTCTGTGTTCTCTCTAGCTCTCCATTCTCCATGGTATCCTTTATAGGCCCAAATATTCTTCTTAGGATCTTGTTCTCAAAGATCTGCAGCTGTTCATCTTTCTTTGTTTTACTCCACGTTTCTGAATCATACATGACGGCTGGTCGTATTATAGATTTTTAGATTGTTATTCTGGTGTTTTGGGACAAGATTTTGGATTTTAACAGGTGCTGCAAGGCGAAGTATCTTTTATTCCGTATCCATACTCTGCTTTTAATTTATTCGCCTACTATGTTGCTTGTTGAAGGTTGTGCCTAGATATTTGTATGTTTCTGCTTTCCTTATGATCATATTTCAAACATTTATATAATATGGATCACTCTGCCCCTGGTCTCCTGATATCTGCATATACAGATAAATATACATACCGTAATATATTTATTAGGTATCTCAAATACTTTCATAAGTTTCCACAAGATGCTCCTCTCTATGCTGTCATAAGCTTTATTGAAGTCAATGAAGATATTATGTACTTCTTTTCCATATTCCCAGTGGTTTTCTGCTCACTGACGTAGATAAAAAATACTGTCCAAAAAAAAATCACTTAGCTTATATAAGCTTCATTTTTATACGTTAAAACAAACATTTTTTTCCCGGGTATCTCAAACAAAACCAAAAATTGTCACTAAGATATCAGGTCCATGATATAGTGTGAATGTTGTTATTCTCGTGTATAGTCAGAACGCAGTAGCTGCCCTTGCTAATCACACATTTTTCACCATAACTCACGTTGCGTTTATGGAAAAGTCGTGATTTTTGTGGTTAGCACGACCCACTTTCCACGCAAATTAAACCCTATAAAAGGATGAGGTTACGCAAACAAATTCAGTTAATTTTCAAGCAGACAATTATGGCGCGTCTGTCGCAAAATTTACGAAACTGCAAGCAGGCGAAAGTCAAAGTCAGGTTACCAGGCATTTAAACGTGCAGCAGAGTACTATCAGTCGACTTTGGCACCGTTTCCAAGCCACTGGCTCAGATGAAGACTGGCACCGCAGTGGACAAACCAGGTTGACAACAGCAGCTGATGATCACTTTATTCTGGTTCATCACCTCAGAAACAGGTTTATAACAGCTTCCTCAAGTGCCTAGTCATTGCGTGCAGGACGTCGTGTGTCTGATCACACTGTTCGGAATAGACTGCATGAAGCGGGACTAGTGGCACGACGACCTCACTGAGGTCCTGTCTTAACGAGACGCCATCGCCAAAATCGACTTGTTTGGGCCAACCGGTATCGGCCCTGGACAACTGACAATCAGTGGAGATGTGTCTGGTTTAGTGACGAATCTTCCTTTTTGTTGCACCACCATGATGTGCGGAGAAGGGTCTACCGTAGACCAAATGAACGTTTTGCCCAAAATTGCGTTGATGAAGCTCCGCCGCACTGTGGTGGAGGTGTAATGGTATGGAGAATGATCAGTTTCAACGGAAGGAGTCCACTGGTGCAGATTGAAGGAGGCCTGAATGCGCAACGATACGTCAATGAAATTCTACGACCCCATGTCCTTCCATTTTTGGTTGCGCAAAGGTCTGTGTTTCAACAGGACAACCCCAGACCCCATTCTGCACGGTTTATCACACAGTTCCTGACTGCCAACAACATTCTCACCCTTCCCTGGCCATCCCTGTCTCCAGACATGAATCCGATCGAGCACCTATGGAATGAGCTGCAAAGACGTGTTTTTCGCCGAAATGTTTCTCCAGTCAATCGTTGTGATATGTGGCAGGCACTCCAGAAAGAGTGGGCAGCCATCCCACAGGCGCACATCAGACATATGATCGCATCTGTGCCCATGAATTTGAGAACCCCTGGGACTAACAAATTCTTGTCACACAGATGCAAGAAACTGTCAAATGAGTGTTTAAACCGTTAGGTATTATTGTGTGCAATTTGAAAATGTTATTAATTTGATTTAAATAGCTATAGAATATCAGATATGGCTAAAATTGGGTCAGTAATTATGCATTTTTTTGACAGTATATTTGGTCTACGGTTGATCTATTCTTCATAAAACCTGCTTGATAGTCTCCCAGTATGTTCTCGCTGTATGTTCAACCATACAAAAGTTATTACAAAGTACAAAATAAAGTTTTAAAAATGTAAGGACTTTGTTTTGATGTTTTGAAATAAAAATTGTTCCATCAATGCGACACTGCAAGTTGGTTTTTTTTTTCAGTCTGGGTAGGAAACTAACGCCGGAGGGATGAATAAATGAACTGTGAAACTCGCAGATCAGTTTCGGCGTTAGACGAATCCTGAAACTTGATTTTATATTGTTCAATACCGATAATGTCTACTGACAGTGGGAACGGAGTAATGAACCAGATACTGATTGGAGTAACTAGTTTTTTTTTCTTTTAATCAAGTGATGAAATTTCCTGGCACATTTCCCAAATTTCGCGGCATACTAAAGTGCTGCGGCACACCGTTTGGAAATTCCTGGAGTAACATAAGTAACAGCTGAGAAACACATAAATGCTTCTGAATGTAAATGCTACAGAAGAGTTATTCAAATATCATGGACACACAAAAAAGAACAAATATGTCCATACTACAAGAACTTAATATTGAAGAAAGCTGGCTAATAAAGAGGACTAAACAGAGGAATCTGAAATATTTTGGACACATTAAACGTCATGATAATCTAGAGAAAACTGTCTTGGAAGGGTACAGGCAAGTCTGCACAAAAATCATTGGAAGCAGCAGAAATGTGGTTTATTAGAAGAATGTTGCGAATCCCCTGGACAGCAAAAATAACTAATGAAGAATGTAGGAGAAGAGCTGGAGAGACAAAAAATCTTGTCAAAAAGATAAGAGAGAGACAATGTACTTTCACAGGACATGCAATGAGAAGAGGGGGCATTGAAAATATTATAACAGGAAAAATAGAATGAAGAAAATCAAGAGGAAGACCATGAGAAATGATACTGGACAGTCTGACGGGATGGTGGGAGAGGAGATCACCAACTGAGCTGATGGCCTGCATGAAGGATCGCGTACTCTGGAGAAGCATAATAGCCAACGCCAGTCGGCACGGCACATGATGATGATGATGAAGGGTACATAATGGGAAAAAGAAAGAGAGGAAGACCAAGGCGAAGATGGCCACAAGACATCGTTGATGATCTGCAAATGGATGCATCAGTAACAGGCCATCTTGCTCACAACCGAGAGGCCTACATGAGTGCTGTTAGGGAGGCAAAGTTCCGCAAGGGACATGTAAATGAATGAATGAACATAAGGAAACGATGGGCCGATGGTATAGCAGAGTCCCTGAACATCTCAGTGTACGTAGCCAACAGGCGAGCCATTGGGGGACAATTGCACTTCACCTCTACACCTTACAGTAAATGAGGAAGGACAAGACAAGACAAGGCATAAGGAAACTCAAAATTAAAAGTAATTGTTTTATTTTTCTTTGCGCTGCATATACAATGTCGTGAGCGCATTTTTTTAGTGTGTCCGCTGCCTCGCAACTTAGAGGACACATTGCTCTGCACTATCGACTTCCAAACTGGGGTCTGTTTATCAAGTCTAGATCTAGATTTTAAAATTATTTCAGTTTTTATACATCAGGAAGAGCCTGAATCCATTAAGTTTTTAAAGTACGAATGTTGAGAAAGTAAACTTAATAAGGGCATACGGCCACTCAACCTATACAGTTCATCTCCTGGTAAGAAATTCTCAAAGCAATAATCTGTACTTGCAGAGCTTTTTCTTTCTTGATGTCAGGCCCCATTTCCTTCCAGGCCGTTATAGGCTTAAGCCTGTTCAGCCTAATGAATTAGCCCACCACTGACCATACAACGCATTATCAGGTATCTGTTGCATGAATCAACGTTCTACGCAGCAGAATTTTCAAACCGTCCTACTCTGTGTGACTTCGCATCACCCTTTTCTTCACCAGTATGCAGTCTGTGTTAATTTTTAGTGACAACGGAAATGCCTGTATAAGTAGACGAACTAGAATGTGACAAGAAAGGAAACACATTTACAGATGCACAAAGGAGCATATACATTGGAGAAGTATGACGGGCCATGTAAGTTGGTAGGTCATCTGATGATGATAGAGGTGATCAGCACTTAAAAATAAAGCATGTGATTAATATGTGCGGCCATTTTTTATGCCAAAATTAGAATCGCATACAACGTCAGTCTGTGTTTGCTAACAACACAGTGCCCAAAATAGTAAACACACCGGCTGAATGAAGCGAGGGAACACTTGGCGTGACAGTGAGAAGTCGTGACCGACCAGCAGGCAGAATCATTTGCCGCGGTGATACTAATACGCTTGCTCTACAGTTTTATATTCTGTTTAGCATGGAGAAAAATAGAAGGAAGAGTTGGAAAAAAAGAAAGGAAAATACATATTTAGACTAACAGATTATTATGCTAATTTATTCACCGATATCACAGCTTATTTTTATCAGCCTTGCACTGGACAATGACCAGACACAACACTGTTTTAGGACGTTACTTTTCTGACCTGTCAGGTGTCTGGGTAGGTTTGCTTGCTTACACAAGACACTATATGTAGGAGACTTGAAATCCAACAGAATTCTTGTCCAGGAAATCCGTTCTTAGCTCATTGGAACTGAGTGTGCCGCATGTCGCGGAGATATATCGGCGTGTCTTATGCGTGTGATTCCGACTAGGTCGCAAGAATTTGCTTTTTTTTCCAACCCCATGTTTTACAGTTTTAGCCTCGGATTGATACAGATGTTTTGACACGAATGCGTGGTTTTTATTCATTATTTAAAATTCGCTGAGTGATAGATAAGGTAGTAACAAGTTAATTACTCCAGGAAACGGTATAATAGGGGGACTGTTAGATGAAATAGTTTTATCATAGACATAGCAAGTAAAGGAAAGAGAAAAAAATGACACGGTAAGCTTTTCATCATTTAACTCATTGCGTATAGTTTTGTGTTTTTGCTATAACCTAACTGTGCGAGATATGTGTATTTTCACATTTTACGTGTATGATATAGATCAATTGGAAGAAAAGATCGCGTTACTCCTGACTCCTCACTGTATATGTTTATTCTTGTATTCGTCGTTAATTTCCTGAATATATTTTAAAATTTCTGTTCCACCTCAACCACTATGATCTTAACGTACAGCTTTTTTCCCTTCATACCAAAAGAATGAAATAACATCGGTATCTTTGTTTTTCCGTGTACACCAGCGTCAGCAGCATCTGTATCTTGTTTCCTTGTGTACGTCAACAACATCACTATTTGTTTTCCTAGGTACACCGACGTTTATGTGTACATTGTAGTTCATTTGTCGCTCACCTTGCACAAGTTGTCTCTGCTGTTAGAACCGATCATTCGCCTATCTCCTCACGTGCAGGCCTGTTGGGAGGGGGGAGTACTAGGCGTCATATCTTACTTCTCAGGGAAAAGCAAAGCGTAAACTATATTTGAAAAAAAAGTGTCTAAGCGGACTTCAACCCTGGATTCGCTCAGTTTGGTAATGCTTTACAACCTACTCAGATGCTTTCTATATTAGTGTTTGAAACTATCAAATGATCTATATAGTAAAATATTTCTATTCATATTTTGAGTTTAAAGCGTAAGATTCATATGAATATGGAAACCGCCCAGTAACTTCGCAGTCTTTCATTCTAAAACGTCGGGAGTGGTGGAGGTGGTGGTGGGGAAATCGAGGAAGGGAGGGCGGTAAGGAAGCGAGCGGCAGGGGACTTCAAAACAAAATGTTCAAGCGAAAATAAGTTTTTGATGGCTCCAGGGTTGTGTTGCGGAGACGAAAGGGCGACAGTCTTGATAAGTTTTGTGAAGTACTTTAAATCACCGAATGAGTTGTTTATAATCATGAGAAATAATAATCATCACCATGTGCCAATCCTGGTGGGGTGGATTGTCATACTCCTCCTTAAATCTCGGTACTTGATATTTCTAAGTAACCATGTTACTGATTTATTTCCATGCCACAATGTCCGGATTTCAAATATCTGTTCACTTGGTCGTTCTCTTCCTCTCCTACCTTCAGTTTTACCCATTGCTATGATGTTTTCAAGTTTCTTTCTTCTCATTACATGCCCCAAGAATGATGTCTTTTTCTTTATCTTTGTTGTTATACTATGTTTTTCATTAGCTTGTCTATAGCACTGTAATACTTTCTTTCTGACATTCAGTGACAGTGACTTATTGCACAAGATAATTTTCATTTTTTTCTGCAATACTACTTTTGCCTGGCATATTCTGCTTCTAATTTATGTGACACATCATCCACCGGCTGTTATCATTGATTCCAGGTATTTATATTTGGGCACTTGTTGCAGTATTGATCCATTGATATTCGTGTTGTAGGCTGGTGTTCACTTCTTTTTGGATAAAACCATTGTTTCTATTTTCTTGTTGTTCAGCCTGAGTCCTTTCTTTTCACTTTCAGTTACTGCAATATTCAACATTCACTGCAGATCTTTCTCATTTTCTGCTCAATCAATCAAGTGCCATGCCGTGTGACGTAGGCGATCATTTCTCTCCACAATTCCCTGTCTTTAGACTTGATTATGAGATCCGCCAGTGACTTTCTTCCTAGCCACAATGACAGGCCATCCAGTAACTTCTCTCTCTGTCTTCCTCTGTCTCTTCTTCCCTTATTTTTTCCAGTTGCCACAATGTGTTCCAATTTTACTCTTCTCAGATGTCCTGCAAATCTCTCTTGTCTGCCTCTGATCTTTGTCTTAATGTGCCTTTTAACCCCAGCCTCTCTTAAGACTTCTTCATTGGTTTTTTTTAGCTGTCCATGGTACCTTCAACATCTTTCTTATGAACCCCATTTCCATGGCCTCCATTTCTCGCTATTAATACTAAATCATCCACATATCGCAAGTTATTTAAATTATATCCTCTTACACTTATTCCTAGATTGTCAATTACTGATCTCATGGTGTTTTCACTATTATATTAAACAGAATAAGAGACCAATGGATGTAAAACTGAGAGACTAACAAGCCAGTTTCCAAAAAGATATGTCTTGTACAGATCAGATAGCAACACTATGCTTAATTATAGAACCGACATTTGAATGGAACCAACCACTATATGCTTCTTCTTCTTCTGTGTTCAAGGTTGTTGGTCAGATCCTGATCCCTGTCAACATGGCAAAGCTCACAGTCCTCTCCAGATCCTGATAGGAGCCCCAAGCTTGTGTCCACTGGCCATTTCTCTCATCTCAGGTCTACATGATTTGGAGACTCTTGAAAGATATGTTCTGGAGTTCCACTGCCACATGGACACTCGTCTGTAAGAGACATTTTGAGTTGATGTAGGTGACTTTGTAGTATGCAGTGGCCTGTCCATAGGTGAAAGAGGATGGTTTGCTGATTTCTTTGTAGTTGGTATATTGCATCTGGTTCATTGTTGCATTTCAGTTGTTTCTTCCATTCAGATCTGCACTGGTTACGGATTATGGTTTTCGCCTCTTGATAGTTTACTGGATTGTTTGTTTGATCTTGATTGCTGCCAGCTTTGGATAGGGTGTCAGCTATTTCATTACCAGCTATTCCACAGTGGGATGGTACTCATTGTAGGGCCACAGTTGTTGACAGTATAAGGTGCTTCAGTTCTGTTGTCATTTCCTGTATGTTTTGCCCGTGAGTTCTTTGTTGTTTTTAGTGATTCAAGAAGTGCCTGCAGTCTGTGAAGAAGGCTATTTTGTGTGGTGGCTGCTGGTTTTCTGTTTTAAGTTTTTTGAGGGTTTCGAGGAGGAGTGTTGTTTGTGCCCTGTAGTTGGAGGAAATCTTTCCTGTCACAAAAGCCTTTTTGGTTTGTTTCCCATTTATGTATCTTATGTAAACACCCCACCTCCATTTTTACTGCTTTTTCTGCAGATCCATCTGTGTACACATGTGTCCATTCAGTTGGTTTGTATTTGCTGTCAGTCAGCTCCTGGGTCAGTGTCTTCATCTGAAGTGTTGGTTAGGTAGTCCTTTTTGTGTATGCCTGGTACCTCTGTGAGGACTGTTATCTTTTTACAGTGACTGTGCTTCTCCACAATCTGGAATGGTTCAGTTTCTTCATGAGATGTAGGAAGAAGATCTTTGTTACAGCTGTGTTGTCAGATGGGTGAAGCTGGTTCTTTTCAGTCTGTTTTTGTGGACTCCTGAATTCTTTTGTTCACAGGGTGGATTGTCAGGTGTTTTAACTTTTGTCTGTGGATCATTAGTTTTTCTTTGCGCCTAATTTGAAGAGGTTGAATTTGTGTGTATTTCTCCATGATCGGAGTTCTCTTCCTGTGATCAGCCACAGGCCTGTGTTTTGCACTTTTGTTAGCGAGCGGTGTTTGTGTTGGAATCTGTGGCCTAGGCTGTTATGCCATATTCAAGTGTTGGCTTAATGGTGCCCACATACGCTTTTTTTAGGACGTTGCTTTTGGCTACCAAGTTGTGTCTGCCAGCTTTTTGACCACAGCTAGCTTTTTTAATTACTTTGTTTTCTGTGCCTAAGATTCCGAGTACTTAAATGTTACATCGAGCCAATTCTGTTTTATGGGTGTGAAGCATGGTCTATGAATAAGAGAGTACAGCAAGAAATGGAGGCCATGGAAAAGTGGTTTTTATAAGAAGGATGCTGAAGGTACCAAAGACAGCCAAGAAAACCAATGAAGAAGTCTTAAGAGATGCTGGAGTTAAAAACCAAATTATAACAAAGATCAGAGGCAGATAAGCAAGATTTATAGGACATTTCCCGAGAAGACGAAAATTGGAACACACTGTGGCAACTGGAAAAATGGAGGGAAGAAGAGAAAGAGGAAGACAGAGAGGGAAGTTACTGGATGCTAGAAATAAAGTCACTGGTGGATCTCATAATCAACGCAAAAGATAGGGAATTGTGGAGAGAAATTATTGCCTACGCCACGAAGCATGGCACTTATAATTAGAATTTCTGTGTCTAGCAGGTGTGGCCTCCAGGTTAGCCTTATGTCTAGTTTCACTCCAAGGTATGTCACCTGTTCTGTCTGTGTAAACTCCCTTCCTTGTATTTCCAATTTAAAGGTTTCTGTCTTGTTGGACAATGAGAAGCAAGTGGGTGTGGACTTTGTGGCATTTATTATCACTCCAAGAAGAAAAGGTCTCTTCTAAATGCAAAGATCATTGTTAAAATACCCCAAAAAGGCAGCTCAGTGACTGCAATAACTGGAGGGATGTAACTTCACTATCAGTTGTGTCAAAGCTGTTTTGTAAAGTGATTCTGATTAGAATTAAGGATGTAGTGGATACTGCAATGAGAGGAGAATGGGCAGGATTTCGAAAAGGGAGAAGCTGTCTGAGCTAGATTTTTACTCTAAGAATAATACTTGAAGAACATAATGAAAAGCAGAAACCATTAATCCTCAACTTTATAGACTTTAAAAAGGGATTTGATAGCATACACAGAGATTCACTGCGGAGAATTTTAAGACTATATGGAATACCATCTAAAATTGTCAACATCATTAGAGATCTCTACAACAGATATGTTTGTGCAGTCAAGACAGAAGAAGGAATGAGATAATGGTTTTAGATTGAAACAGGCATGAAACAAGGATGTATATTATCTCTCTTGCTTTTTGGAATTGCTATAGACTGCAAAAGCAGCATTGACCTTGAGAACATATGGAGTTCAAAAGTTATAAGCACAAAAACCAAGTTAAGATTATTCAGTTCAATTCACTTCCACTCTCGTTTATGCATGCGAAAGCTGGAAATCAACTAAAGAAACAGAGAAGAAATTAGACTCTTTTGAAAACAAATGTCTAAGGAAAATACTTGGTATAAAGTGGAACGAATTCAAGAACAATGCAGAGATAAGACAGATGGACAAACAACAACCTGTCTCATGGGTGATCAGAAAAAGATGGACATATGTAGGCCATGTGATGAGAAGAAACAATTAGAGAATACCAAAACAAGCTATCAAGTAGAGCACAACAAGCTGAAGAAAAAGAGGTTGACCACGTGAAACTCTAAAGAGGACATTGTTAAGAGAAGCCAGTTCTGTGGACATAACATCCCATGATGAAGTTGAAACTCGCAGAGAACAGGAAAATCTGGCAAACAACTATGCGAGTCCTATGTGACGTTTAATGGCACGGGAAAAATGTAATATAGACTTTATAATGAAAAGATGCTGCACAGGTAAAACCAGCATTGATTGGTTACATGAGACCCAAATAGAAGATCTAGATTTTGCTGATGACTTATTAGCAGCAGTGTGAAATCCATGCAGGAAAAAAACAGATTCCCAGTCTTCTTTGGGTAGCAGAATAGGTCTTGAAATTAACAAAGACAAAACAAAAATAATGAAATTTCTCATTAATCAAGAAGGAAAAATATACTTAGAAGGAACATCTTTTGATGAAATAAACCAATTTGCATACCTTGACAGCTACATAGACCAGGATGGTGACACCAAGAAGGAAGTTAGAGTTCAAATTGCAAAAGCAGCATTGTCCTTCAAAAATCTTGAGAATACATGGAAATCAAAAGTTATAAGCACAAAAACCAAGTTAAGATTATTCAGTTATATCTACCCTCATTTATGCATGCGAAAGCTGGAAATCAACTAAAGAAATAGACTTTTGAAAACAAATGTCTCAGGAAAATACTTGGTACAAAGTGGAACAAATTTTAAGAACACAGAGATAAGACAGATGAGCAAACCACAACCTGTCTCATGGATGATCAGATAAATAAAATGGACATATATTGGCCATGTGATGAGAAGAAACAATCAGAGACAAGCTATCAAGTGGAGCATAACAGGCCAAAGAAAAAGAGGTCGACCACATGAAACTCTAAAGAGGACATTGTTAAGAGAAGCCAGTTTAGTGGGCATAACATCCCTTGAAGTTGAAAAACTTGCTGAGAACAAGAAAACTTGGCAAACAACTATGTGAGCCCTATGTGACGTTTAATGGCACGGTAAGGATGTAAAATGTAAGATTATCACTCCCTTTTTTGTGGCCCAGTCTCCTATGGTGTTTAGTGCTTCATGTATTCTGTGAGTTTCTCTTGATGTTTTTTTCCGCAGCGTTCCACATAGCAAAGTCATCTGCATTCAAGGTGCATATGTTGTTGGGCAGTTTGCCTGTTATGTCATTTATGAACAGAGTGGGAGAAATAAATCCTCCCCGAGGAACACTTTGGCTCAGGGTGACTCTGTGGCTTAGTTTTCCATTCATTTTGACCTTGGGTGTTCTATATCTCAGGAAATCTTGTATCCACCAAAACATCGTTCCTTCAACCTTGTTGTTGATTAGTTTCAGGAGACCTTTTTTCCATTCTTTGTTGAATGGTTGTATTAGGTCTACAAAGGTGGCCAGAACTTTTTTCTTCTTGAGGAAAGATTTTTCTATTTCTTGGGTTAGGTAGATGAGCTGGTCTTCTGTGCTGTGATGTTTCCTGTATGCTGATTGTGCATTGTTTATCAGGTGATTTTTTTTTCTAGATTTTGTATCAGTCTGGTGTTGATCATCATTTCCATCACTTTGCCCATGCAGCTTTGGAGGCTGATAGGGTTGTAGCTGGATTTGTTGTGTTTGTTTTTTCCTTTTATTCTGATGGAAGTGATGATTGCCTCTATCCATCTGTCGAGAAATTTTCTGAAGCTCCAGGACTGGTTGTAGATGTGAAGGAGGGCTGTTTTTGCTTCTGGTCCTAAGTTCTTTATCATTTAATTTGTTATTCCGTCTTTTCATGGTGATTTCTTGTCTTTTAGTTTTTGTGTAGCCTTATGGAGTTCTTCCATGGTGAATATTGTCATTATGCATTGGTCTGGATTTTGCTGTTTAATCCTTTCTTTGAGTTCTGCTTTTACTTCCTGTTGAGGGTTGTTGTGATGCTCTCATCTCTGTAGTAATCTGCCAGGATGTTTGCTGCCATTTTCCCAGCATGATATTTTCCATCTTCTTTTATGGCTGTTTTGGACTGGCTTGGTGATTTATCTTCGTTTATAGATCTGATCAGATTCCACAGTTTGTTAGTATCTTTGTCCAGGCTTAGGGAGCTAGTTTTTTCATTCCATGCTCTTTGATATTCAGGTATCTTCCTGTTATTGAAGGCTTCTTTAGTGTTACTCTGTGTTTTGATATTCTCAGTGGTTGGGTTGCACTCCATTTTTTTCTCTGGCCTCAGATAGGTCATTGTGCAGCTTCTCCAGTTCTCTGCTCCAGTAGAGTTTGTAGTTGTTTCTTCTGCCTCTGGGTATGGACTCACTGGCAGCTTCCAGGATTATATCTGTTAGGACTGTCACACTGTGGTTTATGTTGTTAGTCAGACTGCAGGCACTGTTGGTGTGTTTGCTCTCTGTATTGGTCCAAGTTTTGCTTTTTTGAAGTTCCAGGCGGGTGCCATGTTGTGTTGTTTTGGGCCACTCTTCTCCATAGATTTTGAGTGTGACTGGCACATGGTCACTACCCTTTAGCTGTGTGTTGACTGTTCTGACTGTATGTCAATGTATGTCATCTGTTACTGCAGCAAGGTCAGGTATATTTATATATATCTGTGTTGTTTTAACCCTGCTGTAGTGTGAGTCCCAATTCATGTCCTTTACTCATCCAAAGTTATCAATTATGGTTGTCGATAATATATTCTTGTAGTACGGTGGTGATTTCCCGTTGCCTACCATTGGACTTTTATCTGATTTACTGTAACAAGAGACTACCCTGCTAGGCAGCAGTGGTTTGAACTTAGTTTTCCTTCTCCAAGTGCCATATCTACCTGAACATCTGGGTTTTATTTGTCAGTTACTCACCTTTCATCTCTTCTCCTGTTTTTTTTAACCACATGACCAATTTTTGTTGTTGTTGTTGCTATTATGACATGCATATCTTGTAGTTCACACTGAGCAAGCAGGTCTCTATTATTTACTATCTGTGGCCAGTAAATGTTCAAAATCTTTCTGAAGCAGATTGTATGGAATTAGGATAATTTGCCAATTTCCTTTTCAGTTGTTATCCAGCATTATGCTCGATAGAGGAGTATGGGTAATACGCAACCTTGGTACAATTTTATTTTGGTTCTAATACTATACTGATGGGATTCCTTGTTGTTTCTAAGATTAATGAAAGCACTGTTCTCGCTTTATTTATTCTACCATTTATTTATTTCTCCCTCCGGCTTTAGTATGTTGCCAAGTTGTGTGAAAGTATCTGTTAAATTTTGGTCATTAAGTTTCATTGCTATATTTACTTTCATTATTTTTTACTTCTTTATAGATGTTCAGCCCCACTTGTCTACTAATAGCATCTAAAGTGGTTGTTTTATCCTGTATGTGAGTTTGTCATCATCATCTTCATCATGATGTGTCATCATCATCTTCATCAGCATCATCATGTGTCTTCTCTAGAATGAAGGTTGGTGGTAATGAGTCTCCAGTTCCCTCGCTCCCTTGCCTTGTTGTTGCACTCAGTCAGGCTGTGTTCTTTCCCGTCTTGTATGTTATCTTCCCATCTACATCTCTGTCTTCCTCTTTTTCATTCCACCTTTCCTTCTGGTATCTCTCTCTCTGAACCTTAAGTGCCCAGGGCACATGGGGCTTCTGCAAGGGTTTTCCACAAATGCCTGTCCTTCGCCTTTTTTTCTGCTCTTGCCCAGGTGAGCCCTCTGTTGCTCAGCATCCTTTCTGTTGTTCTTCTCCATGTCTCTTTTGGTCTACCCTTACTTCTGTTTCCCTGTGGTGTCCATCTTAGTGCTATTTTTGGTAGTGAGTTATCAGTCATTCAGAGCACATGTCCCAACCATCGCCAGCATCTTTCCTCAATAATTGTTGTCAGTGGCTTCATCTGCATTTCTGCCAATAAGATGTTATTTCTTATGGTGTTTGGCCAAAATATTTTTCGAATTCTTCGTAAACATTTAGTCTGGAAAGAATTCAACTTGTTTTCTATGGTTCTAGTGATTTTCCAGCATTCACTTCCATAGAGTAGTACACTTAGAACATTACTCTTAAATATCCTGATTTTCATATTTATGCTTAGTTTTTTTGATTTCCATATAGTCTGCAGCACTGCAAAAGCCTGGTTTGCTCTAGTAAGTCTGCTGTTGATGTCCTCTGTGCTGTCTCCATTTTCTACTACTCTGCTGCCAAGGTATACAAATTCGTTGACCTCTTCCACTAACTTGCTATCTACTCTGAGTACATTTCTGTTGTTCACATTTTGCTTCATTAACTTTGTCTTTCCTACGTTGATCTTTAGTCCTATGTTGTTTACATTCTGAGTTAGCTTGTTTATTTTATCTTGCATATCTTTGTGACTGCTTGATAGTAGACAAATGTCGTCCACAAAGTCAAGGTCCTCCAGCACTGTGTCAAGGGTCCATTGTAATCCTCTGAGTTTGTCTGATGTTGCCTCCTTCATTAACCAGTCTACTGCCAAGATAAATAATGTTGGTGATAGTACACATCCCTGTTTCACTCCTGTTTGTACCCTAAAGCTGCTGGAGGTATGTTCTCCACAGATCACTTTGCACTGAAAACCCTCATATAGGGCTTTGATTACATTTACTATCTTATGGGGGAGGCCATGCCATCTTAGGATTTTCCACAGTGCATCTCTATTGACACTGTCAAAGGCTTTCTCAAAATCTATGAACAATGCATGTGTTTTGCTATGCCACTCATTTGCCTGTTCTAATATTAAGTACAAATATGTGGTCTATGCATGATCTTCCTTTCCTAAATCCTGCCTGCTCTTTCTGAAGTTTTTCCTCAAGTGTTGGTACAATTCTGTTGATGATTATTCTGCAAAATACTTTACTGGTGAGTGGCAGTAGGGTAATGCCTCTCCAGTTCCCGCAATCTCTGAGATCACCCTTCTTTGGTAGTTTTACTATAAGCCCAGTTTTCCACTCCTCTGGGGTTTTTTCTAGTTCCCAAATTTGTTGTAATATCCGGCAAAGTTGTTTTGGTGTTTCTGTTTCTTCTGCTTTCAACATCTCAGCAGTCACTTCGTCTTCACCTGGTGCCCTGTCTGATTTTAGCTTCTTTATCGCCTCCTTTACTTCACTTATTGTTATTGGTCCTGTATTGATGTTTAGTTCCATTTTTGCTTCTGGTATGTCTTGTTTGTGCTGCTTGTGTTCTGTTTAGTAGGGTGTTAAAGTGTTCCCTCCATTTTTCAATTTTTTCTCTTTCTCCACTGACCAGTTGTCCATTTTGTGTCCTTACTGCACTTTCACATCTTGTGTTGAAGTTACCTGTCATCTGCTTTGTGATTTTATATATGGTTTTCATGTCATTTATATATGCTGCTTTCTCTGCTGTTTATCTTGACGGCATGATTCCTTCACTTCTTTGTCTTTTTGTGCATAATTACTTAAAATTTGTTCTTTAAGCCGTTGTGATATGGTGTTCAGTAATTTTTTCTTGATTTCTTTTCTTTGCTCTATCTTTTTCCATGTGGTCTTGCTTATCCATTCCTCTTTTCTCTGTTTCCGATATCCCAGCACCTCTTTTGCTGTTTCCTGTAGTGTTTTATTGAACTCTAGTATGGACATTTCTGCTTCATCTTGTAAGACACTGAAGCGGTTCTTAAGTACTATTGAGAATTCATTTCTTGTTTGCTGGTCTTTCAGTTTTCCTGTATCAAAATGTATCTTTCTGTGTTCTCCGATTTTGGCTTTCCTTAATTTTAGTTTTATTTTTGCTACCAGAAGGTTGTGATCACTTCCTACATCAGCTCCTTTCCTTGCTCGCACATCTTGTAGTGACCGTTTCCACTTGTTTATTAGTATGTGATCGATTTGGTTTTCTGTGGTTTTATCTGGTGACCTCCAAGTCACCTTATGGTTGTTTTTGTGTTGGAAAATTGTCCCTCCGATGGTCATCATGTTTTCTTCACAGAAACTGCACAGTCTTTCTCCATTTTAATTTATTTCTCCGATTCCTTCTCTTCCCATGATTCTTCTTCTATCTTCATTTCCTTCACCTACTTTTGCATTGAAGTCACCCAAGATGAGTAGCATATCATGCTTGGGTGTTGTCTCTACTGTGGCTTGGAGGCTGGTGTAAAAATCTTCTAATTCCTCTTCAGCTGCTTCTGTTGGTGCATAACAAACTATAATAGACAGCTTTGTGAATCTTGAGTTGAACCGTGCATATAATAATCTCTCATTTATTGGGGTCCATTTCAGCAATGCTCTTGATGCTTCTTTTGTTATAATCAATGCTACTCCTCCTTCATGAAGATCTTCTTTACCTGACCATATTATTGTATCTTCTGTGTGCTGTGTTGTTAATTTCCTTCTGCCTTGTCCTGTCCATCTTGCTTCTTGTATTCTTAGTATGTCTAGTTTGTATCTGTGCATTTCCTTGATGGTTTGTGCTAGTTTTCCAGTTTGGTTAAGTGTCCTTACATTCCAGCTGCCTATTTGCATCTTGTGTTTAGGTTCCAGGAGTCCTGCAGTCGGGCTAGGGACTTCCAGTGGCTGGCTTTCATCCACAACCTTCATGGGCTCAGTTTCCTGATAAGCATTTCTCCTTCCACCTGCATTTGTTTTTTCCCTTGCTTCTGTTTCTGTAGCAGTCTGATAGTTTTTTTTTTACCAGATAGGGTTGCTGGCCCTATGCTGAACCCTCCTTAGTCGCCTTTTATGATCATGCATGGTATGGTACAGTGGTCCTATTCTTTGCAGTTCCTGGGTACCACACGAGGGTCCTTCTGGTATGGTCTTCAGTATATTGTTATGTCTTTTGATATGGCCTAAGTATTTTGTTCCCTTCATCTTTATTTATTTGAGAAGTTCACATTGCACTTGGAGCTGTTCTAAAACTTGTACATTTGTTCTTTTCATTATCCATGTTATACAAGGTCCGACAATTAAGTAATGAGACTAATTACATAAAAAATAAAATAAAAAACAATTGAAGATATCTTACATCCTTCCCGTGCCATTAAACGTCACACAGCATGGTAGTTCACCAAGATGTCCTGTCTTCAGTGAGTTTTTCAATCTCATCAAGGGATCTTATGCCCACTGAATTGGGTTCTCTTATCAGTGTTGAAGATATAACCTGTATTTTATCCAAAGTAAGCCCCTTGTGCATTGATACAGTGAGTGGCACGATTTGACAAACACTGGAACGACTTTTGTAGTTCTTCTTTTGGTATGGCCCTTAAACGTGATGTTATGGCCCTTTGGATGTCATCAGTATCGTCAAAGAAGCATCCTTTCAATGGTAACTTTAATTTTGGGAATAGAAAATAATTGCAGGGAGACAAATCTGGGGAATAGGATGGATGGTTGAGAGCACACATTTGTTTATGGGCCAAAAATTCCTGTACAACTACCATCCAGTGAGCCGGTGCATTATCATGAAGAAGGAAAAAAAACTGCCAGGTGTTGAATACTCAGGTTGTACTCAGAGAATCCTTTTCAATAGGCGTTTCAAAATACTTCAGTAAACTCTGGCAGTGACAGTCTGTCCCTCTGGAATAAATTCTTTGTGAATAACTCCTTTGCTGTCAAAGAAGCACATCAACATTGTCTTCACTTTCGGCATTTGAAGACAAAATTTTTTTGGAGATAATGATGACTTCAGCACTGAGCACTTTGGCATTTGGGATCATAGTGGAAAATCCATGTTTCATCCTCTGCAACAATCAAATTTAAGAAATGTTTATTTCTGCAACATATTTTGATGATGTCTTTTGCGTACTCAACACGCTGATGTTTTTTGGTCATCAAACAACACATGTGGTACAAACTGGCAAGCAATTTGGCAAACCGGCATATAGATGCCATTTTTGCATACTCAACACGCTGATGTTTTTTGGTCATCAAACAACGCATGTGGTACAAACTGGCAAGCAATTTGGCAAACCGGCATATAGATGCCATTTTTGTCTTGACCATAATAAAATCAGTCTCATTACTTAATTGTCGGACCTTATATGACCTAGTTTTCTATAGAACCACATTTCTGCTGCATTAATCTTTCTCATCATCTTTCTGGAGGTCCTCTCAGTTCATCTTGTGGAGTCAGGAGACATGAGAATAGAGCTACTGGCCAAAAAATACAACAGAAGAAAACAGCCAAAAAGCAAGAACTTAAAATAATGCAGTGGAATGCTGAGGGTGTCAGCAGTGTTAGAGATGGCTTTAGCAAAAAGGTTGAACTAGAGAACATACTTTTTGCAGAGCAGGTAAGTATATGCTGCATACAGGAGACACACCTAACCAAAGATGCCGCCTTTAAAATCAGAGGCTACTAGTGTTTTAGATCAGACCGACAGGACAGAAGAAAAGGAGGAGTACTCACACTTGTTAAGAATAACATCAGCACATGTCAGGTGGGAGTGTACATGGAAGGAGCCAAATACCAGATGATCCATCTAAAAAGTAGTAATACAGATTTCCACCTCCTTAACTATTACTGTCCTAATGACCGCCCACAAAGAGAGACTGATGGTCTGTGGTGATTTTAACAGTCATTCCCAGAGCTGGGGCTATGACCACATAGACAAGAGAGGAGTGGAAGTTGAGAGCTGGCAGGATGATAATGGACTTCTCCTGATCAACCAGCCAATGGATGCCCCAACATTTTACTCAAGGGCGTGGCATACAAAATCAACACCAGATCTGGCATTCTACTCTCCAGATCTGAAGTGGAACATTACACGTGAAGTTGGAAAACAACTTGGAGGTAGCGACCATCGACCAGTCTTCCTGACAATAGAAAATGAACTCCATAACACCAGTAGCCCTCTCCCCAGATGGAACTATAAAAAAGCAAACTGGACAATGTACAGACATCGTACAGGTATCCTGGTGGGACAGCTGTCCATAGAAGGTAAGAATATTAACAGCATAGTGAAGGAATTCAATGCTTGTATCCTTCAGGCTGCTCGTGAAACCATTCCCAGAGGAGCTCGCAGGGTCTACAAACCATACTGGTCTAGTGAGCTGGGAAAACTCCATGATGACGTGGAAGCAGCTCGAAAGCAAGCAGAAAATAGACCATGCCAAGAACACCACAATAATTACCAACATTCTAAGGCCAAATTTCAGAGAGCAAAGCTGCAAGCGAGACGGGAAAGTTGGAGAGAGAAAACAGAGTCCCTAAACTTTGAAAAGGATGGAAGGAAACTGTGGAAACTAATCAAACAGTTAAATGATGAGAGTACTGGAAGAAGTACAAAGGTTACACTAATAGAGGATGGGAAAACTCTTACAGGTAAGCAGGTAGAAGATCACTTTGCTCGCATGTTTGCACAGGACTGCAACATTGATATCCATCCAGAGAAGGAGCGTACAGTGCGCATCGAGCCACAGAAAGAGGAGGAACAAGTCAGAAAAGTGGAAGTCATGGATGCACCAATCACACGCAGTGAGTTAGACCTAGCAGTTAGTAAACTGAAACCAAGGAAATCACCAGGACCAGATGGAGTGTCCAATGAAATGATCAAGAACCTGGGAATGGCAGCAATGGGAAAGCTGTTGGATATTTTCAGTATGTGCTGGAGCACAGGTAAGTTACCTCAAATCTGGAAGGAAGCAAGCATGGTACCACTGCTAAAACCAGGGAAAAACAGTGATACTGCCTCCAGCTACAGGCCAATCAGTCTCACTAGCTGCCTATGCAAAACGATGGAACGCATCATTGACCTGAGGCTAAAATGGTACCTAGAAAGTGAAAACCTTCTCGTTCCACAACAAGCAGGATTTAGGCAGTGCTACAGTACGGAAGATCAAGTGACTTATCTCTCTCAAGAGATTGAGGATGCATTCCAAGAGAAAAACCTTGTACTAGCAGCGTGGATAGACCTGAAGAAAGCCTTTGATAAAGTATGGAAAAAAGGTCTGCTGTGGAAACTAAGAAACTGCAATGTGAATGGAAGACTGTACAACTGGATAAAGTCCTATTTACACAATAGAAGAGCTAGAGTAGTAATGGATGGACACAAAAGCCAGAAAGTACTTCTGCAACACGGTGTACCACAAGGAGGAGTCCTTTTGCCTACACTATTCCTTGTATTCATTAATGACCTGGTCAAGGAACTTCCCTATGGAATCAAAGCGGCACTGTATGCAGATGATCTGGTCATGTGGTGTACAGATGAATATGCGACAGTTGCTACACAGAGACTCCAAAGAGCAGCAGACATCTTGACATCATGGACAAACAAATGGTGTGTAAGTATCAACACAGAGAAATCAAGTACCACTCTGTTCACCCTCTCATCTAAACAGAAAGCAGGTAAGATCTTTGTAAATGAAATACCCTTAAGGATGGACAACCAACCCACTTACTTAGGAGTGACTCTTGACTCAAAACTGACCTGGAAGCAACACATCAACAGTGCAGAAGCAAAAGCCAGAAGAAAACTACCCATATTAAGAAAATTGAGTGGAACCACATGGGGAGCTAGTGAAAGAATCCTCAAGAATGTATATCAGCAAAGTATTCTACCACATTTAGAATATGGCTCAACATCTTGGTGCACAGCATCAAACACTACGCTGCATAATCTAGACAAGGTTCAAAATCAGTCACTACGGATTATCACAGGTGCCATGAGGTCCACACCAATAGTAGAAATGCAGAAAATAGTTGGTGTTCAAGCGCTAAAGGAACGTAGAGACACAAAGGTCATGACCATGGGAGAAAAATTCCTTAGCTCTGTAAGCCATCCCCTGAAGGAGAGATTCAATAACTTGGCATTAGGATGGCTTAAAAGAAGCAGCTTTATTCATCAGGCCAAGCGTATGCGTAAGCTGATACCTGACCTTCCAACTGTAGTCGCTCCATTATCATCTGTACCAGAGCATACACCATGGAAAGAAGCAGATTATACACAAATAACTATTCAGACTGAAGTGAAAGGTGTGCAGAATGGTGAGATGCAGAGCAGTCTTGTAAGATCAACAGCCACACTTAGTGTGCTAGATGATAAATATCCATGTGACACCTGGATACGTGTGTATACAGATGGATCTGCACATAATGCCATAAAGAATGGAGGGGCAGGAGCATATATTGAATATCCAAACAACACCACTGACAAGATTTCCATACCCACTGGTAAATACTGCAACAACTTTGATGCAGAAGGTAGGGCAATTATTGCTGCAGTTGAAAAACTATCAAGACTCCAGAATTGATACATGTCCTGTAGTAATTCTCACAGATGCAAGATCAGTACTGGAAGCTCTTCAGAGCAACAAACTACCAGACCTTAAGGATGCCTTGTCAAAAATTGGCTTACAACATGGAGTCACTTTGCAATGGATTCCCTCCCACTGTGGGATACCAGGCAATGAGAAAGCTGACCATCTGGCTAAAGAGGGCACTGAAATGGAGCAACCAGACATACCAATCACCTATAATCAGAAGAAAAGCATGATAAAAACCTACAGGAAGCCACAAACACCACCACATGATGACTATCACATGCTAACAGAAAGGAACAAGTCACCATCTTCCGTCTTCGAACAGGACACAGCCGACTCTGAAGTCATATGTATACAAAGTTTAAGGTTGGTACTACTAATCTATGTACATGTGCCCAGGTGCCCCAAACTGTGGAACATATCCTCCAGAACTGCATCAACTACGAGACACTGAGAAATAATTACTGGCCCAGTGAAACCACTAAAGAAGATAAGCTCTACGGTTCCATACATGAGTTACAAAAAACAGTGAAATTTATCCAGGAGACAGGACTGCAAATATAGACAGACAATGCGAATGAAGAAGAAGAAGAAGAAGATCATCTTTTTGTTTACTCCAGTTCTGCTCTATACAGTAAAAGAGAGTGGATGTAACATTTTGCAAATCTTAATTTTGTTCTTATGGGCAGATTTCTGGATAACAGCACTGTCTTCATGGTGTTGAATGTATGTTTTGCCATTCCTATTCTTTTATTTATCTCCATCTCATATCTCCCATCTTCAGTTAATGTATATCCTAGGTAGCTGTAGTTTGTCACTTGTTCCAGTCTGTCTTTGTTTATGGTTATATCCATCTGTGGCTTCTGGTCCTTCTAGCTGAACACCAATACTTTGCTCTTCTTGATATTAATCTCAAATCCCTATCTTTAACTTGTGTTGTATATTGTATCCATTAATTTCTGTAAGTTCTGTGGATTCTCTGCTAGAAGGACTGTATCATCTGCATATTTTATATTGTTGACATTTCTCCCCCCATTTTCTGTTCTGGTAGTTTGTCTGAGTGTTTGAAGATGTACTCTGTGTAAAGGTTGAATAGACATGGAGGCAGAACACATCCTTGTCTCACTCCATTCTTTATGGGTACATCTGTTGATGTCGCTGTGCTATATCTTGCTGAAGGTTCCTGTTCTCAGTAGAGATGTGTTATAATTTGGATGTCTTTGCCATCAAGAATAATTTCCTCAAGACATTTTATTAGTTTGTCATGCTTCACTCTGTCAAGTGCCTTAGTATAATCTATAAAACAGGTGTATATATCTTTCTGAACTTCCATGTATTTCTCTGTTAGCTTTCTTATGCATAAAATTACCTCTCTTGTTCGATTATTCTGTCTGAAACCAAACCACTAACTTCTTTATCAATTTTGTTTTTTGTTCTTTCGAGGATGACTGAGGAGAATTTAGTCACATGATTCATCAGATTTATAGTCCTAAAATCTGAGCCGCAACCTCCTCAAGGTGCTTGTATAAACAAGAGGCACAAAATTAGACGAAGTTGACAGTTTTTAGTACTTATCAATCAATCAACTTCCATGCTATGTGGTGTAGGCAGTCATTTCTCCCCTTAATTCCCTGTCTTTTGAGTTGATTATAAGTTCCGCTGGTGACTTTCTTCCTATCCACACTGACAGCCCATCCAGTAACTTCTCTCTCTGTCTTCCTCTGTCTCTTTTTCCTCAATTTTTCCAGTTGCCACATTATGTGTTCCAATTTTCCTCTTCTCAGGAAATACCTTATAAATCTGTATTGTCTGCCTCTGATCTTTGCTGTAATTTGCCTTTTAACTCCAGCCTCTCTTAAGACTTCTTCATTGGTTTTCTTAGCTGTCCATTGTACTTTCATCATCCTTTTTATAAACCACATTTCTATGACCTTCATTTCTCACTGCCCTCTTTTATTCATGGACCATGCTTCACACTCACAAAACAGAATTGGCTCGATGTAACATTTAAGTACTTGGAATCTTGTTTCCATTGATATGGATTTGTTGCACAAGATGTGTCTCATTTTCTGGAATGCTGACTTGGCTTGAGCATGTCTGCTTTTTATTTAATTGTGACATTTCCCATCAGTTGTTACAATCATTCCTGAGTACTTGAATCTATCAACTTTTTTCAGATTTGTGCCATTGATGTTAATGCTACATTTTTGTGGTATTCTTTTCTTCAATCTTCTTTTTGTTCAGGGTGAGACCTTTACTTTTGCTTTCACAAACCATGATGTCCAGAAGAGCCTGTAGCTCCCCTTCACTTTTAGCAATCACAACTGTGTAGTCTGAATATCTTAAGTTGTTAAGGTTGATTCCACCAACTGATATTCTTGGCATGCTCTCATTATTTCTCATTATGTTTTTGCTGTACAAGGAGAAGAGGTCAGGAGATAGAACACGTCTTTGTCTCACTCTCAATTTTATGTCTTGGAATGGTCCTATTTGGTTCTCAACCCTTATTGCTGCTGATTGCTGCCAATATATATGCTGTCCAAAAAAAGAAACACATAACTACTGATGACTCAATTTTAGCCATAACTTTGATATAGCATTTTAAATTGAATGAATAAAATTTTCAAATTGTACACAATAATACCTAATGGTTTAAACACTCACTTGACAGTTTACTGCATCTATGTGATGAGAATTTGTTAGTTCCATGGGTTCTTAACTTAGTATGGTGTGTGGCCTCCACTTGCATTGATCAGCGACTGGCATCTCCTGGGCATAGATGCGATCAGATGTCTGATGTGCACCTGTGGGATGGCTGCCCACGCTTTCTGGAGTGCCAGCCACAGATCATGACAGTTGGCTGGAGAAACGTTTCAGCAACAAACACGTCTTTGCAGCTCATCCCATAGGTGCTCGATCAGATTCAAGTCTGGAGATAAGGATGGCCAGGGAAGGGTGAGAATGTTGTTGGCAGTCAGGAACTGTGTGGTGATATGTGCAGAATGGGATCTGGCGTTGTCCTGTTGAAACACAGACCTTTGCACAACCAAAAATGAAAGGACATGGGGTCGAAGAATTTCATTGACGTATTGACACACATTCAAGCTTCCTTCAGTCTGCACCACTGGACTCCTTCCATTGAAACTGATTATTCCCCATACCATTACATCTCCACCACAGTGCGGCGGAGCTTCATCAATACAATTTTGGGCAAAACGTTCATTTGGCCTACGGTAGACCCTTCTCCGCATATCATGGTGGTGCAACAAAAAGGAAGATTCATCACTAAACCAGACACATCTCCATTGATTGTCAGTTGTCCAGGGTTGATGCTGGTTGGCCCAAACAAGATGATTCTGGTGACTGTGTCTCGTTAAGACAGGACCTCAGTGAGGTCGTCGTGCCACCAGTCCAGCTTCATGCAGTCTATTCTGGGCAATTTGATCAGACACACGACATCCTGCAAGCAATGATTGGACACTTGAGAAAGCTGTTGTAAACCTGTTTCTGAGGTGATGAACCAGAATAAAGCAATCATCAGCTGCTGTTGTCACCCTGGGTCATCCATTGCGGTGCCAGTCTTCAGCTGAGCCAGTGGTTTGGAAACAGTGCCAAAGTTGACTGATGGTACTCTGCTGCATGTTTAAATTCCTGGCAACCTGACTTTGACTTTCAATAGCAATGGTTCATAAATTTTGCGACAGACGTGCCATAATTATCTGCTTGAAAATTAACTGAATTTGTTTGTGTAACCTCATACTTTTATAGGGTTTCATTTGTGCAGGAAGTGAGTTGTGCTCACCACAAAAATCACGACTTTTCCATAAACGCAATGTGAGTTATGGTTAAAAAATGTGTGACTATACATGAGAATGGCAAAATTCATGCTAAATCGTGGACCTGATATGTTGGTGACAATTTTTGGTTTGGTTTGATATACCCGGAAAAAAAAAATTTTGTCATAACATATAAAAAATGAAGCTTATACAAACTATGCATTTCTTTTTTTTTGTTTTTTGGACCGTATATTTTTGATGAGATTCAGATCTTTTCCAGCTGTGTTTATGTCTTCCAGCATTCTTATAATTTCTATGTGTCTCATTTTATTGAATGCTCTACAGTAGACTCTGAGGCATAAGTATAGATCTAGCTTTACTTACATTGATCTCTCCATCAATGTTCTCGTTATATCTATGGCATTACTTGTACTTTTTCCTTCAACAAAACCACACTGTTCTTCAGCGATTTTTGTTTTTATTTTTCCCCTAACTCTTCTCATGACAGTATGAAGCAGGATTTTGGTAACATGGCTCATAATACCAGTGTTTCAATGGTCTTCACATTCAGCTGCACCTTGTTTCTTGGTAGGGCAATGAAAATTGATTGCAAAAGGTCTGATGGGACATAGTTACTGTTATAGGTGCCATTCAGCAATCTGGTAATTATTTCTATACAAAGCTTTCCTAATGCTTCCAATTCTTCCTTGGTGATTTTATCTGGTCCTGGTGCTTTGTTGTTCTTCATGTGTTTAATGGCTTCTTCCTGTTCTCTTTTAATATGGGAAGCCCTTCATTATTATTTCGTATATCTATTTCAGAATCCACCAGCATGCAGTATAAAATTAAACGGAACTATTCTAAAGCAGGTGGAGAAATTCAAATACCTTGGAGCAGTAATAACTTCAGATGGGAAATGCAGAACGGAAGTTAGGAACAGAGTAGGCCAAGCAAAGACTGCATTTCAGAGAATGAGAAACATATTATCCAACACATCCTTATCAGTGAATGTTAGAAAACGAGTCCTAAAATGCTATATTGAACCTATCTTGTTATATGGAAGTGAATCATGGACAACAGGCAGGTCTGCACAAAAATCATTGGAAGCTGCAGAAATGTGGTTTATTAGAAGAATGTTGCGAATCCCCTGGACAGCAAAAATAACTAATGAAGAATGTATGAGAAGAGCTGGAGAGACAAAAAAACCTTGTCAAAAAGATAAGAGAGAGACAATGTACTTTCATAGGACATGCAGTGAGAAGAGGGAGCATTGAAAATATAACAACAGGAAAAATAGAAGGAAGAAGATCAAGAGGAAGACCAAGAGAAATGATACTGGATAGTCTGACGGGATGGTGTGAGAGGAAATCACCAACTGAGCTGATGGGGCTGCATGAAGGATTGTGTACTCTGGAGAAGCATAATAGCCAATGCCAGTTGGCACGGCACCTGATGATGATGATGATATCTATTTCACTTCTGTTGTCCTCACAGAGTTTGTATTCACTCCATCTTGCCATTATTTCAACTCTGTTCATTACTGTATTCCTTTCCTTTGACTTCAGGCAACCAGCCTTGTGATATAACCTTTTGTTTGCTATTGCTTGTGTTTCCATTATGGTGTGCCCCTATTTCATTACATTTCTTATTTAGCCACTCCACTTTAGCGTTATTTTTTAGTATTTAGGGGCCTTGATTACATCATATGAAAGATGTATCACTGAAGTGAAAAGTAGAACTGCACAAGCCAAGACTTCATTTCAGAAGTTGAAATCCATACTTTGCAATAAGTCATATCAATGAGAGTCGGGAAGAGAGTGCTGTGCAGTTACATTCAATCAGTCCTGTTCTATGGATGCTTGTACATTCAGTAAGAATGTTGGAATCAGCTGAAATGTTCTTAAGAAGGAAGCAGAAGGTACCATGGACATCGAGAAAATTGAGCAAGGAAATTCTGAAAAAGACAAGAAAAAAGAAAATTATAATGAAGATCAGAAACAAAAATCAATCTAAATTTATGGGGCATGTATGGAGGAGAAACTGGCTAGAGCTCCTATTAGCAACAGGGAAGATCGAAGGTAAAAGAGGCAGAGGTAGACAGAGAGAAAAGATATTTGATGGTTTAGCATTTTGGCATGGGAAATAATCAGTGACAAACATATTGAAATGCACAAGAGATCAAGGGTTATGGAAAGACATTATATCATACACCTATCGGGGTACCTTGTAAAAGAGAGAGAGAGAGAGTGACAACAATGTAGAGAAAATTTACAGAAAGCATGGGAAGTGACAGAAATAACAGTATTAAACTTCTTAATGAAACTGACGAAAGTGTCAAGACGCTTCAGGCATGAGTCATGAAGTAAATCAGGAAGGCTGCATTAAAAGCAAGCAGTGGCAACTCTTGATGGAATCTTATCTTATATCCTTCCCATGCCGTTAAACATCACATAGGGCTCGCAAGGTAGTTTGCCAGTTTTCCCTGTCTTCAGCAAGCCTTTCAACCTCATCAAAGGATTTTATGCCTATTAATTTGGCTTCTTTTAACAATGTCCTCCTTAGAGTTTCATGCAATCTGCCTCTTTTTCTTTGGCCTGTTGTGTTCCACTTTATAGCTTATTTTGGGATTATCTGACTGTTTCTTCTCATCATGTGACCGACATATGTCCATTTCCTTTTACTGATCACCTATGAGACTGGTTGTTGTTCAGTCATCTGCCTTATCTCTGCATTGTTCTTGAATTCATTCCACATGATGCCCTGTATTTTCCTTAGGCATTTGTTTTCAAAAGAGTGTAATTTGTTGTCTATTTCTTTAGTTGTTTTCCATCTTTCACATGCATAAATGAGAGTGGATATTAAATTTGAATTGAATAGTCTTAACTTGGTTTTTGTGCTTATAAATTTTGAATGCCATATATTCTCAAGATTCTTGAATATCAATGCAGCTTTTGCAGTTCTAATTCCAACTTCCTTTCTGGTGTCACCATCCTGGTCTATGTAGCTGCGAAGGTATGAAAATTGATTGACTTCTTCAGTATCTGTCCCTTCTATGTGTATTTTCCCTTTTTGATTAATGGGAAGTTTCATTATTTTTGTTTTGTTCTTGTTAATTTCAAGTTCTAATTTAGAAGGGACCTTTTCTTCTGTCCAAATCTTATTAAACATTCTCTGTAGTTGTCTCATGTTGTCACTATTGATGGGTTTTAACATTTCAGGTGCTATTTCATCTTCACCTGCAGCTTTACTATCTATCTATCTATGCCTCTGACCCCTCGTGGAGCATAGGCCGCCAACAAGAGCTCGCCAGGCAGTTCGGTCTTGGGCTACTCTTTCCAACTGTCTCCATGTCTGGTTCATTATTTTGATGTCCGTGTCCAGACTTCGGCGCCAGGAGTTCCTTGGTCTCCCTCTCCTCCTTTTACCCTGTGGGTTCCATGTTAGGGCTTGCCTTGTAGTGCTGGATGTGGATTTCCGTAGGGTGTGTCCGATCCATCCCCATCTTCTTCGTAGGATGTCGTCTTCCACTGGTTGCTGGCCTGTTCGCTGCTGCAGTTCTTGGTTACTTATGGTATCTGGCCATCGTATTTGTAGAATCCTTCTAAGGCATGTGTTAATAAATGTCTGGATTCGTTTCATGATCGTAACAGTAGTTCTCCACGTTTCTGAACCATATAGCAGAATGGGCTTTATCATGGTGTTAAATACTCTGATCTTCAATTTAATTGACAAGGCTGAAGTTCCCCATATTTTCTTCATCTGATGGAATTTTACTCTTGCCTTGCCCATTCTTGCTTTTACATCAGCTTCTGTTCCTCCCTGCTTGTCTATCACACTTCCCAGATAAGTAAACTTTTCAACCTCTTCCAGTTCCTCACCTTCCAATATAATGGGCATTTCGTTGACCTCATTTACTCTAAGAACTTTACTCTTTCCCCTGTGGATGGTAAGGCCTAGTCTTGAAGAATTTTCTGCCACTAATATGGTTTTCTCTTGCGTCTGTTGCTTAGTCTGGGAGAGAAATGCCAGGTCGTCAGCAAAGTCTAGGTCATCAAGTTGAGTTCAGAGCGTCCACTGAATACCATTTCTCCTATTTTCTGTTGATTTTCTCATAATCCAGTCTATGGCCAGGATAAATAGAAATGGTGACAGTAGGCATCCCTGTCTCACTCCGGTGTTAACTTGAAAGGCATCTGTTAGTTGTTGTCCATGGATTACCCTACATGTCATCCCTTCATAGGAATTTTTAATGATGGTGGTAATCTTCTCCGGTACTTCGTAGTGTCTCAACAGCTTCCATAGGGTCTGTCTGTCGACGCTGTCGAAAGCCTTCTCATAGTCAATAAAATTGACATAGAGAGGTGAGTTCCACTCCAGTGATTGTTCAACGATGATACGTAATGTTGCTATTTGGTCTGTACAGGATCTGTTCTTCCGGAATCCTGCTTGTTGATCCTTGAGTTGTGGATCTACCGCGTCCTTTATCCCATTTAGAAGAACTCGGTTGAGTACCTTTCCTGGTATTGATAGCAGTGTTATACCTCTGTAGTTGGAGCAGGAGCTCAAGTCACCATTCTTTGGTAGCTTGACAAGGTAACCTTCTTTCCACTCTGTAGGCACTTGCTCCTCTTCCCAGATCTTCCTGAAGAGGGGGTGAAGAATGTCTACGCTGGTCTCAATATCTATTTTCAGTGCTTCTGCCGGGATGTTATCAGGTCCTGCTGCCTTGCCATGCTTCAGCTGTTTTATGGCTTTACAAATCTCTTCCCTTGTTGGTATACCACAATCTATTCGTAGATCTCTATCAGCTGGTTCAATATTTGGTGGTTTATGAGGGGCTGGTCTATTCAACAATTCTTCAAAGTGCTGCATCCATCTGTCTCTCTGTCCCCAGTCATTGGGTATTGTTTTTCCGTTCTTGTCTTTCACTGGCCTCATCGGCACACTATAATTTCCAGTCATCTTCTTAATTGTGGAGTATAGATCCTGTATATTCCCCTGCCGGGCAGCTCCTTCTGCCTCTGTTGCCAGTGTTTCTATGTAGTTCCTTTTGTCTGTCCTGATGCTCCTCTTTGTTTTCCTACATGCTTCCCTATACTCTTCTTGTACAATAATTTTACTGGCTCTTGTGCGGCTGTTGTTGAGTGCTGCTTTTTTCATCTTTCTCCCCTCTGTTCTCCTTATGGATTCTGCAGAGATCCACTCCTTGTGGCACAGCTTCCTGGGGCCAAGCACTTCTTGACATGATGAGGTAAATGCTTCTTTCACTCCTTGCCATATCTTATCAGTTGACTCTTCTTCTGGTAGATCTTGTAGAATCTGAAACTTATTGGCGAGTGCGATCTTAAATTCTTCCTGCTTAGTTCTGTCTTTTAGAACTGTGGTGTTGTATCTCTGGCATTGTCTACTGTTGACTCCTATCCCAGTCCTCTTTAGTTTTAACTTCAATCGGGTCACAATTAGATGGTGATCTGATGCAACATCGGCTCCTCTTTTGCCCCTCACGTCATGAAGAGATCTTCTGTATTTCTTCCCAATGCATATATGGTCGATCTGATTCTCTGTTACTTGATCCGGAGAAACCCATGTAACCTTGTGTATCCTTTTATGATGGAAGAAACTCCCTCCAATGACCAAATTGCTTATGGCACAAAGGTCAGCAAATCTCTCTCCGTTGTCATTCATTACACCCAGTCCTTGCTGCCCCATGATATCTTCGTATCCCCTGTTGTCACTTCCGATCTTGGCATTAAAATCACCCATGGCGATAACCATGTTCCGCTCTGGACGACTCTGCACAATACCCAGGAATCTCTCATAGAATTCCTCCTTAGTACCATCGCTGCTTTCATTTGTTGGTGCATAACACTGAATGACATCCATATTTATCCTTCTCTTTTGGGTTTTGAAGGTGGCTATAATAATCCATGGGCCATGCGCCTCCCATCCAATTAGCGTTCCCTGAGCTGTCTTTGACAGCATCAGGGCCACTCCATACGTGTGTGGTGCGGTGTCCTCCTCGTGTCCTGAGTACAACAAAAGCTCTCCCGTGCTAATCCTTGTTTGCCCAGTTCCAGTCCATCTTGTTTCGCTGATTCCCAGGATGTTGATGTTGTATTTCCTCATTTCCACTGCAGCCTGCATTGATTTCCCTGCTTCAAACATAGTTCTAACGTTCCATGATCCTATAATAATGGTGGTCCTGGTGGAGATGGCGGTTGTCGATCTGACAGCTTCCTGGTTTCCCTGGCTTTCACTGTCCGGCTTCATGCTTCCTCCAGCTGGAGGCCCGTCCTCCCCCAAGGCCGAAATATCTCTTGAGTCTCTTTTTGGCATTTCTGTAGCAAAGTTCTTTTTATAGGATAAGGTTGCTGGCCTTAAGCCAACCCTCCCCCTTTTTCCTGACTTGGGACAGGCAATGATCCATAAAATGGACCACTGGTGGGGTTGCAGCTTTACTGTTAGCCATTAAATTCACTGCTGTTTCAGTTTCATGCAATGTAATTTCATCTAGGCTGACATTTAGTTGTGGGGCTGGTGAGTCGGTTTCAAGGTTTAATAATTCTTTTGGGTGTGGTCGGTTAAGTATTTCTTGGAAGTGTTCAGCCCATCTTTGCTTTTGGTCTTCACTTGATGTTAATAGGGTTCCAGTTTTGCTAAGGATTGGTCTTTCTTTAGATGTAATAGCACCTGTTACCCTTTTTGTATGTTATGTAAAGTTTTGCTGTCTCCTGTTTTTGCTGGTTTCTCTGGCTCTTTCGCCATATCGTCTATGTATTCTCTTTTATTCCGTCAAGCTGAACTTTTTACTTTATTGTCTGTTTATGTTGCTTTTGCCAGATCTTTTCCAAGATCTGTTTTTACATTCAACCTGTCTAATTTGGCTGCTCGCCCTTCATGTATGTACTTCCATGTGTTTTCTGATATCCATGCTTTTCTAATTGGTTTTTTCAGTCCAGCACTTTCTTTTGCTGCTGTGATTATGGCTGTGCTGTAAGAATTCCATAATTCATCTATACCTATCTCCTCTACTTTACTGGGTGTTGTGGAATGATTGGCAAGTTCCTGATTGAAATTACTGTTAGTATTCTCCTCTTGTATGCTGTAGCTGTTTATCTTTATTGATTTCTTGTGTTGGCTTTTCAGTTTTAGTTTTATTTTCCTATATACAGATTGTGATCACTGTTAACATCTGCACCCCTATATGCCCTTCCATCTATCAGAGATGTTCTGTATTGCTTTCTAATACAAAAATGATCTATCTGGTTTCTAGTTCTATCATCTGTAGATATACACATTGTTTCATGTATCTCTCTGGGTGAAAATATTGTGCCTCCAATGACCATGCTCTCTATTAGACATATTTCAATTAATCTTTCTCCGTTCTGATTTACCATGTCAATTCCTTCTTTCCCCATTACTTTTTCAATGTCGGTGTTATCTATCCCTACCTTAGCGTTGAAATCCCCCATAACAATTAGGATGTCGTGTTTAGGGACTTTGTTGATGATTTGTTGTAACTGGTGATAGAAATTGTCTTTCACCTCATCATCTGCATCGTTCGTGGGTGCATAATACTGTATTTTTGTCATTCTTCGGTGTCTTAGGTTGTATCTTGCTATTATTATACGACTGTTCACTGGTTCCCATTCTACAAGGTTCTTTGCTGCTACAATTGACATAATTATACCTACCCACTCTTGATGTTTACTGTCATCTCTGCTTTAATGGTACTATTAATTTACCGTTTTCTGCCGATCTTTTACCTGCTTCTAGCCATCGCATTTCACTGATGCCTAGAAGGTCTATGTGGTATCTCTCCATTTCTTTGATGATCTGAGTAGTTTTTTATGGAATGCTCAGACATAAATAACCGGTAGAAAGAATACGTCAGTGATATTCACGTGGATAATAAAAATAAAAGTCCATACGTAGACAATGAGAAGAGTCCAACAGTACTAAAATCAGAAGTAGAAAAGGACATGAGAACAATGAAACATGGGAAAGTTACTGGCTTGGACAACTCTTTTACATATCTTTCAATTCACATGAGGTACCTTCAGAAATACCAGTTTTGTCAGTACAGTATTTGGTACACTTTTAAAACTGTAAAATGAAACGGATTTTGCGGGAAATTTTTCTTTTTTTTGCTATGAGATTTTACTCTTTACAAAATACTCAAATGCTGAACCAAAGTAAAAACTGGCTAATTCTCCTCCATGCAAATTTAGAATTATCAGTCTGCTGGCCCGATTAATCTCCAGCCGATTTCGCTGGTTGCTTTTTACTAGGTTTTTAATAATATAAACCACTTACAGTAACCGACAGCCTCCAAACAGTTTCAGTTTCTCTTTCTCTCTTTAATCGGTAACTCTTTCCGTGCCAGTGGTCGAATTTTCGATCCTTCCAGTACCCCAGTTGCGTGCCAATGGTCGGAATTTCGATCATGGTGTGTTTCAATAAAAGAATCGGTGTAACATTTAGATTGTACATATTTCGTCCACGTTTCCGGTGACACTTTTCAAAATGGTGCAAGAGTCCTTAGATACGAGCGATGTCAAGCGAGAAAAAGGAAGAGAAACATGGAAAATTGTCAAATTTTGATGATGTATATAGGGGTATGGACATGGCCTGTGACCACCCCACTGCTCTTGAATGTATCCCAAGTAGATCTAGACATATTTAGACGACTGGAAAAATAGTTAGGAGGTTATTTCAGACATTAGTTTAGCGAGAATGCAACACAGAATCAGAATATGAGATCGACAAGTAGATCTAGACATCTCAGATGGTAAGTAGTGCAGATCTAGACCTAGCCAATGGTGAAATGGGTACAATCATTGTCTAAAAACATCACATTACTTATTTTTTCCTAAAAAAAACTCTGCATTTATGAAATTTTCATACATTTAGCAAAATAAATATGGAAATCAGTAATCAGAAGTTTGGATTTAGAAGAATTAGAGGTATAAGAGACGCGATAAGTACCGTACTTCCTTGAATAAACGCACAAAATTGTCGTGTTCGGCGTTTATCCGAAAAATGTTAATTACGATTCTGCAGCATTGGTATTAGCATATAGCGTACGTCTTTCCATAGAAAGACAGAGACGATATACTGACTCGGCTTTTATTTGAGGCATGCGTTTATTCGAAACACGACTCCTTTCTCCCTCTGATCGCCCCCCACCCTCAATTGATATGTCAGCCCCAACGTTTCATCATCATCAGGTGCCGTGCAGACTGGCGTTGGCTATCATGCTTCTCCAGAGTACACGATCCTTCATGCAGGCCATCATCTCAGTTGGTGATCTCCTCTCATACCATCCCGTCAGACTGTCCAGTATCATTTCTCTTGGTCTTCCTCTTGATCTTCTTCCTTCTGTTTTCCCTGTTGTTATAATATTTTCAGTGCCCCCTCTTCTCATTGCATGTCTCTCTCTTGACAATATTTTTTTGACTCTTCAGCTCTTCTCATACATTTTTCATTAGTTATTTTTGCTGTCCAGGGAATTCGCAACATTCTTCTACATTTCTTCTAATTCTTCCACATTTCTTCTAATTCTTCCACATTTCTGCAGCTTCCAATGATTTTTATGCAGACCTGCCTATTGTCCATGGTTCACTTCCATATAACAAGATAGGTTCAATATAGCATTTTAGGACTCGTTTTCTAACATTCATTGATAAGGATGTGCTGGATAATATGTTTCTCATTCTCTGAAATGCAGTCTTTGCTTGGCCTATTCTGTTCCTAATTTCTGTTCTGCATTTCCCACCTGCAGTTATTACTGCTCCAAGTTATTTGACTTTCTGCACCTGCTTTAGAATAGTACCGTTTAATTTTATATTGCATGCTGGTGGATTCTGTTTCTTAGATATAACCATAGTCTCTGTCTTTTTGATGTTCAAAATAAGGCCTTTCTGTTCACTTTCTTTGGCAGCTTTATCCAATAGATTTTGCATGTCTTGTTGGTTCTCAGTTATCTGTACCGTGTCATCAGCATAACGTTTAATCAAGGAAAATCAAGGAAACGGTATATGGAAAAAAGGACATCTAAGCTTGTTTTATAGATTGCACGAAGGCTTTCGACAGAGTCAGACACGAACAACTAGCTGATGGACTGCTTGAAGGAGATTAATGTTGATGGCAAAGACATCATCAGAATAACTGGCAAGCAATATTTGGAACAGACAGCAACACAAACTACTCAGCATCACTATATATAAAGAGAGAAGTTAGACCAGGATGTGTGCTTTCTCCATGTCTGTTTAACATTTATATAGAGAAGGTATTGAAATAAATTACTGAGATGCCTGGACTAAACATTAATGGAACAGCCAGTAATCTAAGATATGCAGATGACACCATGCTGATGGAAGAACTACAGAATCCAATGAAGTATGGACTGGAAATAAATACCAGAAAGACAGATGTTATGGTAATAAGAAATACAAACCAGCAGTAAATATAAAAATAAATGGAGAATTACTCCAACGGGTGAAAAGCTTCTGGTATTTGAGGCACATGATAACAGAGAATGGAAAATGTGAAATGGAAAGAAACAGAAGAATAGGAATGGAAAAAAAATATCTTCAACAGAATAAAGAAGATCTTTACGTCAAAATAATCAATACGTCAAAACAAATGTCACAGCAATTTAGATTACGTATCGTAAAATGCTACATATACTCTCAATACTCCATTATAGTGTAGAAGCCTGGACCTTGAATAAAGCGAAAGAAAAGAAAACTGATGTCCTTGAAACGTGCGTGTCTGTCTGTCTTCCTCCTGTGGGCAGAAAAGAAAACAAGTCCTAAACCAGGTAGAAGTGAAACGAGAAATATTGAAAATCATAAAAACAAGACAACTAAGATACTTTGGGGACGTCAAGAGGCATAATACTATATTGAAGGCCTTCTTTAGGTAAAAGGTAAAGGTAATCCTGTCGTGCCTTAGAGGCACATAGGGATATGGTGTTAGTGCCCATATTTTCCTTGGCCTGTCAGCACACTAGAGGGTGATATGGTCAGTATCACCTTCTTTAGGGCAAGACCGAAAAAAAAGGACGACAACAACGATGAGCAGACATCATTAAGAGATGGCGGGAACTAGCTTGGCAAGAAACATAACAGACTGGAGATGCACTGCAGCCAACTTTCCATGAGGAGACGGCACGAAACGATGATACAGTAGTAGTTGTTCAGATTTAAGATGGCGTCCAGAAATAACTTTGCGGTTATGCGAAGTGGCTGCTGTGAGGAAACCACGTGACAAGTAACCCACAGGCATACAGCACATACCTGGACAACAATCGTTCAGAAACGAGTATTGTATATAAGAAACGCCGAACATTTGGCGAAGTGGCTTTCACTTTCGCGGGAAAATGTATGATAGTGTAAATTTATGATTAAACACATAAAGAAGTAATGTAAAATTATAATTATATATAGCAACAAGAAAGTGCCTGGGATACAGTTTCTTTGCAAAGACCAGGTAATATTGATGCTTTTTTCCATGAAAATATTTGTTTTACATTTAGCAGACATAGAACTCCGAACTTCTCAGACGAGTCAGTTAGCAAAAAAACTTACCCCATCATGTATTTCATCCACATTTTAGTCATCATTTTCATGGCCAACATTCTTCTCCCCTCCCCCCCCCCCCCCCCCCCCCGTCGTAACTTACGATTGTGTTTGTGTTTGACCGTGGTATTTTTGTTTTTATTTAGAATGAAATGAAAAAAAAAGCAGTGTCCACGTTTCCCACGTTATTAAGACCTATTATCCGTGATCCTTATTAGTAGTTCGTGTGAAATCATTTAAACCAGAATGTAAAAATAGATATTATTGTATGTTTCACGTCATAGTTTAGGCGAAAAACAAAATTTGAGTTACTTCTGTAATGCACAATATGTTTGTTCTGAACTTTATCGTACGTATGTGTCACACGTATCCTCTTTCTTCTCCATCTACTTTCTTACAGCCCGAATGGGGGCAGAGTAAAGAAATATGTACAATTCTAGGGAAAAAAATAATGGAGGTATCAATAGTTATGGAGCTTGAAATTATATATTACCTGGATATCAAAACATCTATCTGAGAAACACATAAATGCCTTTTAATGTAAATGCTACAGAAGAGTTCTTCAAATATCATGACGGACGGGGGACACACACACGCACGCACGCACGCACGCACATTCAGACAGAGCCATACTACAATAACTTAATATTGAAGAAGGCTAGCAAGTAAAGAGGATTAAACAGAGACAACTTAAATATTTTGGACACATTAAACGTCATGAGAATTTAGAGAAGGCCGTCGTGGAAGGATGTAATTGGAAAAAGAAAGAGAAGAAAATCAAGGTGAAGATGGCTGCAAGACATCGTTGATAGTCTGCAAATGGATGCATTAACAGCAGGGCATCTTGCTTACAACCGAGAGAGCTGTTAGGGAGGCAAAGTTCCGCAAGGAACATGCAAATGATTGACTGACTGAAGTATTACATCAGTGATATATTTTTAAAATGCCTAACTGCAAGTGGGTATGCATGTTCACTTTTTAAATGATAAACGTAAGCTAACATTGTAATTATAATCAATTTCCTTAGACAAATGCTTTTTTTAAAATACTCATATTTCAAAAAAATTCTTTAAAAGTCAACATTGTTACGTTAAATAAGGACGAGGTGTAGGATTCTGTGTATTTTAACGACATTCATATTTATTTTTTAGAGGCGTGACATGCATTGTCTACACATGAACGAACGCTGTTGTAGAATTTTTGATGCAAACTATTATTTTATTAATGGACAAAAAATTCATAAAGTTTACTGCTTTCCCGTGTTGAATGACTGCACTCAGTTAAGACCATTCATTGATTAGTTTAAAAAAAACGTGCACGCACACAGAGAACAGCATATTATCTTATTATTGCTTCAGAGCCTGATAATTAGCATCCCAGTATGCAGAGGAACAGCATCTCCACCCATGTTTTTTTTACAAGCACATACAGGCTCTAACGAAGTAATTTCAAGCAGTAACGTAAACAAACTGAATAGTTCCAGCCAAATTTCCAATCCATATACCAAGTTCCGTAAACTTTCAGACACTGTTGTGTTATATCGTAGGTTGTTGTTTGTTTGTGACATATATGCATATTTGACCGCATGGTGTTGCTTCATTCAGTTGCTTCACTTTCATATTTTTTTGCCAATAGTAAAAAAGTTGACTTTACTGAATAATAATAATAATAATGGCATCTTTCTTGGATGAGTGTATTGAAGGTGGTAGGTGTTAATTGTCAGAGTTGCCGCTCATATTTTTTAAAGTAGTTTTTTGACGTGGCTGACTCGTTAAATTTTTGACTGATGTCATTGACCACGGCAAACGATGTTTGTGGTGCAGATAGAATCACTGTGTGTTTGCACCTTCAGTTCTTAAAATTTGGCTCTTAGTTCCTTCACAAATGATGAGTTGCCTCGACACAGATATTTTCCACGTGACAGTCTTTTTCTTCCAGATCTCATAGCTGATGGAGAAACCTCTCATTGATGTCTTACAGATTTCTTTGTATCTCACTTTTGTTCTCTTCCTTTCCTGAAGTTCCCCATATGATATTTGGTTTGTAATACCTTATCTTTATAAAATGGCTGCAACTCTTTTCTTTGTTAGCAAATACTGAAGTTTTCAGGAACTGTCTTGTACTTGTATGGTGTGTCATGGATGGAAAATTGTGTGCATGTATGAACTACTGCTGATAATAAATGAATGAACACATGAGTTATTGTTATTTTCGAAGGTGAAGAATTGGACATGCAGGCTGATCTGTCATTCACCACTCTTCTTTCATTCAATATAAAGAACATATCAAGGGATGTAAACTGAAACTGGTACATTCACAAATATTAGATAATGAGAGGTAACTATTATAACAAGATCACATTCATGCACACAAAGGTTCTAAGGACTGCAAACGCGCCACAAACAGCCTCTGGCAGTCAAGTCCAGCTCCTGGCCTTCCCGTGGCAGAACTGTTTAAACTGACAGGAGAAGGGGCGAGGGCGAATATCTGGCGCCTGAAAACCAATTACTTAGGGTAGATGAGTGGCACGTTTAGTAGCTCATCTGCCGCTGTTGGCGAGATCTTCAGCTGCCGTGCGTGGAGCGGTGCTCCTCCCGGCCAATGAAGAAATTTGCAAATGAGGTTGCCGCGCAGCATCACTGCGGAAAAGGTGGTAGAAAGGATAAAGCGAAGCAAACAGTCAAATCACGGCACCTCTGGTCTGGAGGTCGGCCACGTCCTGAGTGCAGTCATATCGGGTGAATTGCATGAACTGGCTTGTCCCAGAGGTTAAGACACTGCTGGCGAGACTCTTCAAATGCCGCGCGTGGAGTGAAGCTCTTCCCAGTTAAGGAAGTAAATGCGGAAAAGAAATAAAGGTTGCTGTGCGGAGCCGATGGGAAAATGTGGTGGAAAGTGAAGTTTAACCGGTATGTCCAGTAGTATCGCTACGAGAGCTATACCACGGCACCTCTGCTCTAGAGGCCGGCCACGTCCAAAATACACCCACACTGGTGAAATATGCCTAAACCGGCACACACCAGGGGTGGAACTTGATGGCTAGACATGTCATGCCACCTCCGCTCTAGAGGTCGGTAACGCCTGATAAACACCTGTACTGGTGAATTTTGCCTAAACCGGCTCATACCAGGGGTGAATCTTGAAGGCTATGCATGTCACAGTACCTCTGCCCTAGAGGTCGGTCCCGTCCCAAACATGCCCATACTGGGATAATGCCTAAACCGGCTCAACCCAGGGGTAGAAGTCACTAGTGGCGAGGATTCGTCCTCCTGGACAAAAGCTCCATCCTGGTCACAACTAGGAAGGGTAGCAACCACGACCGCAAAATGCTGAAGTCGGAGACACTGGACCAGGGAAGTCTAGATAGGCAACCACCTCTCACCCGGTGGGGATGTTTGCGTATCTTAATCACGCTGAGGTTTTTCCGGTGAGAAAGTCCAACCCTGGACTGGATGGGCAACCACCTCTCACCCGGCGGTGATACACGGGTATCTCAAAACATGTCGAGGTTTTCCGGTGAGAAAGTCCAACTCTGGCTTGGGTGGGCTAACGCCTCTCACCCAGCGGGGATGTACTGATATCCTAAACATGTCGAGGTCTTCCGGTGAGAAAGTCCAACTCTAGACTAAACTGGTGCAATGAAAACCACGGTGTCACGCAATCCCGCTTCCGAGACCCACCAAGAATACAGGCTAAAGACTGTGATACTCTGAACCCCTTGTGGTCCTCTCGTGGATCTCATGTAGTCTATTTTGGACCACACAGGGGACCACGGGACCTAACGAGGACCACAGGCATGAATTCAGTAGGTTCACAGTGCGGTTTTTGGTGGTAGAAGTGAACGAAGAAGAAGAAGAAGATGCACACAAAAATACATTTTCAGTGCATATCTTATCACATCACATTCTTTCACATTCATTAAGATATTTTCTAAACAGGCTACATATAGAATTATGTTCTTATAGAACAGAAGTTGGTGGTGAGTCAGAGTATGAGAGGAGGCAGTTAAATATTTTAAGGAGGCATATAATTGCAATCAAGTGAATATTGAAAAAGCTTGGAGTTAAAGGATGAAATGGATTTTAAATGGTAAGTGAGATAATTCCAGAATTGCACAGCAGAGTATGGAAGACTCTTCTTGTATATTTTCATGAGTTGACCAATTACATGGGAATAGTCCAGGGTGAACAATGATAAATGTGGATGATATACTGACTTATTTGTGTGGAAGGGGTTGAGAGGATTTGGCTACAAAGGTACAAGAAAGAGCTGATCTGATAACAGGTTGGTGTGGTGATAACAGTGGTATGATAAATGTGGACAAAGCCAACATTCTGTGGTGCTCCCTCATTCATTCATTTGGATGTCCCTTGCTGAACTTTGTTTCCCTAACAGCAATCCTGTAGGCCTCTTGGTTGTGAGCAAGATGGCCTGATGCTGGTGCTCCTTAAACAACAGAATTGTGGGGTCCAGTGTTCTGGTTGTAAAGTGCCAGGTACAAGTTATTGAGAGAACACAGTTTATGTGATCTTGGAATCACATACAACAGATCCTTTGTCCTTTACCCACCATATTGATAATATAATACAAAATACCAGAAAGGCAGTTGATGTGATTGGAGTTATGATTGCAACAAATTCCCCACAGTGAACTCTGTTCTTGTTAATGCAAGCGCTGATATGTCAGTTTTGGACTATGGTCTTGGTCTGTTAATCCTGTCTAATTCGCAGCTGACCAAACTTGAGCATATACTACAGAATGAGACCATGAGAGTAGTCTTGTGAAGCACTAGAGATACTCCAGTGATAGCCATGCAGTATCTGCTTGACACTTGACATGTCAAGTGCGAGAGTGAGACACAAGTATGCACAGGTCAAGACATACATAGGGTTGCAAATATTGAAAATCATCCTCTTCAGAAGGTACTTTGGTTGGCCAAAGGTAGACACATTAAATGAAGAAGATGCTGGGTGGCTAAGACAGAGGATACAATAATGGAAGTATGTGATCCAGATGAGATTTCTTGAGGACAGGACTGGATTTTAGTACAGGACCACCTCATCTAACACAGGTTGTTGTACAGCTTGGCCGTGATTACCTATGGATTGGGTATGTGGTGCAACTGAACTACAGGTTCAGGATCTAATTAGAGACACATCAGATATGGTGTTATACACAGATGGCTCATTGACTTAAAGGAAGCAAAAGTGGATGGGGCTTTTTTGCCTACTGCAGCAGAAGAGTTGTACCAAATAGATCAGGTGCCTTTACAGACACTACAACTGGCAGCAATTGGGTGGTCAGTAGATCAGGAAGTGTCTCATGGAGTTGTTGTGACAGACTCACTGAGTATTGCAAAGGAAGACTGAGAACTTTAAATGTGATAATGATTAGTAAAACTGGTACAGCCTGAATCATACATCTCTGTCTTAGCCTACTAAAATAGCTCAGCTTTATAATGGCTGAACATGAACAGTTCATAGTATTTAGATCACTGTTTTCATGTTATCTTTTATATAATTATGTGTGGGCTTTTCTTTGTTTTAATGTTTACTGTTTGCTATTTTAAAAAAAAGACCTTTTATATTGCATAAAATGGTTAAATACAAGTTAGTAGTTTATTGAAGGGCTCTGATTAGAATCATTGTCCTCAGCTGATGTAAGCAGGTTTTAAAAAAAAATAGAATAAGACAGTTTAACTGTGGCATTAAATCAAATTGCCCTAGTATCTTCTGTGTATAAGACCAATAGCACCATTTGGAGAACTGCCAATTATTTTGAGCTTTGTATTGCATGTGAAGCATCTGAGGACATTTGTATTGCCTGCATTTTGCCAGTAACCTCTAACCACAGCTGATGATAGTTCATGGTAGGTAATGGTGGCATATAATGGCTGACCTGAACTGTATAACTGTTTATAGAATCCATGGATATATGAATCAAAATTACAAGAACTATCATTCATAGCCTTTATCTTATTTTTGTATTTCAAGAAAAGACTGGTGCATGGTCTTAATTAAAAAATGAGATTCTATGTTTTTTTTGTGAGGGTGCACATGTATGTTTTGCCATTTAGAAAGCATACATGATTTTATTACCTTGAAAGGGGATGAAGATGCCTGATAAGACAATCAGCGACTCATAGCTGATATGCCAGCGTCAGGGTTAGCAACCTATAGCTGACCAAGACTCTGTCCCACCTCTCTGTGGTACCCCCAGTAACAGGCCTAGCCTGGCTAACGGGGCAGGGATCACCATAGTAATCATGGTGGTGGAGTCTGCTAAAGAAGCATTGCACATCCCCTGCTTTTTAACTGTACTCTGGGACTGAAAAAGTAGCCACCATAACCCACTCCTATGCTGATACAATGCTTTGCCTCAACATCTCTACAGCATTGACTGCAAAGAACAACAGTTTGGAGTTACAGGGAGTTCATACAAGTACAAGTACCTTAATGACTTAATATTTATTATACACTATGTATTTATTATACACTATGTATTTATTTATGGAAATATTTTTTGTGATGAACCAGACTAATATGATGATTTGTGAAAGGTTGAGATGTAGCTTATTAAAATAAACATAAGAAAGTCTCCACAAAGAATATCTGAAAAAAGTAAAAAAAATTAATTAACCTGTAATAGAAAAGTTTTTCTGTTTATTGCATGAAAAAGTGATCGACTTGAATCACAAAGAGATGAGGAAAAGACACAGAATAAGAGATAGTACCAGGGGTCTCTAGTGAGATCTTTTGTTGGTGGCAATCATAACTCTTCAAGACTGTAGCCAAGCATACTTTGAAAAAAAAAAAAAAAGCTTACTTTTGAAATTATAAATGATAACAGTATAATAAAGAACATGTGGTTACAGCAGGGTCAGAGCACTTCTTTATTTTATTTATATGTACAGAGAAGACATATAAAGTATAAGATTTAAATCATACCAGTTTCTTTTTGCATAACAGTATCATATTATAAGATTATCATTAAATTTTTTTGTCCTTACAGAAATAGATGAACAAGAGTTTTAAATGACCCAACTTCTTTTCAAACAAAATTATTTTGCATGATTTTTGTTTTTTACAGAAATGAATAAGCAAGAGATTTAAATGTTCTAGTTCTTTTACACAGTATTACTGTCCACAACACAAAAAGGAATGGAAAAAACTAATTATGTCAGTGTGTAAGAATAGTGAAGAGCAAAACCTCTATCTTAATATGAAGAAAACTAAATTGATGACAACTAACAAAACAAACAAGGCAGCTGATATATATATCGATGAGGAAAAACTGGAAGAAGTGGAGCATTTTGAATATCTTGGATCACTGCTAACTAATAATGGAGATACAATGAGGGAAATTAACTCTTTGTATACTGGGGGTGTTTCCCTCAAAAGACCAAGGGGGGTAAATTTCACAATTTGGAATGGGATGGTTGTCACATTTAAAATAATGACAAAGGCATAATCTGATCTGTAGTATGAAGTATTCTACCTTATTTTGAAGAAGAAAAAATGTATTTTGTTTTTCAAATAAAATTTTTAACATTTTGTTAGTATACAACAAAAAAAAAGAGCTAAGAACTGAGAAGAAAGAATGGAAAATGAAGTAATAAAATAAATTTTGTGTCACTTACCCATCAAGTTAATCCACTGTAGTTGGTTATATAATTCCATAATGAATAAAAATGTACACAAACACATGTTCTTTAACATATCTTCCAAAATTTACATGAAAATATGCACTAGTTATGCATTCACAGCAAACTAAAAACACCAAGTGGGTGGTTAATATTACATGAAAACAAGTGGGCGGTCGTTGACTAATATTTACCAGAAAACAGGCCATTGTGTTTTGGTTTTTGTTTTTTTTTTAATTTGAAGCATTCTACAACATTTAATTTTTTTAATTACACAATCTCCAGCATTACTTATTGTGATATTACAGCTAGTACTAGCAAAAAGCTGAGAAGTAGTATCACCAGCTACCCTTCTAACACATTTTGCTGCTGGACCAAAAAAAACACAAAAGATCCTTTCAATCAGTGCCACGTGTGCCAAAAATTCACAATTTCTACTACTACATTCTCTACACCACAGTCTAGACAATTTTAAATTAAATTCTGAGCTTGTAATGCAGAAATATGCTGCTCTGGACGAAATAAACTAGCACTGGAAGCCATATTTGTTGATAAACAAAGGCCTAGCGACGATAAACTTTGAAAAACTCGCTTTAAATGAACAAAGAATCGCTCTGTTTTCTGCTCAAACCACGCGCTTAATGTGGACAACTGAGTTCCGGAAGGAAGTCAACTGCTGGTTTTAAGATACTTTGATTATTTTTCAAAATTAGAGAGCTACAAACCATCATCGCGCCTCGCGTCTATAAGTATTTCGTAATAGGGATACAACCACGCAGGACGCGTGTCCAAATACCGAAAGAGTTAAAAGGACATCTATCGCTCTTCAGAAAGTAAAACAACTAAAGAATCTGTGGAGAGGAACAGACAGAACTACAAAAATATGATTTTTAAGGGCATGCATCTTTCCCATCGCAACATATGTCTGTGAGACCTGGACAGTTAACAAAACAGCTGAGAAACACATAAATGCCTTTGAATGTAAATGCTACAGAAGAGTTCTTCAGATATCATGGACACAAAAAAGAACAAATTATATCCATACTACAAGAACTTACTATTGAAGAAGGCTGGCTAGTAAAGAGGATTAAACAGAGAAAACTTAAATATTTTGGAGACATTAAATGTCATGATAATCTAGAGAAAACCGTCTTGGAAGGGTATATAATGGGAAAAAAATAAAGAGAGGAAGACCAAAGCGAAGACGGCTGCAAGACATCGTTGATGATCTGCAAATGGATGCATCAGCAGCAGGCCATCTTGCTTACAACTGAAAGGCCTAGAGGAGTGCTATTAGGAAGGCAAAGTTCCGCAAGGGACATGCAAATGAATGAATGAATGAAATGAGTTCTTTTACCAATAAGATGAAGAGGACCTGTACGTTTCATTGTCTGGCACAAGGGAAAAAGGGTGAAAACTTGTAAACCCGGGGATTGGAAAAGTCAGAGTCAAGTTATCAATAAGATAATCATGCTTCTATTTGTCCTCATATAAATGGATAAAAAATGATTTAAGTGGCCAGATTTCTTTTTTAAATAAAATTACATTGTATGGTTTTTGTCTTCACAGAAATGGATGAGATGGCAAGTGGAGTTAGAAATTATGGCAGTATTTCCTCAGCAGCAAACCCATAGAGTGACCTTGGACTAAATAACCATTTCCTGTTTTCTTTTCTCACCATCAGTTTTTAGATGTTGATTACAAATGAGATTTGTGACAAAAACTGATGGTTTGAAAATTGTGCTCAGCTTATCATGTGATTGTTTTATTTTTTCCATCACACATTTTGTGGGCTTTACTGAAGTCCCTTGTTTATGGATAAGACTTGCAGATGGTATATTTTCTGATAATTAACTGACAGCCATGTATTCAGTTTAGCATGCCTTACTATGCAACATGCCTGTGTGGGTACCAGGGCCCCTGGGAAGAAAAGAATAGGACCACTGCAGCTTTCTGCGCATGTCATAAGAGGTGACTAAAGGAGGTTGGGGGATAGGCCAACGACCTGTTCTCTTTAAAAAACTGGAGTGTTACAGAAACATGGAGAGGGAAACCAGGAAACTTTGTCTTGGAAAAGGAAGGGACTCTGGTAACAGGGTGCATGACGTTATGCAGTCAAAACTGAAAGGAAGCTGCAGAAGTGACATCCCAATTGAGTACCAGGACACCTTTTACCATTGCATATTGGAATGTTAGAACAATGTATGAAAGTGGAAAGGCTGCCATAATAGCGAGAGAAATGAATAGACATAATATAAAGATACTGGGGCTGAGCGAAACACACTGGACAGGAACACGTAAGCATAGACTAGCAACAGGGGAGACAATCCTATTTTCAGGTCACAAAAACCCAGATGCAACACACTCAGAGGGCGTGACATTAATGCTTATCCAGAGAGTCCCAAAGAGCATTGATGAGCTGAGAGGCAGTTAGCTCAAGGATAATTACAGCCTGCTTCTCAACAAAGAAGAAGGATATTAAGTTGAATATCATCCAGGTATACATGCCAACAAATGATGCAGAAGAGGTAATAATGGACGAATTCTGCAACACATCACAGGAAATTCTAGACCAACAAAATAACAAACACATAACAGTTGTAATGGGGGACATCAATGCAAAAGTAGATAAGATCAACACAGGTTATGAGAAAATAATGGGTCAAAATGGATTAGGTATAATGAAAGAAAATGGAGAAAGGCTAGCAGATCTATGCATGCTCAACAACCTTGTCGTTGGAAGAAGTATATTTCCACATAAAACTATACACAAAGCCATGTGAGTATCGCCAGATCATGTCACTGAGAACCAGATAGACCATATTTGTATCAGTAGAAGCTTTTGCAGAACATTGCAAGATGTCAGAGTGAAATGAGGTGCAGATGTAGCTTCTGACCACCCCCTACTGATAGCTAAACTGAGAATGAAACTGAAGAAGCACCACAAAACAGACATGGCAAGGAAAAGATATAATATGGTACTGTTGGAAGACCTAGAAATCCCAAAGAACTTTAAACTGAAATGAATAACAGATTTCAGGTTCTGCAGGAGTTATACGAAGATACACCAGATGTGAATGCTGTGTGGAATAGTAATAAAGAAAAGTGGAGCAAATCATGTGAAGAGAGAGTGGGATTTAATAAACCTCATCACAAGGAGTAGATTACATTGGAAACACTGAAGAAGATAAATAGAAGGACAGAAATGAAAGCAAAAATAAATGACAGTAAAACAAGAGCAGTAAAGGCCTCAGCTCAGATAGAATACAATTTGGCCCATAAAGAGGTTAGAAAAAGTGTAAAGAAAGACAGACAAGCCTATTTTGATAATATGGCGAGACAGGCAGAAGAGGCAGCTGGTATAAACAATATGAGAGCTCTGTATGAAATCACCAAAAAGGTGGCAAATAGACTATGTAGGATAGAAAAGCCCATCAAAAACAAGGAAGATATCTTCAGAAGAAGAAGAGCAGGTGCAAAGATGGGTGGAATACTTCAGTGGAGTCCTAAACAGGCCAGCACTGACAGAAACAAGAGATACTAGGAGCAGAGAATAATCTAGACATCAATGTAGAACCACTCAGCAAGGCCGAAACTGAACACGCTATCTCAGAGTCAAAGATAAATAAGGCACCAGGTCCAGATGGAATTGTAGCAGAAGTGCATTTAGTGAACAAAGAAACAGTAGAAATCTACTCTTACTATTTATCAGGATTTGGGAAGAAAAGAAGATCCCAGAGGACTGGAAGGAGGTCCATCTTATAAAACTCCCTAAGAAAGGAGATCAATTAGAATGTAAGAACTATAGAGGCATCACCCTGCTCTCAATACCCAGCAAGGTCTTCAGCAGGATTTTGGTAAATACACTTAAAACATCAGTAGATAGGATAGTAAACTAAGAGAAGAGCAAGCAGGTTTCAGGCAAGGAAGATTGTGTACTGATCACATTGTGCAGTCAGTCAGTCACTTGCATGTTCCTTGCAGAACTTTGCCTCCCTAACAGCTCTCCTGCAGACCTCTCAGTTGTAAGCAAGATGCCCTGCTGCTGATGCATCCATTTGTAGATTATCAGTGATGTCTTGCAGCCATCTTCGCCTTGGTCTTCCTCTCTTTATTTTTCCCATTATATACACTACCAATATGGTCTTCTCTAAATTATCGTAACGTTTAATGTGTCCAAAATATTTAAGTTTTCTCTTTTTAATCCTCTTTACTAGCCAGCCTTCTTCAATATTAAGCTCTTGGAGTATAGATATATTTGTTCTTTTTTGTGTCCACGATCCGCTGTTGGCGAGATCTTCAGCTGCCGTGTGTGGAGCGGTGCTCTTCCCGGCCAATGAAGAAATTTGCAAATGAGGTTGCCGCGCAGCATCACTGCAGAAAAGGTGGTTGAAAGAATAAAGCGAAGCAAACAGTCAAATCACGGCACCTCTGGTCTGGAGGTCGGCCACGTCCTGAGTGCAGTCATATCGGGTGAAATGCATTAACCGGCTTGTCCCAGAGGTTAAGTCACTGCTGGCTTGACTTTTCAAATGCCGCGCGCGGAGTGAAGCTCCTCCCGGTTAAGGAAGTAAATGCGGAAATAAAGGTTGCTGTGCGGCGCCGATGGGAAAAGGTGGTGGAAAGTGAAGTTTAACCTGGTATGTCCAGTAGTATCGCTACGAGAGCTATACCACGGCACCTCTGCTCTAGAGGCCGCCTACGTCCGAAATACACCTACACTGGTGAAATATGCCTAAACCGGCACACACCAGAGGTGAAACTCGATGGCTAGACATGTCATGCCACCTCCGCTCTAGAGGTCGGTAATGCCTGATAAACACCCATACTGGTGAATTTTGCCTAAACCGGCTCATACCAGGGGTGAATCTTGAAGGCTATGCATGTCACATTACCTCTGCCCTAGAGGTTGGTCCCGTCCCAAACACGCCCATACTGGGAAATGCCTAAACCGGCTCAATCCAGGGGTAGAAGTCACTAGTGGCGAGGATTCGTCCTCCTGGACAAAAGCTCCATCCTGGTCACAATTAGGAAGGGTAGCGGCCACGACCGCAAAATGCTGAAGTCGGAGACACTGGACCAGGGAAGTCTAGATAGGCAACCACCTCTCACCCGGCGGGGATGTCTGTGTATCCTAATCACGCTGAGGTTTTCCGGTGAGAAAGTCCAACCCTGGACTGGATGGGCAACCACCTCTCACCCGGCGGTGATACACGAGTATCTCAAAACACGTCGAGGTTTTCCGGTGAGAAAGTCCAACTCTGGCCTGGGTGGGCTAACGCCTCTCACCCAGCAGGGATGCACTGATATTCCAAACACGTCGAGGTCTTCCGGTGAGAAAGTCCAACCCTAGACCAAACTGGTGCAATGAAAACCACGGTGTCACGCAATCCCGCTTCCGAGACCCACCAAGAATACAGGCTAAAGCACTGTGATACTCTGAACCCCTTGTGGTCCTTTCGTGGAACTCGTGTGGTCTATTTTGGACCACACAGGGGACCACGGGACCTAACGAGGACCACAGGCGTGAATTCAGTATGTTCACAGTGCGGTTTTTGGTGGTAGAAGTGAACGAAGAAGAAGAAGAAGAAGAGAAGTGTCCACGATATTTGGAGAACTCTTCTGTAGCATTTACATTCAAAGTCATTTATGTGTTTCTCAGCTGTTTTGTCCAAGTCTCACAGGCATATGTTGCAATGGGAAAGATGCATGCCATTAAAAATCTTATTTTTGTAGTTCTGTCTGTTCCTCTCCACAGCTTCTTTAGATGTTTTACTTTCTGAAGAGAGATATATGTCCTCCTTTTAGTTTCCCTCATTGTATCTCCATTATTAGTTAGTAATGATCCAAGATATTCAAAACTCTCCACTTCTTCCAATTTTTCCACATTGATACATATTTCAGCTGTTTTGTCAGTTGTCAGCAATTTAGTTTTCTTAGCATTAAGATAGAGGTTCTGCTCTTCAGTACTCTTGTGGACGGACATAATTACTACATTGCGAACAGTTGATGAAGTGGAATTTTTCACTGAATTTTATGATTACAAGAAGGCATTCAATAGTTTAGACTGTAGAATGCAATGGAAACTACTGGAACACTATGCTATCCCAGCCAAGATAACAAAGCTTATAAAGATCGTATATGAAGGAACAACTAGCAGAATCGTATATGGAGGAACTCTCACAGAAAGTTTTAAAGTGGAAACAGGCGTGCAGCAGGGATGTTTGCTATCACCATTCCTATTTCTTCTAGCAGTTTATTGGATCATGAAAACTACCACAGAAGGAAAAAGATATTGGATACAGTGGACATTGTGGAACCAATTGGGAGATCTTGACTTTGCAGATGATGTGGCACTTCTGGCACACAGTCACACACAAAAGCAAGAGAAACTTCAGATCTAAGCAAGAATACAGCTAAACTGGGACTGTATATTAACAGACAAAAAAAAACGAAACAAAACAAAGATAATAAAAAGTAATAGTGCAAGCAATAGCCTCATGGTAATTGAGGGAGTGCCAGTTGAGGAAATAGAGTATTTCACATATTTAGGCAGCATAGTGGATAAATACTGGGCAACAGAAAAGGGTATTAAAGCTAGAATAACCAAGGGCAGGACAGCATTTATCCATTTTAACAAAATATGGTCATCTAAGAACATCAAAACAAGAACCAAACTTAGGCTTTTCAATACACACATAAACACTGTCCTGCTATATGGTTAGGAGACAGTATTTTGACTTTGATCTTTCCAATCCCCGGGTTTACGAGTTTTCACTCTTTTTCCCTTGTGCCAGATAATGAAACGTACAGGTCCTCTTCAGCTGTTCTGCATCTCCATAAAGAATGTCAGTGATTGAAGAGTTTGGTGCTATCAGGTTCTTCTCAGGGTCCTTCAATGCATTGCAGTCCAGCAGGTGGTGCATAACAGTTTCTTCTTCATTGTCAGTTGCAGTGGTACTTTTGTAAGTGTTTCTCTGTCTTCAGGGAGTTTGTGTCTTGTGTTTAACTGTTTTGCTATGAGCACTGGAGTTTTCAGTTTCAGTCTATTATTATGCTTCCATTTATCAACCACTATTCTGTTTATATCTTTTTACTTCCTCAGTGATTGACTTTTCACATCTTATATCTAATGGCTCTATGTTTGCATCAGTTTCACATGCAGCTGTGGGTGTTGATCTCATTGCCCCACAAATGATCACAGTATGGACTTTTTTCGGCTGTCTGCTTAATTCTGAGACCTTTGGCCTAAGTCCAGGAATGTTGATATGAAAAATGTTTAGTGTGCTGATTTTTCGTTCAGGGTAGCCGGGGGCGAACCACGTGGCGCGGAACTTTTATGATGCAGCATCCGGGCTTATATGGTTTTCTTTTTGTTTCTGACATTTTCATTGTGGGTTTTTTTGTCCTAAGTCTTTCTTTCATACCCAGGAGGCCTTTCCAGTGAGAAGCTCAGATCAGGCCCCAAGTGCAACACTGGCCAACCTGACAGCTTTGAGACAGTTTCACAGAGACACTCTGACTTTGGGATGAAGTCCTATAGTCTGCTGGCTGCTTTGTTTGCTTCATTCTGATAGTCTTTGTTGTAGAGATCCTTAGGCTTGTCATGTCCTGGACTTGTCAGTTTCCATCAGACTTTCCTCATCTCCGCAGGTGATCTCTGTGTCGCCATCCATCCACCATTCCAACCAGTACAATGTGGCCCCAGGTCAAGATCTCTGCTCCACCTATTGACGGGTGTGCAGTGTTAAAAGCTGGAGGGCTTTCTATCCTAGGAGGGATATTTGTGTTTGTCATTTCTCCCCACAGGCGAGGGGGTTTTCTTAGCATACATAGTATTTTGTCTGAGTTAACTGACACTCCTATAAAAAACAAAGAGTCTGCTAGCAGATTTCTCAGTTTTATGTTCCCTCTTTCTTTTATAGAAAATTCTGTTCCCTAAAAATTCTGCCTTAAGAGAGGTTTACATTATACTTTATAACAATAACAGTAACAACTAGTGTTGGTTGCTACATGTTTCTGGGCTACAGGAGCAGATCAGAGTTTTTTAAGCAGTCAGATCTGATGTTCCCTGTTTCACAAAGACTATATTAAGATAAGTGTGTTCTTAACACAGTTGTTCCCAGGGGAGACTAAGACAATACAACAGGGGATACAAACGTTCATGAACTACTGCTTGAGGAGGATTTTAAACATTAAATGGCAGGACAAGATCAGGAATGAGGAGGTCTGGGAAACTGCAGGACAAGAACCTATGAACCTACAAATCATGTCTAGGAAGTGGAGGTGGATTGACCACACTCTGAGGAAACCTGACACCAGCGTAGCAAGACAGACATTGACATGGAATCCTCAAGGAAATAGAAAACAAGGAAGACCTAGACTTACTTCTTATCTTATATCATTCCCATGCCGTTAAACATCACATGGGGCTCGCAAGGTAGTTCGCCAATTTTTCCTGTCTTCGGCGAGCTTTTCAACCTCATCAAGGGATTTTATGCGTATTAATTTGGCCTCTCTTAACAATGTCCTCTTTAGAGTTTCATGTGGTCTGCCTCTTTTTCTTTGGCCTTTTGTGTTCCACTTGATAGTTTGTTTTGGGATTCTCTGACTGTTTCTTTTCATCATGTGACCAACATATGTCCATCTCCTTTTACTGATCACCCATGAGACTGGTTGTTGTTCAGTCATCTGTCTTATCTCTGCATTGTTCTTGAATTCGTTCCACTTGATATTGAGTATTTTCCTTAGGCATTTGTTTTCAGAAGAGTGTAATTTGTTGTCTATTTCTTTAGTTGTTTTCCAGCTTTCACATGCATAAATAAGGGTGGATATTACATTTAAATTGAATATTCTTAACTTGGTTTTTGTGCTTATAACTTTTGAATGCCATATGTTCTCAAGATTCTTGAAGATCGATGTTGCTTATGCAGTTCTAATTCTAACTTCCTTTCTGCTGTCACCATCCTGGTTTATGTAGCTGCCAAGTTATGCAAATTGATTGACTTCTTCAATATCTGTCCCTTCTATGTGTATTTTTCCATTTTGATTAATGGAAAGTTTATTATTTTTTGTTTTGTTCTTGTTAATTTTAAATCCTATTTTGCTAGCCAGTGAATATATGCTATCTTTTTTTTTCTTGCATGGAATTCACATTGTTCCTGATAAGAGTTATGTCATCAGCAAAATCAAGATCTTCTAGTTGGGTATCATGTACCCAGTCAATACCTGTGTTACCTGTGCAGAATTTTTTCATTATGAAGTCTGTTGTAATTCAAAAAAGCAAAGGAGACATTATAATCCTTGTTTCATGCCTGTTTCAATCTGGAACCATTCATTTCTCCCTTCTTCTGTTTTGACTGCACAAACATATCCATTGTAGAAGTGGATATTTTAGATGGTATTCCATATAGACTTAAAATTCTCCACAATGAATCTCTGTGTATGCTTATCAAATGCCTTTTTAAAGTCTATGAAATTCAGTATTAATAGTTTCTGCTTTTCAATATTTCTTCAAGTATTATTCTTAGAGTAAAGATCTGGTTGAGACAACTTCTCCCTTTTCGAAATCCTGATTGTTCTTCACTCATTGTGGTATCTGCTATATCTTTAGGTCTATTCAAAATGACCCTGCAAAATACTTTTGATACAACTGATATTAAGGTTACATCTCTCCAATTGTTAGAGTCAGTACGGTTACCTTTTTTTGGTATTTTGAGAAATATTTCTTTTTTCCCTTTAGAAGGGACCTTTTCTTCTTTCCAGATCTTATTAAACATTCTCTGTAGTTATCTCATGTTGTCACTATTGATAGCTTTTAACATTTCATCTTCACCTGCAGCTTTTTTGTTAGCCATTAAATTCACTGTTGTTTCAGTTTCATGCAATGTAATTTCATCTAGGTTGACATTTAGTTGTGTGACTGATAAGTCAGGTCTATCAATTCTTTTGGGTGTGGTTGATTAAGTATTTCTTGGAAGTGTTCAGGCCATCTTTGCTTTTGGTCTATACTTGATGTTAATAGGGTTCCAGTTTTACTAAGGATTGGTCTTTCTTTAGATGTAATAGAACCTGTTAGCCTCTTTTATATGTTTTATAAAGTTTTACTGTCTCCTGTTTTTGCTGCTTTCTCTGCCTCTTTCGCCATATTGTCTATGTATTCTCTTTTATCCCTTCTAGCTGAACTTTTTTACTTTCTTGTCTATTCCTTTGTATGTTGCTTTTGCCAGATCTTTTCCATGATCTGTTTTTACATTCAACATGTCTAATTTGGCTGCTTGCCTTTCATGTATGTACTTCCATGTGTTTTCTGATATCCATGCTTTTCTATTGGTTTTTTAAAGTCCAGCGCTTTCTTTTGCTGCTGTGATTATGGCTGTGCTGTAAGAATTCCATAATTCATCTATACTTATCTCCTCTACTTCACTGGGTGTTGTGGAATGATTGGCAAGTTCCTGATTGAAATTACTGTTAGTATTCTCTTCTTTGTAGGCAGTGGCTGTTTATCTTTCTGTGTATTGATTTCTTGTGTTGGCGTTTCAGTTTTAGTTTTATTTTATCTATATACAGACTGTGATCACTGTAAACATCTGCAACCTTATAACCTCTTACATCTGTCAGAGATGTTCTGTATTGCTTTCTAATACAAAAATGATCTATCTGGTTTCTAGTTCAATCATCTGGAGACATCCACATTGTTTTATGTATCTCTTTGTGTGGAAATATTGTGCCTCCAACGAGGAGTTACTTGGAGAGAGAAATTATAACAGTGCTCAGAAACAAATGATACATGTGGAAGAAAGCAGAGAATAATTCCAAGAACACGGATGAGTGGAGAGCCTTTATCTGTGGCCTATTCTCTCAAGGAATTGAAAGGTAATGGTGATGATGATTATGCAGACAGATATACTGTTTCTTTAACTCTTTCCGTGCCTTTGGTCATTATAATGACGCTTCCGGTTTCCTGTTGCGTACCAATGGTCATTATAATGGTCATTGTTTGTTTCAATAAAACAACCGGTGTAACATTTAGATTGTACATATTTCGTCTGCGATTCCGGTGACACTTTTCAAAATAGCAAAAGAGTGCCTGCTTACGAGCGATGCTGAGGGAGAAAAAGGACAAGAAGCATGGAAATTTTTCAATTTTTGACGATGTAGTTAGGGGTATGGACATAGCCTATGGCCACCCCGCTGCTCTTGAATATTTTCTAAGTAGATCTAAACATATTTAGGCGACTGGAGAAGTAGTTAGGAGTAATTAGGAGGTTAGTTCAGACATTCATTCAGTGAGAATGCAACATAGAATCACAATACGAGATCGACAAGTAGATCTAGACATCTCAAATGGTAAGTAGTGGTAAGTAGTGCAGATCTAGACCTCGCCGATGGTGAGCTGGCCACAGTCAGTGTCTAAAAACATCACATTACTTCTTTTTTCCTAAAAAACTCTGCATTTATGAAATTTTCATTCATTTAGCTATACTTCGAAACATATTAAGTATACGGAAGTACATAGAAATACTGTTTTCCATTCCATTTTATAACTATACCCCCAACCTTATCAAGACCCGTGTTTTTTACTCTGGCACTCCACAACACGTCTGTGTTTCTTCCTCAGGCATGGAAAGAGTTTTGCATCTGGTACCAATTTCTACATTTGTGTGTGTAATACTAGAAAGCTTATATCTAGATGTCTAAAAGACAGAGACTATGGTTATATCTAAGAAACAGAATCCGCCAACATGCAGTATAAAGTTAAATGGAACTATTCTAAAGCAGGTGCAGAAATTCAAATACCTTGGAGCAGTAATAACTGCAGATGAGAAATGCAGAACAGAAATTAGGAACAGAATAGGCCAAGCAAAGACTGTATTTCAGAGATTGATAAACATATTATCCAACACATCCTTATCAATGAATATTAGAAAACGAGTCCTAGAATGCTACATTGAACCTATCTTGTTATATAGAAGTGAATCATGGACAATAGGCAGTGTCAACAGAGATGCACTGTGGAAAATCCTAAGATGGCATGGCCTCCCCCATAAGATAGTGAATGTAATCAAAGTTCCATATGAGGGTTTTCAGTGCAAAGTGATCTGTGAAGAACATACCTCCAGAAGCTTTAGGGTACAAATAGGAGTGAAGCTGGGATGTGTACTATCACCAACATTATTTATCTTGGCAGTAGACTGGTTAATGAAGGAGGCAACATCAGACAAATGCAGAGGATTACAATGGACCCTTGATACAGAGCTGGAGGACCTTGACTTTGCAGACTACATTTGTCTACTATCAAGCAGCCACAAAGAAATGCAAGATAAAATAAACAAGCTAACTTAGAATGCAAACAACATAGGACTAAAGATCAACGTAGGAAAGACAAAGTTAATGAAGCAAAATGTGAACAACAGAAATGTACTCAGAGTAGATAACAAGCTTGTGGAGGAAGTTAACGAATTTGTATACCTTGGCAGTAGAGTAGTAGAAAATGGAGACAGCACAGAGGATATCAACAGCAGACTTACTAGAGCAAACCAGGCTTTTGCAGTGCTGCAGACTATATGGAAATCTAAAAAACTAGTCATGAATAAAAAAATCAGGATATTTAAGAGTAATGTTCTAAGTGTACTACTCTATGGAAATGAATGCTGGAAAATCACCAAAACCATAGAAAACAAGTTGAATTCTTTCCAGACTAAATGTTTGTGAAGAATTAGAAAAATATTTTGGCCAAACACCATAAGAAATAACATCTTGTTGGCAGAAATGCAGATGAAGCCACTGACAGCAATTATTGAGGAAAGATGCTGGCGATGGTTGGGACATGTGCTCTGAATGACTGACAACTCATTACCAAAAATAGCACTAAGATGGACACGACAGGGGAACAGAAGTAAAGGTAGACCAAAAGAGACATGGAGAAGAACAACAGAAAGGATGTTGAGCAACAGAGGAATCACCTGAGCAAGAGCAGAAAAAAGGCAAAGGACAGGCATTTGTGGAAAACTCTTGCGGAAGCCCCATGTGCCCTGGGCACTTAACTCTTTCCGTGCTGGAGGAAGAAAAGCGGACGTATGGTTGCATGCCAGACTAAAAACGCGAGTCTTGGTCTGTAAGGGGGTATAGTTGTAAAATGGAATGGAAAACAGTATTTCCATGTACTTCCGTATACTTAATATGTTTCAAAGTATAGCTAAATGAATGAAAATTTCATAAATGCAGAGTTCTTTAGAAAAAAGAAGTAATGTGATGTTTTTAGGCACTGATTGTGGCCAGCTCACCATCGGCACGGTCTAGATCTGCACTACTTACCACTACTTACCATCTGAGATGTCTAGATCTACTTGTCGATCTCGTATTGTGATTCTGTGTTGCATTCTCACTGAATGAATGTCTGAACTAACCTCCTAACCACTAACTACTTCTCCAGTCGTCTAAATATGTTTAGATCTACTTGGAATACATTCAAGAGCAGCGGGGTGGCCATAGGCCATGTCCATACCCCTATCTACATCGTCAAAAATTGAAAAATTTCCATGCTTCTCGTCCTTTTTCTCGCTCGGCATCGCTCGTATCGAAGGACTCTTTTGTCATTTTGAAAAGTTTCATTGGAAATGCAGGGGAAATATGTACAATCTAAATGTTACACTGGCGTTTTAGTGAAACAAACCAAGCGTAAAAAAATTGACTGCTGGCACGCAACGGGGGTACCGGAAACGTAAAAAAATTTACGCCCGGCACGGAAAGAGTTAAGGTTCAGAGAGAGAGAGAGAGAGAGAGAGAGAATCATGGACAATAGGCAGGTGTGTACAAAAATCATTGGAAGCAGCAGAAATGTGGTTTATTAGAAGAATCTTATGAATCCCCTGGACAGCAAAAATAACTAATGAAGAATGTATGAGAATAGCTGGAGAGACAAAAAAATCTTGTCAAAAAGATAAGAGAGAGACAATGTACTTTCAATGGATATGCAGTGAGAAGAGGGGGGCATTGAAAATATTATAACAACAGGAAAAATAGAAGGAAGAAGATCAAGAGGAAGACCAAGAGAAATGATACTAGACAGTCTGACGGGATGGTGTGAGAGGAGATCACCAACTGAGCTGATGGCCTGCATGAAGGATCGGGTACTTTGGAGAAGCATAATAGCCAACGCCAGTCAGCATGGCACCTAATGATGAATATACATAGAGTTCATTTCTTTATTAAGTACTTTACTTTATCCAACCTCTTATATCGTGAGGTGTTGAAGGGAGATGCAGTTGCTGTTTCTGAGCCATATGAGTGATCTCAGTGATGCTCATGCCATAATTTGCAAGTGTTTTTATAACGCCATCTATCCATCTTTTTTCAGGGCCTTCCTCTTGATCTGTATCCTGTAGTTCTTTAGTTGAAGGCCCTTGTGGTTGGCTGTATATTGTCACTCTCTTTAAGTGGCCAGATCATTTAGTTTTTTATTTCTAAGTGTATTGTAGGCATGATGTAGTTCCTACCAGTTGTCTTATGTTGTCATTTCTTAGCTTATCCCCCTAGTAATGTTTGGTGCTTTTCTTAGGCATGTCATTTCACATTTGGATATTTTATTTTCTTGTTTCTTGTAATGCCCATGTTTGGGATTAGTAGCACAACATTGGTATAAATATGATATTATTTAGTTTTATTTTGGTTTTGATAGGCATGTTGGGATGGGAGAGCATCTGAGATAGGTGGTATGTAATGGCATTAACCCTTTGTGTTTAAACATTAGTTTCTGTAAACTTACATCCAAGATACATTCTTTGACTTGTTGGATTTTGCTGTCTTCGATATAGATGCTCAGTGGGCTTGAACTCCTACTGACTTTCATGGTCTCTGTTTTGACAATGTTGATTTTCATATCATTTCTTTATTTCCTTATTGTGGACATAAAATTGACACAGTTCAAAAGCCGATGTCATAATGCATGAAAATCCTTTTTTGTCATATAGTCACATGAACTCATGGGCTTGTTTATCATAAACACTAATATCAGCTTGAGTATTGTCATTAAGTTTAAAATATTTAAATTCATATTGTTATTAAAAAAAAAAATCATCTGTTTATATGCCCAAATATACAGTAGTCATCAGTATTCATTTCAATTCACAATTATTTGTGAATATATGAGTGTTATCAGAAATTTTGCAGAGGCATGATGCAACACCTGATGTCAGTACTAGCTTGTGGTGTGAATCAGTTTGCCAAGTGGTGCAGAGCTGTGAGTACATAGACAGTGGTGATGTTTTTTTGGCATCATGTGTTTGTCGGTGACTTTTCAAGATGTATGTACAAAGGAGCAGGGAGTTTACAACAGATTTTGTGCAAATCTCAGATAAATTGCAACAGAAACTTTGACAAAAATTCAGTAAGTGTTTGATGAGCACCTCTTAGTCAGACACATGTATTTATGTGGCATGGGCAATTCAAGGCCAGTCGAACATGATAACTACAAAGGGAGCCCTTGACCTGTACAGGTCCTGAAAATGTTACAGAGATCCAGCAGCTCATCCATGAGAATAGACATCTTACCATTCAAAAGCTTTATGAGGTGGTGGGAATTGGGTTTTTGGACATGACAGAAGATTCTTACTGAAGAACTGAGCATGCACAGCGTAACAGCCACATTTGTCTCTGGGATCCTCATGGCTGACCAAATGCAACAAATGTCAATGAGCTTCATCAGCTCACCTCAAATGATGAAACCTTTTTGTCTAGGGTCATAACTGGTGGTGACAAGTGGGTTGATGGTAATGACCCAGAGACAAAGCATCAGTCATCCGTGAAAAGTTCAGGGTCACCAATATCTAAAAAGGTCATCATCAGGTGCCGTGCCGACTGGCGTTGGCTATTATGCTTCTCCAGAGTACCTGATCCTTCATGCAGGCCATCAGTTCAGTTGGTGATCTCCTCTCACACCATCCCGTCAGACTATCCAGTATCATTTCTCTTGGTCTTCCTCTTGATCTTCTTCCTTCTATTTTTCCTGTTGTTATAATATTTTCAATGCCCCCTCTTCTCATTGCATGTCCTATGAAAGTACATTGTCTCTCTCTTATCTTTCTGACAAGGTTTTTTGTCTCTCCAGCTCTTCTCATACATTCTTCATTAGTTATTTTTGCTGTCCAGGGGATTCATAAGATTCTTCTAATAAACCACATTTCTGCTGTTTCCAATGATTTTTGTGCAGACTTGCCTATTGTCCATGATTCACTTCCATATAACAAGACAGGTTCAATATAGCATTTTAGGACTCGTTTTCTAACATTCATTGATAAGGATGTGTTAGCTAATATGTTTCTCATTCTCTGAAATGCAGTCTTTGCTTGGCCTATTCTGTTCTTAATTTCTGTTTTGCATTTCCCATCTGAAGTTATTACTGCTCCAAGGTATTTGAATTTCTGCACCTGCTTTAGAATGGTTCCGTTTAATCGAATACTGCATGCTGGTGGATTCTGTTTCTTAGATATAACCATAGTCTCTGTCTTTTTGATGTTCAAAGTAAGGCCTTTCTGTTCACTTTCTTTGGCGACTTTATCCAAGAGATTTTGCAGGTCTTGTTGGTTCTCACCTATCAGTACTGTGTCGTCAGCATACCGAAGGTTGTTAATATTGTATCCTCCAATTTTTATGCCTGGTTCTGTGATGATTGTTCTTAGAATATTCTCGCTATACAGAGAAAATAGGTCTGGAGATAGTACACATCCTTGTTGCACCCCTTGTTTTATAGGTTGGTATTTTCCAATTCTATTTTCAACTCGAACTGCTGCTTCTTGCTGCCAGTATAGATGTTTTACAATCCTCAAGTCTTTGCCGTCTATATTGATGTCTTCAAGCATTTTAATAATTTCACTATGTTTCACCTTGTCAAATGCCTTGGTGTAATCAATGAAGCATAAGTAGAGATCTTTCTGTACTTCTAAAGCTCTTTCTGTTAGTGTTCGTAAAGCATAAATAGCATTGTGTGTTCCCTTTCCTTCAACAAATCCAAACTGTTCATCTGCTATTTCCATTTTTATCTTTTTCCTTGTTCTTCTCATAATTATTCTCTGAAGTAGCTTCGTTATGTGACATGAGAGGCTGATAGTCCGGTGGTCGTCACATTCCTTTGCACCTGGTTTCTTTGGTAGTGCTATAAATGTGGATTTAATCAGGTCACTGGGAATATAACCACTGTTGTAAATATCATTCAGTAACTTGGTTATTATTTTTATTCCTGTCTCCTCTAGTGCCTCTATTTCTTCTATTGTTATATTATCAGGCCCAGTCGCTTTTCCTTTCTTCATGTGTTTGATAGCATCTATGATTTCATCTTCAAGTATTGGCGGTCCATCACAGTTTTCAGTATCTGGTGTTAATTCTGGTCTTTCTCCTCCATATAGCACACCGATATACTCTGTCCACCTGTCCACAATGTCTTCTTTTCCCATTAACATTTTACCTTCTTTCGATTTCAGGCATCCTGTGGTATATTTTGTTTTCCTGCCTGTGAGTTCATTAATTCGTTTATGCATGTTTTTGCTGTCTTTATTATGAGTGTCCTCTATCTGTCTGCACTGTTCATTTAACCACACTTCTTTTGCTTCTCTGCATTTGCGTCTTATTTCTTTATTTATCTTGCTATATTTTTCCTCGTTGTTTTTACTCCTCCTCCTCTTGTCCATCAGTCCTAAGATGTCGTCTGTCATCCATTTATTTTTAGGGGCTTCTTTTTTCGGTGGTATTATCTCCTTAACAGTTTGGTGGATAGAATCTCTTAACATTTCCCATTGTTCATCTATACTATTTATCTTTGCTATTGCATTGTATCTATTTGTTATAATAACTTTGTATTGTTCTCGCAATTCTTGGTCATTTTTAAGAAGTTCTGTATTCAGTTTGATGTTTCTCACTTTTCTGCCTGCTTTCTTTAGCTTTATTCTCACTTTTCCACAGAGTAGATCATGGTCACTATTGCAGTCAGCTCCTGGCATGGTTTTTGTTGTCAGTAATGCATTGCGGAATCGTTTGTTGATTAATATGTAGTCTATCTGGTTAAATGTCTTTTTGTCTGGGCTGCACCACGTTGCCAGTCTTCGAGGATGTTGTTTAAACCAGGTGTTTCCTACAACCTTGCTATGTATTCTTGCCCATTCAATTAATTTATAACCTCTGTCATTCCTCTCCCCCAGTCCATAGTCACCAACGATGTCTGAAGTTCTTCCTTCACCAACTTTGGCATTAAAATCTCCCATGACTATGGTAACTTCATGTGACTTTGTGTGTTTTAGTGCTGTCTCTATGTCATTATAAAATATCTGTACATCTTCCTCAGAACTTTCAGATGTTGGAGCATACACTTGTATAATATTTATGTTTATTGGGTGTCCTTTCAGTTGGGCTAGCAGGACTCTGTCCGAGATGTTCAAATATCCTACAATTGTCCTTGCCGTTTTTTCATCAAATATAATTCCTACTCCTCGTTCATGTTTCTCACTTCCTGAATATATTATTGTATATTTATCTGAGTTTATCTTTCCTGCACCTGTCCATCTAACTTCACTCATTCCTAATATGTTGATCTTCATCCTTTCCATTTCCATCTTTACATTTTCTAATTTTCCAGCCTGGAATAAAGTTCTAACATTCCATGTTGCTATTTTGAACTTGTTAGTTTTGCCACCAGTAGCTTGATGACGATCTGGCCTCACCTGTGGCTCGTGAGCTGCCCTACCGGACGAGGCTGTTCCAGAGGAACATCCGTTAACGTCGTTCATGATAAATCTATGACTCTGAATAAGCATAATTGTTCTTGGGAGCTACAACAATGGTTTACTGTTGCCTTCTGTCGGTTTGTGTACGGACTCTCCGCTAGCCTTTGGACTCCCTGTCTTACCCACAAGGCAGCTGGAGTGAGAGGTTTTAAGGCGCCTCTGACCCGCCTGGTATTCCCTTCACTGAGCACCTGAGGCACTTTATAGGAGTAGTAGAGCCACCTACTACCCCACCTCGCTCTCTGAGTCTACCGCCAGTTGGTCCGCGCCTGCTTATTTGGACAACTCCTTATTCACAGGGATCCTCCATATCTGGAGGACTTTCACCATCCGCCACCTGTGACGTGCTGGGTCAGACAATCAAAAAGCAGCATGAGAAGCATGGTGATCATTGTCTGTTACATCAAGGGAATGGTGCGCCAAAAATTTGTACCTTTTGGGCAGAATTTTAATTCCAACTTATGCTTTGATGTGTTGCAACAACTGCATGAAAATGAGAAGGAGATATCCCAGGCTGTGGTGAGGAAAAAACTGGCTGCTTATGACAATGACATCCAGCATTTCTTTAGCCAAGGACAGCATGACTGTCATTCCCCATCCTCCTTATTTGTCACATAGTCCCCTGAAATGAAGATGATAGTGAAAAAGTGTCATTTTGATAACACTTGGAGCTTTGCCATTTCACATGGTTAGGATCTGATGTGACCAACTTCAGACTCAGAAGAAGATAACACTGAGGACATGAAGGCACTGAAGAATTGTGGATGGTGCTTGACAGCCTTTTCACAATGGACTTCCAGGGAATGTTGTAGCAATAGAGAGAGCATTTGGACCAGTTTTTTCATTTGCATGGAAACTATTTTGAAGGTTGGCCTTTAGGAGTTGTGATGAGCTTTTACTTATTTATAGAACCAGCTTAGAAAATTTTCAATCATGCCTTGTATATTGTATATGAAAACCAGCTCATCTCTTGTTAGGGATGGAAAAACAATAGCTAACCAAGACTTTTTTTCATGTATACAAATCATTCCATGGCAGCGTCACAACTATGGTCAGTGAAGTAGTGATCAATCTAGTCCCTGCCATGGTGGAACTTAGTATGATGTCTGTCATTGCAGCATACATGGAGAGCATTGTTTAGTATACTTGTGTATGACTTAGGAGGAAAACTAAACCCATTCTAGTCTGCTGTGATCATATGCACCAATAACCTCATCTTTCTTGTCATTAATTAGCAGAAGAGCATATTGTGCAATTTCTCTTATCAGGAGATAATGACCTTCAGTTATCAGCTGGAAATCCTAGTTTTGCTGTCAGTTCCATTCCCTCAACCTCTGTTTGTGTGACTTTTTTCCCCTGTGTTTTGCTATGATGTTTGTTCTGGTTTGCAGGTTATTTATGAGGGCCAGTTAAATAATTCCAGGTCTGTGACTAGATCACTTAGAATTCAGGTTTCAGCATAATTGGTTGATCCATTTTGGCAGTGGTTTTTTTTTTTGTATGCTGTGTCTGTAATCTTTTGAGTAAAATAAATATGTTGAAAGAACATCTGTATGTCAAATTTTGTTCAAGGATACATAAATCAGCCGCAGAAATTCACAAGAGTCAGAAAGCATATAGCGATTATACAATGAATATAATCAGCATTTTGGGTGGGTTTCAGCATTCAAAGATGACTGAACTTCATCTCATGATGATAAATGTTTGTGCATGAAAAAATTATTCAGGTACTGAAAATACAAGGAAGAAGCTTTTCAGGGATCATTGTTATCGTTCAAGATGCTGCAGGCATGGTTGGAACATCTTGGATAAGAAAGTGTGGGAGGAAGCATCTGACATTGTGAACTGTCAACCAAAATGGCTCATCCACCATAATAACACACCCTCTTCTACAACATTGGCTGTTTAGCAATGTAAGAACCAAATAACATGACAGTCATCCGTCACCTCTCTTACTTCCTAAATCTTACTTCAGCAAATGTTTTTGTCTTCATCTCTAATCTGGCCTTCATGAAATCCTACTTCATTTATATGGAGGACAATCACTCTTGGAATCACTAAAAGGCACTGAAAAGGAAAAAAATCCTACAGAAAATTACCTCAAGAATTAAACACTCTCTCAACATCAGCAAAAGTGGCCCTACAGTGGATACCCACCCACTACAGTATAGCAGGAAATGAGAGAGTAGACACTCTCCAAAACTGGCTGAAACTCCAGAGCATATGCTCCAAGTGTACAGTGTTCACTGACCTACAAAGTCAGACGTGGTTACAGAGGAATGACCTGAGGCAGAAGATGTGGGGCTGCTGAGAGGACCTGGAGAGAACTGTGGGCTTTATCCTGGCCACCTGGCTTCATATATAGTATGACCCAGCACTTGAACACAGAAGAAGACATTATTGCAGAATCACATATCTATTGGACATCATACAAGATTAAGATTATAAGATTACTAGTCTTCAGTAAAAATGCACCACTTTATCAGACTATTGTGAAGTGTGAGATGTTTACGTATGTGGTCAATTTTCAAGCTTTGAAAGTATGCAAGTGTGGAAATTAATGTAATGACATTTTCCTGGCAATGTGACGTTTACCTTAAATTTGGCATGATGCATGTGCAGATCAACTTTTTCTTAATTTATTGCATTATTAAAAGTGTTATGACTTTGAAATTTGGCACACACATTAGGCAAGTTTAAGCAGTAAAGGACTATCATCTGTTTCCATTGAAACAAAGTCTGTTAATATTTTTGTCATGCCCAGATTGTTGTCACTAAAGCGATGGAAAGCACCTGGTAGGCTTAGAAGTGTAATGATGACAAGAGATGTTTTCAGACACTTTCATTGTGACCATTCGACTGTAGTGAGGTTGAACCAGTGATTTCAGGCAACAGTAACCACAAATGACCTTTCTAGGCCTGGTAAACCTTGTGTAACAACATGAGTTCAAGATCACCAAATAATGATACATTTGCACAACTGTTTCCAGACAGCAACTCAGACAGCACCACATACACCTGGCACTTGAGAACTTGTTAGTGCAAACACTGTGTGGCGGAGACTTCACACCACTGTCTCGCAAAACAGGCATCCCAATATTGACCCTATCCTTACAAGATGTCACTAGAGAAGCAGAATGGCTTGGAGCCGACAAAATTTATGTCATCCAATGGCATTATGGAGATCAACAATGTTCTCAGATGAAATTTGCTTAGTGTCTTTGTTGGTGATAGGAAAAATTGCGTATGGTGTCATCCTGGAGAAATATATAGTGATGCATGTAGTCCAGCATGACAGGTATAGAAGAGGAAGTGTACATGTGTAGGGTGGATTCTCCCATGACCACCATACTTCACTCCACATTTCAATGCTAATTCTACCACTATATCTAACATTAATCAGGTACTTATCATAGTGTCTTTCTTCCAGAATTATCCAGATCTGAAAGTCTCTCAGCACAATAACATTAGACCTCACAGAGCTAATGTTACCAGAAATTTTTAGCCCAGCAACCTTTTCTTGTGCTGGATTAGCCTACAAACTCTCCTGACATGAACCGGATTGAACACACTTGGGATGAACTGAACAGAAGGAGTCATCAGTATGACAGTCAACACTGTGAATGATCTGAATGTATAAAATAGGAAAAAGTAGGAGCAGCTTTATTACTTAACGATTACAAAGTTGTGACGTTTCAGCGTGAGCCTTAATCATACAAAAACATACAGGATGAAGAAATAGAGAGAGGAGATAAAGTATAGATTCACATGAATACTATTTAAAAAATTTTTTTTAAAAGAGTACTTAGCTGTAAATGACTTGTCCTGCGGTGTGTGTCAGGAATGGATTTAGTAGAACCCTATGGGCATACAAACATGAGCCAAACCTTAAGGACATCCTCATCCACAGCCACTTGAAGCAGAGCCTTACATAAGCTGGCACCAGAAAATGTAACCACCCCCACTGCGTTACCTGCCCAGTAGTCTGGGAAATGAAAACAATCACCTTTCCCAAAACTAACCTCACTCTTCATGAGGGATTCACATGCGTCCCTTAATGTGATATATGTCATCGTTTGCAAAAGATGCAGGATAACATATATTGGTGAGACTGGCCTCAGATTAGGGGACCACATGCAAAAACATCTGTACAACATCGCCCAGCATGCTTTGAAACCAGTCCCAAATCATTTCAGTGGCCCCAGCCATAGAGGCAAATCTGATTTTCTGGTAACAGCCATCAAACAATGTCACACAGATGACACAAGCTGCCTGGCACTTGAGAACCACTGCATTCAAAATTATGGGACACTGGAGCCACATGGGTTAAACTCGCTGTTTAGCTACATGTAACATTCTCTTCAATCATCATAGTACCTCTCCACTAAGTCCATCCCTTCTTACTTTTCAAACTTCCTCACAGCATCACTCTGCAATCCCTCTTCCCCAATCATCTGTTTCAACTTCTCCTAGCTAGGTCAATATTTTATCACTCTCTCTCCCCTCCCCGGTTCCCCATCCACCGCCCCCAGTTATAACCCACCTACCACATGTCACAGGTCTCTGTTTAAACAGTCTCCACGTTCTACTAAATCCATTCCTGACACACACCGCCGGACAAGTCACACCTTACAATTTACAGCTAAGTACCCTTTTTAAAACATTTGTTTTAAAAAATAGTATTCATGTGAATCTATACTTTATCTCCTCTCTCTATTTCTTCGTCCTGTATGTTTTTGTATGATTAAGGCTCATGCTGAAATGTCACAACTTTGTAATCGTTAAGTAATAAAGCTGCTCCTACTTTTTCCTATTTTATATATTCTGGTATCACAGCTTTACTGCAGTGCTTCGTGTATAGTTTTATACTTATACACTAATTATTGTGTGAATGATCTGGAGCTAGCACTCATTGCAGAATGGAAGGCCACACCCCAGACATTTTTTCAAACACTTTGCAACAGCGTGAGACGCCATTGCCAATCCTCCATTGATGCCTCATGGGGTTATACACAGTAGTAATGATTACTGTGACTTTATTTTTTGCACCATTTTTGTGTCATGTTTAAGAATGCAACAACTTTATGTTAGTAAATGGATGAGAAATGTGAAAACAGTGGTTTTACAAATATGTATTTTAAATCTAATACATTGACTTATGGCTTAAAAAAAGGTGCGTTTTTAATGGCGTATAGTATAGAAAAGAATTTAAGAAGCAGTATAGTGGATCTTGGATCACTGCTAACTAATAATGGAGATACAATGATAATCTAGAGAAAACCGTCTTGGAAGGGTACATAATGGGAAAAAGAAAGAGAGGAAGACCAAGGCGAAGATGGCTGCAAGACATTGTTGATGATCTGCAGATGGATGCATCAGCAGCAGGCCATCTTGCTCACAACCGAGAGACAAGGGACATGCAAATGAATGAGTGAATGAGTATAGAAATGTTTTCCTTAACATGAACAAAATTCTGATGTTAGTTCAAAAAGTAAAGTACATATACTTTGAAGAAGGCAAATCAGCTAACTGATGCAGCAAATGTATAATTTGTTGTAGCAGCAGTTAAAAAAATTTTTTTTTTTGATAGGCCCTTTTATCATTGCTTCACACTGCCATGTTTTATTTTGCTCTATGTTAGTCCATGGTCCATACTGTCAGGTAATATTTCACAGAATGTAATAAATCTTTTTGAAAATGTTACCATTTTTTTTCACTAATCTTTGTAATAACTTCAATTTTATATTATCACTTGGTCCACAGGCCAGTTCAGCTGAAGAGGCAAAAATCCTACTACACTCCATCCATGGTGGATGAGTTGAGGAAAAGAAACAAACTGTATTTTCTTGATCCTATTACAAAACTCAGAAATTTTCATGGTTTTCCATGGAAGCTAACACTCCAGATCCTGAAGTTAATTCTCATAACAGTCCAGGTAATCTTTCCTTGTCTTGGCTATTTTTAAAAAAAAAATTCCTCTGTTTTCTGTATATTTTTACATTTATGTTTAGTTAATAAAGACATTTTGACTCAGCAAGGTTGAATAATAAGCCAGCTAACTGTAGTCAGCCTTATGCAAATAAAAGGGGATAGTGACTGCAGTAAAACTGGTTCTAGTAATAAAGGTAAATAGAGGTGTATGGTAAAGTTTTACACGGTGGCAGAGGGAGTGAGGAAAAAACAAATAGAAAGTATGAGAGTAAGATGAGAATGATTAAATGAAAAACATACAACATCCAATATTTTGACGTGAACCTGTTTGTGGCATTCTCCTAGAAAGAAAACACTTGAATGCGTCCTAGAGGTGAGGAAAATTTTCCAGAGGAAAGCGGATACAACCAGTCAATATCAGAGGCGGGGAAAGTGAGAGATCTGGGGGGAGGGGAGAAAGAAGCGCAAGGATGAGACCAGGAGGGGCAATAAACAGCTTTAGGCTGTAGAAGAAACAGGTGGTGGTGGGGAGAGGGGAGGGAAGCTGGGAGATAACGTGAAACTGATGAATGAAGAAACAAGACCTGGAGGGGCCATAAACACCTGTAGGTTCACTAGAGAAGCAGATTCCTCACCTCTAGGATGCTTTCAAGTATTTTCTTTCTAGGAGGATGCCACAAAGCTAAGTTTTCATTTTCATGTTCTTTTAGTTATATGTTGTGTTTGTGTATGTAATCCTTGAGAAAGGCTCATGCTGAAATATTAGATGTTGTATGTTTTTCTTTTAATCATTCTCATCTTACTCTCATACCTTCTGCTATTTGTTTTTTCTCTGTCACCATGTAAAACTGTACCATACACCTCTATTTACCTTTATCAGCCTTATTCAGAAATATTGTTTGCCTGCATGTACAGTGCAAATAGATAGCAGGTTAATTTATTGAAAGATTAAGCAGTTAACACAACCTAGTGTTACTCTAAGAATAATATTTGAAGAACATATTAAAAAGCAAAAACCATTAATCCTGAACTTAAAAAAAGGCACTTGATAGTGTACACAGAGATTCATTGTGGAGAATTCTATATGGAATTCCATCTAAAATTGTCAACATCATTAACTCTTCCCGTGCCATAGTCGCTGTAGTGAGAATTTCCGGTTACTGAGTTGTGTGCCATAGTCGTTATAGTGACAATTCATTTGTTTCAATAAAACCAACTGGTGTAACATTTAGATTGTACATATTTCGTTCGTGTTTCCGGTGACACTTTTCAAAATGGTGGAAGAGTGCTTAGTTACGAGCGATGCTGAGCGAGAAAAAGGAAGAGAAACATCGAAATTTTTCAATTTTTGATGATGTATATAGGGGTATGGACATGGCCTGTGACCACCCCAGTGCTCTTGAATGTATCCTAAGTAGATTTAGACATTTTAGATGACTGTAGAAATAGTTAGTATGTTATTTCAGACATTAATTTAGCGAGAATGCAACATAGAATCACAATACGAGATCGACAAGTAGATCTAGACATCTCAGATGGTAAGTAGTGCATATCTAGACCTAGCCGATGGTGAGCTGGGCACAATCAGTGTCTAAAAACACCACATTACTTCTTTTTTCCTAAAACAACTCTGCATTTATGAAATTTTCATACATTTAGTTATACTTTGAAACATAATAAGTACACGGAAGTACATGTAAATACTGTTTTCCATTCCATTTTACAACTACACCCACTATACAGATCAGGACCCGCGCTTTTCGTGTGGCATGAACAGGAACGTCCGCGTTTTTTTCTTGGGCATGGGAAGAGTTAAGGATCTCTACAGTGGATATGTCTGTGTAGTTAACACAGAAGAAAGAATGAGCGAATGGTTCTAGATTGAAACAGGCATGAAACAAGGATATATACTATCTCTCTTGCTTTTTGGAATCGCCATAATAAAACAATGCTGCACAGATATAACAGACATTGATTGGGTACATGGGACCCTACTAGAAGATCTTGATTTTGCAGATGGTATAATTCTTATCAGTGACAAAGTCAGTTCAGTGCAAGAAAAAAACAGATAACCTGTCTTCACTGGCTAGCAAAATAGAACTTGAAATTAACAAGGAAAAAACAAAAATAATGGAACTTCTCATTAATCAAAAAGGAAAAATATACGTAGAAGGAACAGTTGTTGAAAAAGTACGCCAATTTGCATACCTCAGGAGCTACATAGACCAGGATTGTTTTTCAATTCAAATGTGATATCCACTCTCATTTATGCATGTGAAAGCTGGAAATCAACTAAAGAAATAGACAAGAAATTAGACTCTTCGGAAAACAAATGCCTAATGAAAATACTTAGTATAAAGTGGAACGAATTTAAGAGCAACACAGAGATAAGACAGATGAGAAAACAATAACCTATCTAATGGGTGATCAGAAAAAGAAGATGGACATATGTAGGTCATGTGATGAGAAGAAACAATCAGAGAATACCAAAACAAGCTATCAAGTAGAACACAACAGGCTGAAGAAAAAGAGGTTGACCACGTGAGACTCTAAAGAGGACATTGTTAAGAGAAGCCAGTTAAGTGGACATAAAATCCCTTGATGAAGTTGAAAAACTCGCTGAGGACAGGAAAACTTGGCAAACAACTATACGAGCCCTATGTGACGTTTAACAACACAGGAAGGATGTAAGATGTAAGAAGGTAGTTGGCTGCAGGCTGAGTCAGATTTTTTTAAAACTGCAGAATCCAGGTAATAGTGAAATGGTGGCAGAGTTGCAGTGAATGTGGTAGGGACTCTGTTGGAAAGTGCTAAAAAGTTTTAAATCATATATGTGCTTTTTATTTAAATAAAAATAAACTTAAGATTACTTTTTGATTCATCCTCTTATGTAATTGTTGTTGCCCTAGGACATTTATAATGGTTACTGTCACATGGGAGAGTATGTAATTGTTGATGTCACTCTGGAAAATATACAGGGTTATTCATAAGTCTATGAACCATTTCAAAACTTTGCACCAAAGAAACTACATAACAGATCATGATAATTCTTACGTCAAGAGAGAGAGAAGCTCTTCAAGCTTTTTTAAAATAAAGTCCCCAGGCAGAGCTTCTACGGTTTGCCTCTGGGAGGCAGCTGTAACAAGTATGGCGTTCAGTAAACATGAGCAGTCTTTTTGTGTTTTGAAATATGCAAGAACCTCATCCGTTATGACTGTGCAGTGATGATTTTTAGTGGAATTCCAGAAGGCAACACCTGTTTTCAACAGTATCAAGAAATGGTATGTGAAATTCTGGGATGAAGGCTGTCTGTGCACAGCTCCTTAGTAGGAATGTTCAGGACTAACCGAAGAAACTGTGAATCATGTTAGAGGAGCTTACCAGCGAAGCCCCTGCAAGTCCACTACATGTGCAAGTTTATAGCTAGGAGTCTCACAGTCAACAGTGTGGTGAATTCTCCATTAGAGATTAAAGTGTAAGCCTTAGAAGCTTCAGTTGCATCAGTATCTCAGCAAAAATGAGAAAGATGTGCATCTGAGTTTCTGCATTGAAATGCAAGAGAGTTTTGAAATTGATGGCTTTGCAGACTCGCCCACCATTACTGGGATGATTTACTTGTACATGTTGGAAAACTGGCTGATGCCCCAGTGAATAGCTACATATTTCAACAAGATGGCTAACTAACACAGACTCTTGCACTTGTGCTTTCTTGTACTTGTATGAACTCCCCGTAACTGCAAGCTATTGTTCTTTGTGGCTGATGCCATAGAGATGTTGAGGTACAGCATCGTATTGGCATGGGAGCGGGTTATGGCAGCTACTTTTTCAGTCCCGAAGTACAGCTAAAAAGCTGGGGGTGTGCAATGCTTCTTTAGCAGACTTCACCATCATGGGGACTATGGCGATTCCTGCCCCATTAGCCAGGCTAGGCCTGTTACTGGGGGTACCCCAGAGAGGTGGGACAGGGTCTTGGTCATGGTTCGCTAACCCTGGCTATCAGCTGATTGCCTTATCGGACAGCACCTTTACCCCTAACACAGACTCATGCGAGGGTATCTCAGTTAAAATTTGCCACAAAGATGGATAGGGCACAGAGGACAATGTGACACGTTAATTGGGTGGCCACCCTGGTCCATGTGTGACTTTTTCTTGTGGGGGTTTGTGAAGGACACTGTCTTTGTGCCACCACTTCTTGCTAATCTCTAGGATCTTTGCAATCATATCACCACTTATTAATGGCTCTGGTTGACCATGATATGCTGACATGTGTGTGGGATGAAATGGATTATCATATAGATATCTGCTGCATAACCAAAGGTGCACACATTGAGCAGCCGTGGAATATGTAAAAAAAAAACTTGGTGAGATTATCTGTAATTCAGTAAAAAAAAAAATTGATATCCATTACGTAGTTTATTTGTTGCGAATTTTTGAAATGTTTGACTCACTTATGAGTAACCCTGTGTAATTGTCACTGTCACTCTGGATAGTCTATAATTGTTACTGTTATCTTGGTGAATTTGTAAGTATTGATTTTAACTAAGAGAATCTGTAACTGTTCATGTCACCAGCATCTCCAACTGCAGAGAAACAGGAAAACCTAGAAATACCTAGAGGGAGCCTGAAAGAAAAAAAAAAGTTTAAGATGTGTTTAAGAAGAGATGAGCAGCAGAGGACATAAAAGAGGAGAGCATGAAAAGCAGTTATTCAGATCTTGCAGAAGCAGATAAAAAAAATTTAAAAGTGATGATGATGAGACAGATGATTTCGATTTTTATAGCGTCTGTTCAAGAAAGTTCTAAACCTATAATATCGACCACACCCAAAAAAATTGATGAAACCAGCTTACAAGTCCCACAATTAAATGTCAAAGATGAAATTACATTGAACAAAACTGAAACGGTGAATCTAATGGCTAACAACAAAGCTGCTTGTGCAGATGAAATAATAGCTGAAATGTTAAAAGCTATTAACAGTGACAGTATGAGCCACCTGCAGAGAGAGTGTTTAATAAACTTTGGAAAGAAGAAAAGGTCCCTTCTAAATGGAAAAAGTACCAAAATACCCAAAAAAGGCAACCTTATAGACTGCAATAACAGGAGAGGATTAACCTTACTATTAGTTGTGTCAAAAGTATTTTGCAAAGTCATTCTGAATAGAATTAAAGATACAGTGGATACTGCAATGAGAGAAGAACAAGTAGGATTTTGAAAAGGGAGAAGAACACTAACAATAATACTTGAAAAGCAAAAACCATTAATCCTCAACTTCATAGACTTTAAAAAAGGCATTTATATACTAGGTAGTTGTATATACTTAATAAAAAGAGATTCATTGTTAAAATTTTAAGACTATATCAGATTAATTGTCAACATCATTAAGGATCTCTACAACAGATATATTTGCACAGTTAACACAGAAGAAGGAATGAGTGAATGGTTCCAGATTGAAACAGGCATGAAACAAGGATGTACAAGGTCAGACAATTAAGTCTTCTTCTTCTTCATTCACTTCTGCCAACAAGACTGCCCTGTGATCCTACTGAATTTATGCCTGTGGTCCTCATTAAGTCCCGTGGTCCCCCATGTGGTCCCCAAAAAGACCACACGAGGTAGGGCTTGAGCCTGTATTCTTGGTGGGTCTCAGAAGCAGGAGTGCATGACACCGTGGTTTTCGTTGCACCAGTTTAGTCTAGAGGTGGACTTTCTCACCGGAAAACCTCGACGTGTTAATATCAGTATATCCCCACTGGGTGAGAGGTGGTAGCCCACCCAGGCCAGACTTGGACTTTCTCACCGGAAAACCTTGACGTGTTTTGAGATATCCGTGTATCACCACCGGGTGAGAGGTGGTTGCCTATCTAGACTGCCCTGGTCCAGTGTCTCAGATTTCAGCATTTTGTGGTCGTGGTTGCTACCCTTCCTAGTTGTGACCAGGATGGAGCTTTTGTCCAGGAGGACGAATCCTCACCACTAGTGACTTCCACCCCTGGGTTGAGCCGGTTTAGGCATATTTTCCCAGTATGGGCATGTTTGGGACGTGACCGACCTCTAGAGCAGAGCTACCGTGACATGTGTAGCCTTCAAATTTCACCCCTGGTGTGAGCCGGTTTAGGCATATTTCACCAGTATGGGTGTATATTGGGCGTGACTGACTTCTAAAGCGGAGGTGGCGTGACATGCCTAGCCATCAATTTTCACCTCTGGTGTATGCCGGTTTAGGCATATTTCACCAGTGTAGGTGTGTTTCGGACGTGGCCGGCCTCTAGAGCAGAGGCGCCGTGGTATGTGTAGCTCTCACAGCGATACTACTCTCTCTCTCTGAATCTTAAGTGCCCAGGGCACATGGGGCTTCCGCAAGGGTTTTCCACAAATGCCTGTCTTTCGCCTTTTTTTCTGCTCTTGCCCAGGTGAGCCCTCTATTGCTCAACATCCTTTCTGTTGTTCTTCTCCATGTCTCTTTTGGTCTACCCTTACTTCTGCTCCCCTGTGGTGTCCATCTTAGTGCTATTTTTGGTAGTGAGTTGTCAGTCATTCGGAGCACATGTCCCAACCATCGCCACCGTCTTTCCTCAATAATTGTTGTCAGTGGTTTCATCTGCATTTCTGCCAATAAGATGTTATTTCTTATGGTGTTTGGCCAAAATATTTTTTTAATTCTACGTAAACATTTAGTCTGGAAAGAAATCAACTTGTTTTCTATGGTTTTGGTGATTTTCCAGCATTCACTTCCATAGAGTAGTACACTTAGAACATTACTCTTAAATATCCTGATTTTCATATTTATGCTTAGTTTATTTGATTTCCATATATTCTGTAGCATTGCAAAAGCCTGGTTTGCTCTAGTAAGTCTGCTGTTGATGTCCTCTGTGCTGTCTCCATTTTCTACTACTCTGCTGCCAAGGTATACAAATTCGTTGACCTCCTCCACTAACTTGTTATCTACTCTGAGTACATTTCTGTTGTTTACATTTTGCTTCATTAACTTTGTCTTTCCTACGTTGATCTTTAGTCCTATGTTGTTTGCATTCTGGGTTAACTTGTTTATTTTATCTTGCATATCTTTGTGACTGCTTGATAATAGACAAATGTCGTCCACAAAGTCAAGGTCCTCCAGCACTGTGTTAAGGGTCCATTGTAATCCTCTGCGTTTGTCTGATGTTGCCTCCTTCATTAACCAGTCTACTGCCAAGATAAATAATGTTGGTGATAGTACACATCCCTGTTTCACTCCTGTTTGTACCCTAAAGCTGCTGGAGGTATGTTCTCCACAGATAACTTTGCACTGAAAACCCTCGTATAGGGCTTTGATTACATTAACTATTTTATGGGGGAGGCCATGCCATCTTAGGATTTTCCACAGTGCATCTCTGTTGACACTGTCAAAGGCTTTCTCAAAATCTATGAATAATGCATATGTTGTGCTATGCCACTCATTTGCCTGTTCTAATATTTGTCTAAGTACAAATATATGGTCTATGCATGATCTTCCTTTCCTAAATCCTGCCTGCTCTTTCCGAAGTTTTTCCTCAAGTGTTGGTACAATTCTGTTGATGATTATTCTGCAAAATACTTTACTAGTGAGTGGCAGTAGGGTAATGCCTCTCCAGTTCCCGCAATCTCTGAGGTCACCCTTCTTTGGTAGTTTTACTATAAGACCAGTTTTCCACTCCTCTGGGGCTTTTTCTAAATCCCAAATTTGTGTAATATCCGGCAAAGTTGTTTTGGTGTTTCTGTTTCTTCTGCTTTCAACATCTCAGCAGTCACTTCATCTTCACCTGGTGCCCTGTCTGATTTTAGCATCTTTATCGCCTCTTTTACTTCATTATTGTTATTGGTCCTGTATTGATGTTTAGTTCCGCTTTTGCTTCAGGTATATCTATTGCTTGTGCTGCTTGTGTTCTGTTTAGTAGGGTGTTAAAGTGTTCCCTCCATCTTTCAATTTTTTCTCTTTCTCCACTGACCAGTTGTCCATTTTGTGTTCTTACTGCACTTTCACATCTTGTATTGAAGTTACCTGTCATCTGCTTTGTGATTTTATATATGGTTTTCATGTCATTTGTATATGCTGCTTTCTCTGCTGTCTCTGCTAAGTTGTCATAATACTGACGTTTATCTTGACAGCATGATTCCTTCACTTCTTTGTCTTTTTGTGCATAATTACTTAAAACTTGTTCTTTAAGTCGTTGTGATTTGGTGTTCAGTAATTTTTTCTTGATTTCTTTTCTTTGCTCTATCTTTTCCCATGTGGTCTCACTTATCCATTCCTCTTTTCTCCTTTTCCGATATCCCAGCACCTCTTTTGCTGTTTCCTGTAGTGTTTTATTGAACTCTAATATGGACATTTCTGCTTCGTCTTGTAGGACACTGAAGCGGTTCTTAAGTATTATTGAGAATTCATTTCTTGTTTGCTGGTCTATCAGTTTTCTTGTATCAAAATGTATCTTTCTGTGTTCTCCGATTCTGGCTTTCCTTAATTTTAGTTTTATTTTTGCTACCAGAAGGTTGTGATCACTTCCTATATCTGCTCCTTTCCTTGCTCGCACATCTTGTAGTGACCGTTTCCACTTGTTGTTTATTAGTATGTGATCGATTTAGTTTTCTGTGGTTTTATCTGGTGACCTCCAGGTCACCTTATGGATGTTTTTGTGTTGGAAAATTGTCCCTCCGATGGTCATCATGTTTTCTTCACAGAAACTGCACAGTCTTTCTCCATTTTCATTTATTTCTCCGATTCCTTCTCTTCCCATGATTCTTCTTCTATCTTCATTTCCTTCACCTACTTTTGCATTGAAGTCGCCCAAGATGAGTAGCATATCATGCTTGGGTATTGTTTCTACTGTGGCTTGGAGGCTGTTGTAAAAATCTTCTTTTAATTCCTCTTCAGCTGCTTCTGTTGGTGCATAACAAACTATAATAGACAGCTTCGTGAATCTTGAGTTGAACCGTGCATATAATAATCTCTCATTTATTGGGGTCCATTTCAGCAATGCTCTTGATGCTTCTTTTGTTATAATCAATGCTACTCCTCTTTCATGAAGATCTTCTTTACCTGACCATATTATTGTATCTTCTGTGTGCTGTGTTGTTAATTTCCTTCTGCCTTGTCCTGTCCATCTTGCTTCTTGTATTCCTAGTACGTCTAGTTTGTATCTGTGCATTTCCTTGATGGTTTGTGCTAGTTTTCCAGTCTGGTTTAGTGTTCTTACATTCCAGCTGCCTATTTGCATCTTTTGTTTAGGTTCTAGGAGTCCTGCAGTCGGGCTGGGGACTTCCAGTGGCTGGCTTTCATCCACAACCTTCATGGGCTCAGTTTCCTGATACGCATTTCTCCTTCCACCTGCATTTGCTTTTTCCCTTGCTTCTGTTTCTATAGCAGTCTGATAGTTTTTTACCAGATAGGGTTGCTGGCCCTATGCTGAACCCTCCTTAGTCGCCTTTTACGATCATGCATGGTAGGGTACAGTGGTCCTATTCTTTGCAGATCCCGGGTACCACACGGGGGGATACTACTGGACATACCGATTAAACTTCACTTTATCCTTTCCTTCACCTTTTCACATCCGCGCCGCAGAGCAACCCTTATTTCTTTTCCGCAGTTTCTTTCTTGACCGGGAGAAGCTTCACTCCACACACACATCCGAAGAGTCTCACCAGCAGTGTCTTAACCTCTGGGTTAAGCTGGTTCAGGCATTTCACCCGATATGAGTGCACTTAGGATGTGGCCGACCTCCAGACCAGAGGTGCTGTGATTTGACTGTTTTGCTTCACTTTATCCTTTCTACCACATTTTCCACATGGTGCCGCGCAGCAACCCTATTTGCACCTTTCTTCATTGGCCTGGAGGAGCACCGCTCCACACATGGCAGCTGAAGAATCTCTCCAGCAGCGGTAGATGAGCTACCAAACATGCCTCTCATCTACCCTAAGTGTCTGGTTTTCAGGCACCAGATATTCACCTTCGCCCCTTCTCCTGTCAGTTTAAACAGTTCTGCCACGAGAAGGCCAGGAGCTGGACTTGACTGCCAGAGGCTATTTGAGACACACGTCATTGGAGCGGAGAGTGACTTCTCCACCCCACCTCTGGCAATAACAGTTCTTAGAACCCGACAATTAAGTAATGAGACTTCTTATCTTATATCTTTACCCTTCCCATATTGTTAAACGTCACATAGGGCTCGCAAAATAGTTTGCCAATTTTTCCTATCTTTGGCGAGTCTTTCAACCTCATCAAGGGATTTTATACCTGTTAATTTGGCCTCTCTTAACAATGTCCTCTTCAGAGGAGACTAATTCCATAAAAAACAAAATAACAGTTTAAGATATAACCTGTATTTTATTCTAAGTAAGCCCCGTGTGCATTGATACAGCTAGTGGTACGATCTAACAAACACTGGAACCACCTCTTCAGTTTTTCTGTTGGTATGGACCTTAAACTCAATGTTACAGCACTTTTGATGTCATCAATATCGTCAAAGAAGTGTCCTTTCAATGGTAACTTTAATTTTGGGAATAGAAAATAATTGCAAGGAGACAAATCTGGGGAATAGGTGGATGATTGAGAACACACACTTGTTTTTGGGCCAAAAATTCCTGTACAACTACTGCCTAGTGAGCTGGTGCATTATCATGAAGGAGGAAAAAAAAAACTGCCAGGTGTTGAATACTTGGGTTGGACTCAGAGAATCCTTTTCAATAGGCATTTCAAAATACTTCAGTAAACTTTGGCAGTGACAGTATGTCCCTCTGGAATAAATTTTTGTGAATAACTCCTTTGCTGTCATAGAAGCACACCAACATTGTCTTCACTTTTGACTTTTGAAGATGAAATTTTTTGCCTTTTGGAGATGATGATGACTTCCAATGAGCACTTTGGTGTTTAGTTGTGAGATCATAGCGGAAAATCCATGCTTCATCCTCTGCAACAATCAAATTTAAGAAATGTTTATTTCTGCAACATGTTTTGATGATGTCTTTTGTGTACTCAACATGCTGATGTTTTTGGTCATCAGACAATGCATATGGTCCAAACTGGCAAGCAATTTTTTTCTTGTCCAAATCTTCCACTAAAATTTTATGAATGGTCTCTCGTTTAACACTAAATTCATCTGCCATCATCCTCACAGTCAAACAGTGATCTTCTTGTATCCATTCTCTGACTTTTGCAATGAGTTCCTCATTACGAACAGAAATTGGGCATCCATGTCTTGTTGCATTTGTAATCATTTCCACACCACTTTTGAATTCTGAATACCAGATGAATATCAGTGCATGAGATAAACAATTATCCCCATAAACTTGTCACATCAATTCAACTGTCTCAGTGGCACTTTTTCTGAGTTTTAAACAGAACTTAATGTTAGCTTTTTGCTCCATGCTGGTTATGTGACAATGAGCTTCTGACTATGTCAACAAAATGGCGGCTTATCAGGTGGCGATGAAAAGTTGCCAGATCATAAATGGATTCCATGCTTTGCTTCATATATGGCATTTTTATCTTGGCCATAATAAAATCAGTCTCATTACTTAATTGTTGGACCTTGTATAATGTCTCCCCTGCTTTTCACAATTTCCATAAACTTCATAATAAAAAAAATGCAGCACAGGCGAAACAGGCATTTCTTGAGTATTCATTCATTCATTCATTTGCATATCCTTTGCAGAACTTTGCCTCCCTAACAGCACTCCTGTAGACCTCTCAGTTGTGGGCAAGATGGCCTGCTGCTGATGCATCCATTTGCAGATCATCAATGATATCTTGTAGCCATCTTCGTCTTGGTCTTCCTCTCTTTCTTTTTCCCATTATGTACCCTTCCAAGATGGTCTTCTCTAGATTATCATGACTTTTAATATGTCCAAAATATTTAAGTTTTCTCTCTTTAATCCTCTTTACTAGCCAGCCTTCTTCAATATTAAGTTCTTGTAGTATGGATATATTTGTTCCTTTTTTGTGTCCATGATATTTGAAGAACTCTTCTGTAGCATTTACATTCAAAGGCATTTATGTGTTTCTCAGCTGTTTTGTTAAGTGTCCAGGTCTCACAGGCATATGTTGCGATGGGAAAGATGCATGCCCTTAAAAATCTTATTTTTGTAGTTCTGTCTGTTCCTCTCCACAGATTCTTTAGTTGTTTTACTTTCTGAAGAATGATAGATGTCCTCCTTTTAATTTCTCTCATTGTATCTCTATTATTAGTTAGTAGTGATTCAAGATATTAAAAACTCTCCACTTCTTCCAGTTTTTCCTCATTGATAGATATATCAGCTGCCTTGTTTGTTTTGTCAGTTGTCATCAATTTAGTTTTCTTCACATTAAGATAGAGGTTTTGCACTTCATTATTCTTACAGACTGACATAATTATTGGGTATATGGGACCCAAATAGAAGATCTTGATTTTGCAGATGACTCTTATCAGTGACAGTGTGAAATCGATGCAAGAAAAAATAGATATCCTGTCTTCACTGGCTAGCAAAATAGGACTTGAAATTAACAATGAAAAAACAAAAATAATGAAACTTCTCATTAGTCAAAAAGGAAAAATATACATTGAAGGAACAGCTATTGAAGAAATAAACCAATCTGCATACCTTGGCAGCTACATAGACCAGGATGGTGACATCAGAAAGGAAGTTAGAATTAGGATTGCAAAGCAGCACTGACCTTCAAGATTCTTGAGAACATAGGGCATTCAAAGTTATAATCACAAAAACCAAGTTAAGATAATTCAATTCAAATTTAATATCCGCCCTCATATATGCATGTGAAAGTTGGAAAACAACTAAGAAATAAACAACAAATTAGACTCTTATGAAAACAAATGCCTAAGGAAAATATTTGGTATAAAGTGGAATGAATTCAAGAACAACACAGAGATAAAGCAGATGAGTGAACAACAACCTGTTTCATGGGTGATAAGAAAAAGATGATGAAGAAATATCAGTCATGTGATGAGAAGAAACAGTCAGAGAATCCCAGAACATGCTATCAAGTGGAACACAACAGGCTGAAGAAAAAGAGTTTGACCACGTGAAACTCTAAAGAGGACATTGTTAAGAGAGGCTAGTTTAGTGTTTAGTAGGCATAAAATTCCTTAATGAGGTTGAAAAGCTCGCCGAAAACAGGAAAATTTGATGAACTACCATGCAAGCCCTATGTGACGTTTAACATCACGGGAAGGATGTAAGATAATTATTAATTACTGTATCTCTGCATTGCTCAGATTGTAATATTTGGAGCCCAGAGGGAAACTACCGTGGAGTATTTTGAAAAGAGTGAGCTTACATACAAACATTTGCTGTTGAAAGACTGGAATGTTGCATATGAGACATTGCCTTATCCTCCAGCAGCAGGGCAGTATGCCATATACAATATGTCTGAACTTTTTGACCACATGAATGCCTTGATGGAACGTGTAAGTAGAATTTTGATTATATTTAAATATTATTAACATCTATCACTATATAGAGCCTGTCATTGTTCTTATTTGTTGTAAAATACTTCAATTGTATATGAAAAAAATAAGAATTCATCATGTCATTTTTGAGAATGTGCCATGAAAGAATTTTTTGTGTCAGTGGTATTATGATATTAATTTGATAAGATGTGCTGATTATTTCATTAGTAATGTTCTTTATCTGCAGAATCTTGCATATCATTACAGAAGTACCACCTCAAATGAATGTTTCAGCCTGTTAAACTTGACATGTTCTAAAATGAAGATGTTAAAGAATAGCTGGCTGGATCATGACTACATGGAGACTTTTGACTATTAGCATTAATCCTCTGCTTAGTTTCACATACTTATATATATATATAAAAAGCTTACTTTCTATAAATGTCAGAGTGCTTATTATGAACAGTCCATGAGCAATAAATTTAATTCAGGAAGCCAGCATATTATAACCATTAAAAGCTTCAATTCTGAGTAAGTCTTGTTTGAGAAACCCCGAGAACAAAGTTTACCTTGTAAAATTCCCTTACTGAGATGATCATGCTGGTTGCTTAAACCTTTGTGCATTTGTATAATTATCCATGACATCTCTTACATAGTACATGTATATCAACAATCTGTCAATGCTTTGCTGTTGGGAAACACCTGATATTATATCTCCCTGTATTTATGCATTCTTAAAGCTGACTGGTTGTAAACAGTTGGCTGTGGATACTGGCATACATATTTTTATTTTTATGTACTGAAGCATTTATTTATTTACAACATTTCTTCCATTCTGCAACATACTCAGATGGTTAGGTAAAAATAAAATATTTATGAATATAAATTATATATTTATAAGTCATTTTTTCAGATAATTTTATATTGTGAAATGAATTTTATTTTGTCTTTTCCTCAGTATTATAAGATTCCTGAGTGGTCCTTAGCATCAATCAATTTAAATAGGGATGAATCCTCAGGACAACCCTATCCCATTAGTCTGTGCTTCAGGGCAAATGATTTTGTAGAGTACCCTAATGGAAGCTACATAGTGTCGGCAACAGTGATGCACAGTGAGTCTGTTGTTTTAATTCTGATGTATATGTATTTATTGTTTTCATGTACTGAAGGTCTTGGAAATATGGGCGTAACATCTGTCCCCAGTATGCCTTAATGGTATGGAAATGGGAATTTTTACCTTTTTTTTAAAAATGTATTTACGAGCGTATTATCCAGAACCATAGAAAAGAAGCTGAATTCTTTCTAGACTAAATGTTTACGAAGAATTAGAAGAATATTTTGGCCAGACACTATAAGAAATAACATCTTGTTGGCAATGCCTAAGGAAAATATTTGGTATAAAGTGGAATGAATTCAAGAACAACAGAGAGATAAAGCAGATGAGTGAACAACAACCTGTCTCATGGGTGACCAGAAAAAAGAGGTGAACATATATCAGTTATATGATGAGAAGAAACAGAGAATCCCAAAACAAGCTATCAGGTGGAACAGAGGAGGCTGAAACTCTAAAGTTAAGAGAGGCCAAATTAGTAGGTATAACATCCCATGATGAGGTTGAAAAGCTCACTGAAAAGAGGAAAACTTGGCGAACTACCATGGGAGCCCTGTGTGACGTTTAATGGCACGGGAAGGATGTAAGATTTAAGATTGATTCATTATTTGGATTTGATTAGTGATTTATCATTTTAATATTAACATTCTAAGAACATTTATGAAAGGAAATTAGTATGAGTTGAGATTCAGACATAAACACCAGGAATGTCCAGTGTGGAAAGACCTCTTGAGTGGTGTGGGTCCAAGAATTGCAACGAAAGCTTTGAGAAAACTGTACATGTACATTGTCCTGATGATTTGGCTTAAGATTTACTGACCTAGCACTTGAATGTTGAAGAAGAGGGAAAACAGATACAATTAATCTTTTTTAAATTGTGATATTAGGATAAATTTATTGCAGTAATTCTGACATATCCAAAAATGTGTTTTCATTTGAAGAGTAATTATTCTGTTATTACAGGGCTGCAAGAGAGCACATTGTGACTTCACAAATGCTATTTTTGTGATGGTTGATGGAAAAACATGTTTAATTTTGTGATTAAATTTCATTATATAAAAAGACATAAAAACTTTGTAGTAGATCCTGAATGGTTTGAGAAGTTGCAACTTCTCTCCTCAGACTGCACAAGAGTTCATCCAATGGGAAGTGTAGAAACTGGGCCATATGATGTGCAGAAATATTTGAAAGAGCACAACTTCACCCTTCCTTTTAACAGGTATGTTTTTTCACCCCCCCCACCCCCTCCATATTATGACTGCTCTTTGTTCAGGAATTCTGTGATCATCTTATCTTATATCCTTCCCGTGCCATTAAACGTCACATAGGGCTTGCAAAGTAGTTTGCCAATTCAGTAATCATACATGGGATTATAATTACTTTAATAGTTATGGTGTGTGCTTCAATTCATTATTTGCTGTCACCATGTTCTTTATTTTTCTCTTACACCACTTAACCATTTCTTCTTTGTTTGTCTTCCATTTCCTTTTCTTTGGGAGTTCTGTGGCAATGACACCTCAAAACTCCTCACTATTAGCTTTATATGTGCAGTAGAACAGCGGTGGTAATGAAACAGTCAGTGGGCATGCTTATAGAGTATACATGAAAGTATTATTTATTTCGTAAGGAAAATTTAAGTTTGTTACTGAAGACAATGTGCACCAGTCTAGTGAAATTGTTAATGTACTCATCTCTTATGATAAAGGTTAGAGTTTTGAATCCATCCAGAGTTGACCTAGTCAACCAGTTGTATAAATTTAAACCTGTCTTCTCAAGCTGAGGAAGGCAGCCTAGGATGATGCTGACTATACCATGGTCAAGGAAAATATTAGCACTAGCACCACATCCTCTTGGTGGCTCTGTGACATGAAAAGACATGCTTTTTTTTCAGGTTTTACTGAAGAAATGTAAGGAGGTTCTTATTAATATAAGAAAAAAAAGCCCAAAATATAAGACATCAGCATCATCTCCTTTGCTACTGTGTACTCATTTCACATGAACTATTTCATCATTTGGTGTTTGCTCTAGCCCATTTCAGTAACAGTTAATTATCCATATGTGGTTTAGGTATCTTATCTTATATCCTTCCCATGTTGTTAAATGTCACATAGGGCTCGCATAGTTGTTTGCCAAGTTTTCCTGTTCTTGACGAGTCTTTCAATTTCATCAAGGGATTTTATGCCTATTAATTTGGCCTCTCTTAATAATGTCCTCTTTAGAGTTTCACGTGGTCTGCCTCATTTTCTTCGGCCTGTTGTGTTCCACTTGATAGCTTGTTTTGGGATTCTCTGATTGTTGGTTCTCATCATGTGACCAACATATGTCCATCTCCTTTCACTGATCACTCATGAGACTAGTTGTCGTTCACTCACCTGTTCTATCTCTGCATTGTTCTTGAATTCATTCCACTTGATGCAGAGTATTTTCCTTAGGCATTTGTTCTCAGAAGAGTGTAATTTGTTGTCTATTTCTTTAGTTGTTTTCCAGCTTTTACATGCATAAATGAGGGTTGATATTACATTTTAATTGAATAATCCTAACTTGCTTTTTGTGCTTATAATTTTTGAATGCTTTATGTTCTCAAGAATCTTGAAGGTCAATGCCGCTTTTGCAATTGTAATTCTAACTTCCTTTCTGGTGTCAATATCCTGGTCTATGTAGCTGCCAAGGTATGCAAACTGATTGACTTCTTCAACATCTGTCCCTTCTACATGTTTTTCCATTTTGATTAATGGGAAGTTTCATTATTTTTGTTTTGTCCTTGATAATTTCAAGTCCTATTTTGCTAGCCAGTGAAGACAGTATATCTGTTTTTTCTTGCGTGGAATTCACATTGTTACTGATAAGAGTTATGTCATCAGCAAAATCAAGATCTTCTAAATGGGTCCCAATCAATACCTATATTACCTGTGCAGCATTTTTTCATTATGAACTCCATGGCAATTCCAAAAAACAAAAGAGACAGTATATATCCTTGTTTCACACCAGTTTTAATCTGGAACCATTCGCTCATCCCTTCTTCTGTTTTGACTGCACAAACATGTCCATTGTAGAGGTCCTTAATGATGTTGACAATTTTAGATGGTATTCCATATAGTTTTAAAATTCTCCACAATGAATCTCTGTGTATGCTATCAAATGCCTTTTTAAAGTCTATGATTTTCAGTATTAATGGTTTCTGCTTTTCAATATGTTCTTCAAGTATTGTTCTTAGAGTAAAGAACTTCTCCCTTTTCAAAATCCTGCTTGTTCTTCTTTCATTGCAATATCCACTATATCTTTAAGTCTATTCAAAATGACCTTGCAAAATACTTTTGACACAGCTGATACTAAGGTTACTCCTCTCCAATTGTTAGAGTCAGTAAGGTTGCCTTTTTTTGGTATTTTAAGAAATATTTATTTTTTCCCTTTAGAAAGGACCTTTTCTTCTTTCCAAGTCTTATTAAACATTCTCTGAAGTTGTCTCATGTTGTCACTATTGATAGCTTTTAACATTTCAGGTGTTATTTCATCTTCAACTGCAGCTTTTTGTTAGCCACTGCTCTTTCAATTTCATGCAATGTAATCTCATCTAGGTTGACATTTAGCTGTGGGGCTGGTAAGTTGGTTTCAAGGTTTAACTCTTCCCGTGCCCAAGAAAAAAATGCGGACGTTCCCATCCATGCCACACGAAAAGCGCGGGTCCTGATCTGTATAGTGGGCATAGTTGTAAAATGGAATGGAAAACAGTATTTACATATACTTCCGTGTACTTATTATGTTTCAAAGTATAACTAAATGTATGAAAATTTCATAAATGCAGAGTTTTTTAGAAAAAAAGAAGTAATATGGTGTTTTTAGACAATGATTGTGCCCAGCTCACCATCGGCTAGGTCTAGATATGCACTACTTACCATCTGAGATGTCTAGATCTACTTGTCGATCTCGCATTGTGATTCTATGTTGCATTCTCGCTAAATTAATGTCTGAAATAACCTACTAACTATTTCTCCAGTCGTCTAATATGTCTAAATCTACTTTGGATACAGAGCAGTGGGGTGGTCACAGGCCATGTCCACACCCCTATCTACATCGTCAAAAATTGAAAAATTTCGATGTTTCTCTTCCTTTTTCTCGCTCGGCATCGCTCGTAACTAAGCACTCTTCCACCATTTTGAAAAGTGTCACCGGAAACGCGAACGAAATATGTACAATCTAAATGTTACACTGGTTGTTTTATTGAAACAAATGAATTGTCACTATAACGACTATGCCACGCAACTCAGTAATCAGAAATCCTCACTAAAGCGACTATAGCACAGGAAGAGTTAACAATTCTTTTGGGTTTGGTCCATTAAGTATTTCTTGGAAGCGTTCAGCCCATCTTTACTTTTGGTCTTTACTTGATGTTAATAGGGTTCCAGTTTTGCTAAGGATTGGTCTTTCTTTAGATGTAATAGTACCTGTTAGCCTCTTTTATATGTTATAGGTTTAGGTGTCTGTGTATATAATTGATATAATTAATTTGTATCTGTTATTAAATGTTTCCCGCTTGCACATTTTGTTTTTCTGAAGACAAGGTAAAACAAAGCCTTTTGTTTTTCAGAACACTGGATATAACAATGTCATTTTACCTTAAAACATTCCATCTTAATGCAGCAGACACACATTATGGACCAACCTGTTACAATGTGTCCATCTCTGTAAGTTGTTATTTATTTAATGGAACATTTTACAGCATATAGAATTATATTTTATCTGTACAATATATGAGTCTGCAGGGGAAGTTTTCTTCCGATTAGAAGTATTATTATTCCGAGTGGACTTATTTGTAGCATATGCAAACATTAATTGAAAGAATAAAATCTTTAGATTGAAAGTTTTAGTTTCATATGGTTGAACTGCAAGTAGTAATAAGTGCTAAATTAAAAACAGTTAATTGAGAAAAGCATTTAATAATGCTGCTTTTATCTATTTGGGCATATATGGATGTTTTTTTTTAAATTTTCAGGTTGTATACACAAACAGTGAGCAGAGTGGTCAACTTCTGGTTGATCTCAAAACCAAACCTAAAGAGATAGATTGTGAAGGAAAGATGTTATCAGATGAAGCAGAAGGTAAGCTAGTAGGTGTAGTTTGAATCTTCTTCATGTGGGCTGCCCATTGCAGAACATTTTCTGTCTAGCAGTCAGGTTGAAAATATCTTATTGTCTAGCCAAGACTGTATGTTAGTGTATGTTATCAGTTGTCTCCTCAGCTGCCCTTTACCTTATTTTCTAAGAAAAAAACACATTCACACATGCATGCTGACATATACATTAATCAGTGCTGTGACATGTCATAGTGCCTTTTTTCCCAAATTATCCAGATCTGAGAATCTTTCAGCATAATAACACTATACCTCACACATTATATAATGTTACCAGGAATTTCTTAGCCCAGCAAACTTTTCTTATGCTGGATTGGCCTGCAAACTCTCCTGATATGAACCTGATTGAACACACTTGGGATGAGCTGAACAGAAGGAGTTGTCAGTATGACATTAACACTGTGAATGATCTGGAGCTAGCACTCATTGCATTTAAACACTGCAACAACATGAGGTGCCATTGCTAAGCCTCCATTGATTCGTACGGGGTCATACACAGTATTAATGATTACTGTGACTTTATTTATTACACCAAAGGTAGAAAGCTGCTTATGAGTCGCTTCTGAATTGTGTCATGTGTAAGAATACAGCAACTTTATGTCAGTAAATGGATGAGAAATGTGAAATCAGTGGTTTTGTATATTTTGTATCTAGTGCAATGACTTATGGCTAAAAAAAAAAGTGGTGTGTTTTTAATGGCAGATAGTATAGATAGAAAAAGAATTTAAGAAGCAGTGTATGGCTCATTTCTATATGGTCCATAGAAATAGTGTGCTTGCAAAGGATTCATTTTGTGAATAGAAAAGAAATGTTGCAGCAAAAGCAATTAGAATTTAAAAGATAGTTAAAGAAAAGCACAGTGTATAAAATGGGTTTATGTGTTTAGAACTATAAATATGACACTATAAATATGACACGATATTAACACTGATGTATAACATTTTCTAGAAATGAGTACAATTTAGGTCTATTGGATGCCAATCATTAGTGAGAATTAGATTTTTTTACTTACTGAATGCATTCTTGGAGAAATCTTTTATTTAAACAATCTTTCACTATAAACAGAATTTTAATTAATTTCTTGTACTCATGCACAGATGTGTATTTTCAGATCAACTGGAGGCTACAAAGGCAAAGTTGATTGCATTTGATACAGCTGTCATGTGTGTGTGCTGTTTCTCCACAATTTTATGCTCACGATCTCTTAAGCGTTGTGATAATCTGCGGAAAGTGAGTGCCAATAGATAATGCTATAATCTTATAGGTCAGTTTTGAGCATTTCCTGCTTCATCAGGCCATTTGATATGAAGAAAGTGCTTTGTAAATGTTGCATTCCCTGCCTCCACCCTGTTTATCAACTGCAGAAGAAGAGTGAGACACACATACACTAATGGAAATTTAGCAGAGTTGCAGTGGATGCCAGAGAGTGGGTAGGAAAAAAAATGTGGCTTTCAATTGCATCAAGTTCTCTCCACTATATTTTTCTGTTAGGTTATAGCACTCAACATTCCCAACTCAATCACAAAGTAGTGGATACAGTCACATGTGAAGTAGTTTGCAAGTCTGTGGTGCCTCATGGTGAATTGCAGATAGACATGACCTTTCACTTTATATTGTTATTCTTAGATGTCATGTGTAAAAATATTGTTAAATAACAAGAAATGTAACTATTTTTCACCAGTAGGGTTCTAGTAAGAATATTCAGGTGATATTATTTATGTCTATGCATTTTAGTTGCATAAAGTCATCCTACGTGTTAGTAATTAGTTTATTCTGATATGTTGACGGATTTGCATACATATAATGTTAGACTACACCTGACTGTCTTTAAAATTTTCTTAGTGTGATATTTCTGGTTTGGAAATTCAGAGATGTATTTCAAGGTTTGTGTTGGCCAAATTTAAATAAACATCACTGTCATAAATATGAATAAAGAGATATTATTTGTGAGCATCAGGGCTTGTACAGTATAGAACTCCATTTGAAACATGGCAGTAAAATTTTATGGTTTTACCTGAGTGCTGGATTTATCTTTCTATGCATCATTTCCATATTTGTTGTTTGATTGCATTACTGTTACCTGTCCTATGGCTTTCTTTAACTCTTTCCGTGCCAGGCATCAATTTTTTGACGCTTCCTGTACCCCCGTTGCTTACCAGGCGTCAATTTTTTAACGCTTGGTTTGTTTCAATAAAACAACCGGCGTAACATTTAGATTGTACATATTTTGTCCACGTTTCCGGTGACACTTTTCAAAATGGTGAAAGAGTCCTTAGATACAAGCGATGCCGAGTGAGAAAAGGATGAGAAACATGGAAATTTTTCAATTTTTGACGACGTAGATAGGGGTATGGACATGGCCTGTGACCACCCCACTGCTCTTGGATGTATCCTAAGTAGATCTAGACATATTTAGACGACTGGAGAAGTAGTTAGGAGGTTATTTCAGACATTAATTTAGTGAGAATGCAACATAGAATCACAATACGAGATCGACAAGTAGATCTAGACATCTCAGATGGTAAGTAGTGCATATCTAGACCTAGCCGATGGTGAGCTGGGCACAATCGATGTCTAAAAACATCACATTACTTCTTTTTTCCTAAAAAACTCTGCATTTATGAAATTTTCATTCATTTAGTTATACTTTGAAACATAATAAGTACATGGAAGTACATGGAAATGCTGTTTTCCATTCCATTTTATAACTATACCCCCTAACATATCAAGACTTGTGCTTTTACTCTGGCACTCCACTACACGTCTGTGTTTCTTCCTGTGGCACGGAAAGAGTTAAGCAAATAAACATGCTGCTTCATATTTTATGTTCTTTAAATTTTATTCTAGGACACAGCAGAGTTTTTCAAGTTACATAAAGGCAAACCATTTAGTTTCTCAAGTCATTTAGAGTACATCAACATGTGGTATGTCATCATTATCTGCAATGATGTTCTCACAGTCACTGGCACAGCTTTCAAGATACAGCTTGAGACCAGAGTATGTTCATTTTGTCACCACCCTTGCCGCCATCATCATCAGCTTTCTTCAACATCAGTAGCACTACTTAATTTAAATGGTTATATCATCATTGTCTTCTTATGGCCTATCCCCATGGGATTTTTGCTGCAGTGTTCTTCTGACTTATTCTGTCCCTCATTTTCACAATGTACCTGGTCAAGCTCAGTCCAGTCCAAGTTTTTTAATATCCACCAGTCCTAATGGTTATCAACTTCCTCTTTTTCCTCTAGTATAGCTTTTATTATTCTGTTATGCCTCTTGAAGTTAGATGGACAGGTGCAGGGAAGATAAACTCAGATAAATATACAATAATATATTCATGAAGTGAGAAACATGAACGAGGAGTAGGAATTATATTTGATGAACAAACGGCAAGGACAGTTGTAGGATATTTGAACATCTCGGACAGAGTCCTGCTAGCCCAACTGAAAGGACAACCAATAAACATAAATATTATACAAGTGTACGCTCCAACATCTGAAAGCTCTGAAGAAGATTTACGGCTATTTTACAGTGACATAGAGACAGCACTAAAACACACAAAGTCACATGAAGTTACCATAGTCATGGGAGATTTTAATGCCAAAGTTGGTAAGGGAAGAACTTCAGACATCGTTGGTGACTATGGACTGGGGGAGAGGAATGACAGAGGTTATAAATTAATTGAATGGGCAAGAATACACAGCATGGTTGTAGGAAACACCTGGTTTAAACAACATCCTCGAAGACTGGCAATGTGGTGCAGTCCAGACAAAAAGACTTTTAATCAGATAGACTACATATTAATCAACAAACGATTCCACAATGCATTACTGACAACAAAAACCATGCCAGGAGCTGACTGCAGTAGTGACCATGATCCACTCTGTGGAAAAGTTAGAATAAAACTAAAGAAAGCAGGCAGAAAAGTGAGAAACATCAAACTGAATACAGAACTTCTTAAAAATGACCAAGAACTGCGAGAACAATACAAAGTTATTATAACAAATAGATACAATGCAATAGCAAAGATAAATAGTATAGATGAACAATGGGAAATGTTAAGAGATTCTATCCACCAAACTGTTAAGGAGATAATACCACCAAAAAAAGAAGCCCCTAAAAATAAATGGATGACAGACGACATCTTAGGACTGATGGACAAGAGGAGGAGGAGTAAAAATAACGAGAAAAAATATAACAAGATAAATAAAGAAATAAGACGCAAATGCAGAGAAGCAAAAGAAGTGTGGTTAAATGAGCAGTGCAGACAGATAGAGGACTCTCATATTAAAGACAGCAAAATCATGCACAAACGAATTAATGAACTCACAGGCAGGAAAACAAAATATACCACAGGATGCCTGAAATCGAAAGAAGGTAAAATGTTAATGGGAAAAGAAGACATTGTGGACAGGTGGACAGAGTATATCGGTGAGCTATATGGAGGAGAAAGACCAGAATTAACTCCAGATACTGAAAACTGTGAGGGACCACCAATACTTGAAGATGAAATCATAGATGCCATCAAACACATGAAGAAAGGAAAAGCGACTGGGCCTGATAATATAACAATAGAAGAAATAGAGGCACTAGAGGAGACAGGAATAAAAATAATAACCAAGTTACTGAATGACATTTACAACAGTGGTTATATTCCCAGTGACCTGATTAAATCCACGTTTATAGCACTACCAAAGAAACCAGGTGCAAAGGAATGTGACGACCACCGGACTATCAGCCTCTCATGTCACATAACGAAGCTACTTCAGAGAATAATTATGAGAAGAACAAGGAAAAAGATAAAAATGGAAATATCAGATGAACAGTTTGGATTTGTTGAAGGAAAGGGAACACACAATGCCATTTATGCTTTACGAACACTAACAGAAAGAGCTTTAGAAGTACAGAAAGATCTCTACTTATGCTTCATTGATTACACCAAAGACAAGGTGAAACATAATGAAATTATTAAAATGCTTGAAGACATCAATATAGACGGCAAAGACCTGAGGATTGTAAAACATCTATACTGGCAGCAAGAAGCAGCAGTTCGAGTTGAAAATAGAATTGGAAAATATCAACCTATAAAACAAGGGGTGCGACAAGGATGTGTACTATCTCCAGACCTTTTTTCTCTGTATAGCGAGAATATTCTAAGAACAATCATCACAGAACCAGGCATAAAAATTGGAGGATACAATATTAACAACCTTCGGTATGCTGACGACACAGTACTGATAGCAGAGAACCAACAAGACCTGCAAAATCTCTTGGATAAAGTCGCCAAAGAAAGTGAACAGAAAGGCCTTACTTTGAACATCAAAAAGACAGAGACTATGGTTATATCTAAGAAACAGAATCCACCAGCATGCAGTATTAAATTAAACGGAACTGTTCTAAAGCAGGTGCAGAAATTCAAATACCTTGGAGCAGTAATAACTTCAGATGAGAAATGCAGAACAGAAATTAGAAACAGAATAGGCCAAGCAAAGACTGCATTTCAGAGAATGAGAAACATATTGACCAACACATCCTTATCAATGAATGTTAGAAAACGAGTACTAAAATGCTATATTGAACCTATCTTGTTATATGGAAGTGAATCATGGACAATAGGCAAGTCTGCACAAAAATCATTGGAAGCAGCAGAAATGTGGTTTATTAGAAGAATGTTGCGAATCCCCTGGACAGCAAAAATAACTAATGAAGAATGTAGGAGAAGAGCTGGAGAGACAAAAAACCTTGTCAAAAAGATAAGAGAGAGACAATGTACTTTCATAGGACATGCAATGAGAAGAGGGGGCATTGAAAATATTATAACAACAGGAAAAATAGAAGGAAGAAGATCAAGAGGAAGACCAAGAGAAATGATACTGGACAGTCTGACGGGATGGTGTGAGAGGAGATCACCAACTGAGCTGATGGCATGCATGAAGGATCGCGTACTCTGGAGAAGCATAATAGCCAACGCCAGTCGGCATGGCACATGATGATGATGATGATGATATGCCTCTTGATATGGCAAAATATTTTAATCAGTCAGTCAGTCATTTGCATGTCCCTTGCAGAACTTTGCCTCCCTAACATCTCTCCTGTAGGCCTCTCGATTGTAAGCAAGATGCCCTTCTGCTGATGCATCCATTTGCAGATTATCAGTGATGTTCACCTTGGTCTTCCTCTCTTTCCCATTAAGAACCCTTCCAAGACGGTCTTCTCTAAATTATCAGTTAGTGATATTTATTTTAACCATCTTGTTCTAATGTTTTTCATTATTTCTCTTTTCAATTTCAGTTTGTTTAGTTTTCTTTTTTATCCACAAAATTTGCTTTATTCTTCACTATATCCGCATTTCAAGCACCTCAACCTTCCTTTCCATTTTCGAATTTAACTCTTTGTCTCCTGGGGGTGTTTCCCTCAGAAGACCAAGGGGGGTAAATTTCACAATGTGAAAAGGGATGGTTGTCATATTTAAAAGAATAACAAAGGCATAGTCTGATCTGTAGTATGAAGTATTATACCTTATTTTGAAGAAGAAAAAATGTATTTTGTTTTTCTAATAACATTTTTAACATTTGGTTAGTATACAACCAAAAAAAGAGCTAAGAACTGAGAAGAAAGAATGGAAAATGAAGGAATAAAATAAATTTTTTGTCACTTACCCCTCAAGTTATTCCACTGTAGTCGACTATATAATTCCATAATGAATAAAAATGTACACAAACACCTATTCTACACACATCCTCCAAAATTTACATGAAAATATACACTAATTATGCATTTACAGCAAACTAAAAACACCAAGTGTGTGGGTAATATTTACATGAAAACAAGTGTGCGGTCGTTGACTAATATTTACCAGAAAACAGGCCATTGTATTTTGGTTTTTGTTTTTTTTTAATTTGAAGCATTCTATAACATTTAATTTTTTAAATTACACAATCTCCAGCATTACTTATTGTGATATTACAGCTAGTACTAGCAAAAAGCTGAGAAGTAGTATTACCAGCTACCCTTCTAACACATTTTGCTGCTGGAGCAAAAATAAAACAATAGATCCTTTCAATCCGCGCCACGTGGGTGAAAATTCTACTACTGCATTCTCTACACCACAGTCTAGACATTTTAAAATTAAATTCTGAGCTTGTAATGCAGAAATATGCTGCTCTGGACGAAATAAACTAGCACTGGAAGCCATATTTGTTGATAAACAAAAGCCTAGCGACGATAAACTTTGAAAAACTTGCGTAAAATGTAACACAGAATCGCTCTACAGAATCGATCTGTTTCTCAAACCATGTGCAAATGAAGACCGGAAGGAAGTCAACTGCTGGTTTTAAGATACTTTGATTATTTTCAAAATTAAAGAGCTACAAACCATCATCGCACTGCGCGTCTGTAAATCTATTGTAACAGGGATACAGCCACGCAGGACGCGTGCCAAAATAGACAAAGAGTTAATGTCTATGTTTCTAGTTCATAGAGGAGTGTGGAACATGCATAACATTTGATGACCTTTATTTTCAGTTTTGGGGTGAGTACGTCTGCTCATTCCTATTCTTCTGTTATCACATTCGCTGTGTTTTATATCTGTTTTTTTGTGTGTGTGTCATTTGTTCTAATCTGTTTCTATTTATTTTTGTTCATAGTTGCTTTTTGTTCTTTTCTGCTGATTGTCATGGCCTTTGTCTTTCTAATATTTGTCTAGATAATGTCATAACCCATCGCAAGGGACATGCAAATGACTGACTGACTGAATGTCACAACCATTTTCTAATCATTCATTCATTCATTCATTCATTCATTCATTCATTTGCATGTCCCTTGTGGAACTTTGACTCCCAAACAGCACTCCTGTAGGCCTCTCGGTTGTGAGATGACCTGCCGCTGATGCATCCATTTGCAGATCCTCAACGTCTTGCAGCCATCTTCGACTTGGTCTTCCTCTCTTTCTTCTTCCCATTATGTACCCTTCCAAGACGGTCTTCTTTAGATTATCATGACGTTTAATGTGTCCAAAATATTTAAGTTTTCTCTCTTTAATCCTCTTTACTTCAATATTAAGCTCATGTAGTATAGATATATTTGTTCTTTTTGCGTTCACAATATTTGAAGAACTCTTCTGTAGCATTTACATTCAAAGGCATTTATGTGTTTCTCAGCTGTTTTATTAAGTGTCCAGGTCTCACAGGCATATGTTGCAATGGGAAAGATGCATGCCCTTAAAAATCTTATTTTTGTGGTTCTGTCTGCCCCTCTCCACAGATTCTTTAGTTGTTTTACGTTCTGAAGAGCGATAGATGTCCTCCTTTTAATTTCCCTCATTGTATCTCCATTATTAGTTAGTAGTGATCCAAGATATTCAAAACTCTCCACTTCTTCCAGTTTTTTCTCATTTATACATAATTCAGCTGCCTTGTTTGTCAGTTGTCATCAATTTAGTTTTCTTTGCATTAAGATAGAGGTTTTACTCTTCTAGTTCAGCAGGATGATACATGCTGTGTGGTAGTGACGGCTCTCAGAACATGCTTCATAAGATAGGTTTGCTACATTATGAATAGGTTCAGCTCTTGGGAAAATCTAGTATCACCAGGCAGACATGAATATATCGCCCAAGGCATGCAGGAGTGAGAGACAATGAGATAGCCAGTTATGTTGTCCTTAATGCTGTTGCAACAGGTATGATCGATGCCTGTGGTCAGGATGGATATACTAAAGCTGGTGGTGAGGAACTGGTGCTGAAGGGCATGTGGTGATAAAGGTGTGGCTGGTAGAATTTGAAGCTGCTAGAACCAGCATCTGACTGGCACATTTAATGTTCATACTCTTTGGTGATTACCGAAACAGAGAGCAGGGTATGTATGAGTGTGCCCTGAATGTGATGAAGCTAACTCCTAGATTCAAGTTCAAATCTTTCCAAGTGTGTTGTATGTCTCCTTACATCTTACATCCCTCCTGTGCCGTTAAATGTCACATAGGGCTCGCATAGTTGTTTGCCAAGTTTTCCTGTTCAGCTTCATCACGGGATGTTATGCCAAACTAAACTTGCTTCTCTTAACAATATCCTCTTTAGAGTTTCATGTAATCAACTTCTTTTTCTTCAGCCTGTTGTGCTCCATTTGATAGCTTGTTTTGGTATTCTCTGATTGTTTCTTCTCATCACATGACCTACATATGTCCATATTCTTTTTCTAATCACCCATGAGACAAGTTGTTGTTTGCTCATCTGTCTTATCTCTGCATTGTTCTTGAACTCGTTCTACTTTATACCAAGTATTTTCCTTAGGCATTTGTTTTCAAAAGAGTCTAATTTGTTGTCTATTTCTTGATTTCCAGCTTTTGCATGCATAAATGAAGGTGGATATCACATTTGAATTGAATAATCTTAACTTTTGAATTCCATATATTCTCAAGATTTTTGAAGGACAATGCTGCTTTTGCAATTCTAATTCTAACTTCCTTCTGGTGTCACCATCCTGGTCTATGTAGCTGCCAAGGTACGCAAATTGGTTTACTTCATCAACTTTTCCTTCTATATATATTTTTCCTTCTTGATTAATGAGAAGTTTTATTATTTGTCTTTGTTAATTTCAAGACCTATTTTGCTAGCTAAGGAAGACAGGGAATCTGGGGGTTTTTTCCTGCATTGATTTCATATTGTCACTGATAAGAGTTATGTTATCTGCAAAATCAAGATCTTCTATTTGGGTCTCATGTACCCAGTGAATGCTGGTTTTACCTGTACAGCATCTTTTCATTATAAAGTCTATAGCAATTCCAAAAAGCAGTGGAGATAATATGCATCCTTGTTTCACGCCTGTTTCAATCTGAAACCATTCACTTATTCCTTCTTCTGTTTTGACTGCACAAACATATCCGTTGTAGAAATCTCTATGATGTTGACAATTTTAGATGGTATTCCATATAGTTTTAAAATTCCCCACAATGAGTTTCTGTGCGTGCTATCAAATGCCTTTTTAAAGTCTATGAAGTTCAGTATTAATGGTTTCTGCTTTTCAATATGTTCTTCAGTATTATTCTTAGAGTAAAGATCTGGTTGAGACAGCTTCTCCCTTTTCGAAATCCTGCCTGTTCTTTTCTCATTGCAGTATCCAATACATCCTTAATTCTGTTCAGAATCACTATATACCTTTGACTCAACTGATGGTAAGGTTACACCATTCCAGTTATTGCAATCATTAAGGTTGCCTTTTTTTTGGGGGGTATTTTAACAATGATTCCATTTTTTTCATTTAGAATGGACCTTTTCTTCTTTCCAAATTTTATTAAACATTCTTTTTTGGATGTGACTCATGTTGTCACCATTAATAGCTTTTAACATTTCGACTGTTATTTCATCTTCACCTGCAGCTTTGTTGTTAGCCATTAGATTCACTGCTGTTTCAATTTCATTAAGTGTAACTTCATCTTGCTGTGTCAGAGGTACTTATAACAATGAAATTGATGCAGGAAAAAAGCAGATTCCCTGTCTTCCTTGGCTAGCAAAATAGGTCTTGAAATTAACAAATACAAAACAAAAATAATGAAACTTCTCATTAATCAAGAAGGAAAAATACATGTAGAAGGAACAGTTGTTGATGAAGTGAACCAACTTGCATACCTTGGCAGCTACATAGACCAGGATGGTGACACCAGGAAGGAAGTTAGAATTGCAAAAGCAGCAATGTCCTTCAAAAATCTTGAGAACATATAGAATTCATGTTATAAGCACAAAAACCAAGTTAAGATTATTCAATTCAAATGTGATGTCCACCCTCATTTATGCATGCAAAAGCTGGAAAACAACTAAAGAAATAGACAAGAAATTAGACTCTTTTGAAAACAAATGCCTAAGGAAAATACTTGGTATAAAGTGGAACGAATTCAAGAACAGCGCAGAGACAAGACAGATGAGCAAACAACTGCCTGTCTTATGGGTGATCAGAAAAATAATATGGACATATGTAAGACATGTGATGAGAAGAAACAATCAGAGAATACCAAAACAAGCTGTCCAGTAGAGCACAATAGGCTGAAGAAAAAGAAGTTGATCACGTGAAACTCTAAAGAGGACATTGTTAAGAGAAGCCAGTTTAGCTTTGGCATAACATCCCTTGATAAAGTTAAATGACTTGCAGAGAACAGGAAATCTTGACAAACAACTATGCGAGCCCTATGTGACATTTAATGGCATGGGAAGGATGTAAGATGTAAGAACTTCATCTTAGTTGACATTTAGTTGTGAAACTGGTAAATCGGTTTTTAAGATTTATTAATTCATTTGGATGTGGTCAATTAAGTATTTCTTGGAAGTGTTTGGCCCATCTTTGCTTTTGGTCTTTACTTTATGTTAATAGGTTGCCTGTTTTGCTAAAGACTGGTCTTTCTCTGGAGGTAATAGCAACTGTTAGCTTCTTCTGTATGTTATATAGACTTTTGTTGTTTCCTGTTTCTGCTGCATTTTCTGCTTCTTTTGCCATATGTCCACCATATATTCTCTTTTGTCTCTTCTAGCTGAACTTTTTACTTTATTGTCTAGTTCTTTGTATGTTGCTTTTGTCAAAACTTTTCCAAATCTATCTTTACATTCAACATGACCAATTTGACTGTTCTTCTTTCATGTATGTATTTCCATGTGTTATCTGATATCCATGCTTTTCTGCTTGTTGATTGCAGTCCAGTACTTGCTTTTGCTGCCATGATTATGGTTGTGGTGTATAAATTCCATAATTCATCTATATCTGTCTCGTCTACCTCTTTCAGTGCTGTGAAATGTTTGGTAAGTTCCAGATTGAAATCACTGTTGGTATTTTCTTCTTGTAGGCTATGACTGTTTATCTTTCTGAGTATTGATTTCTTGGGTTTTCAGTTTAAGTCTTATCCTCCCTATACACAGGTTGTGATCACTGTTGACATCTGCACTTATATCTATCAGAGATGTTCTGAGTTGTTTTCTAATACAAAAATGATCTATGTAGTTTCTGGTTCTATCATCTGGAGATATCCATGTTGTTTTCTGTATTTCTTTGTGTGGAGGTATTGTGCCTCCACTGACCATGCCCTCTGTTAGACATGTTTCAATTAATATTTCTCCATTCTGATTTATTGTATCAGTTCCTTCTTTCCCCATTATTTTTTTGACATCAGTGTTATCTTTTCCAGCTTTGGTGTTTAAGTCTCCTATGACAGTTAAGATGTCGTGTTTAGGTGCTTTGTTAATAAGCTGTTGTAGTTGGTAATAGAAATTGTCTTTTATTTCATCATCTGTATCGTTCGTGGGTGCCTAGCATTGTATGATTGTCATTATTCCGTGCCTTATTTTGTATCGTGCTCTTATCATACAACTGTTCACTGGTTTCCATTCTTGTAGGCTCTTTGCTGCCGCAGATGACATGATTGTACTCACTCCTTCTTGGTATTTCCCATTGTCTTTGCCGGAACATATTATTAACTTAACGATTTTCTGCCGTTCTTTTCCCTGTTTCTGGCCACTGTGTTTCACTGATGCCCAACACATATAGGTGATATCTATCCATTTCTTTTATTACCCAAGCAATTTTTGTTGTTTTGGTCTTAGTACTTATCAGTTCCTTATTCAGGTCTTTTTTTTGTTTCCACATGCTGTACCCTAAAGAACTGATTTATTTAATCTATCTGTCTATTCATAGAACCTGGCTACATATATACTATACTATGCCATGCCATGCCATGTCATACCATACCATACCATACCATACCATACTATAATACACATGCACACTCACTCACGCACTCATTCACTCACTCACTCACTTGCTCGCTCGCTCACTCACTCACTCACTCACTCACTCACTCACTCACTCACTCACTCACTCAGATGCAGTTGGCATTTTTGGGCCAAATGGGTGGCTCAGTGAGAGCCATGCCATAATCATTGAGTGTTTCTCAGATACCATCTATCCATCTCTTTCTGGATCTTCCTCTTGATCCGTGTCCTGTAGTTCTTTGGTTGAAGGCTCTTACGGTTGGCTGTGAGTGTGTCATTCTCATTAAGTGACCAAACCACTTGATTCTTTGCTTCTTTATGTGTTGTAGACATGGTTTAGTTTCTATCATGTCATGGTGTCATTTTGTATTTATGTATCATTCATTCACTCATTTGCATGTCCCTTGCAGAACTTTGCCTCCTTAACAGTACTCCTGTAGGCCTCTCGGTTGTGGGCAAGATGGCCTGGTGCTGATGCATCCATTTGCAGATAATCAACAATGTCTTGCAGCCATCTTCACCTTGGTCTTCCTCTCTTTCTTTTTCCCATTATGTACCCTTCTCTAGATTATCATGATTTTTAATGTGTTCAAAATATTTAAGTTTTCTCTGGTTAATCCTCTTTACTAGCCAGCTTTCTTCAGTATTAAGTTCTTGTAGTATGGATATATTTGTTCTTTTTTGTGTCCATGATATTTGAAGAACTCTTCTGTAGCATTTACATTCAAAGGCATTTATGTGTTTCTCAGCTGTTTTGTTAGGTGTCCTGGTCTCACAGGCATATGTTGCGATGGGAAAGATGCATGCCCTTAAAAATCTTATTTTTGTAGTTCTGTCTGTTCCTCTCCACAGATTCTTTAGTTGTTTTACTTTCTGAAGAGCAATAGATGTCCTCCTTTTAATTTCTCTCATTGTATCTCCATTATTAGTTAGTAGTGATCCAAGATATTCAAAACTCTCCACTTCTTCCAGTTTTTCCTCATTGATACATATTTCAGCTGATTTATTTGTTTTGCCAGTTGTCATCAGTTTAGTTTTCTTTGCATTAAGATAGAGGTTTTGCTCTTCACTGTTCTTATGGACTGATATAATTAGTTTTTCAATTCCTTTTTGTGTTGTGGACAGTAATACTGTGTCATCAGCATATCTAATCTCTGGTATTTCATAACCTCCAATTGTTATGGCATTGTAATATTCTTTGTCTACATCTTCTCTAACATCCTCATTATATTTTCAGTATACAAGTTAAATAAGGCGACAATATGCATCCCTGATAGATCCCTTTTTTATGTCAAACCAAGTTGTTGTTTTACCATTTATTCTTACTGCTGCCTGTTGGTCTAGATACAGCAGTGATGTTAATTGTATCAAATGTGTTGGAAATCTCATTTTTTCCATTATTTCCCAAAGTTTCTGGTGTTGTACACAAATGCCTTTGAGTAGTCTATAAAGGCTAAATATAGATTCACATTAAATTCTCTGCATTTCTCTATTATTAATCTTATATTGAGTATATGATCTCTTGATCCTCTTTCTTGCCTGAAACCAGCTTGGATCATATTGACTTCTTCTATTTTCTTACGAAGTCTCCTGATCATGATTTTTAACAGAATTTTACTGGCATGACTAATCAGAGCAACAGTTCTGTAGTTTGTGCATAACTTCAGGTTACCCTGTTTTTGGCAGTGGTATGAATACAGTTCTTTTCCATTGTTTTGGCCAAATACTGAATGCCGTATTTTTTTTACACTAGTGCATGATAGATTGTTGCACTTCCTTTCTTCCTGCTTTAATAAGTTCAGCTGTTACCTCATCACGTCCTGGTGATTTACCATTTTTCAGATTCTTTATTGCCCCTAAAACTTCTTCTATTGTCAGTTCGGTTTCTTTCTCCTCCAATAATAATTCACACTGTTGATCTCTGCTCTCACAGTCAGTTGTTTCATACATTCCTCTGCAATATTCCTTCCATCTTTTGTCTTTTCTTTTGTTTCTTCGTACTTCTTTTGTTACAGATTTATATTCCTCTTTATTGTTGTTTGTCACTTTCCATTGCGTCTTCATTTCTCTATGTTGTTTTATCAGTTCTAGTGTGCCTGAAATATGTATCAATGAGGAAAAACTGGAAGAAGTGGAGAGTTTTGAATATCTTGGATCACTACTAACTAATAATGGAGATACAATGAGGGAAATTAAAAGGAGGACATCTATTGCTCTTCAGAAAGTAAAACAAATAAAGAATCTGTGGAGAGGAGCAGACAGAACCACAAAAATAAGATTTTTAAGGGCATGCATCTTTCCCATCGCAACATATGCCTGTGAGACCTGGACACTTAACAAAACAGCTGAGAAGCACATAAATGCCTTTGAATGTAAATGTTATAGAAGAGTTCTCCAAATATCGTGGACACAAAAAAGAACAAATATATCTATACTACAAGAGCTTAATATTGAAGAAGGCTGGCTAGTAAAGAGGATTAAAGAGAGAAAACTTAAATATTTTGGACACATTAAACGTCATGATAATTTAGAGAAGACCGTATTGGAGGGATACATAATGGGAAAAAGAAGAAGAGGAAGACCGAAACGAAGATGGCTGCAAGACATCGTTGATGATCTGGAAATGGATGCAGCAGCAGCAGGCCATCTTGCTCACAACCGAGAGGCCTACAGGAGTGCTGTTTGGGAGGCAAAGTTCCGCAAGGGACATGCAAAGGAATGAATGAATGAATGAGTGTGCCTGCTGTAATCCATTCATTCTTTTGTGTTTTCTTTACTGAAACCATGTCTTTAACTGTTGTTATTAAGATATCTCTGGCCTTTGTAGCCAAATCATCTAGTGTCATCTCCTCCTGTACAGCCATCAGGATTTTGAAATGGTTCTTCACTTCTATACCGTAGCATTCTGGTATTTTTGTAAGATCAAAGCGGAGTGGACTTGATCCCATATCTGTCTTTTTTGTCTTTATCTTCATGTCTGCTGTTAATAACTCATGGTCCGTGTCACAGTCAGCACCTGGTAAAGTTTTTGCTGATGTTATACTTGATCCCCACCTTCTTTGCACTAAAATGTAATCTGTTTGATTTTTGGTTTTCCCATGAGGTGATGTCCATGTATAAAGCCTTCTTGGATGTTGTTTAAAAAAGTGTGTTAGTGATCATTATCTTATTTTCCAAAGTATTTATGTGTATATATATGTTTATATATGGGCCGGCTAGCGTAGTGGTTAGAGCACTCGTCTAGCAACCAAATGGTCGAGGGTTCGAATCCCCAGCTGAGCGGGATTTTTTTTCCGACCAATACGGCCCTGAGGTCGACCCAGCCTCGTAAAATGGGTACCAGAGAAAATCTGGGAAGTAAAGGCAGCGAGGAAAGGAACTGGTCACCCTACCTCACACGCTGATGACCCAGCATAATGAGGTCTCTAACGCTTCACCCCCTACGGCATTTGAAATGCTATGGGACTATCTTTACTTTTTTTATGTTTATATATTGGCTTTTTTTAAATATAATTTTTTTCAAATAAAGTGTTTGTAAATTATTATATATAATATATATGTGACGTTTAACGGCGCAGGAAGGATGTAAGATATATATATATTACAAAATCTTATATCCTTCCCATGTTGTTAGATGTCACATGGTCTTGCATGGTAGTTAGCCAAGTTTTCTTGTTTTAAGCGAGCTTTCCAACCATAAAGGGATTTTATGCCTACTAATTTGGCCTCTCTTAACAATGTCCTCTTTAGAGTTTCACATCGTCAAACTTTTTCTCTTCGGCCTGTTGTGTTCCACTTGATAGCTTGGTTTGGGATTCTCTGATTTTGTTCTTCTCATCATATGACAGACATATATCCATCTCCTTTTCATGATCCCCCATGAGACTGGTTATTGTTAGCTCATTTGAATTCATTCCACTTTATGCCAGTATTTTCCGTAGACATTTCTTTTCAAAAGAGTCTAATTTCTTGTCTATTTCTTTAGTTGATTTCCAGCTTTCACATACATAAATGAGAGTGGATATTACATTTGAATTGAATAGTCTTAACTTGGTTTTTGTGTTTGAGTGCCATATGTTCTCAAGATTCTTGAAGATTGATGCTGCTTTTGCAAGTCTAATTTCCTTTCTGGTGTCACCATCCTCGTCTATGTAGCTGCCAAGTTATGCAAATTGATTGACTCCTTCAACAGCAGTCCTTTCTACGTATACTTTTCCTTTTTTTATTAATGGGAAGTTTCATTATTCATGTTTTTTCCTTGTTAAAGTCCAATTTTGCTAGCCATTAAAGACAGGTTATCTGTTTTTTCTTGCATAAAATTCATATTGTCACTAATAAGAGTTATGTCATCAGCAAATCAAGATCTTCTATTTGGGTCCCATGTACCCAATTAATATCTGTGTTACCCGTGCAGCATTCTTTCATTATGGCAATTCCAATAAGCAAGTTTCACGTGATTGACCTCTTTTTCTTTGGCCTGTTGTGTTCCACTTGATAGCTTGTTTTGGGATTCTCTGATCATTTCTTCTCATCAAGTGACCAACATATGTCCATCTCCTTTTCCTGATCATCCATGAAACTGGTTGTTGTTCAATCATTTGTTTTATCTCTGCATTGTTCTTGAATTCGTTCCACTTGATGCCGAGTATTTTCCTGAGGCATTTGTTTTCAAAAGAGTCTAATTTGTTGTCTATTTCTTTAGTTGTTTTCCAGCTTTCACATGCATAAATGAGGGTAGATATTACATTTTAATTGAATAATCTTGACCTGATTTTTGTGCTTATAATTTTTGAATCCATATGTATGTTGTCAAGATTCTTGAAGGTCAATGCTGCTTTTGCAATTGTAATTCTAACTTCCTTTCTGGTGTCACCATCCTGGTCTATGTAGGGGCTGAGATATGCAAATTGGTTTACTTCTTCAACAGCTGTTCCTTCTATGTATATTTTTCCTTCATGGTTAATGAAAAGTTTCATTATTTTTGTTTTGTCCATGTTAATTTAAAGTCCTATTTTACTAACAAGTGAAGACCTGGGGGGGGGGGGGTCTGTTTTTTCTTGCATTGATTTCACATTGTCACTGGTAAAAGTTATGTCATCTACAAAATCAAGATCTTCCAGCTGGGTCTCATGTAACCAATCAATGCCCTGTGCAACATTTTTTCATTATGAAGTCTATGGCAATTCCAAAAAAGCAGCATCCTTGTTTCATGCCCGTTTCAAGTTTCAAGCCTGTTTCAATTCACTCATTCTTTCTTCTGTGTTGACTGCACAAGCATATCCGTTGTAGAGGTATCTAATGATATTGACAGTCTTAGGTAGTATTCCATATATTCTTAAAATTCTGCACAGTGAATCTCTGTGTGTGCTATCAAATGCCTTTTTAAAGTCTGTGAAGTTCAGTATGAATAGTTTTTACTTTTCAGTATATTCTTCAAGTATTATTCTTAGTGTAAAGAACAACTTCTTCTTTGAAATCCTGCTTGTTCTTCTCTCATTGCAGTATCCACTATATCTTTAAGTCTGTTCAGAATGACTTTGCAAAATACTTTTGACACAACTGATATTAAGGTTACTCCTCTCCAATTGTTACAGTCACTAAGGTTGCCTTTTTTGGGTATTTTAACAATGATTCTTTTTTTCCATTTAGAAGGGACCTTTTCCTCTTTCCAAATTTTATTAAACATTCTCTGTTGATAGCTTTTAACATTTTGGGTGTTATTTCATCTTCTTTTCCAGCTTTGTTATTAGATTCACTGCTGTTTCAATTTCATTCAATATAATTTTATCTAGGTTGACATTTAGTTGTAGGACTGGTAAGTCTATTTCGAGGTTTATCAGTTTTTTTGGATGTGGTCAATTAAGTATTTCTTGGAAGTGTTCAGCCCATCTTTGCTTATGGTCTTTACTTGATGTTAATAGGGTGCCAGTTTTGCTAAAGATTGGTCTTTCTTTAGATGAAATAGTACCCATTAGCCTCTTTTGTATGTTATACAGAGTTTTGCTGTCTCCTGTTTTTCCTGCTTTCTCTTCTTCTTTTACCATACTGTCCATGTATTCTTTTTTATACCTTCTAGCTGAACTTTTTTAAAACTTTATTATCTATTTCTTTGTATGTTGCTTTTGCCAAATCTTGTCCAAGATCTGTCTTCATATTCAGCATGGCTAATTTTGCTGCTCGTCTTTCATGTATTTTCTGATATCCATGCTTTTCAGTTTTTTTTGTTTTTTTTTGCAGTCCAGCACTTGCTTTTGCTGCTCTGATTATGGCTGTGCTGTAAGAATTCCACATTTCATCTATACCTATCTCCTTTACCTTACTGAGTGTTGCAAAATGGTTAGTAAGTTCCAGATTGAAATTACAGTTAGTATTTTCTTCCTCTAGGCTGTGGCTGTTTATCTCTGAGTATTGATTTCTTGTTTTAGTGTTTCAGTTTTAGTATTTTCCCTATACACAGGTTGTGATCACTGTTGACAGCTACATATTGTGAAATACCACAATAGCCTAACAAGAAATGATGTGATGTCACAGAAGGTTTTCTTCCTATTAAACAATTGTATATGTTAGTGAGTCTCTTTAAGGTGTTGAGACCTGCATATAAAAATGTATTACTTGTCTTGTGCTATCTCTCTGAAACTGCGAGCTGGTGTTCATTGCAGCTGATGCTATAGAAGTATTGAGGTACAACATCATATCGGCCTGGTGGTGGGTTATGGCAGCTACTTTTCCTTTTTCATTCCCAGAGTACAACTAAAAAGCAGAGGGTGTACAATGCTTCTTTAGCGACTGCCACCATGGGGACTATAGTGATCCCTGCCCCATTAGCCATGCTATGCCTGTTACTGGGGTAACCAATGTAGAGTTAGGACAGGGTCTTGGTCAGCTATGGTTCGCTAAATCTGATGGTAGCATATCAGCTATGGATCACTGATTGTCTAATTGGACAGTGTCTTCTTACACCCTTCCTGTGCTGCTAAATGTCACTTAGGGCTCGCATGGTAGTTTGGCAAGTTTTCCTTTTTTTGACAAGCTTTTCAACTTCATCAGGGGATGTTATGCCCACTAAACTGGCTTCTCTTAACTTCCTTTCTGGTGTCACCATCCTGGTCTATGTAGCTGCTGAGATATGCAAATTGGTTTACTTCTTCAACAACTGTTCCTTCTATGTATATTTTTCCTTTGTGATTATTTTTGTTTTATCCTTGTTAAAGTCCTACTTTACAATGAGGGAAATTAAAAGGAGGACATCTATTGTTCTTCAGAAAGTAAAACAACCAAAGAATCTGTGGGGAGGAACAGACAGAACTACAAAAATAAGATTTTTAAGGGCATGCATCTTTCCCATTGCAACATATGCCTGTGAGACCAGGACACCTAACAAAACAGCTGAGAAACACATACATGCCTTTGAATGTAAATGCTACAGAAAAGTTCTTCAAATATCATGGACACAAAAAAGAACAAATATATCCATACTACAAGAACTTAATATTGAAGAAGGCTGGCTAGTAAAGAGAAAATTTAAATATTTTGGACACATACGTTGTGATAATGTAGAGAAAACCGTCTTGGAAGGGTACATAATGGGAAAAAGAAAGAGAGGAAGACCAAAGCGAAGATGGCTGCAAGACATCGTTGATGATCTGCAAATGGATGTATCAGCAGCAGGCCATCTTCCCCACAACTGAGAGGCCTACAGGAGTGCTGTTAGGGAGGCAAAGTTCCGCAAGGGACATGCAAATAAATGAATGAATGATTTTACTAGCCAGTGAAGACAGGGTATCTGTTTTTTCTTGCACTGATTTCACATTGTCACTGTTAAGAGTTATATCATCTGCAAAATCAAGATCTTCCAGTGGTGTCCCATGTACTTAATCAATGCTCGTTTTACCTGTGCAGCATTATTTCATTATGAAGTCTATGACAATTAAAAAAAGCGTCGTTACATATCGTAAAACGGGCTAACAACCTTACCCTAAGACCCATCTAGTGGTAATTCTAGATGGGGAAAAAAGCAACTGTTATGGAAACTCGCAACATAATCACTCGAGCATCAGGGATACCAACTCTGAATAACTCAGACAACGATCAAAAGAGTACATTCATCGGCCCCAAATGTGTGACAAAAATTGGATTCTGTAATGTCAGAACAGTCTTCACCCCCATAAAAATGTATTAATGTTTACTATGGCACCTGAATAGCAAATTGGTTAGTACATTCTCTCTCAAGGAAATGGTCAGTGGCACAACTCTAAATGGAGGTGTCTATGTCAACAGAGCAGCAGAAATGGGCTTCTGGCACCTCTTGGAGCTAGGAAAAAGAAGGGAGCCAAATGTCCACATCATCTTCTAGTGTGTTGATAGATGAAGGAAAAAATAAGTATTAACACCCATTTCTTCTGTATGCCTCAGCGCCATGATATGGCTACCATTCCTTTTTCTATCTCAATTTTTTTAGTTGTTATTAGTTGTTCTTTCCAGTCGCTAGTATTCGAAAAAAAGTGATAAGAGCAAGCATAAACACTACAGACAAGTTATTTCCAGTTCCAACATGGCGGAAGGGCGAATGTGACAATTGCAGATTGTGCCTTTGTTTGCCTTTTTCTACACTTTGTCTGTGCCAATTCTTTCTGTGTTGTAGGTTGGGAGTCTGATTTGGTGCCCTAGCTACTGAGTTAAGATTGTTCTGCCATGTAGAAAGAATGAAAGAGAACAGACAATCAAAGATTATATATGTGCAAGAGATGAAGGAAACATGACCAAGACAAATATGAAAAGCCAACACAGAAGAGGATATAAAGGAAACTGGTCTCACCAACTGGAGAGAGATGATTAGGAATAGAGAGGAATGGAGGTGAACTTTATCTGCAACAGTGAGCCTTAATGGCTCAGAAAACTGAAGAAAAAGAAGTTATTGTTATTATTTTTGTAGTGCTTAAGCATTCATAGGTAAACAAGTCTGGCCTAAAGAATTTCTATATCACTATTATAGGTTTTCTCAATCTCATCTGAGAATTATGAAATCTGCAGTATTTTGTTGGGGCTTGGTGTATTCCTTACCTATGTTGGCATTCTCAGGTACTTGGGGTTCTTCCAGTCTTACAATGTAAGTAAGTTTTTATTTTTATTTGTTTCACTAACATTCATTTTATATTTTAGGAAGCCAGTGCATTCAGAACCTTCAGATTTTATTTTGGCCAAATATAAATCTCAAGGATTCTAATAGATATTATTGAATGAGGGTGCAGGACTTCTCTAAGATGTTACTCCAAAATTCCTGATCAAGGAACATAGTATTTTAGGCAGAGTTAACATAGTGGTCAGATCTAACACATGTGGCATGCCAGACATATCCAGCCAAGTTGATAATAAGGATCTTGAGAAATAGTACAAATTTGTTTCTCCACTTTTACAGAAATTGTGGAGTCCAGTGATTCCAATTGTAAATAATTACTAAACTTTGAAAAGTGCAGTGTAAAAATAGTAGCTACGGTGAAGTGAGACAATGTAAAGTCTGAACAAAAATTAATTTGAGTGAGGAAAATATGTGTATAAATTACAGTGTCTTCAGCAGCTCTGTATGCCAAAGGAGGGGAAAACCAACTCATTCATTCATTCATTTGCATGTCCCTTGCGGAACTTTGCCTCGCTAACAGCACTCCTGTAGGCCTCTCGGTTGTGAGCAAGATGGCCTGCTGCTGATGCATCCATTTGCAGATCATCAACGATGTCTTGCAGCCATATTCGCCTTGGTCTTCCTCTCTTTCTTTTTCCCATTATGTACCCTTCCAAGATGGTCTTCTTTAGATTATCATGACGTTTAATGTGTCCAAAATATTTAAGTTTTCTCTCTTTATTCCTCTTTACTAGTCAACCTTCTTCAATATTAAATTCTTGTAGTATGGATATATTTGTTCTTTATTGTGTCCATGGGAAAACCAACTTATATAAATTGTCAATATATAGTAAATATTTGTTTAAGAGTATATAAATTTATGTAATCAGTTACCTTATAGCAGAGATATTTGGGGGAGTTAATTAGCATTGCTATTGGTGACTTTTTACTTGGACAAATCAACTTCAAAAGCATTACTAGGTTACAATCCAGTAAGTGATAGAATCCTAACAATCAGACTTAAGGGCACTCCTAGAAATGTAACAATCATATAGATAATACACCTACATCAGCAGCAGAAGAAGACTTTTATAACACACTGCAAACGACAATAGACCAGGTAAGGAAAAATGATATTGTATTAATAATGTGAGATTTTAATGCAAAGATTGATACAGAAAGAACATAAGATGAAGGACATGTAGGGTAATTTAGCATGGGACATAGAAATGAGGCAGGTGACAATCTAATGGTTTTTTGCATGGAAAATGAGCTAATGATTGCTAACACACTTTTTAAACAACATCCAAGTAGACTTTATACATGGACATCACCTGATGGGAAAACTAAGAATCAAATAGATTACATTTTAGTGCAAAGAAGGTGGAGATCAAAAACTTTACCAGGTGCTGATTGTGACACGGACCATGAGTTATTAATGGCAGTCATGAAGATAAAGATCAAAAAGACAGTTATGGGATCAAGATCACTTCGCTTTGATCTTACAAAAATACCAGAACAATATGGTACAGAAGTGAAGAACCGTTTCGAAATCCTGATGGCTGTACAGGAGGAGATGACACTAGATGATTTGGCTACAAAGGCCAGAGATATCTTAATAACAACAGCTAAAGACATGGTTCCAGTAAAGAAAACACAAAAGAATGGATGGATTACAGCAGGCACACTAGAACCGATAAAGCAACGTAGAGAAATGAAGATGCAGTGGAAAGTGACAAACAACAAAGAGGAATATAAATCTTTAACAAAAGAAGCATGAAGAAACATAAGAAAAGACAAAAAAACAATACATATAAGATTGTTGTGAAAGAATAGAAGGACATTAGAAGTGTGGAAGAGATAGTGAAATGTTTAAAGACATTGATGAGAAATGTCACACCTAAGCTATATGTAATTTGTAACAAGATGGGGAATACCTTGACAGAGACAGAGGAAATTCTAGAAAGATGGAAGGAATATTGCAGAGGAATGTATGAAACAACCAACTGTGAAAGCAGAAATCAACAGCGTGAATTATTATTGGAGGAGAAAGAAACCGAACTGACAATAGAAGAAGTTTTAGGGCAATAAAGAATCTGAAAAATGATAAATCACCAGGATGTGATGAGATAACAGCTGAATTTATTAAAGCAGGAGGAAAGGAATGTGCAACAGTCTATCATGCACTATGTAAAAGGATATGGTATTCAGGTATTTGGCCAAAACAATGGAAAAGATCTATATTCATACCACTGCCAAAAAAGGGTAACCTGAAATTATGCACAAACTGCAGAACTGTTGCCCTGATTAGTCATGCCAGAAAAATTCTGTTAAAATCGTAATGGGTAGACTTCATAAGAAAATAGAAGAAGTCAATATAGTCCAAGCTGGTTTCAGGCAAGGAAGAGGATCAAGAGATCATACATTCAATATAAGATTAATAATAGAGAAATGCAGAGAGTTTAATGTGAATCTATATCTGTTATAGATTACTCAAAGGCATTTGATTGTGTACAACACCAGAAACTTTGGGAAATAAAAAATGGTATTTCCAACACATTTGATACAATTCACATCACTGCTGTATCTAGACCAACAAGCAGCAGTAAGAATAAATGGTGAAACAACAGCTTGGTTTGACATAAAACAAGGGGTCCATCAGGGGTGTATATTGTCGCCTTACTTATTTAATTTGTATTTTATCTTATATCCTTCCCGTGCCATTAAACATCACATAGGGCTCGCAAAGTAGTTCGCCAATTAACTTGTATACTGAAAATATAAAGAGGAATGTAGACAAAGAATATTACAATGCCATAACAATTGGAGGTTATGATATACCAGAGATTAAATATGCTGATGACACAGTATTACTGTCCACAACACAAAAACTAAATTGATGACAACTGACAAAACAAACAAGGCAGCTGAAATATGTATCAATGAGGAAAAACTGTAAGAAGTGGAGAGTTTTGAATATCTTGGATCACTACTAACTAATAATGGAGATACAATGAGGGAAATTAAAAGGAAGACATCTATTGCTCTTCAGAAAGTAAAACAACTAAAGAATCTGTGGAGAGGAACAAACAACTACAAAAATAAGATTTTTAAGGGCATCTTTCCCATCGCAACATATGCCTGTGAGACCTGGACACTTAACAGCTGAGAAACACATAAATGCCTTTGAATGTAAATGCTACAGAAGAGTTCTTCAAATATCATGGACACAAAAAAGAACAAATATATCCATACTACAGTAACTTAATATTGAAGAAGGCTGGCTAGTAAAGATGATTAAAGAGAGAAAACTTAAATATTTTGGACATTAAAAGTCATGATAATATAGAGAAAACCGTTTTGGAAGGATACATAATGGAAAAAAGAAAGAGAGGAAGACCAAGGCGAAGATGATGATCATTGATGATCTGCAAATGGATGCATCAACAGCAGGCCATCTTGCTCATAACCGAGAGGCCTACAGGAGTGCTGTTAGGAGGCAAAGTTCTGCAAATAAATGAATGTATGAATTGGTGTCTGAAGCTTCTGTTATTGAACTGGTTAACATTTCATGATATTGTCTTCTCCACTTGTATAATCTTGATTTTTTTTTTTTTTGGGGGGGGGGGTTATATTTTGTATTATTTTATCATGGTTTTTGCAGTTAGATGATAATATGATTTTGCAAATTGTAATTTATGCATCTAATTATTTGCAGGCTATTCAAATGTTTGTTCTTGATTTCCTTATTTGTCCTAGATTCTGATACTGACAATGAGGACATCCTTCCCCCATGTGTTGAGGTTCCTTGTATGTGCCATCTGCCTGTATATTGGGTTCCTGATTTGTGGATGGGTGGTTTTCTCTCCATACCATATTAAGGTAGGGATATTCATAATCCAGTCTTTTTTTCCAACAAGAACATCCTGCCCTGCAGTTCTAAGGAGGTTAGAAAAAACCATCTCAAAGATGTGTTATGAAAGGTAGGATTGCTTACAAAGTGATTTAGCACCCTTAGTATGTTTGTTTTGCTCACAGAAGCGAGAGTTTCCTGCCTCTGTGTGAGCTGTTTAGCACAATTTTCTTTTGCTTGTTAGTAACAGATTTAACTCTGTGGTTAGCAAAAGCAGAGTAGTATCACTCAGTAAGGAAAGAAATGTAATGCTTCAGGTTTTGCTGTATTTATTACAAACATTAAGCAATAGTGTTGAGAAAAAGAGACCACAGATTACGAGAAATCAATGTTAAAAAAAAATTTCGTTGTGTTTTAACGGAGTTCCTTTTACAGTCAGACATACCTTTATGGGGTCAGATTTGCACTACTCAAGCTGAATGAGTTATGGTCACCAACCCATAGCTGACTGCCTGTATCAGAGGTTGGTAAACCATGGCTGACCAAGACCCTGTTGTACCTTCCAGTGATACTCCTGAATAAGTTTATAGAGATTGCAATGGGAAGGTGAACTCAGTCTTAAAAATACACAGAGCCAAAGTTGGATGTGTGAAACCTAGCAAGGTACATAACAGTGACACAACACTACCAACAACATTTTGAAGGTGAGTGCCACAAGAGAAGAAGAAATACCACCCAAAAGCTAAAAGAGATGTGTGTATTCATTATTTTGTTTAATTTTTCTTCAATAAATTACCATTTGTTCTCAACCATCAGAAATATCTTTCTTATTAATTATATTTTTAAAAATTTTCTCTTCTTTTAGTTTCGTAAACTGAGCACAACTTCAGAATGCCTGTTCTCTCTGGTGAATGGAGATGACATGTATGTCACATATTCTTCCTTAAATGCCAATGCAAGCAATGCAATCTGGTACTTCCATCGTGCCTACTTGTACATTTTCATCGCCTTATTTGTCTATGTGGTTATCAGTGTGTTTATTGCAGTCATTATGGATAATTATGAGAATTTGAAGGTAAGTATGAATAAAGAACAATAGTTACATCTAAAAGTCTGTCTTCCATTAAAAAAAAAATTTAAAGCAGTTAAATGTACGAGGGGCATGCAGAAAGTAATGCACCACATCGTTTTTCTCAGGAGCTCTTTATAAGCATGAAATTTATACACAATATACATGGACATGTCATGTAAATATCAGTATTATTCAACATAATCCCCATCAACTTGTATGGCTTTACACCAGCGCAAAGCAAATGCATGTATTCTTAGCCCGTACCAGATTTTCTCTTGATTATGTAGCCATTTCTTCGCTGCATGAATCACTCCTTCGTCATCTTCAAATCTTACCCCTCGGAGTGCATCTTTAAGTGGACCAAACAGATGGAAATCTGAGGGTGCCAAATAGGGACTATATGGTGGATGGGGTAGTATAGACCAATCCAGTTTGGTGATTGCTTCCCGCGTTGCCAGACTTTTGTGAGGGCACGCATTGTTGTGAAGGAGAAAGCAGGTCTGGTGGATTCTTGTGTGGCCGAACTCTGCGAAAATGTTGATTGAATTTTTTCAGTGTCTTAATGTAAGCTTGTGAATTGATTGTCTCTCCTTTTGGCATAACATCCAGAAGAATCACAATGTCCCAAAAGACAGTGATCATGACCTTTCCAGCTGAAGGAGTTTACTTGAATTTCTTTCTTCGTGGTGATTGCAGATGATGCCACTTCATTGATTGTCTTTTTGTCTAAGGTTCAAAATGATGTGCCCAGGTTTCATCACCTGTTACGATCTTATTCAAAAGTTCTCTCCCTCAGCATTGAAACACTCCAACAGTTCAGAAGAAATTGCTTTCCTTTGCAATCAGTGGTCATTTGTGAGACTTCGAGGAACCCATCGCACAAACCTTAGAAAATCTGAGAGCTTTTATAACTGCATTTGCTTTACTATTGCTGACTGACAGCTTTAAGGCCATTTGTATGCAAGAAGCCCTCTACTGTAGAGAGCAGAACAACAACACAACTCCTTCAGATCATCACAGGAATTACCCCCCTTCAGACAAGTGTTTCGGCCCTATTAACTCTTCCTGTGCCACAGAAAAAAACACGGACGTTCCCATCCATGCCACACAAAAAGTGTGGGTCTTGATATGTATAGGGGATATAGTTGTAAAAGTGAATGTACAAAGTATTTCCACTTTAAAAGTATACATATTATGCATGAAATTAGTTGTAAATGTAAGATGATTTCATAAATGAAGAGTTTTTTTAGGAAAAAAGAAGTAGTGTGATGATTTTAGCTGATAATTGTATAGTGCTTACCATTGGCGGTGCCTAGATGTACAACGTTTACCATCGGCGATTTCCAGATCTACTTAAATTTTCATCCGATCTTGTCATGTGGTGGCATTCTCACTAAAGTAATGTCTGAAATAACCATCTAACTGCTTCTCCAGTCTATTTAATAGGTATAGATGTACATTCAGGATCAGTGGTCGGGTCGTAGGACATGTCCTTATGCCTCCGAAATCACAATAAATACTGAAATTTCTCAGGTAAAACATCTATTTCATGCAATTGTTAGCCACGCTTTAGATTGAACTATGAAAGGTCACCAGACATGGGCAGATAAATCATGTACAATAAAAAGTTTTACAATAGTTTTATGTTGCAACGAAACAAAATCGCTATGACGAACATGGCAGTCACTAGACTAACAGGAAGTTATCACGACATCGATTATGGCAGGGAAAGAGTTAAACTCCTGACACTCTAAGGGGAGTGGGCCCCTCTTGGTCATGACTCCCAGAGGTCTTGTGAGTCATTGCTTTTTTCGTCCCAGGATTGAGTTGGCACTGCACTTTGAAGTGCATCTTTAGTGATTTAGCTACAGAGAACTGGTATTGGTTGTGACAAACGAAACCATTTATGTTCTCAATGCTTGTTTCACATGCTCCACAGCCAGCATGAAGACTTTTCTGCTGTTTCTGAAAGGCTTTACAATGCCCTTGCTCTTGCTTGTCCCAGTTGCTTACATAGTCGTATGCTGATGTTGCTATGAATCCTCTCACTCCCACTTCTACAGCTATCACTTTTGCCCTGACTTCTGCCCCTTGCATCAGTTGCTTGACCAGGTCATTGTACTTCTCACATTTGAATAGATGTTGCTCCTCTATTCTTGTTTCGTACAGAACCATATGCTCAATCATTATTAGTTTGTTTTTCTATAGAGTACACTACAATGTCCAGTCGCACTCCTGTGTTCTTAATGGCAGTCGGGTATTCTCTTTTTCCTGGTAGGTCCGCTATCACATCCTGGTCATTTCCACTATCTAGCAGTGATGGTAAGGGAATGTCCCTGATTTCAGTATTCAGTGTCACACCAGCGCCTATGAAATATTTAGGTGGGACCTCAACTCTGTTGCTGTTATTTGCTTTATCTTTTGCCCTGTCTACAATGGCTACAAGTTCCTGCAGCACTCTGTTATGCTGCCAGGTGTAGCATCCTTGACCTAATGATACACTGCATGCTGACAGCACATGTTCCAATGTTTGCCTTTCGTTGCAGAGAGGGCACTTTGTGTCTTCTGATAAACCCCATTTGTATAGGTTGGAGCCTGTAGGCAGAAGGTCGTAAGTAGCTCTGACGATGGAGCAGGACTTCCTCCCATGTTGTCCATTGACATTGCTTTGTCTGTTGGACTGCCTTCTGGACCCGCTTATCATCCTCTGAATTCCTTACTTTGCTGATGATCATATCCCTTCTTTCCTTACAGGAGGCCTTTGACCACCATTTGATTTCACCATGACCAAATCCCACTCTGGGATTATTTGATTTGCCACTGTGTACGATCTTTCTATCACTTTCCCCTTTCTGAGTGACAGGCTTCTTGACTTCTTTGACTTGAAGCTCATGCAGCACTGTATTATAAGGCTGTCCAAATGCTCTAATATCTTTCGCCTATCAGTAAGAATAATGCCCTCAGCACATTTCAACATTTCTGCCATGGTGGCTGTGGCAGGACATCCACAGCGCAGCCGATCATGCAACTCCATATCTCCACTTATGGATTCTTTGATTCACTGAACCCAGCAACTGACTGTACTCCTGTCGGCTGCAAAACTTTCATACACATCACATAGATGCTTGTGAATGTTTACAACACCGTTTCCTTCTCTGCTACAAGAAATTCTATTACAATTCGCTGCATATACTGCAAGTTGCTACCATGCTCCATTTAAATGGTTCATTCATTCATTTGCGGAACTTTGCCTCCCAAACAGCACTCCTCTAGGCCTCTCGGTTGTGAGCAAGATGGCCTGCTGCTGTTGCATCCATTTCCAGATTGTCAACGATGTCTTGCAGCCATCTTCGTCTTGGTCTTCCTCTTTTTCTTTTTCCCATTATGTATCCTTCCAATACGGTCTTCTCTAAATTATCATGACGTTTAATGTGTCCAAAATATTTCAGTTCTCTCTCTTTAATCCTCTTCACTAGCCAGCCTTCTTCAATATTAAGCTCTTGTAGTATAGATATATTTGTTCTTTTTTGTGTCCACGATATTTGGAGAACTCTTCTGTAGCATTTACATTCAAAGGCATTTATGTGTTTCTCAGCTGTTTTGTTAAGTGTCCAGGTCTCACAGGCATATGTTGCTATGGGAAAGATGCATGCCCTTAAAAATCTTATTTTTGTGGTTCTGTCTGCTCCTTTCCACAGATTCTTTATTTGTTTTACTTTCTGAAGAGCGATAGATGTCCTCCTTTTAATTTCCCTCATTGTATCTCCATTATTAGTTAGTAGCGTTAGGGCAGCCATATTCTTTGGCCGGTTGTGGTGCAATTTGGTTCACACAATCGCAAATGCCATGTTTAAAGTGTGCAAAATTTCATCTTCATTATTAGCTGAAAAAAATGATGTGGTGCATTACTTTCTAAACACCCTTTGTATATCATACTATTCACATACTGTCCTAGTGACATTGGTTCAGTATATCTTAGTATTTCCGTATAAATTTGCAAGATTGTAACAGTTTTCCTGTATGGAGCAGATATCAAATGACCACACACATAGTAGGGGTTAACTGAATAGCAGGCTTTCAGCATTCAACATAGTACAAATGCTGAATACAAACTCTTATACAAATAGCAATCAGCGGACAAAGAGTAAAATTAAATATTTAAAAACTAAGTTTTGTATTAAAATTTTACTGTTTGTGATCAAAATTAAGTATTTAAACTGAGTCTGAGTATTAGAATTTTACTGTTTAATTATCTTTTAAATTTAGAAAAATTAAAGTTTTAATCATTCAGTCCTGTACAAGAATTTCTCTAGTCATTTGTTCACGAGTGATCAATGTAAGCAGTTTATTTTGTTTGAGCAGATACATTTTTTTTGTTTCAATTTTCTTTTCTTTTGCTCATGCTGAAGAAAATAAAAAGGAGACTGCATTTTTTTCCTTCTTAATTTTGTGTCTAACAGCATTATTATGTTGATGGCTTCCCGGACACAGAGATACAAATGTTCATGAAGGAGGGTGGGGAGATGTCAATAACAGAGTTATTCAGGCATGTGGACAAAGCAAATACCTGGCAGAATTGGTTCTTATGCCTGTTTCCATGCCTTGTCTGCCTGCGCCGGTGAGTAGCTGTATGTTTTTTGCAGTTAACCCACAGTAATTCACTTGTATTGCTTGCAGATCAATCTCCCTCTTATTCTCCCCTCCCCCCTCATCTGCATAAAAGAAACAGAAAAAAATTACATGAAGTTGTAACCCTTACAGTATTTTACCATTGTTTCATTAAAATTTAATTTGATTTCCATTTTATTTTTATTTTTCCTTTAAAAGCATACATGTGCTGAGTTACAGGGTATTTTAAAGGTAGGTTGGAGCGGTTAGCTGTTGGGTTAAGTGTATTCTAACATAACCATCAGTAATCTGGCAAAATCATTTATCCATCATCCAACAGGATATATATATATATATATGTATATATATAGGGGGTGAAGATGAGGCAATCAGCAACCCATAGCTGACATGCTACCGTCAGGGTTAGCGAACCATAGCTGACCAAGACCCTGTCCCATATCTCCATGGTACCCCTAGTAACAGGCCTAGCCTGGCTAATGAAATAGGGATCACCATAGTCCCTGTGGTGGTGGAGTCTGTTAAAGAAGCATTGCACACCCTCTGCTTTTTAGGTGTATACCAGGACTGAAAAAGTTGTTGCCATAACCCGCTCCCGCACTGATGTGATGCTGTGTGTCAACACCCCTACAGCATCGGCTGCAAAGAACAGCTTGCAGTTACAGGGAGTTTGTATCAGCCATGCAGAGCCATGCCGAGCTGCACAGCACGGGCTTCTGTTGTTGCGCAGGCTGACCGTTCTTTTGCCAAAAAAGTGCTCTCGAGTTCCGTGTGTGGGGAGACAGGCTTTTGCTTCCTTCCCAGACAGTGAGAGTTAAGGTGTTTTGATGCAGAAGCGAGTGGTTTGTCCGTCGAATGAAGCATATAAACGGCTAGCCAGCCAGGTTCGTGCTAACAGTGTACTACGTTTGTCTATCAGTGGTTTCGAAATTGGCCCATCTCTCACAGAGAGTATCAGGTCTGCAGTATGTAATGTGCGTTGGTTGTGGGTGGCCGGGCTTTCTTCTCATTCATTAGAGCAGAGAGAGGCGCCAGCCTCCCCCACCGGTTAAAGGAAATGAAACGCCGCCAGGGTCGAAAGGGATCTGCTCTGAGCAGACCGCTGTCTCCCTTGCCCCGTGTCGGTCTGTCGGCAGATATCCGACTAAGGTTTGGTGAAGAAAGCTATCTGGTTGATCCTGCCAGTAGCCATATGCTTGTCTCAAAGATTAAGCCATGCATGTCTAAGTTCACACTGTCTCACGGTGAAATCGCGAATGGCTCATTAAATCAGTCGAGGTTCCTTAGATGACATGATCCTGCTTGGATAACTGTGGGAATTCTAGAGCTAATACATGCTTACCAAGCTCTAACCCTCGTGGAAAGAGCGCTTTTATTAGTTCAAAACCCGCTGCAGGCGAGATTCTTCAGCTGCCATGCGTGGAGTGGGGCTCCTCCTGGCCAGTGAAGAAAGGTGCAAATGGGGTTGCCATGCAGCACCACTGTGGAAAAGGTGAAAGAAAGGAATAAGCAAAGTAAACAGTAGTCAAATCACGGCACCTCTGATCTAGGGGTCTGCCTAAGTGCACTCATATCGGGCGAAATGCCTGCAAGATGCTGCTGGCGAGATTCATTGGATGCCGTGCGTGGAGTGAAGCTCCTCCCAGCCAAGGAAGAAAATGCAGAAAGCAATTAGGGTTGCTATGTGGCGTCGATGTGAAAAGGATAAAGTGAAGCTTAATCGGTATGTCCAGTAGTATCGCGGCAAGAGCTACTCATACCATGGTGCCTCTGCTCTAGAGGTCAGCCGCATTTGAAATACACCCATACTAGTGAAATATGCCTAAAACAGCTTACACCAGGGGTGAAACTTGATGGCTACGCATGTCACAGTACCTCTGCTCTAGAGGTCGGTCATATCTGATATACACCCATACTGGTGAAATATGCCTAAACCAGCTTACACCAGGAGGTGAAACTCGATGGCTACACGTGTCACAGAAACTCTGCTCTAGAGGTCGGTCACAACCTAAACACGCCCATACTGGGATAATATGCCTAAACCGGCTCAACCCAGGGGTGGAAGTCACTAGTGGCGAGGAATCATCCTCTTGGACAAAAGCTCCATCCTGGTCACAACTAGGAAGGGTAGCGGCCATTACCACAAAATGCTGAAGTCGGAGACACTGGACCAGTGCAGTCTAGATAGGCAACCACCACTCACCTGGTGGGGATGTATGCGTATCCTAATCACACTGAGGTTTTCTGGTGAGAAAGTCCAACACGGACTGGATGGGCAACCACCTCTCACCTGGCGGTAATACACGGGTATCTCAAAACACGTCAAGGTTTTCCGGTGAGAAAGTCCAATTCTAGCCTTGACGGGCTACCACCTCTCACCCAGCGGGGATATACTAATATCCAAAACACGCAGAGGTTTTTCCGGTGAGAAAGTCCAACTCTAGGTTAAACTGGTGCAATGAAAACCATGGTGTCACGCAATCTCGCAACTGAGACCCACCAAGAATACAGGCTAAAGTCGTGTGATACTCTGAACCTCTTGTGGTCCTCTTGGGGATCTCGTGTGGTCCTTGGAGGACCACGGGACCTATCGAGGACCACAGGTGTAAATTCATTAGGATCACAGTAGAAGTGAACGAAGAAGAAGAAGAAGACAGGGAGTTCGTACAAGTTCAAGAATATATATTTAAAAACTTTCATTTTTTAAAATAAAGATACAGTAATTTATAATTAGGAGGAAAGAATGGAGTGACTTTTTTACTTGGTCAAATTTAACATCAAAAGCATTACTAGGTTATAATCCAGTAAGTGATAGAATCCTCATGATCAGGCTTAAGGGCACTCCTAGAAATGTAACAATCATCCAGATATATGCACCTACATCAGCAGCAGAAGAAGAGGAAGTAGAAGAGTTTTATAACACACTCCAAACAACGATAGACCAGGTACAGAAAAATGATATTGTATTAATAATGGGGAATTTTAATGTAAAGATTGGTACAGAAAGAGCAGAATACAAAGGATATGTTGTGGGGAAATTTAGTATAGGACATAGAAATGAGGCAAGTGACAATCTAATGGCGTTTTGCATGGAAAATGAGCTAATATATAATAATTTACAAACAATTTATTTGAAAAAAATTATATTTAAAAAAAGCCAATATATAAACATATATATACATAAATACTTTGGAAAATAAGATAATGATCACTAACACACTTTTTAAACAACATCCAAGAAGACTTTATACATGGACATCACCTGATGGGAAAACCAAGAATCAAACAGATCACTAACAGATCACATTTTAGTGCAAAGAAGGTGGGGATCAAGTATAACATCAGGAAAAACTTTACCAGATGCTGATTGTGACACGGACCATTGAGTTATTAATAGCAGACATGAAGATAAAGATAAAAAAGACAGTTATGGGATCTTACAAAAATACTAGAACAATATGGTACAGAAGTGAAGAACCATTTCGAAATCCTGATGGCTGTACAGGAGGAGATGACACTAGATGATTTGGCTACAAAGGCCAGAGATATCTTAATAACAACAGCTAAAGACATGGTTCCAGTAAAGAAAACACAAAAGAATGGATGGATTACAGCAGGCACACTAGAACCGATAAAGCAACGTAGAGAAATGAAGATGCAGTGGAAAATGACAAACAACAACAAAGAGGAATATAAATCTTTAACAAAAGAAGTACAAAGAAACATAAGAAAAGACAAAAAACAATACATATAAGATTGTTGTGAAAGAATAGAAGGACATCAGAAGTGTGGAAGAGATAGTGTAAAGTTTAAAGACATTGATGAGAAATGTCACACCTAAGCTATATGTAATTTATGACAAGATGGGGAATACTTTGACAGAGACAGAGTAAATTCTAGAAAGATGGAAGGAATATTGCAGAGGAATGTATGAAACAACCGACTGTGGAAGCAGAAATCAACAATGTGAATTATTATTGGAGGAGAAAGAACCTGAACTGACAATAGAAGAAGTTTTAGGGCAATAAAGAATCTGAAAAATGATAAATCACCAGGATGTGATGAGATACCTGAACTTAATAAAGCAAGAGGAAAGGAATGTGCAACAATCTATCGTACACTATTGTACACTGTATTCATACCATTCATACCACTGCCAAAAAAGGGTAACCTGAAATTATGCACAAACTACAGAACTGTTGCCCTGATTAGTCATGCCAGAAAAATTCTGTTAAAAATCATATTTAGTAGACTTCATAAGAAAATAGAAGAAGTCAATACAGTCCAAGCTGGTTTCAGGCAAGGAAGAGGATCAAGAGATCATATATTCAATATAAGATTAATAATAGAGAAATGCAGAGAGTTTAATGTGAATCTATATTTATCTATTATAGACTATTCAAAGGCATTTAATTGTGTACAACACCAGAAAATTTGGGAAATAATGGAAAAAATGGGATTTCCAACACATTTGATACAATTAACATCACTGCTGTATTTAGACCAAAAGGCAGTGGTAAGAATAAATGGTGAAACAACTTGGTTTCACTTAAAACAAAGGGTCCATCAAGGGTGCATATTGTCACCTTACTTACTTGTACGAGGGGCGTTCAGAAAGTAATGCACCACATTGTTTTTTTTAGCTAATAATGAAGATACAAGCATGAAATTTTGCACACTTTAAACATGGCATGTGCCAAATTAGACTGCAACCAGCCAAAGAATATGGCTGCCCTAACCGTTGAAATGGAGCATGTTAGCAACTTGCGGTATATGCAGCGAATTTTGATAGAATTTCTCATTGCAGAGAAGGAAACTGTTGTGAACATTCACAAGCATTTATGTGATGTGTATGGAAGTTTTGCAGTCAACAGGAGTACAGTCAGTCACTGGGTTCAGAGAATCAAAGAATCAATAAGTGGAGATAAGGAGTTGCATGATCGGCCGCGGTGTGGATGTCCTGCTACTGCCACCATGGCAGAAATGTTGAAATGCGCTGAGGGCATTATTCTTACTGATAGGCGTATCACTACTCAACAAATGGCCTTAAAGCTGTCAGTCAGCAATAGTAAAGCAAATGCAGTTATAAAAACTCTCAGATTTAGTAAGGTTTGTGTAAGATGGGTCCCTCGAAGCCTCACAAATGACCATTGATTGTAAAGGAAAGCAATTTCTTCTGAATTGTTGGAGTGTTTCAATGCTGAGGGAGAGAACTTTTTGACTAAGATCATAATAGGTGACGAAGCCTGGGCACATCATTTTGAACCTTAGACAAAAAGACAGTCAGTGAAGTGGCATCATCTGCAATCACCATGCAGAAAGAAATTCAAGACAACTCCTTCAGCTGAAAAGGTCATGATCACTGTCTTTTTGGACATTGAAGGTGTGATTCTTGTGGATGTTATGCCAAAAGGAGAGACAATCAATTCGCAAGCTTACATTAAGACATTGAAAAAACTCAATCAACGTTTTCGCAGAGTTCGGCTGCACAAGAATCCACCAGACCTGCTTTATCCTTCACGACAACGCGTGAAGGGGTAAGATTTGAAGATGATGAAGGAGTGATTCATGCAGCGAAGAAATGGCTACATAATCAAGAGAAAATCTGGTATGGGCTAGGAATACATGCACTTGCTTTGCGCTGGTGTAAAGCCATACAAGTTGATGGGGATTATGTTGAATAATACTGATGTTTACATGACATGTCCATGTATATTGTGTATAAATTTCATGCTTTTTGAATAAACAGCTCCTGAGAAAAATGATGTGGTGCATTACTTTCTGAATGACTCTCGTATACTGAAATATAATGAGAAATTTTAGAGAAGATGTAGACAAAGATTATTATGATGCCATAACAATTGGAGGTTATGAAATACCAGAGATTAGATATGCTGATGACACAGTATTACTGTCCACTACAGAAAAAGGAATTGAAAAACTAATTATGTCAGTCCATAAGAACAGTGAAGAGCAAAACCTCTATCTTAATGCAAAGAAAACTAAATTGATGACAACTGACAAAACAAACAAGGCATCTGAAATATGTATCAATGAGGAAAAATTGGAAGTGGAGAGGTTTGAATATTGTGGATCACTGCTAACTAATAATGGAGATACAATGAGAGAAATTAAAATGAGGACATATATAGCTCTTCAGAAAGTAAAACAACTAAAGAATCTGTGGAGAGGAACAGACAAAACTACAAAAATAAGATTTTTAAGGGCATGCATCTTTCCAACATATGCCTGTGAGACCTGAACACTTAACAAAACAGCTGAGAAACACATAAATGCCTTTGAATGTAAATGCTACAGAAGAGTTCTTCAAATATCATGGACACAAAAAAGAACAAATATATCCATACTCATTCATTCATTTGCATTTCCCTTACGGAACTTTGCCTCCCTACCAGCACTCCTGTAGGCCTCTCGGTTGTGAGCAAGATGGCCTGCTGCTGACCATTTGCCTTGGTCTTCCTCTCTTTCTTTTTCCCATTATGTACCCTTCCAAGACGGTCTTCTCTAGATTATCATGACGTTTAATTTGTCCAATATTAAAGTTTTCTCTGTTTAATCCTCTTTACTAGCCAGCATTCTTCAATATTAAGTTCTTGTAAGTAATCTGGAATTTATTCCAGAGGGAATTGTCACTCCCAAAGTTTATTTAAGTATTTTGAAATGCCTATTGAAAAGGATTCTCCTAAGTCCAGCCTGAGTATTCAACACCTGGCAGTTTTTTCCTTCTTCATAATAATGCACTGGCTCATCGGGCAGTAGCTGTATAGGAATTTTTGGCCCAAAAACAAGTGTGTGTTCTCAGCCAATCCACCCTATTTCCCAGATTTGTCTCCCTGCGATTATTTTCTATTCCCAAAATTAAAGTTACTATTGAAAGGACGCTTCTTTGACAATACTGATGACATCCAAAAGGCCATAACATTGAGTTTAAGGGCCATATCAACAGAAGAACTGCAGAGATCAGTGTTTGTTAGATCATGCCACTCGCTGTATCAATGCACAAGGGACTTACTTTGAATAAAATACAGGTTATATCTTCAGCTGGTGTTTATTTTATTTTTTATGGAATTAGTCTCATTACTTAATTGTCAGACCTTGTATTAGCTAAGAAGCACAGCCATAGACTAATAAAAAAATTAGATATACTAAGCAGCATTATTATTTGACCATCAAAGCTGTGCAGTTTCTATTTTATGTTTTGAGAATGGCTAGAATTTTGCCTGTTTTATTTATATCTTTTATCAGATTCATTCGCTATAACAAGATGACTATTGCAATATAGAATTTTTCTTAATCCCACTTAATAGGATTATGGTTAAGTGGTTGTCAGAGCTTCACATCTAACATTTCTTGATTAATACAGATGTGTTATTTTAATTTTTACTGCATGAATTAACAAATGATGAAAATAGCGGAGATGCAGTATTGTTTTCAAAACCAGTAATTTGCTGTAGTAGAACACAAATACAAAAACAAGGTAATTTTAATGAAGCTGTAAATTTAACCAGAAGAAAATTTATAAGAAATGGTAGGAGCCGCTTCATTCTCATCTAATATGACTACTAGCTGTGCTTGAGTGTTCTGTAACAAAATTGTGCTAATTATACAAATGCTGTTTGTTACATACATTACTAATACAGAATTAACGATATAATTTTAATCACCTAATCATGATTGTGCATGTTTTAAAAGAATAGCATGTTTTGTTACAAATTTTTGGTTCTTTTTTAGTGTTAACATGTTTCTTAGCCTCTTCTCTTAACTGACAAGAGATGTTGTTAAGAATATAACTGTCTGTGAGCTCATGGATTTCAGCCCAATCAAAATTGTGCTAACTTTTTAATTAATCTTTCCTACAAATACCAGAAACTGGTTTTCATGGCCAATAAATGTTTATTGAGAGCTCCTCTAACTCTCATAAGTTTTAGTCCTGTAATAAAGGGCTGAAAATTCATGTAAGTGTTACATGTTGATATTAATTCGAGAATCATAATGTGAATAAAACATAACCAGTGACTGAAAATAAATTTTTCATAAAAAATATCAACTGTAATTTTTGTTTTGTTTTGTTTTTTTTTTTTGGGGGGGGGGGCATTAAAAGATTAGTGTTGGCATAAATAGTAAGGATATTTTAACAGAAGATACATTACACTGAGAAGTTGGAAACCTGTTTAAGCTTTTGTAATTTTATCAGGTTATATTTTAATTAAAAAAATTTATTGAATTCACCAGTTCACTTAATGATAACATAAAATTCACTTATGAAATTTCTGACACGTTGGTCAACTTTTTAGACATCAAAATTTCTATTGGCACAAACAGACTTGTCACCTCTGTATTTTACAAGCCCACTGACAACCACACCTATTTACTTTACAGCTCCTCCCATCCTGAAGCCTGTTAGAACTCCATCCCATACTCCCAACTCCTCCATCTTTGCCGCATATGTCAGGATAGTCTGGACTTTATAGATCAGTCCAACAAGTTATTATAATTTTTCCGTCATCGCCACTACCCAGAAAATGTCCTTCATGAAACCTTCAACCGTATCCAACTAGTGAGCCACAAAGAAGCATTTAGAAAAAAAGCCTCTTACTCCATCGGACAGAGTTAAGTTAGTACTGACTTTCCACCCGCATTGGCAGATGGTTACGAAAATTCTTTATCATCATCTGCTAATAATTCAGCTCGACCCCGACACTTGCAACATTTTCTCTGATCCACCCCTATTGGCATACCAAACGTGAGCCAAACCTTAAGGACATCCTTGTCCACTGCCACTTGAAGCGGAGCTTTACATGTGTTGGTACCAGAAAATGTAACCACCCCCGCTGTGTTACCTGCCCTGTAGTCTGGGAAACGAAAATGATCACCTTTCCCAAAACTATCCTCACTCTTCATGAGGGATTCACACGAAAGTCCCATGATGTGATATATGTCATCATGTGCAAAAAGATGCAGGATGACGTATATTGGTGAGACTGGCCTCAGATTAGAGGACCGCATGCATAAACATATGTACAATATCACCCAGTCCCAAATCATTTCAGTGGCCCCAACCACAGAGGCAAATCTGATTTTCTGGTAAAAGCCATCAAACAATGTCACACAGGTGACACAAGCCACCTAGTGCTTGAGAACCGCTACATTCAGGATTATGGGATACTGGAACCACACGGGTTAAACTCACTAACATTCTCCTCTTCAATAATTATAATCCCTCTATTAAGCTCCACTCCCTTCTAACTTGTATACATAGTTCAGAACCTCCTCACAACATCACATTACAACCCCTCTACCCTAACTATAATCATCTATTTCACATTCTCCTGGCTAGGTTAACATTGTACCACTCTCTCTACCTTCCACGGTTTCTCCACCCACCACCCCAAGTTACGACCCACTGACCACACATCACAGGTCTCCATTTAAACAGTCTCCACCCCCTACAATGCTCATTCCTGACACACAGCGTTGAACAAGCCACATGTTATAGCTACAGCTTTATTAATTTTTTTTTAATAGCATTCATGTGAATCTATACTTTATCTCCTCTCTCTGTTTCTTTGTCCTGTATTTTTTTGTATGATTAAGGCTGACGCCGAAATGTCATAACTTTGTAATCGTTAAGTAATAAAGCTGCTCCTACTTTTCTCCTAGTTTATACATTCTTCAATATTGAGTTCTTGTAATGTGGATTTATTTGTTCTTTTTGTGTCCATGATATTTGAAGAACTTTTCTGTAGCATTTACATTCAAAGGCATTTATGTGTTTCTCAACTGTTTTGTTAAGTGTCCAGGTCTTGCAGGCATACGTTGTGATGGGAAAGATGCATGCCCTTAAAAATCTTATTTTTGTAGTTTTGTCTGTTCCTCTCCACAGCTTATTTAGTTCTGTCTTAAGAGTTTATCTCAAAGATAGAAACTTATAATAGTCAAAGAAGTGTGCATTTAGTACAAAATTCCTATTTAAGATTCTTACAGATAATCAGAATGCAGTAAAAGTTTTTTTTTTTCTGAAGGTCCAAAGCATTGAATGCCAGAACTGAAGTTCTGATAAATTCTTGTATTTTATATTTGTCTGATATCACACACTAAATTTCTTAACATAGGTGTAGTACAGATATAGCAAACTGATTTACCAAGCAAGAGCAGAGGTTTTGAATGTGATCCATTACCATCAGTCAGCAGTCAAACTGGCTGTAAAATGAGCACCCAACACACTTGTGTTAGAAAATCTGTCTCAGATACTGGAGAGTGTGCTATACACATATGACTGTTAGTGCATTATGGAATAAATAAATATTCATGAACAAAATAATTATTCTGCAATAAAAAGGTAAAGGTAAAAAAAATAAATACTTGCAAATGAATACATAAACTAAATTATTGTCGCATTTTGCCAAGAAGCACACTATAAGCTTACTTAGGTTATTTTAAGCACAAAATACATTTTATATGATACGTGCTGTCAGTGTGTCAAACTTCACTTCCAGTTAGTTATGCTACAAGTGGGTCAAAATCATGTTTATGCAAATACTGATTTTCCTGTGAATGAAATGATCAGCTATTTAAAATGCAGTTTATTTTAATAGCTTTATTTTCATATCCCAAATCTCTAATACAGCTACTTCTGAAAGAACAATCTATCCATCCAGTGCCATGCCAACATGTATTGGCGGTCATGCTTTTCCATAATTCTCTATTACAGGTGTTAATTATGAGCTAGACCGGTGTTGTTTCATCAGTCCATCTATCATCTTCTCTCTTTCTGCCTGAGTCTCTTTTGCACTCTGTCATATCTGTTATCAAATATTCCAGTCCACCTGCTCTCATGATTTGTCCTATGAGTTTGATTAGTTACTTCTGTACTGAGTGAATGGATAAGAGCGAAACGTAAATATTATATTTTATTTTATGTCTCCCAGCTTCAGTGTTAATTATGTTTGTTACATGAACAGCATATTTGTAGAATGTCTGGAATAGTGAAAGAAGTATGATAAAGGGCAGAATGTCAGACAGGCCTGCATGCCCAATTCTTAACCCTTTTGAAATAAAGATCAGTTAGTCAATCAGTCTCTTCCTGAGTTTTGTTATTGCTTTTTTCTTCTGCCTCTTTCAGGACCTCTTTGTTTGATCTCTCCACTGTCCATGGTGTCTTTAGCTTTCTTCTAAGGAACCACTTTTCCATGGCCTCCAGGCAGTGCTGTACTTCTCTGGTGACCGTCCTTGTTTCACAACCATAAAACAGGTTTGATTCAGTATAACACTGGATTGCTCTTTTCCTCACTTCCAGCGTTAGTGATTGATTACATAAAATGTTCTTCATTCTTTAAAACATTATTTTAGCCTGTGTTATTCTGTTCTTTGTCCCAATTTCACATCTTCCATCAGAAGTTATAAATGTCCCTAGGTAGTTGAACTTGTCTACCTGCTTCAGTGTTGTGTAGTTGACTGATATTTTACAACTTAGAATCACTTTCTCCTTAGAGATGACCATGACTTTTGTTTTCTTCTAATTTAGGCTATCCCCTTTTTTTCACTTTCCATAACTACCCTGTTTATCATCTCATGCAGTTCTTTTTCATTCTTTCTATTAAAATGGTATAATCTGCATATTTCAGATTGTTCAAATTATATCATCCTACTATGGTACCTAGAAAGTGAAAACCTTCTCGTTCCACAACAAGCAGGATTTAGGCAGTACTACAGTACGGAAGATCAAGTGACCTATCTCTCTCAAGAGATTGAGGATGCATTCCAAGAGAAAAACCTTGTACTAGCAGCGTGGATAGACCTGAAGAAAGCCTTTGATAAAGTATGGAAAAAAGGTCTGCTGTGGAAACTAAGAAACTGCAATGTGAATGGAAGACTGTACAACTGAATAAAGTCCTATTTACACAATAGAAGAGCTAGAGTAGTAATGGGTGGACACAAAAGCCAGAAAGTACTTCTGCGACACTGTGTACCACAAGGAGGAGTCCTTTCGCCTACGCTATTCCTTGTATTCATTAATGACCTGGTCAAGGAACTTCCCTATGGAATCAAAGCGGCACTGTGTACAGATGATCTGGTCATGTGGTGTACAGATGAATATACGACAGTTGCTACACAGAGACTCCAAAGAGCAGCAGACATCTTGACATCATGAACAAACAAATGGTGTGTAAGTATCAACACAGAGAAATCAAGTACCACTCTGTTCACCCTCTCATCTAAACAGAAAGCAGGTAAGATCTTTGTAAATGAAATACCCTTAAGGATGGACAACCAACCCACTTACTTAGGAGTGACTCTTGACTCAAAACTGACGTGGAAGCAACACATCAACAGTGCAGAAGCAAAAGCCAGAAGAAAACTAGCCATGTTAAGAAAATTGAGTGGAACCACATGGGGAGCTAGTGAAAGAATCCTCAAGAATGTATATCAGCAAAGTATTCTACCACATTTAGAATATGGCTCAACATCTTGGTGCACAGCATCAAACACTACGCTGCATAATCTAGACAAGGTTCAAAATCAGTCACTACGGATTATCACAGGTGCCATGAGGTCCACACCAATAGTAGAAATGCAGAAAATAGTTGGTGTTCAAGCGCTAAAGGAACGTAGAGACACAAAGGTCATGACCATGGGAGAAAAATTCCTTAGCTCTGTAAGCCATCCCCTGAAGGAGAGATTCAATAACTTGGCATTAGGACGGCTTAAAAGAAGCAGCTTCATTCATCAGGCCAAGCGTATGCGTAAGCTGATACCTGACCTTCCAACTGTAGTCACTCCATTATCATCTGTACCAGAGCATACACCATGGAAAGAAGCAGATTATACACAAATAACTATTCAGACTGAAGTGAAAGGTGTGCAGAATGGTGAGATGCAGAGCAGTCTTGTAAGATCAACAGCCACACTTAGTGTTCTAGATGACAGATATCCATGTGACACCTGGATACGTGTGTATACAGATGGATCTGCACATAATGCCATAAAGAATGGAGGGGCAGGAGCATATATTGAATATCCAAACAACACCATTGACAAGATTTCCATACCCACTGGTAAATACTGCAACAACTTTGATGCAGAAGTTAGGGCAATTATTGCTGCAGTTGAAAAACTATCAGACTCCAGAATTGATACATGTCCTGTAGTAATTCTCACAGATGCAAGATCAGTACTGGAGGCTCTTCAGTGCAACAAACTACCAGACCTTAAGGATGCCTTGTCAAAAATTGGCTTACAACATGGAGTCACTTTGCAATGGATTCCCTCCCACTGTGGAATAACAGGCAATGAGAAAGCTGACCACCTGGCCAAAGAGGGCACTGAAATGGAGCAACCAGACATACCAATCACTTATAATCAGAAGAAAAGCATGATAAAAACCTACAGGAAGCCACAAACACCACCACATGATGACTATCACATGCTAAACAGAAAGGAACAAGTCACCATCTTCCGTCTCCGAACAGGACACAGCCGACTCCGAAATCATATGTATACAAAGTTTAAGGTTGGTACTACTAATCTATGTACATGTGCCCAGGTGCCCCAAACTGTGGAACATATCCTGCAGAGCTGCATCAACTACGAGACACTGAGAAATAGTTACTGGCCCAGTGAAACCACTAAAGAAGATAAGCTCTATGGTTCCATACATGAATTACAAAAAACAGTGAAATTTATCCAAGAGACAGGACTGCAGATATAGACAGACAGTGCGAACGAAGAAGAAGAAGAAGAAGATATCATCCTACTGAAATTCCTGATAGTCCTTCTATATAACACATTATATTTTTGCTGTATAAAGAAAATAGGTCTGGAGATGGCATGCACAAACTCCAGCTTTGATTTCCTGGTATTTGCCAACCTCTTGCTCCCCACCCTTACTGCTGCTAACTGTTGCCAGTATATGTTTTTAATAACTCTATATTTTCCAACATTTCCATCATTTGGTTGTGTCTTACTTTGTCAGAGGCCTTACAAAGTGCAAAGTTACAAATTCAGACTTTGGTTTCACTGCATTCGGGACAACTCCATATATGCTTCGCCACATGCTACAGCATCCATCCAAGAGTATGTTTGCTTTTAGTTCCTGTCACATGGTGGTTGTTTACAATGCATTTTCTGCCACACAGTTTGGATTTCCTGCCGGCATCTTTAATTTGTCCTAGCTCCAACACTCTCCTCACAGTTACATTGTTTGTCCATTCTCACTCTTCATTTTCCCACAGTCTGTCCAGTACAGCCCTAGCAATGTCCCTCTTGTCCACTGACAGTCTGCCATTTATTTTAGCCTGTCCAGCAAGTCTATCTGCCACAAAAAGCGCCCCAAGCCAAAGAATAATCAGAAGAGCAAGTACACAAGAAACATGATCTAAAGTGGAAAGACTGGAACAAAAGAATTAACTATATCAGCTACTTATTCAGATGGTATTCACAATTCAAAAGTGGTGTGGAAACGATTACAAATGCAACTAGACATGAACGCCCAATTTCTGTTCATAATGAGGAACTCATTGCAAAAGTCAGAGAACGGATACAAGAAAATCATTGTTTGACTGTGAGGATGATGGCAGATGAATTTGATGTTAACCGAGAGACCATTCATAAAATTTTAGTGGAAGATTTGGGGAAGAAAAAAGTTGCTTGCCGGTTTGTACCATGTTCGTTGTCTGATGTCCAAAAACATCAGCGTGTTGAGTATGCAAAAGACATCATCAAAACGTGTCGCAGAAATAAACATTTCTTAAATTTGATTGTTGCAGAGAATGAAACATGGATTTTCCATTATGATCCCACAACTAAATGCCAGAGTGCTCAGCAGAAGTCATCATCATCATCATCACCAAAAGGCAAAAAATTTCATCTTCAAAAGTCAAAAGTGAAGACAATGTTGGTGTGCTTCTATGACAGTAAAGGAGTTATTCACAAAGAATTTATTCTAGAGGGACAGACTGTCACTACCAAAATTTATTTAAGTATTTTGAAATGCCTATTGAAAAGGTTTCTCTGAGTTTCACCCGAGTATTCAACATCTGGCAGTTTTTTCCTTCTTCATGATAATGCACTGGCGCACTGGGCGGAAGTTGTACAGGAATTTTTGGCCCAAAAACAAGTGTGTGTTCTCAACCATCCACCTTATTCCTCAGGTTTTTCTCCCTGCAATTATTTTCTATTCCAAAAATTAAAGTTACCATTGAAAGGACACTTCTTTGACGATACTGATGACATCCAAAGGGCCATAACATCGAGTTTAAGGGCCATATCAACAGAAGAACTGCAGAGGTTGTTTCAATTTTTGTTAGATCGTGCCACTCGCTGTATCAATGTACAAGGGGCTTACTTTGAATAAAATATAGTTTATATTTTCAACTGTTATTTATTTTATTTTTTATGGAATTAGTCTCATTACTTAATTGTCGAACCTTGTATCTAAACAGAAGAGAAAAAGATTTATTTGACACTGCTTAACTTCACAGAGAAAATCACTATAGAAATACAAGAATCACTCATATTCATTTAGTTCTTGAAAACCTACCAAATAAACATGCATTGCACATGCCTCATTGATAAAACCTCTTCTAGTACAATTTGACAAGGCATCAACTTGACTCTAAGGCTCCAGATGTTTTCTCCTCCTCCTTCATAAGTTCCCTACTTGTCTAGTTACAGCTGACCATTGCATATTTAGCAACAATCCTTCTGTCTTATGTCCGGTCGCTACCTGACATTCAATTTAACCCTGTCCTTCCTATTTCCTTCAAGGACAGCTGATAAAAACTCCCTGTCACATGACCCATATGCAGACCTTGCCTGCACCCCACATATAACATAATACACAATTTATGAAAAAATGAATGTGATGCATCAATTACACATAGTTTTGGCTTACTATAAAAGCCAACACAGATCAATGAATATACACTTATCAGTTATGAGTCATACAGCCTGAAAAAAGCTGATTTAACATGAAACACACGCACGCACCTTACGCTTAGACAACACAATTTCATGTCATTAATCATCTCATAATATAACAAGGCATTTGATAGCATACACAGAGATTCATTATGGAGAATTTTATGTCTATATGGAATACCATCTAAAATTGTCAACATCATTAAGGACTTCTACAGTGGATATGTCTGTGCAGTCAAGACAGAAGAAGGGATGAGTGAATGGTTCCAGATTGAAACAGGTGTGAAACAAGGATGTATACTGTCTCCTTTACCTTTTGGGATTACAATAGACTTCATAATGAAAAAATGCTGCACAGGTAACACAGGTATTGACTGGGTACATGGGACCCAACTAGAAGATCTTGATTTTGCTGATGACATAACTCTTATCAGTAATAATGTGAATTCCATGCAAGAAAAAACTGATAGCCTGTCTTCACTGGCTAGCAAAATAGGACTTGAAATTAACAAAGACAAAACAAAAATAATGAAAATTCCCCTCAATCAAAATGGAAAAATACACATAGAAGGGACAGATATTGAAGAAGTCAATCAATTTGCATACCTTGGCAGCTACATAGACCAGGATGGTGACACTAGAAAGGAAGTTAGGATCAGAATTGCAAAAGCAGCATCAATCTTCAAGAATCTTGAGAACATATGGAATTCAAAAGTTATAAGCACAAAAACCAAGTTAAGACTATTCAATTCAGATGTAATATTCACCCGCATTTATGCATGCAGAAGCTGGAAAACAACTAAAGAAATAGACAAGAAATTAGACTCTTTTGAAAACAAATGCCTAAGGAAAATACTCGGCATCAAGTGGAACGAATTCAAGAACAATGCAGAGATAAAACAAATGACTGAACAACAACCAGTTTCATGGGTGATCAGGAAAAGGAGATGGACATATGTTGGTCACTTGATGAGAAGAAATGATCAGAGAATCCCAAAACAAGCTATCAAGTGGAACACAACAGGCCAAAGAAAAAGAGGCAGACCGCATGAAACTCTGAAGAGGACATTGTTAAGAGAGGCCAAATTAATAGGCATAAAATCCTTTGATGAGGTTGAAAGACTCGCCGAAGACAGGAAAAATTGGCGAACTACTTTGCGAGCCCTATGTGATGTTTAACAGCACGGGAAGGATATAAGATAAGAATATAACAATGCAGTTTCAAGCATAATAAGAAATTTAAATCACACAATGAAATTTTCAAACTTCTTAACCATAATCTTAGCAAAAACGTTAGTAACATGTAAAACACAGCTCCCCATACACATTTAACTAAACTTTACCTCTAACTTACGACAACTTACACGTGAGGTGGCCTGAACAGCACCCTGAGATCATTGCTGACAATGCCATATATGCACAATCACTTGACTTAGGACAAATTGTACAAACGCTACACGATATCACATACAGTAGACATGTGGTGCCTCACGAAGACTGATCTCACCTAACACATTTTTTACGCTCTGCCTGCTCAAACTCTCAAGTGACCATTAGCACGCTTCCCCCATACCGAGAATTGTGAAGGATCAAGTACCTGACCTTCAAAACCGGCCACATTCAGATGATCAAGCCCATCTTCTTCACACAATCTTGCCAGGCTTTTGGTCTTGGATATAACTTCTTTTGATGTTTGCTTTATGGAATCTCTTAGCATTTGTCACTGATTATTGATGCCATTGATTTTTCCACTGCATTGCACCTATTCCTTACTTTGGTGTTATATTTTTCCTTGATTCTCATTTTTCCTATTACTAGTATATGGTCACTATTGCAATCTGCTCCTGGCTTGGTCTTGACTGACAAGAGAGCATTTGTATTCCATTTGTTTTGTAAGTATATAATCTGTTTGATTCTTTGTCACATTATCTGGGCTTCTCCTGGTCCACAGATGTCTTGGATATTGTTTAAGTGTTTCTAATTATCATCTCATGAGTCACTACCGATCTATCACCTCTCTTGTTTCTTTCTCCGAGGCCCTGTCCTCTGCTTATATCTTTGTCACTTTGTTTGCATGATTTTGCATTGAAATCATCCATTATTGTTGTGGCTTCATGCTTTTTACATTCCTTTACTGCCTTGTCAAGTCCACTATAGAATGTTTCAATCTCTTCTTTGTACTTATTGATGCTAGTGCATAAATTTGAATGAGGTTTATATCTACTGGTTTTCCATGTAACTTGACCATCAGTATTCTGTCTGATACTGCCCTCCATTCTTTCATTGTCTTACATTTAAAGTGCTTTGTCTACTATTTTTTTTAGGATAATCACAATGCTGTGCTATTATTTTGCTGTGCGCAAGTCTTATTTCCAGTTCATTAAATTTACACCTTTTTTTCTTCTTCTGTGTTCGAAGTTGTTGGTCACTTCAGATCCTGATCCCTGTCAACATGGCAAAGCCTGTAGTCCTCTCCAGATCCTGATAGGACCTCCAAAGCTTTTGCCCCAAGCTTGTGTCTTCTGGCCATGTCTCATGCATCAGGTCTGCATGGTTTGAGCACTCTTGTAGGATATGTTCTGGAGTCTGGACTCCACTGCCACATGGACACTTGTCTGTGTGAGACATTTTGAGTCGATGCAGGTGGCTCAGTAGTCTGCAGTGGCCTGTCCTTAGGCGAAAGAGGATGGTTTGCTAATGTCTTTGTACTTAAATCCATTTAGTCTAGTATTGTGCTCTCTCCGTAGCTCCTATATAATCTCTCCAGCACTTTATAGTTGTGTCTGGAAGGTTTATCATTGCTGTTAAGTCTATCATGTCCTCTTTCTCATTGTGTAATCTGACTCTGCTTTATCTGTTTCATTTCCTATATCTCCAGCATGACATAAAAGTAATCTGTAAACTTTTTGTTTAATCTCAAGGTTTATATAATGTTTTCAGTCAGAATTTCTGTATTTCTCTGTCTTCCCATATACTTCTCATTATTCTCAGTACTTGTGTAGAAGTATTCTCAGATTGTGCTGTTTTCTTAATAGCTTTCAAGTGTTTCAACTATTATGACAGAAATTTGGGAAGTTTTAGCTGATTTTAAGAAAATAATAACTCTTCCTGACATGGTTTTGTTAAAAAAATACAAATAAAATAATTTCTTGTGCATGATTTTATGCTTGCTTGTGGAGATTAATATACTAAATATAGACATGTCATCATTTCCAGTATAGGCATTAAGGAATAATAAAGAATAAAAAAAGAATCAATATTTTTATCCAACCTAGAAATGAAGACTGTGAATCATTCCATAGATCTGAACCAGCAGCGAAGATTGGTATCAACATGTTGAAAATTTAAACTGGAAATCCAAAACAGGATTTGAAAAGCTAACTTGGCAATGAACTGCTGTTTTTCACCACCAAGCTTCTACCACCAAGACCGCCCTGTGATCCTACTGAATTTACTCCTGTGGTCCTCAGTAGGTCCCGTGGTCATCCTTTGGTCCCTGAAAGGATCCCGAGAGGACCACAAGAGGTTCAGAGTATTGCAGGGCTTGGGCCTGTATTCTCGGTGGGTTGCAGAAGCGGGATTGTGTGACACCATGGTTTTTGTTGCACCAGTTTAATCTAGAGTTGGACTTTCTCACTGGAAAACCTTGTTGTGTTTTGGATATCAGTATATCCCTGCTGGGTGAGAGGTGGTTGCCCATCCAGCCTAGAGTTGGACTTTTTCACCAGAAAACCTCAGCGTGATTAGGATACGCATGCATCATCGTCGGGTGAGAGGTGGTTGCCTATCTAGACTACACTGGTCTAGTTTCTCCGACTTCAGCATTTTGTGGTCATGACCGCTACCCTTCCTAGTGACCAGGATGGAGCTTTTGTCCAGGAGGACAAATCCTTGCCACTAGTAAGTTTCACCCCTGGGTTAAGCCATTTAGGCATATTTTCCTAGTATGGGCGTATATTGGATGTGGTCGGCTTCTAGAGCAGAGGTGCTGTGGTATGAGTAGCTCTCGCCACAAGTCTACTGGACATACCAATTAAACATTACTTTATCCTTGCACCTTTTCACAGCGGTGGCGCCCAGCAACCCTAGTCACATTTTCATCATTGGCCAGGAGGAGTTTCGCTCCACTTGTGGCAGCTGAAGAATCTCGCCAGCAGTGTCTTAGTTTAACCCCTGGGTTAAGCCGGTTTAGACAAATGGGTGTATATGGGATGTATATAGGACATGGCCGGCCTCTAGGGCAGAGGTGCCATGATTTGAGTAGTCCTGACCTCGAGACTACTGGTCACTTCACTTAATCCTTTCCTTCACCTTTTCCATGACAGCGCTGCTCACCAACCCTAATCGCATTTTTCTTCATTGGCCGGGAGGAGTTGCACCCTACGCATGGTAGCTGAAGAATCTCGCCAGCAGAGGGTTTTAAATCAGAGTTTTCATCAGTAGATGAGCTACCAAACATGACTTTCATCTACCCGAAGTATCTGGTTTTCATGCGCCAGATATTCACCTTCACCCCTTCTCCTGTGAGTTTGAACAGTTCTGCCATGAGAAGGCCAGGAGCTGGACGTGGACTGTCAGAGGCTTTTTGAGACGCACACTGTGGAGACATTTAATTGGAGTGGAGAAAGTATCCCCCATCCCACCTCCAGCTATAACAGTCCTTAGAACCTCTTGTGATTACAATGGGAAGTTGTTTGACAACTTACCTGGTGACCTTGTTGATATCTAAAAGTCTTTGTTTTTATATTTTTGTATACTCTAATTTTGGGATATTTTTTTATGAAACATACAAATAAGTAGTGGATAAGTATTATTGGCCTAACTTTTTTTTTCAAAATTGCAGTGAGTATATTAAAGCAGGCAGAAAAGTGAGAAACATCAAACTGAATACAGAACTTCTGCGAGAACAATACAAAGTTATTATAACAAATAGATACAATGCAATAGCAAAGATACATAGTATAGATGAACAATGGGAAATGTTAAGAGATTCTATCCACCAAACTGTTAAGGAGATAATACCACCAAAAAAAGAAGCCCCTAAAAATAAATGGATGACAGACGACATCTTAGGACTGATGGACAAGAGGAGGAGGAGTAAAAATAATGAGGAAAAATATAGCAAGATAAATAAAGAGATAAGATGCAAATGCAGAGAAGCAAAAGAAGTTTGGTTAAATGAAGAGTGCAGACAGATAGAGGACTCTCATAATAAAGACAGCAAAAACATGCACAAACGAATTAATGAACTCACAGGCAGGAAAACAAAATATACCACAGGATGCCTGAAATCAAAAGAAGGTAAAATGTTAATGGGAAAAGAAGACATTGTGGACAGGTGGACAGAGTATATCGGTGAGCTATATGGAGGAGAGAGACCAGAATTAACACCAGATACTGAAAACTGTGATGGACCACCAATACTTGAAGATGAAATCATAGATGCCATCAAACACATGAAGAAAGGAAAAGCAACTGGGCCTGATAATATAACAGTAGAAGAAATAGAGGCACTAGAGGAGACAGGAATAAAAATAATAACCAAGTTACTGAATGACATTTACAACATTGGTTATATTCCTAGTGACCTGATTAAATCCACGTTTATAGCACTACCAAAGAAACCATGTGCAAAGGAATGTGACGACCACTGTACTATCAGCCTCTCATGTCACATAACGAAGCTACTTCTGAGAATAATTATGAGAAGAACAAGGAAAAAGATAAAAATGGAAATAGCAGATGAACAGTTTGGATTTGTTGAAGGAAAGGGAACACAATGCCATTTATGCTTTACGAACACTAACAGAAAGAGCTTTAGAAGTACAGAAAGATCTCTACTTATGCTTCATTGATTACACCAAGACATTTGACAAGGTGAAACATAATGAAATTATTAAAATGCTTGAAGACATCAATATAGACGGCAAAGACCTGAGGATTGTAAAACATCTATACTGGCAGCAAGAAGCAGCAGTTCGAGTCGAAAATAGAATTGGAAACTATCAACCTATAAAACAAGGGGTGCGACAGGGATGTGTACTATCTCCAGACCTTTTTTCTCTGTACAGCGAGAATATTCTAAGAACAATCATCACAGAACCAGGCATAAAAATTGGAGGATACAATATTAACAACCTTCGGTATGCTGACGACACAGTACTGATAGCTGAGAACCAACAAGACCTGCAAAATCTCTTGGATAAAGTCGCCAAAGAAAGTGAACAGAAAGGCCTTACTTTGAACATCAAAAAGACAGAGACTATGGTTATATCTAAGAAACAGAATCCACCAGCATGCAGTATTAAATTAAAGGGAACTATTCTAAAGCAGGTGCAGAAATTCAAATACCTTGGAGCAGTAATAACTTCAGATGGGAAATGCAGAATAGAAATTAAGAACAGAATAGGCCAAGCAAAGACTGCATTTCAGAGAATGAGAAACATATTAGCTAACACATCTTTATCAATGAATGTTAGAAAACGAGTCCTAAAATGCTATATTGAACCTATCTTGTTATATGGAAGTGAATCATGGACAATAGGCAAGTCTGCACAAAAACCATTGGAAGCAGCAGAAATGTGGTTTATTAGAAGAATGTTGCGAATCCCCTGGACAGCAAAAATAACTAATGAAGAATGTATGAGAAGAGCTGGAGAGACAAAAAAAACCTTGTCGAAAAGATAAGAGAGAGACAATGTACTTTCATAGGACATGCAATGAGAAGAGGTGGCATTGAAAATATTATAACAACAGGAAAAATAGAAGGAAGAAGATCAAGAGGAAGACCAAGAGAAATGATACTGAACAGTCTGACGGGATGGTGTGAGAGGAGATCACCAAATGAACTGATGGCCTGCATGAAGGATCGGGTACTCTGGAGAAGCATAATAGCCAACGCCAGTCGGCACGGCACCTGATGATGATGATGATGAGTGAGTATATTGAAAAATAACAGGTATGCAGATGATGGAACAGATAAAAAACAGTACCAATGCTGGACTCGGATGTCCACCTTCCTATATGGTCAAATTGAGCCTTGACTTCTCAGGACCAAATGTTAAAACATACCAAGGAAATCAGTATTTGCTACATTTTGTTGTTTGATTACACAATTAATAGTAAGACTGCTTCTTTCAATGATGGTCCCTGTCCCACCGTTGCTTACAGTGGAGTGGTAAAAAGCAATGACTCATTACTTTCTCATAGTACTAGTTCAGTTGATACAAGTGTCAGTAAGTGGAGCAATAGTGGATTGATAGCATTTTAAAAAACCTAAGAAGTGATGAAATGTATAGTTTGTATACTAATGGAAACAGAAAAAAGATCATGTTTCAGCCCGTCTGAGTCCCTTGAAAATATGATTACAAAGATTGATGAGTATGAGAGTTCAGTTACTCAAGAGAACAGGAACATCATCTATAAAGCTGATGGGAGTTCTATGAATAATAACAGAATTATGAAGGATATGAAATTGGAGGACTTCAGTTCTGATGATAACTTACCTTAGCATGGTTGAGACAGAAATGGATAGTGCAGCAGAGCCATCCCATCAATACTAAAAACAATGAACAGCTGCAGAAATAACTGGGAGATAAAGGTCCTTGGAATTGAGCAAATGGAAGATTAATTTTTATCAGAATACCCTTAGCACTCCTAAAACAGAAGTGAAAGAAAGAGGCCAAATGTAATTCCATAATTCCAGCATAGACAAACACAACAAAGTAGGGAGGATTCAGACAGAACAAGAGGGTAAAGCTTGTTTGAAGAAGATAATTTGGAGTTTGAAGATGATATTCCATTAGCACACTTAAAACAAAATTGGAGTGCTATGGAAACAAAGTGTAAATGATTAGTAGGAAACTAACCCTCGGGAAAAACCTGCAGGAACTAATGATCAGAAGAAAAGAAGAGAGCAGTACTGATGAACAACAGATAAAACTATTTAAGAAACATAGAAGACAAGTAGGATTAACAAGTAGAACTAAAACTATTCTAATACAAAAAAGAATGAGTGAGTGATTATAAGAATACAGTTAATATGAAAGCTGTAATGTTTTTGTATAATATCCTGATGTATGTTTTGAATCTTTATTATTCATATTATGAGTTTACGTGTATAACTTAATTGTTATTCATGCAGTGTTAGCATTCAGCAGAACAAAATGTTGATTCAGTAAGTTTTTTTTTTTCAGTTTGAAAAAAAAAGTATACTGTCCAAAAAAAGAAATACTGATGACCCAATTCTAGTCATAACTTTGATATTCTATAGCTTTTTAAATTGAGTGAATAAAATTTTCAAATTGCATACAATAATACCTAACAGTTTAAATACTGACTTGACTGTTTATTGCATCTGTGTGACAAGAATTGTTAGTCCCAGGGGTTCTCAACTTAGTATGGTGTGTGGCCTCTGCTTGCATCAATCAGCAATTGGTATCTCCTGGGCATAGATATGATCAGATGTCTGATGTGCACCTGTGAGATGGCTGCCCACTCTTCCTGGAGTGCCTGCCACATATCACGACGATTGGCTGGAGAAACGTTTCGGCGACAAACACGTCTTTGCAGCTCATCCTATATGTGCTCGATCGGATTCATGTCTGGAGACAGGGATGCCTAGGGAAGGGTGAGAATGTTGTTGGCAGTCAGGAAATGTGTGGTGAAGCATGCAGAATGAGGTCTGGCATTGTCCTGTTGAAACACAGACCTTTGCGCAGCAAAAATTGGAAGGACATGGGGTCAAAGAATTTCATTGACATATCGTTGTGCATTCAAGCCTCCTTCAATCTGCACCAGTGGACTCCTTCCATTGAAATTGATCATTCCCCATACCATTACACCTCTACCACTGTGTGGCGGAGCTTCATCAACGCAATTTTGGGCAAAGGGCAAAAAGTTCATTTGGCCTAGGTAGACCCTCCTCTGCATATCATGGCAGTGCAACAAAAAGGAAGTTCGTCACTAAACCAGACATGTCTCCATTGATTGTCACTTGTCCAGGGCCGATGCTGGTTGGCCCAAACAAGTCGATTTTGGCAATGGCGTCTCATTAAGACAGGACCTTGGTGAGATCATCGTGCCACCAGTCCAGCTTCATGCAGTCTATTCCGGACAGTTTGATCAGACACACGACATCCTGCAAGCAATGACTGGGCACTTGAGAAAGCTGTTGTAAACCTGTTTCTGAGGTGATGAACCAGAATAAAGCAATCATCAGCTGCTGTTGTCACCCTGGGTCATCCATTGCAGTGCCGGTCTTCAGCTGAGCCAGTGGCTTGGAAATGGTGCCAAAGATGGTACTCTGCTGCATGTTTAAATGTCTGGCAACCTGACTTTGACTTTCACCTGCAGGCGACCAATAGCAATGTTTCGTAAATTTTGCAATAGACGCACCATGATTGTCTGCTTGAAAAATTAACTGAATTTGTTTGTGTAACCTCATACTTTTATAGGGTTTCATTTGTGTGGGAAGTGAGTTGTGCTTACCACAAAAAACATGACTTTTCCATAAACGCAACATGAGTTATGGTTAAAAAATTTGTGACTATACATGAGAATAGCAAAATTCATGCTAAATCATGAACATGATATCTTGGTGATAGTTTTTGGTTTGGTTTGAGATACCTGGGAAAAAAAATTTTGCCATAACATATAAAAAATTAAGCTTATATAAGCTATGAGTTTCTGTTTTTTTGGACAGTATATTAATAAAGAAGGGTATCAGCAAGTAAGAGATAGATATGAGATATGAAAGCCATACATTTGTTTATATCCTGATGAGAAATGGCAGTGTATATTTGAATCTTGAGGATCAGTATTATGAGTTTACACATTATTACATATGTGTTATTCTGCAGATGTTAGGATCCAACAATACAAAATGTTGATTTATTGCATTAGTTTCCAAGTGTACTGTATAAGAAAGGTCCCAATAGATAAGAAAAATTAGTTTACATATATGGCTTGATTGTTATTCATACAGAGTTTTGGAACTTAGTGCAGAATATTGATTCATTTCTTTCTCAGTCTGAAAATATCCTAATTTAAGAAAGGTCCCTGTAGGTAATAAATAGTAAGTATAACATAAGAAAAAAAAAGGTTGATATCCCGATGGGAAAATTTTCATTGTATATTTCAAACAACGAATGTTGTATGTTGCATGCATCATATCCATGGAATTGTTGGTGTTCGGTCATATAAAATATTATTTCTTATGCATCTTTCCATGGTATCGGTAAGATACAGAAATGATGATGTAGTTAAATATTGTGTTAAATAATAAGCTGATGTTCTTTACTTTAGAATTTACCTTCAAATGAAAATTTTTTATGAAGCTGCAAAAACATTGGCATTCCTTTTGTTTTGCGTTCTTCTGGTATATTGTTGTTGATTGAAAATGTTCAGTCAGCAATGTCTACTGAATTCTTTTGCTTCCGAAGGAATTTTCTTTTGTGAAGCCAATAAAGTTAGGTGGGCATTTCTTTTAATTTACACTCATATATAACATGGGCAGGCTTTTTTTTGCACATGTTTTTCCTTTTAATGAAGTCACAAAAATGTTAGCATTTCTTTCCTTTTGGCATAATGTTGTAGGTGCACCTCTGTATATTATTGTTGTTGAGTCATAATAATCAGTCAGTGATGTATACTAACATTTTTGTCTGCACCTGTGAAAATTTGTTGTTGTTTGGAAAAATGTGTTGATACACTCCCATATATTGTTATTGCCAGTCAACTGTGACAAGTCTCTCTCTCTGAACCTTAAGTGCCCAGGGCACATGGGGTTTTCCACAAATGCCTGTCTTTCGCCTTTTTTTCTGCTCTTGCCCAGGTGAGCCCTCTGTTGCTCAACATCCTTTCTGTTGTTCTTCTCCATGTCTCTTTTGGTCTACCCTTACTTCTGTTCCCCTGTGGTGTCCATCTTAGTGCTATTTTTGGTAGTGAGTTGTCAGTCATTCGGAGCACATGTCCCAACCATCGCCAGCGTCTTTCCTCAATAATTGTTGTCAGTGGTTTCATCTGCATTTCTGCCAATAAGATGATATTTCTTATTGCGACAAGTCTAACATGGCTTTACTGTCTAGGGCATGTGGAAGTACGTGATAATGATGTGACAGATATACTTTGCTGGACAGGCAAATAAATGGCAGGCTGGCAGTGGACAAGGAGGACATTTGCTAAGGCTATATTGGACAGATTGCAGGAAAATGAAGAGCGGGAATGGAAGAACAATGTAGATCTGATGAGATTGCTGGAGCTAGGACAAATTAAAGGTGCTGGCAGGAAATCCAAACTGCTTGACATAAAACATATTGTAAACAACCAACATTTGACAGGAGAAGTGTCAGAGAAGTTCAGTATAGGGCTGGAGAGGCATACGAGTGCTGGATGACATATAGGTCCTGGACTTAAAGGTCTGAAGTCAAAACAGTCTGGTCTAAGACTCCACTTCATTTGATTAGTCTTGACCAGTGAGTAGTCAGTCAGGGTCAGTAGTCACTATTCAAGATTCCTCTTCGAAGTACCATGGCGCATGTAGCATAGACAATCATCTCTCTCCAAAATTTCCTGTCTTTTGCGTTGATTATGAGATCCACCGGTAACTTTCTTCCTAGCCACACTGACAGCCCATACAGTAACTTCTCTCTTTGTCTTCCTCTGTCTCTTCTTCCCTCAGTTTTTCCAGTTGCCACAGTGTTTTCCAATTTTCCTCTTCTCAGGAAATGTCCTATAAATCTTGCTTGTCTGCTTCTGATTTTTGCTATAATTTGCTTTTTAACTCCAAATTCAAGATTCAGATCCTTTATTGTCACACAAACTTTCAGATCATTTTGTTATGTATCATGGGTTTTTGTTAGCTAAGCTTGGCTTAGTCAGTTCATATATGGACACTGGGCCTACTGTGTGAAGGAAGAAGAAGCCAGCTAGTTACTATGTATCTTCCAACTTTTTGCAAACCTGGGCTGTAGAGTCAGCATACAAAACCTATTCTGAATCAGACACTTTATGCTACCTCTGATGCCAACTTCAGCTATACTCCTCAGTTTATAGTTAGACTAATTATAGATTTCATATATTGACTGAAAATTTAGGGTTTTTTGTATTATTTATTAAAGAAGATCCCAGCATGATCAAGATACATTAAACATAAGACAAAACTTAGAAAACAATGTAAGAATCTTTAGTAGAATATAAAGAAAACACCCATTTTAAAAGAAATAAACTCAGTTAGGTACATAACCTAGCATTTTGGAGATTAAAGCATTGTTTGAATATGAATTTAAATGAATGGAGCATGAAAAATTAATTAAATGAAATGGAAATTATTTTGTAAAAGCTACAAAATTTATCCCTAGAAAATTTATTAATGACATGTTGTATCAATAGAAATAAGGTTAAATCAAGAATCCAAATCCAAATTTACAAACAACTTGTTCTGAGAAACAGAACAGCATCAGCAAATCATTCTTCATGGAAAATTTGATTTGATTATTTTCACTGCAGTTCCTTTATGTTCAAATATGCTTCAGTCTAATTCATCATTTGAAGAGAATGATTCTGAGTTACCAATGCTTGTAGCATCTTTATTTGTTGTCCAGGAGTTCAGACAGTGCAATAACCCTGTCGTGGAAATTGCTACTTCATAGAGCGTCTCTTCTCTTTAGCAATTTTGTCATTGTTCAGTGTATATGGTTCACAAGATCAATGTAAATAGCAGGTCACAGGACATGATTATCCAATAAGACACCTTTTATTGTTTTGATTGAAGATACATTACCATCAGCAATTGCTATTCAAATTTTGTTCAAGCAGTATATTAAGCTTTCTTATTACAACAGGAAGTTCATGTTAAATCTTCAGATTGCAGCTTCTTGGTGACAAATGGACAAGAAAGCAGACTTTCTAATTGTGCCTCTTGCTCCCACTGGCTTTCAGTTAATAAAATACTTTTGTTATCCAGATCTTTGAGAAAGATTTTAGTTCAAGCAAACAGTTGATCATCAAGTGGTTTTCTAGTGTCTTGCTTGATCCAGAATAGCTCCTTTTTCATTCATTCATTCATTCATTCATTGCATGTCCCTTGCGGAACTTTGCCTCCCTAACAGCACTCCTGTAGGCCTCTTGGTTGTGAGCAAGATGGCCTGCTGCTGATGCATCCATTTGCAGAACATCAACAATGTCTTGCAGCCATCTTTGCCTTGGTCTTCCTCTCTTTCTTTTTCCCATTATATACCCTTCCAAGATGGTCTTCTCTAGATTTTCATGATGTTTAATGTGTTCAAAATATTTAAATTTTCTCTGTTTAATCCTCTTTACTAGCCAGCCTTCTTCAGTATTAAGTTCTTGTAGTATGGATATATTTTTTAGTCACTGTAAAATTAAAATTGTTAATGCATTACCATACCATTTACATTTATTTGGATTTGGAGATGGTATATTTTTTCTGACTCTTGACTCCAGTGACCCAAAATTTGCTTCATACTCCAAGACTCTACAACCCTAGGTTACATTTTCCTTGAACATAGTTATGCTCATTTGTGGTAAGGTGAATGTCCAATAAACAGAGTATGTTATGGACCATGAAGAGTTGTGTATATTCTTTCTGAGTGAGCAGATGATCCAAAAGAAATATGTAGAACTACATAATTTGTCAGCAGCCTACAAACTGTTGCTGTGGGAGAACTTCCTCTTTTTATAGCCAGTCTGGAAATCTTTCATTATATAACAGGAATGTCTGCTTCAGTGTGTGTGGTGTTTGAGCATCGGTGATATTTTGGGCCTTTTATCACCTCAGCCACATCCTTTACTGGGAACCATACCCCATTTACTAATCTTTGTAGACATTTCACTTTACCCATAGTTAATCTTACGTTTAAGCTATTGTGTAAAGTATTTGTTTTTTTTTTACATTTAAATATTCACTTGACTAGATTTGTCAGGTTCAGTAGAATGAATAGATTCTGTTTTCATTTCAACAGGGGCCAGAAATTGAGCAGTCAGGAGCTGGATAAGCAGGAGTTGCTAGCAACAATATGAGGAACATGAAACTTGCATACTTGGGCCCATGAATATTTTGTTGAAAGTTCTGTATAACAAGTAGATTGTCATTCCTGGTTGTGAGTTGATGCATACAATAAAATAAACAGGATTTTGTCCATGATAGTATTGTAGAAAGTTGGTATTTTTTTCCTTAACAAGACTCATCTACTTTAAAATAGTTAAATCCTGAATGACAGATTTATGTGCATGCAATAGTGATGGTAGTAATTAATCTGTTACAAAATACATTTTGATGGGTTTCTTTGAGTTTATTTAACACATTTTTAAATTTTAAATTCAGATACATTTTGGCAATTTCTTTCTCATTGATCACCTTTTATTTCTCTGTTTACAGTCTGTACTGCCTACAGAGCTAACAAAGCAAACACATCTTTCATGCTATATATGACAACCATTTGTGTCTGTCCAGTTAACATTTGTCTTCTTTTAATTCCTCTTCAGCTGCTTCTGTTGGTGCATAAAAAACTATAATAGACAGCTTCGTGAATCTTGAGTTGAACCGTGCATATAATAATCTCTCATTTATTGGGGTCCATTTCAGCAATGCTCTTGATGCTTCTTTTCAGAGATTGCGGGAACTGGAGAGGCACTACCCTACTGCCACTCACCAGTAAAGTATTTTGCAGAATAATCATCAACAGAATTGTACCAACACTTGAGGAAAAACTTTGGAAAGAGCAGGCAGGATTTAGGAAAGGAAGATCATGCATAGACCACATATTTGTACTTAGACAAATATTAGAACAGGCAAATGAGTGGCATAGCACAACATATGCATTATTCATAGATTTTGAGAAAGCCTTTGACAGTGTCAACAGAGATGCACTGTGGAAAATCCTAAGATGGCATGGCCTCCCCCATAAAATAGTTAATGTAATCAAAGCTCTATACGAGGGTTTTCAGTGCAAAGTGATCTGTGGAGAACATACCTCCAGCAGCTTTAGGGTACAAACAGGAGTGAAACAGGGATGTGTACTATCACCAACATTATTTATCTTGGCAGTAGACTGGTTAATGAAGGAGGCAACATCAGACAAACGCAGAGGATTACAATGGACCCTTGACACAGTGCTGGAGGACCTTGACTTTACGGACGACATTTGTCTATTATCAAGCAGTCACAAAGATATGCAAGATAAAATAAACAAGCTAACTCACAATGCAAACAACATAGGACTAAAGATCAACGTAGGAAAGACAAAGTTAATGAAGCAAAATGTGAACAACAGAAATGTACTCAGAGTAGATAGCAAGTTAGTGGAAGAGGTCAACGAATTTGTATACCTTGGCAGCAGAGTAGTAGAAAATGGAGACAGCACAGAGGACATCAACAGCAGACTTACTAGAGCAAACCAGGCTTTTGCAGTGCTGCAGACTATACGGAAATCAAAAAAACTAAGCATAAATATGAAAATCAGGATATTTAAGAGTAATGTTCTAAGTGTACTACTCCATGGAAGTGAATGCTGGAAAATCACCAAAACCATAGAAAACAAGTTGAATTCTTTCCAGACTAAATGTTTATGAAGAATTAGAAAAATATTTTGGCCAAACACCATAAGAAATAACATCTTATTAGCAGAAATGCAGATGAAACCACTGACAACAATTATTGAGGAAAGACGCTGGCGATGGTTGGGACATGTGCTCCGAATGACTGACAACTCACTACCAAAAATAGCACTAAGATGGACACCACAGGGGAACAGAAGTAAGGGTAGACCAAAAGAGACATGGAGAAGAACAACAGAAAGGATGTTGAGCAATAGAGGGCTCACCTGGGCAAGAGCAGAAAAAAAGGCGAAGGACAGGCATTTGTGGAAAACCCTTGCGGAAGCCCCATGTGCCCTGGGCACTTAAGGTTCAGAGAGAGAGAGAGTTGACATTTGGCCATACGTTATTGGATTATTGGAAGTCAGTGTTTCATGAAGTCTTGGGTAGAGATTCATTCATAACCTGGTAAATTGGGTGTTGATTAACATTTGAGAATGAGTTGAATATTTAATAATTATATAAATAAGGTATTTTTCTTTATATTTTCTATCAATATGAAAATTATTCTGGATCAGAACAGTTCTTTGCAATGAAAACATACATTTTTGTTCTTTTTTTTTTTAAAATTTTTCGAAACCTTTGAGATGTAATTTTTTTTTTCTAAATTTTCAGAGGCATTTAAAACTTGAGTACATATTTGCCTTTCATATTATTGGTAAGCCCAATATCTTGTAGGTATAGTCTTCCACTTAAATCATAGCCTACAAACCCCAGGTGTCTCTTTCTCTCTCCCTCCCTCACACTTATGGAATCAGCAAATGTGGACATACATATGTAGAATCTTCTCACCATTTATTGGACCATCAAGAATGAGCCACTGTCCATGACCTCTGTAACCTCAGTTGACATCTGAATCATTGTACATACTTTTCTGTATATTATACTTTCCACAGTAATAAGAATTATTGTTTTGTAGGAATGAATTTATATTATGAAAGTGAGCAGAAAAGCTTTAGCTACATTTAAATTTTAAAAAATGGATTGACATAGTGAAATACAACTGGAACAATAATCTAACTTTATCTTTTTACGTATAAGGTTATATAATTATTTTTTTATATAGTCTACTCCAGCCTCAATACATTTCTGCCAGTGTTATTAGTCTACAGAGTCCATCATTGAAAAAAAAAAAAAGCTAATATTCTGTTTCAAATTAACTACCGTCCTTCACAGACTTCACTTCTTCATCTGATGTGAACTGCCTTTCAAGGGTTTTCAGTGTAAAAAAAAGCTGCTATATATCCTGTAAATAAGAGAACCTTTTCAGCAGTGAGAAATTCAATACTAAGTTTGTTTCTACTGCATCTTTTGAAAAAATTACTACTTTTATCCACAATGAACAGGGGCTGTGGGAAGTTACAGGTTTTCCCTTCTGTATGATGGAGGACTTATTAGAATTAGCATTAAGTGAATATATGCATTCACAATCAGAATCTTATTAATGTGTAAATATATTCAAAACAGGTCACCAGTATTATCTTTATGGATGTCTGACAAGAGAAACTAATGGCGGCAAAGTTTTGATAAGAAAATTTTAATAGCGTTTATAGATAAGAACATTATCAGCATTTGGGAGTACATGAGAATCTCATTGAATACACACCAAGAACCTTAATTTGAAAGAACAGGAAGACCCTTTTTTTCTTTGTTTGTTTCATTGTTTATACAGAAGTGTTTAGTAAACTGACACATGACAAAACCATGAAAGTGCTGGAAGATGTAACTGTTAATAACAAAGATCTAATTTAAAATGTGTATGAAAAGCAGGAAACAGCCGCCAAGGTAGACAAACAGTACTCAAATCTTCCTTCAAATCCTCTGAGTCTGTTTTTGATTCTCTGATTGGTTCTCTATATTTCAGCTGCATGTTTTCCATTGATTTTCGTGATCTGGTTAGCTGAGTGGTTAAGCGCTCGGTTTACTAATCTGGTGGTACCGAGTTCAGTCTCAGCTGTGGGATTTTTTTCTGGTACACACCAAAAAGGCTCCTGGGTTTACATAGCTTCTAAAAATGAGTACCAGAGAAATCTGGGATGGTAAAGCAACCAGGTGTGATGCTGACCACATCACACTTTCATGTGCCGAAGGTCATGGAAAATACAGGCCTAACACCATATCCCCAATATACTTTAATGGCATGGAAATGGGAATTAAGAGAAGAGTCTTGTCTGGATGTATATTCAGACCTACTGATATTTTGTAAATCCTAGTTGTCTTCTCCTGTATGTCTCTTTGGGTATGTGAGAGTAGACCAATATTGTCTGTGAAGTTGCAATCCTCTAGGTGGTTTGTAAGCCCCCAGGTTAAGCCTCTAGGTCTGTCTTTGGTGGCAGTCTTCATTATCCAGTCCATAATGATCAGAAAAATAAGTGGGGAGGGTGTGCATCCTTTGTCTTACTCCTGTTTTAATCTAGAATCATGTAGTTTGTTTTCTGTTGTGTTTCACGCAGCTCTGTTTGTTCGCATATACATCTTTCATATTATTTATGATTTTTTCAGAGAGTCCATAGGCAGTAGTATCTTCCACGAGAAAGATGATGGACACTATTGTAGGCCTTCTCAAAGTCCACAAAATTTATGTGTAATGAGAGTTCCATTCTAGTGACTGTTTGATAATTGTTCTTGAGGAATCAAAGGTTCAAAATCGGAATTAATGTCACTGCATTCAGGACAGACCCATATATGTTCTGCCACAAGACGCAGCATCCATTCAAGAGTATGTTTGTCAATAGTTCCCATCAAGTGTTGGTTATTTATGATGCGTTTTCTGCTGCACATTTGACATTTCCTGCCAGCACCCTTAATTTGTCCTAGCTTTAGCAATTGCTTCACAATTACATTGTTCTTCATTCCCGCTATTAATTTTCCCAGTCTTTCAAATATAGCTTTAGCAGTGTCTCCCTTGTCTATTGTCACCCTGCCATTTATTGTAGCCTGTCAAACTAGTCTGCCACTTTATTGCTATGTGCTTCTGCATGCCCTAGACAATAAAGCCATATTTGGCTAATCACAGTTGACTGGCTTAACAGATGAACCCATTCTTTTTGAAGCCATTTTTTTCTCAGTCCTATGAAGCATACTCTGTGAATCTGTCAAAATGGTGTCATGAACTACATTGTGGGCAACTAGCCATTCATTGCCGCCAACACAGCCTCAATTTCCATTTGCATGCTTGATGTGGCAACTTCAAAAGCTCCCAAACCCTGTGCCATCCACTTCTGCTGTACTGAGACACTGAGCCATCTGTGTATAATACCATGTCTGATGCTGGATGAGATCTTGAGCCCGAAGTTCAACCACCCCCTGTTCCCAGTCTCTACACTCGCAGTCCTTCTGTATAATAACCTTGTTAGCTGAGGTTGATCCTGTACCGCATCACCTTTAGACATCTCATCTAGATCGCACACTGACATTATTGTAGCCTCAGCCATCCAAGATCTGCCTTGTTTGATGCATCTGCCCCTTTATCAACCCCAGCTGCTCATGGAGAGGATGGTCCTTCATGCCAGCAACCCTAATGTATGCCTTCTTTTTCTTCTCCTGTGTTCGAGGTTGGTGGTCACATCAGATCCTGATCCCTGTCGACATGGCAAAGCCTGTAGTCCTCTCCAGATCCTGATAGGAGCCCCAAAGCTTTTGCCCTAAGCTTGTGTCCTCTAAGCTTGTGTCCTTTGGCCATGTCTCACACCTCAGGTCTACATGGTTTGGGCACTCTTGAAGGATGTGTTCTGGAGTCTGGACTCCAATGCCACATGGACACTCATCTGTGTGAGACATTTTAAATCAATATAGATGGCTGAGTAGTCTGCAGTGGCCTGTTCTTAGGCGGAAGAGGATGGTTTGCTGATTTCTTTGTAGTTGGTGTATTGCAACTGGTTCGTTATTGCATTTCAGCTGCTTTTTCCATTCAGATCTGCACTGGTTACGAATTATAGTTTTTAACCTCTTGGTAGTTTACTGGATGGTTTGTTTGATCTTGATTGCTGCCAGCTTTGGATAAGGTGTCAGCTATTTCATTACCAGCTATTCCACAGTGGGATGGTACCCATTGTAGGGCCATGGTTGTTGACAGTGTAAGGTGCTTCAGTTGTTTTGTGATTTCCTTGTATGTTTGCCTGTGGGTTCTTTGATGTTTTTAGAGATTCCAAAAGTGCCCTGCAGTCTGTGAAGAAGGCTATTTTGTGTGTTGGGTGCTGGTTTTCTATTTTAACCGTACTGAGGGCTTTTGTTTCTGTCCTGTAGTTGGAGGAAATCTTTCCTGTTGTAAAGGACTTTGGTTTGTCTCCCATTTGTGTATCTTATGTAAATGCCACCACCTCCATTTATTACTGCTTTTTTCTGCAGATCCATCTGTGTACACATGTGCCCATTCAGCTGGGTTGTATTTGCTGTCAGTCAGCTCCTGAGTCAATGTCTTCATCTGAAGTGTTGTTAGGTAGTCCTTTTTTGTGTATGCCTGGTACCTATGTGAGGACTGTTATCTTTTCACAGTGACTGTGCTCCTCCACAATTTGGAGTGGTTCAGTTTCTTCATGAGAGGTGGGAAGGAGGTCTTTATAGTGTTGTTGCAGTTGTTTTGTCAGATGGTTAAAGCTGATTCTTTTCAGTCTGTTTTTCTGTGGACTCCTGAATTCTTTCATTCACAGGGTGGGTTGTCAGGCGTATTAATTTTTGTTTGTGGATCATTAGTTTTTCTTAGCGCCTGACCTCAAGAGGTTGAATTTTCGTGTATTTCTCTATCTCTGTGATGGGAGTGGTCTTCATTCCTCCTGTGATCAGCCGCAGGTCAGTGTTTTCCACTTTTGTTAGGCGAGTGGTGTTTGTGTTGGAGGCTATGGCCCAGGCTGTCTTGCCATATTCGAGTGTTGGCCTTATGTGCCCACATTTGCTTTTTTTAGTATGTTGCTGCTGTCTCCCCAGATTGTGCCTGCTAGATTTTTTACCACAGCTAGCTTTTTAATTGATTTGTTTTCTGTGTTCAGCAGGTATGATGACTTATTTTGGGATTCTCCGACTGTTACCTCTCATCACGTGTCTGACATATGTCCATGTTTTTCTGATCACCCATGAGGCAGGTTGTTTTCTCATCTGTCTTATCTCTGCATTGTTATTTAATTTGTTCCACTTTATGCCAAGTGTTTTCCTTAGGCATTTGATTTAAAAAGAGTCTAATTTCTTATATATTTATTTAGTTGTTTTCCAGCTTTTGCATGCATAAATGAGGGTGGATATTACATTTCAGTTGAATAATCTTAACTTGGTTTTTGTGCTTATAACTTTTGAATGCCATATGTTCTCAAGATTCTTGAATATTGATGATACTTTTGCAGTTCTAACTTCCTTTCTGGTGTCACCATCCTGGTCTATGTAGCTTCCAAGGTATGCAAATTGGTTTACTTCTTCAACAACTGTTCTTTCTACATATATTTTTCCTTCTTGATTATTGAGAAGTTTCATTATTTTTGTTTTTTTCCTTGTTAATTTCAAGTCCTTTTTTTACAAGCCAGTGAAGACAGGCTATGTTTTTTTTCTTGCATCGATATCACATTGTCACTGATAAGAGTTATGTCATCTGCAAAATCAAGATCTTCTAGTTGGATCTCTTGTACCCAATCAATGTTTGTTTTACCTATGCAGTATTTTTTCATTATGAAGTCTATGGCAGTTCCAAAAAGCAGGGGAGATAGTATACATCCTTGTTTCATGCCTTTTTCAGTCTGAAACCATCCACTCATTCCTTCTTCTGTTTTGACTGCACAAACATATCCGGTGTAGAGATCCTTAATGATGTTGACAATTTTTTTATGGTATTCCATATATTCTTAAATGAATCCATGTGTATGGTACCAAATACCTTTTTAAAGTCTATGAAGTTCAGGATTAATGGTCTTTGCTTTTCTGTATGTTCTTCAAGTATTATTCTTAGAGTAAAAATCTGGTCGAAATCCTGCTTGTTCTTCTCTCACTGCAGTATCCACTATTTTATTAAGAATAACTGTGGAAAATACTTTTGACACAACTGATAATAAGATTACTTCTCTCCAGTTATCGCAGTCGCTAAGGTTGCCTTTCTTTTGTATTTTAACAATTCCTTTTTTTCCATTTAGAAGGGACCTTTTCTTCTTTCCAAATTTTATTAAACATTCTCTGTGGTTGCCTCATGTTGTCACTGTTAATAGGTTTTTAATCTTCTAGATTGTAATGTACAAGATTTGATAAAAAAGTATCTGGAATGAGGGCATAACTCCAGAATTGACTGGCACAACCAGAAGTGGATAGGCACAGGCTGACCTTGGCATATACTGCACACATGGTATAGTCACGTCTCCATTGCTTGTCTACTTTGCTTACAGTGGTGCTTTGTTCTGACGTATCTGAATCTGTTCATTGCATTTGTCATGTTGGAAAGACTGGATCAATGAATTTGCATCAGATTTTGTAACAAACTTAGCAAAACATCCAAAGAATTGGTGATACATGCAAAGATGTAACTTGAAGTTGCGCGTAGTCTATGTGGAGGATTTATGAGTGGTATAAACATTTTAAAGATGGCCATGAAAGTATTGAAAGTGATAAATGGTCTACAAGGCCTGAAACCAGCAAAAAGTGAAGAAATTATTGAACTTGTCTGCACATCTGTGCTGCAGAATCACAGAATAACTATTCATGAGTTATCTGAAGTTAGCTTTAGTTCAATTCAGTCAATTTTTATGGACAATTTGGGCATGAAACATGTCTCAGCTAAATTTGTACCAAAAGTGTTCTCATCTGACCAGAAATAGGCCTGTGTTTCAGGTGCTTATAACTTGCTTCAGTGCAGTGAAAACTTTTTAAAAACAATCATAACTGGTGATGAATCATGGGTTTATGGGTATGACCCCGAAACTAAGGCTCAGTCTTTGCAGTAGAAGATCCCTATGTCTCCCAACCAAAAAAGCATGACAGAGCCGCAGCAATTTCAAGACAATGCTGAGTGTTTTTTAAAAATTTTATTACAGTGGAATTGTGCATCATGAATATGCTCTATGGGGTCAGACAATCAACAAGGAATACTACTGTGAAGTTTTGCGGTGTTTGTGAGACAACATGAGAATGATAACTCTATTGTGACAGCATGCCTGCCCATGCATCGCAACTTGTGCAGCAGTTTCTTGCACCACATTCCACAGGTCCAGCAACCACCATATTCAGCTGATATCGCTCCCTGTGATGTTTTTCTATTCCCAAAAATAAAAAAAACACTTGAAAGGGATAGATTTCAAGATGATGAGGAGATAACAGAATGAGACGAGCCAGCTTTACTCCATATCAGAAGGCGCCATAAAAAAAGAAATGCTTTCAGCAGTGAAAACAGCGCGGGGCTAAGTGTGTTGTTTCAGAAGGGGACTATTTCAAAGGTGACTAAAGTACAGATCGCTAACTCTTATAGTTTTGTTTTTTTTAAATGTCCAGTCCAGATACTTTTTTTTTTTATCACACTTCGTATTCTGTGATTTAGAATATCATTCAAGTGGGATTATTTTTGAGCAGCCTCATTTTAAATATTTCATTTTTTTTTTAGGTTTGGGGTTTACTTAAGAAGTCTCTGAAAGGCCTGGAACAAAAGAGATTTAAACTATAAACGCTGCAATCTAGTTAGCTTGAGATGACCAGTCTAAGCTCTTTTAATCGACTTTGACATTTCCTTTATCAGTAGAGACTCCTGATAGGTCTCATGGCCAAAATATGTTTTCATTTTGTTCTTTTATGTTTCTTGTATATTTAGTTTCAGATCAGTGACATTGTGTGCATAATATACTGTAGATATTCAGTCACCCAGCTGTAGAAATTGGTACCTGACTTCTGGAGTTGGGGAAGGAAAAGTGGTCAGGCGTGATACTGACCATATCACCCTCTAGTGTGCTGACAGGTCAAGGAAAATATGGACACTAACACTATATCCCTATGTGCTGTTAAGGCATGACAGGATTACTGTTACCTTTTTTTTATGTAAATATAGTATTTGCAAAAGAGATTAACTTCTGGAGAGTTAAGAAATAATATTTTATGAAGATGAATCAAAGCTCTTAGTTGAGCTGAAAATGTATTTAAATGATGTGAAAAGTTGAAACTCTGGGGAATGTCCAGTTTCTTAAATTCCACCACGTTTGCCCACTATTGCTTTATTTGTATATTCGTTAACTCTGTGAACCAAATCACTTTCATTGAGAAATGTTCTATCACGAAAAAATACAAAATCTCATGACTGATTTTTTTCTATGTTATACATAAAGCACACATTTAAGCCTTACTTGAATATCTTATTTACTTTACAGCCGCTGTAAACTGTTGTAAAATGATTAATTTGAGCTGTCTGTGATTGGCAGTTGTGTTTATAACAAAACTGTAATTTTTTTTCATGAATGTGTTTCATACAAATGGGTGGACACAAAGATGTGTAAGCTGAGACCTATGTATATCAAACACTTGTGAAGTTATAGTCCTTTTTAAAAATGTTCTGGCTGTACTAATAAGAATATAGTAATAATAAAAATTAAGACAATTTTACTTTTATTCTTGCACTTGGTCACTAATTTTTATCAAAAACAAGTAAAACTTTCTGGACATCCTGTATAAATAAGATAGTTATAGTAGTTTAGTATTTTAAACACAGGAACCTGTTAAAATAGAAGTCCTGTGGCCAGTCAGTGTTATTCTCTTGTAAAAGGTACTTCTTGGAAGAGTTTCTCAGTTATTTTCAGGTGACTGTACGTTATAGGTTTAGTTTATTCCAAACTGCTAGATCCAAAATGCAAATATATTTCTATGCTGAGAATTACTAAATTGCAATTTGTAAAAAAAAAAAATCTAATTTCCATTAAATCTGTTACTGAATCTTTGTTGATTATATACTTCTATTTTTATTCCTTAAATTATGAGAATTGTAACTCTTACTGATTTCTGACACAACAATACAATAAAGTAAATATGCAATCCAGATAAGGTGCCTAAAGGTGGTGATAGGTTTGGGGGCAGGACCGACCTCAGCTAACAAAGGTTATTATACAGAGGGGCCATGAATGTCGAGATTGGGCAGAGGGAGCAGTTGAACTTTGGGTTCAAGATCATATCCAGTATCAATGTATCTTCTGACATGGTAATATATACAGATGGCTCTGTGTCTTGGAACAGCAGTAGTTGGGGTTTTGTTGTCTACCGCAATGGAAGAGTAGTGGCACAGGGTTTGGGAGCATTTAAAGTCACCACATCAAGCATGCGAATGGAAATTGAGGGTATATCGGCAGCAATGGAATGGATAGTTGCTAATGATATGATTAATGGTGTCATTGTGACAGATTCATAGAGTATGGTTCATAAGACTGAGAATAAATTGCTTCAAAAAAAGAATGGGTTCATCTGTTAAGACAGTCAGCTGTGACAAGCCTAATATGGCATTACTGTCCAGGGCATACGGGAGTACATGACAGAGAAGTGGCAGATAGACTTGCTAAATTTATGGCAGGCTGAGAATGGACAAGAGTGACATTGCTAAAGCCATATTTGAAAAAAAACTACTGGAAAATGAAGAATGGGAATGGAAGAACAATATAATTGTGAAGAGATTGCGGGAGCTAGGACAGATTAAGGGTGCTTGCAGGAAATCCCGAACTGTGTGGCAGAAAACACATCATAAGCAACCAACATTTAACAGGAATTATTAGCAAACACACTCTTGGATGGATGATGTGGTGGAGCATATATGGAATTGTCCCAAATGCAGTGAAGCCAGAGTCTGAATTTTGAACCTTGATCTAACACAAACTTTGCCCATAGTCTGCCACTAGCATAATACATTTTCCAGGACATAGCTTCTTCTTCATTGTTCGTTTCTGCCACCAAGACCGTCCCACGATCCTCCTGAATTTACTCCTGTGGTCCTTGATAGGTCCCCAAGAGGACCACAAGAGGTTCAGAGTATTGCAGGGCTTGAGCTTGTATTCTTGGTGAATCTCAGAAGTGGGAATGCATGACACCATGGTTTTCGTTGCACCAGTTTAATCTAGAGTTGGACTTTCTCACCAGAAAACCTCGATGTGTTTTGGATATCAGTGTATTCCCACTGGGTGAGAGGTGGTTGCCCATACAGTCCGGCGTTGGACTTTCTCACTGGAAAACCTCAACGTGATTAGGATACGCATATATCCCCGCCAGGTGAGAGGTGGTTGCTTATCTAGACTGTACTGGTCCAGTGTCTCCGACTTCAGCATTTTGTGGTCTTGGCCGCTACCCTTCCTAGTTGTGACCAGGATGGAGCTTTTGTCAAGGAGGATGAATAATCGCCACTAGTAAGTTTCACCCCTGGGTTCTCACGGTGATAAACGGGTATCTCAAAACACATCGAGGTTTTCCGGTGAGAAAGTCCAGCTCTAGCCTGGATGGGCTACCACCTCTCACCCAGCGGGGATATACTGATATCCAAAATACACACAGGTTTTCTGGTGAGAAAGTCTAACTCTAGATTAAACTGGTGCAACGAAAACCATGGGGTCACGCAATCCCGCTTCTGAGACCCAAGAATACAGGCTCAAGCCATGCGATATGCTGAACCTCTTGTGGTCCTTTTGGGGACCACAGGACCTATTGAGAACCACAGGTGTAAATTCAGTAGGATCACAAGGCAGTCTTGGTGGTAAAAGTGAACGATGAAGATCCCTGGGTTGAGCCGGTTTAAGCATATTATCCCAGTATGGGCATGTTTAGGATGTGATGACATCTAGAGTGGAGTTATCGTGACATGTATAGTCATCAAGTTTCACCCCTGGTTTAAGCCGGTTTAGGCATATTTCACCAGTATGGGTGTATATTGGACGTGGCCGGCCTCTGGAGCAGAGGTGCCGTGGTATGAGTAGCTCTCGCCGCGAGACCACTGGACTAAGCTTCACTTGATCTTTTCCATCACCTTTTCACATCGGCACTGCACGGCAACCTAAATTTCTTTTTTGCATTTTCTTCATTGGCCAGGAGGAGTTTCACTCCATGTGCAGCATCCGAAGAATCTCACCAGCAGTGTCCAGGACATAGCATTCTCTAGTTCTCTTCACAGGCTGATTCTTTCTTGAGTACAATGTTATATTTTGAGATGTAAATTGTAAAAAATAAAATCTTTATTGATGATATGAAATCTCTACTTATTGACTACAGTCTGAGCTGTTCTACTGAAAATTATCAGTAGGAATTCGCTAGCTTGTAACTGACATTAAAATATTATATTATTATTACTGATATTATATTTACTTATTATCTTAATTTATTTTTATTTAGTCATCATCATCAGATAGGCTTTGGCGATTATGCTTCTCCACAGATCTTGTTCCTTAATATTTTCCACATGCTCATTTGGTGATTTTTTTTGTTGTTGTGTCACTGTACTTCGTACTAGACTCTCTATGTGATTTTGTTCTCTTGGTCTTCTCATTTGTTTTTGCTAGACATTTGTTAGGAATTACAAGATTTTAATGGGCTAAATATTGTCTATGTTTTATATGATTGTTAAATTGTATATTTATTTGTTGGTATCTTATCTGGTACACGAGGGACTGAAGATTGCACACATTACACCAATGAAAGAAAACAAACACAATCAATACTACTTCTTAAAATAATCTTAAAACTTATATTGTTGTTAGAGTATCTGTTTACATAGTTAGCAAAATCAAACAAGGATCTTCATTTTATATGTTGTTATTCATCACCTTATATATCTATCAACAAAAATATTGGGAATCCTACAAAAACAGATAAACGATAAATCAGTAAAACAATCATACTTATGTATGTTAGTTTGATTTGCAAAAAAAATCATTCTCTGCATAAAATCTCAAAATAATCATACTTAAAGATTAAGATTCTGACTGTAATCATAAACTAATTGGCATATATTGTATGTAAACATGCTCTTACATAGAACATAGTTATACATAATCATGTGCACATGCAAAATATGAACATCTTGCATAGAACAATTATGTTAATATGGGATTCTGATTCAGTGTCTGTTTCTATTATCTAAATCATACCTAAGTGTGGTCAGGCCTGGTCAGATGAGGAAAACACAGAATGGACACAGTTTGCACACTTCCACATCACAAAAGTATAAACCAATTATTAATTTACATATACATGATTTTCCACTGAAAATAAACATCTCATTTATGCTTGCACAACAAATGACCTCCCTCCAACCCCTACATGCTCAGTGTACAAAGGCTGACCTGGTGAAATTCTCTTGCCTCTTCTTTATTTACCAAGCCAGGGGGCAGAATTCCCAAAATTGCACACTTTTGGTACTATCTGCTCTCTGACCATTATTCCTAATGGTCAGAGGATTGCCAATCAACCCAGGTAACTATGTGCTTATCTATTCCATACATATTCACTGGTTGCCATCCTAGCTGTCCATGGCTTAACATTCTTCTAATGAATCATATCTCTGTTGCCTTTAGTGATCTTTGCAGCGATCTGTTAATTGTCCATGACACACTTCCATAGTGTAGGATAGACTCACTGTAGTATTTTAGAACTCTTTGTCTGATATTCTTTGACAGAGGTGCATTGCATGAGATATTTCTTACTTGTTGGAAAGCTGTTTTGGTTTGGCATATTGCTGATTTCAGAGGTACATTTCCCATCTGATGTTACTCGAATGTTCAGATATTTAAATGTATGCACTTAACTCAAGATTGTTGCATCTTAACACTGCATTTAGATGGGTTTTTCTTTCATGATATGATCCAATTTTCTGTTTTGTTGCTACTTAAGGTGTATACTTTCTTCTGACTTTCTATTACTACCATATCTAATAATTATCATCTAAATATCACAGCCTATAACTCAAAATTCCTGGTTTTTTAAATTTTATTTCCCCTCATATTTTCACTTTACAGTGATAACAGATCTGGTGAGAGGACATAACCTTGCCTAACTCCTTGCTTTATTGGTTAAAATTTGCCTACCATATTTTCTACGTTGATGGCTGCTTCTTGATTCCAATACATGTTTTTATTATTATTATTATTCTCAGATCTTTGCCATTAATAATTATATCATCTAACATTTTCATGATTTTGTCATGTTTTACTTTATCAAATGGTTTGGTATGGTCAGTGAAGAATAAAAATAAGTCTGTACTTCTAAAAGTCTCTCTGTCTTAATACAAATCCAGATTGCTCACTGAATCAGAGTGTTGCAAGAACTATTCGGTATTGTTGACAGAACGACAGATGCAGCAAACATAAGGAAAGAGATCAAAACCCTTCCCAAGTGCTTCACATACTTGATGCTTCACCATACTGGGAAATTATCCAACATCAAAGTTCTTAACACTCCCATGGCCTCACTTCTGTATAGAGCGAATGACTGGGAGGTCGCAGTTGACCTATCAGAGTGAAAAAATATCACACACTCATTAAGGAGACAGGAATGTGACCAGGCATTGTAGTGTACTTGCCCTCGAAACAGGACTCAATTTTATTTGAACTTACAGTCCCATGAGTCCACAATAGAAGAAGAACACATGTTCAAAAGTGTGAAATACAGTGGTCTGGTCACTGTATTTCGTAAGGTAAGGAATGTGTCAGAATCTAAAGTGATTGTTGTTGAGGTGAGGGAAAGAGGATTTGTGGCAACATCAGTGTATGTCATGTGTAAACAAGGGAGCATAAAAGGACAAGCAAGAATATGTGCAGTGAAAAGCCTCTCAGAAACAGCAGAGAAGGCCTCATGCTGGATATGGCACAAACGTGGAAAACAATGGAACGCTGACCCGTGAAGACTTATAATTCGCGATGACCCTATATAAAACAGTAACAATGATCAAGACAATATAATGGAAGTCTCACTGGGCGTTCTTTTTCAGGAATTATTCACCATGTTCAAAAATACTGTTACCTAGCAATAACACTGGCCAACATACATTTTGGTGCCTCAAATGTTAGACCTGTTTCTGGGTATATTTGACCTGATGATTAAAAAAAATGGCACAAGTTTTCCTCTATCAGTTCTAGTTTTTGAGGATACAGAACATATGCCATATACCACTCTTCACTCTGCCCGCCCATAACAAATCAGGATATTTTAATGTAGTGTTTAAATTAATAACTTTGAAGAAAACATGAAAATCTACTTATTTCATACCAAAAGCACAAGCATATGATACAAATTTTCCACTCATTTGACACACAAAAAGCTCCTTTTGTAAGGCCTCTGAGAGTGGGATCTGCCAAGACAATCCCACATAAGATCCAACAATAGTCTGCCATCATTTGTGCATCCCATCTTCCTTGGTATCTGGGTTCCATTGTTTTTATATCTTGGTGAAATCTTTCACCTTACTCTTCACTTAAAGTTTACTGGAAAGTGATCTAAGTGACTGTGAAGATAATGGATTTTAACACTCATGTTACAGTTAAGCCTGCTGAAACAAAAGAGCATATCCTCTACTAATTGTGTGTAGTTGTCTGCCTTCTTGTTGCCAAGAAAGCTTTTCATAAGAACAAATGAAGACCAGACACATGATTCGATTTCACTCATCAGTGCTATGAAATGTAGGTCATTTGTAAGTTGTCTGATCTGTGAACTATCGAAAATTCCTGCCCTCAGTTTTTCCATAGTAAATCCAGGTAACTTATGCACTATGTATTCAATGCATCTTACATCGTTAAATGTCACATAAGACACATAGTTGTTTGCTAAGTTTTCCTGTTCTCGGCGAGTCTTTCAACTTCATAAAGGGGTGTTATGCCCACTAAACTGGCTTCTCTTAACAATATCCTCTTCACGCGGCTGATCTCTTTTTTCTTTGGCCTGTCGTGCTCCACTTGATAGTTTGTTTTGGTATTCTCTGATTGTTTCTTCTCATCACATGGCCTACATATGTCCACTTCTTTTTCTGATCGCCCATGAGACAGGTTGTTGTTTGCTCATCTCTTATCTTTGTGTTGTTCTTGAATTTGTTCCACTTTATACCAAGTATTTTCCTTAGGCATTTGTTTTCAAGAGTCTAATTTCTTGCCTACTTCTTTAGCTGATTTCCAGCTTTTGCATGCATAAATGAGGGTGGATATCATATTTGAATTGAATAATCTTAACTTGGTTTTTTTGTGCTTACAACTTTTGAATTCCATATGTTCTCAAGATTTTTGAAGGACAATGCTGCTTTTGCAATTCTAACTTCCTTCCTGGTGTCACCATCCTGGTCTATGTAGCTGCCAAGGTATGAAAATTGGTCTACTTCATCAACAACTGTTCCTTCTACATATATTTTTCCTTCTTGATTAATGAGAAGTTTCATAATTTTTGTTTTGTCTTTGTTAATTTCAAGAATTATTTTGCTAGCCAAGGAAGACAGGGAATGATATATGCATGAACCATCTTTGTTCAAAGCCTTTACAAACTGTTTCTTTAGATCTAGCTTTATGAGTAGTGTTAGCAGTATGATTCTCTCTCATGCTACCAAAGGTTAATTGATTACATTTTGTCCTCCAACCACCATACATTCTCTTGGAGACCAATCTTTTCTTGCCCAGTGTTTATATTTGGCTCTTCTATCCCAAAGGCATAAAAAGCAAGGATACTTTGTGTAGCCACTTTGTTGACCAAGAAGAAATTTAACCATCTTCAAGTGTACACAAATCACCCATTGATGTTCTTGGTAATTTATCTCTTCCAAGACTAAAGAGATGGCCTTGTAATTCTTTCATCCTAGTGGAATGACCGATGGAATAGAACCATATTTGTTGCTGCTATTTAAAAGAACACATTTCAAACTACATTTTCAACTGTCAGTGAAAAGACGCCAGTCACTTGAGTTATATTCTAAAAGACCAACTTTCTTCACAAGATGTCACTGTAGAATACTAAACTGTTGTCTTCAGTATAGAGTGGCAGCAAATCTTCTTCTCTCCTTCAATAAAATGTCATTTTTGTTCCAGGTTAAAGTACATTCTTTTCCTTTCGTCTGGAGGCAAGCAATTCAGAAGACTCCTTGGAAAGATTTTAATCCCTGATCAGATCACTCACTTCATTCTGATCAAAATGGTCACTATGTGAAGTTGTTTGGAATTCACTGTCACTGCCCCCACTTTCTTTACCTTATTGCGATATCAGATATGCACGACTCATTCTCTGAGAGCTGTGCTAGTTCAAGGAAAAGTGGAATGGGTACAAGATCCAAGTGCAGGACAGGTCTCCTGACTGAAGGTAGATCAAGGTAAGGCCAATTGTCACAATTACTTCAACTGATGCCTATGATATTAACAATACAAAAATAAGTTATTGAAGTGGTTTTTTGGCTCCCTCCACACCACTGGTACTCCAGATTTTAGGCAGCTTCTCTTTCTATTTGTCCACTGACACAAATACTCCTTACAAGTTTTGCACATAATATGAGGAGCCCATGGCTTATCTTGATCTCCAAGCTTGGTACCAAAATAACCCACAAAAGCTCATTTTACAAATTCAGAAATAGGTTTCCTACTTGCTTTCAGTGTATACTTCCCACAAATATAGCAAAATACATTGGGATGATTAAAGCAGCTCTGTCTTGAAATAGCCATAACCTCTACGGTGTTCAATTTGCAAAAATGAAATGATATGAGTGGGAATACACACACACCTCCTATACAATCATAACTATTTTTTGTGTTTAAACAGATCAGGTTGAGAAACCTTCGAAATACAAATTTATGTAGTACACAAAAACCATGATTTATCATCTTAATTTTTTGCACATAATTCTGTAACAGAAGAAAAGCGATTTTGTCATTTGAAACAAAGGTCATTATACACCAAAAAAAAAAAAAAAAGTGGGTAAATTAAATACATAAATTTCCCATTCAAATAAGACAGCTTGTTATGACTTCCCAATTTTGCAGAAAAGATTTCTTAAAGAGCAGACTAAAATGTTATAAATTCAGTCATATCTAAGAAACTAGAGCTGATGTGATCTATCGAATGTAATTTTCTGAATCAGCGTCCTAAATAACCCCAGGAACAGGTCTAAAAACCAAGGCACAAAGAAAAAATTTTGTTGTTGGGCTGTGTAATTTATGTCTTCAACAATTTATGAGTGGAATAACCCAAAAAGGTAATGTAATTTAAATGAAAACAACTGAACTGAACAGCATGAAAAATTTATCTGCAATGCCAAAAAAATATGTCAGCAACTGCCCATGTGCTCAGTTCATAGGGAACATTGAATGCAATCCAATTCCACACATATGGATCTTTGCCATCATTTATGCTCATGATGATCACGCAAAGAAATTAACACTGTTACAAATGTCTTCAGGTGCAGTGTCAGACTTTATTCAAAGACAATTTCTGAGTTGCAAGGACTTGTCATATTCAGCTCTCAAGAAAGAACTTGTAGAGCATTTTGGTAACATCATAGATACTCATTTTGCCTTGAAACATCTCCACACTCTCAGTTAGAAAGAGGGTGAAAGTGTACACTCTTGCAGAAAAACTCATAAAAAAAGTATCTCAGGCATTCCCTGAAGAGGATCTGAAAATCAGCTACGTCCAATTGCAACTTATCAATTATTTTGTTGACAGTTGTAAACACCTCAATAAAGGTTTTGTTGTTACACAAGGGTACCAAAATCATTGAAGAGGCTTGTGATTCAAGAAGAGAGATTTCAGCACAAGATCAAGTTTTGATCCAACTTCAAGGATCAGACAGTCAATTCAAAACCAGAGACAGTTTGTGCTGCCTCGAAAGAGGTTAATTACAGGCCATTCAAAAATCCCTGAACTGTGACACACAGAGACAAAACTACAAAATAGTCTTTCAAGACAATGTTGGTTCAGTTCTGTTAAAATGAACAGTACACAAAGAAACCTTAATACAGCAAGAGCCACTTGAACAGTACACAAAGAAACCTTAATACAGCAAGAGCCACTGAGTTTTCTTCACCAAAGGCCGAAGCACAAATGCACAAAACTGGGCCTTCATGTCATCAAGGTAATCAGGAAAACAAAAACGGAGGACTTTTTCTTGGTCCAACAAGCCTCCACTGACAAATACGAGTCGAAGAAAGTGCAAACTTGACAAAGTGAGTACTAGGTACAGCTTGTACCATTCCAAGTAGAAAACAGAACACACACTTACTGATATAGGCAGCTGTGTGCGCCTGATACAGAAAAGATTATGGTTTCCTATTCAACACAAACATCTCATGCAGTACCCTTCATGAACTTTGGTATCTGTGAATAGCAAAAGACTCATTGTGACTGGAGAAACAAGACTTCAGTACTGGAAAAGAGTTTTTTTCATACATGGTGTACACTGTTGAAATAAATTGTTCCTTCATTTTGGGGAGAGACTTTCTACAAGATAATAAAGCCACACTTGGTTTCAAAAGAAAAACTTTAAATGAAATAACGACAACCATGAAGGATGAAAACGAGATTAGTTTTACAGTCAGAAGTGCATCAGTGTGGTTATGAAACCATGTACAGTTAATATTGTGCTATCAAATTTCCAGCAGAGACTTCAAGAAAAAGATAAAGACAGAGGAACAATTTACTGAATTCACTGACACTGTGGTTAAGCCAGACTATAAAGGGTATATGCCGGTCACTTTACTCAACAACACCAAGTATATAAAAATATGAAGGGGTGAAATCATAGCCTAAGATGAAAGCTTCAACCAAATAAATATGACTTCAGTTGAAGATCCAAAGAAAAATAGCTCATTGTAGAAAACTAAGCAAAAAATTCAAGAAATGTTGTCTCAGTTACAGGTAGATGATAAACATAAAGCAACTATGGAAAAACTAATCACCAACAATCATGACGTTTTAGCTCTCTCTGATCTAGAACTCGGGAAACATAGACTGTGGAACTGCATATTAACACAACACTCAACCAGTTTATGCAAAGCCTTACCTGATCCCATTAAAATACAGAACTGTTATTGAAAAGGCTATCTCAAAAATGTTGAAGCGAAGGTCAAAGAGCAAGCCCCTTTCTCTGCCTGGAATTCTCCTATTGTCATTATCAAAATGAAAGATGGCTCGCATAAGTTCTGTTGTGATTTTGGGAAACTCAATAAGATCACTATTCCAATCACGTACAGAATGCCAAACACTGAGGAGATATTTTCACTCATGGATGGTGCCCAATACTTTACAGCATACGATGCAAAATCCGGATATTGGTGCATTTCACTCGGTGAAGATTCAAAGGTGAAGACATGTTTTTCTTCAAGTTTTGGCAAGTATAACTTTCGAGTTTTACTGTATGGCTTGACTAATTCTCCTGCAGCATGTGTAGTACTTATGTACCAAGTGCTACATGGCCTAAGTCACTGTGTTCTTGCTTATGTTGATGATGTATTAGTCTGTACTAAGACAAATTTCCAAGACCATGTACACTTGGTTTTCAACAGATTAAGAGAATACAAGATAAAACTGAAGATGGCAAAATGCAGTTCTGCAAGAAAATAAATCAATATTTCGGACATACAATTATTCAGCACGGAATCACCCCAAACTTGGATTGTAAAAGCGATCCAAGAGACAGACCTCCAAGAATACTATGGCAAGTCTGTAGTTTCATTGGAACTCCCATTCGTTCTATTACAAGAGATTCATTAACAATTTTTCACACAAAGCCAAGCCAGTTATAGCCTTAACTAGAAAAAATACAGATTTAGATGGTCAGAAGAGTGTTGAAAGGAATTTCAAAGACTAAAGACTGACATCTTGTCATTAACTATATTGGCTCATCCAAACATCCACAAACCAATGATACTATATTACGACACATCAGTCAACACCATAGGTGCAGTCCTCATGCATGATGAGAACAACCAGTCACAAGATGCAGCAAGAAAGTCCTCTTTATTTCTTGTCACATAGACTAAGTATGACACAGGAAAATCAGCACATTAATGTTAAAGAGTGATACACCATAGTTTATGCTCTTCAAAAGTTACATAAGTACATCCAACATTCAAATCTTACAGACAGTAAAGGATTAATAAACTTGTTACAATCTAATCACAAGAACAGAAAAACTGAAAACTGGTCTCATTTCATCCAGTCCTACGTGAGTGATATTCAGTTTGTTCCTGGATCTCAGAAAATTGCAGATAAGCTGTCAAGGCCTATATCAGCTGCTGTGCCAGAGCAACTAGAAAAAGAACAGTCCCAGTCAGAAACAGAAGATAACAAGTTGCATGTCAACATTATTGGCTTCCTTGCTTATGACCTATACCCCACTACCCAAGACCTTCCCAAAGCTGTCATCTGAGGATAGATTATCAGAGCATGAAAGTGATTTTGCAAAATAGCAAGACTACAGAAATCAAGAAATTAAAAAACAAATTGATGAAGCACAGCCCTGAAAAGTTGGAGTATGATAGATTAGCCTTAAGAAACAATGTACTGACAATGAAATAGAACACACACACACACACACATATATATATAGATTTATTGACTGCTGAAAATTCTTATGACAATGAAGGTTGATATGACTGAGGATTACTGACTTGCATTTTCTGGTTCAGTGATGCATTGCTATGTCATTGTTTCTGTATATATATATATATTCTGTGGCCCTTATCTGTGTAATGTGGTCTGAACTGTTACTGGTATTGTGTGTTGAATGTCTTGATGGTTGTCATAATAAACATAATTTGTTAGTTGTTTTACACTTGAGATACTTGTATCTGGTAGGAGAGTGATGAGGAAGTACAGTAGTTTATAATTTCCATAGGTTGATCTGTTGGCAAACAAGGATCCGAGAACCGGGAATGGCTGTGGTCAGATTTCTTCAAAATTAAGGTTGAGGGCTCAGTATGGTTGTACCAAGGAAGAATTTAGTCACTTAATTACTATACTCACTCTCATCTTTACCCTTGCATGCCACCAGGTGGAAATCCATGTTACTGAGGAAACTGTAAAGTCTAGACTGTTAAAACTATCTGATCAGAGAAACCTTTCTTCACAGCTCTAATCTCTTCTTCTTGTAACCTGTTCTTCCTCACAACAGTCAGATACTTCAGTTTTGTAACAAAAAGTGACTCTAATCCCTTCACTGTAATGGCATTACAGTCCGAGATATCAAGAACAAGCAACTTTGGTAGTCCAGCTGCTAATGTAGCAAGACTTGAGTCATCCACCCATGAACAACTGGCGAGAAAAAGCTCTCTCAGGTTCTTCAAGTGTCGAGCAATATGATGTATGGTCAAATTGTCTATGTCACACCCACTAAGGTTTAATGACTCTAATTCCTTCAACTTTTTGACAATCACTTGAACACCTGCTCCTTTCACTCTATAACACCCACTAAGTGAAAGGGTTTTCAAATTTGTCCACATAGCAATATCCTGTAGATCAAAACTGTCCACTCTAATGGACAAATGCAAATTTAAACTTTCCAAGTTTGGCAGATGATTCTGTTTATCTTTCAACCACCTGGGTTGCCAGGTGGAATTTGTAATGTTCAAAGATTTGATAGATGAGGGAAGGCTCTCAAATGAAAGACTGTTTATGTTGCATTCATGAAGGTGAAGCATCCAGAGGTTTGGACAGCGAGTGGCAAGTTCCTTAAGTACTGCATCTGATACAGATGTCTTGTTTCTTTTACTGCTATCTGAAACAGAACAACAAGAAATACTGCTTAAATATCATCTCTCTCTCTCTCTCTCTTTGTGTGCATGTGTACAAGAGAAAGTGAGAGAGAAATAAACATAATGGTTGTGGTTGAATTCCTGGGTGCTGCAAGCTAGCTCTTGGCAGCTATGTCATAGTGAAGAACTTGGCTGTCCTTTGTAGTTCAGCACTGAAATATTGACATTTGTAAACTGTATTAATTTAATAATAACTGTTTTTTGCCTTTTGACACTTAACACTAGATAGGATTACCTAACACCACAAATTTACCAAAGAAAGGACAGTTAGAAAAATTAAATGTTTTTAGCCAAAGCTCTTTCTGTGCCTCTAGTCGAATTTCCTATGCTTTCAGTTTCCGACGCGGTGCCTGGTGTTGAAAAACTGAATCATGTTTTGTTTCATTAAAAAACCAGTGTAATGTTTAGATTGTAAACATTTAGTGCGCATGCCCCATGACCCTTTTCATCATGGCAGAAGCGTGGTTAGTTAGGAGCGATGTCGAGCGTGAAAAACGAAGTTGTTGATTGAGAAATTTCAATTTTTGGTGATGTAGATAGGGATATGGACATACCCTGTGACCAGACCACTGTTCTTGAATGTATCCCAAGTAGATCTAGACATATCAGATGACTGGAGAAGTAGTCAGAAGGTTATTTCAGACATTATTTTAGTAAGAATGTAACATAAAATCACAATATGACATCGACAGGTAGATCTAGGCATCTCAGATGGTGAGTAGATTACATCTATACCTATCCGATGGTAAATAGGACACAATTATTGTCTAAAAACATCACATTACTTCTTTTTTTCCTAAAAAATTCTGCATTTATGAAAGCTTCATACATACTGAGTTATTCTGAAACATAATAGTACACTTTTCACATGAAAAAACTGTGTTTTCATTCACTTTTACTAATATAAAGAAGAAGACTGGAAGACCAGGAAGACCATATTTACTAATAAGAGAGAGGAAGACCAAGGCGAAGATGGCTGCAAGACATCGTTGATGAACTGCAAATGGATGCATCAGCAGTAGGCCATCTTGCTCACAACTGAGAGGCCTACAGGTGTGCTGTTAGGGAGGCAAAGTTCCACAAGGGACATGCAAATGAATGAATGAATTTACTATCATGCCCCTATACATTTCAAGAACCATGCTTTTAATCTGGCACCCAACTGAACATTCGCGTTTCTTCCTGTGGCATGTCTCTCGTGGGTTGATGGTTGCTCATCCTACCAGAGTCCGTGGTTCGAATCTCTTGTGATTTTTCTTTCCCTCAATTGAAATTTCTCAATCAACAACTTCGTTTTTCACGCTCGACATCGCTCCTAACTAATCACCATTTTTTCAAGGTCTAATCCTACAAAATTGTGTTCTGTTACTTTTCTTATATTGGAGCAGTGTGAACTGACGAGGCTTTTCCATGCAAGAAAATGAGTTCTTGACCCATGAATATTCTTGCAATTTCTCCTCTGCTTTGTCAGGGAAATACGTCAACCAGATCTTCCAAATGTTGTATAATTGCATTACACAGAACCTTCCCCAAAATTCAATGCTTCTGTTCATTACTTCTAATATGTCCTTTCTGGCAGCTAAGTCACAGCAGTGAACAGAATTTCCCTTGCAGTGCTAAATTTACATTTATTTTTGCAAAGATATCTGCCAAGTAGACAAGTCTTGGCAACCACTGTGTATCAGTCATCTGGGAATTGCAAATCAAACTGGGTGATCAATGATGAAAGCAAGGACTTCAGCACGTGGCTTTAACAACCATAGCAATATTCTGGCATGAGAAAGCCATCTTATTTCAGAGTGGAGCAGCATACATGTATGGAAACTTCCAATATCGACACAAAGATTCTTGAACAGTCAGTTATTCAGAGGTGAGATTTAATTCTTCTTCTGCATTTGAGGTTGTTGGTCACATCAGATCCTGATCCCTGTCGACTTGGTGAAACTCGCACTCCCCAAAGCTTTTGCCCCAAGCTTGTGTCCTCTAGCCATGTCTCACGCCTCAGGTCCGCATGGTTTGGGCACCCTTGAAGGATGTGATCTGGAGTCTGGACTCCACTGCCACATGGACACTCGTCTGTGTTGAGACATTTTGAGTTGATGTAGGTGGTTCAGTAGTCTGAAGTGGCCTGTCCTTAGATGAAAGAGGATGGTTTGCTGATGTTTTTGCATCTGGTTTGTTGTTGCATTTCAGTTATTTCTTCCATTCAGATCTCCACTGGTTATGGATTATAATTTTTGCCTCTTGGTAGTTTACTGGATATGTTTGATCTTGATTGCTGCCAGCTTTGGATAGGATGTCAGCTATTTCACAGTGGGATGGTACCTATTGTAGGGCCACAGTTGTTGACAGTATAAGGTGCTTCAGTTCTGTTGTGATTTCCTGTATGTTGCTTGTTGTTTCTAGTGATTTTATAAGTGCCCTGCAGTCTGTGAAGAAGGCTATTTTGGGTAGTGGCTGTTGGATTTTTGTTTTAAGTGTTTTGAGGGGTTTGAGGAAGACTGTTGTTTCTTCCCTGTAGTTGGAGAAGTCTTTCCTGTCACAATGGGCTTTTTTGATTTGTCTCCTATCTGTACATCTTATGTAAACACCACACCTTCATTCTTTACTGCTTCTTCTTCAGACCCATCTGTGTATACATGTGTCCATTCCATTCAGCTGTTTTGTATGTGCTGTCAATCAGCTTCTGGGTCGGTGTCTTCATCTGATGTGTTGTTAGGTAGTCCTTTTTGTGTATGCCTGGTACCTCTATGAGGACTGTTATTTTTTCACAGTGACTGTGCTCCTCTACAATTTGAAGTGGTTCAATTTCTTCATGAGAGGTGGGAAGGAAGTCTTTATAATGTTGTTGCAGTTGTGTTGTCTGATGGTTGAAGCTGATTCTTTTCAGTATGTTTTTCTGTGGACTCCTGAATTCTTTTGTTCACAGGGTGGGTTGTCAGATACATTAACTTTTGTTTGTGGATCATTAGTTTCTCTTTGTGCCTAACTTCAAGAGGTTGAATGTGTGCGTATTTCTGAGATTTAATGAAATTAATAATTTTACCTGTCTCAGTGAGGACACTTTTGAGATTTGGTGGCATTTTTCTTATGGCAATTACTTGTAATGTATCTTTTAGAAATGGTTTTGATTCTTGTGACAACAGCAGCAGTCTATCCTACCATTGCTTTGGCACCATCAGTGCCAATATTGATGCCCCATGGGATCTCATTTTCTCGCACAGTTATTTACAATGCTGAATATTTCAGCTCCATTTGTTTATCGGTAGAGGTTGACACCAAAGCATGTCTTCTTTCACCAATTAATATTGTACAAACACAAGAAGAACAGCAAATCCAGCCATGTCTGTCGACTCATCCATTTGAAAAGCAAAATGAGTACTCTTGCTGCAGGAGGTTAGCTTCCCCCTTAACAGCACCTGTGAATGCATTAATTCTTTGAGATTCCGTATTATTTGAAAGAGGTATTACAGACAGCTGTTTCACCGATTTTTCATCTAATGTGCTCAGAGTCATTTCGAATGCACATGGCTTGATAAGTTTCTCTGCTGTTATGTGAGGTTCTCCTGCTAGTGCTATGCAATAACTATGTAAGATGCTTCAGTGGCCTTGTCATTCACAATCTGCGATGCATGCAACATGTGCTTTTGGGTGTTCATCACCTCTTCACACTTGTACACAAAATACTCCACTCTTTTGTCTTTGCAGTCTGCACACATCGTTTCGAAATGCCACTACATTTTTACAGACACTATGAAACAGTTCAGAAGCGCTTTGTTAACGTGGCAATTGTTGGACTCGATAAATGCAAAAGAGAGACAATTTGTACATCCATTTCTTACTGTCTGTTACAGAGGCTCTGATTAAAATAGTTTGTTATGCTGGTTCAGCCATTGAAGGAATGTCCTGCACACTGAATGACTCAATTTCTGCATTCTCAGAAAGTGCATTAAATGGTCAAGCTCTTGGTGCATTTGAAGTCAGTGATGAAGATTCCAGTGGTACCTGTGTCAATGTTCCTGAATTCAACCAATGGTCCATCTCTATGTACTTTGTAATATATAATAATTAACAAAATGCAAAATTACAGAGCATGCTGTGGCTATACATACAACTCCAACTGTAAAATCAAGCACAAGGGCTGGAACCTCCTTGTAATGTCATGAAAGTAGCTTCTCTACTGATTCACAAATTCAAATGAGCAGACAAGATAAGATTCAATGCTTTGACTTTGGGCACTAACAAGCCAGTTGTATACTACTGTACAATCAAACATGAAGCTCCACCCCCACCACTTCACGCAGATGATAAAGATAGGAAATGGGACCCAACAGAAAGGCTCTAGAATGGGCAATTCTTCCTATATCTGTGGTCACATGTTTTAAATAACTTCACTGCATGGCTGCCTTAGTCATTGAGCTTTAAAAGCCTTGAAATACAAATCATGGAAGTCCAATGACAGAAATATGTTCCAGTTTATTAAATGGAAAATAGAAAAAAATCTTGTAGAAATCCTGCAGAGTTCCAGGGGTCTACAGACTACACTTTGCGAAACTCTAATGTTATAAGAAAAAGACATTTGGAATGAGGAGAAAAAAAGAATATGAGAGGAAGATGAGGATGATAATGAAGGTGGATGAAGAAGAAGACTGTTAGGAGGAGGAATATGATAATCATTCATTCATTTGCATGTCCCTTGCAGAACTTTGCCTCTCTAACAGCACTCCTATAGGCCTCTCTGTTCCAAGCAAGATGGTCTAGGAAAAAAGATGATGGTTAGGAGGTGGAAAAACAAAACAATTAGGAGGAGAAGAAAAATGAAGATGGTTAGAAGGAAGAACAAAATGATTAGGAGAAGAAAGATGAAAATAATCAGAAGGTGGATGAAGAAAATTATAGTTTGAAGGCAGAGGAAAAGAAGATGGTTAGAAGGAGGAGGAAGAAATAATGATTAAAAGAAAGAAACAACTCAAATTGTTTTCTATGTATACAATTAATATTAAAATTTCTATTTTAAAAATATTGCTTTTCTCTAAAAAAATCTATGAAATGAAATTTTAAATCAGTATTTGGTTCTGTCTAAGGAATCTTTCAAAAAGCATTGGAAAAAAAAACCCTATTTATCTGGGGCACAAATTCAGTCATTTTTTTCTTTTTCTTTAAAACACAAGTCCATTTTTAGTTTCATAAACTATAATACTGAAAAAAAAAAACCCTGTCAGATATGAAGAAAATACTGAACACAGCATGCCTGCACGAGCATATCCTCCAATTTTAATTGTTTGCAAAGACGGAGAGAAGTGTGTCCTGAGAACCATCCACATCTGTTTCAGATCCAACCTGTGCTTGAGTAGGTCCACATGCTGCCACAGGGAATTATCATGGACAATACGTCGCCATTGCTTGCAAACTCTAGGCACAAAGTTGTACTATATTTATGTAAATGTGTGTGTATATATATATATATATTTATGGTAACTATAAAAACATAGAAAAATACACAGCTGAAATAAAGTCGAGAACAAGATAGATCAAAGCAGTTTAAAAAAAAAAAATAAGACAAAGAAGATTGTAACAAATAAGACATGCTCTGAAATATGAAATCATTTGTATTATAGTACTATGAAAAGCCAACATTATTTAAATGTCTGTGAGACTTGGATGGTAAACAGATGAATCACAAACTAGAAGCCACAGTGACATGATTTTGGTGAAACATATACTCTGCCTCAGAGATAAATATGTATAAAAATAATTAAATAAAATAGATATCAAGCATGCGAATGCAAATTCAGGATGTGTTGGCAGCAATGGAAAGACTAGCAGCCCATAATGTGGTTAATGCTGTCATTGTGATGGATTCACAGTGTATGCTTCGTAAAACAGAAGAAATTGCTTTGAAAAGAATGGGTTAATCTGCTATGCCACTCCAATGTAATAAGTCTTAATGTGCATTTATTGTTCATTCATTCATTCTTGTGACATGTCCTTTCCAGAATGTTTTCCCTCTCACAGCCTCCCTGTATGCAATAGTCTTGTGCAAGTTGACTGGCATCTCGCAATAAAACATTCAGACTTTCCGTGATGTCCTGAGTCCACCTGTGCAAGGTCGTCCCTTTTCTCTTTTGCCGGGCACTATACCTTCTACTATCAACCTCTCCAAGCTGTTGTGTCTCTTGATGTGGCTGAAGTATCTCAGCTTTCTAATTTGTAATGAGCTAGTTTTCTGCGACACCTAATCCCATCAATATCTCTTTATTTGATTTTTGTTCAATCCATATTTTAAGTGCTCTTCTCTAACATTTTATTTCAAATGCTGTTATTATCCATCTAGCTATTTGTTAAGTGTCTATGTTTAGTATGTTGCCACTGGGATTTACTGTTCAGGTCATGAAAATGAAACGGCAGATAGACTTTTTAAAATAAAAAGGCAGGCTAAGAATGGTGGACAAGAGTGACACTGCTAAAGCTGTACTGGACAAAGTGCGGGAATAGAAGGACAGTGTAAGGAAACTACTTGAGCTTTGAGTTGGGACAAATTAAGGGTGCTGGTAGGAAATCTGAACTGTGTGGCAAAAAAATGCATTGTAAACAACCAACACTTGACAGGAACTATTAGCAAAGAAACTCTTGGGTGGATGATGTGGCATATATGGGGTTGTCCTGAGTGCAATGACGCCAGAGTCTGAATTTTGAAGCAGATGTGTGATTTTCCAGAAAGATGTAACATATACTCTGCCACAGAGATGTGGTTTTGAAGAAAAATTTAACATATACTTTGAAAGGCTATGAAAAAAAAAAATGAAGCTCCCACAGAAGATGAAGAATAACAAAAACTACTTAAAACCAAAAATTAATCAAACTGGAAAAAAAATGTTACTGAACTTTATAATCACTGGAAAACTCATAGGAAAAGGAATGAGAGGAAGGCAATAGAAAAATATCCTAACACCTGTGAAGAATGGGACAGGGCTGACAACTGTACTGAATGGAAGTATGATCACCAACACCCACTGGCACTGCAAGATGATGAGCCTAATGAGTGGTATGAGAAAGTTTGATAAACTGTCAAGAATATGGGTGTTGTAATATGTGCTGACAATTCATAACTTCCTTCAGAGCTGCATTACTTGATGACATAGTTGCCACAGAAATTTTCATGTCTTGTCTGGAGTTTGTAATGCACTATGTGCGACCTCATTCCTGATTTTCACTAAGCAAATGTCTCTTCTCATGCTTTGAAACAATATTGGTAGAAGCATTTGTTGATTGTGCCTAAGATGGAATTATTATTATTAGAGCTAGCACTTTAAAACATTTCAAGAACCCAAATTACTTGATACATTCCTGGCAAATGGCTGTTGTGTATTAAAATCTTGTCAGTGAACTAGTTGCTTGGTTCCACTTCACAACCTTGTGGTCATAGAATCTGACAACTTTATCCACAGGATCACCATAAAACCAGTTGACAAGAACATCGTTTACTGTTACAGGGAGCTAGTATAACATTCGAGTCTTGATCTTGTACTAAAATAGCATCAAGAAGCTAAATCTGTTAAGTACTATCTCTAGTTCTGTATATTTAAACTTACCTGGCAGCGAGGCAACGATCTTTCACGGGTAAGTATCTAAGGATCTCCAATAAAATACTCTCTGGGATTTTTGCTATTGTTGTTGGACAGATTTCGCTGTCTAAGCCCATTTTGGAAGGAAGCCTGAGCGCTGTATTCAGGACACAAAACTTATGGTAACTATGTATGAAATTTAGGCATAAGAATTGTCCACGTTATTGATGCGTATATGCTTATGAACAGCGACTTCCACACTACTCCGACCGTCATGTCTGAGACAGAACTGGGCAGGAACAGAACTAGGAAGCCGTCCTTTCGGTTCTTCCGATAAAAGCGGGCGTACTCGGTTCCTACAAACTGATTCCTGACATAGAGCAGTACCAACCTGGATCCTCTTCCGGTATAAGTGGCAGTGTTGCCATTTTATCTAGATCTAGATAATTTTGGTCCTACCAAGATGATGAAAATAGTCATCTAGATGTTAGCTATAAATCTAAATAGTTTTAAATACATCTAGATAATTTACAGCCGAGATGCTAAAAGCTATCAATAGTGACAACATGAGACAACTACAGAGAATGTTTAACAAGATTTGGAAAGAAGAAAAGGTCCCTTCTAATTGGAGGAAAGGAATCATTGTTAAAATACCAAAAAAGGGCAACCTTAGTGACTGTAACAACTGGAGAGGAGTAACCTTAATATCAGTTGTGTCAAAAGTATTTTGCAAGGTCATTTTGAATAGACTCAAAGATATAGTGGATACTGCAATGAGAGAAGAACAAGCAGGATTTCGAAAAGGGAGAAGCTGTCTCGACCAGATCTTTACTCTCAGAATAATACTTGAAGAACATATTGAAAAGCAGAAACCATTAATACTGAACTTCATAGATTTTAAAAAGGCATTTGATAGCATACACAGAGATTCATTATGGAGAATTTTATGTCTATATGGAATACCATCTAAAATTGTCAACATCATTAAGGACTTATACAATGGATATGGTTGTGCAGTCAAGACAGAAGAAGGGATGAGTGAATGGTTCCAGATTGAAACAGGCGTGAAACAAGGATGTATACTGTCTCCTTTACTTTTTGGGATTACAATAGACTTCATAATGAAAAAATGCTGCACAGGTATTGACTGGGTACATGGGACCCAACTAGAAGATCTTGATTTTGCTGATGACATAACTCTTATCAGTAATAATGTGAATTCCATGCAAGAAAAAAAAAGATAGCCTGTCTTCACTGGCTAGCAAAATAGGACTTGAAATTAACAAGGACAAAACAAAAATAATGAAAATTCCCATCAATCAAAATGGAAAAATACACATAGAAGGGACAGATATTGAAGAAGTCAATCAATTTGCATACTTGGCAGCTACATAGACCAGGATGGTGACACTAGAAAGGAAGTTAGGATCAGAATTGCAAAAGCAGCATCAATCTTCAAGAATCTTGAGAACATATGGAATTCAAAAGTTATAAGCACAAAAACCAAGTTAAGACTATTCAATTTAAATGTAATATCCACCCTCATTTATGCATGCGAAAGCTGGAAAACAACTAAAGAAATAGAAAATAAATTAGACTCTTTTGAAAACAAATGCCTAAGGAAAATACTTGGCATCAAGTGGAATGAATTCAAGAACAATGCAGAGATAAGACAGATGACTGAACAACAACCAGTCTCATGGGTGATCAGGAAAAGGAGATGGACATATGTTGGTCACTTGATGAGAAGAAATGATCAGAGAATCCCAAAACAAGCTATCAAGTGGAACACAACAGGCCGAAGAAAAAGAGGCAGACCGCGTGAAACTCTGAAGAGGACATTATTAAGAGAGGCCAAGTTAACAGGCATAAAATCCTTTGATGAGGTTGAAAGACTCGCCGAAGACAGGAAAAATTGGCGAACTACTTTGCGAGCCCTATGTGACGTTTAACGGCACGGGAAGGATATAAGATATATAAGATAATTTAACTCTTGCACAATCAGCCTTTCTCAGTATTCAAAGTCCATAACAACACTTGTAATAGAGAAAGTTAGCTGTCTTGAATAAGATAACAGGTAAAAACTAATTCATCATCATTATCAATAGGTGCGTGCCGACTCCCGTTGGGTATTATGCTTCTCCAGAGTACCCGATGATTCATGCAGGTCACTAGCTCAGTTGGTGATCTCTTCTCACATCATTTCGTCAGACTGTTCAGTATCATTTCCCTCGGTCTTCCCCTGGCTCTTCTTCCCTCTATTTTTCCTGTTGTTAAATTATTTTCAGTGCCCCCTCTTCTCATTGCATGTCCTATGAGATTTCTGTGTCTTTCCCGCTTTCTCCGTTAGTTATTTTCTCTGTCCAAGGAATTCACAACATTCTTCTAATAAATTACATTTCTACTGCTTCCAATGCAGATCTGCTTATTGTCCATGATTCACTTCCATATAATAAAATGGGTTCAGTATACCATTTTAAGACTGTTTTCTAACATTCATTGATAAGAATGTGTAGCAGTATGGGAGATATTTGGGTTTTTTCTTTACAGAAAGGGCAGTTGTTATGATTCTCTTTTTGAACTTTTCTGTGGTCGGCTGAGATCCTCCGAGAACGTCATGTGGGCTGAGAAATCTGTGACAGGGAATAGTCGGTAAAAAGCAGAGTGAGTCTTCATTTGGATGTATATCTGAGTGGATGTTTTTTTTTTTTTTTTTTGTGATGTCTCTGTGGGGAAAATGGATGTTTATTTTTGTTTTGGAGTTTTGCAACTATGAATGGACTCATCATATGGCAGGGACAACCTGCCGGTGGTCAGATTATCATCATCACCATCTGCATTTTCATCCATTTCATCAATAAGTCCGCATGTCACGTGTTATGCAGGACTGGCTTGACTTCTGTACCAGTGTGTCACTAACCTTAGGTTTAAAAGATCCTGGAAGTGAAGAATGAGACAGTGGCTGATATCCAGTAACACTCAGAAACACGGCTTCAAGATAATGCACATGTCAGAGTCATCGTGTGCATCAAGGCACAACACCAACTTAACGAATGCCCCAATAGCACAGGAAAGAGGCACACATACATCTTCAGATGTATTGCATAATATGTTTCTCATTCTCTGAAATGCAGTCTTTGCTTGGCCTATTCTGTTCCTAATTTCTGTTCTGCATTTTCCATTACTTATTTAACTTATACACTGAAAATATAATGAGGAATGTTAGAGAAGATGTAAGAGGTAAAGTAAATTTTCCGTTTCCATGCCATTAAGGCATATTGGGGAATACGGTGTTGGGCCCGTATTTTCCATTACCTTCGGCACATGAAAGTGATGTTAGAGAAGATGTAGACAAAGAATATTACGATGCCATAACAATTGGAGGTTATGAAATACCAGAGATTAGATATGCTGAGGACATAGTATTACTGCCCACAACAAAAAGAAATGGAAAAACTAATTATGCCAATCTGTAAGAATAGTGAAGAGCAAAATCTCTATCTTAATGTGAAGAAAACTAAATTGATGACAACTGACAAAACAAATAAGGCAGATGAAATATTTATCAATGAGGAAAAATTGGAAGAAGTGGAGAGTTTTGAATATCTTAGATCATTACTAACCAATAATAGAGATACATTGAGGGAAATTAAAAGGAGGACATCTATCGCTCTTCTAAATAATCTGTGGAGAGGAACAAAGTTACAAAAATAAGATTTTTAAGGGCATGCATCTTTCCCATTGCAAAATATGCCTGTGAGACCTGGACACTTAACAAAACAGCTGAGAAACACATAAATGCCTTTGAATGTAAATGATACAGAAGAGTTCTTCAAATATCATGGACACAAAAAAGTGCAAATATATCCATACTACAAGAACTTAATATTGAAGAAAGCTGGCTGATAAAGAGGATTAAAGAGAGAAAACTTTAATATTTTGGACACATTAAATGTCATAATAATTTAGAGAAGACCATCTTGGAAGGGTACATAATGGGAAAAAGAAAGAGAGGAAGACCAAGGCGAAGATGGCTGCAAGATATCCGTGATAATCTGCAAATTGATGCATCAGCTTCAGGGCATCTTGTTTACAACTGAGAGGCCTACAGGAGAGCTATTAGGGAGGCAAAGTTCCGCAAGGGACATGCAAATGACTGGCTAACAGTTTCCAATCTGAAGTTATTGCTGCTCAAAGGTATTTGAATTTCTGCACCTGATTTAGAATAGTTTCATTTAATTTTATACTGCATTTTTGTGAATTAAGTTTCTCAGATATAACCACAGTTTCTGTCTTTTTGATGTTCGAAGTAAGGCCTTTCTGTTCACTTTCTTTAGCAACTTTATCCAAGAGATTCTGCAGGTCTTGTTGGTTCTCAGCTATTAGTACTGTGTCATCAGCATACCGAATGTTGTTAATATTGCATCCTCATACTGGTTCTGTAATGATCATTCTTATAATATTCTTGCTGTACAGAGAAAAAAAAGTCTGGAGATAAACTAATTAGATCACTCAACTGAGTCCCCCGGGGAATTTCCTAGCTCTGGAATGACAATCAGACTATTAGCTCAATGGGAGATGGTATTATCTATCCATGCATTGCACCACTACTGACTTCAGATGGAAGATGCCTAACTGAGACAACGAGCAGAATAATGCAAGTGAAAATAATGTTTCGAAAAATGAAGAGCATTCTGTGCAATATATCACTGTCATTGGGAGTGAGGAAAAGAGTACTCCAGTGCTACATCAAATCATTTTATTTTACAGATATGAGGCATGGTCAGCCACTAATGAAGTACAACGCCAGCTGGTAACCATTGAAATGTGGTTCCTTAGAAGAATGCTGCAAATACCATGGACAGCAAAGAATCAATGAGTAGGCTCTAAAAGAGGCAGGAGAGACAAGACAAACAATAACAAAAGTCAGAAAAATACAATGCAAATTCTTAGGACACCTTCTACGGCGAGGCAAGCTAGAATACATTGTGACAACGGGAAGATAGAAGGCAAAAGAGTCCGAGGTAGAGAGAGAGAGAGAGAGAGAGAGGAAGAGAGAGAGAGAGAGAGAAAATGCTGGATGAACTAACCAGATGGCACAGATAAAGAACACTAGCACAGCTTATAATCAGCACTCGGAGCAGGGAGTTGTGGAAAAGTATGATAACCAGAGCATCGCACCAAAAATTAGGATCTTTCGGTTTGCCCCTTTCAGCACCTTTGCAGCCATGGATGGGTTCGATGTTTCGTTTCATTAAAAAAATGCAAAATTTTAGTGTAACCTGTTAATGTGCATGCCAATTGAAGTTAACTTCCTTTATTCAGTGTAGTTTGGGCAGCAATAATGATTGTGAGCATTTTTGTGGATTTTTTTCTGTTTTTTTTTTTACACTCCCGTTGATCGGACCAATGTTATGTATTCAGAAATTTCTAGACCTATCAGATTGCTGAAGATAATTTTATAAAGTACATAAATCAACAGAAGTGGTGGAAAATGTAGCGGTAGAGTAAGGGCAACAAATTAAGCATCAGAGGGTTATGGGAAGAATGTCATCTCAGTGGGGGTGTGACAGTATATGTGAAATAACTGTTGTGTTTTCAGAAAGGGAAATTATTGTGAGTCTCGTTTGAACTTTCCCATGCACGGCTGAGATCCTTCAGGAACGTCACGTGGGCTGCGCACCCATGTCAGGGGGGGGGGGGGGGAAGGTTGAGCGAGTTAGTTTACGTTTGGATATGAAAAGGAGAGGAAGGCTTTTTTCTGTGGTTCTAAGGACTGTTATTGCCGGAGGTGGGGGTGGAGAATTCGATCTCCATTCCAACGGCGTGCGTCTCAAACAGCCTCTGGCAGTCAAGTCCAGCTCCTGGCCTTCCCGTGGCAGAACTGTTTAAACTGACAGGAGAAGGGGCGAGGGCGAATATCTGACTCATGAAAACCAGACACTTAGGGTAGATGAGTGGCACGTTTGGTAGCTCATCTACCGCTACTGGCGAGATTCTTCAGCTGCCATGCGTGGAGTGGTGCTCCTCTCGGCCAATGAAGAAAGGTGCAAATGGGGTTGCTGCGCAGCACTACTGCGGAAAAGGTGGTAGAAAGGATAAAGCGAAGCAAACAGTCAAATCACGGCACCTCTGGTTTGGAGGTCGGCCACGTCCTGAGTGCAGTCATATCGGGTGAAATGCATGAACCGGCTTATCCCAGAGGTTAAGACACTGCTGGAGAGACTCTTCGAATGCCGCGCGTGGAGTGAAGCTCCTCCCGGTCAAGGAAGAAAATGCGGAAAAGAAATAAAGGTTGCTGTGCAGCACCGATGTGAAAAGGTGATGGAAAGGATAAAGAGAAATTTAATCGGTATGTCCAGTAGTATCGCTGCGAGAGCTACACATACCACGGCGCCTCTGCTCTAGAGGCCGGCCACATGAGAAATACACCTACACTGGTGAAATATGCCTAAACCGGCACACACCAGGGGTGAAACTTGATGGCTAGACATGCCATGCCACCTCCGCTCTAGAGGTCGGTCACGCCTGATATACACCTATACTGGTGAATTATGCCTAAACCGGCTCACACCAGGGGTGAAACTTGAAGGCTACGCATGTCACGGTACCTCTGCTTTAGAGGTCGGTCACGTCCCATATACGCCCATACTGGGATAATATGCCTAAACCGGCTCAACCCAGGGGTAGAAGTCACTAGTGGCGAGGATTCGTCCTCCTGGACAAAAGCTCCATCCTGATCACAACTAGGAAGGGTAGCGGCCACGACCATAAAATTCTGAAATTGGAGACACTGGACCAGGGCAGTCTAGATAGGCAACCACCTCTCACCCGGCGGGGATGTTTACGTATCCTAATCACGCTGTTTTCCAGTGAGAAAATCCAACTCTGGACTGGATGGGCAACCACCTCTCACCCGGCGGTGATACACGGGTATCTCAAAACACGTCGAGGTTTTCCGGTGAGAAGGTCCACCTCTAGACTAAACTGGTGCAACGAAAACCACGTGTCACACAATCCGCTTCAGAGACCCACCAAGAATACAGGCTAAAGCCTGCGACACTCTGAACCTCTTGTGGTCCTCTTGGGGATCTCTTTTGGGGACCACACAGGAGACTTCGGAACCTAACGAGGACCACAGGCGTAAATTCAGTAGGATCACAGTGCGGTCTTGGTGGTAGAAGCGAACGAAGAAGAAGAAGAAGAAGAAGTATCATTCTGTCGTGACAATGGATGTTGCTGACGTGAACATGGCTGCTATGTTGTTACTGGAGTCGTGGATGGATGAAAGGACACACCATGTGGCAGAGGCAACCTGCCAGCTGTCAAGATATCATCATTCTCATCTGCATCTTCACCAGTTTCATCAATAAACTCATTGTCTATGTGATACACAGGACTTGCTTGAGATCTGTACCAGTTGGTTGCTAACGTGAGGTTGTGTACGAGCCTGGAAGAGAGTTATGGCTGGATTCAGCGGATAGTTAACCCATCATCATTTAGAAAATCGCTGCTTGAAGTAAATTTCCCAACCTTACCTTACTGCACAAAGATGAAACATAAAAATGAACCAGTTATTGGAGGAGAAAGAACCCTAACAAACAATAGAAGAAGTTTTATGGGCAATAAAGAATCTGAAAAATCATTAATCACCAGGATGTGATGAGATAACAGCTGAACTTATTAAAGCAGTAGGAAAGGAATGTGCAACAATCTATCATGCACTATGTAAAAAGATATGGCATTCAGGTATTTGGTCAAAACAATGGAAAAGAACTGTATTCATGCCACTGCCAAAAAAAAGGAAACCTGAAATTATGCACAAACTATAGAACTGTTGCCCTGATTAATCATGCCAGTAAAATTCTGTTAAAAATTATAATGGGTAGACTTCATAAGAAAATAGAAGAAGAAGTCAATATGGTCCAAGCTGGTTTCATATATTCAGTATAAGATTAATAATAGAGAAATGCAGAGAGTTTAATGTGAATCTATATTATCTTTTATAGACTACTCAGAGGCATTTGGTTGTGTACAACACCAGAAACTTTGGGAAATAATGGAAAAAAAGGGATTTCCAACACATTTCATACAATTAACATCACTGCTGTATCTAGACCAACAGGCAACAGTAAGTATAAATGGTGAAACAACAACTTGGCTTGACATAAAACAAGGGGTCCGTCTGGGTGCATATTGTCGCTTTACTTATTTAATTTGTATACTGAAAATATAATGAGGAATGTTAGAGAAGATGTAGACAAAGAATATTATGATGCAATAACAATTGGAGGTTATGAAATACCAGAGATTTGATATGCTGATGACACAGTATTACTGTCCACAACAAAAAAGGAATGGAAAAATGAATTATGTCAGTCTGTAAGAACAGTGAAGAGCAAAATCTCTCTCTTAATGTGAAGAAAACTAAATTGATGACAACTGACAAAACAAATAAATCAGATGAAATATGTTTAAATGAGGAAAAATTGGAAGAATATCTTTTATCACTACTAACTAATAATGGAGATACAGTGAGGAAAGTAAAACAACTAAAGAAGCTGTGGAGAGGAACAGACAGAACTACAAAAAAGATTTTTTAGGGCGCGCATCTTTCCAATCACAATATATGCCTGTGAGACCTGGACACTTAACAAAACAGCTGAGAAACACATAAATGCCTTTGAATGTAAATGCTACATGTTATTCAGATATCATGGCCACAAAAAAGTGCAAATATATCCATACTATAAGAACTTAATATTGAAGAAAGCTGGCTAGTAAAGAGGATTAAAGAGAGAAAATTTAAATATTTTGGACACATTAAACGTCATAATAATTTAGAGAAGACCATCTTGGAAGGGTACATAATGGGAAAAAGAAAGAGAGGAATACCAAAGCGAAGATGGCTGCAAGATATTGTTGATGATCTGCAAGTGGATGATTCAGCAGTAGGCCATCTTGCTCACAACTGAAAGTCATATAGGAGTGCTGTTAAGGAGGCAAAGTTCCACAAGGGACATGCAAATGTAACATTAAAGCAAAATACCCAGATTTGAAAATACAATGGAAATCTAAGAAACACAGAAGTGCAGTGCCCTTTAAAACTCAATGTATCTTACATCCATCCTGTTCCGCTAAATGTCACATAGGACCCACATTGTAGTTCGCCAAGATTTCCTGTCTTTGGCGAATATCATCAAAGGATGTTATGTCCTCTTTAGAGTTTCACATGGTCGACCTCTTTTTCTTCCACCTGTTGTGTTCCACTTGATAGCTTGTTTGGGGATTCTCTGGTTATTTCTTATCAGCACATGACCGACATATTATGATAGTATCCTGACTACTATCGAGTACTCTACTATTACAAATTTCAATAAATTACTCTCTCTCAGAATTCTAATCATACAGGTTACATAGACAGTATAACAGTATGAGAATCACTTACACTTGGTTTTAAGTGAGAACAAATGAAACACATGTTTAATATGAAAAGAATGGGTGGCAATCAGTGAGGATGTTGTAACTAAAGATTGCAATAGATGATCAAGCCACTCCTAACCTCGACAAGAACTCGTTCACCATATATGGAAAGGAGTGAGCAACGTTCTCACTCGGATAAATTGATAGACGTGCAGCATGATGAAAAAAATATAACAACCAACTTACATTCTTAATGAAAGCATTTCCATCACAAAAAAATAAGGCTAATACACTTCAGTGCTCAGTTTATCACCTTCCTAGAATTGCTTCCTAACCCATTACACACAATGTTAAATCACTCAAAAATCTTCAAGACATAATCTGATAATCATTAGAACAGAATCATCCTAACATATTTTCAACTCATAATGAGCCTGCTTCAATCATAACACTTGAAAAGCTTTCTGTCAAAATCTCACAAAAATCCTCATCCTGATCATCATGCTAAGTATCCATGCTAATAATAATCATAATAATCCCCCTTACGAAAAATCCCAGTCCTTAAATATCCCCTGCAATTTCTATTTCTAAACCTTCCAGAAGTTTCTATCCTTTGGAAGACAAAATTGTGGTTAAAACATTTCTACCTTAAAGTTCACCAAAAGGTGAAAAATTTGCCTGTTTATAACCTTGGACAAATTCTAAAACAATCCCAATTTTAGCATTTCTGTAGCTAAAACATAACTAATTGAACAAACATGCCCTAAATGACTTTTGTTACCTGTACAATATCTTGTGACTGGACATGTAAAGAATTGGCCTTCAGTGTGTCAAGACCGACCTTTTGTTGACCTGTATTATAAAGAATATTCTAAGGGTGTTAACCATTACGTCAGTCTACTAAATTAATCCTTGATTATATCTCCCTTATATCATAAATACAGAATTAAAGAATTCTGTTACAACATGTCCATCTTCTTTTTCTGACCACCCATGAAAGAGGTTGGTGTTTGCTCATCTGTCTTATCTCTGCATTGTTCTTGAATTTGTTCCACTTTATGCCGAGTATTTTCCTTAGGCAATTCTCTTCAAAAGAGTCTAATTTCTTGTCCGTTTCTTTAGTTGTTTTCCAGCTTTCATATACATAAATGAGGATGAATATTACATTTGAATTGAATAATCTTAACTTGGTTTTTGTGCTTATAATTTTTTAATTCTCTATGTTCTCAAGATTCTTGAACATCAATGCTGCCTTTGCAATTCGAATTCTAACTTCCTTTCTAATGTTACCATCCTGATCTATTTAGCTGCTGAGATATGCAAATTGGTTTACTTCTTCAACATATATTTTTCCTTCATGGTTAATGAGAAGTTTCATTATTTTTGTTTTATCCTTGTTAATTCCATATCCTATTTTGCTAGGTATTGAAGACAGGGTGTCTGTTTTTTCTTGCAGTTATTTCACATTGTCACTGAGAATTATGTCATCTGCAAATCGAGGTCTTCCAGTTGGGTCTCATGTACCCAATCAGTGCCCGTTTTACCTGTGCAGCATTTTTTCGTTATGAAGTCGAAGGCAATTCCAAAAAACAGGAGAGATAATATACACCCTTGTTTCATGCCTGTTTCAATCTGGAACCATTCAATCATTCCTTCTTCTGTGTTGACTGCACAAACATATCCATTGAAGAGGTCTCAAATGATGTTGACAGTCTTAGATGGTATTCCATATATTCTTAAAATTCTCCACAATGAATCTCTGTGTATGCTGTCAGATGCCTTTTAAAAGTCTATGAAGTTCAGGATTGATGGGAAAAAAAGTAGGAACAACTTTAATAACTAATGAGTTGTGACTTTTTGGTTTGTACCTTAATCATACAAAAACACACATGGTGAAGAAACAGAGAGAGAAGATAAAATATGAATTCTCTTGAATGCTATGTACAAAGTAGGAATGAAAAAAATAGAATAAAATAAACTAAATGGAGCACTTAGCTGTGACTTGTAACAGGAAGTGTTCAGAAATGCACATGGTGGAGTGTAGAGAATTTTTAAATGGAGTCTTGTGATCTGTGATAGGTGAATCATAAAAAGGAGAGCCACAGAAAGGGGAGAAAGTGATACAATGGCAGTCTAGCTGTGAAAAGTTGGAATAGGTGATTGTAGTTGAGGTAGAGGATTTGTAATCTGATGCTGTAAGGAGGTTTTGAATTATGTGTTGGAAGTGAGAAAGGAGTGGAACTTGGTACAGAGGGAATATGATTGTGGAAGAAAGGAATGTTGGGTGTAGCTGAATTGTGAGTTCAAACCATGTGGTTCCAGCGTCCCGTATTCCTGAATGTAGGGGTTCTTAAGCGCTAGGCGGCTTCAGTCATCAGCATGACATTGTTTGAAGGCTGTTACCAGAAAATCTGAATTCCCTCTGTGATTGGGGCCATTGAAGTGATCTGGGACTGGTTTAAAAGCACGCTGAGTGATATCATACAGATGTTTCTGCATGGGGTCACTTAATCTGAAACTCGTTTTGCTGGGGTGGAATAACACTGGAATCCAGGAAATCTAAGCAACTCTGTATGCGTTTCCTGTAAGAGCATTATACAACATACGCTCCATAGGCAAGTGCCCATTGTCTGGCACTCCTACAGTTCCATGCATTTCAGCATTCTTCTTTCAGATTTAGACCTATTCTTACGTTACGTTTCCCTGCTCTCATTTTCCTCCCCCCCCCCCCCCCCCCGATGATTCCTTTTTCTTCTCCAGTCTAATTAATTCCTTATTTACTTGCTGCTACAGGGTCGATCTCAGTGCACGAACTCTGTTGCACCAGCAACGGTTCTGTAAATTCGAAGATAAATCTGTGTTACTATTGTACTACAGGAAAGGAACTAAACGGTCACTCTGGCATAGCCATTATACCAGAGCGCCTCGAACGTTAGGGATTGCACGTCTTGCAGCCATTCAATCCCTCAAAACGCTGAGAACACGATGGATACATCTGAACACAAGTTTCGGACACATTCTTCCTGGTATAAATGCCGTGATGCCTGCGTGAACCTCCCCTTTGCCGGTAATAGGTCGAGCATTAGATACTGCATTTTTAGGAATGAACGCATCAGTGGTGAATAGAAAGGGAGTGACGCAACTGGCAATATGAGAGCAAGACTCAGATTCAACCATAGATCTGGATCTGATATCCACACAAGCGTTTCTGGATATGAATTAGAAGGCCCTGGCATACAGTGGAAGCGATCATCTCCCCTTGCACTGTGAGATTAATAAAATTAGAAAACATGGTTGCAAAAAGACAAGACACGCATTTAAATATGATCGCTCAGATGACCAGATTGAGAGGAACGCTTAGAATGAAAGCGTGACAAAGGAAAACAGAGAACAGGGGATTGAGTCAACCACTCTGGTGGATAGAACAAACGGAAAATGCCTGACGGAACAAGCGAGAGGCAACACAAAGATAACAGATCTAGAAGAAATTCCCACGTAAAAGCTAAAGAACAGAATGGAGCAGATGAGAACATGTGGGAGGCAACAAGCATATTCAGATCTCTTGCTATGGAGTCAAAGGGGCGGACATGGAATAAGTTGATACAATAAATAATAGCTGATAAATCTTTGCGCAAATTCTGGCTAGCACTGAGGAGGATGAACAATGTTGGAGTACAAGGGAATACCAACATAAGGGACGAGGAATGTAATGTGCTGAGATCTGACCAGAAGAAAGGGAGATCCTTTTTTTTTTTTCCAAAGATACGTCCACAAAAAACAAAAAAAAACGAATTGGGGTAATCTTGAAGAGAGTATAATGACAAGAAACACAATAACAAGTTTTGTACAAAAAGAAATCATGGAAAGCCCAATAGAAGTAGAGGAGGTAATACAGACAATTCAGTCTACCAAAAATGGTGCACCTGGCCCTGATGGCGTCCGGTATGTATATCTCAAAGGAGCTGACGACAAGGCTGTAAAGAAGATGACAGAAGATTACAATTAGAGTATGAAGACTGGCGTATTACTTGAGGCTGTACAGTTACTTGATTCCCTTGCCGCCTAGGGAAAGACAATACAAAACTGAATGGTTATGAAATTATAACATTAAAAAATGTATATGGCAAAGTGATTGAGAGGATTATAACTTTGCAACTATCAGGCTTTCTAGAGACCAGTGGGTTACTACCAATACATTAGGAAGTTATTGTCCAGGAAGAGATATAGGTAATAACGTAGTGATGATATGATGTAAATGAGGGATTCCAGAGAAAAGAGGAACCGTAGTTGTGGCACTTGATCTCGAGGATGCATACAACAGAGTGGATTATACAACGCTGTTGACAGTTCTGATGGAGTTTGGGGTAGATGCAAGATTAGTTTCATGGATAGCTTCAATGTTGTTAAGGCGATCAGTTTACCTGAATACACAAATCATGGATCTCATATCTCAGAACCACTGCAACAGTCCTGTATCAATGGTTTCCTGTGCTATTCAATGTAAATCCTACTGGCATTGTGATGTTATTTTGGAACGGTGTGGGGTCGAACACTGACCTACACTGATAATATATTAACATATGAGCATGGTAGATGTAGAGAGGAATTAGCCACGAGGATACATAACAGGGTGGATCAGATAATAGGCTAGTGTGAGAACAACAATGCTGTAATAAACCCTGAGAAACTGTGGTGCTCAAAAACAAAGTTCATAATTCAGACTCCGATTTCACTGCACTCGGGACAACCCCATATATGCTCCGCCGAATGCCGTAGCATCCATCAAGAGTTTGTTTGCTAATAATTCTTGTCAAATGTTGGTTGTTTACAATGCATTTTCTGCCACACAGTTTGGATTTCCTGTCAGCACCTTTAATTTGTCCTAGCTCCAGCAGTCTTCTCACAGCTACATTGTTCGTCAATTCCTGCTCTTCATCTTCCCGCGGTCTGCCCAGTACAGCCATAGCAATGTCACCCTTGTCCATTGACAAGTCTGCCGTGTATTTTAGCCTGTCCAACAAGTCATTAAATAACAGAATTGTAAGATCTGAAGTGCCAATTGTGAAGTGTCGGGTATAAGATATTAAGAGAAGATATTTCATTCAGTATCTAGGGATCACATTTGATCGATCCTTGTCTTTTGCACGTGTGGACAAAGTAATACAAAAGGTCAGAAAAGCGTTGGGAGTAGTTAGGTTAATGGCTGCAGAGCACATTATTCTTGCTGATCCATGCGCTGGTGATGTCACCATTGGAGTGTGGTCTAGGCCTGCTTACCCTATCAAATGCACAGCTGAACAGACTAAAGCATATACAGAACGAGGCAATGAGAGTGGTCTTGGGATGCACTAGGGATACTCCTGTAGCATCCATGCGCTTTCTGCTTGATAATTTGAGGGTGAGGTCAAAACACAAGCATGCTCAGGTAAAGACATACATTAGGGTTGCTGGCACGAAGTAGCATCCTCTCCATAATTAGCTGGGGTTGATAAAGGGCAGATGCATCAAACGAGGCAGATCCTGGATGGCTGAGGCTGAGGATAAAATAATGTCAGTGTGCGATCTAGGTGAGGTGCCTAAAGGTAATGATTTGTAACGGGTACAAGATCAATCTCAGGTATCAAAGGTTATTGTACAGAAAGGCAGTGAATGTAGAGACTGGTCACAGGGGGCGGTTGAACTTTGGGTTCAAGGTCTCATCTAGTATCATTGTGGGTCTTCCAACACGGTAATATGCATATAGATGGCTCAGTGTCTCGGAACAGCAGAAGTGGTTGGGATTTTGTTGTCTGCCACACTGGAAGAGTAGTTCGGGAGCATTTGAGGTCATCACATAAAACATGCGAATGGAAATCGATGATGTGTCGGCGGCATGGAATGGGTAGTAGGTAAAAAAGATAAAATTCCAGTTTCCATGCCATTTAGGCATATTGGGGAATACCATTTTAGGCCCGTATTTTCCATGATCTTCGGCACATGAAAGTGTGATGTGGTCAGTAACACGCCTGGCTGCTTTACCTTCCCAGATTTCTCTGGTACCAATTTTCCGAGGCTGGGTGAACCCCGGGGCCGTATTGGTCAGAAAAAAATCCCTCTCAGCTGGGGATTCGGCTAGTAGGCCAACATGTAATTATGGCGTCATTGTGACGGATTCACAGACTAGGCTTCATAAGACCGAGAAAAAAATTGCTTAAAAAAGAGTGGCTTTATCTGTTAAGCCAATCAATGTTTGAGGAGCCTATGGTGGCTTTATTGGCCAGTACATGCAGGAGCACATGGCAATGAAGTGGCAGACAGACTTGCTGGACAGGCTAAAATTTATGAGAATAGACAGGGAGACATTGCTAAAGCCGTACTGGAAAGACAGCGGAAAGAAGAAAAGTAGGAATGGAAGAACAATGCAATTGTGAAGAGATTGCTGGAGCTAAGACAAAGTAATGGTGCTGGTAGGAAATGTGAACTATGTGGCAGTAGTTATATGCCCAGTGACCTGATTAAATCCACGTCTATAGCACTACCAAAGAAACCAGGTGCAAAGGAATGTGATGACCACCGGACTATCAGCCTCTCATGTCACATAACGAAGCTACTTCTGAGAATCATTATGAGAATAACAAGGAAAAAGATAAAAATGGAAATAGCGTATGAACAGTTTGGATTTGTTGAAGGAAAGGGAACACACAATGCCATTTATGCTTTACGAACACTAACAGAAAGAGCTTTAGAAGTACAGAAAGATCTCTACTTATGCTTCATTGATTACACCAAGGCAATCGACAAGGTGAAACACAATGAAATTATTAAACTGCTTGAAGACATCAATATAGACGGCAAAGACCTGAGGATTGTAAAACATCTATACTGGCAGCAAGAAGCAGCAATTCGAGTTGAAAATAGAACTGCAAAATATCAACCTATAAAACAAGGGGTGCGACAAGGATGTGTATTATCTCCAGACATTTTTTCTCTGTACAGCGAGAATTTCTAAGAATGATCATCACAGAATCAGGCATAAAAATTGGAGGATACCATATTAACAACTTTCGGTATGCTGACGACACAGTACTGATAGCTGAGAACCAACAAGACCTGCAAAATCTCTTGGATAAACACCAAAGAAAGTGAACAGAAAGGCCTTACTTTGAACATAAAAAATACAGAGACTATGGTTATATCTAAGAAACAGAATCCACCAACATGCAGTATAAAATTAAACGGAACTATTCTAAATCAGGTGCAGAAATTCAAATACCTTGGAGCAGAAATAACTTCAGATGGGAAATGCAGAACAGAAATTAGGAACAGAATAGGCCAAGCAAAGACTGCATTTCAGAGAATGAGAAACATATTAGCCAACACATCCTTATCAATGAATGTTAGAAAACGAGTCCTAAAATGCTATATTGAACCTATCTTGTTATATGGAAGTGAATCATGGACAATAGGCAAGTCTGCACAAAAATCATTGGAAGCAGCAGAAATGTAGTTTATTAGAAGAATGTTGCGAATCCTCTGGACAGCAAAAATAACAAATGAAGAATGTATGAGAAGAACTGGAGAGACAAAAAACTTTGTCAAAAAGATAAGAGAGAGACAATGTACTTTCATAGGACATAGAAGAGGGGGCATTGAAAATATTATAACAGGAAAAATAGAAGAAAGAAGATCAAGAGGAAGACCAAGAGAAATGATACTGGACAGTCTGACGGGATGGTATGAGAGGAGATCACCAACTGAGCTGATGGCCTGCATGAAGGACCGGGTACTCTGGAGAAGCATAATAGCCAACGCCAGTCGGCACGGCACCTGATGATGTTGATGATGTGGCAGAAAATCATCGTAAATAACTAACACTTAATGGAAACTATTTTATATTTTAACGTTGTTGAACATAGTAGTGTTCTGTTTAAAATTGTCGGTGGTGTCTTTAATTTTTCTAAAATTGAGTTAGTGTTTCTAGATTTACCTCATTCACTGCGGTTCGGCGTGTTTTATTATGAGCATTAAGTAATAGCTCATTTCATTTCATTTCTCCGAACCTGCAGTCATCTGAGTTTGGCTCTTCGACTCGAAGCTGTGCAAAGTAACAGTAAAGGACTGTTTTACTTCAGGACAAGATTAGAATAAATTTTCATTCAATTTTATTCATAAGTAATCTTTTTTTTTCTTCCTTATTTGCAGCTCACGTCGAAGTTGCTAGATAAGCATGAGAAACTTCTAGCTTTAAATGGTTCCTTCTTCAAAAGCCTCTTTCAAGCATCACATACAAAAACAGCACTACGAAAAATAGATGAAAAATACTTAGCTCTCTTGGTTTCTTTCTTTACTAGAATTAGTTTTATCGCCATTGTCATTCTTCTTATTTCTCATAGAATCCGAGTCTAACGTGTTCACTTTGTCAGATAAATTCCAGCAATATTAATTTACTGCTTAAAATCCATAATTCTTTCACGCTTGCTTACTTCACAGAATGGTCACAATAAATGTAATATTTCGCAATATAATTTTTGAAGGAAAAATCCACAGTTATCATTGTAATTTTTCTTTTCTTTTTTTTTAAAATCACACTTAGGGCGGTATTCTCTTAGTTGGAGGAATTTTCAGTTTTACATACACTAAAAGAGAATCCAGTGTTGCCGAAAAGTTAAATAAAACATTTTTTTCTTTGCTTTTCACTTTTAAGAGGTAAGATTGTATGTCATATCCACCCTCATTTATGCACGTGAAAGCTGGAAAACAACTAAAGAAATAGACAAGAAATTAGACTCTTTTGAAACAAATGCCTAAGGAAAATACACGGTATAAAGTGGAACGAGTTCAAGAACAACCCAGAGGTAAGACAGATGAGCAAACAACAACCTGTCTTATGGGTGATCAGAAAAAAGAAGATGGACATATGTTGGTCATATGATGACAAGGAACAACCAGAGGATCCCCAAACAAGCTATCAAGTGGACACAACAGGCCGAAGAAAAAGTGGTCAACCACGTGAAACTCTAAAGAGGACATTGTTAAAAGAGGCCAGTTCATCCCTTGATGAGACTGAAAAACTCTCCGAAGACAGGAAATCTTGGCGAACTACCATGCGGGCCCTATGTGACGTCTAGTGGCACGGGAAAGATGTAAGGTGTAAGATATAACTTACGTTCCTTTTTTTCTGTTACGCAAATTGACACATTCAAATTTATGCTTTTATAATGTTGTCTGAGTGGCGAAGTGGTTAGTGCACTGGTCTCTCATGGCGAAGGTCGGGGGTTCGAATCCGGCCGGCGGCACCCCAGTCACCAAGCTGTAGAAATGGGTACCCAACTTCTTCTGGAGTTGGGGAAGGAAAAGGCAGCCAGGCGTGATACTGACCATATCACCCTCTAGTGTGCTGACAGGTCAAGGAAAATATGGGCACTAACACCATATCCCTATGTGCCTCTATGGCATGACAGGGTTACCTTTACTTCACTAATGTTGAAAGTCGGTAAAGTAGAAATATCTGAATCGTGTTTCGATAGCTATTCTCTAATAATTTTTATTTTTTCCATCTTTTTCGGTATCTTACATTCTTTCTGTGCCGCTAAAATCATATAGGGCGTGCATTGGTATTTGGCCAAGTTTTTCTGTTTTCGGTGAGCTTTTCAACATCGTCAAGGGATTTTATGCCCACATATTTGGCATCCCTTAACGTCCTCACGTGGTTTACCTCTTTTTCTTCGGTCTGTTGTGGTATACTTGATAGCCTGATTTGCGGTTCTCTGACTGTTTTCTTCTAAATACGTTTAAATAGCATAAGTATCATCCGTGTAAATAGCATATCCGTATAAATAGCATAAGTATCATCCGTATAAATAACATATTCGCATAAATAAAATAAGTATCATCCGTATAAATAGCATATCTTTATAAATAGCATAAGTATCATCCATATAAATAGCATATCCGTAAAATAGCATAAGTATCATCCGTATAAATAGCATATCCGTATAAATAGCATAAGTATCATCCGTATAAATAGCATATCCGTATAAATAGCATATCCGTATAAATAGCACATGCTTCCACAACATATTAATGAGGGTGCGATATATTCTTTCATTCCTGGCGTTGCTCTGCGGATGATACAACGCTGTAGTAACATGCTGAACATGGAGCTGCTTGAACAGTTGCTTCAAAGAGTTATTCACAAACATTGTCCATAAACACTACCGAGGGTGTAGAGTGACACCGGATTATCCGCTGCAACAAGACCTCAGCCACCATGTAGGCTTTTTTTTCTAGCACAAAGAAACATTCTGCCTATAGCGTCAACCAGTCTACCGCATGAAGGATGTATTTATTTCCAGCCAATGTCAGCAGATACGGGTCTGACAAATCCATCGAGATCTTTTGGAATGGAAAGCCCGGAATATCTGTCTCTTGCAGCAGTGCATTCTCGTGCAGAACATTGTGTTCCCTAATCTACACGTTGGTAACAATCTAGAAACATGTTAGGCCAATAATATCGGGAACCCAGCGCAGAATACATCTTATCTCGACTTATGTCCACTTTCTTCATGGAACTGTATGAGATCGGAGATGACTAAGGAACATACAGTCTCATTCGTGGTTCCGTTTCACCAGGCTTTTAAAGAAAATACACTCTCCTGGTGTTAAAGCAGTTTTCCTTTCTCGGCACTGCTTGAAGCCGTAACACAGTACTGTGTATTATTACAGTCTCTCTTACATGAGCACTAAGCTCAGAGACACCCAACATATGTTACAATGATAGTCACTCTGTAACAGGACAGCCCAGGTAACACTGACTCCACTACTCATCCATACACGACATGACCAGTTACATGTAAATCAACAACTCTACACCACAATTAACACTTAACATGAATCCAAACATCACAGGATTCATCAGACACACTGTATATGTTTAATGATGAGATCCATTTGTACGATGAGTGTTGTAACGATGTAGAGTGTAAACTTGATGGATACAATTACAAGTGATCATAAAAAAACATAAGTCCGGGCGACTAACGTCGCCATGGGACTAGGTCAGAAAAAAACGTGGACAAATCGACACACAATTCTACATGACTACTACCACAGTTTGTCTTAAGAAAAGCAATCCATCACTACAACAGTTTAACTACAGAATCTCTATCCCTTCCTAGAATCAAACACAACCTCTCGCTACAACATTCTGACCACAAACTCCACTCTCAACCTCCCGCCTAACCTAAACCACGTGACTCAGAATTCTCTCGAAACGCGAATAACTGAATAACTTTTAATATTTTGACTGTTATTTCATCCTCACCTGCAGCTTTGTTTTTATCTATTCATTCATTCATTCATTCATTTGCATGTCCCTTGCCGAACTTTGCCTCCCTAAAGCACTCCTGTAGGCCTCTCGGTTGTGAGCAAGATGGCCTGCTGCTGATGCATCCATTTGCAGATCATCAACGATGTCTTGCAGCCATCTTAGCCTTGGTCTTCCTCTCTTTCTTTTTCCCATTATGTAACCTTCAAAGACAGTTTTCTCTAGATTATCATGACGTTTAATGTGTCCAAAATATTTAAGTTTTCTCTGTTTAATCCTCTTTACTAGCCAGCCTTCTTCAATACTGAGTTCTTGTAGTATAGATATATTTGTTCTTTTTTGTGTTCATGGTATTTGAAAAACTCTTCTGTAGCATTTACATTCAAAGGCATTTATGTCTCTTCTTCTTCCTCTTCTTCTTCTTTGTTCGCTTCTACCACCAAGACCGCCCCGTGATGGTCCTGAATTTACTCCTGTGGTCCTCGATATGTCTCGTGGTCTCCCTGTGGTCCCCGAAAGGACCACACGAGATCCACGAGAGGACCACAAGTGATTCAGAGTATCGCAGGGCCTGAGCCTGTATTCTTGGTGGGTCTCAGAAGCGGGAATGCGTGACACCGTGGTTTCTTTGCATCTAGATTAGAGTTGGAGTTTCTCACCGTAAAACCTCGACGTATTTTGGATATCCCGTGTATTCCTGCCGGGTGAGAGGTGGCTGCCCATCCAGTCCAGCGTTGGACTTTCTCACTGAAAAACAGCGTGATTATGATACGCATACATCCCCGCCGGGTGAGAGGTGGTTGCTTATTTTCATTAGACTGCACTGGTCCAGTGTCTCCGAAGGCATTTATGTGTTTCTCAGTTGTTTTGTTAAGTGTCCAGGTCTCACGGGCATATGGTGCGGTGGAAAAGATGCATGCCATTAAAAATCTTATTTTTATAGTTTTGTCTGTTCCTCTCCACAGATTCTTTAGTGTTTTGCTTTCTGAAGAGCGATAGATGTCCTCCTTTTAATTTCCCGCATTGTATCTCCATTATTAGTTAGCAGTGATCCAAGATATTCAAAACTCTCCACTTCTTCCAGTTTTTCCTCATTGATATGTATATCAGCTGCCTTGTTTGTTTTGTCAGTTGTCATCAATTTAGTTTTCTTTTAGAGGTTTTGCTCTTCGCATTCTTACGGACTGACATAATTAGTTTTTATATTCCTTCCTTTTTGTGTTGTTAACAGTAATACTTTGTCATCAGCATATCTAATCTCTGGTATTTCATAACCTCCAATTGTCATGGCATCGTAATATTCTTTGTCTACATCTTCTTTAACATTCCTCATTATATTTTCAGTATACAAGTTAAATAAATAAGGCGACAATATGCACCCCTGATGGACCCTTTGTTTTATGCCAAACCAAGTTGTTGTTTCACCATTTATTCTTACTGCTGCTTGTTAGTCTAGATACAGCAGTGATGTTAATTGTATGAAATGTGTTGAAAATCCCATTTTCCCCATTATTTCTAAAAGTTTCTGGTGTTGTACACAATCAAACGCCTTTGAGTAGTTTATAAATGATAAATATAGATTCACATTAAACTCTCTGCATGTCTCTATTATTAATCTTATATTGAATATATGATCTCTTGATCCTCTTCCTTGCCTGAAACCAGCTTGGACCATATTGATTTCTTCTATTTTCTTATGAAGTCTACCTATTATGATTTTTTAACAGAATTTTACTGGCATGACTAATCAGGGCAACAGTACTGTAGTTTGTGTATAATTTCACGTTACCCTTTTTTGGCTGTGGTATGAATACAGTTCTTTTCCAGTGTTTTGGCCAAATACCTGAATGCCATATTTTTTAATATAGTGCAATATAGATTGTTGCACATTCCTTCCCTCCTGGTTTAAAAAGTTCAGCTGTTATCTCATCACATCCTGGTGATTTACCATTTTTCAGATTCTTTATGCCCATAAAACGTCTTCTATTGTCGGTTCGGGTTCTTTCTCCTCCAATAATAATTCACACTGTTGATTTCTGCTTTTACAGTCGGTTGTTTCATACATTCCTCTGCAATATTCCTTCCATCTCTCTAGAATTTCCTCTGTCTCTGTTAAGGTATTCCCCATCTTATCACGAATTACATTTAGCTTAGGTGTGATATTTCTCGTCAATGTCTACATTTCTTTAAACATTTCACTATCTCTTCCCCACTTCTGATGTCCTTCTATTCTTTCACAACAATCTTGTATGTATTGTTTTTTGTCTTATGTTTCTTTGTACTTATTTTGTTAAAGATTTATATTCCTCTTTGTTGTTGTTTGTTCCATTGCGTCTTCATTTCTCTACGTTGTTTTATTAGTTCTAGTGTGCCTGCTGTAAGCCATCCATTCTTTTGTGTTTTCTTTACTGGAACCATATCTTTAGCTGTTGTTATTAAGATATCTCTGGCCTATGTAGCCAGATCGTCTGGTGTCATCTCCTCCTGCACAGCCATCAGAATTTCAAAACAGTTCTTCACTAAGTGCACTCATATCGGGCGAAATTCCTGAATCGGCTTAACCCAGAGGTTAAGACACTGCTGGCGAGACTCTTCTGATGCCGCGCGTGGAGTGAAGCTCCTCCCGGCCAAATAGGAAAATGCGGAAAACCAATTAGGGTTGCTGTGTGGCGTCGAAGTGAAAAGGTGATGGAAAGGATAAAGTGAAGCTTAATCGGTATGTCCAGTAGTATCGCGGCGAGAGCTACTCATGCCACGGCACCTCTGCTCAAGAGGCCAGCCCCGTCCGAAATACACCCATACTGGTGAAGTATGCCTAAACCGACTTACACCAGGGGTGAAACTTGATGGCTACACATGTCACGGTACCTCTGCTCTAGATGTCGGTTGCGTCCTAAACACGCCCATACTGGGATAATATGCCTAAACCGGCTCAACCCAGGGGTAGAAGTCACTATTGGGGAGGATTCGTCCTCCTGGACAAAAGCTCCATCCTGGTCACAACTAGGAAGGGTAGCGGCCACGACCACAAAATGCTGAAGTCGGAGACATTGGACCAGGCAGTCTAGATGGGCAACCACCTCTCACCCGACGGGGATGTATGTGTATCCTAATCACACTGAGGTGTTCCGGTGAGAAAGTCCAACGCTGGACTGGATGGGCAACCATCATCGGCGGTGATACACGGGTATCTCAAAACATGTCGAGGTTTTCCAGTGAGATTAAACTGGTGCAACGAAATCCACGGTGTCACACCATCCCGCTTCCGAGACCCACCAAGAATACAGGCTCAAGCCCTGCGATACTTTGAACCTCCTGTGTTCCTCTCAAGGGTCCCTTTCGGGGACCACACTAGGGGACCACGGGACTCATCGAAGACCACAGGCGTAAATTCAGTAGGATCACAGTGCGGACTTGGTGGTAGAAGCGAACGAAGAAAGTAGATGTCTGCTAATGGTCCGTGTCACAATCAGCATCTAGTAAAGTTTTTGCTGATATTATACTTGATCTCCATCTTCTTTGCACTAAAATGTAATCTATTTGATTCTTGGTTTTCCCATCAGGTGATCTCCATGTGTAAAGTCTTCTTGGATGTTGTTTAAAAAGTGTGTTAGCAATCATTAGCTCATCTTCCATGCAAAACGCCATTAGATTGTCATCTGCCTCATTTCTATGTCCTATGCTAAATTTCCCTACAACATGTCCTTCATCTTCTGCTCTTTCTGTACCAATGTTAGTTTTTATCTATACGATTCACTATTGTTTTCATTTCGTTTAATGTGATTCACCTAGGCTGACATTATTTGCCGGATTGGTAAGTTGGTATCAAGATTTATCACTTCTTTTGGGTGTGGTAATTTAAGTATTTTTAAAAGTATTTGGCCTATCTTTGTTTTTGGATACTTGCTGTGAATAGGGTGCCAGTTTTTATAATAAAAATATTTGTATGAGTGGTATTTCTTTGGATGTAATAGTATCTGTTAGCATATTTTGCATTTTATACAGAGTTTTGCTATCTCCTGTTTCTGCTGTGTTCTCTGTTTATTTTGCCACTCGTATCTCTTCTAGCTTTACTTTTTACTTAATTGTTGAATTCTTTGCATGCTGCCTTTTTCAAATCTTTTCTAAGACCTGACTTCACACTCAACATGACAAATCTGACTGCTCGTCTTTCCATGTGTAATCCATTATCATTGCTTTTCTGGTTTTTTTTGCAGTCTGGCACTTGCTTGTGCTGCTGTGATTATGGCAGTTGTGCAAGAATTCTATACTTCATCTATATCTACCTCTATTACCTCACTGAGTCTGCAAAAACACAGGTAAGTTCTTCTATTGATGTTCACTTTCTGTAGGCTGTGAATCTTTCTGGTCCCTGTTTCTTGTGCTGGCTTTTCAGTTTTAGTCTTTTCCCATACACAGGTTATGATCATTGTTGACATTACATCTATCAGAGATGTTCTGAATTGCTTTCTAATAAAAATGGTCTATCTGGTTTGTATTTCTATCATCTGAGGATATCCATGTTGTTTTATGTATCTCTCTGTATGGAAATATTGTTCCTCCTATGACCATGTCCTCTGTTAATTTCAATTAATCTTTCTCCATTCTGATTTACTGTATGAATTCCATCTTTCCACATTACTTTTTTGACACCAGTGGTATCCTTTCCAACCTATGGCAACTAGAATGTCGTGTTTATGGAATTGTTCATGAGTTGTAGTTGGTGGTAGAAGTTGTTTTTTATTTCATGATCTGCATTTTTTGTGGGTGCATAATATTGTATGATTGTCATTCTTCAAAGGATTGTATCATGCTCATATGCTACTGTTCATAGAGAAGTTCTTAGGTTTAGTTTGTTTGTCTGATTGCTCATTTCTTTGTTTGTTTCTTTTCAGTTAGCGCATAATAGAATAATAATAATAATTTTCTTATCTTATATCTTATATCCTTCCCGTGCCGTTAAACGTCACATAGGGCTAGCAAAGTAGTTCGCCAATTTCTCCTGTCTTCGGCGAGTCTTTCAACATCATCAAAGGATTTTATGCCTGTTAATTTGGCCTCTCTTAATAATGTCCTCTTCAGAGTTTCACGCGGTCTGCCTCTTTTTCTTCGGCCTGTTGTGTATAATAATAATAACAGTAAGAATGCTATTATTATTGTTATCGTTAAGCTTACAGAGAACTATGGAGAACACTCAGCAAGTAATAATAATATGATATGATGTTCGGTTCAATTCATTCCAATGTGTGTGGGACTTGGATAGTTTAACAAAAATAAACAAATGTAAATGATCATGGTAACTAGACCTGACAGTAAAATGCTAGTTTGTGTATAGATGTTGATAATTATTTGAGTGAATAAAATATTACTTTTATGAATTAGAATTAACACTTAATTACTTTTATAAATCAGAATAAATGCTTTATTACTTCAAGTTTCAGAGATGAGGTCTCATTACTTTTATTTTCATTTATTTTTATAAATCAGAAGAAGTGCTTCAATATTTTTATGGATCAGAATATGACCTTCGTTACCTTTATGAAGGGAATAGAGGTTTATGAATCAGAACATTTTACAAATCAGAATAAAAGCTTAGTTACTTTTATTAATTACTTTTATAAATCAGAACACAAGCTACATTACTTTATAAATCAGAAAATAGGCGTTATTACCATCATCACCTTTATTACCAATGAATCAGAATAAAGGCTTCATTACTTTCATCAGTCCTATAAGGGGTTTCAGAGTAGTGAAAAACTCATTTCGGTAAATAATTTTCGTTATGTTATTCTTTTTTTTTAGGAACATAAATGAATGATTCATTCACATTTTTAAAAATAGATAACCAGTCCTTTTGTGTTAAAATATTATATTCGCAGCGTTTAGGTCTGGTACTACTATTAATTTGCTAATATTTTTTTTTACAAGTAACAGTGCAGCAATAGGAAGGGCTTCAGTTGTTGTATGCCAAAAGCTGTGTGAAAGATTCGGCGAACATTAGTTTGTTTTTTTTTTGTTGAGAAAGTTAAGAATTGCTCATTGGTCTGTCTTTACTCCACACACAAAATTATTGTTATGAATATATACACTCTCTCCGTTTCACTCTTTCTGCCAAGTAAGTCAGTCAGTTTGTGTATCAAAGACAAATTGATAAGACACAAGATCATCTTGTGAATCACAAATGTTTAATTAATATTGAGACCAATAGGCAAAACAGGTTATTTCGTTACTTGGAAAAAAAAAGTTTGCACGTCAAAAGCGTGTGAACCGACAACAGTTTGAGAACGATTTGGCTGTGAGAGATTGCATTAAATACTTTTTTTTACTTTCACACAGATGCTTTTGTGACCTCTCATTTGGCCGCTTGGTAGTGGACTGAACTCCCTCTACTGAATCGTGGCGTGATGTAGTCTTATAAACGCCTCCTGCTGACCAGTCACAGTGATTTATATAGATGCTGACCTCCCTACATAATGTAATAGCAGGTGATTTAAACTGCCCTGGTTGTAGATGTCAATGTTTGATCGGTGATCAAAAGATTTGGACTTCTAGGCGCTATTGCTTGTCCACCTCGGGAGTCAGGGCAAGGTGAGAAGTCAGAAGTGAGAATATGAGAGAAAAAAAAAGACTTCTCCAAAATATTCTGCATAGAGCTTTAGCTGTATGAAGAATAAGTTTTTTTGAAATTAAGGTACTGTTATAGCTGACAGAAATTATATTAAAGAAAATGGTAATGGGATTTAAAAAAAAACACAAAAATCTCAAAATTTAGAGAAAGTTGAGAACCTAGACGAAAAGGGCTACTATGATAATAGTTGTGACAAAAAATGCAATAAAACATTGACAGTCAGAGCTAGATCTATGATCTCGCTATCGTCTATAGTTCTTAATAAAATGCTAACATCGTAAGGGACAAACAAACGAAATAATAATGTTACAAATTGTTATGTTACATAAGATCCATTGTCTCATCAAAAACGTTCTACATACTGTGTCTTCCCCGAAATATCTTAAAAATGCCTGGAAAAAATGAATTATACTGGAGCTAAATAAGTCTGCATATCACAACAAAAGGAAGAGAAAAGAAAGAAAGAGCTTTACATCTGGTCAAATTTACAACATGCCTGTGAATCCGCTTTAAGAAAACAGCTACTAATTTATTACATATTTTCTCCACACACATATATATATATATATATATATATATATATATATATATATCTGTGTGACTGTGCTCTGTGCCACTCTTTTAGTCCATCAGGTATCTTGTTTATTTGCCTTCCTCTGTTCCTTTTTTCTTCCAGTTGTCATTTAGTGTTCTAGTTTACCACTTCTAACATGTCCTGTTAAAACATTCCATCTGGAATGTTCTGAATTTTGCCATAAATTTTGCCTAGCCTCGTTTAGACCCTCTTCTTTTGGCTGTCCATGATATTCTCATAATTTTTCTTATAAACCGCCGCTTCCAGTAGATTTTGGGTGCTCTTTGTTATTGTCCATGCTTCGCATCCATATAATAAAGTTCGATGTAACACTTTCTCATGTTCTCTTTCTGGTGTTCATCAACAGAGCTTTTATGTTTTTCATTTTCATAAATGCTGACTTCGCTTGGACTAATCTGCTACTTATTTCGTTTTTGCATTTTCCGTCCTGTGTTATTAGTGTTCCTAAATACTTGAATTTATCCACTTGCTTTTAATTCTGTGCCTTTTACATCGATGCTACATTTTGCTGGTGCTTCTTTCATGGTTGACTTCTGTTTACAATGTCCATTCTCCTCACTTTTTTCTATGATCTTGTCGCCAGCTCATAATTAACTCTTCTTCGCTTTGGGCTATTAGTGCCGTATCATTCGTAGATCTTTTTTAGGTTGTATCCTCCCACTGCTATAAAAACGATTGTTGTTGGGTACCCCTAATAATGTGTTTTGTTTTTCTTCTCTATGTTGATGGTTGAAATTGTTGACTTGTTGAAGACGTTGGTCTCTGTGATTGACCTAGCAGCCTCATTTCTGTTATATTGATATTCTCTGTGTAACATTACATAACCCAGGAACTGTTAAGGTAGAGTCCATACGCGACTGTGGATCGTGTAAAAAAATCAACTGAATATGTCACCTCACAGTTGCGTTACAAACATAAATCAACAACTACCTAACTCTGGGCACTACAGGATAAATCAAATTTATTAATGAAAGCCATTTGTTTGTGAATGTTGCCAGAATGGGAGTATGTGAAAGACTGATGAAGTTTTACAATTATATGAAATGGTGCCCGGGCGACTTGACGTCGCCATGGGACGACCTCTTACATGGCGGGATGGTGAAGGATATTGCTTCTTACCGATATTTCTACACTCAAAACTAAAAATCTTAGGAACTGTCCTGAAAAGGACAATCTTACCAACCACTAGGCATTTCCATAAGAACAGACTACAAATTTAATTACTACTATTACGAGAGTACAACTAACTAATTCATTCATTCATTTGCATGTCCCTTGCGGAACTTTGCCTCCCTAACAGCACTCCTGTAGGCTGCCCCTGTTGTGAGCAAGATGGCCTGCTGCTGATGCATCCATTTGCAGATCATCAACGATGTCTTGCAGCCATCTTCGCCTTGGTATTCCTCTCTTTCTTTTTCCCATTATGTACCCTTCCAGGACGGTTTTCTCTAGATTATAATGACATTTAATGTGTCCAAAATATTTAAGTTTTCTCTAGTTAATCCTCTTTACTAGCCAGCCTTCTTCTTGTAGTATGAATATATTTGTTCTTTCTTGTGTCCATGATATTTGAAGAACTCTTCTGTAGCATTTACATTCAAAGGCATTTATGTGTTTCTCAGCTGTTTTGTTAAGTGTCCAGGTCTTACGGGCATATGTTGCGATGGGAAAGATGCATGCTCTTAAAAATCTTATTTTTGTAGTTCTGTCTGTTCCTCTCCACAGATTCTTTAGCTGTTTTACTTTCTGAAGAGCGATAGATGTCCTCTTTTTATTTTCCCTCATTGTATCTCCATTATTAGTTAGCAGTGATCCAAGATATTCAAAACTCTCCACTTCTTCCAGTTTTTCCTCATTGATATATATATCAGCTGCCTTGTTTGTTTTGTCAGTTGTCATCAATTTAGTTTTCTTCGCATTAGGATAGCGGTTTTGCTCTTCACTATTCTTCACTAGTACAACTAACTACTAACTATAAATGAAAACTTCTATGAATCTATATTCACGGAAAAAGTAAGTGTGCAGTGGTGTCAAGCGCGCCAGTCATGTTGTCATGAGTGAAATGAAATCAAATTTGGCACGAAGTTTTGTCTGAGTGATGTCCACTTCCCAATGCTGCACGAAGGGATAACCACAGCTCCAGTGAAATCACGTGCATTAATCCATGATTGGTTACTGATCACGGATGAATTGAGGGTAAGTGTGTAATTCTGTTCTCAGAGATCTCTTCATGTAATTGTTGAAGAAAAGAGTAGTGGAACTCCAACGTAAACATCTTTTTTCATCATGCCAAGACGAACGAACACCAGCGAGAAATAGGTGTTGGGATGTTAATTGCTGGATCAACAGTAGCAGCAGTATCTCAACATTTTAATGTTCAGAGAAGCACAATATCACGCATTCAAAGTCGTTTCAACCAAAACTGTTCTGTTGCTGACCGCCATAGAAGCGGTAGACCACGAGATGGGTGACTTTGAACAAGACTGCTACATCCATAGGCTGTAACAGGCTTCTCCAGACAACATGGACTGCCAGCAACATGCCAGGTTTAAGACGTGTGTCGGGCAGGACAGTGCGGAACAGACTCAGAGAGGTAAATCTCTTACCTCATAGGCCTGCACTTAAACCAGTACTGACAGTTCGCCACAGACAAACCCGCTTGACCTGGGCCAGGCACCACGTGGCATGACCTTATCATCAATGGAGACGGATTCTATTCACCGATGAGTCCAGGTTCTGCCTGCAAAGCCATGATGGGCATGCTTTAGTGTACAGGCGAAGAGGAGAACGCTTTGCGAATAACTGTGTGCTAGAGGTGGACAATAGGAGAGGAGGCAGTGTAATGGTTTGGGGAGGAATTTCCTATGCTGGTCGAACAAACCTAGTCTTCCTCAATGGCAGCCTTATAGGTTTATGATACAGAGATGAAATCATTACATGCCACGTAATGCCTTTTCTGGATACTAATGGACAAGGCGTGATACTGCAGCAGGATAACGCTTGTCCACATGTTGCACGTGTGGTCAGGGACCACTTTCAACAGCATCAGATTAATGTCTTGCTATGGTCAGCAGTTTCATCGGACCTATCACCCATCGAGCACATTTGGGATGTACTGGACCGCAGGTAGCTAAAACGACACAATCGTCCTATTACCAAGCAGTAGCCCAAGCGTTGCAAGAAAAATGGAATAACATGCCTCAACAATTGATACGTGTCATTGGTTCGATGAGAAGGCGGTGTCAAGCGGTGATAACTGGCCGAGGAGGACACACGCGATATTGAAATCCTAATTTTCTTTTCTTGGTGTTGTGACCTACATTAGGTAAGTTTTTTCATTTTTTTGTTATAATTTTATCTGTTATTGGATAATAAAACATAACGTGTGCCAAATTTTATTTCAGTCATCACCTGAGCACGTTCATGGTGCTTTTTAAAGCATTGCATACTTACTTTTTTCCCCACGAGTATACATTTTGAGGCCTCTCACTTCTCCGGTCCTAACCGTTTTTTCCTTGTCTGCTTCTTCCTGCGTCTCCTACCAATACGTTCATTACAAGTACAAATGCGTGCAACTTTTCAACGGGTTTTCCCTCTGCAAACTCCTACAAATATCCAAACTTTACTTTCTGCAGGGGAGACTACTACCTTATTATATAGCCAACCCTATTACCTAATCCTATACTGTTACAGCTATTCAAGTCATGATTTCAATGTGTCTCATAATCCTTTCGCTATCAGGTGATAAGATCAGGTGATAAATCGCATCCTTGCCGTACTCCTTATATATTCGGATACTCTCCTATTTGACTATCAATCCTGATTACAGCTATTTGTATAATATATAACTGTTTTATGATTCTCAGGTCTTTTCCTATCTATATTTATGACTTTTACCATCTGTACGATTTATTTGTCAAATAAATCAAATGCTTTGCAATAATATATAGAACATAGATACAGATCTTTTTTCAGTTCTATGGCCCGTTCGATTAGTGATCTTATGATATATATTGCATTACCTGTGCCTCTTCATTCACTGAATCCACATTTTTCTGCAATTTCTGGTCTTAACTTTTCTTTTCTCTGTATGATTATGCGACATCAAAGGGGGCATGGGCATTGACAACACGCTCAGCGGAAAGAACAATCCAGGAAGATAAACGGTGCCTTTGCTACGGCCACAAGCAGGAGATGATGGCAGTAACGAAAGCATTCGTATGGCTGTAGTCACAAGACTAAACCCGTGTCTGCATTCTAAATGATTTTTGGGTGTGATCCAGAGGGTTGAAGTACCCTGTCTGAGCCACTCTTTGTCCTTTTTTAGTACACTACCTGTGTACGCAGGTAGTGGCTTGAGTCTTTGCAGAGATCAACGATTCACAATGCCACCTTCATCTGTTAGCGTTCAGAAATGATAAAGCTGATAGGTTGGTTGGCTCTACATTTCATCGCAGATGGGCAACCACTGGATCGAGTCGATATTATCAATACGCTGATATAGTGGAGAAGAGAAGCGAATCTATATCGCTAATGACAGAGCTGGGAGTGTAGATTGGCACAGCTATGAATGAAAGGAATATGGGGCGTGTGAGAAGACCTGTAAGCCAACATATAATGGGTATATCAGCAGCAGGACGCTGATGAATATGTTGAGGGGTGGATCTGAGCACCTCTGGATATACTCGGACTGCAGTGATGATGATCCAGGTCATAGACCTCTGCTTACGTTTTATTTTACAAGAAAGGTTTTTGATAACTGTCGTATGCTTCACATCAACCAGAGAAATTATTTCATGCACGTCACGAAATAAAGCAGAAAGCACTATAATCTTAGGAACTGTGAGGTTCTTGAGAATACGGAAATCAAGTGAAAACATCGATCCATTCGTTATTGCCATTTCAAGTTGTTTTATTTACATGAAAGTATCCATGTTGTAGACGCTCAGTGTATTCCTTATGTCACTTTGTTGGCAGAACGCATGAGCAAGCGACTTCATGCCCATCATATTGATAGATGCATGACCAAGCCGCTTCATGTGCATCATGTTGATATATGAGTGATCAAACAGCTACATATGAGTTATTTTATATATTTTCCGTTTATCTTGCACTTTTTATTCTGTCTCTTTTTCTCTCTCCTCTTCTCCCCCCCCCCCCCCCCCCGGAGATCAGCATTTCACATTTTCATCACTTAATAGTTTCTGTATATGAGACTCAGCATTTATCGATTGATGTTTTCACCACTGTATGTTTCTGTCATTTGATTTACCGAGACGACTAATATACATCGTTTATGGACATGAATATGGACATGAGAATATTAACATAAAATTCAACTCATTTGCCTAAGTTTATCTTTATGAATAAGATGTATAAATAATTAAAAATAACTGTTAAATCCATTTAACAGTTATTTTAAATTATTTATAGATCTTATTAAAAACAATTTATTTTATAACAAAAATATAAATTCCATATAAATTTATATAAAATTCATCTCACCCCCACTACAGCTGAATTTAACTGACATTTGGTCACGGTAATGTTTCATTTAGTTATCTGATACACAGTAGTGACAAATATCTAAGGTTGGTCCGGCTTCATATGGTTCTATAGGAATGCCACAGGTTTAGATTTCAATCATTCATGTTTCCAGAAAACTTTAGTTGACACTCAGGCATCATGTGCCTTTTGAAAAAAGCGGACTTGCTCACACTCGAGGATTACCCTCGAAAAAGGCTGACTCCGAACTTATTTATACGTTTTCATCTTACTTTCTTATTTGCTGCCACGGTGGTTCAGTCCTGTGGCGCCGGGCATTATCGCCGGAATATATTTTGTTGCTTAGTTGTCTGATGTTGCCATGTTTTCATGATTTTCATTGCTCAGTTTCTCATTACTCAGATGATTCCATCCCTATAATTGTCATACTAAACTTTTCATGGAAACATATCGTGTATTGGCTGCAGTTTCAATCAATGGTATGCGTTATTGCTGTTAGTAATTTTGTTTGGATTGACAGTCATTTAGCCGGCTTGTCAGTGACAATAATTGATATTGGCTTGTCATGCTTGTCTGACAGATAAGTCAGTACAGCACTTTGCTGCATTGGTGTTCGTTACAGCGTGTATGTATAACATTTTCTTGTCATTATACTGTTTCAGTAGTTGCCGTTAGTGAAACACTGATATAGTTTAGGTGCCATTAAGCAGGACTAGTACTGCTTCAGATACACATTTTTTTCTTCTACAAAGCGGTGATGCACCTTGCATATAACAACTAAGAAAGATGATCTTTTCATGGTATTTTCCTTTATTACAAGGACACACATTTATAATGAAATAGTTTATTACTAAATTTTTTTTATCACACTTTTCCTCTTTGCTACTTTTCTCTTTCCAACCTTTGTCATTATTTACTCCAGCATTTTATCTCTTATATTTTCTTTCACTTCTTTCACTTTAAGCTGAGCCAGCGTGCTCTGGCGCACAAATTTTTAGCTCTTGGCGCATAGATTTTTGGCTCAATACACAAGCTTGCGATGTAACAACGAAGTTTGTTCCTGATTCGCGTACAGCTTTAATACTAATAGTCCGTTTGGTTCACGAAGCTGAATTTTTGCTCGCAACACTCTACTCCTTACAGAACACATTGCTTGTGATTCTTTTCCTGCCGAATGTCATATTTGTCATCAATTTTCTTTTGCGATGCTTATCATTATTTACATTTATTTTATTCGTTGATTTTATTAATTCACATCTACCCCCCCCCCCCCCCCAAACGCAAAATTCAATCTTTTTTTTCGCTTGTTCTCTGCTGAGATCTTAACTGACCATAGCTGTAACTTTCATTTACTTGTTAAATACATTACTGCTTATTCCATTCCCCTAAATACCCGAAATCTCTGTGCTGTTTATTTTACTTAATTTATTACATGTGGATGCTTCTTAATGATATCCACGATTAGTCCTCACACCATTTCTCCACATTTCTTCTCAGAGATGCGTCGTCGATTTATGGTTTCCAAAACTGCGATATGTGTCCACTAAAGTCGCTGCGTGGCTGTGATTGGTCTGGATGAGCTCATGTGTTGGAGATTCAGGCCAATGGCGTGATAAGCAACACTTGCAGGATGAATGTGAGGAGATCTGTCGGATGCTGCCGCGGATGTTGTTCGACATCATAACGTATATGAGTGGATTTATACATGACTGGAAGTATGGGAGACAGCTGAATATCAGCTGTGAATGAAGAAGGCAGAATTAATCACAGATGGAGTAGTGACACATTCTGAAACCTGAATTACAAGAGTGAGAAAGCAGGATACCATTCTTCAAACAAATGGGTTAAATAGAGAGTGAGGGAGTTTGGGGTATGCAGAATTAGATTTGAAGTATGTAACAGAGCACCAGCTGTAGAAGAAAGAAGAAAAGAAGAAAGAAGAAAGAGTCGGAAGTGGCTGAGCTCCAAGGACAAGGAAAATCTTTCAAAAAGTTAAGTTTTTTTGTGAAGTTTTAAAAAATATATGTTGGGGAAAAAGACAATTAATAAAATTTCTAATGAACAGAACTTCTCATGCATAATCTGAATTTATTTTCTTTCAAACCGTTCTACAGGGCAAAGCTCAGACTGACGCTACACCTTTCTTTCATACGCTTTATCTCTAGATCGTTCAAATACTTTTATTTTCCAAACTAACAGTCATGCTAACTCGTCTTTGAACATTCTTCTTCAAAACAGACTCCAGATCATGGTACTGGTATGTAGTTCACCTGCGAGCTTTGCTACAGTGACAGAAGCAGGAAGTAGTTTTAACATAAAGATGGAAACAGTTATTACAGTAAGTGAAATTCGAAGTCTCTTGTGAAAATTTAAGCAATATAGTTTCATTGATTCACTTAAATCTGAAGTACCCATGATGCATGGAGTCCCGTATAGACCTCTTTTTAAATTGTTGCTTTTTGGGCTACTACATTTCAGAGCTGTCCCGAACTGCCAGGCACGTTATCTTCAAGACGGTGCTGTCTCAGCTTGAATATTTTGTCTTTTTCTGTTGTATCATATTCAGGGGTCTTCATGTACAAGTCTCCACTAACGCCAGAATAGAAAATTACGTATTTTATAATTCAGATGTTATTTTTTAATATAGAAACCCTTAGACAAGGAAGCTGCCACCATCAGATAATCCTCTGCCTTTCGTTTGCAGAGAAACAAATTTTCAGATAAAAGAAGAGCTAATTATCTCCTATATCTATAAAGAATAATTATAAGCTTAAACAAATGAAAATGCAGGATGTAAAGCCTTAACAGAAGAGATCGGAACATGACACGCAGACTACAAGCCAATCTACATGAAATAAATGCTGTCAAAAACCCCACTCTGCACATGTAAACTGTCTGCAGACTACACAACACATCTTGTAAGCCTGCAAATAAAGAGCCCAAACCTGGTTCCGGGAAGACAGACTGATGGACAACTGTGTGGTACAAATGAAGAACTTCTGGTGACGATAGGATTTTTGGAGACAACCTGTCCCTTTATCGAGATAGCAGAGCACATCATATACAACTGAATGAGAAATAATAACAAAAAGAAGAAGAGAAGAGGCAATTTAATTGTTGGTTTACTTATAATGAACTTTTATTTATTTTCATCTCCAGTTCTACAGCTTCATTTTGGCCATTCTATCTGGGCAAATAATGGAGGAACCGAGCCAACGGGAGCGAATGATGGGAAGTATGATGTCATAGGCTGGCAGAGGGAGAGACCAGACAGGACGGCCATTAGCAATTTTTATGTCGGTTGGACAAGCTGCCGTCAGTCCTGTGAAATACAGTATTTATCACTGAATGTCTCGAGAAAGCTAGTGATAACAAATGCTGAAGGTTGATGAGCAAAGTACGAGTGACCAATGTGGCAGAGAGTGGAAATAAAGACGGCGACTCATGGCCGAATCGACAAGAACATCGGCTGCATCATACACATTTTAGATTTAAGTGATTATTGGAGGGTGGCAAGATTATTTGCTTTGTGAGGTCTGGCCGAATTAGGAGAGCCTGAGAAGACTGAAGGAGCAAGTGAGAGTGTGTTCATATGAATGTGTGTTCGATATTGAAGAGAAATAAATGGATTCATCTGATTCATGTTTTATTTCATGCTATATGTGTATAAGCTGTTTTAGAACTTCCTTAGTTTCTTTTAGTCACAGTTACTAAATTAATACATGTGATAATTTCTACAATTATTCCACGATTAGCCACTCGAAAAATAGTTTGCTGTCGGTTAAAATATCGACATGGTGGCACATCGAGATACTTACAATACATATAAATGCTGTATGAGTGTACAAGATGCTGACGTGAAACTTTTTCATGACTTGCACGATGAGTTTTGGACCCCAGCAGAAGAGAAATACAGCAATGATGATAATCAGCATTTTAATCACCTGAAAATGCATATGTGAAAGCTTATTATTGGCATCAAGCAGATAAATGACATGCTTGTCAATCAACATAAAGTTACTGTAATGGCTTTTGCAGAAAAGGCATCTGAACACTTCAAAATAACAGAACTTCAGTTACTCAGATGTACTTTAAAAAAAAAGAAAAAAATAAATGAATAGAACTTCCGAGGAAGTCGGAGAAGGAAGACAGTAAATGATATGATACGATCGCATAGTAAAAAGTTACTATTTGCTCTGATGGGAAACAAAATCAAGAATCTGTTTGTTGTATGTTCGACAAACGCTTTTATTGGCACACAACTGATGATGTACATACAAAAATTTTTATTTTGGTTTGTTTATCAACCCCAAGTTCTGTTCCCATGACCTTGGAGATCATTCTTTACTATTATGTGTGTTTCGGCTTTTACTAGCCAAAATTCCATTCTGGCGGCCAATTCGTCACAAACATGATTATCTCATAGAGTGCCTTCTGTTTTCTTGAATTTTTCATTACAAGATCCAGCTTTCAAGTGGGTGGTATTTTGACATATTTGAGAGAAATATGGCGGAAGTTTCTTGTAATTAACCACCATAAATAAATCATGACAGGATTGACATTTTTCTTGTTACTTTGAGAATACATGTACATTTAGAGCAGTCATCTGTCCATGGACAATAACCTTTTTAAAAAAGCCCACTGTGTCTTCTCTGGTTTAATTTCGCATCAGAATCTTCTCTGACCTGTGTATGTATTAATGATTCCAAATTACTCTCTTCATCAAATCCTGCCTAGTTTCATTTATTCTCCCCCCCCCCCCCCGCGCGTCCTCAGACTTTCATTGATCAGCTGTTTTTTTTTTAACCTGACCTATCTTTTAGCTGCGTCTGCGTAAGCGTGTATTTAATCATTTCATTGTTTTCATTCGTTATAACTTAATATAATCCGCATATGAACTAACTTAACAATGGAAGTGATGTAACTTTTAAATATAAAAACTACACAGAGGAAAGACCAAATAAGAAACCAGCATGGATCAATCAACATGGTATGTTAGTTTAAATCAGAGAGATCTTGGTGACTCGGATAAGTGTTTGGACTTTAGCGGAATCAGTAATTCAAGCAGAGACTCACTTGTTTTCTAGCATGCAACGCTTCCGCTCCAGCCCGCAGAGATGGACTAGATCTGAGTCTGCACTGAGGGCTCTCGTTTCTGAAGGTCGTTTGATGAGAGTTTTCAGTACGACAGGAATCAAATCTAAAGCAGACGTGAACAGACAGAAATGTCCACAGTGGTGATGTTTACACATAATGAAAGTAAATGGATTTTTACAAATAGGAAACAACGAAGCTTTCATACAGTAAAGTAACAGTATGATTAGATTTCGAAAAAAATCGTGTAAAAGTGCTTTGTCTATGATTGTGTCGAGGTCTAATCATACAACAAAGTGTTCTGTTACTTTGATGTTTAACAAAAACTATGGAAAGCCTGAATGTTGACTCAGAATCGTTGCATGTCATAATTTTGTCTTGAAAAGATACAGCCATGAAAATCGATAAATGATATTTATAAAAATCCGTGATAGTACAAGGCAAATCAATTACTAATCGATCATTTCATCCTTATATCCGTTCATACATCCTTCCATTATATTCCCAACAATATAACTGCAATTTGCTTTCCAATGAATGTTTTCCTTACAGACACAACTATCAACTGAGCAATTTTTTTTGTTGCAGAATAAAATGAAGAAATATTTTTGTTTTGTTTTGTGTTTTGTTATTATAGCTGTTGTTGGGCTAATTATTCAGTGCCTCGAAAATGATACTTGACATTATATATTTATGTTAGGTGTAAGCCGCCACAAAAAGAATGGGGAAAATGTAAGTCTTACACAATAGCATATTTGTACATTAAAAGTTATATGAACAGATTTAGTGAATTTTGTGGCATTTCCATATTCTGATTTCTGTTGAAGAGTAACAGCGGGCCTCGCTATCATTCAGATCTAGTTTTACCAGCGCCAGTCAATCATTGAGCATTGCTAGGTTTGCTGTATGTTATAGGAGAAATGTCTTCTAATCTAATACTTGTTAAACAAGCTTTTAAGCATAATCAAAATAAATTAGCGACCATATTCTCTAAAGCTTACTCTTTAATTAAGCATACAATAGAAAGGTTGATGAAATAACTAGAAAGATTTTGTCACCTGGCAGGTGACGTCAATGTTTTAAGCTGCCGCCTGCTGAGCCACAGAATGCAAATAACCCTGACGTAACAAAACAACAGAATGCAGGTGGGGATAATGAAGAGACTGGCAAGCTGCCAGATGGCGTAGAACAGCCGATCTTGCTTTCCCACTCCAACGTCTGCACAGAAAACCACAACAACCGAAGTGCTATTGTTATAGTATTCGTTTGTCTCTGTACCCTGATGGAGGAAAGAGAAAATATTATCTATAGTTTCTAGAAGGCAAATCTCGTTGTACGCAGGCGATTACTGTCTGCGTCATCATTATCTGTTCGTAGGCACACATTTATTTGCAAGGTCTTCTACTTGTTCTGTCTCTGGAACGACACGGTCTAACAAGCTGCATTGCGCATATCTTAATGTTGTACACTAATCTGTCCGCTGTTCGTTCACAAAATATTTGGCCCTAGACTTTTCCTTCCAAGATATATTTTAGAGGGCAGGCGATTAAAAATATACACCATTAAAAGCTACACACGACATAATCACATATGCTCTCATAATACAAATGTATTTATCGTTGAAACAAGTAACGCCGGCATTCATAATGGCTTTTTTAGTGGAATATAAATATCTTTTTTTTTCATAACTGCCTTCTAAGACTAAAAGAGCCAGTTTAAAGTAACATACAGAATATACATGTCTAAAGTGGCTATTTTTGTATGAGAAGGCAGTTTTGAAGGAAGGAGATATTGTTTACAGAAACTGTTAGGCATTATTTTCCCTACCAATATTTGGTGACACATGGACAATTTGAATAAATAGATATATAAAAATATACATGAAGCATTGCAGTAAATCTGATAACAAAATGTTAAAACTGTTCAAAATTAAAGTAGGAACTTATTCATGAAAATTGTTTTGAAAGAGTATGGATGGAATAATTTCTTTTAAAACAGAACTCTTTCAAAATAATCCTGGAGTGAAAGAGTTCATAATTTCATTGTTAAAAATTCGTTGTAACCTAATGTAATCTGCATATGAACTAACTAACTAACTGAACAATGGAAGTGATGTAAGTTTTAAATATAAATACTACACAGAGAAAATTGCATGTAAAATTTTACCATGGAGATGATACGAAAGTACCTATTTAGACCATATCGTCTAACAGAAAGATCTACAGAGAACTGCTTATTTGTGTTCCATTAACGGAAGACTTAAAAATCTACTAATCCACATAAGCATGCACTCGAATTGAAAATATATCAAGAGACATTCGTATAAAATAAATCGCCTGGTACCACACCTATCACATCTTTTTCCTTGATGTCTGCTCCCATTACACCCCTATCCCCCATGAGGAGGGAAGCTTAGCACTCCGCTATTTTCTGGATAATATTCACCCCACCACTAACATTGATACCATAATAAGACTCACAGAGCTGGTACTCAACCGAAATTCCTTTTGAAATCAATAGCGAATAGCGCCATGGGAACGAAAATAGGTCCCAGTTATTCATGTTTATTTATGGGTTTCCTGGAAGTCAAATTATAGGAAACCTACACTGGCAGGCTCCCAGAATTCTATAAAAGGTACATCGATGACATTGGAGTCATCAGTATGTTGAAGCACGAGCTAGAAAGTTTTATCGAATACGCCAGCTCACTTAATGAGAACATCAAATTAACCTATGAAATTTCTGACAAGTCTGTTAACCTTTTAAACATCAAAATATCTATTGGCACAGACACACGTCACCTCTGTATTTTAAAAGCCCACCAACAGCCACACGCATTTACTTTGCACCTGCTCCCATCCTGAAACTTGTAAGAACTTCATCCCATACTTCCAACTCCTCCGTCTTCGCTGCCTATGTCAGGATAACTCGGACTTTATGGATCAATCCAACAAATTATTATTATTTTTTCGCCATCGCCACTATAAAAAGAATGTCATTCGGAAAGCATTTATCCAGCTACTAAGCCGTGAAGAGGGATTCAGAAAAAAAACTTGTAACCTCATTCGACAGAGTCAAATTAGTACTTCCATTTCACCTACTTGGTTAGATGATTAAGAACATTCTTCATCTGCCACTAATCCAATTCGACCCCGATACACGAGACGTCTTCTCTGTTCTACTCTTATTAGGATACAAACGGGAACCAAAACTTAAAGACATCCTCGTCCACAGCCACTTGAAGCGGAATCTTGCATATGTTGGCACCACAAAATGTAACTGCCCTCTCTGTGTTGTGATGTAGCCCTGTAGTCTGGGAAACGAAAACGATCACCTTTGCCAAAACTATCCTCACTCTTCATGTGGGATTCACATCCGAGCCCCATAATGTGATACATGTCATCGTATGAAAAAGATGCAGGATAACTTATATTGATGAAACTGGTCTCAGATTAAGTGACCTCATGCAGAAACATCTGTATAATATCACCCAGCATGCTTCGAAACCAGTTTCTAATTATTTCAATGGCCCCAACCACAGAAGCAAATCTGATTTTCTAGTAACAGCTATCAAACAATGCCACGCGATGACAGAAGCCGCCTAGCGTTTGAGATCAGCTACATTCAGAAATATGGGATTCTGGTTTGAATATGGTTTGAACTCGCAATTCAGTTATACCTAACATAGCTCTCCCACAAGCATATTCTCTCTGTCCCAAGGTCCACTCCTTTCTCACTTGGTACAAAACCTCCTCTCGACATCAGATTACAACCCCTCTCCCCCAGCTGCAATCACCTGTTCCACTTTTTCCTGGCTAGATTACCATTATACCATTCTCTCTCCTTTCAGAGTTCCCCCCTCCCCCGCCCCCTTTACGATCCACCTATTACAGATCACAAGTCTCTATTTAAACATTCTGAATACTCCACCATGAGCATTTCTGAACACAGCCTCTTACAAGCCACAGCTAAGTGCTCTATTTGTTTTATTTACTCTATTTGTTCCCAGTCCTACATTTTTGGTATGTTAGCATTAATTTGAATTCATATTTTATCTTCTTTCTCTATTTTTTTTTGTATGACTAAGGTTCACACCGAAACGACACAACTGTGTGCTTGTTAATTAATAAATCTGTTCCTACTTTTTTTTTCCTAGTTTATGCACTTCGAAAATCTGATACACTTAACATTTTCTCCACAATCATACTCCCTCTCTGCTATGTTCTGCTCTCTCCTCACCTGTGACTTATATTCCAGAATCCCCTCACACTAGATTGCAATGCTCTACCCCAGTAACATTCATCTATTCCACCAACTATTCTCGGCAAGATTACCGTAATATTTCTCTCTCTCTCCCTCTCCTTTTCGCTTTCCCCATCCCTCTTTCCCGCCAGCCTACCAACATCCCAAGTCTCCATTGAAACATTCACATTACCTTGCGCACTCCCGTGTTACAAGTCACAGCTAAGTGTTCTTTTTACAAATTCTTTTTCTCTCCAGTTTTCTTCTCCATTCTTATTTGATGCACAGCATTCATGCGAATTTATATTTTATTTTCTTTCTCGATTTCTTTGCCCTGTTTGCTTGTGTATGAATAAGGCGTAAACCGAAAAGGCACCACTTTGCTCGTTAATTAATAAAGCTGTTCCTACTTTTATTTGCAATATTTACAACATTTTGATACCAATTGTTGATCCACACACAAAAATTTGCACCCAACTATGTAAACTAGCTACACGCCATTTTAATGGTGCAAGGTGCAGAATCATGTTATATATGAAACATTACTGCAGAGTGTGATTACTGATATCGATAATTATAATTATCGTTCATTTACCACATCTTTTATTTTTAGAGCATATCGCATTATGACCAAGAGGAGGGGCTTCTTCAGTTTCCTTCAATTAAAGCAGTATAGAAGGGAGGTAAGTAAGTATTCGAACGTTATCGTGCTCGCAAATCGGAGTGGACTGCCCTTGACTTTTTTTAGAAGGAGAAGCTTCGGAGAAAATGAAACTCCTTTTTTCTGATTGAATAAGGTGCTGGGGGTTTGGGCCCCTCAAGTGAACATGACAGAGTTCTGTTTGAGATGTGAAAAAAGAAGGAGGGCTTGTTTCTTCTGAGCTCGAATGGTTGTTCATGTTGGCTGAGTTATCATGTAGCGTTTTGGAAGCTTGGTTGTCGTTTTTATGACAAATGGCAGGAATCATTATGTAGTGTTTCGAATTCTTGTTGGAAGGTTATGCATGGATTTTTTGGAGCGATCGAGGTCAGTATGTTTTCCATTGTTTCAGTGTGTTAGGGTCCAATGGCACCGCAATTCGCTGGAATGGCTTGTGCGTTCATTTGTTGATTCTTCAGGTCGGTTTTCCATTTCTCATATATCTATTTGCAATCATTCATACACACGTTTGGGTTTTCATTGAACATTTTCAATGGTACTGCAAATTCTGACTTTTGTGATATTTGGAATCAGTGTAAACTGTGCCAATTGTCATTTATCATGACTGATTTGTTACTTGAGTTAGACTTGTCATGTTACGTATCTTTCTACTGAGTTTGACCTCGCCTAAAATCTCTAATTCTACGATTTTGGCTTCACTTAAAATTGCTCCCGACTCTAATTCCACCTTACTTAGAGTTCCTTCTGATTCTAATTCCGTGAATCCGACTTCATTTAAAATTCCTTGTGATTCCAAAACTGCGACTTTGAATCACGGTGTAAAGGTGAACACTACCCCGTTGAACATAGTGAAGGAGCATCAGGCTCTTCAGTACAGCTCCATGAAGAAATTAAATACATATTGTGGTGGTCTGTTTTGACTTCCAAGATATTCTTCCTGTCATCCTAGCTAGGTCATCTTGTTCCTTGCATATAAATGCAGTAATAGAGATGATCGTAATCTTATATCTTAACATCCTTCCAGTGCCGTTAAACGTCACATAGGGCTCACATGGTAGTTCGCCAACTTTTCTTGCTTTCGGCGAGCTTTTCAACCTCATCAAGGGATTTTATTCCCACTAATCTGACCTCTCTTAACTATGTGCTCTTTAGAGTTTCACGTGGTCGATCTCTTTTTCTTCGGCCTTTTGTGTTCCACTTAATAGCTTGTTTTGGGATTCTCTGACTATTCTCATCAAATAACCGATATTATGTCCATCTCCTTTTTCTGATCACCCATGAGGTAGGTTGTTCGCTCATCTGCCGTATCTCTGCGTTGTTCTTGAATTCGTTCCACTAGGTTGTTGCTCCCTCATCTGCCTTATCTCTGAGTTGATCTTCAGTTCGTTCCACTTTATAGTGAATATTTTCCTTAGGCATTTGTTTTCAAAAGAGTCTAATTTGTTGTCTGTTTCTTTAGTTGTTTTCCAGATTTCGCATGCACAAACGAGGTTGGATATTACATTTGAATTGAATAATCTTAACTTGGTTTTTGTGGTTATAACTTTTGATGGCCAAGATTCACGAGGGTCAATGCTGCTTTTGCAATTCGAATTCTAACTTCCTTTCTGGTGTCACCATCCTGGTCTATGCAGCTGCCGAGATACGCAAATTAGTTTACTTCTTCAACAACTGTTCCTTCAACGTATATTTTTCCTTCGTGGTTAATGAGAAGTTTCATTATTTTTTCCTTGTTAATCTCAAGCCCTTTTTTACTAGGCATTGAAGGCAGAGTATCCGTTTGTTCTTGCATTGATTTCACATTGTGAAATTTCACATTCAAGTGATAAGAGCTATGTCATCTGCAATATCAAGATCTTCTAGTTCGGTCCCATGTACCCAGTCAATCCCCGTTTTATCTGTGCAACATTTTTTAATTATGAAGCTTATGGCAATTCATAAAAGCAAGGGGGATAGTATACATCCTTGTGTCAATCTGGAACCATTCGCTCATCCCTTCTTCTGTGTTGACTGCACAAACATGGTCATTGTAGAGATCCTTAATGATGTTGACAATTTTAGATGGTATTCCATATATTCTTAAAATTCTCCGCAATGAATCTCTGTATGCTATCAAATGCATTTTTAATATGATAGCATATTATAGCATACATTAAAACAACATATACGAAATTTTGGGGCGATTTAGTTAGCCGATATTGATTTGTCATACTGCCGTAATGGTTCAGCGTTTGAGTTCTGCTATTAGCGCCCACCAATCTAATCAAATGTAGAAATGGTACTCGATACACAGCTGCTGCGAAAAACAGTTTCATAATGTACACTTTGCTCCTTAAACGTGTACGACGTGATCTAGTGATGGATATGTATGTGTGATAGTTTGTGTAAAGTAGTGACATACGACATCTAAAGAAACGAAACTACGTTGACTCTCTTGACGGCTCAAGAATAATCTCTACATTTAGGAATAGGTTTAAGCATCGGTCCAGCTCCAAGATCCCACATACATTTGTCAGGTTTAAATCACTTTTTCAGCACTCTTATGGACAGATAAAGACCTAGCATACTTCCTTACATCCATCCTCTAGCTTTAACAAGGCTACGACGTATTCTCTCCAAAATTCTCGCCAAAAACCCCTCTCGTGACAAAGTTTAATAACAAGTCAGTCACATGAGCAAATGACTAGCGTTTAAACTCTTGTTTAAACGTGTGTTAGGACTGAACAGCCACGACACATCTATGTACTGCTATAGCGAGATGGAGAATATATGCCTGTGTGGACGATACACTCCTGGATCGAGGGGTGTACGACCTTGACCGAAGCTTCATCGTCCATGTGATTTGGTAGTTGGTTTCGGGGGCGAATATATATTGGAACGTTGGCTTGATCAGATTAGATCGAGGTCACGGCTGGCGATGTCGTGTCTTCGTTGTGCTTGTATTATTATGCGTGGTTAGTACATTCTGCCGAACCCACCTCGTGGGTGTAGATTATGTGAGCTATATGTAGGGTTCTTGTATATATTTATCGATATGGAAATTCTGTATATGATTTCGGTGTGATTTATCGGTATATTGGATGAGTAACATGTATGATTAATATGATTCATTTATTATGCTTTTCGTGTTGATCGAGCGTGTGCTGTTTATACGCAGTTATATAACAGTTACATAGAGGTGGGATAAGTGCTATTGCACGTTAGATTCGTAGTGTAGGCTAGAAGAAAGCCCGGGACCTCATGTGCATCAGTTTTCAGTATACAACATGAGAAGTCATTATCTTATGATATTATTGTTAATTACCCTGCATTGCATTGATCTTGATCATCATGATGATACATGTCTTGATGTCATGTTGTTAGCAATGTCAGTTGTATTTGCTGTGGTGGCGTATAGTGAGATTAAAAAAATGCTGTGTCCTTAATTTCAGACTTGATGATGTGTACTGCATGTCAGTGTACTGCGTATTGATTAAATGCTTAGTATTTATGCATAATTAGCATACAATATATCAAGGACGAGAGAACCTGGGTTGGCGGTCATGATGGGGGAACTAGATTGGTCTCGAGTACGGTAGTACATTGCCAAAGATTGTTGATCTGTAACCATCTTGAGAAAATATTCCTCCAATTAATTATAAATGTAAACTTTTACACCAAACAAGTTTTACGCCTGCATAGCGGGTACATCAGACTTCATTGAAAACAGGACTGTAACTGAATGAAGGAAAAACGAGGTATCCTTGTAGCCAGTCGCACAAAAAAAAAAAAAACCAAACGATTCCGAACAAGTGAAAAGAGTGTGAAGAAAAAATTTTAATTTTTAAACGTATGTTTATTATTATTATGTTTCCACTATTCCCGTCTATGTTTTGTTTCAGAAATCTGCCCCCCCCCCCCCCACTACCATCGCGAGTTTTTGCATTAATTTCTCATTCAGTAACTAACCTAAGGAAATCCTTGTTTTGATTTTAGCAGAAGTATATGCTGACAATCCATTTCAGGAAATCCGGTGTTCAATGTTTGTAAATGCAAAATGTTATGGGAAATATTAGTCACGTGTCGCAACAGTTGCTTTTTTCCCCTGTACAATGGAAAAATTACGTTTTTCAAGAAGAATGCATCTTAACTGGTAAGATGCCACATTTAAGTTGCTAAATGATGTCTAAAAACTGGTCAAAATAGAAAAATGAATATTTTAAATGTTGAATTTTAAGATAGAAAATTATATTTTGCGGATTGTAACACTGGCCAATGAAAGTCCCATATATTGACACGTCACGCATCCTGTATGATTAGAGGGGAGGGGGAATGTTATAAGAGAAAATTATGGTCGCTATCACGAGAGGGCTTCATGAGTTTTTTTTAAAAAATGAATTGTTCTTTCTCTTCCTTACTCCACCATCTTACCCGTACCGTACAAGAAGTGTTAGCAAAGGCAGAAACCTGCAATTCTGGTCACAAATGCAACAACAGATTTCAGGCAAAACTAAAAGCATTGTAAGTGAACAAAGTATCTAGTCGCATGTGATGAAATGCCAAGGAACATGCAATGAAGCGGTCAAGGAGCCTGCAGTGGAGCTGTCTGGGATCAAGCGGTGAAGTTCTCAAGAAACGTGTGGTGAAACCGTCAACCAGCTTATAGGGAAGCCACCAACGAAGGTGTGCTGAAACTTTCAAGAAACGTGTAATGAAACTGTGTTTTTTTGTTTTGTATAATCCGTTTGACTTTGATACTGAAAATTCGAGCGGAGACAATTCTCAGAACACTTTCCTTGACGTGAATCTTAAAAAAAGGCGATTACTAAACTTTTTAGCCAGGAGATTTGATTGATTTCAAATTAAAAGTGATTGAAATGAGTACATCCTTTCTGATTGGAGGAAAGAAATTATCTGTAGAAAATAGAAGCAACATTTAAATCTCACCGTAAGACATTTGTGCAGGATAACTGTGACAGTAACTGCCGTGAAACTGTATAGTAGAGTAGATCTTGACGGAGATGTATGGTGCAGCTTTACGAAAACAGATAGAGCAAGGAAGGAAGGAAGGATGAAAAACTCTACGCTTTAGAAAAAAGAACTATTACTCAGTGTTAAACGAGATGTGATGCTATTTGAAAGTTTCTTTCAAATGATTGTTTTATAGAACCATGGTTATTTTTTGGGCAGAAAACTTCTTTCTTTCCTTTTTCTCCAAAGTTTAACTAATGTTGTGAAGGGATTTAATAAAGTACACCTCTTCCACATAGGGTGATGGTGTAATAATTATTTTAAGAAGCGTTTTTTCCTGTTTGTGCTATTTGTAACATTTATGTTAAATGCACATTTAATGGGTTATTTAGCCTTTTATTAAATGTATCTCTTAAATGGAAGTGGTTGGTTATTGGTTAAATACTTTCCGAATACTTTCTAATATTTTGGTCCGCGATCTAGTGGTTAGTACTTATCTGGATAGGGTAGGGGTTAGGATTTAATTATAATATTTCCGTTTGAAAACTTCTCTCTTTCTTCTCTCTCACTCTATTCTGCCCAGTAGGGGCTTTTTTGGGGCTATCTTAATGTACAATAGTACGATATCTGTTCTTTATTCTTTTCTCCTATTGGTTTCATCTTAATGTACGCTGGTACGATAAAACCTATATAATTAATACTTGTTCTTCTGAGGCTGTCTTGGACATCTCTCATAATGAATTCTTTTTCTCTTCTCTCATAAGCAATATTTAATCTCGACTTTCCATATTTCCAGTCAGCCCAGACTTTCGTTCTTTTCATTCTCTCCTTGGTAAATAAATAACTCCTCTAGGCGGTTTACACACATAAATGCAATCGTCCTTAATAAATAATAAGCTAACACAATGCAATCAAATCAAAAGATTGGTAGTAATCATATTATACCATACATGCAAACATAAACAGTGCATAACAACAACAACAACAACAACAACAACATGTCTATCAATGCAAAATGTGAATCCCAGTTACTAAGCTATTTCATTCATTCATTCATTTGCATGTCCCTTGTGGAACTTTGCCTCCCTAACAGCACTCCTCTAGGCATCTCGGTTGTGAGCAAGATGGCCTGCTGCTGAAGCATCCATTTGCAGATCCTCAACGATGTCTTGCAGCCATCTTCGCCTTGATCTTCCTCTCTTTCTTTTTCCCATTATGTACCGTTCCAAGACGGTCTTCTCTAGATTATCATAACGTTTAATGTGTCCAAAATATTTAAGTTTTCTTTGTTTAATCCTCTTTACTAGCCAGCCTTCTTCAATATTAAGGTCTTGTAGTACAGATATATTTGTACTTTTTGTGTCCATGATATTTGAAAAACTCTTCTGTATCATTTACATTCAAAGGCCTTTATGTGTTTCTCAGCTGTTTTGTTAAGTGTCCAGGTCTCACAGGCATATGTTGCGATGGGAAAGATGCATGCCATTAAAAATCTTATTTTTGTGGTTCTGTCTGCTCCTCTCCAGAGATTCTTTAGTTTTTTACTTTCTGAAGAGCGATAGATGTCCTCCTTTTAATTTTCCTCATTGTATCTCCATTATTATTTAGTAGTGATCCAAGATATTCAAAACTCTCCACTTCTTACAGTTTTTCCTCATTGATACATATTTCAACTGCCTTGATTGTTTTGTCAGTTGTCATCAATTTAGTTTTCTTTGCATTAAGATAGAGGTTTTGCTCTTCGCTGTTCTTTTGGACTAACATAATTAGTTTTTCCATTCCTTTTTTGTTGTGGACAGTAATACTGTGTCATCAGCATATCTAATCTCTGGTATTTCATAACCTCCAATTGCTATGGCATCGTAATATTCTTTGTCTACATCTTCTTTAACATTCCTCATTATATTTTCATTATACAAGTTAAATAAGTAAGGTGACAATATGCACCCCTTACGGACCCCTTGTTTTACGTCAAACCAAGTTGTTGTTTCACCATTTATTCTTACTGCTGCCTGTTGGTCTAGACATAGCAGTGATGTCAATTGTATCAAATGTGTTGGAAATCTCATTTTTTCCATTATTTCCCAAAGTTTCTGGTGTTGTACACAATTAAATGCCTTTGATTAGTCTATAAATGATAAATATAGATTCACTAAGCTATTTACACATGTTAAAAGCGGCAGCGATGATTAACATATCTCCACCCACTCTGGTACAGTGTTTTCTACATCGGCTTTTCACTCCAATTTATTTTTCAGTAAATATATTTATGTCTCGTAGAAGCGTAGAACTATATGACTCGTAGAACTGTTGCCCTGATTAGTCGTGCCAGTAAAATTATATTAAAAATCATAAGTAGACTTTGAAAGAAAATAGAAGGAGAAACCAATATGGTCCAAGCTGGTTATCCACAAGGAAGAGGAACAAGAGATCCTATTTTCAACATAAGATTAATGGCAGAGAAATACAGAAAATTTAATCTGAATCTATATCTAACGTTTATAGACTATTCATAAACTTTTGATTGTGTACAACACCAGAATATGTAATACAAAGATGAGATATTCTGATGATACAGTATTACTGTCAACAACACAAAGAGGAATTAAAAAACTAATTATGGCAGTCCGTAAGAGTTAGACCTCGAAAAAATTGTAGACAAAGCAATTTAGTGAGACGTGAGAGAAAGAAAAATCACAATGGAATCGAACTACGGACTCCAGTAGGACGAGCAGCCGTCTTGCCACGAGAGAACAACGTGCTAACGAACTGCGCTAACTCGCAACTCCAAAATAAGGTGTTTGTAAGCGTAGTTATTAGTAACTGTCAAGTAGATACGAGGGATCGTGACACCAGGAAAGAAACAAGGTCACGACACAGAAATTCCGTGCTAGGGTCACAATAACAATACAGATCACATACACATATACGTCTCTGTGTAATTATATTATTGTACATATTCTTTAGTTTTAGTATTTCTAGTGTCAGCACACTAGAGGGTGATAAGGTCAGTATCACGCCTTGCCGCCTTTCCTTCCCCAACTCCAAAAGAAGTCGGGGGCCCATGTCTACAGAACGTCTCTTTATTTATTTACACCACATTTACTCTTTTCTCTCGACTTCATGTCTTCTTCATTTATCTGTGCATAATGTACACTAGCCTTATTAGTCTGCAAATTACAACACAAGATAAGATATACTCAGCAATTTTTTTTATCAAGAAATAGAAACTCCGACACATACAAACACTACAAACGTCTACTCAGGTGAGTCTATGGGTCAGGTGAGATCACAGCTCTTCGCAACAATACTTCTTTCTTAAAACAATCTACAAGTTACTTACTGGACTGAGAACTGTTCCATGCACGAAAACATTCTGTCTTACCAAAGAGCTCTCCCACACTGGACAGCCACCAGCTAAACTCCAGTGTGGACCCATGACTCCAGACTTCTTAGTCTGTTAGTCCAGCACTCGTTGGAATTTTCCATTCCTACAACGAAACTAAACCTGTTATTTCATTAACATTAAAACTTTCCATAATTTGACAAGGTCGACTGGACATCGTGTGGAATGACCCGAGCCTTCGCCTAGAATAACAAGTTTAGTCATTGAAACTGTCTACTTGCTAACTATCATTACATTCGCATGTTAACTTACATTGACCACAAAGGCCGGACACGCCATCAAAATAGCTGCCACCCATGTACAGGCCAGTGCGATGCGAGCGTTCCTTGAGGTACATAGTGTCTTGGAGGACAGTGGGTGTGCTATGACGAAGTACCTGAAGAAGATAGAAACAAACCAGGTTAAAATGGGCTAGCCTGTAGAAGATAGAGCAAATCATGTTAACCTGGGCGCGAGTTAATTCATTTATAGAAGGTGGAAACAAATCATGTTAACCCAGGTTAGTGTTAGTTCACCTGTAGAAGATGGAAACAAATCATGTTAACTTAGTATAACGTTAAATCATCGGTTGAAGATAGAAACAAGTCATGTTAACATGAACTAGTGTTTGTTAATCTACAGGAGAGCTGTTAGGGAGGCAAAGTTGCGCAAGGGACATGCAAATGACTGACTGACTGAGGAGTGGATAAGTACTCAATGTAAAGTAAGAGAACACAATTTTGTAGGATTAGATCTCGAAAAAATCGTAGACAAAGAACTTTAGTGAGACGTGAGGGAAAAAAAAATCACAAGAGAATTATTTGGGATTCGAACTACGGACTCCGGTAGGACGAGCAGCAGTCTAGCCACGAGAGAACAGCGTACTAACTAACAGCGCTAACTCGCACCATCAAAATAACATGTTTGTAAGCGTAGTTATTAGTAACTGTTCAGTAGACAGAATGAGTTGAAATTCATAATTTGATACAAAATTACTGAATATACCTTATCTTGTGTTGTAATTTGCAGCCTAGTAAGGGTAGAGTACATTATGTACAGATAAATGAAGAAGACGTGAAGTCGAGAGAAAAGAGTAAATGTGGTATAAATAAATAAAGAGACGTAAAGTCTAAAGAATATGTAGAAGAATATAATTACACAGGGACGTATATGTGTATGTGATTTTATTGTTAATGTGAACCTAGCACGGAATTTCTGTGTCGTGACTTTGTTTCTTTCCTGGTGTCATGATCCCTCGTGTCTACTGAACAGTTACTAATAACTACGCTTACAAACACCTTATTCTGGAGGTGCGAGTTAGAGCAGTTCGTTAGTACAAATCATGTTAACTTAGTATAACGTTATATCATTTGTAGAAGACAGAAACAAGTCATGTTAACATGAACTAGTGTTTGTTAACCTATTTTCCTTTGTGGCTATTGACACAGATACTGGGCCGATCGAGCATATCATGAGAATCTAAATCACATTGTGGGGACCAAATTCGATATATACATACATACATACGGCATACATACATACATACATACATAAATACACCGGTCATGGACCAAATAATGCTAAAGCACAGACATCCTGTTGAAGTATGAAGTGGAGTAAGTCAGTCATTTGCAAGTCCTTTGAGCAAATTTGCCTCCTAACAGCTCTCCTGTAGGCCTCTCGGTTGTAAGCAAGATGCCTTGCTGCTGATGCATCCATTTGCAGATTATCAACGATATCTTGCAGCCATCTTCGAATTGGTCTTCCTCTCTTCTGTTTCCTATTATGTCTTCTCTAAATTCTTATGACGTTTCATCATCATCATCGCCTCTCACTCCCTTGAGAGCATAGGCCACGGATAAAGGCTCTCCAGCCAGTCATCCTTGTTAATGACGTATATACATGTCCAAAATATTTACGTTTTCTCTGTTTAATCCTCTTTACTAGCCAACGGGAAGTGGAGTACAGTGACTTACTTGGAGATTCGGAGCGGACTCAAGAAATTAGTTTCCGGGCAGACTTCATAACCATGAGGACTATGGTGAATTCTACTTCTTGATCAAGATTAAGGAGCATATCAAACTGTAACAAGTATCGTTATGAAAAGGTGTAAAAGAACCTACCAATTCTGATGTCTGTAACCTCGTTTTTGCCTAGTCACACATGTTTCTGTCGTACTCTAGAGGTGACTTCAATAGATTTTTGTGTCACGTGTTAGCAATGACGGACACTCTTTGTCCAGTCTGACGAGACCCACTCCAGCATGCGCTAACAGTTATATTCATAATTACTGTGATTGTATGTTTATAATGAATGAAGAAAAAATATTTCTTGGCGCTTTCTTTAATTTGATGTTGGACAAAAATTCAAATGGCTTGCTGTGTCTATACTGAAGCATTCCGTGAAGTCGATGTTAAAATCTGCCTCCGGATGAAATAGATGCCAACAAAGAGGACTATCGATAGTGCACCATGTGCATTTGCAGGAGGCGGCAAGGTTTTTATGTGTGTGTGTGTGTGTGTGGGGTGGAGGAATGACTTGTACTTGTGTAATCGTATATCGTGACTGCTAGTTGCAATCACGGCACCACGTAAAGGCGTATTGCTGCCAACAATGAACAGAAAGAATACTCCTTTATGACATTTCTTAAGCATTAACTTATCTTGGAATACAGCGGCCTACACAGCCCAACTGAGGTAGTCTTAAATCTTATTATTCTGCTTAGATCTGCCTTTTGTTGTTATCTGGTAAATTAGAGACAATGCACAGTAAACAGTGTGAAGCAAATAGACAAGTGTGGAATAACATCAACCCACAGTTTATTAATGGAAAAAAGATGAGTGGTGATAAAGTGAAGGCGAAAGAAAACTGATGACATCCAATAAAAATAAACAGGGAGCTCCTCTTCCCGGCAAGAACTAGTTTGCCATACGGGAAGGGTGAACAACTCTCACACCACATTAATGCTGCAAACATACATAATGCAGTCACAAACAAAAGAGTGGTCTACTTACTGCATTAGAAGTATTCACTGAATCCACACAAAAAATCATAAATATTCTAGACTCTCTGATCTATCAGAATCTCGAAAAAGAACTATTTTACATTCTTTAGTTCAGCTATGTTGTCACAGTGAACAATTACTAGACACTGTAACATTCACAAACTGCACAACTTTTAAATGAAGTCATGCTGGAAAACTCACATTGTCCTATCAATGAACATTCTAAGCCCAATCATAGTAGAAACATCACTTCAATCTAATCATTCTCATAATCCTCATAATAGCAATCATAATCATAATCCTATCCTACGCAAAAACTTCTGCTTAAATATCAGCTACAAATTATCTTCGAATCGTCCTGAAATTTCTCTCACGAGAAACACAAAAATCGTGAAGCTACCTGTTTAGTGATCTTTGAAATTAAACTAACAAGACATTCCAAATTTAACTTTTCTGTTATTAAATTATCTTTGATTGTTTCCGTTGATAGTAAAGGATCTATATTACATATGCAGTATTTAAAAATAAATACTGTCACAGGTGTACGAACTCCTTGTAACTGCAAGGTGGTGTTCTTTGCAGCCGATGCTGTAGAGGTGTTGAGGAACAGGATTGTATCGGCGTGGGAGTAGATTAGAGGGGAATGAGAAAAGTAGTGTAAACTGGAAACAATTTGAAAAAAATAATATAAAAATAAATTATTTAAAAAACACATCCCACGTTCGTAGACTATTGCAGCCATGATAGTGATGAGCCTAGAATCAGAAGAGATCTCCACTGAAGAAGAGGTATCATAATTTCGTGAAGAAAATAGGGGACCATAAAGCTAGATGCTGTGTTATTTATGAGTTGGTTGTGTTGTTTATGGTGTACCCTGGAGAAGGTGAGGAAAACAGAGACAGTGATGCAGACAGAGTCATGTTACAGGTAAATCATGGTGTAACACAATGATACAAAATCGAGGCGAATTTTCTGCTGAAGACCAGTTCAGCTCTATTAGAAAGAAAAGGCAATCTCGTTTGCAATTCACTGAGTTTTACAATATCTTCTAACATTTTACGTCCTTCCCGTGCTGTTAAACGTCTCATAGGGGTCGCATGGTAGTTTGATAAGATTTACTGTTTTTGGCGAGCTTTTCAACCTCATCAAGGGATGTTATGCTCACTAAACTGGCCTATCTTAACAACGGCCTTTTTAGAGTTTCACGTGGTCGACCTATTTTTCTTCGGTATTTTGTGTTCCACTCGATAGATTGTTTTGGGATTTTCTGGTTATTTCTTTACAGCACGTGACCGACATATTTCCATCTTATTTTTCTGATCACCAGTGAGACAGGTTGTTGTTTGCTCATCTGTCTTATCTCTGCGTTGTTCTTGAATTCGTTCAAGTATTTTCCGAGTATTTTCGTTCAAGTATTTTCCGAGTATTTTCCTTAGGAAATTCTCTTCAAAAGAGTCTAATTTCTTGTCTGTTTCTTTAGTTGTTTTCCAGGTTTCACATGAGGGTGGATATTACATTTGAATTGAATAATCTTAACTTGGTTTTTATGCTCATAACTTTTGAATTCCATATGTTCTCGAGACTCTTGAAGGTCAATGTTGATTTTGCACTTGGAATTCTTCGAAACTTCCTTTCTGGTGTCACTACCCCGGTTTATATGCAAATTGGTTTACTTCTTCAACAGCTGTTCCTTCTACGTATATTTTTCCTTCGTGGTTAATCTTTGTTTTTTTTCCGTGTTAATCTCAAGTCCTATTTTCCTAGCCATTGAAGATAGGGAATCTTTTTTTTTTTGCTTGCATTGATTTCACATTGTCGCCCATAAGAGTTATGTCATCTGCAAAATTAAGATCTTCCAGTTGGGTCTCATGTATCCAATCACTGCCCGTTTTACCTGTGCAGCATTCTTTCATTATTAAGGCTATGGCAATTCGAAAAAGCAAAGGAGATAATATACATTATTGTTTCACGCCTGTTTCAATCTGGAACCATTCGCTCCTTCCTTCCTCTGTGTTGACTGCACAAATATATCCATTGTAGAGGTCTCTAATGATGTTGGCAGTCTTAGATAGCATTCCATATATTCTTAAAATTCTCCACAATAACTCTCTGTGTATGCTATCAAATGCATTTTTAAAGTCTATGAAGTTCAGGATTAACGGTTTTTGCTTTTCGATATGTTCTTCATGTATTATTCTTAGAGTAAAGATCTGACCAAGACAGCTTCCCCTTTTCGAAATCCTCTCGTTCTTCTCTCATTGCAGCATCTACTATATCTTTAATTTTATTCAGAATAACTATGGAAAATACTTTTGACATAACAGATAGTAAGATTACTCTTCTCCAGTTACTGCAATCGCTAAGGTTGCCTTTTTTGTTGGTATTTTAACAATGATTCCCTTTTTCCATTTAGAAAGGACCTATCTTACTTACATCTTACATCCTCCCCGTGCCGTGAACGTCACATGGTAGTTCGCCAAGATTTCCTGTCTTCGTCGAGTTTTTCAGTCTCATAAAGGGATGTTATGCCCAGTGAACTGACCTCTCTTAACAATGTCCTATTTAGAGTTTTACGTGCTCTACCTCTTTTTTTTTCGGCCTGTTGTGTTCCACTTGATAGCTTTTTTGGGGGATTCTCTGATTGTTTAAACATATATTTACAATATCAGACAACCACAAAAATTTATGGATAGGTGTAAGCAAACTGATTCACGCAAGCACGTCTTACTTATGTAAATCTGTAGTCTGTAATAAAATACTTTCATCCCCGCACCCCGGGCATTCCCATATGTGCACCGCCTACCTTTCCAATACTCACCGAAGTGTGTGCCCTGGTGAAGCCAGTTACACACTAGTTATGGGTAACATGAGCTAAACCGCTTTGCTCGGACAAACGTCCACTTCCCTTTTCCTTCTGCATTTCGATCATCCTCCTGATGTGATTGTTGCCATTCAATCTGATGTCGTCCTCCATTCTTGTCTAAGGTGGTTTTTACAATCTCCTCCTTGTCCATTCTTAAGGTACCCTGAATTGATGCCGTGATTGCTAGCTTTTCCGCTTTCTCATTTCCTTTGACTCCTGCAATGACCTGAAAGTAGGTCCATATGCCTAACTGGATAACCAAGAGTCCTATAGAAGCTGGACTCATTCCCTGCCTCTCGATTTTCCGTAACATGCTTTGTGATTCTTTTACAATGGCCCTATTGGAGTCGTTCTGCTACACAAACTAGGAAATTGGTTACGATGCTGCCCGCACCTTAGTTCTCATGCTGAAAGTAGAAGTTGCATAGGCTCCTGATTTACTCGCAGCCCAATCATTTTGTAGGCGTCAAGCCATGGGCCCATCTGTGAAAATCACATGGTCATGTGGTTTACAGTGATGCTGAATCTGTTCTTGTTCCTGGTCTTCTGTTTTACTCTGAACCCAGGCTCAGCATTCGCGGCCAAGCATTAGATTCTGCATATTTGACACTTTTGTCCATTCCGGTTCTAGAGAGATCTGCTCCGGGTCACACACCGCTGATAGTGTTTATTCTGCCTCCGCCATCTACGATCTCCCTCCTTTTATACGCTTGCCCTTTGCTGAGTTCAGCTCTGGTAGAAGGGAGTGACTTGCCGTGCCAATAGTCCTGGGACACGTCTTCACTTGGACATACATGTGCCTTACTTTCATGCTGGGCATATTCAGTAAGCAAGTGTATAGTTATGATCGGAGTATCCCTGGCGGGTGTATAAGATCGAGAATAGAGAACCTTTCTTCAAGCTAGCAGATGTATCTGACAAGGATTAGACCTGTTTTGTGGTTTCACATGCTAGTTTACACGGGTTTGTACCACTATTCACTGCGATCCGCTCTGGGAACGACACAGGCAGCAGAGGCTGACACGACGTTCAAACTGGAGTTGAACTGGCTCGACGGACTACGTGGTCCACGGCCGACACTAATTCCAGAAGCGAAAAGGAGCAGTTTTAACAACCACTAAACTAAGTCGGTGAATTCTGTACGAGGATGCCACAAAGCTAAATTTTTTATTTTTCTTCTTTGTATTTATGTGTTGTGTTGTTATTGTATGTAATCCTTGAAAAAGACTGGCGCCGAATAATTGGATGTATGTTTTTCATTTATACATTATCATCTTACTTTCATACTTTCTGGAATTTGTATTTTTTCCCCTCATTTTCCTCATTCCCTCAGTCGTTCTACCTTTATTACTACAACCAATTTTACCGCAGTCATTATCTCTTTTATCTAACAACCTCTAAACAACGGAGTTTATCTGCGCATTGTGCCCAATGGACAGAGGCGTAGACTTTGCTCATGTGCTAAAGATAAACAGACGAAAACCAAAAAGTGGCAGCAAAACACATTAAAAAATGTTTATGACCGAAAATCCAAGCTGATTTTGCTCTCTATTACAGTATGCGAACGAAGAAGAAGAAGAAGCTCTCTATTACAGTGTTATTCCATTTGCACTAGGGTAATACATGCTTTTTAACCTAACCAAGAGGATCTCTGGGAGCTAAAAATCACTTTTGTATTTATTTGTTATTTCGTTATTTTCATCGCTGTTGATAAAGCTGGCATATCGCCAAAATAGTGATTTCTCACTGTTTTAAAGAAATCTACGTGCTCATCTCACTGTCTCTTTTGCCATTATTTCTCACTTTTACTTCTTTTTTTGTGTGGTAAACTGCACCTTACATCTCTCTGTTTTTACGCAACTAGAACCAGTGTTGCTGCAGTCTTCAACTCAACTATCTTTTATGGAAATACAGTGCTCCAGTCTTATTTACTTAATATACTTTATTGCCTAATTCATTTTCTTCTGCTTCTATCTCCCTAGAACTGAGAGCTGGTGTTCTTTTCAGCTGATGAAGTGAATGTGTTGGGACACAACATCGTATCGGATAGAGAGTGGGTTATGGTGGCTGTTTCTTCAGTTCCTGAGTGGAGTTAAAAAGCAGGAAATGAGCAGTACTTCTTTATCAGACTCCCCCACCATAAGGACTATGGCGACCCCTGCCTCGTTAACCGGGCTAGGCCTGTACTGGGATTAAAAATGGAAAGATGGGACAGGGTCTTAGTCAGCTACGGTCCGCCAATCTTGACGCCACCATATGAACTATGGGTTTTTGCTAAATCAGACAGCGTTTTCGCCTCCATTTGTTCTAATTATAGACTTTAAAACAATCTTTAACATTTAAACAGATGTTATTCCCGACAACATTAAAATATTATCATTAAATTTAAAATTATCGTTATCATTGTTTTTTATGTTGTCTTGTTATATGAAACTACACTTGAAATGAAATTAATGTTGCTAGTAAACAACTGCAAAACATAAAAGAATAGAATTGGCTTTTGTCGTATCAACTTTAGAAAACATCATATTTTGGATTCCAAAGCTAAAATCAAAGTAATTTTTCTTTTCTATTACTGATGTCGCAATCAGTTCTACTGAAGAAAGATTTGAGCAATTCAGATATCGCAGTTCATGTTTTTTTTCTTTTTATATAAAACGAAAATGTTCTTTTACACGAATGAAAAAAAAGTATAAGTAATAGACATCATACACAACACAAGGCGAGGGAGCGAGGGAACTGGAGATTCATTATCGCCAATCTTCATTCTGGAGAAGACACATGATGATAATGAGGATGAAAAAAAGTCTAGAAAGCGTTTTAACATAACAAGAAAATAGAGAAAATGACAGTATTTAACTATGTGATGAAATGAGAGGATCGAATTTAGTGCCAGAAAATACTCGCCAACTGAAGTCCTGCGCTATATTGTTCAAAATAGCTTTGTTTCTAAAGGAGCTTTACCATTAAAGATAGTACTGCCAATAAATGATGGAAGTGGCGAGCGTAGTTTTTAAAAACTAAGGCTTACTTCCGCTCCAACAATGTCCGAAGCTCGATTAAAGGACTTGATATGATTTCAAATGGAACATGACATTGGTCAAACAATAAACTACATTGACGTGATTTCGGACTTTGTGACCATGGAAGCAAGGAAAGTTTCTTTTTAACGCTATACATTGAACTGAAAGAAACGAAGTGTAAATAACGTGAAAACATATGTACTAAAAGTGAAAACATATAGACACCACCGTTAAGTGTTTGCGGTTTAACAAGTTCTTCTTTCTATATGTGATGATCAGTATGACGATATAACTCATCATCATCATCATCAGGTGCCGTGCCGACTGGCGTTGGCTATTATGCTTCTCCAGAGTACACGATCCTTCATGCAGGCCATCAGTTCAGTTGGTGATCTCCTCTCACACCATCCCGTCAGACTGTCCAGTATCATTTCTCTTGGTCTTCTTCCTTCTATTTTTCCTGTTGTTATAATATTTTCAATGCCCCCTCTTCTCATTGCATGTCCTATGAAAGTACATTGTCTCTCTCTTATCTTTTTGACAAGGTTTTTTTTGCCTCTCCAGCTCCTCTCATACATTCTTCATTAGTTATTTTTGCTGTCCAGAGGATTCGCAACATTCTTCTAATAAACTAGATTTCTGCTGCTTCCAATGATTTTTGTGCAGACTTGCCTATTGTCCATGATTCACTTCCATATAACAAGATAGGTTCAATATAGCATTTTAGAACTCGTTTTCTAACATTCATTGATAAAGATGTGTTAGCAAATATGTTTCTCATTCTCTGAAATGCAGTATTTGCTTGGCCTATTCTGTTCCTAATTTCTGTTCTGCATTTCCCATCTGAAGTTATTACTGCTCCAAGGTATTTGAATTTCTGCACTTGCTTTAGAATAGTTCCGTTTAATTTTATACTGCACGCTGGTGGATTCTGTTTCTTAGATATAACCATAGTCTCTATATTTTTGATGTTCAAAGTAAGGCCTTTCTGTTCACTTTCTTTGGCGACTTTATCCAAGAGATTTTGTAGGTCTTGTTGGTTCTCAGCTATCAGTACTGTGTCGTCAGCATACCGAAGGTTGTTAATATTGTATCCTCCAATTTTTATGCCTGGTTCTGTGATGATTATTCTTAGAATATTCTCGCTATACAGGTCTGGAGATAGTACACATCCTTGTCGCACCCTTTGGTTTATAGGTTGATATTTTCCAGTTCTATTTTCAACTCGAACTGCTGCTTCTTGCTGCCAGTATAGATGTTTTACAATCCTCAGGTCTTTGCCGTCTATATTGATGTTTCACGCATTTTAATAATTTCATTATGTTTCACCTTGTCATATGCCTTGGTGTAATCAATGAAGCATAAGTAGAGATCTTTCTGTACTTCTAAAGCTCTTTCTGTTAGTATTCGTAAAGCATAAATGGCATTGTGTGTTCCCTTTCCTTCAACAAATCCAAACTGTTCATCTGCTATTTCCATTTTTATCTTTTTCCTTGTTCTTCTCATAATTATTCTAAGAAGTAGCTTCGTTATGTGACATGAGAGACTGAGAGTCCGGTGGTCGTCACATTGCTTTGCACCTGGTTTCTTTGGTAGTGCTATAAACGTGGATTTAATCAGGTCACTGGGAATATAACCAATGTACTTTCACTGTTGTAAATGTCATTCAGTAACTTGGTTATTATTTTTATTCCTGTCTCCTCTAGTGCCTCTATATCTTCTATTGTTATATTATCAGGCCCAGTCGCTTTTCCTTTCTTCATGTGTTTGATGGCATCTATGATTTCATCTTCAGGTATTGGCGGTCCATCACAGTTTTCAGTATCTGGTGTTAATTCTGGTCTTTCTCCTCCATATAGCTCACCGATATACTCTGTCCACCTGTCCACAATGTCTTCTTTTCTCATTAACATTTTACCTTCTTTCGATTTCAGGCATCCTGTGGTATATTTTGCTTTCCTGCCTTTGAGTTCATTAATTCGTTTGTGCATGTTTTTGCTGTCTTTATTATGAGAGTCCTCTATCTGTCTGCACTCTTCATTTAACCACACTTCTTTTGCTTCTCTGCGTTTGCATCTTATTTTTTTATTTATCTTGCTATATTTTTCCTTGTTATGTTTACTCCTCCTCCTCTTGTCCATCAGTCCTAAGATGTCGTCTGTAATCCATTTATTTTTAGAGGCTTCTTTTTCTGGTAGTATTATCTCCTTAACAAGTTTGGTGTATAGAATCTCTTAACATTTCCCATTGTTCATCTATACTATTTATCTTTGCTGTTGCATTGTATCTATTTGTTATAATAACTTTGTATTGCTCTCTCAGTTCTTGGTCATTTTTAAGAAGTTCTGTATTCAGTTTGATGTTTCTCACTTTTCTACCTGCTTTCTTTAGCTTTATTCTAACTTTTCCACAGAGTGGATCATGGTCACTATTGCAGTCAGCTCCTGGCATGGTTTTTGTTGTCAGTAATGCATTGCGGAATCGTTTGTTGATTAATATGCAGTCTATCTGGTTAAAAGTCTTTTTGTCTGGGCTGCACCACGTTGCCAGTCTTCGAGGATGTTGTTTAAACCAGGTGTTTCCTACAACCATGCTGTGTATTCTTGCCCATTCAATTAATTTATAACCTCTGTCATTCCTCTCCCCCAGTCCATTGTCACCAACGATGTCTGAAGTTCTTCCTTTACCAACTTTGGCATTAAAATCTCCCATGACTATGGTAACTTCATGTGACTTTGTGTGTTTTAGTGCTGTCTCTATGTCATTATAAAATATCTGTACATCTTCTTCAGAACTTTCAGATGTTGGAGCGTACACTTGTATAATATTTATGTTTATTGGTTGTCCTTTCAGTTGGGCTAGCAGGACCCGGTCCGAGATGTTCAAATATCCTACAATTGTCCTTGCCGTTTGTTCATCGTTTGTTCACGATATAACTACTATAACTAATTGTTTCTCATTTTGTAATATGGCTTTTTTCAATAATTTGTAAATTGTTATTAATACTGTTTAAAATTAAAGGTAGGATATGCTGAAGTTTACTTAATATAATGTGTTTTTAAAATGCTATGTGTTAATTTGAGAATAGTGTGGAGCAGCAAAATTCCTAGGACCGGCTCTGAGTGTCAGTCGGTGAAAATTTAACGTTAATGAAGTAGCTGGAGCGGGATTCTGACAACCGAAATTTGAAGAGTCAAAGTGGAAGATGTGGTGTACACTGTTACAAGAATGACATCAGGTGATGTGGTGTACACTGTTACAAGAATGACATCAGGTGATGTGGCGTATACTGTTAGAAGAATTTACATTACTTGATGTGGCGTACACTATTACATGAAAGACATATTTGATGTGACGTACATTGTTACAAGAAAGACATCAGTTGATGTGGCGTACACTGTTACAACAAAGACATAAACTCACATCGTATGTATTTTCCACATTACAAAACTAATTATAAACGAAAGTGCTGCTATATTTTTGTGAAATGTCAAAAGTTAGGTTTTTTATATTCCGTCATAAAATGTGGAATATTTGAAGATCATTTATATTAAAAAATTATGAATGGAAGACTTTTTAAATCGAAAGAATGAACATATTACATCTACATAATGAAATGGCAAGTTTGGCATTAAAACACAATTTTGAACCAGGTATTTGTTACCGTTGCGAACTTGTCAAACATCGCTTTATTGAACAGCTTCTCTCATAACTGATTCTACCACTTTTTTTCGATTAACTTAGGCAGTGTTACCTATTTTGGGTGTAGTACGGTACTGGGAGGACTTTCAGATGTTTCTAAAATTAATGGAAGCTGTTCTCGCTTTATTTATTCCATGCTTTATGTCTTAACTTCTTTCCCCTATAAGGTGTCGGTATATTGCCAAGGTATGTGAAGGCATCTGCTTCTGTTAGGGTTTAGCCATTAATTTTAATTGCTGTTTAGTTTTCTATGTTTGCTTTCATTATTTCTGATTTCTTTATATTGATGCTCAGCCCAACTTGTCTGCTAATTTTTTCTAGAGTGCTTGTTTTCTCTTGTATGTATTGATGAGGATGTGCTAAGAGCGCTGTAGCATCTGCATAATCCAAATCCTCAAGCAAGGAGAAAAATGTCCGTCTAATACCTCTTTGGGCGACTTCTCTTGTTTTGTTCACCATCCAGTCTATAACAGTGATAAAACGGATAGCTGATAGGGTGCATACTTATCTAACATATGTTTTCACCTCGAAGTTTGTATGACTTTGATCAACACTACAAATGAAACTTTTGAAAATGTGATAGCATGGTATTTCATAAACTCTCAAAATTCTCCACATATTTTCTCTATGTACATTATCAAATGCTTTTTCAAAATCAGTAGTTCATATATAGCTGTCTCTACCATTCTGAGCATTGTTTTATTTTGGTTCCTAGTCTGAATATGTGCTGTGTGCATTGTCTGTTACGTCTAAATCCTGATCGTTCATGTCTTAGTTTGTGATCTAATGCTGTTGAGATTCTACTGCTACTGATTTTTGCTAATCTTTTACTTGGTAAAGAGAGGAGAGTAATTCATTTCCAGCTGTTACAGTATTTAATGTCTCCTTTTTTTCGGTATTTTAATTAGAATTATGTGGGAATTTTTTGCAGTTTCCCAGATTTCTTTAAAGAATGGCAGCAACAATCCTACTGGTTGTTATGCATCTACTGCGAAAAGTTCTGCACTCAGAGTGTCCTGCCCTGGAGCTTTCTCATCTTTTAGCCATTTAACTGCTGTAATGATTTCTTCTTTACTAGGTATATCTGTTTTTTAAATCATATTTAGTTTCAGAGTCTGTGTTGTTGGTGGGTTTGTACTGAGTGGCTGTTTAAAGTGTTAGGTTCATATTTCTTGTCCATTTTCCGGTGTGATGAGTTTTCCATTCTTATCTTTAACAGAAACATTGTTGGCTGTCTTATGTCTTTCACTGAAAGTGTTGGTTATTTTGTATAATGTGCAATGTTAACCTATCAGTGTTACATTCTCGGGTTGTCTCGCTCGTTCTTCCAGGTATTTCTTTGTATCAGTCCGAATTCGTTGTTTTTATAACTTATTTAACTGGCCTTAACAATCATTATACTTTTAGTCTTTCTGACTTGGCCTCCACGTTCTTACTTTTAATCTGTTTTCTTAAATCTATAGTTTTCAGAAGTCTTTCTCTACTGTCTAGTACTTTTACACTGCCGCGCTTTCCCATGATTCTTTCATATATTGTGTTCCAATCTTGGCATTAAGGTCTCCAGTTTCTATTATAAGTCATTTTTGGGTATTTTCACCATTCCTTTTTGTAGCTAAAGATAGAGTTTTGTTTGTTTGTTTGTGTGCGTGCGTGTGTGTGTGTGTAGAGCACTCGTCTAGCACTGAATGATCGAGGGTGAGCGGAATTTTTTTTTCCAACCAATACGGCCCCCAGGTCGATCCAGCTTCGTAAAATAGATACTAGAGAAAATCTGAGAATGAAAAGCAGCGATGAAAGGAACTGGCCACACTACTTGATGGCCTAGCATAATGAGGTCTTTAACACTTCATCTCCTACGGCATTTGCTATGGGACTACCTTTACCTTTACCTTTAGCACTGTATTATAGCCTGTTATTTAACTCCAGTAACAACTTAGGATATGCAGATGAGACAGTTCTGATTGCTAAAAGTGAAGAGGAACTACAAGGTCTTCTGGACATCGTGGTTCGCGAAAGTAAAAGTAAAGGTCTCAGCCTGAATAAAATGAAGACTGAAGTGATGGTCATCTCAAAGAAAAGAATACCACCAAAATGTAACATTACCATCGATGGCACAGAACTGAAAAAAGTTGATAGATTCAAGTACTTAGGAACAATTATAACAGCTGATGGGAAATGTCACAACGAAATAAAAAGCAGACGTGCTCAGGCCAAGTCAGCATTCCAGAAAATGAGAAACATCTTGTGCAACAGATACATATCAATGGAAAAAAGATTCCGAGTACTTAAATGTTACAGTGAGCAAATTTTGTTTTATGGATGTGAAGCATGGTCCATGAATAAGCTATCACAGCGAGAAATGGAAGCCACAAAAATGTGGTTCATAAGAAGGATGTTGAAGGTACCATGGATAGCTAAGAAAATCAACGAAGAAGTCTTAAGAGAGGCTGCAGTTAAAAGGCAAATTACAGCAAAGATCAGAGCGAGATTTGTAGGAATTTTTCCGAGAAGAGGAAAATTGGAACACATTGTGGCAACTGGAAAAAATTGAGGGAAGAAGAGGCAGAGGAAGGCAGAGAGAGAAGTCACTGGATGGGCTGTCAGTGTGACCAAGAAGAAAGTCATCGGCGGATCTCATAATCAAGTCTAAAGACAGGGAATTGTGGAGAGAAATGACGCCACGCGGAACGGCAATTGATTGATTGATTGTTTACTCCAATGTTTTCTCTATGCTTTTCTTCAAGATAATGACTACACCTTAATGATGTTGATGATGCTCTCGTCCTGAAAATAACACTGTTTCTCTTGCTTGTGCTTTTATCCGACCTGTCACTGTCCATCTGCTCTAAATTATTTTCAAGATATGAAGTTTGTAGTTCCTCATTTCTCTTGTTATCTGTCGTAACTTTCAAGTTTCAGAGATGGTTCTCACATTCCAAAAACCTATTTTAATTTCAGATTTTGTTGTCAGAATATCCACTATCATACTTTTCTTCTTTTCGGCTTTCACCACTAGCAGTCATACGAGCTTTAGGCTCTGGAGGTCCACCTGGCATTAAGTTTCGATTATCCATTGCTGTTTCTTGAACATGCACATTTAAAAAAAATATGTGGCATAAACCCCTTAGTCGCTTTTCACTATATGCATGGAAGGTAGCATACGTGTATATATATATATATATATATATATACTTTACTTCCCTCACTAATCTCTGGGCGCTGCAGCCACACAGGCTTTTCTAGTCTGTTCCCACTAAATTAATCCCAGTAACTGTCACACTAAACAAAAGTTACATTTTATCTCTCTCAAATGGTAGCGGTACTCGCCAGAGAATATGCTTAACCATTTCGTGTGTACTCGATGCTTCCAAGAAGCTCGTTCTTTTCAAAAACCAAAATAACTCGATATACTGCAGAAGTACTGCAGACCTTTATTTTCAACACATTTTTATATCAGCTAATATAATAGAATAAATGATAATTTCGTTGAAACTTGTTTAAATGCCATTCACAAACAATCCTCTGTGCACATGAGATATGAAAAGTACTCAGTGATTATCATAGCGATTGTAAAAATCACAATGTAAATTTTGGGTTTGATTGACATGTTTCGCCAAGCCACTCAGGTAGAAAAATCGTGCTGATTCGTCATGCAAATGCAAATGTTACCGAACAGAAGTAATTTTTCATTCATTTTAATATTGATGATAAAAAGACACTTTTGCCGGTTGCAAAAACCATGCCCTTAGCACCCTAGAACGCGTTTGGGCAAATGCATGTGCTGGAAATGGCGAATCTACTCCTCAGATTGCAAAACATTGGGGGTTTTCACATTCTACCATCCAAATGCTTTTGTAGAGATTTAGAGCCACCAGAGGAATAGAAGACAGAAACCGTTCAGAACATCCACATTGTACGAGCTGGCAGGATGAAAGATGTCTCTTGTTGTCTGCTCTTAGCTACCGAATAATCACCTTACCACTCTACAACGTCAACTGATAAATACTGTAAATATTAACGTCAGCAGTATGACAGTTTGCAGATGCTTACGTGAATTCGGACTTACTTCTTGAAGACCAGCAGTCAGAATATCTTTCACTCGAGCTCACCCCAGAGCCTGTGTTGCTTGGTGTCTTGAGCACGTGAGATGGACACGACGTCAGTGGAGTCAAGTCTTCTTTATAGGAGTTTCGCTTCATCCTGTCATTTATGGAGGAGATTCTGTCATGGTTATGGGTGGCTTCAATCGACAGGACTGCTTGACCTCATCGAGTTCGTATCGTTAATGAATTCATTCATCACCAGGGATAGAGTGACCCGTTTGTTCACCTGATCTTGTATTTGTTGAACACCCCTGGAACGTCTTTGGGCGGAGAGTATCAACAAATCACCACCTGTCAGGTGATGATGCACATCTATTTCTTCATCAAGACTGGCAGTCTATTCCACAGGATGTTCATATAATGTTTTTGTGGACTTTGTGCAATGTACTGAATTCGTGGTAACAAATTATAGCACAGTTTGATGGATCAAGTGTAACAGTACTTATCTTATGACTTGTGTGATGATGGGTGAGTGACTTCTCAGTCTTGTAACTTTTGTACATATTATCATATTTGTGTAATAGTTGTATGAACTGTTGCATTTTAAAATGCAGTTAAATCAGATATTAATTTTTCTAATATCGATTGCATATTATGTTTTAGGCAAGGGTTTTAGCAACTTTTGGGCAGTAGTAATATCATGGACCGGGGGGGGGGGGAAGAGAGAGAGAGAGACAGACAGACAAATTGATAAAGAAGGTTGTTTAGTAAAGAAGATTAGACAGAGAAACTTAAGTATTTTGGACATATTAAAAGTCCTGAGAGTTTGAAAAAGACAGTCTTCTTGGAAGGATACATAGCGGGAAAGGAAAGAGGGGAAGACCTAGGAGAAATGGGAACAAGATATTGTTAATGATTTGCAAATGGATGTTTCTGAAGCAGTGCAGCTTTCTAACAATAGATTAGGGCGTGATGTGGAACCTACAAGAATAGACGAACAGAGATAATGGACAATATCAGTGAAAGAACTGAGAAGTGAAAGAGTGAATTATCCTGAAATAACTTACAGAGACCTGAATGTGCAGTTATTACTATTTTTAATATTAAGCGGACATACTTGCAAAATAATGTAAACACTTCTTAATATCGTTTGTGCGCATCATTACAGTCTAAACTGTGCTCTGTGCACGATCTAGGACACAAAATAACCATACAATGACCTGCCGAGCCTGCTTAACAGTAGATCACAATGGCATAGCTACTTTTCAGTTTCTATATTGTAGTGTTCTTGCAGAATCGGCTTTAAATAAATATCCTATTACAACAGTGGTGCGTCAAAAATGACCGGAGACAAAATGAAAATGTGTTTTTGCTTAAAACTAGGAGCCGAAATGTCGTTTTACACATCAATGTCATACTGGAGCAAAGCCCAACAAAAGAAAATTCTTGTGAAGATTTGAACTTGCGAATGTTTTGCTCGCTCGCTCTTTGTGAACTTTATCACTGTAATTTTTGCTTTACACAGTTCCTGTGTCATAAACAAAAGTTGAGTGAGGAATTTTAAGAGGGAAAAAAAACAGAAATATTTACAGAAAAAAAGAAGTTACTGAAAATGTAAGCTGAATGCTGTTCGAAAAAAGGCGCTTAATGATGTTCTAAAATTACAAGAATTTTGAGATTATTTTACAACAGGGTTGTTTATGTTGATTACAGACAGAAGTTTCACTTATTTCCTCGTGTTTTACTTCTAATTTTTGAATTCTATAAAATGAAAACAAGACGACCTTACTGGAGGGACCACTTAGTCACTATGGCTAGCGGTTGGGTGCTGTTTAACATACTTCTTGCGGCTTCGGCGCCCTCTAACTTGTTTTTGGGCTTATTCTGTCTGGATAACCGTTTTCAAAGCAAACTAAATGGTCTGCTGAATCCTATGTTCCTTCGGTGTATAATTCAGGACAGGCTTACCCGATACAATGGCTGCCTTTCTAGATCATCGTTACAGCAGTCGAGGAGAACAGTTTCGCTTTCGTTGGAGTTCAAAGAAGAAGTTAAAAATGAATACATATCTCTTCTTACAAATCAATGATGAATACCCATTATTTCTATGTACTTGTTCATGAATATTTAGAATGTCACAAAACATGTACCTATAATAATAGTTAAAAGTGAAAGTGTGTGGGGTTTCTCCAAAAAGAGAGTGCCAGTTTTCTTAAGTAATTTATTTTTAAAGAAAATAAATTACTAGAAAGCTGATTATTTCAATCTGTTCCACAATAATGTTTTTTCTTGTTGCTTACATTACACTTCAAAACGAGTACCTATTGCAGCTTTGCATACAAGGAACCTGTAGTCCACCTCCTACCAGACACTTTCAACCACATTACTGATCCGTTACTCCGGTTCTTGCAGAATGTTTAATTTCTGACTGCAGAATTTCTCGTTTACATAGTCGTATTAGAAAAAAAGACTCAGAGAATGAAATGAAGAGAACAAAGAAGTCATAGATCTTTCTATTTTAATCTGCGTAGAGACACACTAAATAAACATCTTGGACGCACGGAGTCCACAAGGGTTATACTTACTAAAAAGTGACTATCGATGATAATGAAATTTGCTGATATCCCAACAATTTGAAGGATAATATTTTCATTATTTATGGAAGAGCAAAACTTTCCAGCTTATCATAAATTAATTGCTTGTTAATGCTTTCCCACCTAAAAAAAATGGCCTGACAAGTTTTCGTATGTTAGTGCAGATTTAACACATTCATTTCTGGATGTTCTTGATAAAATGTGATAATTCTTTGTGATTAAAAAAAATGTGATAAATTCTTGATAAATTTTCTCTAACAAATTGTGTATGTGTATGGGGGTGGGAGGGGAGGGAGGAGTAACGAGGATGTGTGTGTGTGGAGGGAATGGGCTCGGGAGTGGAGAATCTCTGTGTCTCAAATGCATGAATTATACATATACAGGAAGAATTACTTTTATATTGAACTGTAATGCAAGTGAAAAAATGAACGTCAGAATGTATGGGATAAAAGGAAATTAATGTTTTTTTTGTGTGTAATTTTAATATTTGTTTTAGAAGAAATTACTTCTAAAAGACTGAAATTATTTTTCGAGAAATCCTGTGCGTTTAAAGACAGTCGATGAAAGGATAATGCTAAAAAGACAAAGTAGAAAAGGAAATCTCGTCTATCCCTTCACTTCTCAACCTTAGAGATAATAGATGTCACAGAATTCGTGCAGTCAGGTTATTGAAATAGCAAAAAGTGTGGCATTATTTCCTGTGAATCCAAATGCTCATCCACGTATCCAGATGTGCGTGCCCTGAATAGATGCAATTCCAAGGACCGCTTAATGCCAATCTGCAGACGACACTGCTAAAATGCAATCTCGCAAGACATTACAATCCCAGTGTTTTCCTCTTCATTTTTCACAAAACGCACTTTATTCGGTTGATATGGCTGGGGTTACCCTCTATCACCTGTCAAAAAATGTACGTCAAAGCTCAATTGTATTTTCTCTGTGTATTAAAAAAACGTTATTTACGTATTGGCCAAAGACTGGAGATTTTGTAAGGCAATAAGAAACTAATAATGAATCAAAATAGAAAAATTCACATAGAACGGACAGATACGGAAGAAGTCAATCAATTTGCTTATCTTGGCAGCCAAGAAGTTAGAATTGCAAAAGCAGCATCGATCTTCAAGAATCTTGAGAACATATGGAATTAAAAAGTTATAAGCACAAAAACCAAGTTAAAACTGTTCAATTCAAATGTAATACCCACTACCCACCTTTATTTATGCATGTGAAATCTGGAAAACAACTAAAGAAATAGACAAGAAATTAGGCTCTTTTGAAAATAAATGCGTAAGGAAAATAATCGGCATAAAGTGGAACGAATTCAAGAACAATGCAGAGATAAGACAGATGACTGAACAACAATCAGTCTCATGGGTGATCAGGAAAAGGAGATGGACATATGTTGGTAACGTGATGAGAAGAAACAGTCAGAGAATCCCAAAACAAGCTATAAAATGAAACACAACAGGCCAGAGAAAAAGAGGCAGACCACGTGAAACTCTGAAGAGGACATTGTTAAGAGAGGCCAAATTAATTGGCATAAAATCCCTTGATGAGGTTGAAAGACTCGCCGAAGACAGGAAAAATTGGCAAATTACTTTCCGAGCGCTATGAGACGTTTAGCGGCACGGAAGGATATAAGATATAAGAATGAAGAGAGCATATGTTTGTACAAGAACACGAAATTGTTGACTGAACATTTTTTCTTCAGTCTTTGATCTTAGGATCATTAAGATGGAATCAAGGCTCAGAATGTTAACTCCAAGTATTGTTTTTGCCCTTATGACACAGAATTAATCTTAAATGAGCCATTATGTTGAAGAAGACCAACCAAGGACAACCTAGGAAAGTATTTCTTCGTGCGACAGATAAAAACACGAAAAATAGATGAAAAAAATAAGACCGCTTTTTGGTCTCCTACTAGTAGGAAAGGCTAGCACTTAATTTTATCTGTTGTATTGTCAGGAAAGGCTAGCACTTAATTTTATCTGTTGTATTGTCTTTGTATGTAATCTTTGAAAAAGGATTTAGGCGAAATATTGGATTTTTGTATATTCTTCATTTGTATGCGCTCATCTTGCATTTTGCCATTCTTCTTTCCACTCACGTTCCTCGCTCTTTCTATCTTTTTGTAAAACTGAACCATACATTTCCATCTACTTTCATTACTTTATCCAGTTTTACCGCAGTCGTCATTTCTCATTGACCGAGTAACAAAGTTAATAGTGCACTCATCTCTCATGCTGGGACCAGGTAGTTCAGTCATGGATAGAAGCATCCCACTTATAAATGGATACCTGTTCCATTTCGAGAGAAAAGAAAGATAGTCAGATGTGATACTGAGGCCTCAATCTGTGCTCATGTGTCATGGTAAATATAGACATTAACATCCTATTTCGTATGTGACCAAATGTCACACATCAAGACACCTTTTCAAGACAGGAAGAAGTAGAGCAAAACAACTGAATTAGACCTATAACTTAGTGAAATAAGTGTATACGTCCAAAGCAGAAATCTTCATCACTGACCTTTCACTCATAATTAATGATAATTTTATTTTTAGGAAAAAAGTATACACTTCAAAGTGCAGTTTTGTAACTACGATTTATACTACACTTTATATGTTAGTATACCACTTGTTTTTTATTTTATATGTTAGTAAACAATCTTTGGCGCTGGAAAAAATGACCCAAAACTAGTGTAATACTTTTTTTTTCATGAAATGTATACTTTTCTCTGCCTAGAATCTAACGATGTCACCACTGAAAACATGCACTTTCTCGAAGGAAAAGCACAAACAAAAACTTTGAATGCCTATGACTCACATTAACTCTTTCCCTTCTCAGTCAGTTTCCATGCTCTGCCAGAAGAAATTTTGAATATAATTTTTTTTTAGAAAGGAACTGGAAGGAAGTTACTCTATAACGTAAAAATATGGCTTGGGTAAGAAAACTGCTACGCTATGTGCCTTGTACGGCATGAATTATTTAGCAGGTAGATTGCCTGTGTTATTTTTTTATAACACCAACACACCACGTTACAAAGATAAGCACCATGTAACAAAGGACTGCAGGAACAATTTACTACACGGACTTGACATAGCAGGGCTCGAACAGGCACGGAATCTCGTGCAGCCAATGATTGACACAGTGAGTGAATATTCATCAGTCAATGAAACAAACGTATAAATCAACTATAAAGAAGTTTATTGTGAAGAAACTGATGGCATGATATGATCAGTGACAAGAAATGAAATCAATGGGTCAGACAAATCAGTGATCATACAAAAAGAACACCACATTGCGGCGAGTGGGAATACACATCGCCATTCATTCATTTGCATGTCCCTTGCGGAACTTTGCCTCCCAAACAGCACTCCTGTAGGCCTCTCGGTTGTGAGCAAGACGGCCTGCTGTTGCTGCATCCATTTGCAGATCGTCAACGATGTCTTGCAGCCATCTTCATTTTGGTCTTCCTCTCTTTCTTTTTCCCATTATGTATCCTTCCAAGACGGTCTTCTCTAAATTACCATGACGTTTAATGTGTCCAAAATATTTTTCTCTTTAATCCTCTTTACTAGCCAGCCTTTTTCAATATTAAGCTCTTGCAGTATAGATATATTTGTTCTTTTTTGTGTCCACGATATTTGAAGAACTCTTCTGTAGCATTTACACTCAAAGGCATTTATGTGTTTTTCAGCTGTTTTGTTAAGTGTCCAGGTCTCACAGGCATATGTTGCGATGGGAAAGATGCATGCCCTTAAAAATCTTATTTTTGTGGTTCTGTCTGGATGATATATGTAGATGCATATATCATCCAGATATATGCACCTACATCAGCAGCAGAAGAAGAGGAAGTAGAAAACTTTTATAACACACTGCAAACGACAATAGACCAGGTACGGAAAAATGATATTGTATTAATAATAGGTGATTTTAATGCAAAAATTGGTACAGAAAGAGCAGAAGATGAAGGACATGTCGTAGGGAAATTTAGCATACACATCGTCATTGGAATAAATAAAGTGAGCTCACAAAATAAGGCATACTGTAACCAAAGTTCATCTAAAAAACACATCTAACTTACAACTATTCCACAAAATCCTATCATAATGTACCACAATGTGTCCCAAGAAAGACAGGTACCAACCAAGTCAACCTTCACGCCATTTACACTATAAAAAATGTCCCTGATACAAATAAACACAACCTCTCTCGCCGAGCTCAGACAAAAAAAAGTGCTCTCGATTGTTCTCCGACCAATCGGAGTCGATTACCTGACCTATCAGATATCTCACTGGTCATGGAACCAGGGAACGCTAAACACCAGAGCAAAGTTTACACGCTTAAGTCCCCATTCTGGTATGCTTTCACTATTTGGTAATTCAGCCATGTCCTTGCACAGTGACAGATTAACTACAGCCCAGTGCTCCCAGTGATGATTGCTGATAATCTTTTTCTGTGTTACCTAGCTAGTCCACCCCGCATTTTCTCTTTCTGTCTACCTCAACCTCTTTTTCACCATTTACTTGTATTCTTACTGCTGCCTGTTGGCCTAGACACAGCAGTGACATTAATTATGTCACATGTGTTGGAAATCCCATTTTTTTCATTTCTTTTCCAAAGTTTCTGGTATTGTACACAATCAAATGCTTTTGAATAGTCTATAAAAGATAAATATAGATTCGCATTAAATTCTTTGCATTTCTCTATCATTAATCTTATACTGAATATATGATCTTTTGTTCCTCTTCCTTGTCTAAAACCAGCTTGGACCATATTGATTTCTCCTATTTTTTTACGAAGTCTACAGCTTTATGATTTTAAATATAATTTACTTGTAAGACTAATCAAGGCAACAGTTCTGTAGTTTGTGCATAATTTCAAGTTACCCTTTTATGCAGCGGTATTAATATAATTCTTTTCCATTCTTTTGGTCAGATACCTGAATGTCACATCTTTTGGCAAAACACCTGATTGCTACATCTTTTTACATAGTACATGACAGATTATAGCACATTCCTTTCCTGCTGTCCCAATAAGTTCAGCATTAATCTCATCACATCCTGGTGATTTATCATTTTAAGATTCTTTATTGTCCATAAAACGTATTTAGTTCTCGGTTCTGGTTCTTTCTCCTCCAATAATAATTCACACTGCTCATTTCTGCCATCACAATCAGTTGTATCATTCATTCCTATGCAATATTTCTTCCATCTTTCTAGAATTTTCTCTGTCTCTATCAAGATCTTTCTCATCTCGTCGCAAACTACATTTAGCTTAGGTGTGACATTTCTCGTCAATGTCTTCATTTCTTTAAATATTTCACTATCACTTCCACATTTCTGATGTCCTTCTATTCTTTCACAACAATCTTGTATGTATTGTTTTCTGCTTTTTCTTATGTTTCTTCTTATTTATATTCCTGTCTGTTGTTATTTGTCACTTTCCATTTCGTCTTCATCTCTCTTCGGTGTTTTATTGGTTCTAATGTGCCTGTTGTAATCCATTCATTCTGTGTGTTTTCTTTACTGAAACCATATTTTTTAGCTGCTGTTATTAATATATCTCTGGCCTGTGTAGCCAATTCATCAGGTGTCATCTCCTCCTGTACAGCCAGCAGTATCTCAAAACGGTTCTTCACTTCTGTATTGTTCTGGCATTTTGGTAAGATCAAAACTGTCTTTTTTATCTTTATCTTCATGTCTGCTATTAATAACTCATGGTCCGTGTCACAGTCGACACCTGGTAGAGTTTTTGCTGAAGTTATATTTGATCTCCACCTTCTTTGGACTAAAATGTAATCTATTTGATTCCATGTGATGTCCACATGTAAAGTATTCTTTGATGTTGTCTAAAAAGTGTGTTAGCGACCTTCAGCTCATTTTCCACGTAAAACGCACTGGATTGTCACCTGCCTTATTTCTATGTCGTATACTAGATTTTCCTAAAACATGTCCTTCGTCTTCTGCTCTTTCTGCATTAAAATATTTTGTCTGAGTGGCGAAGTGGTTAGAGCACGGGTCTCTCATGACGAAGGTCGGAGGTTCGAATCCAGCCGGAGGCACCCCAGTTACCCAGCTGTGGAAATGGGTACCCGGCTTCTTCTGGAGGGAAAGAAAGGTGGCCAGGCATGATTCTGACCATATCACCCTCTAGTGTGCTGACAGGTCAAGGAAAATATGGGCACTAACACTATATCCCTTCGTGCTTATAAGGCATGACAGGAACTTTACATTTTTTTATTATTGATATAGTTTTTTTCCTATCTGGTCTATCGGTGTTTGCAGTGTGTTATAAAAGTCATCTATTTCCTCTTCTTCTGCTGCTGATGTAGGTGCATATATCTGGATAGTTCGATACATTTCTAGGAGTGCCTTTAAGTCTGGGTTGTAACCTAGTAATGCTTTTGATATTAATTTGTCCAAGTAAAAAGCTACTCAATTCTTTCCTCCTAATTCTCCACCAGAGTAAATAAAGGTACCACCATTTTCTGTCTTGAAGTGTCCTAATCCTTTTCATCGACATTCGCAGATTCCCAAATTGTGTATCTTCGCTCCTTCTACCTCGTCAACTGATACTTTCCCTCAAATATACTTCTCAGATTCCATGTGCCTACTCTTATTTTTCTTTTTAGTTTGAAGCAGGGGTTTTCCTTGGTAACGCCGTTAGGCTTTCTTTGTCCGTCGTCACAATGACTAGTACTGACCTCTGTCTCACTCTTCCCCAGTGTTAAAATTAGAGTTATGTGGTCTGCGGGACTCGCCACCAATTCTTTTTTCTGTCTGACCTTCCATGTTGATGTTTCTTGGTATATTTCCAGAAGGTAGTTTGCCATTGGTTTTCTTCCGGCCAGTGACTATACTAGTAAGTGGTCGTGGCCACTGTCCCTATTGAGATCATCTGCCTACCATCATAGAATGGTGACCATAACCAACATTATCTGTCGGCTGCTCTCCCAGTCCATCTGCCACCTGCTCCTATGGCTTCACGTCACCCTGATCGGTGGGGGGGGGGGCGCCTATGCGGGTACTCCACCATACTCAAGGGTGTCACGTATTCTATAGTGCGAAGGTCAGACTGGGGAGGTGGCGCTAGATACGCCGCATCTAGGGGCTGATTATTAGTAAACCTACAGTGGAGTTAACAGGATTGATAAGACTTGTTTCCTGACCACACTCTTCACACTGCACCTCCAGTTGCTGACCCTCAGTCAGTCAGTCAGTCATTTGCATGTCTCTTGCGCAACTTTGCCTCTCTAACACCACTCCTTTAGTTGTAAGCAAGATGTCCTGCTGCTGATGCATCCATTTGCAGATCATCAACGATGTCTTGCAGCCATCTTCGCCTTAGTCTTTCTCCCTTTCTTTTTCTCCTTATGTATCCTTCCAAGACAGTCTTCTCTAAATTATCACGACGTTTAATGTGTCCAAAATATTTAAGTTTTCTTTGTTTAATCCTCTTTACTATCCAGCCTTCTTCAATATTAAGTTCTTGTAGTATGGATATATTTGTTTTTTTTTTGTGTCCATGATATTTGAAGAACTCTTCTGTAGCATTTACATTCAAAGGCATTTATGTGTTTTTCAGCTGTTTTGTTAAGTGTCCAGGTCTCACAGGCATTTCACATATGTTGCGATGGGAAAGATGCATGCCCTTAAAAATCTTATTTTTGTAATTCTGTCTGTTCTTATCCACAGCTTCATTAGTTGTTTTACTTTTTGAAGAGCGATAGATGTCCACGTGAATGCCTACTTGCCGAAATACCATTCGTTCTTATAGCCGCATACTATTCATTTCTTTTCCTACTGTTCTCCGCTAGGCACCCTATGGTAGGCTTCTCTTTCTTTTTCTCTCGGATGTCCATCGCCAGGCTGTTTCAGGCTGTTTTTTGTTGTTGTTGTTGTTGATGGGGTCGCTTCGGAGAACATGACCAACCCATTTCCAGTCGTTTCTTTTTTTTCTATTATGACATGAATTTCTTCTAGTTCACGTTGGGCAACTAGGTCTCTAATATTTATTGTGTCTGTAAGCAGTAAACTTTCTGAGGCAGGTTGTGTGCGATGAGGATAATTTGCCCGTTTCCTTTTAGTTTTTCTACAGCATTCTGCTTCATATACAAGTACAGATAACACAAAGCTTTGGTACAGTTTTTTTTCTGGTCCTAGTATAGAAAAATATGCGTAGAAAGAACAGCTGTTGATGAAGTAAACCAATTTGCATACCTTGGCAGCTACATAGACCAGGATCGTGACATTATGAAGGAAATTAGAATTGCAAAAAAAAAAAAAAAACCAAAACAAATTGCCTTTAAAAAATCTTGAGAACATATGGAATTCAAAAGTTATAAGCAAAAAAGCCAAGTTAAGATTATTCAATTCAAATGTGATATACACCCTCATTTATGCAATGCGAAAGCTGGAAATCAACTAAAGAAACAGACAAGAAATCAGACTCTTTTGAAAACAAATGCCACAGGAAAATACAGTGGAATGAATTTAAGAACAACGCAGAGATAAGACAGATGAGCAAACAACCGTGAAGAAAACATGACGTCGCTAATTGAAAACGTCCCTGTTGCGAAAGCAACCGAATGAAAAACGAAGAGAACGGACTCCCTCTGCCTTAAACCGTGACTGACCCATGAAGAATGAGGGTTAATACCTCTAAATTTCCACGTTTAGAGAGTGAAAATTAATACTGCTACTTTTCAAAACTTGAAGAGTGAGGATTAATACTGCAACATTTCCACATTTGAAGAGTGAGGATTAATATTGCTACATTTCTGCATTTGGAGAGTGAGGATTAACATTGCTACATTTCTACACTTGGAGAGTGAGGATTAATACTATTACATTCCCACGTTTGGAGAGTGAGGGTTAATAGTGCTACATTTCCACATTTGGAGAGTGAGGATTAATATTGCTACATTTCATCGTTTGGAGAGTTAAGATTAATACTGTTACATTTCCACGTTTGGACAGTGAGGAAAACATTGCTGCATTTCCGCTTTTGGAGAGTGAGGACTAATACTGCTAAATTTCCACGTTTGGAGAGTGAGGATTAATACTAATACATTTAACACCGAAGATACCAACCTCTCAAGACTGATGAGTATGAGGTTCAGTACAGTAGCGTTGGCTGAGAGATTCTCCACAAATCCAGACATCTTGCACAGAAAGTCTGACAATGTCCAGTGACTGATAAAGTGTATCACCACTTCGTGAGGCACACATACCTGGTACCAGAGAATAAATAACAGGCCATCAACGAAATAGTACTTATTTTCTGTTATAAAGATATTAATCCCCCAGTTTTAGGACAAAATCTTTAAACACCACGGGTATTATTTTTGAGCAAAACATCTTAGCGAGAGAAATTAAGAAAAATGAAGAAAACATTTTACTAGTGTTAAAGAAATGATTGTTAGTCGTGGTGCTTCTCATCAGTCAAAATTTAGTGACAGCACAAGCTGTAGATCTGTAAAATATTAAGATAAAATGTTTATGTCTCATGGATAAGTTCAGACTGATTCTCTTTGAATAAAGTCTGAAGTTTGCCCAGATTCTTCTTCGATGTAGATTATTAACATTTTCCGTACCAGACAGTTACAATACAGACTAGATTAGGGTAGTAGTTCAATTACTTTCTTACTGAAACTTAGCTCGGGACTGGAGACGATACAAAGTGCATGAGAGAAAGTTATGAAGAGGATTATAAAATGTCTACTTATCTTAGCTTTCGTAATTTCATCTTTTCTTCTTGTGCATGCTGTTTCATAAGCTCAAGAGTCTAAGCAAAAAAACTAATGGTCTCCAAGAATCCTTTCGGCAGCAAGAGTTCTTCGTATGTACTTTACAGTTTTCCATCTTTGATATATTCTTGGGGTTAAGACTGGAAATTTAGTCTCCGATTTCCATGGAGTTGAACTTTCTTTTTTTGTTCATGCGTTCAGTGTTGGTCATCAGCAATTAAGTTATTGGTTTGTCATGTATCTTTGCTTTTTTGCCTGAAGGTACGAGTATTTTTAACAAAGACATGTTGGTGGTGTGGCCTGTTGTGGCTTTGAGCTGTCTCACTCTTGTAGGGGAAAAGCCATCTTTTCCATCATTTTATTTCTGTTCGTTCTTTGTCTGCGTATTCGGACGTACTGTCATGCTTAGTAATATCTCTTACTATTTCTGAACATCACACAACCAAGATGAAGTTAGAAACTGAAGAAGGAAGTTATATTTAATAATCAGTACTAACTTCAGTTATTTTTTTCATCGAGAAAACAGTCTAACGGATTAGGAAACGAAACGATGAAATTATTTGCTAAACGTGACAGAAATAAAAGATGTTTGATGGTGATGGTTTGGCATCCTGGCACGAGAAATACTCAGTGAAAAGCCTGTTGAGATGCACACGGGATCGGGGGTTATGGAAAAACATGATATCCTGCAACCGTCGACGATAGAGAGAGAAAGAGAGAGGGAGAGAGAGACAGAGAGAGAGAGAGTTGGCTCCAAAGGTATTTATCCCTCTCTTCTGCCCCCCCCCCTCGTTATTTACTTACTATTCCTGCAGTTGCGTAATAAACTAGGATATGCATTACACAACGAAAAAAAACTTCAGCTAGCAAACCAATTTCACAATATGAATGAGTGCATTTATACACTATTCCAAAAAAAAAAAAAACGCAACAAATACGATGCTACGATTTAAACTGAAGTTTGCTGATCAGACAAGGGCAAATTGCCTGAAACGTTCAGTTGAACATCAACTTCGCGTGCTGACCTGAATTGTACTTAACAGATGATTCATGTGCACAGAAAAGCGAGACTAGTCAAAACAGCATTTTGGACAATAACTCAATTCACGAGAATCTCGTGAAACGTACTGAATACAAAACTCACTGACCATGTTATTGAATGCCCATAAAAGATTTACGCTCCTCGAATCAGTTCATTTGAAAAATGCGCAAGTATGGCTCGTCTCATTAGAGAACAACGACTCATCATCATTGGACGTTTACAGACTGAATAGTCAAAAGTGTAGTAGCCAGACAATTTAATGTGGTTAGAAGCACCATTAGTCGCCTTTGGAGACGATTTCAAGACACTGGCTCAGTTGCAAACTGGCCGTGCATTGGAAGACCCATAGTCACAACTCCCGCCGAAGATCTCTTCATACGGCTGTGTCAACTCAAGAATCGATTTGCATCTGTGTCCTCAACAAGTCCAGCCAATGACAGCAGCTCGTCGAATTTCAGATCAAACGGTCAGGAACCGACTGCACGACGCTGGTCTTTGGACTAAAAGACCCTACAGAGAGCCTGTTCTTACGGACCGGCATTGCCAAAACCGACTGCTGCGGGCGAACCAGCATCATCTATGGACCATTGCGAATGATTGGAGAAGGGTTTGGTTTAGTGATGAATCATTCTTTCTACTCCAGCGACATGACAGACGGAGAAGAGTTTACCGCAGAGTCCATGAACGCTATGCCCAGAACTGCGTGGACGAGGCTCCTCCACATGATGGTGTGGGGGACGATCAGCTTCATGGGAAGAGGTGAGTTGGTGCAAACTGAAGGACGCATGAATTGCCAACGATGCGTCGCTGAAATTATTCGTCCTCACGTCCTTCCACTTCTGGGTGCATCAGGGTCGATTTTTCAGCAGGATAATGCTCGACCTCATGTGACACAACTCATCAACCAGTTCCTCGCTGACAACAACGTCCAGACTATTCCGTGGCTATCCCTGTCATCAGACATTAACCCAATAGAACACTTAAGCGATGAACTCAACAGACAAGTCCACCAGCGAGACGTGGCATCAACCAATCTCCGACGGTTGTCTTTTGCACTGCGGGAAGAGTGGGCAGCCATCCCACAACAGATCCAACGGCTAATCGGATCCATGTCAAGGAGATGTCGTTCTCTGATACAGGCCAGAGGAGGCCTTACTGAAACGGAGGCCTCATTCGCAAAGAATAAAAGTCCAAACCAAATTGTTAATGTCTTACAGTTTCCTCATACCAAGATTGAAACATTAATTCCGTAAAATAAAATTTTGATACAAGTTTGAAATTTGGTGTCCACAACAGTAGTGTTGTGTTTCTTTTTTTTCAACAGTATAACTCATCTACTGCATTATTTTCTCTACTTTTAATGTGATAGAGAGATTAATGTAGTAACACAAGTTTATCAGGTGGAAAAGTGCTAAGAAGGAAGGTATTACTGCCCTTGTCTGCTGGTTCATTTTCCATCAAGCGCACCCCCCCCCCCCCCCCCCACATACACTACTGCCCTCTTTTCTTTCACAGTCCCCTTTACTGACTCTTCATCGCTGTCCGGTCCTTTTCAACTCCCAGAGTTAATGCCCATTTTGGTAAACACTGCTTTGAGCTTTCAGCTGAAGGACAAATCTTCTACGAAGTTAAACAGCCTCATCTTTAATGCATATTTTACGAAATGTGATATCAGCCGACAGGAAATGATCTCATAATGCAGAAATGCAATTTCTGTCTGTGATTAGAAGCAATCTAAATTTTAAAAAATCAACCAAGAGTCATTGCCATATCCTATGTCTTAAGAAAAGCGAAATAACCCGCAGAATTACCCACAAATATTCTGAAAGAAAAAATTGGTTAGAGTCCGGCTCTGAATATCTTTCAAAATGGTACTTAGGTTTTCTAAATTTCTAGAAAAAAACCAAAGAAGGAAAAAAATGAGACAAAGAAACATGATGAAGAAATGTAGCAGAAAATTGTGAAAATGTAAGAGAAAAGTGAAGAAAATGGCTCAATGGCGAAAAAAATGAGATAATATGCAGGAAACTCTCTACTGTAGGGTGCAGAACAGCAACACTACTTCTTCAGATCATCAGTGGAAATACCCCCCTCCCTCAGACACATGTCCTCTAAGAGGATGGATTCCTCTGGGTCATGACGCCCAGGTTTTTGTCCCGATCTGGAATTGAATTAGGACTGCACTTCGGAGTGAATCTTAGCGATTTAGCTACGGAGGACCGATATTGGTTGTGACAAATGAAATTATTTAAGTCCTAAATGCTTGTTCGCATGCTCTACAGCCAGCATGAGGCCTTTTCTGCTGTTTCTGAAAGGCTTTTTAATTCCCTTGCTCTTGCTTTATGCCCAGTTTCTTACATAGGTCCTTTGCTGATGTTGCTACGAATCCTCTCGCTCCCACTTCTACAGCTGTCACTTTTGCCTTCACTCCTGTCCCCTGCCTTAGTTGCTTGACCAGATCATTATACTTCTCATATATGAATAAATGCTGTTCCTCTATTCTTGTTTAGTATGGAACCATAAGCTCGATCATTATTAGTTCCTCTTTTGCTAAGGAGTACACTACAATGTCCGGTCGCATTCCTATGTTCTTGATGGCAGTCGGGTATATTCTTCTTCCTGGTAGGTCCTCTATCACGTTCCAGTCATTTTCACCATCTAGCAGTGATGGTAATGGAATGTCTCTGATTTCAATATTCGATGTCGTCCCAACGCCTATGATGTACTTAGGTCTGACCTCAACTCTTTTGCTGTTGTTTGCTTTATCGTGTGCCCTCACTACAATGGCTACTGGTTCCTGCAGCACTCTGTTGTGCCGCCCGGTGTAGCGTCCTTGGGCTAATGATAATCTGAATGCTGACTGCACGTGCTGTAATGTTTGTCTTTCGCTTCAGTAGGGGCACTTTGAGTCTTCTGATGCACCATAATTGTGCAGGTTGGAGCCTGTAGGCAGAAGGTCATAAGCAGCTCTGATGATGAAGCTGAATCTCATGTGTGCCATTTTCCAGATGTCATTCCATGTTAGTGTGATCTCTGCATGACTTCCTCCATGTTGTCCATTAGCCTTGGTGTGCCTATTGGATGCCTTCTGGATCCGCTTATCATCCTCTGAATTCCTAACTTCGCTGATGATCATATCCCTTCTTTCTTTCCAGGAGGCCTTTGACCACCCTTTGATTTCACGATGATCAAAATCTCCTTCTGTTGGTCTGGGTGTATCCTGTTACTTCTTTCAGCTCCAGTGTTTCCCTGGCTGCGGTCATTTCATCGCTTAGATAAATATTAAGTGGATGCAGAATAGACAGTTTAATGTGATTAAACATAAACTATTTTCTCTGAAACAAGAGAAAGTAACAACGCCAAATATGAGATACACCAACAATATAAACACGAATCGATTGCATATAGCGTACCTATCATTTGAAAGTATCTTTTGTCCCTCTTATACTTCGTTCCTTAATACTTGAGATATGTATTTAGAAACTGTTGCTTCTAATGTAACGTAAATTCCAAAAGATTTTATATTCCACTGGTGATCTGAAAGAGCAGTGGTGTTGTTCCGCTCTCTATAGTAGAGAGTTTCCTGCATATTATCTCATTTTTCTTCGCCATTCAGCCATTTTCTTCTCTTACTATACTGTAAAGCAGTTAATATAGCGTATACAGGGAAAGCAAAAACATCAATAACACTGAAAAAAAAAGAAACAAAGAGCTTACCATGAGAAAAAGGACATCAGCCCAAGCCATGCTAACCAGACACGGAAAGGTCATGCATGGCCCAGCACGGCCCCAACAAAGAACAGCGATTACCATACTGTTACCCGTGATTCCTGCATAAAACAAGTGTAGTGTCAGAGCACTGTCTCTCTGTCTGTTCAAAATATATGAAATAAAAGATCCAGTAGCTGTCTGATGCTCTTGCATTTGGTTCAGTTCTATAACAGGAAATTTCAATTCTGATTATATATGTAACTGTGTTTATTTGTGTGTATGTACGTATGTATGTATGTATGTATATACAACTACATATAATATAGAACGTTAAATTTTTCTGTTTTTCTGTTCACTGAGAAAAATAAGGGAAGGGTTGACTCTAGTGACCACGAGAGCTGGGAAACCGGATACGGGCTTTTAAGTGGCTTTGGCAAGTGAAGATATGACAGTGCTTGTAGATATATACATACAGCAAAAAAACTGGCATTATGGATCAATGTTTTTCTGTGTCTAGCGTGATTGTTAGGTAGTTTATTTTCAATTCAAAGCTGAAATATTCCAATCTGACATTTTTTTCAAACTGTTCATGCTACGTTTTGGCTAGAGTTGGTAGTATTTCTTATACTTAACATGTACCTAGGCGTGGATTCTCAAATTACTCCAATCTTTGATACTTTTTCTAAATCAAGGTGGCGTTTCTGTGTAATCGATTCAACCCATTACTTTCTATATGTGGCTTACTTTAGTTTTTCGCTCTTCGTTTGTCCTCTTTTGTTACAGTGATTTCAGATCTTCCTTTCTTCAGGTACATTTAAAATTAATGTTGATTTCTTCATTGTACGTAGAATCTGTTCCTACATTGCTTGATTTGCAATTTTAATCGCTCAATGTCTAATATCTAGATTAACGTCCTTCTAAGAATTGTGTGCCTTTGTAAAATTACCTCCGGAGTACTCGTCTCTGCAGTGTCCAAGACTCAGTTACATTGGGCATGATTCAATTATTCCATTTTTTGCACTTTTGTCTAGATTTTTATTATAACTTTATGAATTTTTACTCACTGCAGTACGAGTTGTTACTGAGGTTACTGAACAGAGACTCTTAATTTTATAATGGCATTTTTGGTGCGAAATTACCTATTCATCGTCTCCGATGACATATTACCAATTTAAAATGATCAATATTGTTTAGTAAGCCTTTTCAAGCTGTTAATGTTGTTTAGTAAAACTCATTCATTCATTCACTTGCATGTCCCTTGCGGAACTTTGCCTCCCTAACGGCACTCCTGTAGGCCTTTCGGTTGTGAGCAAGATGACCTGCCGCTGATGCATCCATTTGCAGATCATCAACGAAGTCTTGCAGCCATCTTCGCCTTGGTCTTCCTCTCTTTCTTTTTCCCATTATGTACCCTTCCAAGACGGTCTTCTCTAGATTATTATGACGTTTAATGTGACCAAAATGTTTAAGTTTTCTCTCTTTAATCCTCTTTACTAGCCAGCCTTCTTCAATCTTAAGCTCTTATAGTATAGATATATTTGTTCGTTTTTGTGTCCACGATATTTGAAGAACTCTTCTGTAGCATTTACATTCAAAGGCATTTATGTGTTTCTCAGCTGTTTTGTTAAGTGTCCAGGTCTCACAGGCATATGTTGCGGTGGGAAAGATGCATGCTATTAAAAATCTTATTTTTGTGGTTCTGTCTGCTCCTCTCCACAGATTCTTTAGTTGTTTTACTTTCTGAAGAGCGATAGATGTCCTCCTTTTAATGTCCCTCATTGTATCTCCATTATTAGTTAGTAGTGATCCAAGATATTCAAAACTCTCCACTTCTTCCAGTTTTTCCTCATTGATACATATTTCAGCTGCCTTATTTGTTTTATTATTAATTTATTATTTTATTTATGTTTATTTTTATTTATGTTATTATTATTATATTAATAATTTAGTTTTCTTTGCATTAAGATAGATTAGTAAAACTATGTATACACAATATGGGCTACTGATATATATATATATATATATATATATATATATATATATAAAGGTAATCGTATCATGCCTTAGAGGCACACTGGGATATGGTGTTAGTGCCCATATTTTCCTTGACCAGTCAGCACATTAGAGAGTGAAGATGATATGGACAGTATCACGCCTGGCCGCTTTTCCTTTTCCAACTCCAGAAAAAGTCGGGTACCCATTTCTGCAACTAGGTGACTGGGGTGCCTCCGGGCTGATTCGAACCCCTGATCTTCGCCATGAGAGACCAGTGCACTAACTACTTCGCCACACAGACACCCTTATATATATATATATATATCTATAAGGTGTGTGTGTGTTTCTGGTTTGATTAATGTAATTTTACTTTACGTATATGTATGGCAGTATCCTGACTACTACTGATTACTCTGCTATCACAGATAACAATAACTTACTCTCTCAGAATTCTAATCGTACAGGTTACACGGACAGTATGAAGAACGCTGACACCTGATTTTTAAGTGAGATCAAATAAACTACATGTTTAATATGAAGAGAATAAGTGGTGATCAGTGAGGATGTTGGAATTTAATATTGTAATAGATAATCAGCCAGTCCTAACCTTGACGAGAACTCGTTCGCCATATAAGGGAAGGAGTGAGCAACATTCTCACTCAGATAAACTGACAGACGTACAGCATGATGAAAAAAAACGATATATATATATATATACATATATATATATATATATATATAATCAACTTAAATTCTCAATAAAAACCTTTCTATCACAAAAATATAAGGCATCAGTGCTCATAAAACACGTTCCTAGAATGACTCCTAACCCATTTCACAATGATATTAAATCACTCAAAATCTTCAAGACATAATCAGATAATCATCTGAACAGAATCATCCTAACATATTCACAACTCATAATGGGCATAATTCAATAATAACATTTGAAAAACTCTATCAAATCTCACATAAATTTTCACCCTAATCATCGCGCTAGTCTCTCTTACAAAGTATCCATGCTAATCAAAATCATACGAATAATTATCCTCTACGAAAAATCCCAGTCCTTAAAAATGCCCTACAAATTATATTCCTAAATCTTCCAGAAGTTTCTATCCGTGCAGAACAAAAATCGTGGTTAAAACATACCTAAAAGTTCACAACTCCGTGCAAAAATTGCCTGTTTATAACCTTGGACAAATTCAACAATCCCATTTTTAGCTTTTCTGTAGCTAAAAATAACAATCTGAACAAACATGTCTTAAATGACTTTTGTTAACCGTACAAAATCTCGTGACTGAACATGTCAAGAAATGGTCTTCAACGTGTCAAGACTGACCTTTCGTTGACCTGTACTATAAAAAATATTCTAAGGGCGTTAACAATTACGTTAATCTACTAAATTTACCTTGGTTAACTCCTTTATACCGCTAATAAATACGGAATTATAGAATTCTGTCATGTATGTGTTGTCTTTAAAATGGAAAAAAAAATCCTAAATGCAAAGATGTTCACAACGCCATGCAGAGTTTTGAAATTTGAAATGACATGTGCGATCGTCCTGTCTGCATGATTTTTTTTTTACCACAAACAGATTCATCACAGTAATTCCCATATTATGTTAACATTCACTAAATCCTTTCGTGCAGTATTGAAAAACGGTGTAGGAGGGAATTATTAATCATTTTAAAATTGCTGTTTTATCGTTACTTTCTTCTTATTACTGCATCCAGCATTCAAATGTGGGAAATTCTGTGCGTTAACTAAAATCTTATATATACACACACACACCCAGAGTTATTCATAAGTACGTGATACATTTTAAAAATTCGCAACAAATAAACTACGTGACGGATACCAAATTTTTATCGACTGAATTATTCAGATAATCTGCTCAAGTGTTTTTTTAAAACTTATTTCACAGATGCTCATCTGTCCACCTTTGGTTATGCGGAAGACATCTGTATGATAATCCATTTCATCCCAGATGCGTATCAGCATAATCTCTTTCGAAATAGCGCAGAAGACATTCACTTTAGGTGAGTCTCGCACATGCTTTGTGACTACGCACGGACTTTCCGTCCCCCAGATGTGCACATTGTGCCAGTTCACCTTTCCAGACAGATAGAAAGTAGATTCGTCGGTAAAGATGAGCAAATCTGCGAAGCCGTCAATTTCAAAACTCTCTTGCATTTCAGTGCAGAAATTCAGGCATACATCTTTGTCATTTTCACTGAGATACTGATGCAGCTGAAGCTTGTAAGGCTTACATTTTAATTTCTTACGGAGAATATTCACCAAACTGTTGATCACGGGACTCCTGTCTGTAAACTTGTGTAAGGAATATTGCTCTTTGTTATGGAGAAGTGACTCATGTAAATCTTGAGTTAAATGAAATTATTGTTTAAATCCCCCTGAATAGTAATGATTATACAGTCGAGAGAATTCTGCTGGACCATGCGTGCAGCTCATGTTTTTCTGGAAGGTCCATTCCGTGGAAATGTTAGATAGGTGATTAAATTTTGATGAGAAGAGGGTTAGGTTTCGATGTGTTAGGACGTATTGTTTTTCATTAATAATGTAACTGTAGAACTAGTCATTGTAAGCATCGTTAGAATATTTGTGATCAATAGTATTTTTGTTTAGAATAGTATGATATTTCATTGACAATTAAGTAATGACACTGATTTTATTATAGCCAAGACAGAAATGCCATTTATAAAACAAAGCATGGAATCCAAAGAGGAAACCTTCATCTATGATCTGGCAGCTTTTCATCGTCGTCCGATAAGCAAACGACAAACAAGCCGTCATTTTATTGACCTAGTCAGAGGTGCATTGTTACGTAATCAGTATGAAGCAAAAAGCTAACATTATATTCTGTTTAAAACTTGGGAAAAGTGCTATTGATGCGACAAGTTTATGGGGATAATTGTTTATCGTGTGCACAGATAATCAGGTGGTATTCACGATTTAAAAATGGTGTGGAAACGATTACAAATGCAACTAGACATGGACGCCCAATTTCTGTTTGTAATGAGGAACTCACTGCAAAAGTCAGAGAACGGATACAAGAAGATCGTTGTTTTACTGTGAGAATGGTAGCAGATGAATTTAGTGTTAATCGAGAGACCATTCGTAAAATTTTAGTGGAAGATTTGGGCTAGAAAAAGGTTGCTTGCCGGTGTGTACCATATGCGTTGTCTGATGACCAAAAACATCAGCGTGTTGAGTACGCAAAAGATATCATCAAAACGTACCACAGAAATAAATATTTCTTAAATTTGATTGTTGCAGTGGATTTTACGCTATGATCCCACAACGCCAAAGTCCTCAGTAGAAGTCATCATCATCACCAAAAGGCAAAGAATTCGCCTTCAAAAGTCGAAAGTGAAGACAATATTGGTGTGCTTCTACGACAATAAAGGAGTTATTCACAAAGTTTATTCCAGAGGGACAGACTGTCACCGCCAAAGTTTATTTAAGTATTTTGAAACGCCTATTGAAAAAGATTATCCGAGTCCGACACGAATATTCAACACCTGGCAGTTTTTTCCTTCGTCATGATAATGCACCTGCTCACCTGGCGGTAGTTGTACAGGAATTTTTGGCCCAAAAGAAAGTGTATGCTCTCAACCATCCACTCTGTTCCCCAGTTTTGTCTCCCTGCGATTATTTTCTATTCCCAAAATTAAAGTTACCATTGAAAGGACGCTTCTTTAACGATACTGATGACACCCAAAGACCCGTAACATCGAGTTTAAGGGCCATACCAACAGAAGAATTGCAGAGGAGGTCGTTCCAGTGTTTGTTAGATCGTGCCACTTGCTGTATCAATGCACAAGTGGCTTGATCTGAATAAAATACAGGTTATATCTTCAACTGTTGTTTATTTTAATGTACCCAGTCTCATTACTTAATTGTAGGACATTGTAATATCCTGTGGCGGCTATCTTATGTGAGATGCAAGCCGCCTGGATTTTCTTGTTCTTGTTTGCTGATCAGTTTGGCACATTTTCACTAACATGAATTCATCTATCAACATCATCATCATGTGTCGTTAATTAAATATTTTGTGATCAGCATTGGATGATCTTAGTCGATTGATTTAGCATTATTGCTGAAAGAATCCTAATTTGAAAGCAAAGCATCAGTCAAAGGAGCTATGTACAAACGGTCCACAAGTCTGAAGTACCACGGAGTAGTGAAGATTGAATGTCTATAAACGTATACAACACATTCTACCGAAGCACAGCAGTACAGTGGAGGTAGAGAAGAATAAAAACGATATTAGATTCATTCAATTGATTTCATAACTAAATCAATCATCATAAGATTAAATCGACATTATTTTACAATTATATATATTTCCGCAAAAAAGGAAAGATTTCTCATCTACTCTACACTTGCACGCTATGTGAACCTGCGGGGGCATCGCTGGAAGCTTCTCTCTCACGATTCACAGTTTCTTCCCTTGGTCCTGGACGTTTCTGCCGAGGAGCTATGCATGTATAACCTTCATTCGGGAATTTCACATACCACGTCTTGATACTGTTGAAAACAGGTGCTGCCTTCTGAAATTCCGCTCGAAATCTTCGCTGCACAGTCACAACGAATGAGGTTCTTGCGTATTTCAAAACACAATATGACTGCTCAAATTTACTGAACGCCATATTCACTACTGCCGCCTCTTGGGGGCAAACCATGGTAGCTCTGCCCTCGAACTTTATTAAAAAAACTTGTAGAGTTTCTCTCTCTCTCTCTCTCTCTGCTTAAAAATTATCATGATCCGTTTCTTTGTTACTACGTTTTGAAATGTTTCACGGCGTTACAAATAAATATATTTATATACGCACCAAACGAGGCAGATCCTGGATGGATGATCTAGATTAGGTGTCTAAAGGTGATGATTGATTACGGGTACAGGACCAGCCTCAGGTAACAAAGATTATCATACAGAAGGGTCGTGAATGTAGAGACTAGTCACACGGGGCAGCTGAACTTTGGGTTCAAGATCTCATCTAGTTTCACTGTGGGTCTTCCGACGCCGTTATATATACAGATGACTCAGTGACTCGGAACAGCAGAAGTAGTTGGGGTTTTGTTGTCTACCGCAGCGGAAGAGTAATGGCACAGGGTTCGGGACCATTTGAAGTCACCACATGTGAATGGACATTCAGGCTGTGTTGGCGGCAATGAAATGGCTAGTTGTCAATGATGTGGTTAATGGCGTCATTGTGATGGTTTCACAGAGAATGCTTCGTAATACTGAGAAAAAAACTGCTTCGAAAAGAATGGGTTCAACTATTAAGCCAGTCAGCTGTGAAGAGCCAAACGTGGCTTTATTGTTCAGGGTGTGCGGGATTATATGGCAATGAAGAGGCAGATAGACTTACTGCACAGGCTAAAATAAATGGCAGGCTGAGAACGGATAAGGGAGACATTGCTAAAGCCGTATTGGTAAGACTGTGGGAAAATGAAGAGCAGGAATGAAAGAAAAATGTAGCTGTGAAGCGATTGCTGAAGGTAGAACAAATTAAGAGTACTAATAGGAAATGTGAACTGTGTGGCAGAAAACGCAACGTAAAGAACCAACACTTGATGGAAACTATTAGCAAACATACTCTTAAGTGGATGCTGCGGTATGCGGCGGAGTATATATGCGGCTGTGCTGAATGCAATGACGTCGGATTCTGAATGCAGGAAACTCTCTATTGTAGAGACCGGAACAACGATACATTTCTTCAGATCATCAGAGGAAGTAACCTCCCCCCCCCCCGACAAGTGTTTCGGCCCTATTAAACTTTTCACACTCTAAGGGGGGGGGAGGGGGGGGGGTGGGCCCCTCTGGGTTATGACTCCCAAAAGTCTTGAGAGTTGTTACTTTTTTTCCGTCACGGAATTGAACCAGTGATCTTCCAACTTCCACTTTAAAGTGCATCATAGCGATTTAGCTACGGAGGACCGGTATTGGTTGTGACAAACGAAATTATTTAAGTTCTCGATACTCGTTTCGCATGATCCACAGCCATCATGAGGCCTTTTCTGTTGTTTCTGAAAGGCTTTTCACTGCCCTTGCTCTTAGTTATTCCTTTATGCCCAATTACTTACATACGTCGTATGCTGATGTTGCTACGAATCCTCTCGCTCTCATTTCTACAGCTATCACTTTTACCTTGACTCTTACCCCCTGCCTTAATTACTTGACCAGGTCATTGTACTTCTCACATTTGAATAAATGTTGCTCCTCTATTCTTGTTTCGTATGGAACGGTAAGCTCGATTGTTATTAGTTCCTGTTTTGCTACAATGTCCGGTCGCATTCCTGTGTTCATGATGGCAGTCTGGTATTCTCTTCTTCGTCCTGGTAGGTCTGCTATCACATCCCAGTCGTTTCCACCATCTAGCAGCGATGGTATTCAATATTCGATGTCTTACCAGCGCCTATGAAGTATTTAGGTGGGAGCTCAACTCTTTTGCTGTTGTTTGCTCTATCTTTTGCCCTGTCTATAATGGCTTTTGATTTTGAACCGCTGAACCTTTCATCCGGTCTTTACTACCAAACTATCGCATTTTAAAAAAAAAAGGTAACCCTGTCATGCCTTAGAGGCATATAGGGATATGGTGTTAGTGCCTATATTTTCCTTGACCTGTCAGCACACTAGAGGGTGATATGGTCAGTATCACGCCCGGCTGCCTTTCCTTCCCCAACTCCAGAAGAAGTCAGGTACCCATTTCTACAGCTGGGTGACTGGGGTGCCTCCGACCTTCGCCATGAGAGACCAGTGCACTAACCACTTCGCCACTCAGACACCCGCATTTTACAAGCATTTATTTTAATATTCACAATACTCCACCATACGATCTCCTGGACGCTGCGTCCAAGACAAAGAACAGATGCATCAAACGAGGCAGATCCTGGATGGATGGTTTTCTTTCAAGTCACAGATAAATACTCCTTTTTCTCTACTTTTTCATTATCTGTTGTATATAATTAAAATGGATTTATATTTTATCTTCTTTCCAAATTTCTTTGCCCTATATATTTTTGTATGATTAAAGTGTAAACTGAAACGTTATAAACCTATATTCATCAAATAAGAAAGCTGATCCTATTTTTGTTGGAAATAGTTTTAAAATTTTGTTATCACAACTTTACTGCAGTGGCTTCGTGTATATATATATATATATATATATATATATATATATATATATATACTTATACCCAAAAACTGTTCATGTGTTACTATAGATAAAAGGGTGGCATACCAATGATAAAAACAAGCCCGTAGACCAACACAAGTGGAATAAAATGAGGTTCTCGAACCCATGGCTTTTTCAGCTGCTCGATATCATCCTTGTAGAAAAATGATGTTATTTCTGGGTAGCTGATGTCATCGTGTTGGCTTCTATAAACATTGAAGTTCAAGGTCGTAAATGACTGAAGATCAATGCCTTTATCGCTTTTAACTGCATAATTAAGGAACTGGTTCGCCATCTGGTCCGTGAGATTTCCGTTGATAGACATCCTCGTATGAGTTTGCTGTGTCAGTGCATCAATGAGAGCTGTGGATCAATAAATGGATTTTTTAAAATTATAAATTCAGAGAAAAAAGCAAATTTCTTTGCGGTATATTGGATGTTTTTGATTAATGTATCCTCATGTTAGATAGTACATGTACAAAATTAACTATGGATTAAGGACAGAGTGCCTGAAACATAAATCACACAACATGACTCATGCTTTATATTTTTATGCTATATGTTACTGTGCTGTATGTTTCTATGCATAGAATATCCGGATATATAATGTGGAATAAGTAAATTTAAGAGCGTTTACTGTGTACTAGAATTTTTCGCGTCAGGTGTGTTTAAAGAGGCAGATGTTAGTTGGTGGTTTTGCAAAGCGGTTTTTCTATTTGCTGACTGTGAATCACGAGTGAGTAAGAATTATGTTTTATTATGCAGTTTTAAAAACGTGGTTGAATGCAAAAAGAAAATACAACAATAATGCTTGCTTTCAACAAGACTTAACAATGAAATACAAGGAAATGTTGAAACGTTATCAGTATAATCAACAAGGAAGTGGCTTAGAGCCGTGAAACTTGCATGTTTTAGCACATTACTCATCCCAAGTTCAATACACGTAGCACATCGTTTCTCGACTTTATTTAACCTTTCAAAGAAGTCAGACGTCTGGTCACTGAAATATTGCCGTGCTGCTGCTATCACCTCCGAATCATTTGAAAATGTCAAATGTCATTAATACCAAACATTCAGGAATCAGGAACTACTCAGACGAAACAAGATCTGGTGTGTAGGGTGGATGATCTATGTACTGAACCGCTGAATATCAAAATTCCTTCCTTATCCCCCCCCCCCCGCCCCCACAAAAGTGACCATGACAGTCCATGACCTTTCCTGGAATGTATAAAACAGGAAAAAGTAGGAGCAGCTTTATTACTTAACGATTACAAAGTTGTGACGTTTCGGCGTGAGCCTTAATCATACAAAAACATACAGGACGAAGAAGTAGAGAGAGGAGATAAAGTATGGATTCACATGAATGCTATTTAAAATAATTTTTTAAAAAATAATAACAATAATAATAAATAAATAAATAAAAAAAAACTAAAAAAAAAATTTTTTTTTAAAAAGAGTACTTAGCTGTAAATTGTAAGGTGTGGCTTGTCCGGCGGTTTGTGTCAGGAATGGATTTAGTAGAACGTGGAGACTTTATATAGAGACCTGTGACATGTGGTCGGTGGGTTGTAACTGGGGGTGGTGGATGGGGAAACCGGGGAAGGGAGAGAGTGTGTGTGGTGCAATATTGACCTAGCTATGAGAAGTTGAAACAGATGATTGGGGAAGAGGGGTTGCAGAGTGATGCTGTGAGGAAGTTTGAAAAGTAAGAAGGGGTGGACTTTGTGGAGAGGTACTGTAATGACTGAAGAGAATGTTACATGTAACTAAACAGCGAGTTTAACCCATGTGGTTCCAGCGTCCCATAATTTTGAATGCAGCGATTCTCAAGTGCCAGGCGGCTTGTGTCATCTGCGTGACATTGTTTGATGGCTGTTACCAGAAAGTCAGATTTGCCTTTGTGGTTGGGGCCATTGAAATGATTTGGGACAGGTTTCGAAGCATGCTGGGTGATGTCGTACAGATGTTTTTGCATGCGGTCCCCTAATCTGAGGCCAGTCTCACCGATATATGTTATCCTGCATCTTTTGCAAACGATGACATATATCACATTACGGGACTCTATGTGAATCCCCCATGAAGAGTGAGGATAGTTTTGGGAAAGGTGATTGTTTTCGTTTCCCAGACTACAGGGCAGGTAACGCAGCGGGGGCGGTTACATTTTCTGGTGCCAACATATGTAAGGCTCTGCTTCAGGTGGCTGTGGACGAGGATGTCCTTAAGGTTTGGCTCACGTTTGTATGCCAATAGGGGTGGATCAGAGAAAATGTCGAGAGTGTCGGAGTCGAGTTGGATTATCGGCAGATGACGATAAAGAATTTTCATAACCATCTGACCATGCGGGTGGAAAGGCAGTACTAACTTAACTCTGTCAGATGGAGTAACAGGCTTTTTCCTTCTTTGCGGCTCACTAGTTGGATACGGTTGAAGGCTTCACGAAGGACCTTTTCTGGGTAGCACAATAATTGGTGTATAAGTATACAACTATACACTAAACACTGCAGTAAAGCTGTGATACTAGAATGTATAAAATTGGAAAAAAGTAGGAGCGGCTTTATTACTTAACGATTACAAAGTTGTGACGTTTCGGCGTGAGCCTTAATCATACAAAAACATACAGGACGAAGAAATAGGGAGAGGAGATAAAGTATAGATTTACATGAATACTGTTTAACAAAAAATTTTTTTTTAAATTTTTTTTGAAGGAGTACTTAGCTGTAAATTGCAAGGTGTGGCTTGTCTGGCGGTGTGTGTCAGGAATGGATCTGGTAGGACGTGGAAATTGTTTAAATAGAGACCTGTGACATGTGGTCGGTGGGTTGTAACTGGGGGTGGTGGATGGGGAACCGGGGAGGGGAGAGAGAGTGACGCACTACTGGCCTAGCTAGGAGAATTTGAAACAGGTGATTGGGGAAGAGGTGTTGCAGAGAAGAGGGGTTGCAGAGAAAATAGCGGGGTTGCAGAGTGATGCTGTGAGGAAGTTTGAAAAGTAAGAAGGGGTGGATTTAATGGAGAGGTACTATAATGATTGAAGAAGATGATGTTACGTGTAACTAAACAGCGAGTTTAACCCATGTGGTTCCAGTGTCCCATAATTTTGAATGCAGCGGTTCTCAAGTGCCAGGCGGCTTGTGTCATCTGCGTGACATTGTTTAATGGCTGTTACCAGAAAATCAGATTTGCCTCTGTGGTTGGGGCCATTGAAATGATTTGGGACTGGTTTCGAAGCATGCTGGGTGATGTCGTACAGATGTTTTTGCATGCGGTCCCCTAATCTGAGGCCAGTCTCACCGATATATGTTATCCTGCATCTTTTGCACACGATGACATATATCACATTTCGGGACTCGCATGTGAATCCCTCATGAAGAGTGAGGATAGTTTTGGGAAAGGTGATTGTTTTCGTTTCCCAAACTACAGGGCAGGTAACGCAGCGGGGGCGGTTACATTTTCTGGTGCCAACATACGTAAGGCTCTGCTTCAAATTGCTGTGGACGAGGATGTCCTTAAGGTTTGGCTCACGTTTGTATGCCAATAGGGGTGCTTCAGAGAAAATGTTACGAGTGTCGGAGTCGAGTTGGATTATCGGCAGATGACGATAAAGGATTTTCTTAACCATCTGACCGTGCGGGTGGAAAGGCAGTACTAACTTAACTCTGTCAGATGGAGTAACAGGCTTTTTCCTTCTTTGCGGCTCACTAGTTGGATACGGTTGAAGGCTTTACGAAGGACCTTTTCTGGGTAGTGGCGATGACGGAAAAATTCTAATAACTTGTTGGACTGATCTATAAAGTCCAAATTATCCTGACATATGCGGCGAAGACGGAGGAGTTGGGAATATGGGATGGAGTTCTTACAGGCCTCAGGATGGGAAGAGGTATAAAGGAAATAGGTGTGGCTATCGGTGGGCTTGTAAAATACAGAGGTGACAAGCCTGTTTGTGTCAATAGAAATTTTAATGTCTAAAAAATTAACAGACTTGTCAGAGATTTCATAAGTGAATTTTATGTTGTTATTGAGTGTATTGGTGAATTCAATAAATTTTTCAAGGTCTTCATGTGGCATACTTGTAATTCCAATGCCATCATCGATGTACCTTTTATAGAATTCTGGAAATCTGCCAGTGTAGGTTTCCCATAATTTGACTTCCAGAAAGCCCATAAATAGACATGCATAACTGGGACCCATTTTCGTTCCCATAGCAACACCACTGATTTGCTCGAAGTATTCGTCGTTGAATTCGAAAGAATTTTGGTTTAGTACTAGCTCTGTAAGTCTGATTATGGTGTCAGTGTTAGTTGTGGGGTGAGGGTCTTTGTCGAGAAAATGGCGGAGTGCTAAGAGTCCATCCTTATGTGGGATAGAAGTGTAAAGAGAGCAGACATCAAGGAGAAAGATGTGATAGGTGTGGTGTTGAGAGAGTGTGATTGTATCAAAAATTGTTAATGCGTGGTTGATGTCTTTCAAAAAGGAGGGTAGTTTGTGTACAAGAGGCTGGAAAATGCTATCTAAAAAATCAGAAATGTGCTCAGTGGGGCATGACCACGCTGATACAATGGGGCGTCCAGGGTTACCTGGTTTGTGGATTTTAGGAAGAAGATAAAAAGTGGGTGTGCCTAAACAGCTGTCCTTAATGTGAAGAGAAATAGCTTGGGGTGGGAGGCCACCTTCTGTGATTAGGTCTTTAATGGTTGCTTCCACTATGTCATTATTAGAACGGGTAGTATTGTTTTTCGCTGGGGCATAGAATTTTGTATTGCTGAGTTGGGACATTCCTTCCGTGATATATAAATCTTTTTTCCAAACTACGAGATTGCTGGTCTTATCTGCTGGTTTGATTACGATGTCGTTTCGATGTTTCAGAGTGGACAATGCTCTGGACTCTCCCTTATTTAGGTTAAAATGTCGAATTTTTGGTGGCTTGAGGTTAAGAATCTCACGCCACGTCGTATCAATATAAAGATCTAAAGCTTGGGAAGTCCCAGGGGAAGGTGTCCAGCTATATTTATGGTGGTCGTAACGTGCAAATGGGTTATCGGGGTCTTGTGTGGGTTGGTTGGACTCTTTGTTAGCAAAGTAATATTTAAGCCGTAATCGACGGTGAAATTGTTTAACATCGCGGAGTAAAAAATAGCGATCACAACGAGGCCGAGTGGGAATAAACTTAAGACCCTTGGCGAGAGCTAGTTGTTCATCATCAGAAAGGGGCAAGTCGGGGGGAATACAGACTACATTAGAGGCTAGAGGAGGATAAGGAGGAGATGGGGTATCATCTGAGGATGGGGGTGCGAGTACTTGAATATGCTGTGTAGTGGCGATGACGGAATATGTTGGGTAGTGGCGATGACGGAAAAATTCTAATAACTTGTTGGACTGATCTATAAAGTCCAAATTATCCTGACAAATGCGGCGAAGACGGAGGTGTTGGGAATATGGATGGAGTTCTTACAGGCTTCAGGATGGGAGGAGGTGTAAAGCAAATAGGTGATGCTGTCGGTGGGCTTGTAAAATACAGAGGTGACAAGCCTGTTTGTGCCAATAGAGACTTTAATGTCTAAAAAGTTAACAGACTTGTCAGAAATTTCATAAGTGAATTTTATGTTCTTATTGAGTGTATTGGCGAATTCAATAAATTTTTTAAGGTCTTCATGTGGCATACTTGTGATTCCGATGCCATCATCGATGTACCTTTTATAGAATTCTGGAAGTCTGCCAGTGTAGGTTTCCCATAATTTGACTTCCAGAAAGCCCATAAATAGACATGCATAACTGGGACCCATTTTCGTTCCCATGGCAACACCACTGATTTGCTCGAAGTATTCGCCGTTGAATTCGAAAGAATTTTGGTTTAGTACTAGCTCTGTAAGTCTGATTATGGTGTCAGTGCTAGTAGTAGGGTGAGGGTCTTTGTCGAGAAAATAGCTGAGTGCTAAAAGTCCATCCTCATGGGGGATAGAAGTGTATAGGGAGCAGACATCAAGGAGAAAGATGTGATAGGTGTGGTGTTGAGAGAGTGTGATCGTATCAAAAGTTGTTAATGCGTGGTTGGTATCTTTCAAAAAGGAGGGTAGTTTGTGTACTAAAGGTTGGAAGATGATATCTAAAAAGTCAGAAATGTGCTCAGTGGGGCATGACCACGCTGATACAATGGGACGTCCAGGGTTACCTGGTTTGTGGATTTTAGGAAGAAGATAGAAGGTAGGTGTGCCTAAACAGCTGTCCTTAATGTGAAGAGAAACAGCTTGGGGTGGGAGGCCACCTTCTGTAATCAGGTCTTTAATGGTTGCTTCCACTATGTCATTATTTGAACGGGTAGCATCGTTATTCGCTGGGGCATAGAATTTTGTATTGCTGAGTTGGGACATTCCTTCCGCGATATATAAATCTTTTTCCAAACTACGAGATTGCTGGTTTTATCTGCTGGCTTGATCACGATGTCGCTTCGACGCTTGAGGTGGACAATGCTCTAGACTCTCTCTTATTTAGGTTAAAATGTAGAATTTTTGGTGGTTTGAGGTTAAGGATCTCACACCACGTCGTATCAATATAAAGATCTAAAGCTTGGGAAGCCCCGGGGGAAGGTGTCCAGCTATATTTATGGTGGTCGTAACGTGCAAATGGGTTATCGGGGTCTTGTGTGGGTTGGTTGGACTCTTTGTTAGCAAAGTGATATTTAAGACGCAATCGGCGGTGGAACTGTTTAACATCGCGGAGTAAAAAATAGCGATCACAACGAGGGCGGATAGGGATAAATTTAAGACCCTTGGCGAGAACTAGTTTTTCATCATCAGAAAGGGGCAAGTCGGGGGGAATACAGACTACATTAGAGGCTGGAGGAGGATGAGAAGAAGATGGGGTATCATCTGAGGATGGGGGTGCGAGTACTTGAATATGCTGTGTAATCTGGGAAGGTTGGTCCGGAGGTGTTACAGGAGTTTGATGGTCAAGTGAGATAGAAGTCTGTTGGTCAGGTGTAGAAGAAGAGGGGGGCTGATTGGAAGGTGGTTCACCTCTAGAAGTAGAAGAGACCGGCTGTGGTAGAAGTCGGTTAAGTTTGTGTTCTTTGCCAGAGACATAGAACTGGTAAAGCTGGCGATCTGACTTTCTGGTTACAGCCATCAAACAATGTCACGCAGATGACACAAGCCGCCTGGCACTTGACCGACAGCTTCTGCATATCCAAATGCTCATGAACTACGTATAAACCCAACGCGTTCCGTAGATATCTCTAGTGCTGAGCATTTATTTTAGTTAAACTTCGTCGATCTACCAACTTCTTATCATGAGCATGATTAACAATTTCTGAAGCTGACATTGAAGGGTTTCCAGATCTTGCTATATCTTCGGACTTGAAATCTCCACTTTCAAAGTTAGCACACTACTTTTTTTTACAGTTAAGTATCATGGACACATGCAGCATACTCTCATGGATTTTCTTTGGAGTTTTCTTCTACAGGAACAAGAACTTCATGACGGCTCGGAGTTCCACACTGGAAAATTCTACACCTTTCTTTCGCTGACATGTCTCTGCCACTGATCTGAAAAAAAAAGTGAGAACAAATTAACGCTATTATCTTGCAAACTGACGCTTCACATTATAAATAAAAGCTCTTTCCAGCTATAGTGAAAAATTACGTTCGGATTTTGAGACTTGGGTAGGACTGTAAACTTTTCAGCAACCCCTCGCAAGTAATTACTCTAATTAGAACGAAAGATTCTTCCAAAATTTATATTTAAATACTGTTCGAATTCATAAATGGAATACCTTTCTGAATGTTCATAATTTAAGATACCGTTTCTGAACAAATGAGCATTCATGGATATTCTGGCTGCCTGTTGCAAATATAACTGAATGAACGAACCATAGATGTCTAAATGTTAGAAACGCACAAACACTTAAGTTTTATAATATTGCTTGAAGAAAGTCCTCGATTCATAATCAAAGAAGAGCAGTCACTGGATGCATTATAACATTTTATATAGATTACTTGCTAATTTATATGCACTTTTTAGTTCAGCGCCAACTGGAATAGCATGGGTTCAATCCCGGGACGAAAAAAAAAGAAAGAAACAACTCACAAGACGTCTGGAAGTCATGACCCAGATGGGCCCACCCCCCTTAGAGTGTCAGGAATTTGAAAAGGCCGAAACACTTGTCTGAAAGGGGGGGGGGGGGTACTTCCTCTGATGAGTTGTGTTGCTGTTCCGCTCTCTACGGTAGAGAGTTTCCTGCATATGCATTATTTCAAAATAGTATATTTCTGAGCGTCATTATTTGAAGAACACTGAGGAAGTAATCGTCTGCACAAAATGGTTCAGCCCACTAATTTACCAAGAGTAGGTTTGTTAACTCTTGACTTGATTATCCAATGAAGAAGATTATATAATGTCGCTCGAGGGATGAAGCAAGATGGGGGGGGGGGGGAATTAATGATACATAAAGATGTAAAAATGCGGTTTGACTGTGTTAAGGAATTTAATTATTTTCTTACTGTGCACATAAAAATATAAGCTCGGTGTTTATATAACTGTAGTTTTTTAGGCCATCCCGCAACAAATTTTCCATATTTTATATCTTTACTACCTCATTGCACATCTTACTTTAAATTTTTGCGTGTTAATTTTAAGTATTTTCTGAAATTTCTAAAATTCTCCATCAGTCAAAGACCTAATTGGTATTTAATGATAGCACTGCTTTATTTCCGGTTAGTGAAAATCCAGGGATAATGAACTAGTTTAATCTTTCCCAGTCGTTACGAAATGGCTTTGACCTATTGTTCTACTAGACCTAGTGGTCTGTGAATTATCTGTTTCAGAAACTAATTAATTTTTGTTGCAGATTCAAAGTCTGAGTAGTAGTTTGTTTTGCTGAATCTACCGTTGTGCAATAAAGTCTTGAATGAAAGGAGTGAAGTTTCTTTCACGAAACGGATGTGGAATCGAACTATTTTGGCATTTGTCCCTAGCGATATGACGGTGAAGATTATGATGATGACATAATTGATCATAAATGAGAATGAAATGCAGTCACAACTTTTCCCATATAAGGTACAATAGGGTATCTTTCCATTTTCTCAATGACTTCCACACAGACCATTATTAATGTTCCTCAACTTTGTCCTGAATAAATTAACCATTACAGCAAACTGATGATCAGAATACCGGCTGTAGACTTTCTAATAACTAGTCAGATTAACATCCGACGGCTCCACAATAACGGTTTTCTGATGTCTTCAATATTTTCAGTGTTTTGTTGTTGTTGTTGTTGTTGTATATTGAAGTTCATTAGTGGACATCTCTCGGCGGGTAAATTCTAATCAATGTCGGTCTAAATAAAATCCGAGCAGTAGTGGCGGAAGAATTGAAGGGCGTAATCAAAGTGCCACAGAAGTCAGGTTCTATTCGCACCAAACTCAGTTCGTTTCTTTCAAGTTGAATGAAAATGATGACACAGTCCACTTGTAAATGATCGCTCGATCCTAATGCGATAGGGGATACATTTTATCAGATAAGACCAATGGGATAACTAGGATAAAGTAACACTAAATAATCTAGACTGGAGAATACGAATGTAGTGGAAGTCTTTAGTTCACTTGTATCTTATGTCAGGGGTCTTGGGTTGGAATCTGGGCAGACGCCTTCTTGTCAGCTATGGGAATAGGCGCCTAGTTCCTCTTGGGGATGATAGAAGTAAGACAACCAAATCCCACTTGAGTGCAGTTAATCCTTTAAAAGCTGGTGCAAAGTTCAGGAATCAGGGAATCCATTTTTAAAAAATGATTCTATATACAGATCATAGTAAACTGGCGTGATCCGTAAGTTGTAGATATAATAATCCAGAAATACATGTCAGTATTCTAAGTTAAAATACAGATTAATTTTGTTTCAGTCACGACCTCTCATGAAACTAAACGTTGAGACATCTTGCTCTAGCACACTCATTGATCCAAGTGCGAACGAGTAATGTTAATGAAGAAGTTTCATGTTTAAAGTCCATTTTCTGAGTGCGTTTATCACTTAAAATTTAGGCGCGTTGTTCGCATGCGAAGATCTGTCTCATTCAAATGAAGGCAAAGTACACTTTCTATAATCTCATTGATTACATCTGACATTTTCCACATTACGTAAAGAAGTGACTTGTCACCAATAAAATCCAGATTTACTTTCGTTATTTAGCATGAATGTAAACATTTCAAGAAGACAAAGCTACAAAATGCAGCAGTGTCTTGAGTCACCGTAGCGACCCTTCCAATTTCTGACTGGAGTGCCTTGAGTCGCTACAGTGATACATGCTTCGTTTCATTAAAAACCGGTGTAACATTTAGATTTTAAACATTTAGTGCGCTTGCCTAGTGATCTTTTTCATCATGGCCGAAGCGTGGTTAGAAACGAGCGTTTTTATCGCTTTTATTATAAGTTTTGATCGAGAATTTTCAATTCTTTGGTGATGTAGATAGGCATATGGACATGCCCTGTGACCAGACTACTGTTCTGAATGTATTCCAAGTAGACATACTGGACGAATGGAGGAGTAGTTAGAAGGTTATTTCAGACATTATTTTAGCGAGAATGCCACATATCATCACAAGACGAGATCGGCAGGTAGATCTAGGCATCTCAGATAGTGTCCATCTAGACCTAGCCGATGGTAATATGACACAATTATTGTCTAAAAACATCACATTACATCTTTTTTCTAAATAAACTCATCATTTATTAAATCATACATTTAGTTATTTTGAAACATAAAAAGTACACTCCTACCATGGAAATACTTTATTTCATTCACTTTTACTAATATACCTCTATATACTTTATTTCATTAACTTTTACTAATATACCTCTATACGTATCAAGACCCGCGCGTTTAATCTAGCACAACTGGAACGTCCGCATTTTTTGGCTACGGCACGGGAAGAGTTCAAGTTTCAGTGGCCAGTGGACTTAAAATACAGGGCAGTTGACATTTTGTCCAGCAGCGGCGTGGGTAAAACTTTCTGACCTTTTTGACTTTTGACCTTTCGAAAACGTAAAATTCACAACATTCAATTTGGTCATTAGAGAGACGTTCCCTCGCCCCACAGGGAATGTCTAAAATAACTGCGATTTCAATGGGGACTTAATCACTGTCGTAATGGCCGAGATTGATTCCTTTAGTACTCGAACTGAAAATGATGAAGAAGTAAGGAAGGAATAAGATGGACATTGACTCGAGACAAACTAAACATTAGAACAAGAAGAAAATTTACCAACAAGCGATCAAACGGAAGATTCTGCACACAATTTCTCTCTCAACTACAAATGGAGCTGAACTTCAAAAGGTCTTTAGCTAATGCAATCTATTAATCAGAAAGTTGACTGATTTTTCCGTCTCTTGATTTCTATTTCTGTTTCCGGACAAGTGAAGGAAATGGGCAGGAAGCTGGTGGCGCTGTTTCTGTTTTGTGTTCTCTCTGAGGTGAGTTCCGATGAAGAAGTGACTCAGTGACACTAGCCAAGGATCAGCAGACTAAACTTGTAAAGTAGAAACTGCTCAAAGATAAATGACCAAAAGTTACAACACCGAAAAAAGGATGTTTTACTTAATTTAATTAATTAAATGAACCGAAAATTACTTCAGCTGTGAGATTTCAAATACAAGGCAATGATTAGATTAGTGGTTCCAAACCTCAGGTCGCAATCCAAATTAGAGTCGGAAGAGAAGGGGAAGGATCTCAAATAGGTTGTCAGAAGATATAAAAATGTTTTTAAAAAAGAGGGTGGGGGAGAGAAATAAAATTAGAGTTATAAAATCCTACCACGTCATGTTTTCAAATACAAATTTTAAGATTGCAAAAAGCATACTCGCTTCTATTCTTTGAAATGTTTTAAAACAGTCTTTGTTAATGCTTAGAGTATTTCATAATAACTTGAAAAGTGGTGGAGTATTTATGAAGTGATGTTATACATAATATGTGTTATTAGTGGTAGATTTACGTCATGTTAAAAGCAACTTTAATAGCTACATTTTTCTGAATTTTAGTACTATTTTTATATTGATCTTTTTCATGGTCGCGGTCACGTACCATAGGCTTGCGCCCAAAAAAAGGTTGCGAACTGCTGGATTAAGATTCACAGTCGAGATTTCTGACCAGACAAACAGTGAAGCAAACATTCATAAGACATTAAGTAAGGGTTAGATTCTAGCAATTTAGACTAAATGCTTATCAAACTTTTACGACTTTGGCACTTTTGAAACACAGATTTCTATCGCGGCACACTTGTGTGCAAATTAAGTGTAAATTTATGATATTTTACTCTTTACACTATGCTTTGTGACGTGTTATATGAACAAAAATATTTTATAAGCAAACTGTAGCGCACATCCCTGGCTGTCTTGTGGCACATCGACGTGGTGCAGCACTACGTCTAGAAAAAAAAAACTGCTCTAGGCCAGTGATTACCAGTGATGTGCTGCGATGTTCTCTTCATCCTTCGGTGCCATGAAATTTTTGATGGAGTCATTTACTATCATTAGTAATTATTACCGAAAGTTCATTTTTCCACTGCTGGATCAGACCAGTGTGCTGCAATGTTTACATTAAGAGACATAAACGAAGTGACAACAGCAGTAGAACTGGGTTAGTAATAAAAATAGTTGGAGGTGTATGGTTCAATTTTACAAAAAAAAAAGAGTGAGGAAAGTGGGCAGAAACAAGAATGGCAGAAAGCAGAATGAGTACATATAAATTAAGGACATACAGCAATCCAATATTTTGGCAAAAAAAGTCTTTTTCAATGATCACATACAAAAACAAATAACAGATAAAAACATGAAAAATCGATGAAAAATATATAGACTTAGCTTCCTGGCCTCTTTGTAATAAAGTCCGAGATGAAATGCCTAAAATTACCACAGGTCGGTAAGCAAGGGCATGTGTTGTTAATTTTGTTCTATCAAAATTAGTTACAAATGTAAACACATCTTGAAGTCCATCCATCCAAGTCCTTAGTCAACGATCAGGTAAACAATCACCACCCAATACATCCTGTGGTGTCTGCAGAGCGGCCAAAAGTTCTCTGCGCCTCTTACGGTCTGCGGCCAGCCTTTGTATTGTGCCTATCTGAGATGTATGCTTTCTGCTTCTATATTTCTCCTCCAGGGAGCCTTTGGTCAGTCAGTCTTTCGTTTTCTCTCGGGTGTCTATTGATGTCTGTTTCAGCAATATTGCTGTGGTTTCTTCGGAGCACATGATCAATCCGTTTCCAGAATTTTTGTTGTTGCTTTTATGACAGTATACCTTATAGTTCAAACTGGGCAAGTACGCATCTTGAAGTGCTGCTTGATAAACTATTCATTTGCAAAATTTTAACAATAATGATTGAAATGTAATTTCCTATTAATCGAAGTGTTTCTAAGTCACCTTTACTTAATATCCAAAAGTATCACAGAAATAGCTATGATGCGAATACAGTAGTTTTACAAGAGTAGAAGGATGAGAAATGAATCCAGCGAAGCAAATTATGCAACAGAAGTTAGGAAAATTAAAAATAACTAGTGATTTGGATACAGTTCTTAATGGAGATCATAAAAGTCTACAAAAAATGAACTCTGAAAAAATTTCGTGTCTGTCAGGCCGCTTGACTTTTGATGAGGTTCAGAACGAAAATGTTTTGACCATATTCATAGAAAGGAGGTTTAGCTAGTACGTCTCTACTTACAGTCACGTGGGCAATTCGGCGACGTCAGTAAAAGCGTTGAAATGAGAGAAGACCAGTAGATAAACGACAGGATGTGATCTGGTAGACTGGACAGATAAGATTTCAGAAGGAAGCAGACGGAAAAAATAGATAGGAATGGTCACTAAAGTTCACCATGGGTGATTTAATGATTGCATGGAATACAACACACTTGATGAATTGTGTTAAGTCTTCAGCGCAGAATAAGAATTGTGTGGTCATAACGCGAAAGCGTATTTAACTTTTGAATTTGACTGGAAAAGACACGACTGATCCTACTAGACAAATGAGAAAATATTCCGAAAAAAAACAACTGAAAAGTATAAAAGATACAAAACACCTAGCTTCTTTCAGCATGCGGTCTTCATGACCTTATTGTTGAACTTTTTCATTTGTACAAGTAAAAACCATTTGCGTGAGTGTAACTATAAACATATACCTTTGTAATACCATTGCAATAACATTAATAATACTAATAGCTGCTCAGCTGATGTTCATATTTGACACATAATTTAAAATATTGTGAATATTCATCTTTGTAAAATGGAGCTTGCATATTGAAAACATAATGAGGAATATGAGACAAAATACAGACAAAGAACATTATGATGACATAAAAATTTAAAGTAATGAACTACCAGAGATTAACTATACTGACCACACAGTATTACTGTCAACAACACAAAAAGGAGTGAAGAAACTAATTATTTCAGTCCATAAGTATAGTGAAGAGCAAAAGCTTTATCTCAGTGCAAATAAAACTAAACTAGCAAATCAAATATGACAACTGAGTTATATCTCAGTGACGAGAAATTTGAAGTAATGGGGAGTTTTGAATATCTTGGATCATTACTAACTAGTAATGGAGAGAGATAAAAAAAAGGAAGACATCTGTCGCTCTAAAGAGGCTAAACCAACTAAAGAAGATGTGGAGAGGTACAGACGGAACTACACAAATTATATTTTTAAGGACAATCATTTTTCCCATCGCAACATATGCTTATGAGATCTGGACACTTAATAAACAGCTGAGAATCACATAAATGTCTCTGAATGTAAATGCTACAGAAGAATCCTTCAAATATTATGGATGCAAAAAGAACAAATATACCAATACTTCAAGAATTTAATATTGAAGAAGGTTGGTTGTAAAGATTAAACAGAAAATAACTGAAGTATTTTGGGTATAATAAATGTCATGAATGTTGGAGAAAACAGTCTTGAAAGGGTACATAGTGGTGAAAAGAAAGAGAGGAAGAACAAGGCAAATATGGCAGCATGACATTGTTGATGATTTGCGAATGGATGTTTCAGCAGCAGGGCATCTTTTTTACAACCAAGAGGCCTTCAAGAGAATTGTTAGGGAGGTAAAGCTGCAAGAGACATGCTAACAAATAAACGAATGAAATGCCACTATCAAGTACCGTTATATGAAATTCACTATTAAACAAAAATGGGTTAGTGAACACGAGTTTTCAAAATTAGTACTCGGTTCTCCGTGTTGTGCTTACACATTTTTCTTGTGCGGTATCCAGATGTGATGAGATAACAGCTGAACTTATTACAGCAGGAGGAAAGGAATGTGCAACAATCTATCATGAACTATGTAAAAAAGATATGGCAATCAGGTATTTGGCTAAAAGAATGGAAAAGAATGTATTCATACCACTGCCAAAAAAAGGGTAACTTGAAATTATGCACAAACTACAGAACTGTTGCTCTGATTAGTCATACCAGTAAAATTCTATTAAAATCATAATGGGTAGATTAAGTAAGAACATAGAAGAAGAAGTCAATATGATCTAAGCCGGTTTTAGACAAGGAGGAGCATCAAGAGATCACATATTCAATATAAGATTAATAATAGAGAAATGCAGAGAATTTAATATGAATCTATATTCATCTTTTATTTATCTTTTATTCTTGAAACCCATTTACCAGTTCCACAACTAAATGTCAAATTAGATGAAGTTACACTGAATGAAATTGAAATAGCAGTGAATCTGATGGCTAACAACAAAGCTGCAGGTGAAGATGAAACAACAGTCGAAATGTTAAAAGCTATTAACAATGACAACGTGAGCCAACTACAGAGAATGTTTAATAAAATCTGAAAAGAAGAAAAGGTCTCTTCTAAATGGAAACAAGGAATAATTGTTAAAATACCTTTAAAAAGGCAATCTCAGTGACTGCAATAACTGGAGGGGTGTAACCTTACTATTAGTTGTGTCAACTAATTATGTCAGCTCGTAAGAACAGCGAAAAGCAAAACTTCTATCTTAATGCGAAAAAGACTAAATTGATGACAACTGACAAAACAAGTAAGGCAGCTAAAATATATATCAATGAGGAAAAATGGAAGAAGTGGAGAGTTTTGAACATCTTGGATCATTACTAACTAATAATGGAGATACAACAAGGGAAATTAAAAGGAGGACATTTATCGCTTTTCAAAAAATCTCTCTCTCTCTCTCTGAACCTTAAGTGCCCAGGGCACATGGGGCTTCCGCAAGGGTTTTCCACAAATGCCTGTCCTTCGCCTTTTTTTCTGCTCTTGCCCAGGTGAGCCCTCTATTGCTCAACATCCTTTCTGTTGTTCTTCTCCATGTCTCTTTTGGTCTACCCTTACTTCTGCTCCCCTGTGGTGTCATCTTAGTGCTATTTTTGGTAGTGAGTTGTCAGTCATTCGGAGCACATGTCCCAACCATCGCCATCGTCTTTCCTCAATAATTGTTGTCAGTGGTTTCATCTGCATTTCTGCTAATAAGATGTTATTTCTTATGGTGTTTGGCCAAAATATTTTTCGAATTCTTCGTAAACATTTAGTCTGGAAAGAATTCAACTTGTTTTCTATGGTTTTGGTGATTTTCCAGCATTCACTTCCATAGAGTAGTACACTTAGAACATTACTTTTAAATATCCTGATTTTTTATATTTATGCTTAGTTTATTTGATTTCCATATATTCTGCAGCATTGCAAAAGGCTGGTTTGCTCTAGTAAGTCTGCTGTTGATGTCCTCTGTGCTGTCTCCATTTTCTACTACTCTGCTGCCAAGGTATACAAATTCGTTGACCTCCTCCACTAACTTGCTATCTACTCTGAGTACATTTCTGTTGTTCACATTTTGCTTCATTAACTTTGTCTTTCCTACATTGATCTTTAGTCCTATGTTGTTTGCATTCTGAGTTAGCTTGTTTATTTTATCTTGCATATCTTTGTGACTGCTTGATAATAGACAAATGTCGTCCACAAAGTCAAGGTCCTCCAGCACTGTGTCAAGGGTCCATTGTAATCCTCTGCGTTTGTCTGATGTTGCCTCCTTCATTAACCAGTCTACTGCCAAGATAAATAATGTTGGTGATAGTACACATCCCTGTTTCACTCCTGTTTGTACCCTAAAGCTGCTGGAGGTATGTTCTCCACAGATAACTTTGCACTGAAAACCCTCGTATAGGGCTTTGATTACATTTACTATTTTTTGGGGGAGGCCATGCCATCTTAGGATTTTCCACAGTGCATCTCTGTTGACACTGTCAAAGGCTTTCTCAAAATCTATGAATAATGCATATGTTGTGCTATGCCACTCATTTGCCTGTTCTAATATTTGTCTAAGTACAAATATGTGGTCTATGCATGATCTTTCTTTCCTAAATCCTGCCTGCTCTTTCCGAAGTTTTTCCTCAAGTGTTGGTACAATTCTGTTGATGATTACTCTGCAAAATACTTTACTGGTGAGTGGCAGTAGGGTAATGCCTCTCCAGTTCCCGCAATCTCTGAGGTCACCCTTCTTTGGCAGTTTTACTATAAGATTTCAAAAAATAAAACAACTAAAAAAGCTGTAGAGAGAAACAGACAGAACTACAAAATAAGATTTTTAAGGGCATGCATCTTTCCCATCGCAACATATGCCTGTGAGACCTGGGCACTTAACAAAACAGCTGAAAAACACATAAATGCCTTTGAATGTAAATGCTACAGAAGAGTTCTTCAAATATCATGGACACAAAAAAGAACAAATATATCCATACTACAAGAACTTAATATTGAAGAAGGCTGGCTATATCGTAAATATACACATTAAATGTCATGACAATCTAGAGAAGACCATTTTGGAAGGGTACGTAATGGGAAAAAGAAAGAGAGGAAGACCAAGGCGAAGATTGCTGCAAGACATCGTTGATAATTTGCAAATGGACGCAACAGTAGCAGGGCATCTTGTTTACAACCGATAGGCCTACTGGAGACCTGTGAAGGAGGCAAAGTTCCGCTGGTATTATATTGTTATATATTATTATATTACATTATTATGTTATATATAATATAATAATTAATAATATAAACGTATAAAAAGCCAGCTTCACTAATTTAATATCCAGGTATGAGCTCTTGCAAGCAGAGTAATATGATGGATTGAACTGCCCTTCATGAATGGTAAATAAAATTGATTCTGTGCTTTCTATGCAGGAAATGTGTACAGCTTTACTGTACATATTTTTACTAGCGGGACTCACAGCATGTGAAAGTGAAGAAGTAATAATAATAATAATACTACCTTCCTTAGAATGATGATAGGGTGATCTTGAATGAAGATGGATAATGCCTTGCTTCTGTATCAAATACTAATCGAAGCAATACTCTCCTCATCATTGCCGATAAACATCTGATTTTAACACAACGTCTGAAAGATTTTTTAAAATGCTTCATGACAAAAGAGCAGACACACAACTATTACCAGAAATCCGACGCAGAAGTTTGGGGAAGGTAAACATAACATAAAGTTACCTTATCGTGCATTAATCCTGTTTATATTCAGTTTTGAGCTAGTAGCTGTTTTGTAGGAAATATCAGTTTGACTTCTTTCTGGCTTCATCTGAGCTTAACTCTAGTTCTCCGCGCACAGATTTAGAATATGTTATTCTTTGTGATCTTCTGTCTCAAAACTCTTTCGAATTCAAATAGTGAAATTCAACCTCGTTTCACGCATTACCGATTCTTCACGGTTCAGAGCGCACTGCTGGGGTTTCAGCATGTTAAACTACAATTTTGTAAATATATATGTACCCACTATGGTTTCTGCAGTGGAAACGGATACATATTGTAACGGGACTCCTCGTACACAACAAGAAGTGTTACTATGTCACCGTCAGTACTCGAAATACTTTGCCTTGAGATACTTCCGCTTTTTTTGTTGTTGCTATTTAAGGACCTTCTAAAAGAACTTTGCTTCCAGCCAGACGAGGTCAAGATCCCCGGAGCATGAATAGCTCGAACACGCAGCAGAGAGCGTTTATTAAAGAATCCAGTAATTATAACTAGCCCTATGGAATTTTGGGACTGCCGGTCAATTGTATTTTTTCAGGTGGGGAACTCGTTATATTTAATATTTAAATCTTATTTTTGGAGTTCTTTCTCCTCCTCATTCTCCTCTCTCTCTCTCTCTCTCTCTCACACACACACACACACACACATAAGTGGACAATTATATGAAGCGTAATGTTTTTTTACATTTCAAACAAAACAGTTCTAAAGGACAGGAAAGTAATTTTAACTTTCTCATTCGTTTCTTCCTTTTTGATGTCTCCAAAGAAGACTTTTGCTATAATATTGTTTTTTTTACATGACTTTTATTTCCATTATGTTGTTTTTATTGGTTTGTTTAATCAGAACTGTACCTTATTTAAAACTGTACAATACAAAGTTATACACCTTCACCATATCAAATATGGCGAAGTCTTAAGTAAACCAAAGTGATATACTTCCTATATTTGTATGTGCATTTGTGAACGTAAAAATATAAAAGATAGCAGAATTGCCTTTTGTAAAAAAGATATTTCGTAATGATTTTTGAAAAAATAGTTGTTCTCTCCCTCACTACCTTCCTCAAACCAAACGCTTGTGATGGCGATAAGACAAACCATTCATCATGTTGTCTATTGATCACCTGACCAGCGACCTGAACGTCAGAAATTAAAACACATCGAAAAGAGACGAATGAAGAAAAGGAGAATAGAAGAGAAAGGAGACAGAAAAATAGAGAAACAGACAAAAAGACAGACAGATAGGTGGGTGGGTAGATAGATGGATGGATAGTAGACAGACAAAAAGACAGACAGACAGACAGACAGACAGACAGACAGACAGATAGATAGATAGATAGATAGATAGATAGATAGATAGATAGATAGATAGATAGATAGATAGACTCTAGTTCTCCACGCACACATTTAGAATGTGTTATTCTTGTGATCTTCTGTCTCAAAAGTCTTTGAAATTCAATCTCATTTAACGCTTTATCGATTCTTCTCTGCTCAGAGCCCAGACAGACAGATAGACAGACAGAAAGACAGACAATAAGACAGACAATTAAAAGAAAAATATTAAATGGTAGGGTAAAAGTAAAGGTCTCAACCTGAATAAAAAGAAGACTGAAGTGATGGTCATCTCAAAGAAAAGAATACCACCAAAATGTAGCATTACCATCGATGCCACAGAACTGAAACAAATTGATAGATTCAAGTACTTAGGAACAATTATAAGAGCTGACAGGAAATGTCAAAACGAAATAAAAAGCGGACGTACTCAGGCCAAGTCAGCATTCAAGAAAATGAGAAACATCTTGTGCAATAGATCCATGTCAATGGAAACAAGATTCCGAGTACTTAAATGTTGCATCGAACCAATTTTGTTTTATGGATGTGAAGCATGTTCCATGAATAAGAGAGTACAGCGAGAAATGGAGGCCATGGAAATGTGGTTCATAAGAAGTATGTTGAAGGTACCATAGACAGCTAAGAAAACCAACCTAAGAAGTCTTAAGAGAGGATGGAGTTAAAAGGCAAATTACAACAAAGATCAGTGGCAGACAAGCGAGATTTGTAGGACATTTTCTGAGAAGAGGAAAACTGAAGTACACTGTGGCAGCTGGAAAATCTGAGGGAAGAAGAAACAGAGGAAGACAGAGAGAGAAGTTACTGGACGGGCTGTCAGCGTGGCTAGGAAGAAAGTCACCGGCGGGTCTCATAATCAAGTCTAAAGACAGGGAATTGTGGAGAGAAACGATCCCCCACGCCACGCGGCGCGGCACCTGACTGATTAACTGAAAATTTGGAATTCCACAGTGAAGAGAAAAAAAATGACGAAAACCATTATAAAAAAAAATGAGGAGCTACAAACACGATTTCAGTTAGTGCCCTTGGGGTAGTAGACTGGAACTGATGCAAAACATTAGAGGGGGAGAGAAAATCATGAATTTCAAAATCTTTTCCAACTGAAAATCTATGGTCTCTCCTTCTAATATTTCCCAGGCAATATATCTTTATCGCCTCATATTTTATTTGAAAAATTTACAGTTTATCTCAAGGGAAATTCTGAAGGCGAAAAATTTACTGTAAAAACTGTAGAACTCTTTGGTTTGAAATGTTGAAGTCAGAGCTATATCGCCCTAGGAGCTGAACGGAAATTGAACAGCAGATATCTGTCTTTTAACTGAAGGATAGTAGATTACTTTAGTAGAACGGGCGAATTAATATTGGTGTGGCTTAGTTGACTGAATGTAGTGAATTCTTGAACTTTTGTTTACATTTTCCATTTGTTATGGTTTTCTCCGAGTTTGTGGAATCGGAAATCAGAGCAACTATGGACCTGTCCTCAGTGTAGCAACAAACCTCTGGAAATATTCTTTTAAATAGTTTTTCAGTTTCCTTAATATTACATTTTAAAATACAAAATTATGACTTCAAAATTTAAATATTTACTTACTTCTTGGTGGTTTCAAAATGAGAATATTACGAAGTCTTTTAATGCAGAACTCAAATAGTTAGAGAGCTATTGTTAGATTCATAGCTGATTTTTTTTAAATCGACCGACCTAATGAAAGTGTGTATTAAGAAAGTTGAACCTCAAAGAGCAGTACGCATTGAAATACACAATATCACACTGAGTGCTCAAGGAACATGTTCTGCTCGGGAATTCAGCGCGAGCAAAACCTCATTTCCAACATTTTTAATCACATATTTTTATCTTTTATTCTTATTATGTAACATTTTTCGTAAAATTTGATTGAAATTACAAGCAATTTACTATTTTCATTTCCCTTTGGGATTCTTTGAATCAATCGCTACATCTGTTACACGTTTTGTAAATATTTATCTCCTTTCTCCTATTGAGTTTAATACCATTTTTTAAGTGGAAGACCAACACAGGCGAGCAAGTGACACTCATGGACGAACAAAATAAAACAGCTTAGGTAAAAGGGAACCGTTACAGCTCGATATAATAAGAACAAATTCGTGACATGGACGAAACTGTGCTGATGTGGATAGCTGAAGTGGTTTCTGATGAAAAAAAAACATGAGTTCTCTTTTATTCTAAATACAGGTATTTGCCTAACAGTAATCTATTGTCATTTGCTTCTCGCATCAGGATAGAGATATTTGTGTATGTGTGTGCGTGTGTGTGTGTGTGTGAGAGAGAGAGAGAGGGGGGGGGAGAGAGAGAGAGAGAGAGAGCAAATACGAAAATGAGAAAATAACACATTGTCAAGCTTTAACCAGATATATACTTGCTATAAGCTGACCACCGATTTACCGGAAACTGATGATCTTATTATTTTCCAGACGAACCCATGACACGTAGTTTACTGGACCCACAATGACGTCACTAGTTAACCAAACGCAGCGCTTGCTTTCGCTATATTACCTTTGATAAAATTGGTGAAATTTTATCTTTATGTCGATTCAAACATTTTATACATGTTATTGCTCACTTTGAGTCAGTCATATGAAAATCTACACCTATTTCACCGGTCAACACACATTTTGATGCCTGAAATGTTAGTCTTGTTTCTGCTGATTCCAAAAAATGGCACAAGCTCATGAGGTCTAGTTTTTCAGATACAGAACATATGTCATATACCACTCTTCAATCTGCTCGCCCATAACAAATCAGGATGTTTTAAAGTAGTGTTTAAATTAATTGTTTAACCATGAAGGAAACATTAAAAATTAAATGAAAAGTTTACCACATAAAAATCTATTTATTTCATATCAAAAGCGCAAGCTTTTTCAAAGCCGTTACAAACTGTTTAATCAGACCTAGCTTTATATCTAGTAGTAGGTGTATGATTCTATTTAGTGTTACGACAGGTTCATTCATTACATTTTGTCCTCCAATCACCATAAATCACCATAAATGTGTTTTAAAGTTTTTTTTATAAAAAAGGAGGCAAAGTTCCGCAAGGGGCACGCAAATAAATGAATGAATGAATGACCATAAATTCCCTTGGAGGCCAGTCTTTTCTTACCCAATGCCCATGTTTGGTTCAAAGGCATAAAAAGCAAGTACACTTTGTGTAATCACATTGTTGATCAAGAGGAAAATTAACCATCTTCAAAGTCTACACAAATCACCCATTGATGTTCTTGGTAATTTATCTTTTCCCGGACTAAATAGATGGCCTTGTACTCTTCTTTCATCCTGGTGGAATGACCGATTGGAACAGAACCGTCACTATTTAAAAGAACACATTGCAAACTACGTTTTGAACTGCCGATGAAAAGACACCACTCACTTGGTTTATATTCTGAAAGGCTAGTTTCCTTCACAAGGTTTCCAATGCTATTGCAGAATACTAAGTTGTTGTCTTCGGTAAAGAATGGCAGCAAAACTTTTTCTCTCCTTCGATAAAATGTAATTTTCGTTTCAGACTGAAGTACATTATTTTCCTTAGTCTGGAAGCAAGCAATTCAGAAGACTCCTTGGAAAGATTTAAGTCCCTGATCAGATCACTCAATTTATTCTGATCAAAACGATTTCTATGCGAAGTTGTTTGGTATTCACTGTCACTGGCCCCACTTTTTTTTTACCTTTGTGCGATATCAGACATGGAAGACTCATCCTCTGAGAGCTGTGGTAATTAAAGGAAAGGTGGAACGGGTAGGTACAAGATTTTAGTGCGTAACAAGTCTCTTGGTCGAAGGTAAATCAGGGTAAGACAATTGTCACGACTGTAACCTATGATATTAACATACAAAAATAGTGGGGTTTTTTAATTCCCTCAACACTTTTGTTACTCTAAATTTCAGGCAGCTTCTCTTTCCATTTGTCCTTTGGCGCAAATGCTCCTTATAAGTTTTGCATACGGTATGAGGAGCCTGTGGCTTATCTTTATCTCTAAGCCTGATACCAAAACAACCTTTACGTGCTCTTTTTACAAACTCAGAAATAGATTTCCTACTTGCTTTCAGTGTGTACTTTCTACAAATATAATAAAATACGTCAGGATGATTCAAGCAGGTCCGTCTTGAAGTAGCCATAACCTATACGGTGTTCGATTTGCAAAAATGAAATATGAGTGGGAATATACACACACCTCCATTACGATCATAACTATTATGGAGAGCAACTGTTTTAAACAGATGAGGTTAAGAAACCTTTGAAATACTAATTTATGTAGTCTACGAAAACCATGATTTACCATCTTAATTTTTTTGCACATAATTAACATGAAATAATTAATATGAAACATGAAGCAGAACAAAAGCGATTTTGTCATTTGAGCTATACATTTTTATGCCAGTGTGTGCGTTATAGGAAAGGAAGTAGACGAAAAGTTGTGATTATACACAAAAAATGTGGGTAAATTAAATACATAAATTTCCCATTCAAATAAGACAGCTTGTTATGACATCCAAATTCTGCAGCAGGGGTTTGTTAGAGAGCGGACTCAAATTTTATAAATTCAACTGTATCTAAGAAACTAGAGCTGATGCGGTCTATCCAATGCAATTTTCTGAACAGTGTCCCAAATAACCACAGGAACAGGCTTAAAAACCAAAGTACCAAGAAAAAAGTTTTGTTAGGCTTTTAAAGTGCTGGTAGTCCATTTTTGGAATCTCTAATGCCTTAACACGTTTAATTCGGCAAAATGTTAATGTATCAAGATTCATGAACCTATTTTACTGGAAAATCGATTTCAACATAAGCTACATGGTTTGAGTATACTAAAATGTCAGAACAAACATTTATCTTACTGGAGTTCTGGATTCCATTCACAGTCATTCTCTCGCCATCTTTCTTTCTCTCACGTCTAAAGTGTTTTTGCTAGGATGTTTCTAGGCTAACCAAACGTACTTTTTTCTATCATTTGGCTTCCAGCTGTGCTAGAATCTTGCAATGAATGTGTGTATTTTTGTTAAAAAGATCAGCTTTGGACGACAATGTCGAAATTAGAAATCTTGATCAAATATATTCAATATGAAGAGCAGACGATGTTCAAAATATCGACTTTCGGGAGTTAATTTACTCCGACGTGAATGAATTTTGTGAGATCATATTTCAACCTGCTCTCGTCAACATCTTATGGTTTATTTCACCTCGAAAGTGACACAGCCCACCATCAAACCTTCTCTTCATCTGTAATCTGGATTTCGATTACTTTACTTCAATAATGATCCACCACAACCATTCTATCTCCCCTCAACCACTGCCAGAATCTCATTCGGTACATTATTCACGGTACCAGGATACTATCGATATCATTAAGTGTATGCAATTTTGAAAAGTAAATAACGTGATTACTGAATTATATGATTACGGATCAGTATCGCCTAACGAACCACAAAAACGAAATGAGAATTTTCCACTCGCCAGTCGTCTAGTACAGTGGTTATAACCCATGGGCCGCGACCCAAAGGTGGGCCTTGACAGAGAGTATTGTGGGCGGCGCTGAAGTCGTAAAGCAGCAAATAAAAAAAAAGAGAGAAAAATGTAGATACAATAAAAAATTGTTCTGCATTTTTCACGCAATGCGTAGGCCCTAGGGGCAGGCTGCAAGAATGCAAGCCGCAGAATTGTAGGTCGCTTTATTAGTATGTCCGCAGTGCGGCTATTGGAGAAAGGATAGTCCAGACAGCGTTTCTTCCAGCATCAAACAGATATGTTGACGTATATAAAAAGACGGCATCGACGTTTTTCTGACCGTGTTGCTGAAACGTGCATTTTTACAATGTAATTTTAGAGAATAGTCGGCGTAGATTCTACGAGAGGGCAGACGTGAAATATAATTCTCGGCAATTGTGTTTTAGTTTAAAAATCATATTTCGTTGACTTGAATGTTGCTATTCGGTCATGGTGCTGTGTGTAACTTGTATTGGATTAATCAACGGATTCCAGTTACCCACGTAGTGATCGTGGAGACTTTTCGGGCAACCGTTTTTATTGTTTAAACTTTAAAACTTTAGGCACTAAAATGGATCGATTTGTGAAAAGTAAGCCTTCGACTTCGCGCAAACAAATTGATACTAGTGTCAGCGAAAGTTATTGTGATCGAGACGACGTTAACGTTGATACTCGTAAGAAAACTAAATATCTCGAAAATATGATGTGGAGTATATTAAGTACGGTTTCGTTCCATCAAGAAATAACCAAAATCTGCCACAGTGTGTTATTTGTTTACAAATCCTCTCTAATGAGGCAATGAAGCCGACGAAATTGCGTCGTCATCTAATTACAAGACATCCAGATCTACAGAATAAAATCAAAGAATTTTTCGAACATAAAGCCGAGGAATGTAGTAAACAGAAGACATTGTTAAAAACAAGAGCCACTCTCAATGAAAAGACTCTTAAAGCATCGTACCTGATTGCCCAGAGAATCGCAAAATCAAATAAACCGCACACGATTGGAGAAGATCTTATCATGCCAGCCGCTGATGAGATTTGTGACGTATTGCTCGACTCAGAATACGCTACAAAAATTAAAATCATTCCCATCTCGAACGATACTGTCCGCAGAAGGATTGAAATGTCTGAGGACATTGTCGCGCAGCTAACTGAACGTTTACAATCTACTAAGTTTGTTATTCAGTTAGATGAGTCAACTGACATCGCCGGCGAGTCACAGCTGCTTGTTTATGTTCGCTGTTGTTGGCAAAATAGTATGCAAGAGGAATTTCGTTTTTGCAAGTCAATGCCAGTGAGAACGACAGCTGAAGAAATATTTCGCGTTTTAACTGATTTTATTTTTCACTTTTGGACTGCAGTGGACGAATTGCATCGGCTTTTGCACCGACGGTGCTGCCGCAATGACTGGCCGCAACAGTAGTGTTGTAACTCGCAATAAAGCAAGTGTCAATCGAGATTGTAGGCACCCATTGCATGATCTATCGTGAGGCACTCGCTTAAAAGAAGTTGAATGAAACTCTGGGATCTGTACTCGAAGACTGTGTTCGGATTGTAAACTTCATAAAAACTAGAACAGTGAACAGTCGATTATTTGCTCAACTTTGTATTGAGTCAGATGCAGAACATAAGCATCTCCTATTGCACTCGGCTGTGCGTTGGGTGTCCAGAGGAAACGTTAATGCAAGGGTGTTTGAGCTTCCCTTCGAATTGTTGCAGTTTTTGACAGAACATATTCTCGACCTGGCAAGTAAGGTCGCTGATATTGAGTGGCTTGCCATGCTGGCATACCTTGCTGACAATTTTAGCCTTTTGAACAGTATGAATATACACTGTAGGGTAAAGATGCCAGTATACTCAAGACATATGAAAAAGTTGCAGCCTTTATGAAGAAACTACGACTTTGGCGCACGCGACTCGAGAACATATCACAAGACATATTTCACTTGTTCTGTGAATTTATAAAGAGCAATGAAGTTAATGGCCAGATTCAGGAAGGGGTCACTGGTCTAATTAAAGGGCATCTGACATATCTTGCTGAATATTTTGACAAATGCTTCACCCCCGAAGACTTTAAAGCGTACGATTGGATTCGTAATCCTTTTCGGTGTGCATTCTCTGAATTAACCGGTCGAAGAATTAGCAGAACTGTCTAGCGATCGCACATTACAAATCAAATTTAACGACCCCGCTGTGGATTTCTCTTCCTCTTGGTGCACTGTTTCGCTGGAACATCCGTTTTTGTCAGCCCTGACGATGAAAGTTCTTCTACCTTTTTCAACAACTTATTATTGCGAAGTTTTTTTCATTTTCTGCATTGACTGCCATAAAAATCAAGTATTGTTCAAGAACGAACGTGGAGGATGATCTTCGAGTGTGTTTGTCACAAATTCCAGCCAGAATAGACATGTTATCCAACCGGAAACAGTGCCATCTCTGAGGTAAATGAAAAGAACTTTTGTGTAGCAATGAATATGCAGTTAAACATGTATAGAAAATATTACATAATACGTTATAAAAATAGATTTTTATATCTTGCAAATATAAAGCACTTTATTTGTGGCTGCAGAAATGTTTGACTTTTAAATGTTGGCCTTTCAGCAAAAGGGTCTGAGAACCACTGATCTAGTATTTGAGCAAGAAAAAACAAGTCTGAGTATTTAACCTACGATTTAATGAGATTTAAAACGTGAGCTAGATTTTTATGATAGTTTCTGATTTTCAACTTTAAAATACGTTTACGTGAGAGAATTTCAATCAAAACAATAACTCAAAAACACTCAAAAATAAATTATCATCATTCCACACAACCTTCCTAAGACGTATTCAGATAATCTTCAGTCCACAGATCACAAATATGGAAGACTTGTTTGTTCAAGGTTTATACTTCAAACAGTAGCATAAAAGTCCTGGAAACAGACTGGGTACGCACTTCAAAATAACAGTCACATTTTAATGCAACGACAACCACGAATAGATACAAGAGTACAACGAGACAACGAGAAGTTAAAACTGAGATAGTCAGCATGCAACGTACAGTCCTTGTATAGGCATTTGAGAAAGACCGCTTTCAGAATGTGATAGAATGTGCTCCTGACCAGTAAAATACTACAAGGCGTCTTTTATACCGCGACTGTTCAGTCGATCACCGTCTGAGTACACGGATGTTCGGACAGATTGTTTAATCTAAAGGCCAACTACGTAGTAGTCACACACCAACCAGTTCTCATTATCAAGGTATTCTTCCTGTGCCGTTGATCCATCTATGGTCTAGACTGCGTTTTCGTTCGGTGCTTGGCAATCGTAAACTGTTCTATGCGTCGTTTCATTAAAGAGACGGTGCTAATTTTTATTTAACTTATCATTGCTCATTTTATTTGAAAACAGAACTTCCATTTTCCTGTTTGCATGGCGGGCATTATAGATTTTTAGTACTTTTAACGATGTTTTATTCCTTTTTAATCGAGGTCGTTATACGTTTTTTTTTCTGTTTTTTTTGTTGTTGGTGATACTGACTGCCTGTTGCAGAGACTGTAATAAGCTGCATTCACTTACGCAACAGTGGTAGAAATAGTCGGAAATACTACTGATAATTACTGTGTGAAATTCAGAAGGAGGGAATATACGACAGTAAGCTGTTTCTAAAAGTTACTTGCGAGAAATTGATGGTAAGTAGAACACAATTTTATTTTGTGCACCAAAATGTGGAAATACTCGTACGGTTTTCATATTTTAACACCAGTTTTTTTTTTGCCAGAAAAGTTGATTCGTGGAATCTTCTTTCATTTACAAGTACTTTCATATATGATAAATATACTGTGTACATACATTTACCTTGTTACATTGAATGTTACAACTGTACCCTAAAAAATGTCACAACGCAAGCGCTAAAAAATAACTGCGTAATCGAAGCATCTGCGTCTTTTTTACAGCAGGGAATGCAAGTGAGTGACATATGCGAGGGCAGAACGTGACTCGTCATCAACAGTATGAGGTTTTTTGCTTTTAATTTACTGCTGCAGGAAATGAGAATTCACCTGGAAGTCACCAAGGAAAACAATTTTGAAAGAGAGTCCTTTAATGAAAGTCCTAAAACAAGACATTATTAACCTCGAAAGTGTGTGTGTCTGTGTCCTGTTTTATCCGAGTACTGCGCCGCAGCCAACACACTCCGTCTTCGGCAGGCCGGGATCTCCTGGACAAGAGGGCTACATCGAACACGTGCTCGCGCTACCGGCGCTCGACATTAGGTTAACTCCTTTCATTAGCGCTACAGCTTTGAATTATCCGTTAAACCGTGTTAGAATTTCACCACAAGAGTATATTTTGGCGAGATCTTGTCAATTGCGTCTAGATAATATCATTAAATTGTAATCCGTGTGTGAATTAAGTCCGAAATATCAATAACTATTTCACTAGTTCACAGTGTATAGTACGCCCGTCGTCATTTTGATCGAAACTCAAGAGCGCCCAAACCATGCATACCTGAGGCATCAGACATGGCCAGAGGACACAAGCTTGGACCGAAAGCTTTGGAGGTCCTATCAAAATCTGTAGAGGACTGTGGGCTTTGCATGTCGACAGAGATCGGGAACTGATGTGACCAGCAACCTCGAACACATAAGAAGAAGAAGAAGAAGAAAACAAGACAGAATAGGCCTTGTGTATTGGTAATAAGACAGTGGGACAGCGCGCATTCACGATACAATAACAATAGGGAGAGAGATCTCGCTAAATCTAAGGCTGGGAACCAAATCTTCATCTTTTCATTTGAGCAGGTTTCCGAGCAACTGAGATTCATTACAGCAGACTGTAGCAGAATATATAAATTAGGAAAAAAGTGGGAACGATTTTATTACTTAATGAGTACACAGTTGTGACGTTTCGACGTGAGCCTTAATCATACAAAAATACACAGGACAAAGAAATAGAGAGAGGAGATAAAGTATAAATTCACATGAATGCAGTTTTAAAAAATCAAATAAAATTAATAGAGCACGTAGCTGTAACTTGTAAGAAGCTGTGGCTTGTCCGAAGCTTTGTGTTAGAAATGCGCATTGTGGAGTGTAGAGAGTATTTAAATGGAGACCTGGGATGTGTGATAAGTGGGCCGTAACTGAGGATGGTGGGTGGGTAAACCAATGGAGGGGAGAGAGAGTGATACAATGGTAATATAGCCGGGAGAAGGTGAAGTATATGATTATAGTTTGGATAGAGGTGTTTTAATATGATACTGTGAGGAGGTTCTGGAGTATGTGTAACAAGTGAGAAGGAAGTGGAACTTGGGAGGGAATGTGAAAGAGGAGAATGTAAGGTGCAGCTGAATAACGAGTTCAAACCATGTGGTTCCTGTGTCCCATATTCCTGAATGTAGCGGTTTTCAAGCGCTAGGCGGCTTCCGTCATATGCGTGACATTATTTATTATAACAACAGACTTGTTTCTGTCTCTCTTGGAATGTTTATTGTCAATTTTGTTGGATAACTGCAAGTTTCATTGTAATATATTTGTCAAATGATGTTCTGTTGTAAAATTGCTGGAGAGCCTGGTGTTCTTGTTGTGTTGCTGCGCAGGTAGTGTTGCAACAGATTCTGCAAATTGTTTCAACATCGAGGCAAGTGTGCAATGACAACAAGAATAATTTTCCTCAAGAAACGGCATTTGTCACATGTGGAGAAGCAGAAAACGAAAGTTGGGTAATACTTCTCCTGCTTTTGCCTACTGTTCCATAAGCTTGAGTCACTTCAGTTTAGTAAACGGAGAAGAGATCCGTGTTCTCGACAGGAATGATGATGAGGAGACTACGTTTTTTAGATTCACTCTGTTAAGGTGATAAAAGCCACCATTTCATACTCAGTGTTACCTAATGCTAGTTTTCAAAGTTCATGACAGTATCTGCTAAAAGGTTCAAAGTTAAAAAATCAGACTCTGGCTTCACTGCATTCGGGACAACCCCATATATGCTTCGCCGCATGCCGCAGTATCCATTCAAGAGTATGTTTGCTTATAGTTCCTGTCAGACGTTGGTGCATTTTCTGCCACACAGTTCGGATTTCCTGCCAGCACCTTTAATTTGTCCTAGCTCCAGCAGTCTCCTCACAGTTCATTGTTCGTCCATTCCAGCTCTTCATTTTCCTGCAGTCTGTCCAGTACAGCTCTAGCAATGTCCCGCTTGTCCACTGACAGTCTTCCGTTTATTTCACCCTGCCACGTCAGTGCCATGTACTCTCGACAGTAAAGCTACGTCAGACATGTCGCAGTTGACTGGCTTAACAGTTGAACTCATTCTTTGCGAAGCAAATTCTTCTCAGTCTTACGAGCGTGCTCTGTGAATCCGTTACAATGACACCATTAACCACATCATGAGCAACTAACCATTCCATTGCCGCCGACACAGCATCAATTAACATTCGCATGCCTGATGTGATGACTTCAAATGCTCCCGAACCCTGTGCCACGACTTTTCCATTTCGGTAGGCAACAAAAGCCCAGACACTTCTGCTGTTCCCAGTCACTGAACCATTTGTATATATTACCGTGCTCAGCGGTACTAGTCAGCCATTAAATTAGCCAACCAGTCAGCCGTCCAACTGAACAGTTAGATAGTCACCAAGCAGTTGAGCAGTCAACCAGTCAGCGAGTCAGCCACTCAGTCAATCAGCTAATCAGTGGAATAGTCAATCTACCAACCTGCTGACAAGTTAGACAGTCATCCAATCATCCAGTCAACCAGCCTGTTAACCAACTAGCCAGTCACCGAAAGTCCAAAAAAAAATCAAAGCGAATAATAGCTCTAGAGTGTAGATTATGGCACTATTTCAATAAAATATGATTCGTAGTATCATTCATAAGTTTGAGCATGTAATCTACGGCTTACGGAGACAATATGTGAGAGAATAAAGTAAAAAATTGTAGCATTAAGAAGAGGCCATACATCATCAGGTGTGAGGTAATTTTAAATCACATTTTCCCATGGTAAGACCATTCAACCCGATGGGTTGATGGGTTGAACGGCTGAGAGCTTCAAAGTTAAGTTCAGATCAAAAGTGTAAACGACCTGTAAACTGATGTAAATAAATGAGAGGTGTGCCAGCGTATAAATAAATGAGAGGTGTGCCAGCGTATATCATCACAGCTGAAGATAGTGGATCTCAGAGCAGAACGTCTGTGCAATACTAAACTTTATCAGAGCAGTAAAAAAAAATCACAGGAACATATGCACAATTTCATAAAAAATAGATACACCCACCATTTTTTGTATCCGAAAACGCCACTATATTCATTGTTAGCTTATACTGTTGTTCAAAATTAGAATATTAAAATAAACTAAATCAAACAGTAAAGGCGAAATTATTATTATTTTTGCAGTTTCTTTTCTTTTTTTTTTACAAAGCCATTTACGTGCTCATGGTTAAAATGAGCTATTAGTGTGTGAATATATCCATGCTAATCTTGTACGTGTGGCCAGTCCTCTGAACGTTACCATATCATATTTAATTCTGGCAAATAATGGTGCAGAAATGAAACAAGGGGCAGATATATAATAAATCTTTCTAGAATTATGCAGATAATCATGACCGGAGTAAGAGTTTGGAATATATATATATATATTGGAATGGGCGTCTGAGAGGCGAAGTGGCTAGTGCACTAGTCTTTCGTGGCGAAGGTCGGGGGTTCGAATCCGGGAGGAGGCGCCCCAGTCAACCAGCTGTAAAAATGGTTACCTGACTTCTTTTGGTTGGGGAAGGAAAGGCGGCCAGGCGTGATGCTGACCACGTCACCCTTTAGTGTACTGACAATTCAAGGAAAATATGCCTTTAAGGCATGACGGTTACCTTTACCTTTACATATACATTTTCTCGATTCACTATATTTATCCCTGACTACATTTTCTCCCATTGAGTGTCCCTAGACACATCTTAAAATCTGGATCATGAAATGAGGTAAGGAACTGGCAACGTTACAGGTGAAAGCAAATGCGAATGGCTGGTCTCAGTATAACAAGGATTTTCTGGAGACTTGTCACAAGAAGTGTCCAAAATAGGACCTACTGGAAGCCTACGACCGTTCGACATTCATGCAATGATTTAATGTATGCAGAAAGTGTGCTGGCATGAGGGTAAATTCTTATTACAACTGTATAGCTAGGTCTGCTGTCAAGACATACTAAAATTCCAGTAAAAAAATTCAGTCCTAGATTCCACAGTTTCGTTCCCTGATTTTGATTAGAGTTGATGCATCCTTGAACATTTCAATTAGGAAAGCTTTTAAATATAGAATTCAGCAAAACTGCTGCTACTGTTTTTGTAACAGTATATGCATGGTTTAGGTTGTAGAACCCCATACGTTGTGGCGAAGTAACGCTCTCCACTGTTGTTTATGTTATTTTTGTTCTTTTAGTTACGGCTTTTGAGAGAGAAAGGTTAACTACTTCATGCAGCTCATGCGCACTTGAAAAAAAAAATACTACGCCTCGTGAGCATGTCTGGTTTAGGTTAAGTGTTGTGAGGGGTATTAGACACATTGTATGTGGACTTTGAGCTGCACAGACGTTGTTTCAGTTCGTTATGTGGAGAAATTAAGTTGCATTATTTGTAAGGAATGGAAGTTTGAATGCCGTACTCGTCACTTCATGTTTTCTAGAGTTGTGATGGTTCAGCGTAAAAATTGTCTTACCAAGTCATGGACGTTCGTGTTCGTCTCGTCAGTGCCTACAATTTGCATTATGACATGACGGCTCTTGTCATTCCATAACTCATCATCATCACGTTCCAAGTATTACATCATCCATGATGTAACACAAACCAGTGACTTATGTGGTTATTCTACATGACTGTTCTACATGTCCAGAGTGAAACGTGAAGATGTGGGCTATCTGTTCTAGTGACTAGCGGGAACATTTTGTTGTCATTTATCAGTAACTGTTGTTGTGTGTAAAAATCGTCTGATGGACGCAGCTAGAACCACAACTGGTATTGTTAAACTGTTGCCGCGCAGATCACTATGAGAATAGTGCCACAACCGGGCACTACCAATAAGAGAAGGTCTCTGTCAACAGCTGATGCTACACCTTGGACATACTGTCAAACTTTAGTCGCAGATCCTTCTATTTATATTTTTTCTTTGGTTATAAAGTTGTGTATAGTCTGCTTTGGTAATCTTTACTTTATTTTGCATATAATATAACTATACAACAGTATCTATAAGAAATTCATTTTCAGATAACAGTAAAGAAATATATTTTATAATTTTCTTTATTTTCTATCATTAAAATCCTCTAGATCTTTATATTTTGATATACATCAGTGTGACCAACCATTCCGTATTATACAGAACAATACTATAGAATTTGTCCTGGGAATCGTTTTACTTTAGTCGGAACGCCAATATGTCCCTATATATGTCCAAAATTCTCAAGTATTCCATTCTTCGATCGCCTGAGGTTGGGAAATATCCAGAATTGTGTAATGATCTCATGGAAATGTTGGTATTTTGAATAAAATTCACTCTGTAGAGAACTACAACAAGTAGCCATGATTGACACATTTGTAAGTAAAGTTGGAAAACTACGTACTGATGAAACTTTTGAGCTAAAATGTTATAAAACTACATTTTACTCGCCACTTAATTGAGTTTCATTTATTTCAATTTACAAAATCTGTCCATCTTTTACTATAATTACACTAGAACAATTATTCTATTCATCAAAGCGGGAACACAATTACATTCCGTGAATTTGTTTTACTTCAAAGTAGCCATAACATAATTTTGCTTTCAATTTTTTCAATACTATAAAGCCTGGGACTTTTTTTTCTTGTCTTTCTGAAATGTATGAAATGTTCTTTTTAATTTTCTATTTTTTTTCACCACATTTACATTCACGTTATGACTCAAAAGTGATCTGAAACTAGGGAAGCCTAGCAGTCATAAAAAAAAATAAATAAATAAAAATTCTGCATGCAGCAAAAAGAAAATCGAGAATTTAGAATTTGCAAATTTTTTTCAACGAAAAATAAAAATAAAAGAAAAAATAATTTCGTAATTGTATAATCCGTTTCCTGACACTTTGACCAATAAAATATAAATAAATAAATTAATAAAAAACATGAATACGGAAGAAAATAGCCATATTAATTTGTTTTTCACGCATGAGAAAGCATGAAATAGTGCCTAAGTATTGTGATTTGGACGTGTCAGATGAGACTCTTGTGCCAAATGCATTGGGATGCACAATACAGACATTGATGTGACCATGGATTTCCAAGCAAAACATTTTTCGGAAGTAAAGGCTTATGTAACTTTTGGAATAGTGTAAATACTGTTGCTAAATACTAAAGACTTCCTGAAGAGGTCGAGCTATTTATACTGGTGTACGGACAGTTAATCACTTTATTATGGTTCGCAGACGGGACATTTAAGGCAGTACCGTCATTATTTTTTTCCAGCTATACTTTTACAGTATTCACTTTGAACTTTCTCCTGAAATAAATCATGTGGCAGTAGCCTTGTAGACAAATAAGACTCGAGCTACTTATGATCGCAGTTTTGTGTGCAGTGTTAGGAAATCATCCTTTTAGCTGCATCACAGAATACAGTGGTACCTCGGTATACATCAGCCTTAAAATAAGTCCAACTTGATATACATCCTGTTTGGACGCGAAAAATTTTGTTTGGTATACGATAATTCTTTGGGATACGATTCTAGTTCGATGCACGACTGCGCGCACTAGCCTTGTTTACCTCTTTCGAGACATTGCTACGACTGCCCATGAGCGTCAGCACGCCTGTTGCTACTGTTCAGTTAACAGCCCACGCCATATCTCTGAATTTTCACGTGATTGTGTGTTTTTTTCGTGTAAATATTTTTGTAAATTCGTTAACAGTGAATTTTAAGAAAGTTAATGAGAAGAGTCAAGCAACGAAGAAAATGGTTAGGATTACCACGGAGGTGAAAAAAAGAGATTGTTGAAAAGTATGAAGATGGCATGCGTATCCGGGACTTAGCTATTGCATACCGTATGCCGAGAACGATAGTATCTTCTTATATCTTCTTATATCCTTCCCGTGCCGTTAAACGTCACATAGGACTCGCAAAGTAGTTCGCCAATATTTCCTATCTTTCAACCTTATCGAGGTACTACTGTATGCTGAAAGTGCTACCATGAGTGCTTTTCGAAATGGATTCATAAATCCTGCATTCAAGGGCTGTTATTTTCATCTTACACAGGACTTTATGTTTAATGAGTAAGAAATCAACATGACGACTTACTAACAGGCGTTTGTTGCTTACCATCTTTGGTCATGATCCATTCTTCTCGTCTTCTAGAAGTTTTACTTAGCGAAAAACATGCCGAATCTGAAGAAGGTTCTTAAATTACTGTCTTATCTTGAATATACACATATATTAGAGGCAAACGTCGACCATGACGCGGTGAAAATAATAATTCTGCAATATTTCCTGTTCAAAGATGGAGCCACTTCCAAATATCATCTGAAGGAACAGCAAGAACAGTTAGCGCTGTAGAAGGCTGTCTTTATAGACTGCAAGCCTTATTCTAGTGCCAGTATACAATACTGTGTAGTTTTCTTCAGAGAATCACGACCAATATGCAAATGAAGTAAAATGATATTTTTTTCCATGGCATTTTTGTGCCAGCAATCTTCTATAACCAAGCGATATCGGAAAGTGAAGAAGGGAGTGAAAAGGTGATCGTTACTGCTGTAGTGAAATTGTACTTTGTCTGGGTTTATTACAAATCTGTCAGATATATAACATTTGCATATTACATGTTGTTGCTGATGTGTTGAAAATGTTTCTTGCTACAGCAGTGTAGGATTAAGTATGATCAAAAAAGTAACTGGACTGGAATTATAAAAAAAAGTACTTTAATCACCTTCGAAACAGTCCCTTTTCGAATCAACATACGTAGCCCCAAGCTGTTTCCACTGCTTAGAGCATATTTTGAAGTCATCTTTTGATATGGAGGACAGCTGCTTCGTTGTATTCTGATATCTTTTTTTCATTTCAGGTGCTATTTTATTTTTGGGAATAAGAAAACGTCACAAGGTGCGACATCAAGAGAATACATTGGCTGTTGGACCTGTTGAATTCGGTGTTTAACACGAAACTGCTGATAAAGTTGTGATGCATGGGAAAGTGCGTCGTCATGTTGGAGTTGCTCATGCATTTTCCGACAGACTGCGTCGTTCAAACGCCACAAAACTTGGCGGTTATTATCCTTGTTGATTGTCCTGATGGAGTGTATTCACGATACACAGTTTCATTGTAACTGAAATAAACAGTCAGTGATGTCTTGAAATTGTTGTGGCTCTGTCGTGTTTTTTGTTTTTTTTTTTTTAAGTCAGGAGACGTCGTGGTCTTCCACTGCCAAGATTGGGCCTTAGTTTCAGGGCATATCAATAAACTCATAATTCATCACCAGTTTACGATTGTTTTAAAAACGTTTTCGACGTTTTGATGCGTTCTAGCAGGTCACGAGCAGCCGAACACGGACAAATTAACTGATCCAGATTTTCCGACATGACAGCTGCGACGAGCAGATTCAGATACATGAGAACAAAGCACTATCGTGAACAAATGAGACGAGCTGTGGAGACGTGACTTATGCCATATGCGGAGTATATGCCAAGATCAATCTATGCCTATTCTATTCGAGCTGTGTCAGTCGGTTCCAGACTTATGACCTCAGTCCATATACTTTTTGATCACACCATGTATAGTTCCGGATCAAAACTATATTAGCCCCCACTAAAAACGCACCAGTATCGAACTGTTCAGAAGCGTGAAATGTTTATGTTCGAGAGCGATTTTCAAGCTACAAATCCGTGCATGTATGACAGTTAATGTAATGAAAATTTTCAGCTTTGTGATGTTTACTTTAAATTTAAGGCGTGTGCAGCACGTACAAATCAATTTTTCTTTATTTATGGTCATATTAAAAATCATATGACTTTAATGGAAACGGCCACTACAAGATACGAGGGCAAGGAAAGGAAAACATGTAGGAAGTGAACACAACCTTCTGGTGTCGAAAATAAGATTAAAATTAAGGAAAGCTAAACTGGAGAACCAAGAAAGGCACGCTTTGATACAACAACAGTGAAAGAACGGCAAACAAAAAATGAATTCTCGGTAGTACTTAAGAACCGCTTCCGTATCCTACAAGACAAATCAGAAATGTCCATACTAGAGTTCAGTTGAAACACTACAGGAAACACTAAAAGGCGAAAAGAGGAATGGATAAGCAAGACCACATGGGAAAAGACAGAGCAAAGAAAAGAAATCAAGAAAAAATTACTGAGCACCACATCACAAAGGCCTTAAAAAACTATGGACAAAAAGACAAAGAGGTGAAGGAATCATGCCCCCAAGAAAAACGTCAATACTACGACAAACTTAGCAGAAGCATAAGAGAAAGCAGCATATGCAAATGATATACCATATACAAAATCACAAAGCAGATGACAGGTAACTTCAGCACAAGATGTGAGAGTGCAATAAGGACACATAAGGGACAACTGATCAGTGGTGAGAGAGAAAAAATTGAAAGAACACTTTAACACCCTACTAAACAGAAGACAAGTAGCACAAACAACAGACATACCTGAAGCAAAAATGGAACGAAACATCAATACAGGACCAATAACAATAAGTGAAGTAAAGGGGCAATAAAGAGGCTACAGTTAGACAGGGCACCAGTTGAAGATGAAGTGACTGTTGAGATGTTGAAAGCAGAAGAGACAGAAACACCAAAACAACTTTACCGGATACTACAACAAATTTGGGATCTAGAGAAACTCCCAGAAGAGTGGAAACTGACTTATAGTAAAGCTACCAAAGAAAGGTGACATTAGAGATTGCGGGAACTGGAGAGGCATTACCCTCCTGCCATTCACAAGCAAAGTATTCTGCCGCATAATCATCAACAGAATTGTGCCAGCGCTTGAAGGAAAACTTCGGAAATAAGCAGGCAGGATTTAGGAAAGGAATTTCGTGTACTGACCACATATTTGTGCTTAGACAAATATTAGAACAGGAAAATGAGTGGCATAGCACAATATACGGACTGTTTTATAGATTTTGAGAAAGCTTTCGACAGTGTCAACAAAGATGCACTGCGGAAAATTCTAAGATGGTATGGCCTCCCTCATAAGATAGTGAATGTCATCAAAGCCCTATATGAGGGTTTTCAGTGCAAAGTGATTTGCGAAGAACACACCTCCAACAGCTTTAGGATACAAACAAGAGTAAAACAGGGATGTGTACTATCATAAATATTATTTATTTTAGCAGGTTAATGGTTCTAAGGACTGTTATTGCCAGAGGTGGGGTGGAGAATTCGCTTTCCGCTCCAACGGCATGCGTCTCAAATAGCCTCTGGCAATCAAGTCCAACTCCTGGCCTTCTCGTGGCAGAACTGTTTAAACTGACAAGAGAAGGGACGAAGGCGAATATCTTGCGCCTGAAAACCAGACACTTAGGGTAGATGAGAGGCACGTTTGGTAGCTCATCTACCGCTGCTGGAGAGATTCTTCAGCTGCTATGCTTGGAGCGGTGCTCGTCCCGGCCAGTGAAGAAAGATGCAAATGGTGTTGCCGCGCGGCACCACTGCGGAAAAGGTGGTAGAAAGGATAAAGCGAAGCAAACAGTCAAATCACGGCACCTCTGGTCTGGAGGTCGGCCACGTCCTAAATGCACTCATATCGGGTGAAATGCCTGAACCGGCTTAACCCAGAGGTTAAGACACTGCTGGCGAGATTCTTCGGATGCCGTGCGTGGAGTGAAGCTCCACCCGGTCAAGGAAGAAACTGCGGAAAAGAAATAAGGGTTGCTGTGCGGCGCCGATGTGAAAAGGTGAAGGAAAGGATAAAGTTAAGTTTAATCGGTATGCCCAGTAGTATCGCTGCGAGAGCTACACATACCACGGCGCCTCTGTTCTAGAGGCCGGCCACATTCAAAATCCACCTACACTGGTGAAATATGCCTAAACCGGCATACACCAGGGGTGAAACTTGATGACTAGGCATGCCACGCCACCTCCGCTCTAGAGCTGGGTCAATTCCGATATACATTTATAATGGTGAAATATGTCTAAACCGGCTCAACCCAGGGGTGGAAGTAACTAGTGGCGAGGATTTGTTCTCCTGGACGAAACCTCTCTCCTGGTCACAACTAGGAAGGGTAGCGGCCACGACCACAAAATGCTGAAGTCGGAGACACTGGACCAGGGCAGTCTAGATAGGCAACCACCTCTCACCTGACAGGGATGTATGCGTATCCTAATCACGCTGAGGCTTTCCGGTGAGAAAGTCCAACTCTGGACTGGATGGGCAACCACCTCTCACCCGGCGGTGATACACGGGTATCTCAAAACACGTCGAGGTTTTCCGGTGAGAAAGTCCAACTCTAGACTAAACTGGTGCAACGAAAACCACGGTGTCACGCAATCCCGCTTCTGAGACCCACCAAGAATACAGGCTCAAGCCCTGTGATACTCTGAACCTCTTGTGGTCCTCTCGTGGATCTCGTGTGGTCCTTTCGGGGTCCAAACGAGGCTTAACGAGGACCACAGGCGTAAATTCAGTAGGATCACAGGGCGGTCTTGGTGGTAGAAGCGAACGAAGAAGAAGAAGAAGAAGCAGGTTAATGAAGGAGGCGACATCAGATAAACGCAGAGGATTACAATAGACCCTCGACGCAGTGCTGGAGGACCTTGGCTTTGGCGACTACATTTGTCTTCTGTCAAGCAGGCACAGAGATATGCAAGATAAAATAAACAAACTAACTCTAAATGCTAACAATATAAGATTAAAGATCAACGTAGGAAAGCGTAATGTTCTAAGTGTACTACTCTATGGAAGTGAGTGCTGGAAAATCACATAAACTATAGAAAACAAGTTGAATTCTTTCCAGTCTAAATGTTTATGAAGAATTAAAAAATATTTTGGCCAAACACCATAAGAAATAACATTTTGTTGGCAGAAGTGCAGTTGAAGCCACTGACAGAAATTAATGAGGAAAGACGCTGGCGATGGTTGGGATATGTATTCCAGATGACTGACGACGCATTACCAAAAATAGCACTAAGTTGGATACCAAATGGGAACAAAAGTAAGGATAGACTAAAGGAGACATGGAGAAGAACAACAGAGAGGATGCTGAGCAATAGAGGGCTCAGTTGGACAAGAGCGGAAAAAGTCAAAGGACAGGCGTTTGTGGAAAACCCTTGCGTAAGCCCCATGTGCCTTGGAATCTTAAGGTTCAGAGAGTGAGAGAGAGGGAGATGAATATTTTTTTTAAAATGCTGTTACGCAGCGTACTGTTTATTAAATTACTTTCATATAATAAATATTTTGGATTTGACGAATAATCTGAAACCTCACCTTATGGGTTGGGGGAGGTGGGTTGTGATTAGCAGACGAATTTGGAGACCCTTGGTCTAGTATAAAAATTAACTTCATTATTTTCTGACCCGTTATACGGTCATTTGTTTATATCAAAACACATCTTGAAAACAACTGATTGTCTACGGACTTGTTAATTTCTTGGTTTGTAATGAAAAAGATGGAGGACAGATCATTCAGTGTCAAGCAACCTTATTTGTTCATAATCGCATTTTCACCATTCTCTCTGTTTTTTTTTGTGTTTTTTTTTTGTATTTGCGACCCAGACAGACTCTATTTTAGTTGTGTCGATGGGATGATGTACCCTAACAACTTCACAACACTTATCTAAATCTAACATACAAGAAGCATGAATATTATTATCGACCCCAGCTCTATTCAGCTATGAAAATGTAATATCTGGACTGAAGAGATTTACTTAACATCTTTTAAGTCCTTCAGTGCTAATAGAGAAGGATGCATTCTCGAAAAAAATCTGTCATTTGATTTTATGAAATCGTAATTTTATTTTATGAAATCATTTTTAACTTGGTTTTCTTATGCTCAATTTTAAAAATCTATTTGTTTTATATTTGTTCTAAAATGACTGATCAATAAAGTCTCAATGACAGAGACTAGATATTTGGAAGCTTAGGTAAGCTTCCAAAGAAAACGGGCCTCAGAGCGGGTTGATCTGTCTTTCTAAACTTTTTATTTCTGAAATAAAGATGAAACAGTTCTCCAAGCGACAGTTCTCAGTTATTTTACGAAAGAAGAAAAGTACGGTGCAGGTCGCATTTAAGAAAATACAAGATTGGTCGAAACGAACTCTCGCGCAGGCAGGATCAAGTGACTTCTGATATAGTAGAGGATTTCATCTCTCCCACAACCAGCGAAGCGAGAAAATGTGAGATCTGGGCTCAGACCAGCAATCATGCGTCCCAGTCGTGATGGATAAAATGCAAAATCGAACTTCATAAGAAGTGAGAACTGTACTTACAGTATTTTATGCAATGGTTGTATTCAGAAATTTGATGTGAAATTGCCACACATTTTGTGCTATTGAGTGTATGATCAAGATCTTTCCTAGAAATAGTGTCCCAGCATTAATTTAACAATGAATTTAGATATGCCACGTGTGCGGGACCATCTGATGTTTTAATGAAGTGTTATCACTATATTTCATGTGCATTTCTATATTAGATATTGTCTAGCGATTTAAATGATGCTAAAGAACTCAGTATTTTTTATATTTTAATTTATCAAATACGACACAGTAAGTTCTTCTACACTGGGAATAGTGACCACGTGTTGTTGAGATTAAGTAGTTTTTTGTTGTGCTTCAGGCACTTGCTTCATTAAACTATCACATGTAAACACTTTCTAGTTTAAAACAGCACTGATGTTTTAAGTTGTAAGATTTATTCCACGTAATCTAAGGCAGTTGTTTATTTGTTTCAAACTTTCGGGACATAGCGCACAGAATGTAGCTTGCCCTAGGTGTTTGAGAGGGGATCATTTGTGTTATAAGGATAAGACAACTCTTTTTTTTGGGGGGGGGGGACATCAAGCTGGACTTTATGAGTAGATTATATTTTTTGAGGAGATAATGTTTTCTTTGTCTTTTCCGAGATCGCCGTGTTTTGATATGAGGAGAAGATAACTATGTTCTGAGGAAATAACTCATGTTCTTCAAGGAGATAACCATGTTCATGATGAGATAACTCATGTTCTTGAGGGAGATGACCATGTTCATGAGGAAATTATTAAGCAGATGCTTTAAGATCTGTTAGGAGATATCATTTGAGAATGATACATAATTATGGACAGTTAGTATCCTGTGTTTCATCAAGAGTGCTGGGTAAACATGGGGAGGTTTGTGTAAAATCATAATAATAAACCCTGTAGCCCTTGACAACGATCCCTTCTATTTCACATTTTGACTCGTTTATTAATTGTATGGTGGGACTTGGGAGAATGAATCTCTTTTGGGCTATGACGCGGGTAGGAATGAAAAGAATACACATCTGAGTTCCCCTGGCTAGGGATAGATAACCGACGCGACAATAGGTCAAAATTCTCAGCTTCTACAAGTGACGAATCGTAAGTCCTTGTCCTGATATCCGTCATGTCTCAAAGGACCCCATAGTCACAACCCACCCATCGATCCCACTATAATGACAACCATGTACTCAGTAGCATATCAACATCTTCTCATATCACATATCTCAAAATATCATCATCATCTCCTCCCTCACACGTCCCAACCAACCACTAAGAAAAAACGTCTTCTCTATAATTTCCACAACTTGAGGTACATATTGATTCATTATATTTCTAAGAAGAACTCGGTGGAGTTTTGACAGTTGTCTTGGGGCCGAGAATGATGTTCAATTCGACAATCAGCGACCAATACTCAGAAAGATAAACAGTCAAAGTCAACAGGTTAAATATACTATAATTTAAATCTGGAACTTACCAAACAGTTCACTGCACTCAATGAGGTAGAGGAGACAGATATTGATGACTTATGGCATTCTTACAGCACAGCTATAATTACAGCAGCTAAAACAAGTGCTGAACTGCAAACAACAAATAAAAAAGCATGGATATCAGATACACAATAATTGGTGTATAAGTATACAACTATACACTAAACACTGCAGTAAAGCTGTGATACTAGAATGTATAAAATTGGAAAAAAGTAGGAGCAGCTTTATTACTTAACGATTACAAAGTTGTGACGTTTCGGCGTGAGCCTTAATCATACAAAAACATACAGGACGAAGAAATAGGGAGAGGAGATAAAGTATAGATTTACATGAATACTGTAAAAAAAAAAAAAGGAAAAGTACTTAGCTGTAAATAAGGTGTGGCTTGTCTGGCGGTGTGTGTCAGGAATGGATCTAGTAGGACGTGGAAATTGTTTAAATAGAGACCTGTGACATGTGGTCGGTGGGTTGTAACTGGGAGTGGTGGATGGGGAACCGGGGAGGGGAGAGAGAGTGACGCACTACTGGCCTAGCTAGGAGAATTTGAAACAGGTGATTGGGGAAGAGATGTTGCAGAGAAGAGGGGTTGCTGAGAAAATAGCGGGGTTGCAGAGTGATGCTGTGAGGAAGCTTGAAAAGTAAAAAGGGGTGGACTCAGTGGAGAGGCACTACAATGATTGAAGAAGACGATGTTACGTGTAACTAAACAGCGAGTTCAACCCATGTGGTTCCAGCGTCCCATAACTTTGAATGCACCGGTTCTCAAGTGCCAGGCGGCTTGTGTCATCTGCGTGACATTGTTTAATGGCTGTTACCAGAAAATCAGATTTGCCTCTGTGGTTGGGGCCATTGAAATGATTTGGGACTGGTTTCGAAGCATGCTGGGTGATGTCGTATAGATGTTTTTGCATGCGGTCCCCTAATCTGAGGCCAGTCTCACCGATATATGTTATCCTGCATCTTTTGCACACGATGACATATATCACATTTCGGGACTCGCATGTGAATCCCTCATGAAGAGTGAGGATAGTTTTGGGAAAGGTGATTGTTTTCGTTTCCCAAACTACAGGGCAGGTAACGCAGCGGGGGCGGTTACATTTTCTGGTGCCAACATACTTAAGGCTCTGCTTCAAGTGGCTGTGGACGAGGATGTCCTTAAGGTTTGGCTCACGTTTGTATGCCAATAGGGGTGCTTCAGAGAAAATGTTACGAGTGTCGGAGTCGAGTTGGATTATCGGCAGATGACGATAAAGGATTTTCTTAACCATCTGACCGTGTGGGTGGAAAGGCAGTACTAACTTAACTCTGTCAGATGGAGTAACAGGCTTTTTCCTGAATACTTCTTTGCGGCTCACTAGTTGGATACGGTTGAAGGCTTTACGAAGGACCTTTTCTGGGTAGTGGCGATGACGGAAAAATTCTAATAACTTGTTGGACTGATCTAAAAAGTCCAAATTATCCTGACATATGCGGCGAAGACGGAGGAGTTGGGAATATGGGATGGAGTTCTTACAGGCCTCAGGATGGGAGGAGGTGTAAAGCAAATAGGTGTGGCTATCGGTGGGCTTGTAAAATACAGAGGTAACAAGCCTGTTTGTGCCAATAGAAATTTTAATGTCTAAAAAATTAACAGACTTGTCAGAGATTTCATAAGTGAATTTTATGTTCTTATTGAGTGTATTGGCGAATTCAATAAATTTTTCAAGGTCTTCATGTGGCATACTTGTAATTCCAATGCCATCATCGATGTACCTTTTATAGAATTCTGGAAATCTGCCAGTGTAGGTTTCCCATAATTTGACTTCCAGAAAGCCCATAAATAGACATGCATAACTGGGACCCATTTTCGTTCCCATAGCAACACCACTGATTTGCTCGAAGTATTCGCCGTTGAATTCGAAAGAATTTTGGTTTAGTACTAGCTCTGTAAGTCTAATTATGGTGTCAGTGTTAGTTGTGGGGTGAGGGTCTTTGTCGAGAAAATGGCGGAGTGCTAAGAGTCCATCCTTATGTGGGATAGAAGTGTAAAGAGAGCAGACATCAAGGAGAAAGATGTGATAGGTGTGGTGTTGAGAGAGTGTGATTGTATCAAACATTGTTAATGCGTGGTTGGTGTCTTTCAAAAAGGAGGGTAGTCTTTGTACGAGAGGCTGGAAAATGCTATCTAAAAAATCAGAAATGTGCTCAGTGGGGCATGAACACGCTGATACAATGGGGCGTCCAGGGTTACCTGGTTTGTGGATTTTAGGAAGAAGATAGAAAGTGGGTGTGCCTAAACAGCTGTCCTTAATGTGAAGAGAAATAACTTGGGGTGGGAGGCCACCTTCTGTGATTAGATCTTTAATGGTTGCTTCCACTATGTCATTATTAGAACGGGTAGTATCGTTTTTCGCTGGGGCATAGAATTTTGTATTGCTGAGTTGGGACATTCCTTCCGCGATATATAAATCTTTTTTCCAAACTACGAGATTGCTGGTCTTATCAGCTGGCTTGATTACAATGTCGTTTCGATGTTTCAGAGTGGACAATGCTCTGGACTCTCCCTTATTTAGGTTAAAATGTCGAATTCTTGGTGGCTTGAGGTTAAGAATCTCACGCCACGTCGTATCAATATAAAGATCTAAAGCTTGGGAAGCCCCGGGGGAAGGTGTCCAGCTATATTTATGGTGGTCGTAACGTGCAAATGGTTTATCGGGGTTTGTGTGGGTTGGTTGGACTCTTTGTTAGCAAAGTAATATTTAAGACGTAATCGACGGTGAAATTGTTTAACATCGCGGAGTAAAAAATAGCGATCACAACGAGGCCGAGTGGGAATAAACTTAAGACCCTTGGCCAGAACTAGTTTTTCATCATCAGAAAGGGGCAAGTCGGGGGGAATACAAACTACATTAGAGGCTAGAGGAGGATGAGGAGGAGATGGGGTATCATCTGAGGATGGGGGTGCGGGTACTTGAATATGCTGTGTAATCTGGGAAGGTAGTTCAGGGGGTGTTACAAGTGTCTGATGGTCAAGTGAGATAGAAGTCTGTTGGTCAGGTGTAGCAGAAGAGGGGGGCTGTTTGGAAAGTGGTTCACCTCTAGAAGTAGAAGAGACCGGCTGTGGTAGAAGTCGGTTAAGTTTATGTTCTTTGCCAGAGGCATAAAACTGGTAAAGCTGGCGATTTGTGACGTGTATAATGTGTTTGATAAGAAGAAAGAGAACACGGTTGTCCGATATGTAGGAGTGAAGGCGGCGTTCAATGTTATCTTTGACCCGATCGAGGTTGGACAACAGGCGTCTGTGATTCTGAATGATACAGCTCATTCTGAGCCGCGAGACACCAACCACGCATTAACAATGTTTGATACAATCACACTCTCTCAACACCACACCTATCACATCTTTCTCCTTGATGTCTGCTCTCTTTACACTTCTATCCCACATAAGGATGGACTCTTAGCACTCCGCCATTTTCTCGACAAAGACCCTCACCCCACAACTAACACTGACACCATAATTAGACTTACAGAGCTAGTACTAAACCAAAATTCTTTCGAATTCAACGGCGAATACTTCGAGCAAATCAGTGGTGTTGCTATGGGAACGAAAATGGGTCCCAGTTATGCATGTCTATTTATGGGCTTTCTGGAAGTCAAATTATGGGAAACCTACACTGGCAGATTTCCAGAATTCTATAAAAGGTACATCGATGATGGCATTGGAATTACAAGTATGCCACATGAAGACCTTGAAAAATTTATTGAATTCGCCAATACACTCAATAAGAACATAAAATTCACTTATGAAATCTCTGACAAGTCTGTTAATTTTTTAGACATTAAAATTTCTATTGGCACAAACAGGCTTGTTACCTCTGTATTTTACAAGCCCACCGATAGCCACACCTATTTGCTTTACACCTCCTCCCATCCTGAGGCCTGTAAGAACTCCATCCCATATTCCCAACTCCTCCGTCTTCGCCGCATATGTCAGGATAATTTGGACTTTTTAGATCAGTCCAACAAGTTATTAGAATTTTTCCGTCATCGCCACTACCCAGAAAAGGTCCTTCGTAAAGCCTTCAACCGTATCCACTAGTGAGCCGCAAAGAAGTATTCAGAAAAAGCCTGTTACTCCATCTGACAGAGTTAAGTTAGTACTGCCTTTCCACCCACACGGTCAGATGGTTAAGAAAATCCTTTATCGTCATCTGCCGATAATCCAACTCGACTCCGACACTCGTAACATTTTCTCTGAAGCACCCCTATTGGCATACAAACGTGAGCCAAACCTTAAGGACATCCTCGTCCACAGCCACTTGAAGCAGAGCCTTAAGTATGTTGGCACCAGAAAATGTAACCGCCCCCGCTGCGTTACCTGCCCTGTAGTTTGGGAAACGAAAACAATCACCTTTCCCAAAACTATCCTCACTCTTCATGAGGGATTCACATGCGAGTCCCGAAATGTGATATATGTCATCGTGTGCAAAAGATGCAGGATAACATATATCGGTGAGACTGGCCTCAGATTAGGGGACCGCATGCAAAAACATCTGTACGACATCACCCAGCATGCTTCGAAACCAGTCCCAAATCATTTCAATGGCCCCAACCACAGAGGCAAATCTGATTTTCTGGTAACAGCCATTAAACAATGTCACGCAGATGACACAAGCCGCCTGGCACTTGAGAACCGGTGCATTCAAAGTTATGGGACGCTGGAACCACATGGGTTGAACTCGCTGTTTAGTTACACGTAACATCGTCTTCTTCAATCATTGTAGTGCCTCTCCACTGAGTCCACCCCTTTTTACTTTTCAAGCTTCCTCACAGCATCACTCTGCAACCCCGCTATTTTCTCAGCAACCCCTCTTCTCTGCAACATCTCTTCCCCAATCACCTGTTTCAATTCTCCTAGCTAGGCCAGTAGTGCGTCACTCTCTCTCCCCTCCCCGGTTCCCCATCCACCACTCCCAGTTACAACCCACCGACCACATGTCACAGGTCTCTATTTAAACAATTTCCACGTCCTACTAGATCCATTCCTGACACACACCGCCAGACAAGCCACACCTTATTTACAGCTAAGTACTTTTCCTTTTTTTTTTTTTACAGTATTCATGTAAATCTATACTTTATCTCCTCTCCCTATTTCTTCGTCCTGTATGTTTTTGTATGATTAAGGCTCACGCCGAAACGTCACAACTTTGTAATCGTTAAGTAATAAAGCTGCTCCTACTTTTTTCCAATTTTATACATTCGGATATCAGATAATACATTGAAATCCATACATGAAAGAAGGGCAGCCAAATTAGCCATGTTGAATGTAAAAACAGATCTTGAAAGAGATTTGACAAAAGCAACATACAAAGAACTAGACAATAAAGTAAAAAGTTCAGCTAGAAGGAATAAAAGAGATTACATGGACAGTATGGCGAAAGAAGCAGAGAAGGCAGCAAAAACAGGAGACAGCAAAACTGAGGCTACAAAAGAGGCTAACAGGTACTGTTGCATCCAAAGAAGGACCAATCCTTAGTAAATCTTATCTTATATCTTATATCCTTCCCGTGCCGTTAGACGTCACATAGGGCTCGCAAAGTAGTTCGCCAATTTTTCCTGTCTTCGGCGAGTCTTTCAACCTCAACAAAGGATTTTATGCCTGTTAACTTGGCCTCTCTTAATAATGTTCTCTTCAGAGTTTCACGCGGTCTGCCCCTTTTTCTTTGGCCTGTTGTGTTCCACTTGATAGCTTGTTTTGGGATTCTCTGCTCATTTCTTCTCATCAAGTGGCCAACATATGTCCATCTCCTTTTCCTGATCACCCGTGAGACTGGTTGTTGTTCAGTCATCTGTCTTATCTCTGCATTGTTCTTGAATTCATTCCACTTGATGCCGAGTATTTTCCTTAGGCATTTGTTTTCAAAAGAGTCTAATTTCTTTTCTGTTTCTTTAGTTGTTTTCCAGCTTTCGCATGCATAAATGAGGGTGGATATTACATTTGAATTGAATAGTCTTAACTTGGTTTTTGTGCTTATAACTTTTGAATTCCATATGTTCTCAAGATTCTTGAAGATTGATGCTGCTTTTGCAATTCTGATCATAACTTCCTTTCTAGTGTCACCATCCTGGTCTATGTAGCTGCCAAGGTATGCAAATTGATTGACTTCTTCAATATCTGTCCCTTCTATGTGTATTTTTCCATTTTGATTGATGGGAATTTTCATTATTTTTGTTTTGTCCTTGTTAATTTCAAGTCCTATTTTGCTAGCCAGTGAAGACAGGCTATCTGTTTTTTCTTGCATGGAATTCACATTATTACTGATAAGAGTTATGTCATCAGCAAAATCAAGATCTTCTAGTTGGGTCCCATGTACCCAGTCAATACCTGTGTTACCTGTGCAGTATTTTTTCATTATGAAGTCTATTGTAATCCCAAAAAGTAAAGGAGACAGTATACATCCTTGTTTCACGCCTGTTTCAATCTGGAACCATTCACTCATCCCTTCTTCTGTCTTGACTGCACAACCATATCCATTGTATAAGTCCTTAATGATGTTGACAATTTTAGATGGTATTCCATATAGACATAAAATTCTCCATAATGAATCTCTGTGTATGCTATCAAATGCCTTCTTAAAATCTATGAAATTCAGTATTAATTGTTTCTGCTTTTCAATATGTTCTTCAAGTATTATTCTGAGAGTAAAGATCTGGTCGAGACAGCTTCTCCCTTTTCGAAATCTTGCTTGTTCTTCTCTCATTGCAGTATCCACTATATCTTTGAGTCTATTCAAAATGACCTTGCAAAATACTTTTGACACAACTGATATTAAGGTTACTCCTCTCCAGTTGTTACAGTCACTAAGGTTGCCCTTTTTTGGTATTTTAACAATGATTCCTTTCTTCCAATTAGAAGGGACCTTTTCTTCTTTCCAAATCTTGTTAAACATTCTCTGTAGTTGTCTCATGTTGTCACTATTGATAGCTTTTAGCATCTCGGCTGTTATTTCATCTTCACCTGCAGCTTTGTTGTTAGCCATTAAATTCACTGCTGTTTCAGTTTCATGCAATTTAATTTCATCTAGATTGACATTTAGTTGTGGGGCTGGTAAGTCAGTTTCAAGGTTTAACAATTCTTTTGGGTGTGGTCGATTGAGTATTTCTTGGAAGTGTTCAGCCCATCTTTGCTTTTGGTCTTTATTTGATGTTAATTGTGTTCCAGTTTTGCTAAGGATTGGTCTTTCTTTAGATGTAATAGTACCTGTTAGCCTCTTTTGTATGTTATATAAAGTTTTGCTGTCTCCTGTTTTTACTGCTTTTTCTGCCTCTTTCGCCATATTGTCTATGTATTCTCTTTTATCCCTTCTAGCTGAACTTTTTACTTTCTTGTCTATGTCTTTGTATTTTGCTTTTGCCGAATCTCTTTCATGATCTGCTTTTGCATTCAACATGTTTAATTTGACTGCTCGTCTTTCATGTAGATACTTCCATGTTTTATCTGATATCCATGCTTTTCTATTTGGTTTTTCCAATCCAGCGCTTACTTTTGCTGCTGTGATTATGGCTGTGCTGTAAGAATTCCATAACTCATCTATACCTATCTCCTCAACTTCACTGGGTGTTTTGGAATGATTGGCAAGTTCCTGATTGAAATTAATGTTAGTATTTTCTTCTTGTAGGCTGTGGATGTTTATCCTTAGTAAAACTGGTGCAATATTAACATCAAGTAAAGTAAAGATAGGCCAGATACTTCCAAGAATTACTTAATCGACCACATCCAAAAGAACTGATAGACCTGACTTACCAATCCCACAACTAAATGTAAACTTAGATGAAATTACATTGCATGAAACTGAAACAGCAGTGAATCTAATGGCCAACAACAAAGCTGCAAGTGAACATGAAATAACAGCCGAAAAGGTATTAATATAGACAACATGAAACAACTACAGCGAATGTTCAATAAAGTTTGGAAAGAAGAAAAAGTCCCTTCTAAATGGAAAAAAAGGAATCATTATTAAAATATCGAAAAAAACAACCTTAACTATTGCAACAACTTGAGAGGAGTAACCTTATTATCAGTTGTGTCAAAAATATTTTTGCAAAGTAATACTGAATAGAATTCAAGATATAGTGGATGCTACAATGAGAGAAGAACAAGCAGGATTTCGAAAAGGAAGAAGCTGTCTCGACCAGATCTTTACTCCAAGAATATTACTTGAAGAACATACTGAAAAGCAAAGACCGTTAATCCTGAACTTTATAGACTTTAAAAAGGCACTTGATAGCATACACAGAGATTCAATGTGGATGATTTAAGAATATATGGAATCATCATCGTCAGGTGTCGTGCCGACTGGCGTTGGCTATTATGCTTCTCCAGAGTACACGATTCTTCATGCAGGCCATCAGCTCAGTTGGTGATCTCCTCTCACACCATCCCGTCAGACTGTCCAGTATCATTTCTCTTGATCTTTCTCTTTATCTTTCTCTTGATCCTCTTCTTTTCATTTTTCCTGTTATAATATTTTCACTGCCCCTTCTTCTCATTGCATGTCCTATGAAAGTGGACTGTCTCCGTCTTATCTTTTGACAAGATATTTTGTCTCTCCCGCTCTTCTCATACATTCTTCATTAGTTATTTTTGCTGTCCAGAGGATTCGCAACATTCTTCTAATAAATCACATTTCTACTGCTTCCAATGATTTTTCTGCACAGCTGCCTATTGTCCATGATTCACTTCCATATAACAAGATAGGTTCAGTATAGCACTTTAGGACTCGTTTTCTAACATTCATTGATAAGGATGTGTTGGATAATATGTTTTTCATTCTCTGAAATGCAGTCTTTGCTTGGCTTATTCTATTCCTAATTTCTGTTCTGCATTTCCCATCTGAAGTTATTACTGTTCCAAGGTATTTGAATTTCTGCACCTGCTTTAGAACAGTTCCATTTAATTTTATATTGCATGTTGGTGGATTCTGTTTCTTAGATATAACCATAGTCTCCGTCTTTTTGATGTTCAAAGTAAGGCCTTTCTGTTCACTTTCTTTGGCGAGAGATTTTGCAAGTCTTGTTGGTTTTCATCTATCAGTACTGTGTCGTCCGCATACCGAAGGTTGTTAATAATGTATCCTCTAACTTTTACGCCTGGTTCTGTGATGATCGTTCTTAGAATATTCTCGCTGTACAGAGAAAAAAGGTCTGGAGATAGTACACATCCTTGCCGCATGCCCTGTTTTATAGGTTGATATTTTCCAGTTCTATTTTCAACTCGACTGGCTGCTTCTTGCTGACAGTATAGATGTTTTTACAATCCTCAGGTCTTTGCCGCCTAAACTGATGTCTTCAAGCATTTTCATAATTTCATTATGTTTCACCTTGGTGTAAATCAATGAAGCATAAGTAGAGATCTTTCTGCACTTTAAAATTCTTTCTGTTAGTGTTCGTAAAGCATAAATGGCATTGTGTGTCCCTTTCAATCCTAACTGTTCATCTACTATTTCCATTTAATTTTTTTTCCTTGTTCTTCTCATAATGATTCTCAGAAGTAGCTTCGTTATGTGACATGAGAGGCTGACAGTCCGGTGCTCATCACATTCATTTGCACCTGGTTTCTTTGGTAGTGCTATAAAGTGGATTTAAGCAGGTCACTGGGAATATAACCAATGTTGTAAATGTCATTCAGTAAATTGGTTATTATTTTTATTCCTGTTTCCTCTAGCGCCTCTATTTCTTCTATTGTTATATTATCAGGCCCAATCGCTTTTCCTTTCCTCATGTGTTTGATGGCATCTATTATTTCATATTCAAGTACTGATGGTACATCACAGTTTTCAGTATCTGGTGTTAATTCTGGTCTTTCTCCTCCATATAGCTCACCGATATACTTTGTCCACCTGTCCACAATGTCTTCTTTTCCCATTAACATTTTACCTTCTTTTGATTTCAGGCATTCTGTTGTATATTTTGTTTTCCTGTCTATGAGTTCACTAATTCGTTTGTGCATGTTTTTGCTGTCTTTATTATAAGAGTCCTCAATTTGTCTGCACTGTTCATTTAACCACACTTCATTTGCTTCCCTGCATTTGCATCTTATTTCTTTATTTATCTTGCTATATTTTTCTTGGTTATTTTTACTCCTCCTCCTCTTGTCCATCAGTCTTAAGATGTCGTCTGTCATCCATTTATTTTTAGGGGCTTCTTTTTTCGGTGGTATTATCTCCGTAAGAGTTTGGTGGATAGAATCTCTTAACATTGCTCATTGTTCCATCTATACTATTTATCTTTGCTATTGCATTGTATCTATTTGTTATAATAACTTTGTATTGTTCTCGCAGTTCTTGGTTATTTATAAGGAGTTCTGTATTCAGTTTGATGTTTCTCATTTTTCTGCATGCGTTCTTTAGCTTTATTGTAATTTTTTCCACAGAGTGGATCATGGTCACTATTGCAGTCGGCTCCTGTCATGGTTTTTGTTGTCAGTAATGCATTCCGGAATCGTTTGGTGATTAATATGTAGTCTATCTGGTTAAAAGTCTTGTTGTTTGGGCTGCACCACGTTGCCAGTCTTCGAGGATGTTGTTTAAACCAGGTGTTTCCTACAACCATGCTATGTATTCTTGCCCATTCAATTAATTTACTGCCTCTGTCATTCCTCTCCCCCAGTCCATAGTCACCAACGATGTCTGAAGGTCTTCCTTTACCAGCTTTAGCATTAAAATCTCCCATGACTATAGTAACTTCATGTGACTTTTGTGTGTTTTAGTGCTGTCTCTATGCCATTATAAAATAGCTGTACATCTTCTTTCAGACGTTGGAGTGTACACTTGTATAATATTTATGTTTATTGGTTGTCCTTTCAGTTGGGCTAGCAGGACTCGGTCCAAGATGTTCAAATATCCTACAATTGTCCTTGCTGTTTGTTCGTCAAATATTATTCATACTCGTTCATGTTTCTCACTTCCGGAATATATTATTGTATATTTATCAGAGTTTATCTTCCCTGCACCTGTCCATCTAACTTCACTCATTCCTAATATGTTTATCTTCATCTTTTCCATTTCGCTCTTTACATTTTCTAATGTTTGAGCCTGGAATAAAGTTCTAACATTCCATGTTGCTATTTTGAACTTGTTAGTTTTGCCACCAGTAGGTTGATGACGATCTGGCCTCACCTGTGGCTCGTGAGATGCCCTACCGGACGAGGCTGTTCCAGAGGAACATCTATTAACATCGTTCATGACAAATCTATTACTATGAATAAGCATAATTATTCTTGGGAGCTACAACAGTAGTTTCCCGTTGCCTTCTGCCGGTTTCTGTACGGACTTTCCGCTAGCCTTTGGACTCCCTGTCCTACCAGCAAGGCAGCGGGAGCGAGAGGTTTTAAGGCGCCTCTGACCCGCCTGGTATTCCCTTCACTGAGCACCTGAGGCACTTTATAGAAGTAGTAGAGCCACCTACTACAAGACTTTGCTCTCTGAGTCTACCGCCAGTTGGTCCGGGCCTGCTTTTTTGGGTAAATCCATATTCACAGGGATCCTCCACATCTAAAGGACTTTCACCATCCGCCACCTGTGACGCGTTCGGCTGGGGATGGTTGTCCCAGCTTTACCCAGATATATGGAATACCGTCTAAGATTGTCAACATCATTAGAGACTTCTACAATGGATATGTTTATGCAGTCAACACAGAAGAAGGAATGAGTGAATGGCCCCAGAGTGAAACAGGCGTGAAAGAAGGATGTATATTATCTCCCTTGCTTTTTCGAATTGCCATAGACTTCATAATGAAAAAAATATTCCACAGGTAAACGGGCACTGATTGGGTACGTCAGACCCAACTTGAAGATCTGGATTTTGCAGATGACATAACTCTTATCAGCGACAATATGAAATCAATGTAAGTAAAAACAAATACCCTGTCTTCAATGACTAGTACAACAGGACTATAAATTAACAAGGATAAAACAAAAGTAATGAAGATTCTAATTAAAGACGAAGGACAAATATACGTAGAAGGAACAGCTGTTGAAGAAGTAAACCATTTTGCGTATCTCGGTAGCTATGTAGACCACAATGGTGACACCCGAAAAAAAAGTTAGAATTTGAATTGCAAAAGCAGCATTGACCTTCAAGAATATTGAGAACATATGGCATTCAACAGTTATACGCATAAAAACCAAGTTAAGATTATTCACTTCAAATGTAATATTCACCCTCATTTATGCATGCGAAAGCTAGAAAACAACTAAAGAAATAGACAAGAAATTACACTCTTTCGAAAATAAATGCATAAGGAAAATACTAGGTATAAAGTGGAATGAATGGAAGAATAACGCAGAGATAAGACAGATGAGCAAACAACAACCTGTCTCATGGTTGATCAGAAAAAAGATGGACATATGTCGGTTATGTGATGAGAAGAAACAATCAGAGAATCTCCAAACAAGCTATCAAATGGAACACAAAATACCGAAGCAAAAGAGGTCGACCACGTGAAACTCTAAAGAGGACATTGTTAAGAGAAGCCAATTCGGTGGGCATAACATCCCATGATGAGATTGAAAAACTCGCTGAAGACAGAATATCTTGGCGAACTACCATGCAGGCCCTATGTGACGTTTAACGGCACTGGAAGGATATAAGATGTAAGACTCATAGCTGACATGCTAATGTCAGGGTTGGCGACCAATAACTGACATGGTAATGTCAGCGTTAACGAACAATAACTGACATGCTAATGTCAGCGTTAGCGACCCATAGGTGACATGCTAGTGTCAGGGTTGGCGAACCAAAGCCGACCAAGACCATGTCTCACCTCTCCATTGGCACCCGCCAGTAACAGTCTTAGCCTGGCTAACGGGACAGGGATCAAAATAGTGCCCATGATGGTGGAGCCTGCTAAGGAAATAGTGCATATCCCATATTTTTAGCTCCACTCAGGGATTTAAAAATCAAGCCGTCGTAACCCTCTCTCAACATCTTCACCGCATAGGTTGCAAAGAACAGCAGGAGCTGCAGTTCCAGGGAGACAGAAGAAGAAGACAGCTGTTTTTGGAAAGTTTCAGCTTCATTCATTCATTCACTCGCATGTTCCTTGCGGAACTTTGCCTCCCTAACAGCACTCCTGTAGGCCTCTCGATTGTGAGCAAGATGCCCTGCTGCTGATACATCCATTTGCAGAACATCAACGATGTCTTGCAGCCATCTTCGCTGTGGTCTTCAGTTTCAGCTGAAGTTATACCTGCTTATGGAACTTCCTGAACTCGGTACTAGACCTCTAAAAAGCTCTGAACAACAAAAGTAACAGCATAAAACACCAGCAATAACATAAAACAACAGCAATGACGTTTAAACTATGAACTACTTTTAATCGTTGTTAAAGTTTCATAAACCAAACCCTGAGAAGGCAGACGATTCCATATAAGATCCGAATCTTCTGGTAATTGGTTATTTTTAGTTGAATGCTGCATAAGGTCGACCGTGACGTTATCGATTCTTTACTAAATCATCGATTAGTACTCGACATTACCTGGGAAACAGTTTTCTGGTTGCATTAACTATACAGCATGATGCTGTAACAAGCAGGAGCACTTTTCAAACTACGAAAAATAAAAGGCAACGAATAATGTACACTAGAACGTGGGGCACTAAAAGTCTGACGCAAATGCGGCACAAGAGCATTTAAAATTCTTGCAAGAACTCATAAATATAAGACAAAGAAAAGAAAAACAGCAGCAGCAAGAGAATTATCGATACTAGAACATTTTTAAGTTAAATGTGAAACCAGTAACCCGCCGGTATCAAATGAACAACCCAAACAGTTTGCTCATGGCAAATGCATCAAAAAAGTATTAAACCTAATGGTTAGAGAGAGAGAGAGAGAGAGAGAGAGAGAGAGAGAGGAGAGGGAGAGAGAGAAGACAGAAGGGAGAGAGGGAAAGAGAGTTTGTGTGAGAGAGATATATAGTGTGTTCTCAAGAGAGAACGGAGTGAAAGAGATATTGATTGATTGATTGATCTTTATTTCAAAAGAATTGGGCACGCAGGCCCGTCTGACATTCTGCCCTTTATCATACATCTTTCACTCTATTCCAGACATTCTACAAATATGCTGTTCATGTAACAAACATAATTAACATTGAAGCTGAGAGACAAAAAATAAAATATAGCATTTACGTTTCGCTCTTAAACATTCACTCAGTAACTACATACATTATAAATTACTATCTACTAAACAAAATTTTCGGGACTATTCAGAAAACAGTTAATTGTATTCGGTGTCTGTAAGAGCAGTTTAAGATAACTTTTAAGTGTTATAATTCATGGAGACATGTAGTCGACATCAAATAGATATTGGGAAAGCTTGTAGTTGTAGGAAGGAGTATAATTTATATTTTTTTATACAGGATGGGAGGGTATTCCAAAGATGAGCAGCAAAATAACTAAAGCTTTTCTTGTAAAGATCAAGTCTAGGTTTTGGAAGACATATGTTGTTCAAGCGTTGGCTGCACTTTGGGCTAAATTTAAACAGGTTCCATAGATACGGCGGGGCATGCCGTGAAAGAACTTGATGTACTAACTTGGCTTTGTTGAAGAGGAACCTGTTCTTAAGAGGCAGTATTTTGATACGTTTGTGCTGGTTATATGTTTGTGCTTGATCTTTGTCACTAATAAGCTTTACTGGTCGCTTTTGGAGTGAGCAAAGCCTCTTTGTATTTGACACTGAGCAAACCATCCCAAACTGTTGAGCAATAGTCTAAATGTGTTTGTATATGAGATATGTAGTATGTCTTCCTCGTGTCTTGATCGATTAAGTGCTTAATTTTGGCTAACTGGCGTACTTTTTGTGCGATGAGTTTTGTTAGACATTGCACATGAGAGTTCCAGGTCATATGTTGGTCAATAATAAGACCTAGTGTTTTGTGCTCGCTAACGCTTTCTATCTGTGATGTTTCTGTACAGAGCCGAAGTGTTGTTTTTGTTGCATTTTGTAGTTTCTGTCTTGTTGTTATGAGCATTGATTTTGTTTTATCGGTGTTTATAATCATGCCATTATTTTGCTCCATCTAATTAAATTGTATAACTCGACCTGAAGAGTTGATTCTAGATTAATACAATCGTAGTCACTGGTGTAGACTGTGCGATCATCGGCAAAAAGGTCACATGAAGAGTGTTTAAGATGAAGTGGAAGATCACTGATCTAGATAGCAAAGAGCAACGGGTCTAGAATAGAACCTTTCGGAACACCAGTTTCAACTTTAGCAGAATTTGATAGAGAATTGTTGAAGAATACTACCTGTTGTCTGTCTGAAAGAAACGATGCAATTAATTTTATTAGGTCAGGGTGCAATTTATAAGTCTTTATTTTTCTTACAAGAATATCGTGGTTAGTCATATCAAATGCCTTTTTAAAGTCGACAAATATGGCACCACATAGTCTGTCGTCATTTACTAACTAGTTTTCTGTCATTTTGGTAAAAGCTGTGTGGCAAAGCCTGACTGACGATCTATGAGTAAATTGTTCTCTTGTATGTGTCGTAGAGTTATTTTGTGTATGTGTTTTTCGAGTGGTTTTGATAGTGACGATAATATGGATATTGGTCTATAGTTGGTAAGATTGTTGGATGAGCCAGATTTAAAGCGAGGATACACCTTTTCAGTTTTAAAAGCCTCAGGGAAATACATTTTGCAATGCACTGATTGTAAATATACGTTAATGTATGTGAAATGACAGGTGCAGTATAACGTAAGATCTTATTACTAATATCATCAAGCCCAGCTGTATTGTTGTTTTTTTAGGTTAAGAGATAATTGTGAACGTCACTGACTGTTAAGAATGGAATGTGTAACTGTTTAAAATCAGTACATCTGCTGTCCAGGAATGTTTGTAGTTTATGTAAGTCGTATATAGGAGCTGATATTGATGATTTAAGAACGTTGATTTCTTCTCTGAAATGTATACTGATATGTGCGCTAGTGTATGCACGATTGATGGCTTTAAAATCAAATTCTTTTCTTTTATTTGATAGGGTATTTATGGCTTTCGAAATTGATTTACTGTTTGATTTATTCTGTACTAGAATCCTGAAGTAATTTTTTTCTCTTGTCTTATTAAGTATTGAACTTTGTTTCTGAGTGAACGGTAGGTCCTAAAGTCCTTGATTTTGTGCGCCCGGTCACGTTCTCTCATGTATTGTAGTATTTCAGGTGTTATCCAAAGTGACTTCGTCTGCTGTTTTACTCTCACCTATTTCATGGGACATGTTTGTCTAATATATCTCTGAAGATCTTTAGCCAATATTCTATTGCCTCATCAGGGTCAGTTAGTTGGTACACGTGTGTAAGTGAAGATTCTTGCAAATCATTAAGGAATAATTCTAGGTTAAATTTTCTGAAGCTTCTAAATTTAATACTGATGTGATTGTGTTTAGGAAGTTTATACCCCTTTCTTGTCCACGTACAGCAGAGTGGGTAATGATCACTTAACGAAGTATAAGAGATGTTCCATTCAATGATGTTTTCTGGGTGGGCTACATATTATGATCTAATAATGTGGATGATACTTCTGTTACTCTAGTAGGTTTGGTGACAATTTGGCAAAAATTATAGGATAATATAATATTGCTCCAAGTTGGATTTGATTGTGTTAGATCTATGTTGAAATCTCCAAGAATGATAATATCTTTGAACCTAAAGGTTGAAACCTTATCCATCATAGTCGTTAAGTGATTGTACCACAGGGATGATGCATTTAGATTACGGTACAAAAGTCCAATAATTAATGGACTCTGGTTTGGCATTTTAACTTCCGCACAAATACACTCTACCTCTGATGATTCGAGGTCTTCTCTACGACTAAACTGGATAGCTGTGGAGACATACATTACTAGACCTGTTTCTAGTTTTCTGGTTGGGTCACGCCGATCAGGTTAAAACCGTTAATTCTAATATCTTCATGTTCGTGTGTGAGAAAGAGAGAGACAGAGAGAGAGAGAGACAGACAGACAGACAGACAGACAGGGAGAGAGAGAAACTGAAAGACAGCGTGTTTGTGAGAGAGAATGAGAGATATAGAGTGTATTCATGTGTTAGAGAGTGAGACAGAGGGTGTATTCGTGTGTGTGTGTGTGTGTGTGTGTGTGTGTGTGTGTGTTCGCGCGAGAGAGAGAGAGAGAGAGAGAGAGAGAGAGCGTGTTCGCAAGAGAGAGAAAGTTTGTGAGAGATAGAGAGGGTATTCGTGTGAAACAGCATGCTCTCGAATGAGAGAGAAAGTGTATTCATGAGAGAAAAAGAGAGAGAGAAAGAGAAGAACACGTGTTCGTGTCTATGAGAGAGAGAGGATTTCTTACTGAGAGAAGGAAGGAGAATGAGAAAGCCCGTGTTCACGAGAGAGAGAGAGAGAGAGAGAGAGAGAGAAAGAGTTTGTGAGAGACAAGGTGAAAGAGCGTGTTCGTGAGAGAGAGAGAGACAGAGAGAATGAGAGAGAGATTTCCTCTTTTTGTTATTAGCATTATATACACCGAAGCATACTGCCAATCAGAGCAATACAAACCATTACCGGAGAAAAAAATCAGAACATCATTACAGGAGGACAGAGATAAAAGTCTGAGAAATAACTTATGGTACTAAAACAAATCGCTCTTTCTCTTTCTTGTAAGAAAAATTCTCGAGTCTTATGACAATCAAAGCTAAATTGTGTCCAAACATCAGAGGAGTTAATGGCTTAGCTATCTGTTCAGTGTCTCTGTCTGTTTTTTTTTTTTTTTTGCATAGAACAGGAAGCGAATAACAAGATGACGATAAGAAAGAAAGAAAGAAACAGAAGAGAAGGTAAAGAGAAAAGAATAGAAAAGGAAGAGAAGTAGAAAAGAAAGAAAATAAAAAAGAAAGACATAGAAAAGTAGAAAAAAGGGAAACTACGAAATAAAGAAAGAATAAAAAAAAGAAAAGTAAAGAACATAGGAAAGAAAGAAAGTAGAAAACAAAGAAAAAACATTAAAGTAAAATGAGAAAAAAGTAGGTAGGGAAAATGTATATTTAGAATGTCCCAACCCGATACGTCCCAGGTTGTGGATGGTGAACATCTGCCAGATGTGGAAGATACCTGTGAATTGCTTGCCCAAATAAGTAGGTGCGGGCCAATTGGCGACAGACAAGGTGAGCGAACTGGAATGATGAATGGCGTCAGTATCCCTATAAAATACCTCACATTCTCAGAGAAATGACTGCCAGGTGGGTAAGAGTCGCCTTAAAACCTATACGCCATTGTTGCCTTGTGGGTAGGACAGTCCAAAAGCTAGCGGTGAGAAAATGTACAAACCTTCAGAAGGCAACAGGAAACCATTGTCTTAACTCCCAATCTAATTGAAGTGAATGACGTTAATGAATATTGAAACACAGCAACCTCGTCCGACAGGGCATTTCATGAGCCATAGGTGATGCCAGATGGTCATCAAACTACTGCTGGCAAAACAACAAATTTAGACTTGTAACATAGACATTACATCAACAGGAAAATTGAAAAATGTAATTAAAGAAATAAAGATAATGAAAATTAACATTCTAGGAAGTGAAGTGATACGGACGGGAGCAGACAAAATTGAGTCAGGACAGCAAACTATCAGACACTCAGGATAGGATAAAAATGAAAGAAGATGAGGAAACGGCAAAAACAAAGGATTTTGAAATAGTTCATATCGCCTTGCTACTGGTTTAGTTGAAGGGAAGACCTATAAATGTCAACATTGTACAACCATATGCTCCATAAGGGGATAGTTCTGAAAAAGATAGTCGAACGTTTTATAATTACATAGGGCAAGCTATGAGCCATATAAAATCACATGAAATTAATATCGTACTCTGTGATTTAATGCCAAAGTTGGAATTGAAAGAGTAAAACATGTAGCAGAGGGGTATGGTCTAGAAGGGAGAAATGAGCTACGTGAAAAATTGATAGAATGGGCAAAAATGCACAACATGATTATTGGAAACATATGGTTTAAGCAACAGCCAAGAAGATTGGCTATATGAAGCAACCCAGACAAAAAGACCTTTAATCAATTTGACTACATCCTCATTAATAGAAGATTCCAAGATGTTTTATTAACAACAAAACATGTCAGGAACTGACTGCAGTAGTGAACATGATTCATTATGTGATTTTAAAAAATTAAAGAAGATGTGCAAAAGGATAAGAAACATCAACCTAGGCATGGACATCTCTCTCTCTCTCTCTCTCTGAACATTAAGTGCCCAGGGCACATGGGGCTTCCGCAAGGGTTTTCCACAAATGCCTGTCCTTCGCCTTTTTTTCTGCTCTTGCCCAGGTGAGCCCTCTATTGCTGAACATCCTTTCTGTTGTTCTTCTCCATGTCTCTTTTGGTCTACCCTTACTTCTGCTCCCCTGTGGTGTCCATCTTAGTGCTATTTTTGGTAGTGAGTTGTCAGTCATTCGGAGCACATGTCCCAACCACCGCCAGCGTCTTTCCTCAATAATTGTTGTCAGTGGTTTCATCTGCATTTCTGCTAATAAGATGTTATTTCTTATAGTGTTTGGCCAAAATATTTTTCTAATTCATAGGTCCATTAAAATCAGCGAAAAACTAAAACACAGAAACAGATCTCTGGTTATGAATAGAATCAGTGAATTAGCGAAAATACAAAGTATTGATGAACAGTGGAAAATGATATAAGATTCATTTCAACAGACAGAAAGAGAAATAATACCTGATAGAAAATAAGCAGCAAAGAAGAAATGGGTGACATCATAAATGCTTGAGCTCATGGATAAAAGAGAACTTAAAAAAGGAAAGTGACGACATGATTGACAAAGAGATAATAAGCAAACTCAAACAAGCTAAAGAAACACTAAATGAGCACTGCAAGAAAATTTAAGGCAATCATCAAAAAGATCCCCAAAAATATGCACAAACAAATAAGTGAACTGAAAGGCAGAAAAACAAAATACAGACAGGTTATCTGAAGACACAAAAAAAGACCAAAATGATAATGAGGAAAGAGGACACTGTAGAGAGGTGGATATAATACATTACTGAACTTTATGGTCGAGAAAGAGCAGACTTAATGTGACGGACTAGCAATGTTTGAAGAGGAAGTCTTAGATCATTTGAACATATGAAGAGAGGAAAAGCGATAGGACCTGAAAAAATATCTGTACATTAATTAGAAGCCCTTGATGAATTACGTGTTAAAACAATAACAAAATTGTTGAATGATATCTATAACACTGTATAAATACCTATGCTGAACTATTACAATCCCCTTTCATAGTCTTCCCAAAGCAGTTTGAAGACTTCAGAAGAATAAGCCTTGTATGTCAAATCACAAAACTATTACCGAGAATATTATCAGAAGAACTAGACACAAAATAAAGATAGAAGTAGATGTGCACACTGAATTTGTAGAAGCTGAAGTAACACATAATGCTGCGTTTTTAACTCTGACAGAGAGAACTTTAGAAGTACAGAAAGATTTATGTATATGCTTCATTGACTATACCAAAGCATTTGATAAGTAAAACATGGTTAAGTCAGGAAAATATTAGAAGATATAAATAACGACGGCAAAGTTATGACAATAATTAAAAGAAAACATGTACTGGAATCAAGGCACACCATCAAAGTGGAAAATGAAATAGGGAAATTGCAACCAATAAAGCAAGGAGTTTGACAAGTTTGTGTCCTTTCACCAGATTTGTACTCACTGCGCAGTGATAATATCATGAAGGAAATAAAAAATGAACCAAGAATTCAAGTTGAGGGCTACAAAGAAAGTGAGAAAACGGGACTTGCTCTAAATAGTACGAAAACAGAAACACTGGTCATATAAGGAAAGAGGAACCACCTAAATGCAATATTACAGTACAAGGAACAACCCGAGACGAATGAGTACATTTAAATTTGGCACTCGAGTAACATCAGATAGAAAATGTAAAGAAGATTTGTAGTTTCTCCAACACGGCCATTTGACAATATAAACATACTTTTTTTACTTTGATCTTGATCTGGTCCGTGCTATGCTTCAACGTCTGAACGTACTGTTCTTTATGGTTATGGCTGTAGAGTGCCTTGAACGTTTTGGGGAGCTTCCATGACATCATGAAGTTGTTACCCTTGTCTCACTTCGTTGCACTGATATGCTCTGTGCAACTTCATCTAACCCAGGATCACTGAACAGAGTTCAAACACGATTTGTGAACTATATAAATAAATTAACTGAACCATTCCAACTCCACAGTTGCGATACAAGACATAAGTCAATAATACCAACTCCGAACGTTACAATAGAACTGATTTTTTTGCTTAAATCACATTTGTTGTTTGATTTTGGTAAATGACTGACGGAATTTCACAAGTACATGAAAAAGTGTCCGGGCGACTTGACGTCGCCATGAGACGACCTTTCACACGGCAAGATGTTGAAGGACATTTTTGCTTCTACAAAAGACAATACCACATACTTTCTCAAAAACTGAATTCAGAAGAAACTGTCCTTTAAAAGGACAAATTTAAGCAATACTAAGCATTCCTACTAAGGACAGACTACAATCTACATTGTATTAAAATACTGACTCTGAGGATTAACTTGCATGTCTACATTTCTGGAACCTACTTTCTTCTTGGCTGTCTGTAACCTTTTTTTTCTACCGTCTGGGTATTTTTTGCGCGTCCCTTCCAAATTCGTTCGCTGTGCGTACAAATACATGCCAGCTTTACAATGGATTTTCCTGCTGCGCACGCCTATACGTATACAAAATTTACTCTCTACAGGGAAGACTACTATTTTATTTCTATCCAACCTATCATATTCTATTACAAATGCAAATATGAACAGAATGTCAAACCAAAAGAACTTTCAAACAAATGAAAAGCATGCATCTCTCTCACTGAACATAAGAGAGTTCTAAAATGAGATCGATGCAAATTTCACTGGAGGCAACAGAGATATGGTTTCTTAAAAGAATGTTAAGAGTACCATGACAGCTAATATAACAAAGGAAATGTAGAAAGGAACCTAATTAAATCCATAAGAAAACGACAGTCATCATTCACTGGACATATAATGAGAAGAAAAGGACATAAAAACATCATAACAATAAGAAAGATAAATGGTAGGGAAAAACCAAGAGAAAAGATATTGGACAGTCTAGGTGATGGCACAATAAACAAAAATCAGCAACTGAACTGATGGAAAATGTCAAGGGCCGAGATTTGTGGAGAAGGATGACCGCCAAAGCCTGCCAGCACGGCACCTAGTGATGATGATGCCAAACAAGGAAAAGCAATGCAGTATTGACTGAAATCCATATTCTTCTCTACGCAAATTTCATTCGTTGTGACAGAGTAGAACATCTAGTCACGTGATATCATTGACAATTAATCTGGTGCTAAGAAGCTTAGGTTCGTTAACATGGGCGGGGCAACTAAAGAATCAGGGTTTTTGGTTCTGGGGTGGGGTTTGCGGAATGTGAAAGGCAGACTGCTGTAAAGTCCACTTGACACGACACATTCACTCTAGGCTCTAAATAATTTTATGTCAAGTTTCAAGATCTAAGTTTGTGAGACTGTCATTTCCAATATATGGAATGAAACTTGTAAGGAGGTTCCTATGTATTATATTTGTGGTATGTGCAGGAGTTGTTTGGTAAGGGAAGAGCTATTTAGCTTTACTGCCCATACGCAGTCCTACAGAGGGGTATCAGCTGTAGTGAAACGAGGTCAGAACACATAGTTCAGTGATAATCACTCGAGTGTGGACTGATAAAAGAAAATACCTGGAAGAACTAGCGAGACAACCTGAGGATGCAGCACCGAAATACAAAATAACCAAAGCTATCAGTGGAAGACATAGGACAACAAGCAATGTTTCTGTTTATGGTAAGTATGGAAAACTTATCACATTGGAAATCGGGCAAGAAAAAAGATGAGTTGAACACTTTAAACAACTACTAAATAGAAACCCACCAGCAACATGGTTGAATGATAGACCTCTCTGAAGCTGAACATGATTTAAACATAGATACACCTAGTAAAAAAGAAATCATTGCACTAATTAAATGACTAAAAATGAAAAGCTCCAAGGCAGAACAACTTGAGTGCGGAACTTTTCAAAACAGATGCAGAACTACCAGCAGAACTCATCTGTTTCCAGTAAAATAGAATAAAATCATTAACAGAATCTCAGCAGCATTAGATAAAAACTAAGACTTGAACAGGCAGGATTTAGACATTACAGGCGATACACAGACCACATATTCACATTAAGAAACATAACAGAACAATACTCAGAATGGCAGAGACAGCTGCATATAAACTTCATTGATTTGAAAAGGTATTTTAATAGTGCGCACATATGGAGAATTTTGAAAGCTTATGAATATCATGCCATATCGTGGCAATAATCAAACGTTTATATGCCAGTTTCACTTGTAGTGTTAGTCAAAGTCGTGTCAGCTTTGAGGTGAGAACATGGGTTAGGGGGGATGTACCCTATCAGCTATTCTTTTCATCATTGTCATAGACTGGATGATGAACAAAACAGGGGAAGTCGCCCAAAGAGGTATTAGTTGATAATGCTCTCCGTGCCTGGAGATTTGGATTATGCATATGATACTGCACTCTTAGCACAAACTCACCACCTCATAAATGGAACAAACAAGCAGATATGTTGGGCTGAACATCGATATAAAAAAATCTGAAAGATTATAAAAGGAAACATGGAAAAACAAAGAGCAATTAAAATTAACGACCAAAACATAACAGAGACATTTACTTTCACATATTTTGGCATCATAATAACACCGGATAGAGGAACAAATAAAAACATAAAGAGTAGAATACATAAAGCGAGAACGGTTTTTATTAAAATCTTACAAAACATTTTAAATCCTCCCAGTACTGTACTTACATCTTAAATCCTTCCCATGCCGTTAAACGTCACAAACAAGGTTCGACAATTAAGTAATGAGACTAATTTTATTATGGCCAAAACAAAAATGTCATCTATGAAGCACATCATGAAATTCAAATAGGCAACCTTCATTTATGATCTGGCAACTTTTCATCGCCGCCCGATAAGCAGATGACAAACAAGCCGCCATTTTGTTAACCTAGTCAGAGGTGCATTGTTACGTAATCAGCATGGAGCAAAAATCTAACATTAAATTCTGTTTAAAACTCAGAAAAAAAGTGCCACTGAGACAGCTGAATTGATGCGACAAGTTTGTGGGGATAATTGTTTACCTCATGCACAGATATTCAGGTGGTACTCACGATTTAAAAGTAGTGTGGAAACAATTACAAATGCAACTAGACATGGACCCCCAATTTCTGTTCGTAATGAGAAACTCATTCCAAAAGTCAGAGAACGGATACAAGAAAATCGTTGTTTGACTGTGAGGATGTTGGTAGATGAATCTGGTGTTAATCGAGGGACCATTCGTAAAATTTTAGTGGAATATTTGGGCAAGAAAAAAAGTTCCTTGTCGTTGTGTACCATATGCAAAAACATCAGCGTGTTTTGTTTTTTATTTGAGTACGAAAAGACATCGTCAGAACCTGTCGCAGAAATAAATATTTCTTAAATTTGATTGTTGCAGAGGATGAAACATGGATTTTCCGCTATGATCCCACAACTAAACGCCAAATTACTCAGTGGAAGTCATCATCATCACCAAAAATTATTCACAAATAATTTATTGCAGAGGGACAGACTGTCACCGCCAAATTTTATTTAAGTATTTTGAAGCGCCTATTGAAAAGGATTCTCCGAGTCCGACATGACTATTCAACAACTGGGAGTTTTTTCCTTCTTCATGATTATCATGAAGATGAAAAAAACTTCCAGATGCACTAGCTCATCGAGCGGTAGTTGTACAGGAATTTTTGGCCCAAAAACAAGTGTGCGTCCTCAACCATCCATCCTATTTCCCAGATTTGTCTCCCTGCGATTATTATCTATTCCCAAAATTAAAGTTACCATTGAAAGGACGCTTCTTTGACGATACTGATGACATCCAAATGGCCGTAATATCGAGTTTAAGGGCCATACCAACAAAATGCAGAGGAGGTCGTTATAGTATTTGTTAGATCGTGCCACTCACTGTGTCTTCTTCTTCGTACGCATTGTCTGTCAATATCTGCAGTCCTGTCTCTTGGAAATTTTTTTTTGTAATTCATGTATGGAACCGTAGAGCTTATTTTCTTTGGCGGTTTAACTGGGCCAGTAATTACTTCTCCGTGTCTCGTAGTTGGTGTAGTTTTGGAGGATATGTTCCACAGTTTGGGGCACTTGGGCACATGTACAAAGAGTAGTATTACCAACCGTAAACTTTGTATGCATGTGACTCCGGAGTCGGTTGTGTCCTATTCTGAGACGGAAAATGGTGACTTGTTCCTTTCTATTTAGCATGTGATAGTCATCATGTGGTGGTGTTTGTGGCTTCCTGTAGGTTTTTATCATGCTTTTCCTCTTTTTATAGGTGATCGGTATTCTGGTTGCTCCATTTCAGTGCCCCCTTTGGCCAGACGGTCGGGTTTCTCATTGCCTGGTATCCCACAGTGGGAAGGAATCCACTGCAAGGTGACTGTGTTGTAAGCCAGTTTTTGACAAGGCATCCTTAAGACCTGGTAGTTTGTTGCACTGAAGAACTTCCAGTACTGATCTTGCAACTGTGAGAATTACCACGGGGCATGTATCAATTCTGGAGTCTGATAGTTTTTCAACCCCAGCAAAACTCACTGTGTAAATGCACAAGGGGCTTACTTTGAATAAATACAGGTTATATTTTAAACTGTTGTTTATTTTATTTTTTATATAATTAATCTCATTACTTAATTGTCGGACCTTGCAGAGCTCGCATAGTTGTTTGCCAAGTTTTCTTGTTTTCGGCGAGTTTTTCAACTTCATCAAGAGATGTTATGTCCACTAAACTGGTTTCTCATAACAATGTCCTCTTTAGAATTTCACGTGGTCGACCTCTTTTTCTTCGGCCTGTTGTGTTCCACTTGATAGCTTGTTTTGGGATTCTCTGATTGTTTCTTCTCATCATCACAGGTCCATCTTCTTTTTGTGATCACCCATGAAATAGGTTGTTGTTTGCTCATCTGTCTTATCTCTGCGTTGTTCTTAAATTCATTCCACTTTATACTAGGTATTTTCCTGAGGCATTTGTTTTCAAAAGAGTCTGATTTCTTGTCTATTTCTTTAGTTGATTTCCAGCTTTCGCATTGCATAAATGAGGGTAGATATCACATTTGAATTGAATAATCTTAACGTAGCTTTTTTGCTTATAACTTTTGAATTCCATATGTTCTCAATATTTTTTAAGGGCAATTTTTTTTTGCAATTCTAACTTCCTTCATGATGTCACGATCCTGGTCTATGTAGCTGCCAAGGTATGCAAATTGGTTTACTTCATCAACAGCTGTTCTTCTACGCATATTTTTCTGTATTAGGACCAGAAAAAAACTGTATCAAAACGGTGTGTTATCTATACTTGTATATGAAGCAGAATTCTGTAGAAAAACTAAAAGGAAACGGGCAAATTATCCTCATCGCACACAACCTGCCTCAGAAAGTTTACTGCTCACAGACACAATAAATATTAGAGACCTAGTTGCCCAATGTGAACTAGAGGAAATTCATGTCATAATAGAAAAAAAAAAGAAACGACTGGAAATGGGTTGGTCATGTTCTCCGAAGTGACCCCAGCAACATCGCTGAAACAGCCTGGCGATGGACATTGGAGAGAAAAAGAGAGGCCTACCATAGGGTGCCTAGCGGAGAACAGTAGGAAAAGAAATGAATAGTATGCGGCTATAAGAACGAATAGTATTTCGGCACGTAGGCATTCACGTGGACATCTGTCGCTCTTCAAAAAGTAAAACAACTAAAGAAGCTGTGAATAGGAACAGACAGAATTATAAAAATACGATTTTTAAGGGCATACATATTTCCCATCGCAGCATATTCCTGTGACACCTGGACACTTAACAAAACAGCTGAGAAACACATGAATGTTTTTAATGTAAATGCTACAGAAGAGTTCTTCAAATATCATGGACACAAAAAGAACAAATATATCCATATTACAAGAACTGAAGGAGAATTGAAGAAGGCTGGCTAGTAAAGAGGATTAAAGAGAGAAATTTTAAATATTTTAGACACATTAAACGTCATGATAATTTAGAGAAGACCGTCTTTAAAGAGTACATAATGGGGAAAAGACAGAGAGGAAGACCAAGGCGAAGATGGCTGCAAGACATTGTTGATAATCTGCAAATGGATGCATCAGCAACAGGCCATCTTGCTTACAACCGAAAGGCCTAAAGGAGAGCTGTTAGAGAGGCAAAGTTCTGCAAGAGACGTGCAAATGACTGACTGACTGAGACATTCAGTGATTAGTAAACTTGTTCTGGAGGAAACGTTGTTGGTCACATGCGCACGAGCGACAAAACGGCCTTATTCTATGTTTTAGCCTTCATGAACGCCACGTTTTTGCCTCGTTTTGGGTTAAGGAATGTTTTATTTTCAGGTTGGTTGCTAAGAAATTTAGTCTTGGGTCAAACTCTAGACTGAGTGGATTGGGGTGGGGGGGGGGGGAGGGTGTCCAGCGATGATGATGAGAGAACTCTTGGACTCTTGGATGATAAAGTGTTTTCTTTCGTGGAACGGTACTGAAGTCTTTCGTGACAGATCAATTGTAAGTAACATGCTGTAAGAGATATGATATGTTGTAAGTAAGATGTGAGTAAAGAGCTATGATCTCATTAGACCCATTGAGTAGATGTTGTAGTGTTATATATGTTGTAGTGCTTGAATGTGTTGAAGTTCTATTTTTGTTGCTACAGAATTAATGAGTTATGTTACATTTTGTCGTGTATGTAATTTGTAACATAGTGTGACTAATGCACAGTTAGTGCAGACAGAACAAAGTAGATGAGAATATTAAGTTCAGAAGTAAATACGAGATGTTCATATGTTGTAGTTGGAAAAGCTGAGAGTATCGGACTTGACTTAAAGCAGTTCGAGTAGTTTGAAGCTCAGGACTGACTATATAAGCCAGGTGCTTAATCATAGAGTGAACAGGAGCATAACTAAAAAAAAAAAAGAGAGACATAAAATCGAGAGAATATGTACAGTGGTACACAAAAGAGGACTATACAAATAAATAAATAAATATCGAAACTGATAAATGGGAGCCTAATACAATTCGTACATACATGAAAGTACAAGAAATAAACATATACCGAATGTGACAAAGAGTGGGTAACCGGCCAGACAAGGGTGTGTAGCAGAGGAGGTGGAGATGCTGCCACGTTTCACATGTGTAAGTATCTTTGTAAATTGAGTTCTTCTTTCGCTACTATATTTTACAAAATTATTATATACTTTGAAATATATTTTGCATGCTTTATATAATATTACTGACCTGAATCACTATATTTGACTTCGTTATATGAAGATTATCACCTATTAAAGATGACTGCATTGTGTGTAAATTACAGTGGGGTTGACTGTATTTGTTAAGAATGAGAGTGGTCAGTGGTTGAGGACACATCAAGAACCTAGGGTGGCTGGAAATATGGGGTGGGGATTTGAAGTAAGTGATGATAAGAGTTAATTATAGGAGGTGTCTAATATATTCCTCGGAGTATAATTAAATGGTTTATGGTCTGGGTCAGCATCACTGCACTCCGGACACGTCCATCGTTGCTCAGATCCCCCATCAACATATCCATCAGCGACCTGAGGCTGATAGTACCTCTCTTGTGTTGACTGACAAGTTGTCTTGCATGTCCAGCATGCTTCTTTTTTCCGGGTGTCACGATCCCTCGTGTCTACTGAACAGTTACGAATGACTATGCCAATAAATAACTTTTTTGGGGGGTACTAGTTGGCTAAATTGGTTAGTACGTTGTTCTCTCGTGGCTTGACGGTTGCTTGAATCGCAAGTAATTCTCTTGTGATTTTTCTTTCTCTCACGTCTGACTAAAGTGCTTTGTCTACGATTTTTTCGAGGTCTAATCATACAAAACTGTGTTCTCTTACTTTACCACACGACAGCCTCGATGTTTCCTATTTATTAAAAAAAATACATTATACCATAATCCAATCGCCACTAAAAATGTAAATTGGACATTTCCTTACTATACTTTAAATCGCATTTTATGATATTACTAGTGTCGTCAATGCGAATTGTCCTGTGCTATTATAGTATGAAATTAAGATTTTTTTTCTAATTGTAGCTAATCGGTGTTAATTTGACTTTGAATTAAGATATGTCATGTGGGCTGTTTTTTTTCTAAGCTTTTTACAAGTCACGGCTTCTTACAAGTCACATCTAAGTGCTCCATTCATTTTATTTTATTCTATTTTTTCCATTCCTATTTTTTACACAGCATTCATGTGAAGTTATATTTTATCTTCTCTCTCTATTTCTTCGTCCTATGTGTTTTTAATATGATTAAGGTTCACGCTGAAACGTCACATGTGTGTGTGCGTTAAGTAATAAAGCTGTTCCTACTTTTTTTCCTAGTTTATACACTTTACATTTTAAGTCTTTGTTATTATTTTTGTAGTGGAGTGGAGAGCACATGAGAGAATGAGTTTATTTTAAGCTACGTAGAGTTTAGGGACAAAGAGTCCAACACCTTAATTTCCCTAAAAAAGAAACTGTTTAGGAGAGACTTGAATTCCTCAACATTTCTGTGGATCTCACTATGGGATCCGATTTGTAAGTGAACTAATCTAAAGAAAACTAGAGGCAAAGGCCTTGGGTAAAAAAAAACAACTGCAGAGAATGCAACAAAGAAAAGCAAAATGTTACTAAAACAATATATAACTAACAAACAATAGTCTGTTACATTCTATCAGAAGGCACGAAGTCAGCTTGCTTTACTAAGTATGCCTGTTTACCTGCAGCCAGTCGCACTATAGCAGGAATTTCAAAAAAAGAAAATAAAGAATCTGATTTTTCATAAGACTTTGTAAGCTTCAATGTACTAATCTTTTTCTGATAATTTGTCCCCAAAAATTGCATTATTATCATCCGAGTAATGTCCCTTTTGACTTCAAGGGGAATAAATATGCAAACATGGAGGAATAATTCCGGTGTTATTGCCTACAACAACATACCAATACCTTTGATTCTAACCAACCAACTAATCACCCATCAAACCAGCCCCTCAACTACCAATTAATTACGCCACCAATCAAGTATGCAAATAACCAACAAATGAATCAGTCACGCAACTAACCAGCCAACCAATCGCCCAATCAACAACCATTAAACAATCAGTCCCGCGACCAGCCAGCCAATCAACCAACCAACCAACCAACCAACAAACCAACCAACCGATCACGTAATCAACCAGCCAATCAACCAACGAACAAATCACGCAACAAACTAACCAATAAAAAGGTGAAAACAGCAGGCACGAATGAAATGACACCCAAGCGCAGATGGACATGAAAGAAGAGCACGCAGTAATACAGTAAAATGTTCTAAATGTTACATAAACACAAACAAATAATCTAACATATGCTTGTGAGATATGAAAAATCGTCCTCATGACAGCTTGTATCCACAGGAAAGAGATTTGTACAGCCGAGTGAATGACGTTTGTGACAAGTGCTGAAATATATATGAATAATTTTCACTTGACTGAGCGAAAAAATGCAAACTGGATAAGAGGCTCATAGAGCATTACTTCAGTTTGCTTACATTTCGCATGTTAACAGACTATTTCATTTTGAATCTTGATTTGTAAACGTATTAATTAACGCGTCCACTCAACTATGTCTGTTCTACAACTTCTGTCATTATATTTAACTTACTGGGCATGTAAACATTTGAACAATGTTTTATAGCAAAATGACGGCACGGAGAAAGTGTATCTTTAGTAGCCAAATTTAATCATTTCTAGCGAGACTAGCCTAATCGATTTCTATGCTGTCTGTTATATTCAAGCACTGGGTTAATCACCACAGCTGTCTCTCTACTGTCAATCCGGCCGTGAAAATAATATTCTGTACTTTATGTTGAGAAATATTATGCTCGAAACGAGTAATTTATTGCCTACATGGGCATACTAGTGTACAAGGGTACATGATAATATACTCACGAAAAAAGTAAGTATGCAGCACTATTTAGGGCACGTGTTCTTGGTTGAACTCAAATCAAAGTTAAGCGCACAGATGTAAACACATGGTCAATCTACGTGAAAAAGCATAATACAAAAGCATACATGTAAACAGAGAAAATCAACAGAGAAAACACTGTGAAATGAGACAAAAATTATCTTCTTACACTAATGACACGACCCTACATCACAGCTTACTGCACAACTACATAACTACACCACATGAGGTGGGCACGGACAGAATATAACTAACGATCAGATCACCATAATACACAGGAATTTGCAGCACATCCGTAAGCACAACTAAAAAAGACATCACCCAGCCATTGCATCTAATCTGACGCAAGCCAGTGTTTCTCTCCCTCTCCCTCTCTCTCTCTCTCTCTATATATATATATATATGTGTGTGTGTGCGTATATATACACATATATATACATTTATATATATATATATATATATATATACAGAAACCAGCTAAAAAATCATGTGGGTGATGATGCTTCGGTCAAGGTCGTACAACTTTCGATCTAAACGTGTATCATCCGCATAAAGGAGGGGGGAGGGGGAATGAGCACAGACAAAAGGTAAGTGTGTTGTTCTAATCACAGTCATGTGAAAGAGAGAGTACTAAAATTCCAACAGAAACATCTTTTTTTATTAAGCGTCAAGATTGAACCAACAGCGATATGGATGTTAGCTGCTGGATGGTATTAGCTGCCGGATACCGTGCATCAGCAATATCTCAAGTCTTATCCAAACTCGTTTCAACCAAAATGGATCCACTGCTGATCGCCACGGAAGAGGCCGACCACGAGTTACCACTCCTCTACAAGACCATTACATGCGCCTAATGCAACATAGACTGCCAATAACATTCCAGTTTAAGATGTGTATCGGACTGGACAGTGCGAAACAGGCTAGAGAGGCATATCTCTTACCTCAGTTAGACTAGTACTGACAGTTCACCACAGACAAGTCCGCTTGGCTTAGGGTAGACAGCATGGCATGGCCCCGTCACCAGTGGCGACGTATTCTGTCCTCTAACGAGTCCAGATTCTGTGTGCAAGTAAATGATGGGCGTGGTTTGGTGTACAGGGTGAAAGGAGGCAGTGTAATGGTTTGAGGAGGAATTTTATATACAACCGGAACGAAGCTCGTCATCATCAGTGGCGACCTGACGGATTTACTATACACGTTTAGTGTATATTTCCTCAATGCGAATGGGCAAGGCATACAATGCTCATCCACACATGGCACAAGTGGTCAGGCAGCACTTTTAACAACAGCAGATTGATGACCTACCGTAGACATCTGTTTCTCCGGACCTACCTCCCATCGAGCATGTATCAGACGAACTGGAGCGCAAGCTGCGAAGAAGACTAAATCTTCCCGAAAACCATCAATGTTTAGACCAAGCGTTGCAAGAAGAATGGAGTAACATGCCCCAACAATGGATTAAAATGTCTCGATGAGAAGGCGCTGTCAAGCAGTTGTAAATCTAGCGCGTGTTAGATCTACAAATGCGGACAATTTAGGGAAGGGACAGGATAAAAAACCCAGCTGCAACCTACAAATCCATGTGACAAATAAAACGGATGGAGACTGCAGTAAAACTGGTTCAAATAATAACGGTAGACAGAGGTTATGGTGCAGTTTTACAACGTGCCAGAGGGAGTGAGTAAAGTTAGAAAAAAAACGAGTAGAAAGTATGAGAGTGAGATGAGAATGTATAAATGAAAAACACACAACATCCGATATTTCGGCGTGAGGATTTTTCGAGGATTACATACACAAATGAGACAAAAACGTATAACTAAACGAAAAACTTATCTTTATGTGGCATCCTACAAAAGTAGGAAACACAGAGAAATATGTGTCCACTAGACGAGGCATAGAGACCACGTGGGGCGACACAAAGGATACGCCGATAGGCCAATCGTAACGAAGAGGTGGAGAGAGGGAGGTGGGGGAAGGGGGAAGGGCAATAGAATCATGATACCCGCTAGAGGAGACGATGTCAGGGGGAGGAGGAAGGGGAAGCGGAGAAATAATGAATGAAGAACATAAACACCTGCGGTGAGAAAATGAGAAAGTGGTGAATAGGACAAAATCTATACACCTATAGGTCGCCAGAGAAGAAAAGAAGGTGGCGATAGGGAGGGGAGTTAGGAGAAAGAAACAAGAAAGTAGAGTATAAATCACAAAAAGGGAGCCTGGAAAACTAAAGAAGTTAAAGGAACCTGAAGACATTGTTAATTACAGCTGGGTGGAGACAGCCAGCCTGGAAAATAAGGCGCTGTTCTAGGACCCTTCGAGATCGTACATCAGCAGAACAAAAGCGGATCGCAATAACAGAAGTGTCCTGTTTTTCTCTGTGGTTGCTAAAGCAAAAATGTTTAGCCACAGGTGTCCAGGCCCTCTTTAAAATATCGTTGACGTGTTGGCGAAAACGATCTCCTAAGTGTAAACCGGTCTCCCGTATATACTTCATACCACAACGTTTGCACATAATAGCATAAGTAACAGTGTGTGAAGTGCAGGTGAAACCCTCCTGAACTGATAAAGTGGACTTAGGGAATGAGATCTGGCTACCCTCGACAACAAACGGGCAAGTGTTGCATCTACGGCATCCGCAACGTCTGGTACCATAACAAATGTCATCTGTCTTAAGGCGGCTTCGAACTAAAAGGTCCATGAGGTTCTTGTCCCGTCTCTAGGCCATCAATGGGTGTTCTCCCAAAAAGTTCATGTGTATCAGGCTCGGTCTGGAGGAGATGGAGATGGCGAAACAGTAGGTTTTTAACTGCCAAACTATGAGGGTGGTGCGTGAGTACCAATTTAACTCTGTCTAAGCTACAGTGCGGTTTAGGAGTGAGGGCTTGTTGCCGCGAATATATGGCTGATGCGGTTCCAAGATGACGAGAGAACATGTTCTGAATAGCCGCACTGATGGAAGAAATCTAGCAATTTATAGCCTTGATCCTGGAAATCAACATCCTCAGTACACAAAAGTCGCAACCTAAGAAGCTAGGAAAAAGGAATAGAGTCCTTACACGATCTGGGATAGGAGGAAGAGTACAAGAGATATCTGTGAGAGTCTGTAGGTTTATAATGCACAGAAGTAGTAAACCCCGTAGGGCCGATAGTAACGGCAATGTCGAGAAAGTTAGCGAAAGTAGTAGAGACATGGGAGGTAAAAGAAATGACAGGACTGTACTCCTTAATAAAACTGATAAAGTTGTCAAGGTCTTCCACTGATGTGACCCCCAATGCCGTCATATATGTAGGGTCTATAGAAGGTTGGAAAGGGGCCTCTATAGGCTCTCAGAACCTTGTATTCGAAGTGGCCCATGAACAGACATGCGTAGCTAGGGCCCATTTTGGTACTCATGGCCACACCATTAATCTGGTCGAAGTAAAGGCCTTTGAACTCAAACGAATTGAATTGGAGGATAAGTTGTGTACGGCGCAGAATAGTAGACGTAGGAATAGAGGGATGGCGTCTTTTATTCAGAAAGAACTTTACGGCCTGAAGTCCCTAATCATGCGGAATGGATATGTATAAGGACACTACATCAAGAGTGAAGATACGGTAGATGTGACCAGGCAGGAATGTGAGGGTCTCAAATGCAATGAGAGCATGATTCGTGTCCTTAAGATAAGTGGGTAGACTAGTGACAAGAGGTTGAAAGATACTGTCCAGAAAGTCAGAGATTTGTTCTGTAGGGCAGGAACAAGCAGACACTATGGGCCTTCCCTGGTTGCCTGATTTGTGTATCTTAGGGAGTAGATAAAAGGATGGCTTCCCTAAGGATTTTTAGAGATTATGTCGTTGTGTTTGGCTTTTAATTTTTGTATATGTGAAGCTTGATGTTTTTATCCTGGTTTCTGTTACTTCTTTTACTTTCTCTTGCTTAGGGTGCTGTAAGCATGTGAATTTTTCTGTCATGATGATGCTTTTCCCTTCTCTGCGTTCCCCTAGACTTGCAGCATCAATTGCCGTTTCTGATGTACTTCCTGTGTCCCCTGTAATGATTCTGAGTCCTGCATTTTGGATCTTGTTTAGTTTTTGGAGGTTTGAGTTTGCTGATGTTGATATGTGGCCATTCAGTTTTTTAGTTTTTTGGAGCACATTCCCTACATAGACTTGTCTTGTGGTTTGTATGTCTGCTCCCCAGCTGGTTCCTGACAGTTTTTTCACGAGCCTGAGTTTTTGGGTAGCTTTCCTCTCAGTTTCTTCTATATGTGGTCCCCATGTCAATCTTTTGTCAAATTTTATTTCTAGATATGTTGGGTTGCCTTCTTTGGGTAGGGCTGCGTTTTTGTGGATATGGAGAAAAATGTAATGACTGTTTTGCTTTTGGTGATTTGGACTCCCCATGTTTTGGCCCACTCGTCCACCTTGTTTATTGCTTACTGCATTCTCATGTTTGTCACCCCGGTGTATTCTGATGGTGTCTATACTGAGAGATGGTCCGCGTGCAGAGCTCTATGGATGTACGGTGCAATTTGCTTTGGTAGGTCGTTGATGGAAATAATGAAGGGATAGTACTCATCCCCGCAGAACTCCTCCTGAATGGGTTACCTTTTTGATTCTTCCCCCCCCCCCCGCACTCCCCCCGTTGCAATCTTCTGCTCAGAAAGTCTCTTATCCACTTAGCATTCTGCCTCCAACACCATTTTGGATTAGTTTTAGGATTGGTCTTTCCTTCCATACTTTATCGAATGCCTTTGTTAGATCGAAAAATGTGGCTAGGAATTTTGATTTATTCTGAAAGGCATCTCATATTTCTTAAGCCAGGTTGTTGTTTGATCGTCGATGCTCCTGTATTTTCTAAATCATGATTGTCAGTCATCTAGTAGTTTTTTATCCTCTAGGTGTTTTGCAAGTCTTTGATAACCATTCTTTCCGTGGTTTTACCCACGCAACTTATGAGCCTGGCAGGACGGTAACTTGTTGTGTTGCATTTTGTTGTCCCTTTCTTTGGAACTAGTATGACCTCTGCATCTTTCCATTATTCTGGGAGAATGTCCTGAATCCATGTTTCATTGAACAGATTCAGTATCCTGGTTTTTCGATGTGGTCCTAGATGTTGTAACATTTCGTTCGTGATTTTATCAGGACCAAGAGCTTTCTTGAGGTGTATGCATGGTTCAGTTCTTTTATTAGGAATGATTCTAGGCATGGCTGCTGGTACCTGGTCAGAGTTTTTGTCTCCTGTCTCACTTCTGTTTTTCTCTTTCTGCTCATTTTAATGATGCTTTCTTCGGGAAAGTAATTTGCAAGGATATTGTTGCAGCCTGTGTTCATGTGCAGGATTATCCCTTTTCTTCAATAATTACGTTTATTTGGGAGTGTGTTCTCATCGTTTAGACATCTTATTAGTTGTCATAATTTTGTGGTTTCCTTTTCCATACTGAGTGATGCCTTTTTTCCAACTGGATCTGATGCAACTTAGTTTTTCTCTTCTAAACAGTACTTGTTGTTTATTGTGTTCTATGATGTTTGTGTCTGTTGGGTTTGTTTCCACGGCTTGTTTTGCAGCCGATGCTTGGTCGTGTAGTTGTTGGAGTTTGTGTTGCAGTAGGGTTTACATTCGTGTCTTCTCCCTCTTGGTATTGACATACTGGCTGTTTCCAGGACTGTTTTCGTTAGATTTCTTGCTGCTTCTCTCATGTTTGTCATCACGCTGACGTTTTTGTAAAAGTTTTCCTCTGTAATGGTTTGGTATAGTTTCCAGTCTGTCTTTTTTGTAGTTTCAGCTTGCAATCTTTTTGACTTATTTTTGGGGTGGCTGCATCATATACTGTGAGGACTGTGGGTTTGTGGTCAGTAGCTCTAAGTTGTTTAGTCACCACTCTTCCTGTCATCGGCTGAATGATGTCATCCGTTGCACGGCCAGATCTTGGTTGCTTTGGGTCTTCCATCACCTGGAGTAGAAGGCAGGTTAAGAATGTGGGTCGTTGATGAGAACTAGTCGGTTTTCAGTCATCCAATCCTCCACTTCCTCTCCTCTTGACTCCACTGTTGAGTAACCCCAGCTGAGTAAGCGGCTGTTAAAGTCACCCAAGTAATCGTGGGGGTTTTTTTCCCGAGAAGGGAATTTTCTTGAGGTTTAATTTCTTGTTGTTTGTGCAATAAAAGCTGGTGATGTAGATGGATTCTGGTGTTGTGTGTAGTTTGACAATAAGGTGATTTTTGATTCTTCAGAATCTTATATCTTATATTCTTCCCTTTGCCACATAGGGCTCGCAAGGTATTTCGCCACTTGTCCCTGTCTTCGGCGAGCCTTTCAACCTCATCAAGGGATTTTATGCCTGTTAATTTGGCCTCTCTTAACAGTGTCCTCTTTAGAGTTTCACGTGGTCTGCCTCTTTTTCTGTGGCCTGTTGTGTTCCATTTTATAGCTTGTTTTAGGATTCTCTGTTTCTTTTCATCAAGTGACCAACATATGTTCATATCCTTTTCCTGATCATCTATGAGACTGGTTGTTGTTCAGTCATCTGTCTTATCTCTGCATTGTTCTTGAATTCGTTCCAGTTGATGCCGAGTATTTTCCTTAGGCATTTGTTTCAAAAGAGTCTAATTTTTTTCCCTATTTCTTTAGTAATAATATCTTCGGAATGCCGTAATATTATTTATGCTTGGATGTTGTTTCTGATCAATGTAATAATCCCTCCTTTATGTCACTGCCTGTCCTACAGGAAGGATTCGTATCCCCTAATGTATAATCAGTTGTTTTCTCCTAGATGAATTTCTTGGATGCACACGATGTCTATTTTGTTTTCTTGTAAACGTTGTGTACCTCAAGTTTTTTTCATGAAGTTTTTTCTTCATTATTTCCTCAGAGTTCCAGTGCATGATCTGTAGGTTGTTGATTTTTGGTTGGCCAGTTGCTCTACTCTGTTTAATCATGGATCCCCGATGGGAAGAGTCATCTTCAGAAATTTTGGGTAGGCCTCTTCGAGGCTCTGCCTCTGCTTGGTGACGACCTCCTGGTAATGAATCTTAACACATTCATTACCTGTATAGTGCGTACACGTCCCATTTCCATTGTTGGGTACCTTCCACAGGCAGGCTATACTCAACCATATCGTGCGCCATCTTTGAATTCAAATAGAAGCACACACAAAAAACACGTACACATAGCGCTGCACACTCACTTTTTACGTGAGTATGTATTCAGAAATAAATTAACTTCAGTTAAATCTAAGTTTAAACATTCATATTAGAGAGCTCTGCAATGTGTATATGTTGATATTCAATCTTTATTTTACCTTATATCACGAGAAATTCAGTCCCATCACATCTATACTTCCGTCCGAGTTACGTCAGGTTTGAAAAATAAACGAGGCAGAAAACATAACAGACAGATATAAATCCATATCAGGGATAACGAGAGAGTTTAGCATTAGCGCGGCAGGAGGTATAAATATGACTGAAGCGATATTCAAAGGACTAATTAAAAAAAAACCAATGTGGTATTTTAAATAAATGTCATGGAAAATTTGTATTTGTGAAGAGGGCTGTGCAAAACTGATAAAATATGATGGTTTGGCTTGTGAAAATTTCTAGAGAGTGCCAGAACAGAAAATGTCCACACAGTCAGCGACATGACATACATTGAACATTAGAGCAAATGTTTTTGTAGAAAACTGGGACATTATCAAGTAGAATGTTTTGGTTTTTCTTTTTAAAGAAAAGGGCAAGAAATAGTCTAGGTCACTGCATAAAGGGTGCCATTATCTGCCTTGTATTAAAGAACATACGAAGAAAATGGAAGTACTAACAGACTTATCGTAGTGAAAGACTGATGATCTTAGAAAAAAAATATTTGTGGGGAGATGATGAGATAGTTAATATGACAATTTCGTACTAAGGTAATATGTCAACGTATGTGATACTGGCTAGGAGACATGTCATCGTATGTGATACTGAATATAAGACATATCATCGTATGTGATACTGACTAGGAGACATGTCATCGTATGTGATACTGACTAGGAGACATCTCATCGTATGTGATACTGACTAGGAGACCTGTTATCATATGTGATACTGACGAGAAGACATGATAGTGTGTGTGATACGCGGAAGAAGACGTGATAATGTGTGTGATACTTGGGAGATGACATGTTAGTATGTGTGTGATTTTAAAAAAAGGTAAAATTCTCGTTTACATGCCATTAAGGCATATTGTGAACACGGTGTTAGGCCCATATTTTCCATGACCTTCGGCACATAAAAGTGTGATGTGGTCAGTATCACGCCTGGCGGCTTTCTAATCTGTGCCATGCCGCGTGGCGCGGGCGATCTCCACAATTCCCTGTCTTTTGCGTTGATTATGAGATCCTTTGGTGACTTTCTTCCTAGCCACACTGACAGCCCACTCAGTAATTTCTCTCTCTGCCTTCCGCTGTCTTTTTTTTCCCTCAATTTTTCTACTTGCCACACTGTGTTCCAATTTTCATCTTCGCAAAGAAATGTCCTATAAATCTCGCTTGTCTGCCTCTGATCATTGCTATAATTCCAGCCTCTCTTAAGACTTCATTGGTTTTCTTGGCTGTCCATGGTACCTTCAACATCCTTCTTATAAACCACATTTCCATGGCCTCCATTTCTCGCTGAACTCTCTTGTTCATAGACCATGCTTCACATCCATAAAACAGAATGGGCTCAATGTAACATTTAAATACTCGTAATCTTGTTTCCATTGATATGGTTCTGTTGCACAAGACATTTTCTTGAATGCTGACTTGGCATGAGCATGTCTGCTTTTTATTTCATTGTGACATTTCCCATCAGTTGTTATAATCGTTCCTAAGTACTTGAATCTATCAACTTGTTTCAGATTTGTGTCATCGATGGTAACGCTACATTTTGGTGGCCTCTTTACCTTTCCAGATTTCTGTGGTACCTATTTTCAGAGGCTAGATGAACCCCGGGGCCTTTTTGGTGTGTACTAGAAAAAAAATCCCACTGCTAGGACTGAACCCGGTACCACCGAATTAGTAAACCGAGCGAGCATGCATGTGATGTTGCGGAGAAATGTTAGTGTGTGTAAAACTCGAGAAAAGATATTTTGGCATGTGTCTGATACTGGGGAGACCCATTAGGGGTGTGATATTTGGGCGATAACATTTGTTTGTCTGTTTGTTTGCTTGTTTAAGAGAGAGGAGAGAAAGAGAGAGAGAGAAGCTGTGAAGATATGTAAGTGTTTGTGATACTGGAACGACGTCATGTTAGTGTTTATGATACTGGGGGCATACATTAGGTGTGTGATACTGGAGGCATACATTAGGTGTGTGATACTGGAGGCATACATTAGGTGTGTGATACTGGGGACTTACATTAGGTGTGTATACTGGAGGCATACATTAGGTGTGTGATACTGGGGACATACATTAGGTGTGTGATACTGGGGACATACATTAGGTGTGTGATACTGGGGACATACATTAGGTGTGTGATACTGGGGACATACATTAGGTGTGTGATACTGGAAGCATACACTAGATGTGTGTTACTTTGGCAATCACAGTGACAGTGGCTACATCAACAGTTAGCTAGTATATAAATTCAGAGAATACATTACACTTAAATACTTGTGTATGTGTAAATTTTAATGAGAAATTGTAATGAGACATTGGCACAATGTATTTTATTTTTCGAAAATACGATGAAAATAATAAAAAAGGACTATGATTATAACAATATAAATGTGAGAAAGATCAGAATTGTGTTTTGCGTTACAACAGTACATTGATACACTTCTGGAAAATGAAGGAACATTTTGATTCAAAGGTTAATGTAACAACGCGTGATTAAGTAAAATCAAATAATGATGGAGACTTGCACAGACAGAAATGAAGAGAAATGATTTACTATACCGAACAGTTTGCTAATACTTGTCTGAAATTCCCTCACAACATGAAAAACACACACACACACATCCAGGAACCGATGCTGAACAGACTGACCCATGCTGGTGGCTAGCGAGTGCAAAGAAGATAATGGAAAAAATGTTGTAGTTTACTGTTTCCACGCAAACACTTCGATCACTTCGAGGAATTCACTTACAAATGAATGAAATTAAAACAAGTTTCAAGCATATAATTACACATCAGATAACACCTATTACACATTTATTCGCTGTTTAATTCAGGAAAAAAAACTGAGAAATGCACAATAAACCTCGTAAAGAATGAATATCAATGTATACAAATTGCAGAACTCTCTAATATAATTGTTTAAACTTAGATTACATTGAAGCTAATCGATTTCTGAATATACTTTTTCCTTCCGCCGGAAAGTATGAAATGGTGTTTCTTGTATTGCTTAAACCTTTTGAGTTGTTTTTTTTTCGCTTACCTATTTCGGAAATTTTTTTTAAAAAGCCATCATGTTTTCCGCTTACACTCCTAGCCTATCATTTCTTAAGCTTCGGAAGAAATCGGATTTATAGAGAGGCGCCTCCAGCCAAGATTAGAGGAGAATCCACAGACCACCTTGTTAAAAGACACCCTTTTAAATAATAATAATATTTATTATTATATGAAAAATAGAAAGAAAGCAACCATGGTACAAGAATCCTGTAGAATTTGTTAAAGAAAAAGAAATAAAGAAAAAAAAACATATGAATAATAATTATCACAACAATACTTCAATGACAAATCAAAATGCAACAACATAAAGAAAACTGAATTGTAAAGGAGAAAATAGGCGAAAGAAGTTAATAGAAGTACACAAAATGTCATAAGTGAATTACCAAACTGGCTAACAGGATTTCATGCAACGCTCCGGCAAATATATATATATATATATAGGGGTGGTGTGGTTGGGGCGAAGAATGAGGGCGATTTCTGCGTTTTGGATCGAGGAGCACACGACCTTGACCGAAACGTAATCGTTCACGACTCTTGGTAGGGTTGTTCCAGGGTGAGTGTGTGACTGATAATTTTTCTAGCATCATTCTTGTCTGAGGCATGGCCGGTTAGGTTATGTTTCTTGTTGTTGTTGTTGTTGTGACTGTAATTTTCTGTTATATTATGTGATTTGGACGACTGATTGCTTAGCTATGATTTCTATCAGTGCTCACCTCATGTGGTGTCGTTTTGTATAATTGCGCGTATTGATGTAAATTTGTGTTTTAGGTGAAGTTCTGTTAATTTGTAAGTGTTATATAGATCCATGTATTTTATTTGTAATTAATGACTTATTTTATAATTCATCTTGATCTTCATTCGCACTTGATTATTGTTGTATGCATAATTTTATATGCTCATTGCAATGCACATTGATTATTATGGTTTTCTAGTCATATTGATTATTACATATTTTATCATAATAATTATATGCATTTGTTAATATGCTATTCACTCACACTGATTATGCCATATGCAGCTCATTCATTCATTCATTTGCATGTCCCTTGCGGAACTTTGCCTCCCTAACAGCACTCCTGTAGGCCTCTCGGTTGTGAGCAAGATGGCCTGCTGCTGATGCATCCATCATATGCAGTTATGGCTGCGAAATTTTCATGTCTAATTATGGTGAAGTATGTGTTAAGGAATTAATAGAAAATTTAGTGCAATTTGCACATATATTCTTGTGGGGGCCTCATGTTAAGGGCACAGAGTGTTTTCTAAGATATATGTCCATTTAATTTGCTTATCATTGTGATGTTCAGTCCTTTATAATATTCGTTATTGCATATTATCAGGCCTGAGTTATTACTGCGTTGAAATGTCATCCTCACTAATTCGTTTTCAATGCTTTTCCATATCACTGATTAATGTGATGAATACTGCTGAAGCATCTGACACTCAACACACATTACGAACATAACATGTACAATATGAATCAACAAGTCTGTAATCAATTAATTACATCATTTAATCACACAACTAGACCTCAAGAACAATATAACCAACTGACAATGGCAACCAGCATAACGACGAGAAAAAAATTAAGCATACAACAGTCCAAGGAAGGGAACATGGGTTTGTTAGTTTATGAGGGAGGCAGAATCATTTCTGCAAGTACATTTGTACATAACAAGGGTAAAGTAAGAGAACAAATATTGTAGGATTAAACCTCGAAAAAATCGTAGACAAAGCACTTTAGTGAGACGTGAGAGAAAGAAAAATCACAAGAGAATTACCTGGGATTCGAACACGGACTCCGGTAGGACGTGGCTAGACGGCTGCTGGTAATTCTCTTGTGATTTTTCTTTCTCTCACGTCTCACTAAAGTGCTTTGTCTACGATTTTTTCGAGGTTTAATCCTACAATATTTGTTCTCTTACTTTACCGTACCAAAACCTCGTAGTTTCCTATTTATAAAAAATTGTTCATTAAAACTACATAACAAGGGGATTGCTTTGGTCTATTAATATAATAATATAAAAATATAGCATTCAGGAGGATAGAAACCTGAAGTTATCGGTATGTAAGTGAGAAAAAGTCGCTGTAAAGTAGAATAAGTTAGTTGCTTGCGAATATGAAAAAAAATGAAGGAAAAATAAGTGGTCTAGAAAGTATTCACATGGGATAAATGTAAAAGTGCAGAAGACCTCTTGAACGACCGAGAAATTCTATCTATTAGAGGACGTCACCAAGGAGCTGTTAAAATCTACATTTATCTTCTTTTTAACCTTCATAATCTTAAACACAACTGAATATCACAATGAGGAAGTTTTGTTTTAATTGCTCATGTTGCAATCCATGTGGCCTCATAGCAAGACTCGCCTGCAGTCACAGATTAACAGTCTTATATATATTTAATTTACTCTCCCGGAAAAAGTGTGAAAAAGAATGCATTTTTTAACAGAGCACTTCCACATAAACTGTCAGAACTTTGAAAGATGGCCTGTTTAAGTTGGCGGAAAGGTTAAACTAAATTCGACCTATAGATACATAATCTATGGATGAAAGCATTAATAGACAAAGAAGGAAAGACACTTAAACTCTGATTTTGCCAGTCCTCGACGGTTGCTACTTTTTTTATAGATAAGCAGTACGGACACTGGTTATATGTACTGAGGAAAAAAATAAAACTTAAGTTTCCATCTCCAGTCTTCACCGAATAATGAATAAGAAATGACAGGACACAAGTAAGCAAACCGGAAGTACCGCACCTTGTTAATCTTCCATCCACAACTGACGACACTCAACATCACGACATTAAGATGAAGCAAGCACTATAGAGTTAACATCTGGAGAGGAGACCACTAAATAGAACAAAGCTAACTTAACAAGGGTACTTGTCCAGCACTCGTGTCAGATTTTTCATCAGCGATGAGGACTTCAAAGAGCTAGTAATGACGGAGCCATACTGAGAGCGATTCTTCTGAATAGCAGAGCGACTTTTCAGGTGAAAATGAGGACAAATCACAGAAAAGCTATTTTTAAAAAAGCTACATCTTACAACAAAAGATAGTTTAATCGATTTTGTCAGTCAAATGTTTCAAAGAAGAACTACTCAACATATGATCTGCTCAGCTCCATCACAGCCGAATCTTCCTTTCAGAGCCGATGCTTACTACGTAAAAGGACTTCATCTCAGTCTAACTTTTAAAAAGTCTTTGAGCCACAAAAAGTAATTCATGGACTAAAAAAAGACTTAAAAAAGAATTCCTTCGAAAATATTGTTTTTTAAATAAACGAAAACTTGATAGCACGCAGATACAAAATTTAAAATGACACGAAATACTGCACAAATAACTCAACTAAAGCGTTTTTTTTAATATAAAGGCTGAGTAAGAAGTTTCCATTTTTATTTTGAAATTATCTCAGAACGAGATTGAAAAAAAAAAGTTATTTCTTAATTCTTGACAATTTAAGAACCAGACTGATCTCACGCCGTATCTACTGGCCAAAGCCACCTGAAGGACTCTGCCACAACTGTATCCATTCAGAACCGGTTGATGAAAAACATTTGGCCTCTCCACACTTCTGAACTAAAGTGAAGGGATTTGGTGGGACCGAAAGTTATGGAAGTACCAGCATCGGGCTGTAGTAGTGGAGGATTTAATGTTAGTTGACAATCATTTCTATTATTTAGCTAAGTCTGACCGCTCAAAAATATCTTCTCTACTCTTTTTCTTCTTTTTTTCTCCTATTCTTCCTATTTAAAAACAACAGCGACATCAGCTACAGCGAAAACAAGTGTGTTCACCCCCCCCCCTCTAATTTCCATTCGAACTTGGTTTTCTTTCTTTTTTATTTCAGAAGCTAAATAAAACAAATCTAGTAAACCATGGAACAAATGGATTAAATGGATTAAGACAAATGGATTAAAAACAAACCAGGTTAATTTAAAAAGTACAATTTACATCCTGTTTTATTGTAAAGGAAACAACGAAGCATTAGTGGTTAAATATCAAGGATGCATAAACCGCTCTCATTATCGGAAACTAAAATAAATGTCTTAAAGATAATAACCTGAAAACAAAACAGCTAAATGAAAAATTCTTTGCAAAACTGTTTCAAATTACTATTGTTATAAACGCAATAATGCAATGTTCATTATCATCATCCTGCGCCAGGTCGAGTAACTTGATTGTTGCTTCTTAATGTATGATCACAAGGTTTTTCATTGAACACGTTGAAAAACGCGATAAGTAATTGAAAAAGATATATGAAACTATATTTCTGAAGATATATTGGTTAATGAACTAAACTATAAATTCCAAATAATACTTGATCATAAAGTAATAATATTTAATTGTTGCAGGATCTAAATGTGATCGTGAAACTTGCAAGTTGTAATGGGATCGTAACGGGAAATACATTAGACTGGTTTGATCGAATTTCTTTTAAAAAAAACCCAAGTAAAAAAAAACAACCAAAAACCATCTGTGTATCAGAAGAAAAAACATGCCGAGGGAAAAAAGGATCCTGATATCTAGGTGTCTTTCTCACATATTTATCTTGGTTCCATATGAAAAATAACAAATTTACAAAGAGTTCATAACTTACAACATTAAATAATTTACAAAATGAAAAAATTTAGAAAACATAATTAACTTGTCAAAATCTTGGCCTCAGTAAATGTGACCTAATAACTGTGACAGCATATTAGACAGCTTCTTACGTTTGACAGTTTATAGTGAAGCAATCATTGAAACTGGCAGCTCAAGTTGGAAAGCAACGCTACAAAAACCTAACACAGTACACACTACTTTTCTGTAGGCAACAATATAACATTAGTCCTCAGTTTTCTCACCGCATTTCTCAGATTTTATATTTTCTATTAGCCTTTTTGTCGGAACTTCTTTTACATATTTTCCCTAATATCTTTCGTGTTGTAACATTTATTTCAGTGCATTCACTATTCATAAAATTACTATAAAACGCTGTCACTATTCATAAAATTACTATAAAACGCTGACACTTTGTGAACCCAAGTTTGTTTTCCAGTCTATTCAGATACGCATATAACGCAGTCGATTTTTTTTACCTGAAAAGCAGCATGAATGTGAAGGAATATTAATTCCTATATTAACCAACCCTTAAATTGGATATTCATTTGTAACATCCAAAAGGAAGTCTTAACTCATTTCATAGAAGGACAGGATATAAACCCCACATTATTATTTTTGTAAAAAATTCCTCTCCTAAAGAATGCATCTTGGAATGGTATCTATTGATTTCTGTGAACTTTTTACTGTCGCTTCTCGTTACAGGCTTAGAGAAAAAAAGGTGGGGGGGGGGGGTTTCTGTTGGTTTGAATGGAGAGGCGGGAAGAAGGGGGAGGGCTGGGGTCATCTGTTCTATTTTTGTCATTATTTCTTACGTTATCTGATCGATATTTGTAAAACTTTCTCCTCACTTTCGTTCTTTTCTTTTCGTGACCTTTTTCTTCGGTGTTAAAAGTGCTGGGCTATTTTAAAAGTAAAGCTCAGCCGCTGTAACAAAGCTTACAGTCTCCCCCAGATTCTAGGGGACAACCGCTATAACAAAGCTTACAGTTTAAGCAGGATTTCTCCTTACAAAAATGGGTTCCTACTGGATTGATTGATTACATGTGGAGTACAGTTTATCTTAGAAATCTCTTCTTCTTGTTGCTGGTGTTAACCATCACCTAGTTTTCTGTATTATACATCAAGAAAACACAACAAGACACCCAGGTTTCCAACTCCACAGAATAATACAAATACAACAACTCAACGTAACTTGACCGTCTTTCAACCAACAAACCGGTCAACAATAAGGACTCCAACAAAACCCATCATCAGACTACACACATTTATTAATGGACAAGAGATGAGGGTGACAATCGTGAAGATGTATACGTAGCCATCAGGCTAAACAAGAATTACATTTAGCAGTGCCCGGCGTGAAAGGACTCTACGCCATATGGGCAAGAAAAACATTACAATGATCTATACACAAAGAATCATACTTACAATCTTACTAAAAACCTCAACCCACACAGGGAGAATAAAAAAAAAAGAAACTAACTCTAACAACAAGGCTCTCTCTACCACATTTCTAGAGACAATTACACAGCTCAACAAAAACACGTCCACACAGTTCCACGTTCAAACCAAGACTCCCCTTAACGACGTGCTTTGCACACGGACTTTCCTAACGACGTGCTTTGCACACGTACTTGAGTTGTGGTCTACGAGAACACAACTACTAGCTATACACAAATACTCTCTGTACAGAATTGCTATTCTGTTACAGAATATCTCCCCACCCCCTAAAGGTAGATATTTGGGCATCAAATATCTTCAAACAAAAAAAATTGCGAACTTGCACAGAAAACTCTCACGAACTGTGAGCGATAACAATGAATTTAAAGCTTATTATTCAGCGACACAAAAAAACTTCATGCACGCACAATTTGTACAAAATAAGTGCGTTAAACCTTTGTGGTGCAAACAGAATATACATATTTACAACATTGCAATTAATGAGTGCTATGAACGACACCATCTATTTCTACTGCCATAGAAATAGGATAGAAGCAAAGGATGAACTCCTGTTTGAAAAACACTACCCAACTAGTGTCTATTGTGCTTTTCTGTAGAAATCCATATAATTTCAATTTATACAGTAGAAGGAAGAGCAGTTAAGATGTTGATCACAACACGTTCTATGAACTGTTTCCTGTCATCTAAGTCCAATAGTGTAAACTTTTTCAGAAGTGCTTGATGGAGATCTTGCATCGTGAACGTTTCTAAGTCCACGGTATCCATTATCTGCCCTATTGCCACAACGAGCTTACGATCGGAGACGTACAACTGATCAATGTCCGTTTCGCAGTCGGCACTAGGTGAGGTCTCTTCAGGAAAATAATCTTCACTGTGAGGACAGTGTTCCTTTTGAGACTGATGGCAGATATCGGCTCTCCTCCGTTTCTTCCGCCTATGCCGAGGTCGCAAGTCATCCACCGACATAGGGACTGCTGAGGCGGAAGCATCCACCTCCATATGGTGGTCGGAGGGGAGAGCGCTGGGGACCACTCTCTGCTGGGGTTCCTTCAGGTACCATGGTGGGAGCCTGGGAAGTAAACGAGGAGGCGGCGGAAGAGAAAATCAGGGGACAACCGCTATAACAAAGCTTACAGTCTCCCCCAGGTTCTAGGGGACAATCGCTATAACAAAGCTTACAGTCTCCCCCAGGTTCTACGGGACAACCGCTATAACAAAGTTTACAGTCTCCCCCAGGTTCTAGGGGGTAGCCGCTATAACAAAGCTTACAGTCTCCCCCAGGTTCTAGGGGACAACCGCTATAACAAAGCATACAGTCTCCCCCAGGTTCTAGGGGACAACCGCTATAACAAAGTTTACAGTCTCCCCCAGGTTCTAGGGGGTAGCCGATATAACAAAGCTTACAGTTTCCCCCAGATTCTAGGGGGTAGCCGCTATAACAAAGCTTACAGTCTCCCCCAGATTCTAGGGGGCAGCCGCTATAACAAAGCTTACAGTCTCCCCCAGGTTCTAGGGGACAACCGCTATAACAAAGTTTACAGTCTCCCCCAGGTTCTAGGGGGTAGCCGCTATAACAAAGATTACAGTTTCCCCAAGATTCTAAGGGGTAGCCGCTATAACAAAGCTTACAGTCTCCCCCAGATTCTAGGGGGCAGCCGCTATAACAAAGCTTACAGTCTCTCTCAGGTTCTAGGGGGCAGCCGCTATAACAAAGCTTACAGTTTCCCCCAGGTTCTAGGGGCAGCCTCATTTGCTTCTGCCTCAGATCTTAGCCTCTACTGTCAGGTCAGATTCGAAAGATTGTGTATTTTAGATAAAGGTAAACAGAGGTGTATGGTACAGTTTTACACTCCGGCAGAGGGAGCGAAGGAAAAAAACAAATAGCAGAAAGTATGAGAGTAAGATGAGAATAATTAAATGAAAAACATACAACATCCAATATTCGGCTGAGCCTTTCTCAAGGAACATAACAGTATATAAATAAGTACAACTAAAAGACCATAAAAATGAAAACTTAGCTTTGTGGCATCCTCCTAGAAAGAAAACCCTCGAATGTATTTTAGATACTCCTGGAGCATTTATTTTGTTTATTAACTCTTATGAAAGGTGCTCACATGATTGAATCAAGGACATTCCCTATATACATACTGAGTACATGTCCAATTTTCTTTATAGAGTGCCCTCACAAAAAGATATAGGTCTTCGTAAGGTAAAGTTGTGAGGTCTTCCAGTCCATGTTTTTTTTTCATCCAAACACTGGCATCAAGACGTCGGAGTGCTAAACTTATTTCCAGACATCCTACAAATCAGTACTTTCTACAGAGACTTAAAAGCTCATCATAACCCCAGGAGAACGGCTTAGACGGAAGACTGGGCGCACTGATGAAGAACTAATGCTGAAGTTGACATTCATGGAGGCTCTCTCTCTCTCTCTCTCTCTCCTTGTCTAGATGGCGGATTATGTGAAACTGAACACAGAAGGACCAAGAAATTGTAATACAACAAATTACTGTGAACACTACACTCTTGCATACTAGACAGGCTATTTGATTTGAAAGCATATAATTAATTTTTTTCTGGTGCTTATTTTAAAGTAAATTAGTGTTACAAATGGGGACATATCGAATATCGTAGTCTAGCGAATATAAATACTAAAACTATATTCGTATTTTAAAGATAGACCGCGGTGTATAGTTCATTTTTGCAAAAGAAGAGTGAGGAAAGTTGGCAGGAAAAAGGATGGCAGAAAGATAAGTATGTTTAAATGAAGAACATACAGCAATCCAATATTTCGGCAGAAGCCTTTTTCACGCCTCACACACAAAAGTAACACAACAGATTTTTAAAAAAAATTGATTGTGTACTTACACACTTAGATATTTTTGTATCCTCCTTGTAAGAAAGACGGGCACAAAATTAATATTATAGAATGTATATTGTTTCAGTTTTTGAACCTTTACAATTGGAATTTCGACATTATTCAGCCAGACACGAATTCCCAGAGTTATACACCTCCCTCTGGCAGGAAGCACTTCTCTACACAAAAGCTTAAAACTCGTGGATAAAAGAACAAATATGATATTTTATGTCAAAGTTTCTGCATTTATTTTACTAAAGCTGCTTTCAAGTTTCACGGTTTAAAATTCAGACTCCGGCCTTACTGCATTCAGGACAGCACCAAATATGCTCCGCAACATGACGCAGCATCCACCAAGGAGTATATTTGCTAATAGTTCCCATCAACTGTTGGTTGTTTACTATGCATTTTCTGCGACATAGTTCGGATTTCCTGCTAGCATACTTAATTTGTCCGAGCTCCAGCAGTCTCTTCACAGCTACATTGTTTTTTTTTTCCATTCCCGCACTTCATGTTACCGCAGTCTTTCCAACGCGGTTTTAGAAATGTCACTTTGTCCATTCTCAGCCTACCATTTCTTTTAGCCTGTCAAGTAAGTCTACCTGCCACATCATTGCCATGTCCTCCCTCATGCCCTAGGTAGTAAAGCCACGTTAGCCCCATCACCTTTGACTGTTTTAACGGATGAACACATTCTTTTCGAAGTAAATTTTTCCCAATCTTACGATCCATAATCAGTCACAACGATGCCATGAACCACGTCATAGACAACTACTCATTCCTTTGCCGCCCGCACAGCCTCAATTTCCATTCGCATGATTGATGTGGTGACTTCAAATGCTCCCGAACCCTGTGCCACTACTCTTCCGTTGCGCAGACAACAAAACCCCAGCTACTTCTGCTGATCTGAGCCACTGAACCATCTGTATATATTACCGTGTTGGATGAGATCTTGAATCTCGACATTCATGGCCCTTCTGTATAAAAACTTTTGTTAGGTGAGATCGGTCCTATACCTCCAACCAATCGTCTTTAGGCACTTCATCTAGATCACAAATTGACTTTATTGTATTCTCAGCCTCAGCCATCCAGGATCTGCCTCGTTTGATGCGTCTTCCCTTTATCAATTCCATCTCCTTATGGCGAGGATGGTGCTTAATGCCAGCAACCCTGATGTATGCCTTTACCTGAACATACTCGTGTTTTGACCTCACACTCAGCATTTTGTGCAGAAAACGCATGGTCGCCACCGAAATATCTCTAGTACAACCCAAGATCGCTCTCATTGCCTCGTTCTGTACACGCTCTAGTCTGTTTAGCTTCTTTCTTCTTCAGTATGCAGCTACTGTAACAGGGTAGAGATAGTTTCAAAAACTCTCAAAGCGAGCTTTAAATTTAATGGTGTATTCTGAAGGTTATTGATTTTAAGAACTGCAGAATTTCGAACTTACATGTTCTGAAATCAAATTACTAAGAGATTTGGTTTCATCAAATTTATTATTATTTCTACTTCTGCTAGTACGGTTTGGGGGGGGGGGGGGCAGGTTAAGTTTAGAATTAAGATTGAGTCCAGCCCATAACCATAGCGTGATAGACTAATCTCATCCTCTGTAACACCTATACGATATATGTAATGATTTTTTTCTCGCACTTTTGCCCCTTTCTTGCTAATAAACAACAGATGTCTGGCCTATTGGATTTAAGGTCACTAAATCTTTGGCGAGCAGCGCAGATTCTAAGCGGCTGTCCGAGAATTCCGTATCTTAATCCGACACTGCCCACACCTTTTCCATCTAGAACTTCACTCTAAACTCCTCGACATGAAATCCATTTCAACTTCAGGTAAATGAAGTGAAAACACTTCTTGCCTTCAAAGGTACAGATTTTGGGGTAGCCGTGTGCTGTAGAAGAGGTGTATACAAATTTAAAAGAAGTACCAAGTTAGATATGCTGATGACACAGTATTGCTGTCCACAACACAAGAAGGAATGGAAAAACTAATTATGTCAGTCCGCAAGAACAGCGAAGAGCAGAACCTCTATCTTAATGCAAAGAAAACTAAAGTGATGACAACTGACAAAACAAACAAGGCAACTGAAATATGTATCAATGAGGAAAAACTGGAAGAAGTGGAGAGTTTTGAATATCTTGGATCACTACTAACTAATAATGGAGATACAATGAGGGAAATTAAAAGGAGGACATCTATTGCTCTTCAGAAAGTAAAACAAATGAAGAATCTGTGGAGAGGAGCAGACAGAACCACAAAAATAAGATTTTTAAGGGCATGCATCTTTCCTATCGCAACATATGCCTGTGAGACCTGGACACTTAACAAAACAGCTGAGAAGCACATAAATGCCTTTGAATGTAAATGCTATAGAAGAGTTCTCCAAATATCGTGGACACAAAAAAGAACAAATATATCTATACTACAAGAGCTTAATATTGAAGAAGGCTGGCTAGTAAAGAGGATTAAAGAGAGAAAACTTAAATATTTTGGCCACATTAAACGTCATGATAATTTAGAGAAGACCGTATTGGAAGGATACATAATGGGAAAAAGAAAAAGAGGAAGACCGAAACGAAGATGGCTGCAAGACATCGTTGATGATCTGGAAATGGATGCAGCAGCAGCAGGCCATCTTGCTTACAACCGAGAGGCCTACAGGAGTGCTGTTTGGGAGGCAAAGTTCCGCAAGGGACATGCAATGGAATGAACCAAGTCCTTTCAAGAAACAGCTAAACAGATATTTGCATGTCAGCACATAGTCGGTAAAGAGTGTATTATACGGCTAGGATAAAATCTTTCACTTGAATAAAGAAGAAATACTCTGGTGACATCTAAATGAAGGTTAAAGCAATTTAGGAGCATTAGGGTTTCGTCTTCTCTGTTTTAGGAAGGCAAAAATACCACTTTTGATTTCTTTAAGCTCTTGTAGGGCTAGACTGTAGGGAACAGATAAGCTAATAGTTACCTTGGTTGGTTGGCAACACTAAGAGTAGGAATAATGGGTCAGTTACCGGTCAATTTTCAGAGGTGCGCAACTCTGAGAAAATATCAGCTTACTGGCTCAGTATATAAAGATAACATGATAGAATTTCACCAGGTCGGGATTTTGTACGTCGAGCGGATCGGGGGAGGTCATGTTGTTGTTCGAGAGCGTATGAGAGTGTTTCTCGTCTATGGATAAACATATAAGTGTTAAGTTATTACTGGGATTATATTTCTGTGATGTAGAAGCGTGCAAGCTGTGCTGTCGAAGCCTCCGCACCTCCCGGCCCATTTAGGTATGACTAGGATAATTGACGGGTACATGAATAATTATAATTGTAGTGTAACATATTTCTCTATGTAAGATTTATAGTTTTTGATAATGTGCTGTGATGCCTCATGTGTGCATATAAATACATATTGCTGAAATAAATTTTATAAATATGTATGTTGCAACAAGTATTGCCAGTTAGTTCCTTATGATACATCAGATACTAAATCATTTAATGATGAAGATTAGAGATTTTTGTATGATTATGTACAATGGGTTAAAACTGATTCTTTAGAAGTTCCACTGTCGATCAAGATAATCTAGGAATCTGAATATTTAATGAAATCATTTTAATGATTATGTTGTTAACGATATAAGCTGATGAATAACAATATAAATTGGTGATCAGTTGTTTGATTGTGCTAACAGTGTAAAATGGTGATTAACATAAATATTAGTTCATGATTATTCGAAGGAGAATTGTTTAATCGTGTTTCTTTTCATTTGTGTAATATGTCAATGTGTAGTCGTATAATCACCTTCCAACCATACCATAAAAATACAATATAACATATAAATAACAGATAATTATTAGCGCCACTAAAATATCATTTATTCTTACAATACAACAAGAGACGTTTGTAGTATTTACAAACGTTTAGTTCAACTTCATAGACCCAAACTGAAATGATTTCCTTTGGAGTCTCCGTCAAGTTTACATATATGTCTCCTTCACTGAAGTTTTCTAATTTGGAAGGATAATCTTTACTTTTTAGAAAGCACATTGCTACTTCTCGAAGCTTTTAGTAGTTCTCAGAAAGAAAGATATTCTTTATCATTTTCCCAGATAAAGAACTGAGCCCCTCTATTCTCAGTGGCCCCTTTATTTCTCTCCACGCATAGTTATTTAAACAGGCTATGGTATAGATGACCTCGCCACTTGCATTCATCAAGTTGAAAACAGCGCTTAAAATGTGTAGATAAAAGAATAATGGACAGTGAGCATGGATAGACCAAATGTGAATTAATTATTCAATGTCAATTTATTACTAGAAATCTGTTAAAATGAGCACCAGAGTTTATGAGACATTCAGAATTTTCCCTTAACTGCATTCCTTTTTTTTGTAAAAATAGTAGTAATTAAAAAAAAATTATATTTGCATCCTTTAGGGGTATGAAGTGTTAGTGTCTTCACATTTGTAGGCCATTACAGTATTTTTTAGGTATGGATTCCAGCACCTGTTCTCGCTATCTTTCTTTTCCTAAGGAAACGCCAAGTATACATTTTTGGAGGCTGTGTTGATCTTCGTGCTGATCACTCCGAAAAAATTCCGTCGGAACGAATCGAACCAGGCACTTTATGACCGGTAGGCGGGTGCAGTTAGCCGGACGCCACCGCGGAATTATTTAATGATAGCAATAACACACTCGATTTCTATCCATCGTGAAGTGTACGAAAACAGAGGTTTGAAGTAGTGTTGGTAGAGCCAGCAGTTCAACTTCAGTGTCTCTACCATTTATGACTCTCGCAATAAACTTTACAAATTTTGACCGATAATCATTACTTCTTAATACAGAAAATACTCCTGATCAAATCTTTTCGTGGTTTTTGCTCAGACAAAGTGACTTCTGTGCTTCGAAATAACTATCTGCCATCACCCATAATTTCACCAGTCTGCCTTTGGCGACCCCAGAAAATCTGCTCTTCTCTTTCTTTCACTGTTTGCACTAAACTGATTTAAGCCCAGCTCTTCGCATTTTGGAGCTCACCATTTCGCTGTCGTTGTATGAAACTTGGTCTTCATTTCCACCTTTCATAGAATCTGAAAATCGTCATAGGTGAAAATTTGTAATCAGATGAAATCAGTGCACATTCTTTGATAATTTTAAAGTTACAGCCATGTTGTTTCCCTTTCAGAAGTCTTCCATCTTCAGTGGCTAAACTGTGTAAACTTTTTTTTCTCTTGCCACCTGTCACACAGGCTTTCACGACGCAGATGACTCTTGTTACCTTTCGATCAGATCGACGGAGACTTTATGCCTCAACTTTCCCTCCTACTTGGAATAATGTTTTCGTGCATGGCGTCTTTTGGGCTTTCTGAATATTTTTTTGTTTGTTTCCGTTAGGGCATCTTCGTGTACCGCCTTTACCTGAAAAAGATGACTTTGTACATCTTCTGAATTTAGATAACACTTTTTCACAACTAGATCTACTACATGTTCTTCTGGAATTTTGTCTATATTGTCATGAAACACACATTCCGATGGCAGAATAGGTTTTCAGGAAAGCATCATTTCAAACGACCTAATACTTGTAGACTAGTGGCGTGGAGACTGAAGGGGAAAAAATTCATCAAGTACCTTGGGCCATTCAGTTTTGTTCTTTCAACGTTTTCTCCTTATTAGTACAATTAGACCATTTTAAAATTCTAATAAGTAATTCTCTGGCTGCACAGAATCTATATTTAGCCTTTATAGACTACTCAAAGGCATTTGATTGTATACAACACCAGAAACTTTGGGAATTAATGGAAAAATGGAATTTCCAACACATTTGATACAATTAACATCACTGCTGTATCTAGACCAACAAGCAGCAGTAAGAATAAATGGTGAAACAACAACTTGGTTTGACAAAAAACAAGGGGTTCGTCAGGGATGCATATTGTCGCCTTAGTTATTTAACTTGTATACTGAAAATATAATGAGGATTGTTAGAGAAGATGTAGACAAAGAATATTACGATGCCATAACACTTGGAGGTTATAAATACCAGAGATTAGATATGCTGATGACACATTATTACTATCCACAACACAAAAAGGAATGGAAAAACTAATTATATCAGTCCATAAGAACAGCGAAGAGCAAAACCTCTATCTTAATGCGAAGAAAAACTAAACTGATGACAACTGACAAAACAAGGTTGGATTTGTTGAAGGAAAGGGAACACACAATGCCATTTATGCTTTACGAATACTAACAGCTTTAGAAGTACAGAAAGATCTCTACTTATGCTTCATTGATTACACCAAGGCTTTCGACAAGGTGAAACATAATGAAATTATTAAAATGCTTGAAGACATCAATATAGACGGCAAAGACATGAGGATTGTAAAACGTCTATACTGGCTGCAAGAAACAGCAATTCGAGCTGAAAATAGAACTGGAAAATATCAACCTATAAAACAAGGGGTGCGACAAGGATGTGTACTATCTCCAGACCTTTTATTTCTGTACAGCGAGAATATTCTAAGAACGATCATCACAGAACCAGGCATAAAAATTGGAGAATATAATATTAACAACCTTCGGTATGCTGACGACACAGTACTGATAGCTGAGAACCAACAAGACCTGCAAAATCTCTTGGATAAAGTCTCCAAAGAAAGTGAACAGAAAGGCTTTACTTTGAACATCAAAAAGACAGAGACTATGGTTATATCTAAGAAACAGAATCCACCAACATGCAGTATTCAATTAAACGGAACTATTCTAAAGCAGGTGCAGAAATTCAAATACTTTGGAGCAGTAATAACTTCAGGTGGGAAATGCAGAACAGAAATTAGGAACAGAATAGGCCAAGCAAAGACTGCATTTCAGAGAATGTGAAACATACTAACCAACAAATCCTTATCAATGAATGTTATAAAACGAGTCCTAAAATGTTATATTGAACCTATCTTGTTATATGGAAGTGAATCATGGACAATAGGCAAGTCTGCACAAAAATCATTGGAAGCAGCAGAAATGTGGTTTATTAGAAGAATGTTGCGAATCCCCTGGACAGCAAAAATAACTAATGAAGAATGTATGAGAAGAGCTGGAGAGACAAAAAAAAACCTTGTCAAAAAGATAAGAAAGAGACAATGTACTTTCATAGGACATGCAATGAGAAGAGGGGGCATTGAAAATATTATAACAACAGGAAAAATAGAAGGCAGAAGATCAAGAGGAAGACCAAGAGAAATGATATTGGACAGTCTGAAGGGATGGTGTGAGAGGAGATCATCAACTGAGCTGATGGCCTGCATGAAGGATCGTGTACTCTGGAGAAGCATAATACCCAACGCCAGTCGGCACGGCACCTGATGATGATGATGATGATGATGATGATGGATAGCCTGGTGATAATAATGCTATGCGTCTCTAATTTTCACAAATGTTCTTATCTTCTTTCTTATAAATGGGAATTACCAATGCTTCTTTTCATTCATCTGGAAATGTTTCTTTTCTCTCCATATCTGTCATAAGAGAGAACATAATGCAGCACAGAGTTCTTATTTCCACTTCTTTTATCAGTGCTGCGAATGTTTCATCGAAAATTGCTATTTTGTTGTTTTTTAGTATAGCTATCATTTTTTTCCATTTCAGATTCTCCCATTTTGGGATCACATCTAGTTATTTTTCTCTGTTATAGAGTGGTGGAAGGGTGTTCACAGTTTAATAGCAGTTCAAAATATTATATATATAATATATATATATATATATATAATATATATATATATATATATATATATATATAGTCACTTTTGACGAGATACGCCATATAGCACCCTAGAATCGAAACATGCAAGGTATGTGGCGTTCATAAAAGTAATGTCGTACTAATGGAGACGCTTGGAACTCTTTTATACTCGTCAGTTGGCAACGCCATGCCAGATGGCAGCACGGTGAAACACGATCTAGGCGACATCCGTTAGTCAAAGATGGAATGTTAACTGAACCAGTGATCGAAACAGGAGATTCGTACTGTAATCCGGTTTCTGAACGCGAAATAGCTGTCAGCCTCGGAAATTCATCGTCATGTGGTGGAAGTCTCTATGGAGAGAGTGTGTTGTATCTACAGTGATAGGCAAGATTGTGTGCAGAATTTCGAACCGGGCGAGTGACACCTAATGACATAGCGTGGAGTGGCAGACCCAAGACAGCAGGTACTGCAGCGAACAAAACGCGCGACGAAAGTGCAATATTAGATAACAAATGGTTCTAGGACTGCTACAGCCGGAGTTGGGTGAGGGATACGCTCTCCACTCCGATTAAATGTCTCCAAGGCGTGAGTCTCAAATAGCCTCTGACAGTCCACGTCCGGCTCCTGGCCTTCTCGTGGTGGAACTGTTCAAACTGACAGGAGAAGGGGCGAAGGCAAATATCTGGCGCCTAAAAACCAGACGTTTCAGGTAAATGACAGTTTTGTTTGGTAGCTCATATAGTAGAAGGAAAACTCTGATTTAAAACCCGCTGCTGGCGAGATTCTTCAGCTGCCGCGCGTGGGGTGAAACTCCTCCTGGCCAATGAAGAAAAATGTGGTTAGGGTTGCCGCGCAGCGCCATCGTGGAAAAGGTGAAGGAAAGGATAAAGTGAAGTAGAAAGTAGTCTCGAGGTCAGGACTACTCAAATCACGGAACCTCTGCTCTAGAGGCCGGCCACATCCTATATAAACCCATACTGGGGTAAATTGCCTAAACTGGCTTAACCCAGGGGTTAAACTAAGACATTGCAGGCGAGATTCTTCGGCTGCCGAGCATGGAGTGAAATTCCTATCGGCTAGTGAAGAAAATGCGATTAGGGTTGCAGGGCGGCGCCACATTGAAAAGGTGAAGGAAAGGATAAAGTAAAGTTTAATCGGTAAGTCCAATAGTTTCGCGGCGAGAGCTACTCATACCACGGCACCTCTACTCTAGAGGCCGGCCACGTCCGATATATACACCCATACTGGTGAAATATGCCTAAACCGGCTTAACCCAGGCGTGAAACTTTATGAATACTCATGTCACAGTACCTCCGCTCTAGAGGTCGGTCACATCCTAAACACGCTCATACTGGGATAATACGCCTAACCAGCTAAACCCAGGGGTGAAACTTACTAGTGGCGAAGATTCGTTCTCCTGGACAAAAGCTCCGTCCTGCTCACAACTAGGAAGGGTAGCGGCCACTACCACAAAATGCTGAAGTCGGAGACACTGGACCAGTGCAGTCTAGATAGGCAACCACCTCTCACTCGACGGGGATGTATGCGTATCCTAATCACGCTGAGATATTCCAGTGAGAAACTCCAACTCTAGGCTGGATGGGCAGCCATTTCTCACCCGGCGATGATACACGGATATCCCAAAACACGTCGAAGTTTTCCGGTGAGAAAGTCCAACTCCATATTAAACTGGTGCAAGGAAAACCACAGTGTCACGCAATCCCGCTTCTGCGACCAACCGAGAATACGGGCTACAGCCCCACGATACTCTGAACCTCTTGTGGTCCTCTTGGGGATCTCGTGTGATCCTCTTAGGGACCACAGGAGGACCACGGGACCTATCGAGAACCACAGGAGTAAATTCAGTAAGATCACGGGACTATCTTGGTGGTAGAAGCGAACGAAGAAGAAGAAGAAGGATAACAGATGAATGACAGTGAACCCATTGACGCATGACCTGAGTCTGTCACGTGGAACAGTAATTAAAATGATTGCGCAGTTGGGATTTCATAAGGTGTGTGCATGATGTTGTCCGCGAGGACCACAAGGCAATGACATGGCATACGCCCTGTCATTTCTGCAACAAAATCCCATTCATGGCCCAGACTTTCTGGAACGCATTGTCACTGGTGACGAGACATGGGTCAATCTTCTTTTCTTATATCCTTCCCGTGCCGTTAAACGTCACATGGGGCTCGCAATGTAGTTCGCCAATTTCTCCTGTCTTCGACGAGTCTTTCAACCTCATCAAGGGATTTTATGCTTATTAATTTGGGATCTCTTAACAATGTCCTCTTTAGAGTTTCACGCGGTCTGCCTCTTAATCTTTGGGCTGTTGTGTTCCATTTTACAGCTTGTTTTGGGGTTCTCTTACTGTCTCTTCTCATCACGTGACCAACATATGTTCATCTCCTTTTCCTGATCACCCATGAGATTGGTTGTTGTTCAGTCATCTGTCTTATCTCTGCGTTGTTCTTGAATTCGTTCCACTTGATGCCGAGTATTTTCCTTAAGCATTTGTTTTCAAAAGATTCTAATTTCTTGTCTATTTCTTTAGTTGATTTCCAGCTTTCACATGCATAAACGAGGGTGGATATTACATTTGAATTGAATAGTCCTAATTTGGTTTTTGTGCTTATAACTTTTGAATTCCATATGTTCTCAAGATTCTTGAAGATCGATGCTGCTTTTGCAATTCTAACTTCCTTTCTGGTGTCATCCTCCTGGTCTATGTAGCTGCCAAGGTATGAAAATTGACTGACTTCTTCAATATCTGTCCATTCTATGTGAATTTTTCCATCCTGATTAATGGGAAGTTTCATTATTTTTGTTTTGTCCTTGTTAATTTCCTATTGTGCTAGCCAGTGAAGACAGGCTATCTGTTTTTTCTTGCATGGAATTCACATTGTCACTGATAAGAGTTATGTCATCAGCAAAATCAAGATCTTCTAGTTGGGTCCCATGTACCCAGTCAAAACCTGTGTTACCTGTGCAGCATTTTTTTAAATTATGAAGTCTACTGCAATTCCAAAAACCAAAGGAGGCAGTATAATCCTTATTTCACACCTGTTTCAATCTGAAACCATTCACTCATACCTTCTTCTGTTTTGACTGCACAAACATATCCATTGTAAAAACCCTTAATGATGCTGACAATTTTAGATGGTATTCCATATATACGTATTAAAATTCTCCATGGGTGAATCATAGCACCCAAAAAATCGAAACGTGCAAGCATCCGGGCTTCTCACCATCCAGGAAATTCAAGGTCGTGCTGCCTTGTGCAAAGTGCTTCTTGTCGTGTTTTTGAGATTAAAAAAAAAGCGTGTTATTGGTCGATTTTCTGGAGAAGTGATAAACAATTAATGCAGCTCTGTAGGGTGCAGCACTGGAACGTTTACGAGCTCCCCACAGACGTCGTCGTACTGGCCTCTTGACAAGAAGTGTATTGCTTCTCAGTGATATCGCTTACCCACACAGAGTCGTTTCCATTCGGGAGCTCTTGCAACATTACTGATGGGAGAATTTGGACCAACCACCGTATAGTCCCTATCTGGAGTCAGGTGATTTTCACCTCGTTCCAGCTCACACGGAACGTCTTGGTGACCACAGATTTCAAAGTGACAAGAATGTCGAAAAAACTCTGACACGGTGGTTGTGTGGCAAGGACACCACATTTTTGGGGATTAGCACTGAAAAATCTGTTCTATGATTAGACAAATGTGTCGGTTGTCATGGCGACCACGTAGAAAAATAAGGAGTTCATTATGCAACATAGAGTACAGTGTAATATGTCCAAATAAATTTTGTTCTTGGAGTAATAACCCTTGTAAATTTGCTCAGGAGAGCAATAAACGCACACACACGCGCATGTATATATATATATATATATACTTCACATTTCTCCCGAGACCAGACTCACAGACCTCTGCTGCAGAGTGCGAAACGACAGCACAACTCCTCAGACCATCAGAGAAGTGTCCCTCTTCTGCCCCCTCCCCCACAACCTAGTTCCGTACCGATCAGTAACTAACTATAAAACAGCTCTTTTGCTAGTCCTCGGGTGCATCCACATTACACCCGAGGCATGCCCATACGTGTTCGGCCTTTGTCATTAGTATGTCCTTCAGTGTTTTTTTTTAGAAATGATTCCAGTGTTGTATTGGTTGTATATTGAACGTGATCTAATATTTAGTTGGAATTTGCATCCACTGCCCTTGGCTAGATGTAATGCCGAGAGCCGTGCATGGTATGTGCTTTGGAAGGAATTGCTTTACGACAGTTCCTCGAGGTTTTGTTTGATGAATTTGTATAAGTAAAAATTGTCCATTTTGATGAGACTGTCCGGTTTGGCTCCTCCTGCTAGCTGATCAACAATGTATATGTACATTTCAAATATAAATTTATTATCTTTATTATACGAATCTCTATCATCGCAGGATTTGTAAAAGCCCACCATTTCATTATTTCATCTCACGGGCAATCATCCCCATTTTACATCATTTCACTCGACTTTGCAACTGTTACTTGTTGAAAGCAAATAAACTTTTAAAAAAACCCTATGCCATAACCAGCCAATATTATGAATTACCAATATCACAGGAAAAACTAAAATAGTGTAGTTTGTCTTTATATTTTTTTTATTCAGTTGTTTTTCATCTACACTCCCATCAAAATTTTAATATGACAGGAAAAAAAACACACAAAACATGAAAGCAAGGGCAGAAATCATTAAAATGACAGGAAAAGAACACAGAGGAGTTGTGTTGTTGTTCCGCTCTCTATAGTAGAGAGTTTCCTGCATACACACACACACACACGCACACAAAATGAAAGCAAGGGCCGAAATCATTAAAATAAAACACAAAAACATGAAAGCAAGGACGGAAATCATTAAAATGATAGGGAAAAAAAAAACACAAATACGTGACAGCAAGGACGAAAATCACTTACTTGAGGATAAAGTGTCCTCTTGGCTAGGACCCTGATCAAAAAGCCCTTTGGTTAAAACAAAAGCGTCGTTATTTTTTAACTAAACGAGATGCTCGAGGCTGCCCTGCACATTGAACGCCGGGGGGATGGTCCACATCTCGTTAAGGATGGACCCGGCTTGCAGTACCACCAGGTCACGGCCTGTTGTTTTCGTCGTCTTAAAAAAAAAACGAAAAAAAACACACAGATACATGATAGCAAGGGCGGAAATCACTTACTAGACAGGGGGAAAAAACACAAAAACGTGAATGCAAGGGCGGAAATCATTAAAATGACAGGAAAAAAAACACAAAAACATGAGAGCAAGGGCAGAAATCATTCAAATGAGAGGGGAAACGCATGAAACATGAAGAAAAGGGCGGAAATCACTAACTTGGAAGGAAAAATAGTTAACACGAGGCCAAAGCTGGATAGCATAAAGGGAAAACAGTCAAGCTGTAACAATACAGAAAAATATAAAATATTCCAGATATAAGACAACTGACAGATTATTAGGAAACATTGAAAGTAAAATCACCAGAAAGGTACAAGAATCGATGATGAAGACTTCTACAACACAAACAGTTAACTAGTGAATATACTTTTGCAGTCGGGTAACAGCAGTCATTGTTTCCCTCCTGCAAGTTCGTATTGACACCTTACTGATCTTGCCTTGCGTGTCATGTAATCAGGTGATTAAGTATTTGTTTTCGACCGAACAGTGCATGAGTGTCATATAAAAACTCCCTGTATCATGTATTACACTTTTGTATCACGTATTATACTGAATAAATTAACATGAGCGATGTCAATATAAGGTCCAGGGCCAAAGTATTTGGTTTGGTCAAAATGCTGTCAGTCAGTCACTATTTATTCTTATTGTTGTCAGACAACATCTTATTCGTCGTAACACGAGTTCATGCGTGATTATAACGGTATCCTACCAAGCAGCACACAGATAAATGTCTGATTCCCTGCCTATATCAACGCATAACTATAGGAAAGAGAAACAAGACTGGTAGAAATGATTCAGACATATTAAAGACAATCGAATATGTGCGACAAATATTTAGCTGTGATATGTACTCGCGTTTACAAAGTATCCCGGCTGAACAGCGGACACGAATGAATTTGCAGTTTAAATCATAGAGAAGTTGTTGAAAACAAAATAAAATAGAAGCTTAAAGGACATTTCCAACGCGAAAAACAAAATGGGAAAATCAATATAACTGAATGGCTGTCACGAAAAGACGAAACATTTACCAGGAAACTGAGTGCCCATTAGAAGATTTTATGACAATCTGCAGTTTCAGTGAAATTAAAATACAACTGATTTCAGTTCACTGAAAAATACTTGAGGAACTTTGCCTCCCTAAAGGCTCGCCTGTAGGCCTCTCGGTTTTAAAGAAAGATTCCCTGCTGGTGATGCATCCATTTGCAAAATTATCAACGATGTTTTTCAGCCATCTTCGCCTTGGTCTTCCTCTCTTATTTTTCCCATTATGTACCCTTCCAAGATGGTCATAAAGGCGGTCTAAATTCTCATGACGTTTAATGTGTCCAAAATATTTAAGTTTTTTTCTGTTTAATCCTCTTTACTAACCAGCCTTCTACAATATAAGTACTTGTAGTATGGATATATTTGTTCTTATTTGTGTCTATGATATTTGAAGAACTCTTCTGTAGCATTTACATTCAAAGGCATTTATGTGTTTCTCAGCTGTTTTATTAAGTGTCCAGGTCTCACAGGCATACGGTGCGATGGGAAAGATGCATGCCCTTAAAAATCTTATTTTTGTGGTCTGTTCCTCTCCACAGCTTCTTTAGTTGTTTTACTTTCTGAAGAGTGATAGACGTCCTCCTTTTAATTTCCCTCATTTTATATCTATTATTAGTTAGTAATGATCCAAGATATTCAAAACTCTCCACCTCTTCCAATTTTTCCTCACTGATACATATTTCACCTGCCTTACTTATTTTGTCAGTTGTCATCAATTTAGTTTTCTTCGTATTAAGATAGAAGTTTTGCTCTTCGCTATTCTTATGGACTGACATAATTAGTTTTTCCATTCCTTTTTGTGATGTGAATAGTAATACTATGTCATCAGCATATCTAATCTCTGGTATTTCATAACCTCCAATTGTTATGGCATCGTTATATTCTTTGTCTACATCTTCTCTAACATTCCTCATTATATTTTCAGTATACAAGTTAAATACGTAAGGTGACAGTATGTACCCCTGACAGACCCCTTGTTTTTTGTCAAACCAAGTTGTTGTTCCACCATTTATTCTTACTGCTGTCTGTTGGTCTAGATACAGCAATGATATCAAGTGTATCACATGTGTTGGAAATCCCATTTTTTTCATTATTTCCCAAAGTTTCTAGTGTTGTACACAATCAAATGCCTTTGAATAGTCTATAAAAGATAAATATAGATTCACATTAAATTCTTGAAATGTAGAAGCACACAAACTTGCTTAAAACAAAACAATAGATGGAATGAAACTACATATCGAGTTCACACATTTTTTTACGTTCTTGATTCTTCGTAGAAAACTTCACTCTTCACAGAGTCTGTGAAAATCTTATTTCTTAGTCAGGGTCCTCCTTCAGTTCTTGGCAACTTCCTTTCTCGTTTCCCATGATTAATATGACATTTATTTTAAAAACTCATATATTCGAAAATGTCTCAGTGAGACTAAGTCAAACTTAGTTTTTAAAACACCCTAAAGGAGACTAAAACGATAATGTTCAAACTCAAAAGTGGACGTGAAAGACGTAAATCCCGTAAATGAAGTAAATTAAAACTTTGCTGACCACTGCAAAGTAAAAACAAAATGTGACAGCGATAAAACTGAGTTTATAAGTTCGACATAAATGCTGGTTTTGCAATTTTATAAAAAGAAACAAATAAAAGGCACATAATGGGGATAAAGTGTAATAATTGGCAATAGAAATAACGTAGTGCTGCTTAGCAGGCAGTCTAGATAATAGAAAAGACAAAACAGAAACACACACACACACACGCACGCATCTACCTCCTGTGAAAATCGATCAAACAAATGTAACGCGATCTCAGGTGAACACAAGCAGGAAAATAAATGGTCAAACCACGAAGACAATAGGAAGGTCTAACAAGTGTTCTGGCTTGTTTGAGTATAGTGTAATAAATGTTTGAGTTTATTTGAAGATAGCGTGACATGTGTTCTGAATTGCTTGTAAACAGTGTGACAAGTGTTCTGACTTGCATTGGGATAGTTTGACATGTTTTCTGGCTTATTTTCCGATGACGTGAGAAGTCTTCTGGTTTGCACTGAGGCACTGAGACAGTATAACTTGCTTGAGAATAGTGTAATAAGTGTTCTGGCGTGTTTGGAGATAGAGTGATAAATAAGACATTATTTGAGTATAAAGTGACAAGTGTTTTAAATTGTCTGAGGATTATGTAACGATTGTTGGGGCTTTTGTGGTAATAGCGTGACAAGTGTCCTCGTTTGTTTGAGGATAGTGTGACAAGAGTTATAGCTTCTTTGACAACTGAGTGACAGATATTCAGACTTTTTTGGGGATTGAGTGACTCTGAGAGGACAGATTTAGCACTGTAATTCTTAATCTGCACGAACCGTTTAAACAGCTTAATAAAGAAAAAAAAAAGAATATGCCTTCAGCCATATGGCTTCGTTCTGAATTCAGGAGTTTATAAACTGCTGCAAATATTAAAACTAGTCAGTCCCAGTAAAACATAGTGGCGGTGATTTTTAATTCCAATAAATAAATAAAAAGTTCACGTGTCATGACTCTTGTTTGATTGGTTAAGAATTAAAATTCTATGCCTATCCAAAAAAAAAAAGTTAAGACAATGATAATAACAGTCCAATGTGTAAACAATCTACGGCGTTTCTTTACAAAAAAGGTGACCCTGAAACGAAAGAATACATGCTATGAGGACAGTGTGGGGAAAACACCGCTCCTTCTTGATGACGTTATATATTGAACACCGCAAAAGAAATAAATGAGAAAAAAATAGGAAAAATGAGTAGGATGTCAGATGTAAGACTTATGTAAACGTAAGACAATAAAGTATAGAACAGATATGTAAACGCAGGATCGACAATAAAAAAAAAATCAAGAACGTAAATAGAGAAAAGAAATACAAGACTTCCAAAAATTGTCAGCTCAGCAGTGTAAGCAGATCAACACCAATATACATGAGAACTGGTTTAAAACAAGGTGATACATTATCCCCATTACTATTAAACCTAGTACAAGAAAAGGTAATCAGAAAAGTGAAAGAAGGAAGCAGTACAGAAGAACAAGCGAAAATGCTAGGGAAACTATACAAGAAGTCACCAATATTTGTATACACCTGTTATACATTTGTATAATGTGGCACTAAAAATAGGCCTGACCATTAACCAAGATAAGGCACAGTATATTAAGATAGCAAGAGACCAGGAGCAGAATGATATGAATGGCGGAAAATAGAAGCATTCAAATAACTAGGCACAACCTTCAACAGCTGTAACATAGTAAGCAAGGAAATTAATAGCAGAGCACACATAGGGAATAAAATATATTTTGCCTTGCAACACCTGTTTTAATCCAAAATCCTGATCCAAAACATCAAAATAACAACTATAAAACGGGAGAATGGGTAGCTAGAAAGAACACAGAATTGAATAGCTTATATAAATATCTTGAAACTGAACAGATTAAGCTAGATGGGTGATGCAGAAAGAATGGAAGAGAACAGACAAACGAAAATGATGTATGTACAAGAGATGAGGTAAACAAGACTAGGGGGTAGACCAAGACAGAGATGGAAAGACAACGTAGAAAAGGATATAATGGTAATTGGTGCCACTAAATGGAGAGAGACAATTAGGAATAGAGAAGAATGGAAGCGAACTTTATCTGCAGCAATGAACCTTAATGGCTCGGAAATCTGAAGAAGAAGAATATATCCGTTGCATCTGCATGCCGTAGGGGTGTGAAGTGTTAATGGCTTCATATTTCTCGACCGCTACAGCACTGAGATAGAAGCCAACGCCTGTCCTCGCTGCATTTCTTTTCTTAAGGAAACCCCAGATTTTTGGGGGCCGAGTTGACTCCGTGCCGGTCGGTCCGAAAACTTCCATAGCTTCCGTGTGAAGTAAAAGGTGGCGGGAACATTTTAACGCTCTTGCCAGGATTCTTTCGTATGATTCTTTTGCTTCGTCATGTATCGTAAAACGGGAGCTGGGCATAAGGTTAACAACTTTATCCCAAGACCCATCCAGAGGCGACTCTAGATGAGGAAAAAAGCGACTGTTGTGGAAACTCGCAACAAAATCAACCAGTGGCAACATGAGCCAATAATAAAATTTGGAAAGAAGAAAATATCCCTTCTAGATGGAAAAAAATGAAATGAAGCATTGTTAAAATACCTCAAAACTGCACCCTTAGTGACTGTAATAACTGGAGAGGAGTAAACTTACCCTCAATTGTGTCTAAAGTATTTTGCAAAGTCATTCGGAACAAACTTAAAGATATAGTGGATACTGCAATGAGAGAGGAACACGGAGGATTTCGAAAAGGGAGAAACTGTCTCGACCAAATCTGTAAGAATAATATTTGAAGAACATATTGAAAACCAAAGACTATTAATCATGAACTTCATAGACTTTAATTAAAAAAGGCATTTGATAGCAAACACAGAGATTCATTGTAGATAATTTTAAGAATATACGGAATACCATCTAAAATTGTCTTCCTGTGCCGCAGAAAAAAAAAACGCGGGCGTTCCAGTTGTGCCACACAAAAAGACCAGGTCTTGATATGTATAGGATGTATAGTTGTAAAAGTGAATGTACAAAGTATTTCCACTTTAAAAGTTTACATATTATGCATGAAAATAGTTCTAAATGTAAGACAATTTCATAAAGGAAGAGTTTTTTTAGGAGAAAAGAAGTAGTGTGATGATTTTAGCTGATAATTGTGTAGTGCTTACCATCGGCGATTTCCAGATCTACTTAAATTTTAGTCCGATCTCGTCGTATGGTGGCATTCTCACTAAAATAATGTATAAAATAACCTTCTAACTACTTCTCCATTCAATTTAATAGGTCAAGATGTACTTGGGGTACATTTAGGAGCAGTGTTCTGGTCATAGGACATGTTCTTATACCTCCAAAACCACATTAAATGTGAAAATTTCTCAGTTAAAAACTTCGATTTCATTCGCTTGTTAACCATGCTTTGGATTGAACTATGAAAGGTCACCAGACATGCGAAGATAAATCGTGTACAATAAAAAGTTACAATGGTTTTACGCTGCAACGAAACAAACCTCGCTATAACGTGGATGGCAGTCACTAGACTAACCGAAAGACATCGCTATAGCGTGGGTGACAGGGAAAGAGACAACGGATGAATTTGCCCAGTCAAGGTAGAAGGAATGCGAGAATGGTTCCAGATTGAAACAGGCGTGAATCAAGGATGTAAACTATCTCTTTTGCTTTTGGAATTGCCATAGTCATTAATTCATTCATTTGCATGTCACTTGCGGAACTTTGCTTCCCAAACAGCACTCCTGTAGGCCTCTCGGTTGTGAGCAAGATGGCCTGCTGCTGCTAACTGCCATAGACTTCATCATAAAAAAAGCTGCATAGGTAATTAGGGCATCAACTGAGTACATGGGACCGAACTAGAAGATCTTGATTTTGCAGATGACATAACTCTTATTCAGAGTTACTGAATGACATTTACAACAGTGGTTATATTCCAAGTGACCTGATTAAATCCACGTTTATAGCACTACCAAAGAAACCAGGTGCAAAAGAATGTGATGACCACCGGACTATCAGTCTCTCATGTCACATAACGAAGCTACTTCTGAGAATCATTATGAGAAGAACAAGGAAAAAGATAAAAATGGAAATAGCAGATGAACAGTTTAGATTTGTTGAAGGAAAGGGAACACACAATGCCATTTATGCTTTACGAATACTAACAGCTTTAGAAGTACAGAAAGATCTCTACTTATGCTTCATTGATTACACCAAGGCTTTCGACAAGGTGAAACATAATGAAATTATTAAAATGCTTGAAGACATCAATATAGACGGCAAAGACCTGATAGCTGAGAACCAACAAGACCTGCAAAATCTCTTGGATAAAGTCTCCAAAGAAAGTGAACAGAAAGGCCTTACTTTGAACATCAAAAAGACAGAGACTATGGTTATATCTAAGAAGCAGAATCCACCAACATGCAGTATAAAATTAAATGGAACTATTCTAAAGCAGGTGCAGAAATTCAAATACTTTGGAGCAGTAATAACTTCAGATGGTAAATGCAGAACAGAAATTAGGAACAGAATAGGCCAAGCAAAGACTGCATTTCAGAGAATGAGAAACATACTAACCAACACATCCTTATCAATGATTGTTAGAAAACGAGTCCTAAAATGCTATATTGAACCTATCTTGTTATATGGAAGTGAATCATGGACAATAGGCAAGTCTGCACAAAAATCATTGGAAGCAGCAGAAATGTGGTTTATTAGAAGAATGTTGCGAATCCTCTGGACAGCAAAAATAACTAATGAAGAATGTACGAGAAGAGCTGGAGAGACAAAAAAACCTTGTCAAAAAGATAAGAGAGAGACAATGTACTTTCATAGGACATGTCAATGAGAAGCTGGGGCATTGAAAATATTATATCTTATCTTATATCCTTCCCGTGCCATTAAACGTCACATAGGGCTCGCAAAGTAGTTCGCCAATTTTTCCTGTCTTCGGCGAGTCTTTCAACCTCATCAAAGGATTTTATGCCTGGTAATTTGGCCTCTCTTAACAATGACCTCTTCAGAGTTTCACGCGGTCTGCCTCTTTTTCTTTGGCCTGTTGTGTTCCACTTGATAGTTTGTTTTGGGATTATCTGATCATTTCTTCTCATCAAGTGACCGACATATGTAAAATATTATAACAACAGGAAAAAATAGAAGGAAGAAGATTAAGAGGAAGACCAAGAGAAATGATACTGGACAGTCTTACGGTATGGTGTGAGAGGAGATCACCAACTGAGCTGATGGCCTGCATGAAGGATTGTGTACTCTGGAGAAGCATAATAACCAACGCCAGTCGGCACGGCACATGATGATGATAACTCTTATCAGTAGCAATGTGAATTTGATGCAAGAAAAAAACAGATGCCCTGTCTTTACTTGCTAGTAAAATAGGGCTCGAAATTAACAAGGAAAAAAAAATAATGAAAATTCTCACTAATCACAAAGGAAAAATATAAGTAGAAGGAATAGCTATTGAAGAAGTAAACCATTTTGCATATCTCGGCAGCTATACAAAGACCAAGATATTGACACCAGAAAGGAAGTTAGAATTCGAATTGCAAAAGCGGCATTGACTTTTAAGAATCTTGAGAACATACGGAATTCAAAAGTTATAAGCACCAAGTTAACATTATTCAATTTAAATGGAATATCCACCCTTATTTATGCATACGATAGCTGGAAACCTACTAAAGAAACAGACAAGAAATTAGACTCTTTTGAAAACAAATGCCTCAGGAAAATACTTCGTATAAAGTGGAACGAATTCAGGAACAATGCAGTGATAAGACAGATGAGCAAACAACAAACTATCTTATGGGTGATCAGAAAAAGAAGATGGACATATGTCGTTCATGTGATGAGCAGAAACTGTCAGAGAATCCCAAAACAAACTATCAAGTGGAATGCAACAGACCAAAGAAAAAGAGGTCGACCACGTGAAACTCTGAAGAGGACATTGTTAAGAGAACGAACGAACGAACGAACACACTTTATTTTTAAAGGGTTAAGAATTGGGCACTCAGGCTCGTCTAACATTCTGCCCTTCATCATGCAGCTTTCACTCAGTCACAGTCATTCAGCATTTGTTCATGAGCATAATAATCATGAAGACATTAAATGATTAAATAAATAAATATTAAACTTATCTCATGTCCATACACACTACACTCTGATTTATGCAACAACATGAAATAAACTTTCATTCTTGCATTCATTCAAAACTAACAAATTTATAGAAAAGCAGTATTTAAAAAAATTATAACACTCAAGCCATTTTTTAAACTACTTTAAACTATGCTTAGGGAGACATATAGATTAAACAGATGTTGACAAAGTTTAAAGTTATAAGAACGAATATTACTTATAAGTTTTACGTGAATTGGTAGGGCATTCCACAGGTGGGCAGCTGAGTAAGAGAAGCTTTTTTTTAAAACATATCAAGCCTTGGTTTTGGGAGAATACAATTGCTTAAGCGCTGACTGTGTTTTGAGTTGGATTTGAACAACGACCACAGATTGGGTGGAGAATTTTATGCGATAGAGTTTTATGAATTAACTTGGCCTTGTTGAAAAGAAATCTCTTCTTGAGGGGTAGAATATCAAGATGTTTGTGCTGCATGTTTGTCATCTATAAGCTTTACCGCTCGTTTTTAAAGTGAGTAAAGTCTTTTCATGTTTGACATGGAACAACTATCCCAGACTGTGGAGCAGTAGTCCAAGTGTGTTTGTATCTTTGATATGTAGTATATTTGTCTGGTGTCTATGTCAAGAAAATGTTTAATTTGAGTAAATTGGTAAACTTTTTGTGCAGTGAGTTTGGTTAGATTGTCTACATGATGATTCCAGCTGAGACGGTGGTCAGTCATGAAACATAGAGTTTTAAGTTCACTAACATTCTCTATCTGTGAAGTTCCAGCATGGAGCTGTAGTGTTGTTGTTGGTGAATTTGTTAATTTCTTTCATGTTGTAATGAGCATGGATTTTGTTTTGCTGGTGTTTACGAGCATTCTGTTGTTATTGCTCCAGTTAATTAGACTGTTTATTTCAATTTGAAGAGTTGACTCAAGGTTAATATAGTCATTGTCACTATTGTAAACTGTGTAGTCATCAGCAAAGAGGCCACAAGATGATTTTTTTTAGATGAAGTGGAAGATCATTGATGTAGATAGTAAACAGGAGAGGACCAAGAATAGATCCCTGTGGAACGCCATTATCAACCACAGATGAACTTGACTTAGAGTTTTTGAGGCAAACTACCTGTTGTCTGTTGGAAAGAAAAGATGTAATAAATTTTGTCAAGTCAGGGTGTAATCTATAAGTCTCAAGCTTTCTAACCAGGATTTCATAATCAATCATGTCAAATGCTTTTTTAAAGAGAGGCCAGTTTAGTGGGCATAACATCGGTTGATGAGATTGAAAAGCTCGCCGAAAACATGAAAACTTGGCAAACTATCACGGGAGCCCTATGCGACGTTTAATGGCACGGGAAGAATGTAAGAGAAGTAAGATGATATATATATATATCCTTTCTCAGGAGAAAAAAATGAAGGAGATCATGTAAGGATGAGAAAAGATGCCACTTTCATGTGAATGAACTTACAGGATGTAGAATTGGATATGCAAATTTGACATTCTGCTCTTCACCTCCCAACTTTCGTTCAATTGCAAAAATTCAGCGAGGGTATAGGGCTAGTACAAGGAATTCATAACGATCCCGAGTACAGTTCTAAATAATAATATTTTCACTGTCAGTCTCTTATACAGACACTCAATACTATTAGATGACGTATTTTACTGAAAATAAAAACCCTATTCTAATGAATGAGTTGCAAAACGGGTGCACCATAGACTTTCCAGCATTTGATGGTCCCGCAATTTTTTTTTGGTCAGGAGATTTTAAGACAGGACATTTGACATTTATCCCCCCACCCCCCCCCTTCTTTTCCAAAAAAAAAAAGCGTCCCCAATCTCGTTAGTTCAACCACAAGTGAAAATGCTCGTTTATTTTGTTTACGCTTCATTTATTTCTGGCGATTTAGACGTAACCGTAAAATGGGTTTTAAGAGAGGCGCGAGTGTTAGTTTTTGTGCCAACTTTAAACATCAATCTAGTTCGATAAAGAAATCTTAAAAGCTAAGAAAGATCGTAAAAAGACCTAGCATTATGGAATGAGCTTATCATACAATATGATGGATGAAACAAAATTCTTTAACGAGACTTATCATATAATATAGGATAGCTTCGTGTGGTACCCGGGATCTGCAAAGAATAGGACCACTGTACCCTACCACGCATGATCGTAAAAGGCGACTAAGGAGGGTTCAGCATAGGGCCACCAACCCTATCTGGTAAAAAAACTATCAGACAGCTACAGAAACAGAAGCAAGGGAAAAAACAGGCTTTTGCAGTACTGCAGACTATATGGAAATCTAAAAAAAAACTAAGCATGAATACGAAAATCAGAATATTTAAGAGTAATGTTCTAAGTGTACTATTCTATGGAAGTGAATGCTGGAAAATCACTAAAACCATAGAAAACAAGTTGAATTCTTTCTTGTTTACGAAGAATTAGACAAATATTTTGGCCAAACACCATAAGAAATAACATCTTATTGGCAGAAATGCAGATGAAGCCACTGACAACAATTACTGAGGAAAGACGCTGGCGATGGTTGGGACATGTGCCTTGCTTGTGCTTTTCTTAAGTATTTGGATCCATAACTGTGTAGACGGGACAATATATAAGACGGATTATTGTGTTCATTTTCTCTAATCTAGGAATATTTAATATTTTTGTGTCGTGCTTTTCTTAACTATTTGGATGTACAGGAGAAAGGTAACAATCTACTTCTAAATTGTTATTTTTTGTTAGTTTATTTTTATGTCTTTATATAGTTATTTCTAATTTACAATTTTCATTTGTGTTTTGTTTTCAAATATGGCTGATAAACTTTCCATTTTATCTATTAATATTAGAGGACTGAGGGGGAAACTCAGTCAAGTAGTGCACCTAGTACACAAACACAAACCAGACTTTATCTTTATCCAAAAACACACATCACCACAGAAACACACGCCAACAACATCACACAACTCTTAGGACTCAGACATTCATGTTTCAGCTTAGGGAATATACACACAGTAATGTTCTAAGTGTACTACTCTATCTTTATCAAAAACACACATCACCACAAAAAAAGGCATTGTGCCAACTTAAAAATTCTTTAAAAACAGATAAAGGCATTCATGTTTCAGCTTAGGGAATATACACACAAGTATCAGAAGACTGGCAAATCGTAGGACACAACAGAGAAGGTAGAATAGCAATAGTGGAAATAAAACACACAAGTTCAAATCACAACAAATACATATTAGTCAACTTGAGAGACCAGCAAAGTTACTTCTATGACAAACTCTCACAGATGCTAACATCATTCCACAGGGGACATAACATTATCATAGCAGGAGATTTTAATTGTGTCCTGCACGATTTTGATCTGTCGAGAGGAACAATCAACACACGCCGTGAACTCACACAAATAGACATACTGCACAACATCATAGACGAGCACGGACTTGTAGACACATACAGAAAGACGAACCCACATGGTAGGGAAACTACACACACTGACACAATTAACATAAAACATAGGACGATCAGCCCGACTAGACAGAATATATGTCCCAGAGGATCTCCTAATAAATGACATCAAACACATAGACACAACTTTAAATTACACAGATCATAAAGCTGTCATGGTCACATTAAACGCAACCTTGACACAACTCAAAAACAAACGCTCCCCACACTGGAAGTTTAATAACAGCCTGCTGGACACCGAGAACTATGTAGACAACATAACAGAACTATTACACGCGTACATTCAAGACGTACCTAAATCCAACCTCATAGAATACTGGGACATATTAAAGAACACTATCAGAGAGAAAACACAGGTCTTGGCGACAAAAATACACAGATACAGACGACAGCAGCAACAAATGTTAGAAAATGCTATTAAACTAACCAAGCAGATAGATCCCAATAGTCCTCATATACACGCGCTAGAGGAAGAATTAGAAAAATACCATCAACACAGCTACCAGGGTGCTTTCATCAGAACAAAACTTGCCTCTGCTGTACAAGAAATACCAAGCAAAAAATATCTGGGAACAGAACAAAATGTGCAAAGAAGTAGACAAATACACAAAATAATAGACATAAATGGACAGGAACAGACAGACACCGCCAAAATAAGCCAAACCTTTCAAGATTTTTACACACATTTATACTCTGAGGACAAAGGTCAATCAGAAGACATACAAGACAAATTCTTGAAATACGCCAAACAAATTCCTGAAGAAGACAAACAAACATTAGACATCCCACTCGCATTCCAAAAGAACAAATCTCCAGGACCGTATGGCCTCACTGCCGAGTTCTATCAGAAATTCTTTCACATTCTAGGACCTGTCCTACACAAGGTGTTTATTGAAGCTTTCGACAGAAAAGAATTACCCAACAGTCTCAATCAGTCATACATAACACTCATTAAGAAAAGCAACGCAGACACAACCCAAGTAAGGAATTACAGACCTATCTCATTACTCAACGTAGACTACAAAATCCTACCAAAATCCCTAACTATGAAACTCAAACCCGTCATGCACACACTTATACATGAGGACCAGCAATGCAGTGTCACCGACAGAAACATAAATACGCATTTACATTTCCTAAGAGATGTTATCCAATATTCTCACGATAAGAATAGCCAGTCAGCAATCTTATCGCTGGACCAGGAGAAGGCTTTCGACAGAGTTTCCCATTCTTTCCTCCAGAAAACCTTGTCCAAATGTAATCTTGGGAACTACATCAGAGACTGGATCCAAATTCTATACAACAAACCAGAAAGCAGACTTTTAATAAACCATACCCTCAGTGAACCAATACGGTTAACCAGATCTGTACGTCAGGGCTGCCCACTTTCACCCCTGTTGTATGTGCTAACTCTAGAGCCACTCCTGGAGAGAATCAGGCAAGAGACAATAGTCAAAGGAATCTTTATTCCTGGAATGGGAGAGAGAAAATCGTTGGCCTATGCTGACGACACAATCTTCTTCCCCTCCAATATATCCTCTATCAAGATCATTCTAGACATATTTACAGAGTTCGGACAGGGCAGCGGGGCTAAAATAAACATTCAAAAATCACACATAATGGGTTTAGGCAAATGGACCAACAAAACAGACTTCCCTTTCACATTAATACAAGTCAACAAAATCAAAATATACGAAATTTTATTTACAGCTACGCCTTCAAATAACATCAAAGCAAGATGGCGAAATATAATTGAAAAAATTAAAAACAGACTGGAAATATACAAATATAAAACCACCACCATATTCGGCAGAAGTGTCGCAGACAACACCTGCATCATACCACAGCTTATATACACCGCAAACATATTCCCCCTGCCTAAACAGTCACTTAAGGAAATAAATTCAATGATTAGAGACTTTATTTTCCGACACACAGTACACAGCATCCAACGGAAAACCTTGATGCAAGACAAAAAAAGAGGAGGCATCTCCCTACAAGACATAGCAACAAAGATCCAGGCACTCAGGATTAAATATGTAGGACAAATCATCCAACAGCCACACAAACACACTCTAGCCCACTACTACGTTGGGCTGAGGCTTTTTAAACTGTGTAAATTAAACAATGTACACCCCCATCACTTTGGCACTATACCGCTCTTCTACAGACAATGCATACAAAGTGTAACTGGACATGAACGTTTAATACACATGAAAACATCATGCATATACAAATATCTGGTCAGGAAACAGGAGCCACCATTACAGGACAGAATAAAGAGAGGATACAAATACTTCATCACTGACTACACACAATCATTTCAAAACCTACACAAGAAAGGAATCACGCCAAGTGCACGAGATATAACATACAGACTATTGTTCAACATAACACCGACCACACAAGGGGTCGCCCGCAGATCCCACAGACTGATCATATGTAGACTATGTAGAATAAACACACAAGAAACAGAAGAACACATTTTCTTTGAGTGCAGAACTGTTTCTTTAGCCTTAAAACTGTTGACTCAAGAGCAATAATGTTAAACACCATTCCTCGAACAGAAACAAACAGCCATACGCAGTCTATCATCCTCCTTGCTGAGTTTAGATATCTTGTTTCGTCATGTAGAAATAGGGCCACGTTTGAAAACAGAACTTTTACAAAAGAAATTTTCCTGTACATTTTCAAACAAAAATTGTTACGACTTTCAACTAGTTTCTAGTTTTTGGCAATACCCACCCACCCCCACCCCCTTTTTGTGGTTAAATGTTAACTTCAGATGTACATATCATACGATTACCGTCATTTCATGTTTTTGTTCAAGCCCACCTTTTCATTATTTCAGTTCACGGGCAGTCATCCCCAACTCATGTTCTTTCACACTGTTCACGTTTTTTTTTTTACCTGACCATAACCTTCCACTGCGCTCCGACTGCGTTGACTCGAATACGGGTGACTCGAGCGCATAAATTATTTTCCATGTACATCCCATGAGTGAAAGAGAAGGCCTTAGCCAAACAGAAACCTTGTACATCACCAGAGAGAAAGATAACGAAGAGAGAGAGAGTGAGAGAGGGTCTTAATAGACCAATCACTGAGTCTGAATGACACAAAAAAGGGCGGAAAGGGACATGGCAGCATCAAGCACAAAGCATGCGTGTGTGTGTGTCTTGTGGGAGTGTAGGTGAGAGAGAGTGTGTGTGTGTGTGGGTGATACTATTACTGTACACCCTTGTTGTAACATTTTATGTACAAAGTATTCACTTTATCATACTCCATGCTATCACCTCATGGTTTGTAAAAGCCCACCATCTCATTATTTCACTCCACGGGCAATCATCCTCAACTCACGTCACTTGTACATGATTTGTTATTGTTCATTTGAAAGTTTATCGGGAAAAAAAATTTGGAAAAAAAAAAATTGGAAAAAAAAATGACCTGGCTCGGTGGTTTGGTGCTTGCTCAATTTGCTTATAAAAAGGAAAAAAAAGGCCTTAGCCAAACACAAACCTTGTACATCACCAGAGAGAAAGATAACGAAGAGAGAGAGAGAGTGAGAGAGGGAGAAAGGGTCTTGATAGATCAATCACTGAGTCTGAATGGAAAAAAAAGGGCGGAAAGGGACATGGCAGCATCAAGCATAAACGCATGCGTGTGTGTGTGTGTCTTGTGGGAGTGTAGGTGAGAGAAAGAGTGTGTGTGTGTGTGTATGTGGGTGATACTATTACTGTACACCTTTGTTGTAACATTTTATGTGCAAGTATTCACTTTATCATACTCCATGCTATCACCTCATGGTTTGTAAAAGCCCACCATTTCATTATTTCACCCCACGGGCAATCATCCTCAACTCTCGTCACTTGTACATGATTTGTTATTGTTTATCTGAAAGATAAATGAACGTTTAAAAAAAATTGTAACGGACACAAAAAAAAACTCGAGAAAAAAAGAAAAAAAAACTCGAGGAAAAAAAATTTTTTTTTTAAAAATGACCTGGCTCGCTTTGATCCGTTCTTGGAGGTTTGGTGCTTGCTTAATTTGCTTATGAAAAAGGAAAAAAAAAAAGGTTGGGACATGTGCTCCGAATGACTGATAACTCACTACCAAAAACAGCACTAAGATGGACACCACAGGGGAACAGAAGTACAGGTAGACCAAAAGAGACATGGAGAAGAACAACAGAAAGGATGTTGAGCAACAGAGGGCTCACCTGGGCAAGAGCAGAAAAAAAGGCAAAGGACAGGCATTTGTGGAAAACCCTTGCGGAAGCCCCATGTGCCCTGAGCACTTAAGGTTCAGAGAGAGAGAGAGCTTCGAAGGTTTGAGAAGAGCCATGGAATCGCTATGTATAAAGTAAAGAAAGAAATGATCTGGAAACCATGAAGGAGTTGCAGGGTATATAGATCAATTGGCGAAGTTCATAGCTGCATCATACTGGCCATAAACGCCTAAGAAAACAACAAAGGACGAATAAGAGTTCTCATGTTTCAACTGAGAAACAGTTTAAGCACAGACAAACCATTTTACTCTACTCCATCGTAACACTGATACAAAGATTGTATATTCTACAAATACTCTTCTTAATTTTAAATTATTTCATTGGCACTTAATATTTACAACTATTTCTAGCGGTTTACGTTTCAGAAGAGTACGGCATATGTAAAAATTATGTCAGAGGTATGATATTTAATATTATTAAACGACTTCCATTGGGCTGGAAAAATTGTCAAATTCGGCATGGCTTCTGAACTAGTCAGGTGATGTACCTGTGCTTATAAACCTATCATAATTTCAGTAACATTCGGTAACACAGTGCATTCCATTCCAACAAAAAATTTCAGCACACGAATTTCATGTTTTACGCCAGGGTTTTCTCTTTCAGTAGCATTTTACTTATACTGACTTTGTGCTGTAATCCCAAATAAAGATTTAAAAAGATGTGTTGCACCTTAAACAAACAAACAAACAAACTCATGCGTAGAGGTAAAATAAACAAAACAATTTAAATAATATTCTCTTACAGAGCTATATAGCCAGTCTCCAGCAATATTTATAGTAAAAGTTTACTAGTCAGTCTCAAGCTACAGTTAAACTAATAACTAGTTTCAGGGTAGATTTAGAGTAAAGGTCAAATAACTTACCTCAAACTAAATTTAGAATATTCCAACAGCAAATCTCAAGCTAGATTTAGAATAACAGTTTAACAACCAATCTCAAGCTAGATTTAGAATAATAGTATAATAGCCGGTCTCAAGCTAGATTTAGAATAACAGTATAAAAGCGAGTTTTGAGCTACATTTAGAATAACAGTGTAATAGTCAGTCTCAAGCTATATTTAGAATAGCAGTATAAAAACCAGTCTCAAGCTAGATTTATAATAACAGTATAAAAGCCAGTCTCAAGTTAGATTTAGAATAACAGTATAAAAACCAGTCTCAAGCTAGATTTATAATAACAGTATAAAAGCCAGTCTCAAGTTAGATTTAGAAAAACAGTCTAACAGCAAATCTCAAGCTAGATTTATAATAACAGTATAATAGCCAATCTCAATCTATATTTAGAATAGTAGTGTAAAAGCCAGTCTCAAGCTAAATTTAGAATAACATTAGTCAGTTTCAATAATATCATTCTAATAACCAGTCTCAAACTAGATTTACAGTAACAGTCTAATACCCAATCTGAGGCTAGATTGAAATTCTGTCCTGTAGAATTTGCGTGGCTTAGCTAGGGACGTGGAGTGTCTACTCTTGCATTTCTAGGTTACTGCAACATTTGTGGTAGGGATGCTATCACCTGTCCTCGTTGTCATTGTTTTCCTAGGGAAACCGTAGGTATCCATATATTATTGAGGCTGGGATGACCCTGGTGATGTTCGGTCCGAAAATAATCCGAGTACGAAACCGAACGAGGGACTATTTGATCCGCAGACAATGCACTAACCACTACACCACTGCGGAAGATTTAGAATGACAGCTTATTAACCAGTCTCAAGACAGATTCACAGTATGAAACTACTAGCCAGTCTCCAACTAGACTTAGAATACTGTTTCTCGACTGCGTTAACAACATGCTCATCAGTATAATCAATGATGTCTAGACTGGTTTAAGATCTAAAGCAAACGATGTAGAGCGGTAGTGGGCAGTAGACAAAGCTGGTCAATTCGGTCAGGAAACATGTTCCTAATTTATCAAGATCTAAAACTTATTTTTCTCAGCGGGAGCAGCAGCAACAGAAGAAGAAAAAGAAGAAGAAGAAAAAGAAGAAGAATGCAACAGAAAATAAAATCTTTCCACTGTCAAAACCAAGATAGCGTGCAATACATGCATTTTAAAACTTAAATATTTTGCTTTGCACAACAAACATTCATTCATTCATTCATTTGCATGTCCCTTGCGGAACTTTGCCTCCCAAACAGCACTCCTGTAGGCCTCTCGGTTGTGAGCAAGATGGCCTGCTGCTGCTGCGTCCATTTGCAGATCGTCAACGATGTCTTGCAGCCATCTTCGTTTTGGTCTTCTTCTTTTTCCCATTATGTATCCTTCCAATACGGTCTACTCTAAATTATCATGATGTTTAATGTGTCCAAAATATTTCAGTTTTCTCTCTTTAATCCTCTTTACCAGCCAGCCTTCCTCAATATTAAGCTCTTGTAGTATAAATATATTTGTTCTTTTTTGTGTCCATGATATTTGGAGAACTCTTCTGTAGCACTTACATTCAAAGGCATTTATATGTTTCTCAGCTGTTTTGTTAAGTGTCCAGGTCTCACAGGCATATGTTGCGATGGGAACGACAAACACATACTGTAAATAACGACAAACAGTCGATTAGTGTATTTTTTAACACAAGTAACAATGATAAGAACTATATATATGTTTAAACTTTCGTCCAGATATATTCACTAAACTTCTAGAAGTATCACTTACAAAAGTTCTAGAAATACATTGCAGTTTTAACACAGATGATTCAACAGTCCTTGCAGACAAATGCGACAGTTAGAATATCTTGCGACGATACCAGTATCTGGGGCTGTGAAGTCACAAACAAGATGTGGCGCTGGTCGCACCTTCAACAGTTCCACCCTCCCTATCTAAACACCCCGCTCCTTCTTCACTTCTGTACTCCCGGCCCGTCGCTTACGCCCGCGAGATCTGTTTTCCTGAAAAACAGAATTATAAAACATGGCCAAGAAAAAAACACACCCTTATTTCTTGCTGAAACGCTCCCATTGATGAAACTGTTATCGTAAGCTTAACTAGGAAAAAAGAAGACTGTCTTTCTGGCTGTATGGAAGAATTTAGATAAACTCTCTCTCTTCTCTCTCTAACACAAGGTCCCAGCCGACAGGCGTAGGATATCATGTGCTTTCATAACCCTCGATCCCTTGTGCATCTCAACAGGCTTGTCATGAGCACTTCCTGTGCCAGCATGCTAAACTGTCAAACATCTTTCCTCTCTGTCTATCTCTTATTTTTCTACCTTCGATCTTCCCTGTTGCCATTAGGTGCTTAGCCAGTCTCTTCTCGAAACATGCCATACAGAATTAGATTGCTGCTTTCTGATCTTCGTTATAATTTTCCTTGTTTCTTGTGCCTCTTTCAGAAACTTCCTCGTTCGATGTTCTTGCTGTCCATTCAGCATTCCTCTTACGAACCACACTTCAGCTGATTCCAGCCTCTTTTGTATCTCTTTTACTGACTGTCCAAACTTCGCATCCATAGAACAGGATTGGGTTAATGAAACACTGTAGCACTCTCTTCCTGGCTCTCATAGTATCGCCCCACAGAGGCCTGAGCCTTAGGATACAGCCCGGTTAATTTAATGGTAGCACCGGCCTTGGGTGAATGGTAAAGAAGAATTATGGATACTATTTCGTATAGAAACGCAAGGAAATTAAAACAGAAGAAATAAACAAATATACAGACAGAAACAGGCAGTTAAAAAATAGACAAGAAGGCAAAGTATGTTTACAGCATTTTTAGTGTCTTATACATAGCAAGGCAATTTCTGCACATCCTCCAGCAGTTTTATTATCCTGTGCAACATGTTCCGGTATCCTTCGTATTTGTCCATCTCTTATCCTGTAGATTGCGGGAAAGCTCCCTGCTGACAGAAATCTTGGCTCAAAACAAATACAACAGAATGAATTCCTATCATTTTAAAACTACAGCCATTTAAATCCGAGTAAGCAATGTGCGGATATAAAAGGCAATTATCACATTCAACAAATAGGGCATAAAACAGAAGATCAACAATGAAGAGAAAGCTTCATCAGACCTGCAGACTTAATACTTTTTTTTATGGATCTGAAACAGCGACATTCTTTTCAAGACCGTTAAAAAAAGAAATTTAACGGTTTCCATGTCTGTTGCTATCATAAAGCAATGAACATCACGTAGCAAGATAAAGTCACCAACTTTGATAAGCTTCCATCATTGATGACACTAAGCAACAGAAGATTAAGATTGTCGGGGCATATAACAAAAATTGTTGGCAGCCAAATCTCCAAGCGAATACTATACTGCAACTTCCTGGGTAGAGGAGATCATCAGGTAGACCAAAAATGAGGCTACATTGATAAGTTGTCCATGTGAGACTTTTCCATCAGTCATGTAGACAGCAAAGAACTGGCGAAATACTGAGCCATGTGGACAGTGACTTTGCGTTATTCGATTAGAAAATGATTGTCAACACCGAAGACAAAAAAACACATGCTCAGTGAAACTTGTCTTTGCAACATGAGCACAGTTCGTTGGTATCGTGACCGATTATGCAAATGTAACATTGTTAGACTTTATTATTAGAGAAACTGTTCAACAAGAGGATACTCGGCGAGTTGCACAACGCCTAACATCTGACTTTTACAAACACTGTTTCAAACTTACTGTTTCTAAACCGAGAACCACCATTATTCTTTTCTTTTGCTGGGTCGCGCTGGATGAAAGCTTGGCTGATAATACCAGACATGAAATTGTCATCAAGAGTTTAACCAGCTCTCTCCAAGATCTCCAGACATGCAATGTGTGCTGGATTGCGCTCGTATTTCTTCCTAATCATTTTTTTTACAATTTATTCACAATTTCCTTTTTGTCATTTCTTCAGTCTCTATTGTTTCTCGTGATATATTATTAGCTGAAACGCTTTTCACGCTTGTTCGGTGGTGAGATGGTGAAAAATTAACAAACATTAAGTGCAGATATAATAACAAATTGATTACGTAAATGGCCGGATTTTTATCAGTCTCTGAATGAAGGTTGGGATGAACACCCTCCTGTTGTAATACATTTTACCCAACTACTTGAATGGATCCAACGATATATTTGTTGTACTGTATATTTGTTTGTTAGAAAGGGGAAAAAATGTCCCCGAAGACGGAAAATATCTGCCAACACGACCGAGGTAATGCTACGCAAATTCATGTTTGATCTGGACGCACGGACAATCAACAAGAAAATGGAAAAGAAAATTGAGATCCGAGAAATTTGGAAATGCAGAAAAAAATTGGCCGCACTTTACTGATAGAAAAGAGGGCAAGCAAAGAAGTATTATGACTTAAAATTGAAATCATGAAAAACACTAACACTGGACACTTAAAATACTTCGGTCACACCAGGAACTATAACAGTAAGTGACAATCATTCTCTCCAGAAAAGTAGGAGGGAAAATAGCTACTAATTGACACCAATTCCGGATAGAATAAGCTGGATATTTCAATGTTGTCAACTTTGCCTGGATAGATGGTACAGGATAATCACGATAGAGTTATTTCGCTTTGGATAAGATTGGTGAGAGATTTCACATGATTTTGTCAAACGAGAAACATTAGCACCACATAGAAACAATAAATGCGCATTATTTTTTAAAGTAAAAATAAAATCAAATGGTTTACAAACTATACATTAACAAAGGATTAAATAACCATATATTTTCTCTAGAAATGCATTCAAGTCCTTTATGATGAGTCACAAGCTAAGTCTCAGCCTTCAAGTCCTTGCAAGCAACTTGAAGCTGAGTCTCAGGACAAGATAAAATGCTGAGTGCTGCGTATATCAGCAATTTACTACAGCTGATACTTGTTCAAATAGAGGCCTGGAAGTAAAGTTAATAAAAATGACATTATATATATTTTATTCTTCACTTTATCCCAGTAGTAATTTGCTTATTCTTATGTTAAACTGTGGTTCTAAGGACTGCAAACGCGCCACAAACAGCCTCTGGCAGTCAAGTCCAGCTCCTGGCCTTCCCGTGGCAGAACTGTTTAAACTGACAGGAGAAGGGGCGAGGGCGAATATCTGGCGCCTGAAAACCAGTTACTTAGGGTAGATGAGTGGCACGTTTGGTAGCTCATCTGCCGCTGTTTGGCGAGATCTTCAGCTGCCGTGCGTGGAGCGGTGCTCCTCCCGGCCAATGAAGAAAATTGCAAATGAGGTTGCCGCGCAGCATCACTGCGGAAAAGGTGGTAGAAAGGATAAAGCGAAGCAAACAGTCAAATCACGGCACCTCTGGTCTGGAGGTCGGCCACGTCCTGAGTGCAGTCATGTCGGGTGAAATGCATGAACCGGCTTGTCCCAGAGGTTAAGACACTGCTGGCTAGACTCTTCAAATGCCGTGCGTGGAGTGAAGCTCCTCCCGGTTAAGGAAGTAAATGCAGAAAAGAAATAAAGGTTGCTGTGCGGAGCCGATGAAGTTTAACCGGTATGTCCAGTAGTATCGCTACGAGAGCTATACCACGGCACCTCTGCTCTAGAGGCCGCCCACGTCCGAAATACACCTACACTGGTGAAATATGCCTAAACCGGCACACACCAGGGGTGGAACTTGATGGCTAGACATGTCATGCCACCTCCGCTCTAGAGGTCGGTAACGCCTGATAAACACCCATACTGGTGAATTTTGCGTAAACCGGCTCATACCAGGGGTGAATCTTGAAGGCTATGCATGTCACAGTACCTCTGCTCTAGAGGTCGGTCCCGTCCCAAACACGCCCATACTGGGATAATGCCTAAACCGGCACAACCCAGGGGTAGAAGTCACTAGTGGCGAGGATTCGTCCTCCTGGACAAAAGCTCCATCCTGGTCACAACTAGGAAGGGTAGCGGCCACGACCGCAAAATGCTGAAGTCGGAGACACTGGACCAGGGAAGTCTAGATAGGCAGCCACCTCTCACCCGGCGGGGATGTTTGCGTATCCTAATCACGCTGAGGTTTTCCGGTGAGAAAGTCCAACCCTGGACTGGATGGGCAACCACCTCTCACCCGGCGGTGATACACGGGTATCTCAAAATACGTCGAGGTTTTCCGGTGAGAAAGTCCAATTCTACCGCCTCTCACCCAGCGGGGATGCACTGATATCCTAAACACGTCGAGGTCTTCCGGTGAGAAAGTCCAACCCTAGACTAAACTGGTGCAATGAAAACCACGGTGTCACGCAATCCCGCTTCCGAGACCCACCAAGAATACAGGCTAAAGCACTGTGATACTCTGAACCCCTTGTAGTCCTTTCGTGGATCTCGTGTGGGCTATTTTGGACCACACAGGGGACCACGGGACCTAACGAGGACCACAGGCGTGAATTCAATAGGTTCACAGTGCGGTTTTTGGTGGTAGAAGTGAACGAAGAAGAAGAGAATGTTAAACTGTAATACAAATATGTCAGGAATATAACGTTAATCTACCGTTATCGCATAGTTTAGATGCATTTTTATTTCTGAATTTCTATATCGTTAGTTCCTTCTACTTGCATGAGGGCACTCTCTTATACTTTGAAAATTGTTACAAAAATCCAACCACTCGTATCTTTCTCACTTTACGGTATACGTGTGATAATAAGGTCACGCCACTAATGTATCAATGTCTAGTCTATAAATGGTTTAGTTACTGGCGCCTTAAAATAAGCATTGCATGTTAAACAATCCTTCCTTGTCATCACTCTGTCCATAATAAACAGCTGATGACATAATGACTACACGCGCCCGAGGAAACTGAACAGAACATTTATTCAAATTGCACAAACCAATATCCGACAACACATAAGGGATATAAGAGAATACATAGACAATATGGCTAAGAGGCAGAAAACGCAGCAAAAACAGGAGACAGCAAAACTTTATATAACATACAAACGAGGCTAACAGGTACTACTACATCTAAAGAAAGACCAATATTTAGCAAAACTGGAACCCTATTAACATCAAATAAAGACCAAAAGCAAAGATGGACTGAACACTTCCAAGATATACTTAATCGACCACACCCAAAAGAATTGTTAAACCTTGAAACCGACTTACCAGCCCCACAACTAAATGTCAACCTAGATGAAATTAAATTGCATGAAATTGAAACAGCAGTGAATTTAATGGCTAACAACAAAGCTGCAGGTGAAGATGAAATAACGTCTGAAATGCTAAAAGCTATCAATAGTGACAACATGAGACAACTACAGAGAATGTTTAACAAGATTTGGAAAGAAGAAAAGGTCCATTCTAAATGGAAAAAAGGAATGATTGTTAAAATACCAAAAAAAAGGCAACCGTAGTGACTGTAACAATTGGAGAGGAGTAACATTAATATCAGTTATGTCAAAAGTATTTTGCAAGGCCATTTTGAATAGACTTAATGATATAGTGGATACTGCAATGACAGAAGAACAAGCAGGATTTCGAAAAGGGAGAAACTGTCTCGACCTGATCTTTATTTTAAGAATAATACTTGAAGAACATATTGAAAAGCAGAAACCATTAATACTGAACATCATAGACTTTAAAAAAGCATTTGATAGCATACACAGAGATTTATTATGGAGAATTTTAAGTCTATATGGAATACCATCAAAAACTGTCAACATCATTAAGGACTTATACAATGGATATGGTTGTGCAGTCAAGACAGAAGAAGGGATGAGTGAATGGTTCCAGATTGAAACAGGTGTGAAACAAGGATATATAGTCTCCTTTACTTTTTGGGATTACAGTAGACTTCATAATGAAAAATTGCTGCACAGGCAACACAGGTATTGACTGGGTACTTGGGACCCAACTAGAAGATCTTGATTTTGCTGATGACATAACTCTTATCAGTAACATTATGAATTCCATGCAAGAAAAAAACAGATAGACTGTCTTCACTGGCTAGCAAAATATGACTTGAAATTAACAAGGACAAAAGAAAAATATTGAAAATTCCCCTTAATCAAAATGGAAAAATACACATAGAAGGGACAGATATTGAAGAAATCAATCAATTTGCATACCTTGGCAGATACATAGACCAGGATGGTGACACTAGAAAGGAAGCTAGAATCAGAATTGCAAAAGCAGCATCAATCTTCAAGAATCTTGAGAACATATGGAATTCAAAAGTTATAAGCACAAAAACCAAGTTAAGACTATTCAATTCAAATGTAATATCCACCCTCATTTATGCATGCGAAAGCTGGAAAACAACTAAAGAAATAGAAAAGAAATTAGACTCTTTTGAAAACAAATGCCCAAGGAAAATACTCGGCATCAAGTGTAATGAATTTAAGAATAATGCAGAGATAAGACAGATGACTGAACAACAAGCAATCACATGGGTGATCAGGAAAAGGAGATAGACATATGTTGGTCATGTGATGAGAAGAAGCAGTAAGAGAATCCCAAAACAAGCTATCAAGTGGAACACAACAGGCCAAAGAAAAAGAGGCAGACCGCGTGAAACTCTGAAGCGGTCATTGTTAAGAGAGGCCAAATTAACAGGCATAAAATCCTTTGACGAGGTTGAAAGACTCGCCGAAGACAGGAAAAATTGGCGAACTACTTTGCGAGCCCTATGTGACGTTTAACGGCACGGGAAGGATATAAGATAAGATGTCCGACAACACACAAAGCAGGGGCGTTATTGAAGCATGCGTTGTCTTACTTATATCGCACTGTGAAAAATAGATGTGGCTGTCTAGTTGACTGACTAAATATGCCAAGTTCGCAAATTAAGACCAAGTCGCTGTTTTTCATCTTCAAGTGAGTGCAAATGAGTCTTTAAAGTGACTGGAGTTAATCAACTCGAGACAACATCTCCGATTTTCTCCTCTTTACTTTTTCACCATCCTGTAAACTGATTGGCAAAATCGGCGCCTTTGTCAAGTATAGATAATCATCTGATGAGATAACTGCTCTTGGAGGTGTTTCACCATTTACAGGATCTAATTCTTGCGTCTCAAAATGTTTGTTTCATTTATTTCGTTGCTTTGCATAACTATAACTGTAAAAAAATGGCATAGCTAATTTACTGGTCCTGGGGAGCGGCCTCACTACACTCAGGATATGCCCATACGTGTTCGACCTTTGACATCAGGATTTTCCTTCAGTGTTTTTAGGGAGATGACTCCAATGTTATGTTGATTGTGTGTTGCCTGTGATCTAGCACTTAGGTGGGATCTGCAACGACTGCGCTTGGATACATGTAATGCACTGAGTCTTATGTGATAGGCGCTTTGGAGGAAGTTCACTTGCGTTTGTTCATCGAAGTGTTGCTTGATGGATTTGTATAGATCCGATTTGTCCATTTTGATGAGGCCCTCTGGTTTGGCCCTTGCTGCTAGCTGGTAGGCTTTGTTATTTCCTTCAACTCCAGCATGGCCTGGACAGTATATCCATGTGATGTGTTTTATGTGAGATTTATTATTTCTTGCCATTCACTTCTAATGGCTTTTTCCCCACTTTCCTGTATAGATTTTGAGAGTCGGTAATGATGGTGATGCAGTGTGTTTTGTGTGTCACTATCTATTTTAATGCTTGTGTGATTGCCTCTATTTCCATGCGCATACTTGAAAAGGTGTTTGCATAAGGCCCAATCATGAGTTTCACAGTAGATTTCAATTTGAGAGGAAGAAACCTTTCCTCTTATCGCTGATTTGTCAACGTAAAGGTTTCCTCTAAAATTACAACTACTTTTAAGACGCTACTATGTCTTCTCTAGTTTAAGTACTTGTCTATTACAGTCATTCACATGGCTTTGGACAAACCAAAAATAGGGTTCGTTTAGGAGATTTTCAAACGGGATAATCAAGGCTTTTGGTGCTTTTGTCTGAGGGGAAAAACTATTTTAGTATTTCATAAAGTTGTAATTCTCTTTCCATTGCAAGAAGCAAAGACAGCCATCGTGTGTGATATGTTACAGCAATTTGCGATATTCTACATCCACAAATTCGCAAAATTCTTTCAAACGCTTCGTGCGTTCTATATATAATTGAAGAGTTTAATTATTATAGTTTCCAAATCTACATTTAGAGCATTAGTTACTGTCTTTCCGCATTATGAAGTACGAGGGCTGATTGATAAGTTCTCGGCATAAGGTATAAATACTTGAAATACACAGTTGATATAATAAGTGCATTTGTAGATCAGGTTAATGTAAGATTAAACACAAAGTTTCAAGAAATCAACTGCAACCAATTTTTTTTACAGAGGTGGCAGAAATTGAGAAAACTGATAAAATTTCTCATTCGCTACCTCTGCATCAAGGGCTTATCATCGAAAAAGATCCACGAGGATATGGTGGAGACTCTAGGGGAGAGTGCCATTTCTTACAGCACAGTGAAGAAATGGGCAGCTCAATTCAAACATGGAAGGGAGAGTCTAAAAGATGATCCTCGTCCAGTAAGACCAAGAACGGTAACCACCGATGAAATCACAGGCAGAATCCATGACATGATAATGGAGGATCGACGACTAACTGAGCGGTACATTGCTACTGAGTTGGGCATCTCCCAGGAACGTGTTCATCCCATTATTCACAATGATTTTCAAATGACAAAGGTTTCTGCTCGATGGGTCCCGAAACTTCTTGGAGCTGATCACAAACGACAGCGTCTCAACATGTCAAGAGACAATCTTGGCCATTTTTCTGTAGATCCTGAAAAGTTTCTTCAACAATTTGTGACTATAGATGAGACTTGGGTTAATCATTTTCAACCAGAAACCAAAGAACAGTCAAAGCAGTAGAAACATCATGGATCCCCACCTCAAAAGAAAGCAAGAGTGGTTCTTTCTGCAGGCAAAGTGATTGCTTCCATCTTTTGGGATTCAGAAGGTGGACTATATCTTCAAAAGGGCAGAACGGTCACCTTGTGATTAAATTATGTTAATCTTGTGAAGCAACTGCGGTCAAACTGAAGGAAAAGCGTCGAGGGAAATTGACGAGAGGAGTCATCTTTCATCAAGACAATGCTTCAGTTCACAAGTCGGCAGTGGCAATGGCTGCCATTTATGAATGCGGGTTCAAGCTTCTTGAACATCCTCCTTATTCCACAGGTTTGAATCCTTTGGATTATTACCCGTTCACCAAACTCAAAAAAGGAGCTCAGTGGACTCAAATTTGCTTCAGATGTGACGTCATTCATGCTGGAGACCACTTTCTATTGGCAAAAGATGCTGACTTTTACAAAGAAGGTATCCGTATGCTCCAGGATCGCTGGACTAAGTGCATAACTTGCAAGGGGACTATGCTGAGAAATAACCCCAAAACATTGTCCACAAATAATCCGTTGTACCTTATGCCGAGAAACTTATCAATCGACCCTCTCTGCTCGATGGGTCCCGAAACTTCTTTGAACTGATCACGAACGACAGCGTCTCAACATGTCAAGAGACAATCTTAGCCATTCTTCTGCAGATCCTGAAAAGTTTCCTCAGCAATTTGTATAGATGAGACTTGGGTTCATCATTTTCAATCAGAAACCAAAGAACAGTCAAAGTAGTGGAAACAACATGGATCCCAACCTCCATAGACAGCAAAATGTATAAACTAGGAAAAAAGTAGGAGCAGCTTTATTAATTAACGATTACAAATTTGTGACGTTTCGGCGTGAGCCTTAATCGTACGAAAACATACAGGACGAAGAAACAGAGAGAGGAGATAAAATATAGATTCATATGAATCCTATTAAAATAAATTAATAATGCTTAATTAATACTTAGCTGTAACTGTAAGATGTGGCTTGTTCGACGCTGTGTGTCAGAAATGAACATTGTAGGGCGTAGAGACTGTTTAAATGGAGACCTGTGATGTGTGGTCGGTGAGTCATAACTGGGGGTGGTGGGTGGGGAAACCGTGGAGAGGAAGAGAGTGGTACAATGTTAACCTAGCCAGGAGAATGTGAAATAGATGATTATAGTTAGGATAGGGGGGTTGTAAAAATATCACTAAGATGGACACCATAGGGGAACAGAAGTAAGGGTAGACCAAAAGAAACATGCAGAAGAACAACAAAGAGGATGTTGAGCAATAGAGGGCTCACCTGGGCAAGAGCAGAAAAAAAGGCAAAGGACAAGCATTTGTGGAAAACCCTTGCCCTGGGCACTTAAGGTTCAGAGAGAGAGAGAGAGGAGAGAGAGAGAGAGATTGATTGATCTTTATTTGAAAAGGGTTAAGAATTGGGCACGCAGGCCCGTCTGACGTTCTGCCTTTTCATCTGAGAGAGAGAGAGAGCGGGGTTGTAATATGATGCTGTGAGGAGGTTCTGAACTATGTGTAACAAATGAGAAGGGAGTGGAGCTTAGTAGAGAGGGATTATAATTGTTGAAAAGGAGAATGTTAGGTGTAGCTGAATAGAGAGTTTAACCCGTGTGGTTCCGGCGTCCCATAATCATGAATGTAGCGGTTCTCAAGCACTAGGCGGTTTGTGTCATCTGTGTGACATTGTTTGATGGATATTACTAGAAAGTCAGATTTGCCTCCGTGGTTGAGGCCATTGAAATGATTTGAGACTGGTTTCGAAGCATGCTGGTGGATATCGTACATATGTTTCTGCATGCGGTACCCTAATCTGAAGCCAGTCTCGCCAATATACGTTACCTTGCATCTTTTGAATACGATGATCACATTACAGGACTCGCATGTGAATCCCTCATGAAGAGTGAGGATAGTTTTAGGAAAGGTGATCGTTTTCGTTTCCCAGACTACATGGAAGGTAACGCAGCGGGGGCAATTACATTTTCTGGTACCAACATATGTAAAGCTTCGATTCAAGTGGCTGTGGACGAAGATGTCCTTAAGGTTTGGTTCATCTTTGTATGCAAACAGAGAAAATGTCGCGAGTGTCGGGGTCGAGTTGAATTATTGGCGCATGACGATACAGAATTCTCTTATCCATCTGACCATGCGGGTGGAAAGGAAGTACTAACTTAACTCTGTCCGATTTGAATAACAGGCTTTTTTCTGAATGCTTATTTGCGGCTCACCAGTTGCTCACCCAAAGAAACCAAGAGTGGTTCTGTCTGCAGGCAAAGTGATGGCTTCCATCTTTTGGGATTCAGAAGGTGTGCTACTGGTAGACTATCCTCAAAAGGGCAGAACGGTCACCCGCCTATTACGGTGATCTTGTGAAGCAACTGCAGGTCAAACTGAAGGAAAAGCGTCGAGGGAAATTTACGAGAGGAGTCATCTTTCATCAAGACAATGCTTCAGTTCACAAGTCGGCGGTGGCAATGGCTGCCATTTATGAATGCGGGTTCAAGCTTCTTGAACATCCTCCTTATTCCCCAGGTTTGAATCCTTTGGATTATTACCTGTTCACCAAACTCAAAAAAGGAGCTCAGTGGACTCAAATTTGCTTCAGATGTGACGTCATTCATGCTGTAGACCACTTTATATTGGCAAAAGATGCTGACTTTTACAAAGAAGGTATCCGTATGCTCCAGATCGCTGGGGTAAGTGCATAAACTTGCAAGGAGACTATGTTGAGAAATAACCCCAAAAAGTTGTCCACAAATAATCCGTTGTACCTTATGCCGAGAACTTATCAATCACCCCTCCTTTGTGTGTGTGTGTATATATATATATATATATATATATATATATATATATATATAATATATATAAAGTGTAAGTATGTTTTCTATATTTTTTTAGTTGTTTTCCAACTTTCGTATGCATAAATGAGGGTGGATATTACATTTGAATTGAATAATCTTAGCTTGGCTTTTCTGCTTGTAACTGAAGATTCTTAAAAGTCAATACTGGTTTTGCAATTCTAACTTACTTTCTGATGTCACCATACTAGTCTACATGGCTGCCGAGGTATGCAAATTCATCAACAGCTGTATGTATATATTTGATTCTTGATTAATGGGAAGTTTCATTATTTTTATTTTTCCCTTGTTAATTTCAAGTCCTATTTTGCTAGCCAGTGAAGACAAAATATCTGTTCTTCTTGCATCGAATTCACATTATCACTATTAAAAGCTATGTCATCTGCAAAATCCAGATCTGCTAGTTGGGTTCTGTGTACCCAATCATTGCCTGTTTTACCTGTGGAACATTTTTTTCATTATGAAGTTTATGACAATTCCAAAAATCAAGGAAGATAGCATTTGTCTCATGCCTGTTTCAATCTGGAACCATTCATTCATTTGACTGCACAAACATATCCGTTGTAGAAATCCTTAATGATGTTGACAGTTTTAGATGGTATTCCATATGGTCTTAAAACTCTCCACAATTCTCAAATCTATAAGAGACAACAGCCAAATTCATTATTGATTTTCAGAGCTATGGCGCGGATAATGACAGAACATATTTTTCTCACCAAAGCGTGTAAAACTAGGAACCACTGTGGTCTCTGAAAACAAAACTTAAGTGAAGCAATTCCTTGATTACCAGAGTCTGAGTGTTACCATACAGATTCTCGTTTTCTATTGGCATGGAGTCTCGAAAGTGACATGGTGTCGTCATTAGAAAACGTCTCTCTCGCGAAGACAATCGAAAGAAAAACGATATGACATGAAACGGCACGAAATATGAGCTAATTCCAACTCGGAGACCGTGATAACAAATTAAGTTTCTACTGTACTGTTGTTTTAAAATTTGAATAGTAGTTCTGCCAACCTGATATTGCAGGGAGAAAGAAAAACTCGAATGTCAAATGAAACGGGAAAAAAGGCATGACAAACAAGCACCCGAATGTATTCGGGACAGTGAATTTTTATTTAAAAACCGGGACTGTCCACGAAAACAGGGATGCCTGGAAACCCTATATGTAACTTATCTGAGTCAGTACTGTCTTTTGTACAGTAGCCATGTTTATGTATATTTTCTTTCGCCTCGAGGATTGAAAGAACTGACGAAAGATCGAACTGTATACATAGAGATTCGGTGTAATGTTGGCGAATCATTTGAAGATGATAAGGGTCAAAACTGAAGCCAGATGGCACAACAAAGAAACTGGACTTTGAAACAACAAGCATTATTTCTTTATCTGCTTTTGCTATTGCTGATTATACACACTCAACAATGGTAAAATCAGACACAAGTGAAGCTGTTGATGCTCAGTACGTTCCGCATCTCCACAGTTGTCTTCTAAAACGAAGAGTGTCTTTATTTAAGGAAACTAAGTGGTATTAGAAAAATATTTGACCACACCCATTTGTAACCTGATTCTTTAGTTCTATAACATGATGTAGACTTCCCGAGTCTGCAAATATTTCATTCATTCATTTGCATGTCCCTTGCGGAACTTTGCCTCCCAAACAGCAAATATTTGCAGTATTCCAATTACATTTAATTATGGCTTATGAGTATTAGAGATATTGGCACGTGATGCTAAAAAACACGCACACAGATTTTGTCTGCACAGACTGCATACTTATACTGTGTGATTACGTATCTTTAAAGACAGAGTTTGAAATAACCAGCATAATTTTATTCCATGTAGTATTCCTACATATTGATCAAGATGTATCTTATGGTTTTATTACTGCAAGTAAAGTTGTTCATAGATTTTTCTTTAATGCCTAAATTACTTTCCATGGCTTTACATCAGTAATTAAGTATATTTGTGGACATAACTTGCACATTATTCGGTTACTTGTCATGTGCTAAAATGATGCCTAATTTCACTCAAGTCAGTGTTTATTCAGGATAGTATCATTTGTTCAAGCATTGTATTTAAGTGTAATAATTAAAATTAAACTTTATAATCTTTGTGTATCATAAGCATATGCTTAACTTTAATGATGAGCCATTGTCTTGGATATTTGCTATAATTAAGGCTAAATTAAAAAAATTTTTTAAATGATGGTGTTTTTCATACCTTAAATTTAGGTAGGGAGTGGACTGACAATACAAAAAATACACTCAATGTGTGAGTTTTGAGCAGCTGTGTAAAAATATTTAGAAAAAAAATGAAAGCAGATTTAATGTGGAGAGTCAAACAGACATAATGTGGAGAGATACTCTGTTAAGAATTTGTAAAATAACTTTCATCTTCATCCAATGACATAGATGTGTTTCTGGGAATGAAAGAGCAGATCAGTTATTGTTGCAGATGGAATCAGGCAAACATGATTAATTAATAAAGTTATGGAACCCAGCAGGACAAAAGATTTCTATATACTTTGTGGCTCCCATCTTAGAAAAGTTTATTAGTTAGTTCCATCATCCATGTGCTCCAGATACATCCAAAGGTGACCTGATCTCCTCTTCAGTATCTCGAACATCAGATGTGGAGCACCAAGGATGACTTAGGGCAAAAGTACATTGTTGTGGTATCTGATGCTGTCATCATATAAAAGGGTTAATAAGAGCTATAAATCAACACAAAACTGAATGTTGTCACTTGCTGCATATATGTATATATATATATATATATCACTTCTAGCACCGTTTTCCCTATGGTAATGGCTAAGATGCACCCAAGCTGCAGTGCCACTTGCAAGACCATGGTTCAATTACAGAACAGAAAAAAAAAAACCTCTGGGAGTCATGACCTGGGGGGCCCACTCCTTTTGGATTGTTGGGAGTGTTGGACTGAAACACTTGTCTGAGGGGTGTACTATATTTAAAATGGGATGAATTTCTCAAGAGTACAAATGAAGATGCAAGGTGTATACTGTTGTCAGCCATTCTTGTATTTACATCAGCATAGAGTGGCTAACAAACAGCAGTCAGTACAAACAGTAATGGCATATACATTATGATGGAAAGCACGCAGATAATTTTTACATCTTTCTCATGCTGTTAAACATCACATAGGGCTTGCATAGTTGTTTGCCAAGATTTCCTGTTCTCGGCGAGTCTTTCTTTGATCAAGAGATGTTATGCATACTAAACTGGCTTCACTTATCAATGTCCTCTTTAGAGTTTCACATGGTGGACCTCTTTTTCTTTGGCCTGTTGTGCTCCACTTGATAGCTTGTTTTGGTATTCTCTGATTGTTTCTTCTCATCACATGGCCTACATATATCCATCTTCTTTTTCAGATCACCCATGAGACAGGTTGTTGTTTGCTCATCTGTCTTATCTTTGCATTGTTCTTAAATTTCTTCCACTTTATACCAAGTATTTTCCTGAGGCATTTGTATAATTGCACAGATAAAATATATATAAATGATATATATAAATAGATAATTGTACAGATAATAATATTTAGATTTAGTTTACCCTCATATTTTTTCTTTTTATTCAGAGTGGTTCCAGCAGTGAAAATCTGGCACCAAATACCAAAGATGAGAAAGAAAAATTTGACAAAATATTGCATCAGCGAGTCCACTTTCAGGTTTGATGTCTTACATGTTTAGAAGTGAATTATTAATTCGACAATAATTACTATTCGATGACAATAATGCCACATAAAACAGGATTAATCTTTTTTAATCACTTATAATCTATGAGATTAACCAATAAATTTTCAAAATCTTTTGTGTGCAAAGAAATAATATATATAATTATGCACACAAACATGAATGTGATGCTTCAGCTAAATATGAATAAATAACTAAATCATAACAATATTTTCTCTCATGACTTATGCAAGTGTTAGACTTGCAAAGTTTTTTAAAAAGTATCCAGCTTCATGTGAACAATTAAGTTAGAACAATAGTCATGAAGTTAAGAGCAGTAGTCTTTTCATTACATAATGTATCATTTTATATTAGAGAAGCAGTTATTTGTTGCTGCTCTGCAATTAATCTAACATCCGTCATGACTCTATCAATCAGGTTTTCATAAGTCCATAATCGTATACGTACATATTTGGAATAACACAGTTTAACATATTTCTTATAAAATTCAGTGATTGGAACTTGAGCGTTTGGGAGTTTTTACTGCATAAATATTGATGTCTTGTCCAAATTACCACAAAAAAATGTCTTCATTGGAAATGTAGTATAGGAGCTTCTTTCAGTTCTCCATGGCAGTGAGGTGATTCATACTGAAACAGGACCAATCTTTTCTGCACATTGTGTAGGCATATACTGGGCTGCTGCTACAATTAGGCCAGCTAAAAGCCACAAAGCACACTTAACTCAGAGGAATGCACCTCTAACTTTTGTGAAGCACACTTTTATACTGATTGTTATTATTATTATTATTCTTTTTTTTATAATCCGTGTTTTACAAGGAAGAGATCATATATTCAATATAAGATTAATAACAGAGAAATGCAGAGAGTTTAATGTGAATCTATATTTATCCTTTATAGACTGCTCAAAGGCATTTGATTGTATACTGCACCAGAAACTTTGGGAAATAATGGAAAAAATGGGATTTCCAACACATTTGATACAATTAACATCACTGCTGTATCTAGACCAACAAGCAGCAGTAAGAATAAATGGTGAAACAACTTGGTTTGACAGGGATGCATATTGTCGCCTTACTTATTTAACTTGTATACTGAAAATATAATGAGGAATGTTAGAGAAGATGTATACAAAAAATATTGCAATGCCGTAACAATTGGAGGTTATGAAATACCAGAGTTTAGATATGCTGATGACACAGTATTACTGTCCACAACACAAAAAAGAATGGAAAAACTAATTATGTCAGTCCGTAAGAACAGCGAAGAGCAAAACCTCTATCGTAATGCAAAGAAAACTAAATTGATGACAACTGACAAAACAAACAAGCAGCTGAAATATGTATCAATCAGGAAAAATTGGAAGTGGAGAGTTTTGAATATCTTCAATCACTACTAACTAATAATGGAGATACAATGAGGGAAATTAAAAGGACATCTATTGCTCTTCAGAAAGTAAAACAACTAAAGAATCTGTGGATAGGAACAGACAGAACTACAAAAATAAGATTTTTAAGGGCTGCATCTTTCCCATCGCAACATATGCCTATGACAGAAGAGTTATTCATATATCATGAACACAAAAAAGAACAAATATATCCATACTACAAGAACTTAATATTGAAGAAGGGTGGCTAGTAAAGAAGATTAAACAAAGAAAACTTAAATATTTTGGAAACATTAAACGTTATGATAATCTAGAGAAGACTGTCTTGGAAGGATACATAATGGGAAAAAGAAAGAGAGGAAGACCAAGGCGAAGATGGCTCCAAGACATCGTTGATGATCTGCAAATAAATGCATCACCAGCAGGCCATTGCTCACAACCGAGAGGCCTACAGGAGTGCTGTTAGGGAGGCAAAGTTCTGCAAGGGATATGCAAATGAATGGTGTTTTTACTTTGGTGCCATGATTGTGGATATAGGCCATGTTTAATGTTATTTTAGCATTTTCATTAGCTGCCTGGCTGCCTTAGCTTCCCAGATTTCTCTGGGTCAGAAAAATACAGCCCCGTAGTTCATTTGAAAATGGGTACCAGGGAAATCCGGGAAGGTAAAGTGGCCAGGTGTGATACTGACCACATAACACTTTCATGTGCCGAAGATCATGGAAAATACAGGTCTAACACTGTACTCCCCAATATGCTTTAATGGCATAGAAACTGGAATTTTACCTTTTACCTGCCTGATGTTCTATGGAATCATCAGATACATTGGTTCAAATTGCAGCTACCTCTCTTTGTCATTTAAATGCACATCTTTCATGACTATGCTTGCATTAACAGACATTTTTCAAATAGGTTTATTACTTGGGTGTAGTGTCACAGATAAATATGACCAATTCAAAAAAACGAGACACAGAGCCTCTGCTTGTTGACATCTTGGAGGAAAGTCAAGTAAGTTTTGATGAATTTATTGGATTGCATGCAGCATAGAGAGATAACAGATACAGCAGAAGACTGCACTAGAATAGAGATATAGTTATTGTAATCAATTAACCAAAGTTCGACTTTTCCACTTCTCTTTTCTGAAGTCCATTTCTTTTTTCTCTAGTCTCTACTTTGCTTTCCTCCACAGGGATTGCATTTTTTCTTCTTCAGAGCTGTGAGTTGATGTTCTCACCAGCTGATGCGGTGAAGATATTGAGGCACAACTCTATGTTTGCTTGGGGCCTGGTTATGGCAGATATTTTTTCAGTCCCTTAGTGGAAGTAATAGCAGTGGGTGAGCACTGCTTTGCTGCCATGAGGGGGTGTGGTGATAGCCAGACCAGGCCTGCTGTTGGGTGTACCAACAAAGAAGTGGGACAGTGTCATTGTCAGCTATGCTTTGTCAACCCTAATGTCATGTCATCTGTGGTTTGTCAACCCTAACACTAGCATGTCAGTTATAGTTTGTCAACCCTGACACTAGCATGTCAGTTATGGTTTGTCAACCCTGACACTAGCATGTCAGTTATGGTTTGTCAGTCCTGACACTAAACATGTTAGTTATAGTTTGTCAGTCCTGACACTAGCATGTCAGTTATGGTTTGTCAATCCTGACACTAGCATGTCAGTTATGGTTTGTCAATCCTGACTTTACTTAAAAAAAAAGTGAAATGGCTTGGGTTATGATTTTGAGACAAACACAGAAAAACAGTTTGACCAGAATGGAGTGAGAAATGGTTTTCTAAAGGAGAGAAGTAAACTCTGAAAGTGCACTTTTCAAAGAGGGAAGAAGCCAAAGAGCTAAAAGTCTATCATTTCAGGTTTATCCAGTTCATTTTTTTTTTTTTTGGAAAGGCTATACTTAAGAGTATTCTTTTTCTTTCATGCTTGCCTTGAAAAAGTCATGATTAGTTTAAGTATGGTAAGAGTACTTGAGAACAACATAAAATATGTGAAAAAAAAAAAGTGAAAAGAGAGACAAGGAATCTTCAGAGAGGAGTGTCTAGAGAAAAGATAATGACCAGTTTGATGCTATAGCATGATAGAAAATATCAAACAGAGCTGATGGTAAACATCAAAGATGGGGATCTGTAGAAAACACATCTGTTCACATCTAACAACAGAGTACCTGATGAAGGTGTTGAAAGTGCAAATAATAGGATTTTATTAATTTTGTTTCTACCCAAGTTGTTTGCCCTTTTTCCCCCAGATTGATGGTAAACTTCAGATATCTGCAACAGAAGAGAACAAGGTCACATTATTTGTATCCAGATATGGCATTAAGGTTATGGACACTGGTGGACAGGTACTGTTTTATGAGTCTTATTTTCAAATGTTGATTCAAAAATATTTGGTTAATGAGGGAAGATATGTATAAGCATAAATCAGCTGTTCAGCCTGTGCTAATATGAAGCATGCAAATAAAAACTGATGCTGACAGTGTATAATAAAAGAGGCTCAGAGGTTTGAAAGAAAAAAAAAAGTTTCCTCAATACCATTTTAATATTTTTGTCTGCATATAAGTTCAGGGTTTTGTAAGCATTTTTGAAATGTAAGATGTGTTAAAAAAAAAGTGAATTTTTGCTATAAAGACATAAGTGCTAATTTGAAAACATCTTAAGCTTCAAAGCTCTACAGGCAGTGCATCATTCTCAATGTTTCTTCCATTGTTGGAATGTTTCCTGGAACACACTTTGTGTGATGGAGCGCAGTTCTCTCATCACATTGTAGCCATGCGGAACCCGACAAATCCCAGTGTGACGTCAGAGTTGGTCACATGAGCAAAGAAAAAAAGGAGGCATGGCAGGAAGGAGAAACAATCCTGCGTGCAAGAAGAGAGTGGATAGAATTTCCAAAAAGACTTATGACAGGTGAAAGTGAGAGCTGTATTATGGAATTGATACCAACAGAGAGAAGTATCGAAAGCGAGTGAAACCTGAAAAGTGACAGACAGGAGAACAAAGTTGCTGGAGCATACATCTGAAGAGTTATTTACATTCATCTGTGATATCTGTTGATCTGTGGTGGTCTTATCTATTGGAACTCTACTTAGTGGGCACTCTGGGTGCAGAGATGAGAGTGTCTACACTCTCACTCCGGCTGGTGGAACAGTTAAATATACCTGGGTCTTTGCCTTCAGCAGGACTCCCACATTTTCTGATCCAACACCACAGGGTCCTGTTACAGCATTTTCCTGAATCTCCTCAATGATTTGGAAATAATGTCCTTTCGAATTGGTTTCTGTTGGGAAAGAGGAAAAAGTGTGCTGAGATTAAGTCCAGAGAAAAGGGTGGATGGGGCACAATGGATGTTCTGATGTGCCATATGAGGAGCAATGCGTGAGCTAGAGCATTATCGTGGTGCAACTTATAAGTCTGGTTTTCCCACAGTGCAGGCCTCTTCCTCCACACAGCATCCTTCAAATGTGCTTAAACCTCCTGGTACAACTGTTTGTTTACCATATGACCATGTGTTACAAGTTCATAGTGAACAATGTCTTTACAATAAAAAAAAACATGACCAACATCTTTATCTTTGACTGACTCATGCATGCTTTTTTTTTTTTTTGATCAAGGAGACCCTTTCTCTACTCACAGTGAAGACTGCATCTTGGTTTCTACATCACAGCCAAAAACCCATGTCTCATCTCCTGTTGTGATATTCTTCATAAGGTTTCCATGTCCTTGCTTTTTTGGAATTGTCATAGACTTCATAATGCTGCACTGGTAAAATGGGCATTGATTGGGCACATGGGATCCAAGAGACCTTGATTTTGCAGATGACATAACTCTTATCAGTGATAATGTGAAATCAGTGCAAGTAAAAACAGATACCCTGTCTTCACTCGCTAGTAAAATAGGACTTGAAATTAACAAGGATTAAACAAAAATAATTAAACTTCTCCTTAACTATGAAGGACAAATATACTTAGAAGGAACAGCTGTTGAAGAAGTAAACCATTTTGCATATCTCGGCAGCTACATAGACCAGAATGGGCGACACCAGAAAGGAAGTTCGAATTCGAATTGCAAAAGCAGCATTGACCTTCAAGAATCTTGAGAACATGTGCCATTCAAAGCACAAAAACAAAGTTAACTCTTCCCTTGCCTTTGGTCACTTTATCGACATTTCCGGTTTTCTGATGCTTACCAATGGTCGATACAGCGATCATTGGTTTGTTTCAATAAAACAACCGGTGTAACATTTAGATTGTACATATTTCGTCCACGATTCCGGTGACACTTTTCAAAATGGTGAAAGAGTGCCTAGTTACGAACAATGCTGAGCGAGAAAAAGGAAGAGAAAGACCGAAATTTTTCAATTTTTGATGATGTAGATAGGGGTATGGACATGGCCTGTGACCACCCCACTGCTCTTGAATGTATCCCAAGTAGATCTAGACATATTAGATGAGTAGTAGTTAGAAGGTTATTTCAGACATTAATTTAGCAAGAATGCAATATAGAATCAGAATATGAGATCGACAAGTAGATTTACACATCTCTGATGGTAAGTAGTGTATATCTAGACCTAGCCGATGGTGAGCTGGGCACAATCAGTGTCTAAAAACATCATATTACTTCTTTTTTCCTAAAAAACTCTGCATTTATGAAATTTTTATACATTGAGTTATACTTTGAAACATAATAAGTACCCGGAAGTACATGTAAATACTATTTTCCATTCCATTTTACAACTATACCCCCTAACATATCAAGACCCATGCTTTTACTCTGGTAAGCAACTGAATGTCCGCTTTTCTTACTGTGGCACGGGAAGAGTTAAGATTCTTCAATTCAAATGTAATATCCACCCTCATTTATGCATGTGAAAGCTGGAAACCAACTAAAGAAATAGACAAGAAATTAGACTCTTTTGAAAACAAATGCCACAGGAAAATACTCTGTATAAAGTGGGACGAATTCAAGAACAGCGCAGAGGTAAGACAGATGAGCAAACAACAACCTGTCTCATGGGTGATCAGAAAAAAAAAATGGACATACGAGAGTCATACCGAAAGTCATGAGGAAAAACTTTTTAAAAATCAGAATTTATAGATAGAGAAAATATAAATGCATCACCTTTATCTGCATCCTTTTCTTCACTTGTCAACATAATCTCCATTTCTCTGCTCACATTTTTCCCATCGCTCTCATTCATTCATTCATTTGCATGTCCCTTGCGGAACTTTGCCTCCCAAACAGCACTCCTGTAGGCCTCTCGGTTGTGAGCAAGATGGCCTGCAGCTGTTGCATCCATTTCCAGATCGTCAACGATGTCTTGCAGCCATCTTCATCTTGGTCTTCCTCTTTTTCTTTTTCCCATTATGTATCCTTCCAATTCTCTAAATTATGACATTTAATGTGTCAAAAATATTTAAGTTTTATCTCTTTAATCCTCTTCACTAGCCAGCCTTCTTCAATATTAAGCTCTTGTAGTATAGATATATTTGTTCTTTTTTGTGTCCACGATATTTGGAGAACTCTTCTGTAGCATTTACATTCAAAGGCATTTATGTGTTTCTCAGCTGTTTTGTTAAGTGTCCAGGTCTCACAGGCATATGTTGCGATGGGAAAGATGCATGCCCTTAAAAATCTTATTTTTGTGGTTCTGTCCCATCGCTCTGCATGTTTGAAATACCCTCCCAGTAGAATTCCATTCCAGCTGACCGATGGCACAGATGCACTGCTTTCTGGATGTTCTCTCCTGTGGTACCCAGTGGGCACAAACTTTTCTATAGCCTAGGGTACTGCATTGTGTCCTATTCCAAGATTTACAGCGATTTCAGATACTGTGACACGTTGCATTTCGTGGAGGCAGTTCGAGGGCGACCACTGCGAGGCATATCTTGGATGTTTGTGTTTCCATCTTTGAAATGTTTCACCCACCTCCTAACACTGCTAGCATCCATACACACATCTCCATAACCAAGTTGAAGTCTTTGGTGAACGTCAGCAGCAGGGATTTCCTCTTTAATGAGGAATTCAATAACAGCATGTTGACGAAATGAAACTTCAGCACCCTCCATTTTGTTTGTGCTCTGCGTGGTCACGTGACACATGATGGTGACATCTTGTGACCTCTACATGAAGTGCAAAGGATGGAGTTAAGTTGATCCATTTAATTTTCTCTATCTGTAAATTCTGATTTTTAAAAAATTTTTGCTCACGACTTTCGGTATGACCCTCCTATATAGTTCATGTGATGAGAAGGAACAATCAGAGGATCCCCAAATAAGCTATCAAGTGGAACACAACAGGCCGAAGAAAAAGAGATCAACCACATGAAACTCTAAAGAGAACATTATTAAGAGAGGCCAGTTCAATCCCTTGATGTGATTGAAAAACTCACTGAAGACAGGAAATCTTGGCGAACTACCATGTGACATTCAGCGACATGGGAAGGCTGTAAGATATGTTATACAAAGTGATTCAGTAGTTATTTTTAATTATAAAACTAAAAAAAAAAATCTCAGAAATAAAATGAATTATCTGAAAAATGTACCTGTGAGAAAATCACTTTAAAACTAGGCTTGTGATCTGAGTTAGCTTTGAGTGTTTGGTAACTAAATAAAATTACATTTTTATAATTATGCTGCATTTTATAGGCTGATTTAATGACAATTTATTTTCAGCTAAGTTTTCTCTTCATGAATTAACATGTAATAAATAACTACATTGAGTTTCTTTATATTGTTTAATGTGTGAAAAGGATGTTAGACATAAGAAACTTTTTAATTTCAGATTTTATTCATGTCTTGAATGTTTGCATTGGAGTGAAAGTTGAAAGATAAAGGGCAGACAGTCATGTTAGATCTGCATGCCCAGTTATTCACACTTTTAAATTAAATATTGTTTGTTGTTCCTTGTAGTAATGTTACAAGAATTATTGAAGAGTTTTACTTATTTCAGGGTAATCGTAATATATTCTTCACATAAATGCAGTTTTGTTTTCCCTCCCTACAATAAGTTTTAAATTTGGTTACAGGAAGTTTTACAGCGGCATCCACTACATACAATAGCACAGCTTATCCAGTACAATGATGGCTTCAGTCATCAGAACATTGCTGTCAAAGTTGGTCAGGTGGGAAAACATGTGTACCAGTGCTATGTTTTCCAGTGCCATAATGAGGTAAGTTAATGAGCTTCATCTTGCAATATTATTATTTTTTTTTTTTTAGCTTTATATCTAATGTTTTATTCCTAGCCAGCTTCACTTAAATAAGGTTATGAAGGAAAAAAAAATGGCAGAAATTTTATTTGGAAAATTTTACCATTTTCTAAACTTATTAGAATAAATCTTTAAAAAAAATTTGGTACATTACATGAAGAAATAAATGATATGTATATTAATTATGTGATATTTCCATCACAACATGTATCCTTTTATTGCCTGGTACTTCTTTGGTGTTGATTAATATCATTTACAGTTCTTGAGTTCCGTCAAAACATGACATTTTTTGCTGACTCTTTGGCTGCTATTGACGCATTCAGAACTGTTTTGCCATATCACTGCTACGGACGTATTAATGTGTTTAAAGATTTCCATGCTTATGGTGCTAATGATGTGTTAACACATTCTGTTTTTTTAATAGTCGCTGCTTTAAACTGCTATAGTTGTTCAGCAAAGGAGGAATTACAGTGGCTATTTTTAGTTCTATGTTATCTAGTTTCAGCAAACGAGTTGGTACCTTTGCTTTTTTTGTTTTTGTGATGGAAGGGAGGGGGTAGGTCCAGTGATCAGTATCGTACATATGTTCATTACATTCCAGTGTTCATCTTATATTATGCACTATATTGGTATTTCATGATATTATAGAGAAGACCATCTTGAAAGGGTATATAATGGGAAAAAGAAAGAGAGAAAGACCAAAGCGAAAATGGCTGCAAGACATCGTTGATAATCTGCAGATGGATGCATCACCAGCAGGCCATCTTGCTCACAACCAAGAGGTCTGCAAGAGTGCTATTAGGGAGGCAAAGTTCCGCAAGTAACATGCAAATGAATGAATGAATTGGTATTTCATATTCATGTTGCATTTAGTATATTGTAAAATATTTATTATACCATGGCTAGAGGCCAGAAAACAAATTTATATAGAAACTCTTACAAGTTCTTACAAAAGGCATTGATGAAATTGTCAGGACAAAATTGAAATATGTAGTTCTGTCAGTGAATCAGATAATCAGAGCACTTATACCCTGACATGAGGATTGATGGATGGCAAGAATGAAAGGGTTGAAAATAAATGAATTCTTGTTGAAAAATTGTTTGCTTTGATCAGTGTTTACTGGAATTATGTCCCTGACAGCTTCTTATTAGTTTTGAGAATGTTGCATTTCTCAGACGGTAGCCTGTGGTAATTCCTTTTTCAGAAGCATTTTCTATCATTAGAATTATCAATAATGAAGGAAAAGGGCCCATTGAAAAAAAAAGTATTCTATGTGTGCAAAAAATAAAAGATAGCAGGAAACAAGATATGCATTCAAAGACTGTGATGTCACATTTTGTTTTATGCAATGTTCTGGAACATTGCACACACAAAAATAGTATTGATAAAAGTGGTTTTTTTTTATTTTATGAAAAACTTATTCACTGAAGAAATTTTAGCCATCAAGAAGATAAACAGTAATATGTGGCATGAATGGAGAAAAATAATCAGAAAGAATTGGGATAAGCCTTGAATTTTCAGACAACATAAAAATGTATTCAGCACCTGGAGAAAGCCTGCAAGTGGAAGTATGCAGCACAGCAGGTCATGGAACATGGGATGAACATAGCAGTGAAAAGATTAATGTTGAGTTTAATGTTTAAAAAAATCAGTTATAACCGTAAGGATGAGATAGTCAAATTTCCTTGATTTGTCGTGAGGAGACAGAAGTAAAGAACTTGGCACTCAGTCAAAAGAAGGGGAGCTTGAAAAAAACAGCTGAATCTGCTGCCATAGGAAGGTAATGGATGTATTACATTTTATACTCTTTTAGGTTTCATTCATATCATTAACTGACTGCATTATACAAGAGGTTGCAGAATTTGCTTGAAATTTTTGCGTTACAGACTAGTTTCATTTACTTATGTTTGAGCTACATTTTGAAGCTAACTAGTGTTAACTCTTTGGCAACAGGACCAAGCTCAGGCAATCTGCAACTGTGTGCGAAGAATTTTTGATGCCATCACAGCCAAATCCTGACATCAAGCTTTAGATTTGATTTGAATTGTGCAGGTCAAAAAAAGCTACATCTTTGTTAGCTTCAGGGAGCATGAATTCTGTGACATTAAACTTTGTTTATGTTCTTTACTGGAATAGCTGCAATAATTTTGGAAGTGAAGTTAACCCACAGAACCTGAATATTATATTTCTACCAAGCTAAAAATCTTGAGCACACTGAAAAATGGGTGGAGAATGGTACAGCCATGCCCAGAGATCAAATATTTATTCTCTGACCTTGAATTCTAGATCAGGGTAACATTTTTTTTTTTAGCCTTGGAAAATGGAAAATATTTGGGGATATGACCAAGGTATATTGGATTATACAGAAGGGAGTGGATAAAGGAAAAACAGGATGTATGCAGCATTTGGAGCTTAACCCAAGTCAGAGCTGTGAAATATATAAAAAAAAAAAAAAAGAAACATTTTAAATGGAGAGTAATACTTTCCTGATCAATTTTGATATATTTGTGTGATTCCCAGTATTGAAGATCCAGTACAGCCAAGATCTCACCTTAGTGAGATTTCAAGAAATGAGTTTTTTTTTTTTCTTTTGTGGAAATTCAGATTCAAAGGATTAACAAAACTCTATTACTTATGTATAACTAAATTATGACACAATGTGAAATCTGTACAAGGTATTGAAAGTTTGATTGGGTGATTGAATGACCTTTAAAAAAAAAAAAGTCAGACTGGAGTCTTTTCTTCTTCGTACGCACACCAACGATTTCTTTGTGGTACCCTGATTTTTATGATGTGCCTTTTGGCTGGGTACCTCTGATTTCAGCACCTTTCCTTGCTAGAGCAGACTGGTCTTGCTTGATTTCCATGAAGACAGTGGTGTAGGCTGGCTTGGTCAAAACTTTGTTTTCCAGCCTCTGGTGGCTTTATTTTAAACCCCTTTTCCACGTCAGATCTAGCATGCACCACTGGCTGCCAGATGGCTTTGAGACAGTTCCACAGAGACACTGACTTTGGGATGAGGAATTTTATATGCATCAACGATATCCATTCCCCACCACCTATAGTCTGCTGGCTGTTTTATTTACATCAATCTGATAGCCATTGTTGTAAAGACTCATAGGCTTGTCACGTCCTGGATTCATTGGTTTCACACCAGATTTTCCTCATCCCTGCTAGCGATCTCCATGTCCCCATCTGTCCACCAACTTGACATTACATTTGTCAAAAATAACAATTATAATTAGTGTTGATTACTACAGGTTTCTAGGCTATAGAAGTAGGTCAGAGTTTTTAAGCAAACATATCTGTGTTCCCTGTCTCACAAAGACTCTGTTAAGATAAGTGTGTTCTTAACAAGACCGATAGGAGTGATTGAAATAGTTTTTCATAAATCATTAGGTTGAAAGTAAACTGAAGTCACAAAATAGGGACCGGAATATGAAATGAAAGTCAGGGCAGTGAACCCTGTCAACCTAAAGATAAAAGTATGAATCATGAACCACCGTCACTGCACATGGTTAAACCATAAGTGCTCTACTGCCTAGTTAGCAGTTGACTAGAAACTGTCAACTAGTGTCGCTATCAGGACAAACTCCGTAGCTAGCAGTGTCATTCCTCTTCCTTCTCTGAGTGTTAAGCCTGGTACCCAGTTTTTCTTGAGGCTGGGTGAACTCTGGGAATGTTATTTTGCAAACAACTGTCTGACAGCCACTGTGGTGAGTGGAAATTGAAACTAGGTTGCCTGGTCAACAAGCGAGTGTCTAATTTGCTACACTAGTGCGGCTCCCCAACCTAGATTCTTATGAGCTGTGAAAATAACCATTCACATGTCTCCCCAGTTGCTACTTGCTACTATTTAATTCTTTTAATGCAGTATATATAACTGACGGCAAAATTAGTATTTGAGAATGAGAAAACTATATATAGCGTTTGTATTTAATACCTTCTGTTGAATGTGTAGAAAAGAAGATGTAAGATAAAAATGTTATCATTTTGTAACTTTTTTTATCTTTATTAAGTATATAGTAATATTGTATATCAAATTACTGTTGAATATACTTACATATCTTACATCCTTCCCATGCCATTAAACGTTACATAGGGTTCACATGGTAGTTTGCCAAGATTTCCTGTTTTTAGCGAGCTTTTCAACCTCATCGAGGGATGTTATTCCCACTAAACTGGCTTCTCTTAACAATGTCCTCTTTAGAGTTTCATGTGTGAAAAAATATACATATTCATGTATATGTTTAATACATGTGAGGGAATAAATTAATGTTAATGAGCTTGAGAATTGCTACATACAGTAATATGGGACACTGGAACCACATGGTTTGAACTTTAAATTCAGCTGTACCTTACCTTTACTTTCTCCACAATCATATTTCCTCTAACCTAAGTTCTCTTCTACTCTTTCCTCATCTGCAGCTGATGTTCCAGAACCTTCATTGCACTATATTACAAACTCTCTACCCCAAACACATTCATCTGTTTCATCAACCCTTTTCTTGGCTTGACAACCATCACATCCCTCTCTCTTTTTCCCTTTCCCCACAAACCCCTTCTTTACCTCCAGCCAGTCAGACTAGCATCACACCACATCTTTATTTAAACATTCACAATACTTACCACATGCACTCTCAGATACAGCTTCTTGCAAGTCGCAGTTAGTGCTTCCATTTTTCCATTATTTTTTTTCCATGTTTATTTGTTGTATATCATTGATGTGGATTTATATCTTCTCATCTTTTTTCTGTTTCTTTGTCTTTATATTTTTTTATGATTAAGATGTAAACTGAAATGTTACAACTGTGTGCTTGTTAATAAAACTGTTCCAACTTTTGTTTCAGTGTCTTAACATTTTGTTATTACTGCTTTACTGCAATGACTTTGTGTATATGTATATATTTAGTTTTGCATATGCTTATACCAGAAAACTTGTCATGTGCCACTAAATAATGTTTAGAATTGCAGAGCAGAATGTAAGAGGAGCCCATGTGCTTTTTTTTTTCAGAATTCAAACTAAATCTTATTTTGTTTGGCTCTTATGCTAGTATTTTAACATTCACATTTATCACTTGTTTTGTGTCCCCACTGATTTATTTTGAAAAGTATACATTAGAAATTGTATCTAACTGTCACAAATTTGATGATATCTAGGTGTAGTATAGACTTTGTGATGGTATGATACTGGGCAAAATGTGAAATTCACAAGAATGTGCTCAGAAAACATGCTGGTAAATTTTTTGATGTTTTGTGTGGCTGCATGTTTCATGATGTTCACAGATCTGCACAGATGATGAAAGATTCAACTTATTTAACCTGAAAAGTGGAATTTATTATATTTGTTTTAATAAGAAGGGGAGGTGAAGAAATCTAATTATGGCTAGGAATGTGTTGATATGAACTCACTCAGTCATTTGCATGTCCCTTGTGGAATCCTGCCTCCATAATAGCTCCCTTGTAGGCCTCTTGGTTGCAAGCAAGATGCCCTGCTGCTGATGCATCCAATTGCAGATTATCAACATCTCACAGCTATCTTCACCTTGGTATTCCTCTCTTTTTCCAATTATGTACCCTTCCAAGACAGTCTTCTCTGAATTCTCATGACGTTTAATGTGTCCAAAATATTTAAGTTTTCTCTGTTTAATCTTCTTTACTAGCCAGCCTTCTTCAGTATTAAATTCTTATAGTATGGATAGTGTTCTTTTTTGTGTCCATGATATTTGAAGGACTCTCCTGTAGCATTTACATTCAAAGGCATTTATGGGTTTCTCAGCTGTTTTGTTAAGTGTCCAGGCCTCACAGGCATATGTTGTGATGGGAAAGATCTTACATCCTTACCATGCTGTTAAACATCACTTAGGGCTCGCAAGGTAGTTCGCAAAGTTTTCCTGTCTTTGGTGGGCTTTTCAACCACATCAAGAGATTTTATGCCTACTAATTTGGCCTCTCTTAACAATGTTCTTTCTTAACAGGGAAAGATGCATGTCCTTGAAAATCTTATTTTGATATGAACTATTGATGAAAATTTCAAATGTGCTGGTGACTCAGTATAATGCAGTCTTGGTGTCCAAAAAAATTTGACTGTGTTGTAATAACTTGGCATTGTAAACAAAACTTCTTTCTGTCATATAAGCAATTCTTATCACATGGTGCTGTTTATCAGCTTACCATTCTGCTTTATCCCAAGCACTTCTAATTAATTAGATTACACTTTTTTTTTTGGGGGGGGGGAGGGTGGGGGTTGTTATTTTGTTCTCATTTGAATTAAAGTTTACCACAGTGCATCACTTTTGAATTTACTAACTAGCAAACTTTAAATGTATTATGTGATAACAATCTTGTTTATTCAGTCAAAATCACATCTTATATATCAAAAGAATGTAAGACAATTTAAGAGACAATTTACAGAAGTAAGTGGTTTTGACCTGTATGCAGTTTAATTCTGTAGCCTACAGTAAAATAAAATAAAAGCAGTAGAATATGAAGAACTGATGTTAAACTGGGGTCCGCAGGCTCTCTGTGTTGTATGCAGATCCATGTTCCATTAAAATATGCTGCATAGAGTCAGCGGTGTATGTATACAAGAAGAGAAACATGTCTTGGCATCAGTGTAACCGGTTTTTAACATTCTTTTCATATTTATTTCATTTATGTTACATATTTTGCAAAATGACATAAATTCTGTTTTACATACCCTAGAAAACTGCTTTACAAAAAATTCTTTTATAGATATGTGTGTTGATGTAGAAAAATATAGTTTGTTGATGTCTACTTCATACTTAATTTTTATTTAGTTTTATTTTTTTTTTACCTTGTAAAAGTGGGTAAAATTGGTTGTGTTATTAATAATAAACTTTTTAAGTTTGTAACATGTATTCCAAGTTATTTATGACCTTATCGTGAACTCACTGAGGCTTCATTATATGAAAATGTGACTAATTTGTTCAGAGACAAGAAACAATTCAGAGATGCAGTTAATTTTTCTTTCACTTCTTAATTGGGTCAGTACTGAAACAACTTTATGGAAATAAGTTTGTCACTTGCCTACAACTCTTCCCTGGCTTGTGTATGTTTGACAGTAAAGATATGGATTATCTTCAGACTTGGAGTTTTTAGACTTAATTGCTTTTTTTTCCTAATTCAGGTATGGTTTCTTTTAAAAACTGACACAAAATGACCATGCCAGAATGAAATTCAAACACGAGAATATATACTTTTGAAAACAAATGTCTACAGATTTGGCTTAAGGACTTGGATCTGAAACAGAAGCTTCTGAGATGAGTAAAAAAAAGAAAACCTGGACAATTTTGATGCATGTGATTAATGCATTAAAAATTTCTGTGATTTTTAGTGCAGTATCTGATTGTGTTAATTAGAGAATGCAGCTGCAGTGAACCTTGAAAAATTGTAAAGTATTTGAGCACAAGCCTCTGTTTGCCAGATTGTTATCTAAAATCACAATACACAGCAAATGTAACTGTTTCCATCCGCGCCAGCCCCAAAAGGTCTGCTCTGGTATATGCTGCTCCCAACGACCCAGCCCTATAAGGTTTCAGAGTTTTCTTTCGTTGAAAACTCGATGTAACTTTTCATTTAACCAGTCAGAGCTCTTCAGAATCCAAAGTTTAACTACTGTTTTTCAACATGACTGATAAAGGGAGAAATGTTGTATCACGACAGGAGTGTAAAATTCAAGTTTTTTTCAAGATCGAGTAGTAGTATGGTCACACTGACCAATTAGACCTATCTTACTATATATGTTTCTCATAGCTGTAGACCTGTTAGATTTACTGGATGTCAAAAACATCCATAAGTATTGATTTTTCTCTGTTGAAATTTGAATGACTACATATTTTATATTGGATTATGATACAATTAAGGTAAGTATAAAGTAGATTTTATTGCTCAGCCCTAAAAAAATTTTTTTAGCGCCCAAAAATCATTCCATTGTTTCACACCAGTTGTGTTTTTTTTCTTTTCTTTTTTTTTTAATGACAGGTAACTTCATTTATGGAATCTTCATTCATTTCCACTTATTTTAACATGTGGTACACAAGTGGTGATTATGGAATTAATTCGGTACAATAACTTTCACACAGGGACCCAACGTCCCCAAAATATCTGCGTCGTTAGGAAATTAAGGAACGTTTTGGACATAACGGGGGTGGAAAGCAAATTTAACTCTTTCCGCGCGGGAGGAAAAAAATGGATGTACCGTTGCGTGCGGGACAAAATGCGCGGGTGTTTAGAATATTGGTGAAAATTGACAGGTATAGTTGAAAAATTGAATTTAAAATGCTATTTCCATGTTTAAAAAGTACTAAATATACATTAAACAAAAGGTAAATGGATGAAGTTTCCAGAAATTTATACTGGTGAGAAAATTAGACAAATTATTAGGGCCCCCCCCCCCAAAAAAAAAAATCTCCAAAACACTAAACTAATGGTTGTCTACTTACCAAGAGCTGTAAATATCCACTTGTTACACACAAATTGAAGATACAATGAATTCCTTCCAAGAATTATCACTTTTTACACAAATTGAAAAAAAAAAAAAAAACAGAACCAGAAGAATAAAAGTAGCAAGAAAAGATCAAAGAAGCAGAACAAAGTTTGGTCTTATTCAGTTTGAGAACAATCTCCTTGAAGAATGGGGTGGTCCTGAAAAGGACCTGGTTATGGTGCAGACTAAAGTGATGACTGACCTGGTCAGGAATTATTTGGCAGCTTTCTTCAGGGTCTTCTGATAAAGAGCTGCTAAGAGCTGCTGCTGACTGGGTGGCCCTGTTACTGACTGATAAAAGGTTGCTGCTGACTGGGTGGCCCTTTTACTGACTGATAAAAGGCTGCTGATGACTGGGTGGCCCTTTTACTGACTGATAAAAGGCTGCTGCTGACTGGGTGGCCCTTTTACTGACTGATAAAAGACTGCTGCTGACTGGGTGGCCTGGCACTGACTGATAAAAGGCTGCTGCTGACTGGGTGGCCTGGCACTGACTGATAAAAGGCTGCTGCTGACTGGGTGGCCTGGCACTGACTGATAAAAAGGCTGCTGCTGACTGGGTGGCCTAGCACTGACTGATAAAAAGGCTGCTGCTGACTGGGTGGCCTGGCACTGACTGATAAAAGGCTGCTGCTGACTGGGTGGCCTGGCACTGACTGATAAAAAGGCTGCTGCTGACTGGGTGGCCTAGCACTGACTGATAAAAAGGCTGCTGCTGACTGGGTGGCCCTGAAATTAGAAAAAAGTAAATGAATGCATATTTTGGTAGAAAAAAAAATCTGTTGATAAAAAATTTTCAGACTACCAAAAACAAACAAAATTACAAAGAACAAATAAAAGAGATATCTACTTACCAACAGAGCTGTAGATTTATGTGCAGGACTTATTATCAATGTTATAGCTGGCAGCGAGCGAGCAGACAAACAAAATATAAAAAACATTTCATATGCACAAAAAAAACATTATGTACAGAATATATTTACAAGAAATGTGGAAAAAATATTTACAGAATAACACAAAAATATTTACAGAACACATGAACACTTTACAACACACTGTCATCTGCTGTCTCCAGTCCAAGACATGGATAGGAAATAAAGACAACCAATTTGGAATGAAAAAGAGATGGCCCAAACAGAAAATGCAGACAAGCACAGGCAAATGAAGTTTGGGAATCAGTAGCATCTTGCTCAAGATGGCTGATGATAATTGAAAAAACATTCTGCTGGACACAGATGAGGTTTGTCCTGGCACCCTGTGCAGTAGAACCTTGTCCTCACTATCTTTTTGCCTTTGCCACAGTAGGCACAACGAATGAGTGAGGTACCCCCCTTCACCAGGTGACTACCTGTGTACCTGTTGTTTACTGGTGGCTTTGCTTTCCTTCCCGGTGTTATGTGGCATGACATAATAGCAGCAGGACTGGTGCTGGCGACTGCCAGGGATCTCAGGGCTTCAATGAGATGTTCCTTGAAAAAGACCAGAGATCTGTGTTCCCTGGCAGGCTCCTCACAATATAAAGATGTGAGCATTCACCTGCACAACTTCCAAAATCCAAGTGAAGATCTTTTTCCACCACTTCACAGTTTTTCTTCCATGAAAGCCATAATAGGAGACCATTTGGTCAACCTTGTCACAGCCATTCATACACTGGTTGTATGTGTGAATGACAGCAGGCTTTTCATATTCCTCCTTTTCTGGTTCATGTTCACTGACAACACGAATTCTGGTTGCTTTTCCATGTGTTGTCACAACATGGACAGGTTTCTTTTTTTCCTTTTCCCTCCAGGAGACACAAAGAAGCTTGTGTTCATCATCTGTCACATAGTACATTGGCTTTTTCAAAGGTACTGTGAGAGTTTTTAGCACCTGAGGAAAATCTTTACGCAAGACATTCAATGTGCCAGTGTAATTGTGGCCTTTGTCCTGCAAAAATGAAATCAGTGGAAGACTGGTGTAAAACCTGTCCGAATAGAAGTGATGTAAAGCTGTGAGTGGCTGCATCAGTGTATCAAAAACTTTCACTGCATTTACTTTGCTGTCAGCACTGGTAGAGCTGTACGTGGTGTTACCTCCGAAATATACCAACAGGTTGAAAACATAGCCTGTGTTGGAGTCACAAAGGCCAAATGTCTTGATATGATATTTCGACGGTTTGGTTTTATTGTACTGCTTGTGCTTCCAGCGTCCCTTGTAGCCAATTACCATCTTATCAATGCTCATCTCAGTGTGGGGGTAATAGGCTGCCTGAAATGATGCCAATACCTGATTGAGAAATGGCTCAATTTTGGACTTGCCTTCACTATCAGCTTCACCAACATGCAACATGGTGTTGTATATCAGCTGAAACCGATCCCTGGCCAACGTCTGTCCAAAAAATGCACTGTGAAACTATGATTTGGTGCTCCAATAGTCACCGATTTTGGGTTTAGGTTGAATGCTCATGGCTACTAGTGTCGACAGAAATTTATAAATTTCTGGACGATCAACAGGTACCCACTGCTGTAGTCTACTGCACTTCTTTACAGTCTCAGGTTGTCCAAGTTTCATAGCAGCATATTCATTTATGCTGCTAATGAGACTGTCCACAACATCCTCCGTGAAAAGTCCCAGGAAAAAAGTCAAAGGTGTCCTATCATTGCCAAGATTGAGCAACACACCACTGCCATCATATTCTTCAGTAGCAGTACCTACTACTTCATCTACCTGTGCTAATCTCCATGGTGATTCTGGTTCTGCATCTGCTGTTTGAGCCGCAGAAACATTCCTCTTTTGCCTTTTGGCAGGTGGAGGAGCAGACGTAGCTGTACTTGTCGACGGACGATAGTCATTGTCACTGTCTACTACACTACTATCAATGTCAGACTGAGAACCATTGTCAAGATCAGTATCACTGTCAGAATCACACCGGTCAGATTTCACGTCAGTACTAACAGTTTTCCTACCAGTTATTGTCGCTAACAACTCTCTAAAAGCTGCTGTACTCCTTCTAACAGGTCTAGAACTACGGGAGGTACATTCAGTAAAATCTGCCATGTCGAAGGGTGTGTCCACAGTTCGATATACTTGGAAAATTTGCACAAAATATCAACACAAAGCTTCGAAAGATGTCTGCTTCGCGCTCCCACGCTGAGTAGAAAGGAAGAAGGTTATTTCTGACATGCACAGTTAATTTTAAAAGTGAAAGGTGGATTGGACTGCTTTCCATAAATAAAATTGTCGAATTTTCGACCATATGGTAGCTTCAGCATACCGGACATGTCGAAAATTCGACCATACACACGGAAAGAGTTAAAGAAGGTCAGAAATCTCATAGTGAGTAACCTGTTGATTATAGTGTGTATCTTTTACATGTGGGAAGTTTCATTATTTTTATTTTTCCCTTGTCCTATTTTGTTAGCCAGTGAAAACAGGGTATCTGTTTTTCTTGCATCAAATTCACATTGTCACTTTTAAGAGCTATGTCATCTGCAAAATCAAAGTCTCTTGGGTCCCATGTAACCAATCAATGCCCATTTTACCTGTGCAACATTTTTTCATTTTGAAGTCTATGACAATTCCAAAAAGCAAGGGAGATAATATACTTCCTTGTTTCATGCCTGTTTCAATCTGGAACCATTCGCTCATTCCTCCTTCTGTGTTGACTGCATAAACATGTCCATTGTAGAGGTCCCTAATGATGTTGACAGTCTTAGATGCCATATATATATTCCATATATTCTTACAGTTCTCCTCAATGAATCTCTGTGTATGCTATCAAATGCCTCTTTAAAGTCTATGAAGTTCAGGATTCACAGGTTTTGGTTTTCAATATGTTCTTCAAGTATTATTCTTAGAGTAAAGATCTGGTCCAGACAGTTTTTCCCTTTCTGAAATCAATACACATCATAAAAAGCACCCCAAAAGAAAATATAAATGCACAAAATGCTATTAAACGCCAAAGATGAACCAGTGATACCACTCTCTTCCATTAAGAACAATTGTTGAACGATAGAAACTTGAGTAACAAATTGACACTTGACTTCAATCCATTACGCTGGAGGAAGCTACAGGAGGATAAATAACCAGTACCTACTTCCAGCTCAGTTAGCTACAAAATATTTAACGTCCCCAGCCGCTGCTGTCACTTGTGAGCATTTATTTTCTGTATCTTGATAAAAAAAATAAAAGATCCCATGAACTGACTAGTGTAAATAAACTGATCTGCTTAAACTGGCTGATAGTAAAAAAAAAAATCAGTTATTTTTCATCTTCATATCCTTTTGAGGGCGGCATTATTATACTGTTCAAAAAAAGAAATGCAACAAATATGATGTTGTGATTTAAACTGAAGTTTGCTGATCAAACAAGGGCAAATTGCCTGAAACGTTCACTTGGACATCAACTTCACATGCTGACCTGAACTGTACTCAGCAGATGATTCACGAGCACAGAAAAGCGACACTAGTCGAAACACCATTTGTGACAATAACTCATGACAGGTTCACGAGAATCCTGTGAAACTTACTGAACATTAAACTCACTGACCATGTTATTGAATGCCTATAAAAGATTGACTCACTTCGAATCAATTCATTTGAAAATTCTATGCGCAAGTATGGCTCATCTCACTACAGAACAAGGAATCATCATCACTGGACGTTTAAAGACTGGACAGTCACAAAGTGTAGTGGCCAGATAATTGAATGTGATTAGAAGCACCATTAGTCACCTTTAAAGATGATTTCAAGAAACTGGCTCAGATGTAGACCCGGCTGCACAGCAGAAGACCCATAGTCACAACTCCTGCTTCATAAGGCTGTATCACACCAGGAATCAATTTGCGTCTATGTCCTCAACAGTCCAGTCACTGAAAGCAGCCTATCAAATTTCAGATCAAATGGTCAGGAACCGGATGCATGATGCTGGTCTTTGGGCTAGAAAATCCTACAGAGGTCCTGTTCTTACAGACTGGCATCGCCAGAACTGACTGCAGTGGGTGAACCAGCATCGTCAATGGACTGTTGCGAGTGATTGGAGAAGGGTTTGGTTTAGTGACGAATCATTCTTTCTGTTCCAGTGACACAATAGAGAAGTGTTTACCTCAGAGTCCATGAGCCCAGAACTGCGTGGATGAGGCATCTCCACATGGTGGTGGAGGTGTACTGGTGTGGAGGATGATCAACTTCATGGGAAGAAGTGACCTGGTACAAATTGAAGGACACCTGAATGCCCAATGATAATGTCGCTGAAATTCTTCGTCCCTATGTCCTTCCACTTCTGGGTGCACCAGGGTCAATTTTTAAGCAGGATAATGATCAGCCTCATGTGGCACAATTCACCACCCGGTTCCTCACTGACAACAATGTCCAGACCATTCCATGGCCATCCATGTCATCAGACATGAACCCAATAGAACACTTATGGGATGAACCCAACAGCGAGATGTAGTGCCAGCCTATCTCCGACAGTTGTCTCTTGCACTGCGGGAAGAGTGGGCAGCCACCCCACAACAGATCCAATGGCTAATCCATGTTAAGGAGATGTCGTTCTCTGATGCAGGCCAGAGGAGGCCATACACCTTACTGAAATGGAGGCTTCAGTCGCAAAAGAATAAAAGTCCAAACCAAATTTAATGAATATCATTTCATTGTTAAAGTCTTAAAATTTCTTCAGATTGAAACATTAATTCCGTAAAATAAAATTTTGATACAAGTTTGAAATTTGATGTCCTTTAAGAATGCAATAATGTTGCAATTCTTTTTTGAACAATATACATTATAATGGGTTAATAAAATAGAAGTTACTTTTATCTGTCAATGATTAGTGCTTGAATGTTTATTCATTTATTTGTATTATACAAAACTGTTATTAACTAACTGGAATAATGTAATATGTGGCAAGAGGTTATTAATATTGTTTATGTATTAGAATGTAGTTGGCAGAAAAGCAGATGAAGTCAGTGACAGCAATTACTGAGGAAAGACGCTGGTGATGGTTGGGACATGTGCTCCGGATGACTGACAACTCACTACCAAAAATAGCACTAAGATGGACACCACAGGGGAACAGAAGTAAGGGTAAACCAAAGGAGACATGGAGAAGAACAACAAAGAGGATGTTGAGCAATAGAGGGCTTACTTAGGCAAGAGCGGAAAAAAAGGCAAAGGACAAGCGTTTGTGGAAAACCCTTGTCAAAGCCCCATGTGCCTTTTTTGAACCTTCAAATAGATTAGAATGTAACGCTGAGGTGCTATTTTTGCTTTATAGAACAATATTAAGGTGCTTGAAAACAAATGTAACATTTTCGTTAATATGCAATTAATTTGTGATGAAAAATTTTAATCATGGTTAATTGCATTTAAATTTTTAAATTGAACAACAGCCCAATAAAAAATATTAACTCTTTTTATTTGTGAAATCCTTTTCCAAACATTTTTTGAGCAGTTTCTCACAACCTATTCTCCTTTATTTGGGTGGCATAATCAACCTCAGAAACAAGTTTTGGATTACATGGTCTAGTATATACATTTGCATCTTCTGTCTTCAGTTTTTGGTTAATATTATTCTCACCTCAAATGATACAACACCCTTACATAGAATTGCTCTGCATTTGTTCTAACCTTTCAATGCTTCTTTCTTGTTCATGTGGATGATGTTTCTTAGATGACTTAACAAATATTTTTGCATCTTAGTTTTGCTTTACATTATGGCCACCTGAATGTATATTCCTGAAGATACAGTTGTCATCCATTTTTGATGCATGTCACAACCATCTGACGTCTATGCTGTTAAGAGCTGCAAGTTTCACACCCAGCAGCACCTAATAGTTACTTTGTGTTGCCATTCAGTGTCCTTAGGCAGGGAGTGCAAATGGTAACTGTTTCTTTTACCATGTTGTCAGTATGCTGGTCGTACAAGGGAGTGTTAAGCTTTAATTAAAGTCTGATAAATCATTATTAGCGTAAATCATTTCATCAATATTTTTGTACTTTCTGTCCCCTAATGCACACACTGTAGTTGTGCCTTCTAATTGTCTATACATCCTATATCCATCCCGTGCCGTTAAACGTCACATAGGTGTCACATGTTTTCTGCGAGCTTTTCAGCCTCATCAAGGGATGTTATTCCCACTAACCTGGCCTCTCTTAACAATGTCCTCTCTTTATTTTTCCTGTTTTCAGCAAGCTTTTCAATTTCATCAATGGATTTTATGCCTACTAATTTGGCCTCTCTTAATAATGTCCTCTTTAGAGTTTCATGTGGTCAACCCTTTTTCTTCATCTTCTTGTGTTCCACTTGATAGCTTGTTTTGAGATTCTGTTTTTTCTCATCATGTGACCGATGTATATGTCATCTCCTTTTTCTGATCATCGTTGAGACAGGTGGTTGTTCACTCATCTGCCTTATTGCAGCATTGTTCTTAAAGTCATTCCATTTTATACCATGTATTTTTCTTAGCCATTTGTTTTCAAAAGAGTCTAATTTGTTGTCTATTTCTGTAATTGTTTTCCAGCTTTCGCATGCATAAACGAGAGTGATATCACATTTGAATTGAATAATCTTAACTTTGTTTTTGTGCTTATAACTTTTGATGACCATATTTTCTCAAGATTCTTGAAGGCCAGTACTGCTTTTGCAATTCTAACTTCCTTGCTGGTGTCACCAACCTGGTCTATACATATCATCCTTACATCCTTCCCCTGCAGTTAAATGTCACATAGGGCTCACATGATTGATTGCCAAAATTTCCTGTTTTTGGTGAGCTTTTCAACCTTATCAAGAAATATTATTCCCACTAAGCTGGCCTCTCTTAACAATGTCCTCTTTAGAGTTTCACATGGTCGACCACTTCTTCTTTGGCCTTGTGTTCCACTTGATAGTTTGTTCTGGGATTCTCTGGTTGTTTCTTCTCATCACGTGACCAACATATGTCCATCTTCTTTTTCTGATCACCCATGAGACAGGTTGCTGTTTGCTCTGTGTTGTTCTTGAATTCATTCCACTTTATACAAAGTATTTTCCTTAGGCATTTGTTTTCAAAAGAGTCTAATTTCTCGTCTATTTCTTTAGTTGTTTTCCAACTTTCGCATGCATAAATGAGGGTGGATATTACATTTGAACTGAAGAATCTTAACTTTGTTTTTGTGCTTATAACTTTTGAATGCCATATATTCTCAAGATTCTTGAAGGTCAATGCTGCGTTTGCAATTTGAATTCGAACTTCCTTTCTGATGTCATCAACCTGGTCTATGTAGCTGCCGAGATATGCAAACTGGTTTACTTCTTCAGCAGCTGTTCCTTCTATGTATATTTTTCCTTCATGATTAATGAGAAGTTTCATTATTTTTGTTTTTTCCTTGTTAATTTAAAGTCCTATTTAACTAGGCATTGAAGACAGGGTATCTGTTTTTACTTGCACTGATTTCACATTGTCACTGATAAGAGCTATGACATCTGCAAAATCAAGGTCTCTTGGGTCCCATGTAACCAATCAATCCCGTTTTACCAGTGCAACATTTTTTCATTTTGAAGTCTATGACAATTCCAAAAAGCAAGGGAGATAATATACATCCTTGTTTCATGCCTGTTTTAATCTGGAACCATTCGCTCCTCATTCCTCCTTCTGTGTTGACTGCATAAACATGTCCATTGTCATTCATTCATTTCATTCCTTTGCATGTCCCTTGCGGAACTTTGCCTCCCAAACAGCACTCCTGTAGGCCTCTCGGTTGTGAGCAAGATGGCCTGCTGCTGCTGCATCCAATGTCCATTGTAGAGGTCCCTAATGATGTTGACAATCTTAGATGCCATATATATATTCCATATATTCTTAGTTTTCCACATTGAATCTCTGTGTATGCTATCAAATGCCATTTTAAAGTTTATGAAGTTCAGGATTAACAGGTTTTGGTTTTCAATATGTTCTTCAAGTATTATTCTTAGAATAAAGATCTGGTCCAAACAGCTTCTCCTTTTTAGAAATCCTGCCTGTTCTTCTCTTATTGCAGCATCCACTGTATCTTTAATTCTATTCAGAATAACTTTGCAAAATAATTTTGACACTACTAGAAAGGTTACTCCTTTCCAGTTATTGCAGTCACTGAGGTTGCCTTTTTTCCATTTAGAAGGGACCTTTTCTTCTTTCCAAACTTTATTAAACATTCTCTGTAGTTGGCTCATGTTGTCACTGTTAATAGCTTTTAACATTTTGGCTGTTATTTCATCTTCACCTGCAGCTTTGTAATTTCATCTAGGTTGATATTTAGTTGTGGAACTGTTAAGTCAGTTTCAAGGTCTATCAATTCTTTTGGATATGGTCAATTAAGTATTTCTTGGAAGTGTTCGGCCTATCTTTGCTTTCAATCTTTACTTGATGTTAATAGGGTGCCAGTTTTGCTAAGGATTGGTCTTTCTTTGGATACAATAGTACCTGTTAGTCTCTTTTATATGTTATATAGAGTTTTGCTGTCTTCTGTTTTTGCTGCCTTCTCTGCTTCTTTTGCCATATTGTCCATGTATTCTCTTTTATCCCTTCTAGCTGAACTTTTTACTTTATTGTATAGTTCTGTGTATGCTGCTTTTGCCAAATCTTTTCCAAGATCTATCTTTACATTCAACATGGCTAATTTGGCACCTCATTTTTGATGTATGTATTTCCATGTGTTATCTGATATCTATACTTTTCTACTTGTTTTTTGTAGTCCAGCACTTGTTTTTGCTGCTGTGATTATGGCTGTGCTGAAAGAATTCCATAATTCATTTATATCTGTCTCCTCTACCTCACTGAGTGCAGTGAACTGTTTGGTAAGTTTCAGATTAAAATTAATCTTAGTATTTTCATCCTGTAGACTATGACTGTTTATCTTTCTGAGTATTGCTTTCTTTTGTTGGCTTTTCAGTTTTAATCTTATTTTCCATATACACAGGTTGTGATCACTGTTGGCATCTGCACCCCTATATGCTTTTATATCTATCAGAGATGTTCTGAATTTCTTTCTAATACAAAAATGATCTGTCTTATTTCTGGTTCTATTATCTGGAGATATCCATGTTGTTTTATGTATCTCTTTGTGTGGAAATATTGTTCCTCTAATGACCATGCCCTCTGTTAGACATAATTCAAGTAATCTTTCTCCAATCTGATTTACCTTTTCAATCCCTTCTTTCCCCATTACTTTTTCGATGTCAGTGTTATCTTTTCCTACCTTGGCATTGAAGTCTCCCATAACAATTAGGATGTCGTGTTTAGGGACTTTGTTAATGAGTTGTTGTAGTTGGTGACAGAAATTGTCCTTTACTTCATCATCTGCATCGTTCGTGGGGGCATTGCGTTCTATGATTGTCATTCTTCCATGCCTTATTGTGTATCGGGCTATATGACTCATCACTGGGTCCCATTCTATAAGGCTCTTTGCTGGTAGAGTGGACATAATTATACCCACTCCTTGATATTTCCCATCGACTCTGTCTGAATGTATGACTAACTTATGGTTTTTCGCCTACCTTTTCCCTGCTTCTAGCCATCGCATTTCACTGATGCCCAGTACGTCTGGGTGATATCTATACATTTCTTGGATTACCTGAGCAGTTTTTTTTTATGTTGCGGCTGTTGTTCTTACGTTCCAGAATCTGATCTTCGTCACATATTTGGGGCCGATGAATGTGTTCTTTTGGTTGTTGACTGGGCTCGTCAGGGTTGGTACCCCTATTGCTCGATTGATTGTATTGCGAGTTTCCGTAACAGTTTATATCGTCTACACATGTAATGTTTAATTGAGATCACAAACCAGAACTCTCGGAGAAAAAAGTTTACAGTCATGAACTTCCGTTTGCAGAACATAATGCGGATGATTTTTAAAAAGAAGTCGTGTGTACCAGAGAGCGTAGCAATTCAAAGAAACTTAACATTTCATAATGTCTTCCAATCTGCAAATGCCGCATGTTAAGAATAAACAGAGAAGAGCGAAAATATACCAGCAGTTCCTCAAAGAAAAGAGAAAGGTACGATTTAATTGACGATTACGGTTTCAGTCGGCCACGGTTGCTGCGTTCAGCATGGCTAGGTTCAGATAACACCTGGCATTTAGTAACAAGTGCGGTTCACATTTTGTCATATGAAAAATGTATTAAACAGAAATATCATACCTCTGATGGTTATAACAGATGTTTGGAAATGTGAATGCTAGCGTAGGATAAGGACTGCAGATAAATTAATTTGGGCACTATTGAGTAATTCAGTCACAAATAATAGTTTCAGTGAAAGTAGTCTTGTTTCTGAAGTGCTGTTCTTAACTCCTTCATTCCAAAACAACACAAGCATTGTTGGTAGATCTTGCACATCTGTGTGAATCAATGCTCTGAACAATATTTAGGTAAAATCTAAATAAAATGAAAAGTAGAACATTTCTAACCCAACCCATGTTGCTAAATAATAGAATAGCTTCCCTCCTGTTTCTTTCAACCAAAGGTTATCATTAAAGTTTATTCTGCAGAGCATGGAATTAAGTCAGGAGTGAAAGAGTTAAAATGTTTTTTTTAAAAAGGGGGGGAAGAAGAACAACAAAAAACAGTTTTTTAACTCAAGTATTTCTCCTGTTTCAGGCAAAGTTTGAAGAGAAAAAGAAAAGGAAAGAGGAAGAGAAAACAATGGGAAACAAGGTAGTATAATATTGTTGTAGATATTTTAGTGTTCTCTTTGTTTTATATCATTGCTGTTTGTTTTATAACTGGTTGAGCTTAAGGAGCTGTATAAAACTGAAGCACTACAGAGCAATTTTTACTGTTTCAACAACATCCATGTTTTAAGAAAAAAATTCTTATATCATTACTGTCATTGCTACAGTAGTTCATGCTTTTGATTTTACTGGTGCAGCATATTGTATTTTGTTTCTGAATGTATTCTGCCATTTCCAGTAGCTTTCTTTGATGTCACAGTCATTCACTTTTGAGAATCATTTGGGTTCAAGTCATCATTCAGTTTTTTTCCAAGCCTTCTTGTATTGGGCAGTGTGAATTTTTTATCATTCAGTGTTCCTTATATAGATTTCTTAGATTTTTTTTGGTTCAAATTTGAAAGAGGAAAAAGTGAAAGTTCAGCTTTCATCTCATTCTTCTTCAGTTTATACCCTCATGCCAATTCTGAAGACCTGTCACCTGAAGTTCACTTTTTATTCCACAGCTCCTGGTGATTGTCCCCTAGTTTCCACCTCATTTCTATATTCTTTGGACAGATGCATTCCAAATTTGGACAGATGCACCTATAGAACAAAGAGAGACATAATCATATGTCTCTCTTTGGTCTATAGGTGCTTGTGTCCAGATTTTCACCTGTCCTTGTTATTGTCAGTTTTTTTCTCTTTTCCTATTAGTTTTTCCTTCCATTACAACTTTCAGCATATTATTATTATTTCTTTTGATTTGACTAAAATGCTTTAGCTTTCTTCTAAACAATTTATGCTTGTATCAGTTCTCATTGTTTTGATGTCTTCTAGGCTCCACCAAAGAAAAAGCCAAAGACCATTGAAAACATGCGAGTACCAGATGAAACGATGGTTGATCCAAGCAATGAAGAGGTGAGCTATGAGAGTACTCCATAACACTGGAGTAGACTAGTTTGGAATTTTTAAAGATTTTACGATAAAATTTGATATTTGAGAAAATATACATTCATATAATAGGTACCAACCCAGTAGGCATTTTCTGTCACGTTTGTTAATTGTGTGTAATCATTGATATTTCTAATGAGATCATTTGCTTTTCTTTTCATATACCACTTTGTCAGTATGATAGATATTTTTTAGTTTTTCTCCTTGTTATGTTCCTTGAGTTTATTGGTGATTGCGAGGTTCACTAACTCCTTGTCTTTTCATAATAAGGCTAAACAATTTTGCTTGCTTTTTAGTTACAGTTTAAATTAGTTCTAGATGAGAAATCTGTGTGAGAATTTCATCATTTGTTTTTCTAGTCTTATACATTTGTGTTATCACAGCTTCAGTAAGCACTTTACCAAAGATACATTGGAGAACACTGGCATATAATGGCAGTGATCATCTCCCATAGAAAAGCAATCAGCAGTGAAACTAAGCAAATTAACACTTTCAAGTACCAAGCATCACAAGCAATGGTGCTTGATCAACTTAGAATCCAAGCTTGGAAAAAGAAATGCACAAGGGCAAATGTTTGACTACCACTGTGGTGGATTGACTAGATCGAAGATGCTTGGAAACAAAAAAGAATTACAGTCAACACTTAGCAAAGGAATAATAAATCCACCAAGTTAACACAAGAAGCTAGAAAGCAGTACAGAGACAATGTGAAATAAGCCACCAATAAATTTAAAACTAGCAAATGAGAGGAAAAAGAGAAGGTGGATAGAATTTTGCCAACAGTTAACAAAGCATTACAGAAATTTTTGAAATTCTATAGAAACATGAACAGATCAAAGCAGACATGACACCAGACACTCAGTACACGATGAAACAGGTAGGAAACTAAACACAAATGAAGATAAAGGTCAAGCATTCTTAACAAGATATCAGCAAAAGCTGATTGAAGGATTATCCAAGACTACATGAGAGCTAAACATTATATAAGTAGCCTACCACATCATAAGCAAATATGATTTCAAAAGAAGAGGTCGAAAGGGTCATCAAACACCCCAAGGACAACGCTCCTGGCCAACATGACCTATGCTACTCTCACATCAAAGGGGCAATCCAAAGGTACATAAGAGCAGTCACCAATGACTTAATCACAATGCCATCACCAGTGCAGGTCCAGATCAATGGCTATACAGTTATCTCAAACCAATTCCCAAATTGGAAAAGAATAAAACTTAATAGAATCTTTTTGCATCATCACCATGCAAAACATATGGAAAAATTATGGAGAAGATAATATCAAAAAGACTTGCATGGCAATTGGAAAAGAAGAATTTGCTCCCAGAAACAGTGGAAGGGTGTCGCCCAAACTGGGAAACATCAGAAAATGTTGCCGTAGCACCTTTTAAAACATATGAGGCATTTCAGAGAAAGGAGGAGACATTGATGGTAGTGCTAGATCTTGAGAACGCATACAACCATGTCCAATACTCAACGCTTCTACCAATAATGCTAGAGATGGGGATAGAAATGTGGGTTATAAAGTGGACAGGCAATGCAGAGTTTAGCAGAATCATAGCACCTAAGTGTAAAACATGGACATCTCAGCCAATACAAATATTCTCAGGGACCCCCATTATCATCAGTAATGTTTAAATTCTAAATACCTGGCGTAGGCAAATTACATCAACCATTTGCAAACTATTTACGTTTGTAGGTGACATCCTCATATATGCACATGGTAAAAATAGATAGTTCATCACATCAGAAGTCTAAGAACAGATTAATAATGTAATCAAATGGTGTCAAGAACTAGAGGCAGTTATCAGTCTGAAAAAAAAAAAGGCAAAGGCTCTTTTGTGCTCTTTAATTAATAGAACTGTCAAAGATAACATGCCTGACATCACATACACAAATTTACCTATTGAGAGGAGTCAGAACTTAAAGGCATAATCTAAGATAGAACTTTGACTTTCAGCAAATATGTTGAAGAAATGGTACATAAGGCTAGACATGGGCTCTCAGCCTTCAAGATCATTTCATACCTACAATTACCACAATGAACCTTTATGAAAACAATAGTTCTTTCCAAGACAGATTATTGCCTTGACTTGTTGACTTTGTCAACAAATATACAAGTTGCCAAGTTGGACTTGGTACAGAATGTGGCAATGTGGTTTACGCTGGCATGCACCAGAATCGCACCAACAACTTAGGGACCTGCCAAAAGTGTGCACACATTAAGGAATACTTAATAATAGCAAAACCCATCCACTCCATAAATACTTACACACTATGAAAAGGGCCAGATTAAAGAGAAGAAAATCATGGATGGCAGATGCAGAAGATTCATTACAGACAGTAACTGACCATCAACAGATATCACCAGACCCTGACTGGATTCAATTCAACAGTTTATTGTACCAAAATCTAATCAAAGTACACATCACACTGACCAGGGAATGACGGAACTGGCTTACAAGAAAAACACAAGATGGAATTAATGAATTAATTAAGAAAATTTCAAGCCCTGAAAACATCATCATCTACACAGGTCAAAAAGTATATGGAGTTCCGCAGCATATTCCGAGGGTAAAATATTCAAGATCTTGTCTGGGGCTTACAGCACATGTTCCAGCATGAAGATGGAAACTGAAACCATCACGCAAGCCTTTACCAGAAAGGACAACAAACTACAATCATCATGGAGTCTCAAAGTCTATTAAGAAGAATAGAACAATGCATTATAAGAAGCAAGTGATTGGACATAATATCCAAATCTCATATACAAAGCATCACATGGCTATACTGTCTGGGGCATTCAGATCCATAAGGGCATTTAAAAGGCTGATCAACTAGTGGTATGGACTAACCCATGTGGAAACATCAAAGTGGATAAACAAGACATATGTCAATCTTTCAAACAGCAAATCAAAGATTCAGCTCAAAAAAAAAAAACCTTCCTTACAACCTTACATGTGGTTAGAGGAAGTGGAAGTAAATCCTGTTGTGTGCCAGAACATTAGCAATTTATTGCCAACACATTATTGGAATCATACCAGCAAAAAACACTAAAGGACATCCTAATGTCATATGCATAACACATATGGGCATGCCCCGAGTGTAACAAAGCAGCTTTCATGCCGAGAGCAATGCTGACTAGTTTCACATTTGGATGTTTGTAGTTCCAAAAGTCCCCCGTGTGGTACCCGGGATCTGCAAAGAATAGGACCACTGTACCCTACCATGCATGATCGTAAAAGGCGACTAAGGAGGGTTCAGCATAGGGCCAGCAACCCTATCTGGTAAAAAAGTATCAGACTGCTACAGAAACAGAAGCAAGGGAAAAAGCAAATGCAGGTGGAAGGAGAAATGCGTATCAGGAAACTGAGCCCATGAAGGTTGTGGATGAAAGCCAGCCACTGGAAGTCCCCAGCCCGACTGCAGACCTCCTGGAACCTAAACAAAAGATGCAAATAGGCAGCTGGAATGTAAGAACACTAAACCAGACTGGAAAACTAGCACAAACCATCAAGGAAATGCACAGGTACAAACTAGACATACTAGGAATACAAGAAGCAAGATGGACAGGACAAGGCAGAAGGAAATTAACAACACAGCACACAGAAGATACAATAATATGGTCAGGTAAAGAAGATCTTCATGAAGGAGGAGTAGCATTGATTATAACAAAAGAAGCGTCAAGAGCATTGCTGAAATGGACCCCAATAAATGAGAGATTATTATATGCACGGTTCAACTCAAGATTCACGAAGCTGTCTATTATAGTTTGTTATGCACCAACAGAAGCAGCTGAAGAGGAATTAAAAGAAGATTTTTACAACAGCCTCCAAGCCACAGTAGAAACAATACCCAAGCATGATATGCTACTCATCTTGGGCGACTTCAATGCAAAAGTAGGTGAAGGAAATGAAGATAGAAGAAGAATCATGGGAAGAGAAGGAATCGGAGAAATAAATGAAAATGGAGAAAGACTGTGCAGTTTCTGTGAAGAAAACATGATGACCATCGGAGGGACAATTTTCCAACACAAAAACATCCATAAGGTGACTTGGAGGTCACCAGATAAAACCACAGAAAACCAAATAGATCACATACTAATAAACAAGTGGAAACGGTCACTACAAGATGTGCGAGCAAGGAAAGGAGCAGATATAGGAAGTGATCACAACCTTCTGGTAGCAAAAATAAAACTAAAATTAAGGAAAGCCAGAATCGGAGAACACAGAAAGATACATTTTGATACAAGAAAACTGATAGACCAGCAAACAAGAAATGAATTCTCAATAATACTTAAGAACCGCTTCAGTGTCCTACAAGACGAAGCAGAAATGTCCATATTAGAGTTCAATAAAACACTACAGGAAACAGCAAAAGAGGTGCTGGGATATCGGAAAAGGAGAAAAGAGGAATGGATAAGTGAGACCACATGGGAAAAGATAGAGCAAAGAAAAGAAATGAAGAAAAAATTACTGAACACCAAATCACAACGGCTTAAAGAACGAGTTTTAAGTAATTATGCACAAAAAGACAAAGAAGTGAAGGAATCATGCCGTCAAGATAAACGTCAATATTATGACAACTTAGCAGAAACAGCAGAGAAAGCAGCATATACAAATGACATGAAAACCATATATAAAATTACAAAGCAGATGACAGGTAACTTCAATACAAGATGTGAAAGTGCAGTAAGAACACAAAATGGACAACTGGTCAGTGGAGAAAGAGAAAAAATTGAAAGATGGAGGGAACACTTTAACACCCTACTAAACAGAACACAAGCAGCACAAGCAATAGATATACCTGAAGCAAAAGCGGAACTAAACATCAATACAGGACCAATAACAATAAATGAAGTAAAAGAGGCGATAAAGATGCTAAAATCAGACAGGGCACCAGGTGAAGATGAAGTGACTGCTGAGATGTTGAAAGCAGAAGAAACAGAAACACCAAAACAACTTTGCCGGATATTACAACAAATTTGGGATTTAGAAAAAGCCCCAGAGGAGTGGAAAACTGGTCTTATAGTAAAACTACCAAAGAAGGGTGACCTCAGAGATTGCGGGAACTGGAGAGGCATTACCCTACTGCCACTCACTAGTAAAGTATTTTGCAGAATAATCATCAACAGAATTGTACCAACACTTGAGGAAAAACTTCGGAAAGAGCAGGCAGGATTTAGGAAAGGAAGATCATGCATAGACCATATATTTGTACTTAGACAAATATTAGAACAGGCAAATGAGTGGCATAGTACAACATATGCATTATTCATAGATTTTGAGAAAGCCTTTGACAGTGTCAACAGAGATGCACTGTGGAAAATCCTAAGATGGCATGGCCTCCCCCATAAAATAGTTAATGTAATCAAAGCCCTATACGAGGGTTTTCAGTGCAAAGTTATCTGTGGAGAACATACCTCCAGCAGCTTTAGGGTACAAACAGGAGTGAAACAGGGATGTGTACTATCACCAACATTATTTATCTTGGCAGTAGACTGGTTAATGAAGGAGGCAACATCAGACAAACGCAGAGGATTACAATGGACCCTTGACACAGTGCTGGAGGACCTTGACTTTGCGGACGACATTTGTCTATTATCAAGCAGTCACAAAGATATGCAAGATAAAATAAACAAGTTAACCCAGAATGCAAACAACATAGGACTAAAGATCAACGTAGGAAAGACAAAGTTAATGAAGCAAAATGTGAACAACAGAAATGTACTCAGAGTAGATAACAAGTTAGTGGAGGAGGTCAACGAATTTGTATACCTTGGCAGCAGAGTAGTAGAAAATGGAGACAGCACAGAGGACATCAACAGCAGACTTACTAGAGCAAACCAGGCTTTTGCAATGCTACAGAATATATGGAAATCAAATAAACTAAGCATAAATATGAAAATCAGGATATTTAAGAGTAATGTTCTAAGTGTACTACTCTATGGAAGTGAATGCTGGAAAATCACCAAAACCATAGAAAACAAGTTGAATTCTTTCCAGACTAAATGTTTACGTAGAATTAAAAAAATTTTGGCCAAACACCATAAGAAATAACATCTTATTGGCAGAAATGCAGATGAAACCACTGACAACAATTATTGAGGAAAGACGCTGGCGATGGTTGGGACATGTGCTCCGAATGACTGACAACTCACTACCAAAAATAGCACTAAGATGGACACCACAGGGGAGCAGAAGTAAGGGTAGACCAAAAGAGACATGGAGAAGAACAACAGAAAGGATGTTGAGCAATAGAGGGCTCACCTGGGCAAGAGCAGAAAAAAAGGCGAAAGACAGGCATTTGTGGAAAACCCTTGCGGAAGCCCCATGTGCCCTGGGCACTTAAGGTTCAGAGAGAGAGTTCCAAAAGTGACATCCTCATTGAGTGGCTCATCATCAAGTACTGATGTGAGGGACCATTGATGAACATTCTTTGTGATACTGACTGGCATACACGGTGGACCGATTATGAGAGTGTCTTGTTCGCAGTGATACTGAGAACATAATACTGAACTGAACTGAAGCAGCACCCGGGGACCAGCAGTAGAGCTTGGTTGTATCCAGCAAAACAGAGTACCAGTTTTACATGTTGGTTCTAGTTTTAAATACATGCTGAGCCATAACATTGAAGGCTTACACACATACATAGAAAAATATATTTGGATTTTAAATTCTTTGGTTCTTAGCAGCTGAAGAGAACAATAAAGATCATGTAAGAGACATCTACAGATTTAGACTTCTAGTAACTGAAAGCAGACAAGCCAGTTTTTTGTTTTTTGTTTTTCTTTTTCCTGGTGCTGCATTATTTTTGTCTTATTTAAAAATTTATAATTTTAATTGTCAGCACCAGGCATCATGCAGGTGGGGTTGCAGGCAGGCAGTCATACATCTCCAGACATATCCATCTATTATGTCATAATAACCTCAGTTGGTTATTTTGTAACATGTCATCATCTTAGACTGACCATTGTTTCTCTGTTGACCTTCCACTGCTTCTCTTCCCATTTGTCTTCTCCTGTTGTTTTGATATTTTCAGGTTCTGGTCCTGGTCTGTGTATTCTTTATGACCTATAAAAATTGAGAGAATGTGCATACAGGGCAAGGTGACCAGATTTCATTGCATATGTACCATAAGTAAAGGAAAATAAAACATTCCTCATAGTCCAGTTCTGTGAACTCGGAGAGAATGAACGCAAAAAAAATTCGTATAGTGAATGTTGTCATATTTCTTATAACTGACTCTTTATTTAATATTTGATACCCATGTTGGAATTGATAATTATTTTTCTAGACACAGATAAATCTTCAGACAGATGAGATGGCTCCATACTTCAACCAGGCAACAACACCCAAGATTTTAATCACAACATCTGACAGACCTAAGATGGTTTGTACATGCAATACTTTTGTATGTGAAATTAGTACTAGATTACATGATTACAACTGGAAGATGCCACTGTCACTTGGGGTGGCAGACTGTAGCTGGAACATTTGTATTTGAAAATAACAGGGCATAAGGTGACTGTGGTATAGAAATAACAGTATTATATGTGCCAGGAAACTATAGCTGATGAAGACTTTATCCTACCTCCAACTGATGCAGTCAGCAAACTTGTCTGTTTGGCACTGCAGCATGGTTGATAGGGTGGGGATTGGTGTCATAGAGTTTGTTCATAAACTTGTGTGTTATTGCTGCACCTAGAATTATTATATTTTTCTGCCTGCTCAATAAGTTGCCAGTGTTAGATGATCCTCAACATGTACATCAGCTAAGTTATGGGTTACAACAACATATGGATATAATTTCCTATAAATAAAACACACAAATGAAGCTGAAGACTTTTTACTGGAAGCATTATAACAAAGAATACAACAAAATTGAAGACGTAGTGAATTTTGTCTTGGAAGAACTGAACTCTACCTTCAATCACAAAAATGGCCTTAGCAATGAATTACAAAAATAACTGCTTCTGTAAACCCTTTTTTACACCTTTTTTTTTTCTTCTCAGATTAAAATTTTAAACTAAATCTAAATATAGGCATTTTATCATTTCCCAATAAAAAAAACACTTGATGACAGGTGTATTTGTTATAAAATTCTTTGTGTAGTTATGAGAATTTTTAAGTTATCTTATCTTATATCTTATATCCTTCCCGTGCCGTTAGACGTCACATAGGGCTCGCAAAGTAGTTCGCCAATTTTTCCTGTCTTCGGCGAGTCTTTCAACCTCATCAAAGGATTTTATGCCTGTTAATTAATAATGTTCTCTTCAGAGTTTCACGCGGTCTGCCCCTTTTTCTTCGGCCTGTTGTGTTCCACTTGATAGCTTGTTTTGGGATTCTCTGCTCATTTCTTCTCATCAAGTGGCCAACATATGTCCATCTCCTTTTCCTGATCACCCGTGAGACTGGTTGATGTTCAGTCATCTGTCTTATCTCTGCATTGTTCTTGAATTCATTCCACTTGATGCCGAGTATTTTCCTTAGGCATTTGTTTTCAAAAGAGTCTAATTTCTTTTCTATTTCTTTAGTTGTTTTCCAGCTTTCGCATGCATAAATGAGGGTGGATATTACATTTGAATTGAATAGTCTTAACTTGGTTTTTGTGCTTATAACTTTTGAATTCCATATGTTCTCAAGATTCTTGAAGATTGATGCTGCTTTTGCAATTCTGATCCTAACTTCCTTTCTAGTTATCAGACTGAGGATATTTCAGCTTTCCTATCCATTGTAAAGACCTAAGGCTTACTTAGAATCCAGTTTATTCACATGTTTATTTTTCTTCAGTTTTGTTCAAATAGGTGTTATTTTTCAGATTTTTGTGTGAAGTCCATGAAAGCTAATTTAATATACAGTATAATCAGATACTAACCTGAAAGAAATATTTTTATTTATTTATTATTTTTTTTTACATATAACTATCAAAAAATTTGTTTTTGAAATTAGTCACTTTATGACAGGATTGGAACACCAAAACTAGTTTGTCTAAAACATCTTTGCAAAAGTATAGGAAAGTGTTGATGGAGAGAAAAATCTGAATATTTTGGTTTACATATATTTGAATGGTAATATTTGCTTAGGATGATTCTCTTAAATCTTGGGCGTTAAATTTTGCTTGAGAAAAGATGACTGGAGTGATGGCTGATGAACAAGAGTTGGCAGATGTGTTGTGTTGTCCTTGTATGTAATCTGTTAAAAAAGGCTCATTCCAAAATATTGGATGTTGTATGTTCTTCATTTATACGTTCTAATTTTGCTTCCTCATTTTGTGCCATATGTGTTTCTGCTTAATTTCCTTTGTCGTGTTGTAAAACTGATATACACACATGAATTATGAAATGTTCTTGTAGTTTTTGAAAGATTTGAGGTGTGTTTTTGTTTAAAAAGTTGATAGTATAAGAAGTAAGAAAATAGTATTAGTTGTTTGTATTTCATGCTTTCTGTGGCAAAATATTTTCACAGAAAACAAATAGTTTTTGCAAGGATTTAAAAAAGGTCATACCCAACTCATTTGTCAAGTATCGAAGAGGACTTGATCTGAAGAAGATTATTCCTCAAGCAGTAGCCAGAGATTTCACGGACCTAATTGTCATCAATGAAGATGCAGGAGAGCCCAGTATCCTACCTTAGAAATTTTATTTTTAAAAAATGTTCACCCATGATTTGATGATATTTTTTCAATATTCCAATTTTCCACTAAAGTGAAAGTAAGTCGACTTTGCTTAACAGCTTTTAGTGAGTGTTCTTCCTGAAAATAAGATTGCTGTTAATGTGACAGTTTGTATGAGAATTCCTGTTGGAAATGTGTCTACTTCTGGGAATGTGGAAGCTTTTAGTTTATGTGATGCATGAGAATTCTCACTGATACTAAGTAACTGATGTGACAGTTTGTGCCAGAATTTTCTTGCAATACTTTTTCTTCTGTCAGTTGTAAATCACTTGCTTTTCTTTTCACACTCTTCAAGATGTGTACAGTTATTCGCACACTGATAGCATTATTCATCTGGATTAACTCTTTCCGTGCCAGTGGTTGATTTTTAGATCCTTCCGGTTTCCCCGTTGCATGCCAATGGTCAAAATTTCGATCATGGTTTGTTTCAATAAAAGAACCGGTGTAACATTTAGATTGTACATATTTCGTCCATGTTTCCGGTGACACTTTTCAAAATGGTGAAGGAGTCCTTAGATACGAGCAATGCTGAGCGAGAAAAAGGAGGAGAAACATGGACAATTTTCAATTTTTGATGATGTATATAGGGGTATGGACATGGTCTGTGACCACCCCACTGCTCTTGAATGTATCCCAAGTAGATCTAGACATATTTAGATGACTGGAGAAGTAGTTAGGAGGTTATTTCAGACATTAATTTAGCGAGAATACAAAATAGAATCAAAATATGAGATCGACAAGCAGATCTAGACATCTCAGATGATAAGTAGTGCAGATCTAGACCTAGCTGATGGTGAGCTGGGCACAATCATTGTCTAAAAACATCACATTACTTCTTTTTTCCTAAAAAACTCTGCATTTATGAAATTTTCATACATTTAGTTATACTTTGAAACATAATATGTACACGGAAGTACATGTAAATACTGTTTTCCATTCCATTTTACAACTATACCCCTTAACATATCAAGACCCGCGCTTTTACTCTGTTAAGCAACTGAATGTCCGCTTTTCTTCCTGTGGCACGGTAAGAGTTAAAAGACTCTTTTAATCTTGGACACTTTGATGCATGGACTGATGTTGCTGGAGGGGAAAATGCAAGAGGAAATAAACTCATTAATAAACACACAACTCTTTTACATGGACAGATCAGTGTGCAGGTGAACTAAAAGCGGTTGGAGTTTTGCAGCATACTGAGGAGGTAAAACACTCAAACTCATGGCTGGAGCTTATACAAACACCCGCTGAAGTATGCGCATGGAAATAGTAGAGGCCATCACACAAGCATTAAAATGAGTAGTGACACAGAAAACATACATCACCATCATTACTAACTCTCAAAACTATTAAGAAACGTGAAACAAAAGGCTATTAGAAGTGAATGGCTAGAAATAATTGATAAATCGCACGCCAAAAACATCACATGGATGTACTGTCCAGGCCATGCTGAAGTTGACGGAAACAAGACCAACCAGCTAACAGCAAGAGCCAAACAGGAAGGCCTCGTCAAAATGGACAAGTCAGACTTACACAATCCATCAAACAACACCTCGGTGAATGATTGCAAAGCAACTTCCTCCAAAGCACCTACCACACACAACTCACTGCATTACATGTAACCAAGGACAATGGTTGCAAATCCCAACTAAACACTAGATCATGTGCATCACACAATCGACACAACAGTTATCTTTCTAAGAACACATGAGGACATCCTGGTGTCAAAGGCTGAACAAGTATGGGCATGTCTCCAGTGTAATGAAGCTGCTCCTCAGGACCTGCAACAAAGAATTTTTTTACAGTTACAGATTGCATGGACTCCCGTCAAGGCATGCTTAGCAAGCAGTCTTATCCTCTCAGTGCTCTCTTTTCTTTCTGAACCTTCTTCCGTCCTCCCCTCCCCATATTGTCTTCTCACTCTTTCATTATCTGTGCCATCTGGGTCTCTTTGTTTAGGCCATAGGTATCAAATGAGGGCAAGCTATCATCTGGGGTATAGCTTGTTTACCATATAGTACAGTTTTTGATCATCTTTTTAAACATTTCTCAGCCAGTTGCAGATTTCACTTTGTGCTCTACAATGTATATCTGAGTGCATTTTGTGCTCGATTTTCTTACTAGGAGGAGACCAAAAAAGCAAAGTCTATATCTGTTTTTCATGTTTTTATATGTTGTATTGTTTTTATATGTGATCCTTTGTATGTACTCATCTTGCTTTCTGCCATTCTTATTTCTGTCCACTTTCCTCACTCTTTCTATCTTTTTGTAAAACTGAACCATACACCTCCATCTACTGTCATTACTAGAACCAGTTTTATGACAGTTATCATGTCTTTTATCTGCTCTAAAGAGGGACTAAAAAAACCAGGTATTGGCTGTCATCTACATTTTATTCAAGTGAGAAGTTTTTGACAATGTAACCTTAACCCCATACCAGATGGCTTGGTTTTATGCCACTTACCAGATGGCCCAACAGCTGAGTTCAAGCTTATGAATGTCAGACTATGCAAGGAAATGAAGGTGTGTTTTTGTATTATGGTGAAGTTTAAAAAAAAAAAGGACATTTTATTCATTTATCATAGGTCTTATCAAACCTTTCTTAGCTGCTGTAGAATCAGTTCTGAGACCACTAACTGGAGTTTACAACTGATTTCTCAGTCTTTTATGCCCCTTATTCCTGGGTGAAACTATTTTTTTTTTATCTTCAAAAGGGATGGAGCATATTCATCTGCATTGAAGCACAATGAAGCAAATTCATCTTCACTGGAGCACAATCACAGAGTAGGATTTTGAGTGGATTGTGGTGGCTTTCTTGAAGACCTGGATTGTTACATCATTCTTATCTTTTGGTAGGCTCTTACCTTCATGATACCTCAGCATGGCCAACCTCTTTATTCAAGCTGAGTCTAGGAGCATCAAATAAAAACTGGGATTATTAATAGAACTCTAATTTGCTGGGCTAGATAAATGCACCATCACTCTATCAGAATAAGATTATTCAGTTCATATATATTATCCACCCTTATTTGTGCATGCGAAAGCCAGAAAACAATTAAAGAAACAGAAAATAAAAATTACTCTTCAAAAATGAGTAAGTAAAATACTCTGTATAAAGTGAAACGAATTCAAGAACAACGCAAAGATAAGACAGATGCGTGAACAACCAGTCTCATGGGTGATCAGAAAAAGGAGATTGACATATATCGGTTATGTAATGAGAAGAAACAATCACAGAATCTCAAAACAAGCTATCAAGTGGAACACAAGAGTCTAAAGAAAAAGTGGTCAACCACATGAAACTCTAAAGAGGACACTGTTAAGAGAGGCCAAATTAGTAGGCATAAAATCCCTTGATGAGGTTTAAAAGCTTGCCGAAAACAGGAAAACTTTGTGAACTATTGTGCAAGCCCTATGTGACATTTTATGCCATGGGAAAGATGTAAGAAGATAAGTTATATTTATGTTTGCACCTGTATTTATCTTCACTGATAAAATTAGTGATATTTTTATCAGAACCACATATATTCCATGACTTTGGTGACACATGTACAAAGCACTTTCATCATCATTCATGAATAATGTAAGCAAATTTAATACAACTAGCAACCCACAGTCCAGAAAGGATTCTGCCCACAGAAACAATTAAGACAATAAAACTAACAAAAATTTTGATCAGAGATCATTCAAACTTAATTATCCAGTATGGTGTAACAAAAACTCTTTATTAAAACTGACTCACTATTTACAAAAAAAAAATTAGTGTAAACTGATGAGTTTATGTGACAAAAGGGGGTGATAAGACTTGGGTGAAGAATGTCTAATCAGTTTTCATTATTCTAAAAGTGAGGGGTGAAGATGCTGTCTGACCAGGCAGTCAGTGCCCCGTGCTTGTATCAGGGTTTGCAAACTATTGACAGGCCCTGAGGATCCAGAGGATTATTGCTGGATGACTGTCAGGTTTTCTAGAGACCAGCAGGCGACTATCGAATACATTAGGAAGTTATTGTCTAGGAAGAGATACAACTAATAATGCAGCGATCCTGGCATATAATGTATATGAGGGATTCCAGAGAAAAGAAACCATGCTGAGGTATCATGAAATAGCACTAAGATGGACACCACAGGGGAGCAGAAGTAAGGGTAGACCAAAAGAGACATGGAGAAGAACAACAGAAAGGATGTTGAGCAATAGAGGGCTCACCTGGGCAAGAGCAGAAAAAAAGGCGAAGGACAGGCATTTGTGGAAAACCCTTGCGGAAGCCCCATGTGCCCTGGGCACTTAAGGTTCAGAGAGAGAGAGAGAGTTGTGGTATTTGATCCTGAGGATGTATACAACAGAGTGATACATATTTCACCATTGGCTATATTACCATTGTATACTCTCTCCCCTCCATGGTTTCTCCACCCACAACCCCCTCAGTTATGACCTACTTATCACACATACCAAGTCTCCATTTAAATACTCTCTACACTCCACCATGTGCATTTCTGAAACACAGAATCTCCTCTCCTTATTTCTTCGCCCAGTGTGTTTTTGTATGATTAAGGCTTATACTGAAATGCCACAACTGTGTACTCGTTAAGTAATAAAGCTGCTCCTACTTTTTTTCCTAGTTTATACATTTTGGTATCACAGCTTTACTGCAGTGGCTCCGTATATAGTTATATACTCATACACTAATTATTGTGGGTTCACCTGTTAAACCAGTCAGCTGTGATGAGTTTACCATGGCTTTGTTGTTTAGGGCATGTGGGAGTACATTGCAATGATGTGGCAGATAGACTTGCTGGACAGGCTAAAATAAATGGTAGGCTGAGAATGGACAAGGGCAATATTGCTAAAGCCGTATTGGAAAGACTGCAGAAAATGAAGAACAGGAATGGAAGAACACAATGTACTTGTGAAGCGATTGCTGGAACTAGGACAAATTAAAGATGCTGGTAGGAAATGTGAACTGTGTGATGGAAAACGCAGCATAAAGAACCAACACTTGATGGGAGCTATTAGTAAACATACTCTTGAGTGGATTCTGTGGTGTCCGGTATGTGTGTGCGTGGGTGGGTGGGGGGGGCTGTCCTGAATGCAATGATGCTGGAATCTGATTTCGAACCCAAATAGATTTTGGTAAAAGGTAATTATTACTGCACACAGACTCCATAGCTGCTCCTATGTACTCCATTGAAGTAAGATGCCAGCATTGCACAATCTGCTAGCACAAGTGAGGATGACAGTTTTTGAATTGGATAAAAATTATCTAATCTCTGATTATCAAAAAGCAAAATCTGACAGAATCTCTGATATTGCTAACCCATTGCTTTATTACTTTTACAGAAGCTTGGTGACTCAACTGAACATTTTCCAGAAGTGAATGTACACAATTTTACCACCCGACTTGGTGTGACCATAGGTCGAATGTTGACCTGCTTATTTCCAAGTAAACCGAGTTATCATGGCAGACAGGTTGTTACTTTTCATAATCAGAGAGACTACATTTTCTTCAGGCATCACAGGTGAGTAAAGTCTCACTAATTGCAGAGTTGGTGTAAGCTCTAATTTAGAATTATAGAGCTGATATAAGGTCTTACTGAGAATTGTAAAGATGATGTAAGGTCTAATTGTAGAAGTGGTATGAGGTGAGATTGAGTAATTATGATAATGTTAAGCCTAAATGAATATTTATAGAAGTATTGCTTAGATAAGGCTGTACTACTAGAGGCACATATAAAGTATTATGTTCAAAGAATATTTGTGTTATGTAGAAACATTGAGGAACATTTCATTTTCATCTTACCTCAGGTACCATTTTCGAAATGCTGAAAAAGTGAATTTACAAGAACTAGGTCCAAGATTCATCCTTCGCCTCAGATCACTGCAGAAGGGAACATTTGATTCAAAATATGGGATGTACATATGGGTTCATAAGGTGATAGTCCGTAATTTTTCAGTGTCTGTTCATGGTTACCTTGGCAGCTACATAGATCAGGGTGGTGATATCAGAAAAAAAGTTAGAATTGCAAAAGCAGCGCTGACCTTCAAGAATCTTGATATCGTATGGTGCTTAAAAGTTATAATCACAAAGACCAAGCTAAGATTATTCATTTCAGATGTAATATCCCCCCTCATTTATGCATGCAAAAGCTGGAAAACAACTAAAGAAATAAACAATAAATTAGACTCTTTTGAAAACAAATGCCTAAAAAAAATACTCTCTATAAAGTTAAACGAATTCAAAAATAATGCAGAGATAAGGCAGATGAACGAACAACAACCTGTCTCATGGGTGATCAGAAGAGGAGATGGGGAAAAAAAAAGCCTCTTATAAGGAGTTAAGAGTCACTCACTTTGTAAATGCTGCTGCAGTCCTACATACGAGGGTCATACCGAAAGTCGTGAGCAAACATTTTTTTAAAATCAGAGTTTATAGATAGAGAAAATATAAATGTATCACCTTAACCTGCAGCCTGTTCTTCACTTTTCAACATAATCTCCATTTCTCTGCACACATTTTTCTCATCAGTCTGCAATTTTGAAAATACCCTCCTGGTAGAATTCCGTTCCAACTGACTAACGGCGCAGACGCACTGCTTTCTGGACGTTCTCCCCTGTGGAACCCACCTGGCACAAACTTTTCTATAGCCTAGGGTTTCAGTCATTTATGGTACTGCATTGTGTCCTATTCCAAGATTTACTGCAATTTCAGATACTGTGACATGTCTGTCTTCTTTAATGATGTCATCAACCCTTTCCACATTGCGTTCAGTGGAGGAAGTTCGAGGGTGACCACTGCGAGGCAAATCTTGGATGGTTTCCATCTTTGAAATGTTTCCTCCACCTCCTAACACTGCTGCACCCATACACGCATCATATAAGCAAGTTGAAGTCTTTGGTGAATTTCAGCAGCGGGGATTTCCTCTTTAACGAGGAACTCAATAACAGCACATTGATGAAACAAAACTTAGCACCCGCCATTTTGTTTATGCTCTGCATGACACCATCATGTGACCTCTGTATAAAGTGCAAAGGATGTAGAATTTTGGGTTTGGTTCATATTCACTGAATAACTTGAATCGGTCACTTGATGAGAAGAAACAATCAGAGAATCCCAAAACAAGCTATCAAATGGAACACAACAGCCCAAAGAAAAAGAGATCGACCACATGAAACTCTAAAGAGGACATTGTTAAGAGAGGTCAAATTTGTAGGCATAAAATTCATGAGTGAATACAACAGGAAAACTAAGCAAGCTACCATGCAAGTCCTATGTAACATTTAATGGCATGAGAAGAATGTAAGATGTTGATGTATTTACTGTTGTCAGTATTGTAATAATGGCTAAAAAAAGAGGTTAGTACCTTGACACCATTTTATTGTTAACTAAAGAATGGGTAGGTAACTAGACATCACTGCTTTGATGGCAGTTGAACGGTAGAACACTTTATATCTTATTTTTAAGCGATTGCCTCCATTGGCACTCAGCTTTGTACAGCATAATTTGCCGTTCGTCCTCTGACAAGCTTCTGTCATCCCAACTACCCCCATCAGACACTATTCCTGTGCCTCAACATCATTGTGATGTCACTGACAAAGAACAGTAGTTTACAGTGTCATGGAGATTAGAGCACGAGTTAGCAGCATTAAAGAAACTCCTCATCAAGTTACAGTGAGCATGAACCAAACCCAAAATTCTACATTCTTTAATATGTAAGTAGGTAGGACTGTAACAGCATTTACAAAGTAAATGACTCCTAACTCCTTATAAGAGGCTTTTGGTTTTTTTTAAATGAAGCATAACAATTTACTTTTTCGTCATGACACATCTATGCAATCTGAACAACTTGTATGGCTAATCTAAATACAATAGAAATAAAGAAATTTTTGTTTGTCCTGCTGTTGTAGGAATTTTGTGTTCAAAGAGATAATAAAAGTGTCAAATAAAAGTCCTTAAAATCCAAGAGGAGAATGGATGTATTTTAAGAACTATACATAGAAAAAAAGGGACCATATCATTCAACTTATTGTACCAAAGATAAGTTATTGTAGGTAGATAGAGAAAGAATTCATGCAACATTTATTTGCAAATGCTGCTTCAGGCAGTGGAGATGGAGTTGTCATTTATAATGTATTTCATTTATTTTTCTTCTCTTGGCAGCGGCATCAAATGGATACCAGTCGAAGAAAGTTTCATCTGTGATGTGTTTAGCTATTCTAGTTATCATTTCTTTGTTGATGTGTGAATGTGGTATTCTGTACGGAAGTTGAATTATGTGTAACTTAAAGCTTTGTTAAGGATATACTCAGGTAAGTTCAGGTCCAGGTCCTCATGTTAATCAGTAGCCCTAGTTCATTGTCAAGGATTAAATCATGTTTAGAATATGGGTTATGATGATTTTGCATGTGAAAACATAATTCAGCAAGTATGATACTAGAGTTGTTTATGTGTTTAGTAAATATGCCTTAGCAAAGGTTCAAAGGACAAACAGTGAGTTGATTATTGATTTAAAAAATGTATGTGACTGAAAGGATGTATATTTTGTTCTTTTATTTGCTAAAAGTAGACTGACTGAACACTTTTGTAATATTTTTCTGTTCTGTTCATTCATTATTGTAATACTTGCCAAGTTTTTTTGTTTTTGTTCATTTGCTGTGACTTTATTGCAGTCACCTTTTATTAGTGGGACTGATCTTCATATGGTTTCCTAGTTTCCATTTATTCCTTAACCATTATATGTGTAGTCCAGTATCCCCAGGGATATGTCTTCAGAGACATTTTTACCTCAGGTGGATGAACTGGAGGTTGCCAGCAGCAGGTCATACTTTGTTCCTTTTCAGGTCAGAAAATAGGCAGGCACCAACCAACCTCATTCGCTGTCAGATTCTGGAATCAGTATTTTCATTCAACTCCAGTTCAGTAGTAGAGCTCCAGCTTCAGCAGTTCTTCCATCGTCCTGAAACTGCTAGCTTGATGTTCTTTACAGCCAAATGTGTTGAAAATGTCAAAGTTGAGCATAGTGTATGACTGGGTGCAGGTTGGGTGGGGGTGGGGGCTATATTTGTAGTCTCTCTCCAAGTGGAGCTGAACATTGGGGAGAAGGGGGTATGTAATACTTCTTTAGCAGACTCCACCACCATGGGGCCTGTGCTGATCCCTGCCCCATTAGCCAGCCTTGGCCTGTTACTGGAGGGACAATAGACAGGCAGACAGGGTTTTTATCAGCAATGGTTCACTAACTCTGATGCTAGCATATCAGCCATGGGTCAGATTCACCCACAGAATTTACAGTGTTGTGTTACAGCCAGTTTCTAGGAAGCATTTCTTAGACTTGAGAGAGTCTTTGTGAGCTTGACTGTTATTGAGCATCCAGATTAGTATATGCTTTTCTTTCTAATGTTGCTCTGAAGTTGTGAGAGCTTCAAAATCTAAGGCTGCATGCATACTTTTCTACATGGATACCTGTATTTTTCACAGGATGTGAATGTGTTAGAAAATTACATTAATGAGAACAACCATGCAGATTTATTACACTATATAGTTTGAAATGTTAGAGAAGATGTCAGTCTGTCAGTCATTTGCATGTCCCTTGCTAAACTTTGCCTCCCTAACAACTCTCCTATAGACCTCGGTTGTGAGCAAGATGCCCTGCTGCTGATGCATCCATTTACAGATTATCAGCGATGTCTTGCAGCCATATTCGCCTTTATCTTCCTCTCTTTCTTTTTCCCATTATGTATCCTTCCAGACGGTCTTCTCTAAATTATCATGACATTTAGTGTGTCCAAAATATTTAAGTTTTCTCTGTTTAGATCCTCTTTACTAGCCAGCCTTCTTAAATATTAAATTCTTGTAGTATGGATATATTTGTTCTTTTTTGTGCCCATGATATTTGAAGCACTCTTCTGTAGCATTTACATTCAAAGCCATTTATGTGTTTCTCAGCTGTTTTGAGAAGATGTAGATGAAGAATATTACGATGCCATAAAAATTGGAGGTTATGAAATACCAGAGATTAGATATGCTGATGACACAGTATTACTGTCCTCAACACAAAAAGGAATATCATCGTCATCATCAGGTGCCGTGCCGACTGGCATTGGCTGTTATGCTTCTCCAGAGTACACAATCTTTCATGCAGGCCATCAGTTCAGTTGGTGATCTCCTCTCACACCATCCTGTCAGACTGTCCAGTATCATTTCTCTTGGTCTTCCTCTGGATCTTCTTCCCTCTATTATTCCTGTTATAATATTTTCAGTGCTCCCTCATCTCATTCCATGTCTTATGAAAGTGCATTGTCTCTCTTATTTTTTTGACAAGATGTATTTTTGTCTCTCCAGCTCTTCTCATACATTCTTCATTAGTTATTTTTGCCATCCAGTGGATTTGCAACATTCTTCTAATAAACCACATTTCTGCTGCTTCCAATGATTTTTGTGCAGACATGCCTATTGTCCATATAACAAGATAGGTTCAATATAGCATTTTAGGACTTGTTTTCTAACATTCATTGGTAAGGATGTGTTGCATAATATGTTTCTCATTCTCTGAAATGCAGTCTTTGCTTGGCCTATTCTGTTCCTAATTTCTGTTCTGCATTTCCCATCTGAAGTTATTACTGCTCCAAGGTATCTGAATTTCTGCACTTGCTTTAGAATAGTTCTGTTTAATTTTATACTGCATGTTGGTGGATTCTGTTTCTTAGATAGTCTGTCTTTTTTATATTTAAAGTAAGGCCTTTCTGTTCACTTCCTTTAGTGACTTTATCCAAGAGATTTTGAAGGTCTTGTTTGTACACATCCTTGTTGCACCCCTTGTTTTAAGGGTTGATATTTTCCAGTTCTATTTTCAACTCATATTGCTGCTTCTTGCTGCCAGTATAGATGTTTTACAATCCTCAGGTCTTTGGCATCTATATTGATGTCTTCAAGCATTTTAATAATTTCATGCTCATGTGCTATTTCCATTTTTATCTTTTTCCTTGTTCTTCTCATAATAATTCTCAGAACCTACTACCCCACCTCGCATTCTGAGAACAAAAAGAAATGGAAAAACTAATTATGTCCATCCGTAAGAATAGTGAAGAGCAAAACCATCTTAATGTGAAGAAAACTAAATTGATGACAATTGACAAAACAAACAAAGCAGCTGAAATATGTATCAATGAGGAAAAATTGGAAGAGATGGAGAGTTTTCATTATCTTGGATCATTACTAACTAATAATGGAGATACAATGAGGGATATTAAAAGAAGGACATATATTGCTCTTCAAAAAATAAAACAACTAAAAAAAGCTGTGGAGAGGAACAGACAGAAGTACAAAAATAAGATTTTTAAGGGTATGCATCTTTCCCATTGCAACATATGCCTGTGAGACATGGACACTTAACAAAACAGCTGAGAAACATGTAAATGCCTTTGAATGTAAATGCTACAGAAGAGTTCTTCAAATATCATGGACACAAAAGGAACAAATATATCCATACTACAAGAACTTAATATTGAAGAAGGTTGGCTAGTAAAGAGGATTAAAGATAGAAAACTTAAATATTTTGGACACATTTAATGTCATGATAATTTAGAGAAGACCATCTTGGAAAGGTAAATAATGGGGAAAAAGAGAGGAAGACCAAGGTGAAGATGGCTGCAAGACATCGTTGATGATCTGCAAATGGATGCATCAGTGAGCAGAGCATTTTGCTTACAACCCAGAGGCCTACAGAAGAGCCATTAGGGAGGCAAAGTTCCCCAAGGGACATGCAAATAACTGACTGACTCTCTTGATATAAAGTTGTGATATATCATTGTTATAGTTTATAAATTTTAGAAAAGCTTACAGAATGACATACAGAAGTAACAATTTTTAATAAATAGGAAACCATGAGGCTTTTGTTCGGTAAAGTAAGAGATCACAGTATGTCTAGACAAAGCATTTTAGTGAGACGTGAGAGAAAGAAAAATCACAAGATAATTACCTAGGAATTACCCAGAATTCTTTCTCTCGCATTTCACTAAAGTCTGTGATTTTTTTTTAGGTCTAATCCTACAAAACATTGATCTCTTACTTGACATATAAAAGTAGGACTTATGGCTGACAGAAAAGAAAAAAGTAGCATGATTGATTTCAGTCATTAGTACCAGTCTTCCTCAAAATGTATACAATAAAGTGAAGCAGTATTTCAAGAGAGGAAGTGCAGCTTAATTTAACCCATCATTAACTATATAAGTATTCAGTTACCTGCAATGTTAAATATAGTTACTCATTTAGGTCTTATTTTATATTAAACCTGATGATAATTACATTCTTTTTACATCCTTCACATACCATTAAACGTCACATAGGGCTTACATGGTAGTTCGCCAAGTTTTCGTGTTTTCGGTGAGCTTTTCAACTTCATCAAGAGACTTTATGCCTACTAAATTGGCCTCTCTTAACAATGTCCTTTTTTAGAGTTTCACATGGTCGACCTCTTTCTTTGACCTGTTGTGTTCCACTTGATAGATTCTCTGACTGTTTCTTTGCATCACATAACCAACATATTTTCATCTCCTTACATTACATAAACCTTACATTAACACTAATTAATTAATTAGACTAAAAAAACTATAGTTACTCAGACTAGATGTCACATTAATTCTGATCATTTAAATTCATTTAAATCGTACACTGATTTTGTAGGTCCCTCAACTGAGCATTATATTAATTGTTAATGTTTGTTTACAACTGTAAAATTGTAGAGTTTTCAACTCTGTGATTACTCAGTTAGAACTTTATATCAGTTCCATATTTTCTTAATTAGGAATTACTCGTCATCTTGTTTTTAACTTCAAGCAAATCTTAACATTGCATCTTTAAAATTCACATGTATTCAACAGAAAAGATGGAAAATGAATAAAGAACATTTGAAACTCTGTACCATTAAAAAGAAAAAAAGAAAGAACATATGAGTGTTAAAATGTGTTTTAAAAAATATAGTTCAGTGAACATGGCCCAGACGTAATAGCGCAGATATACAGATGAGACCATTTCCTTTGGATTTAAAAAAAAAAGTTTGAAAAGGAATTTAACAAAAAAAATAGCTGCTGTATTTTCTATGTGAAGTTATTAAGGATTTTTATTTTTGCTTGTTAGGTTAATAATACAGTTATGTTATTTTACCGCTGGGGAAATAGGCATAATGGCATTAGCAAGTCCCAAACACCAGACAGGAAAGAAACCAGTGATTATCTGGTACAGAAATTATTCTGAGCATGAAAAGTACAGAATCTGTCAGAAAGACAAGTAAATCCATTATAACTGTTGGCCAACAAATATACTGATCAAAAAAAGAAACGCAACACTATTGTAGTCGCAATGGACACCAAATTTCAAACTTGTATCAAAATTTTATTTTATGGAATTAATGTTTCAATCTTGGCATGAAGAGACTTTAAGACTTTAACAATGAAATGATGTTCATTACATTTGTTTTGGACTTTTATTCTTTGCAACTGTGGCCTCCATTTTAGTAAGGTGTATGGCCTTCTCTGGCCTGTATCGCAGAATGACACCTCCTTGACATGGATCCGATTAGTCATTGGATCTGTTGTTGTGGGATGGCTGCCCACAGTGCAAGAGACAACTGTTGGAGATTGGTTGGCGCCACGTCTCGCTAATGGACTTGTCTGTTGAGTTCATCCCATAATTGGGTTCATGTCTGATGACATGGATGACCACGGAATGGTTTGGACGTTGTTGTCAGTGAGGAACTGGTGATGAGTTGTGCCACATGAGGTCGAGCATTATCCTGCTGAAAAATCAACCCTGGTGCAGCCAGAAGTGGAAGGACGTGAGGACGAATTTCAGCGACGTGTCATTGGGCATTCAGGCATCCTTAAATTTGCACCAGGTCACTTCCTCCCATGATGTTGATCATTCCCCCACACCAATACACTTCCACCACCATGTGGAGGAGCCTCATCCACGCAGTTCTGGGCTCATGGACTCTGCGGTAAAGTCTTCTATATCGTGTCACTGGAGCAAAAATAATGATTCATCACTAAACCAAACCCTTCTCCAATCATTTGCAATGACAATGCTGGTTTGCCCCCTACAGTCGGTTCTGGCGATGCCGGTCCATAAGAACAGGACCTCTGTAGGGTCTTCTAGCCCAAAGACCAGTGTCATGCAGCCGGTTGTTGGCACCACAAAATAGGCCTCATCATCATCAGGTGCTGTGCCGACTGGCGTTGGCTATTATGCTTCTCCATAGTACACGATCCTTCATGCAGGCCATCAGCTCATTTGGTGATCTCTCACACCATCCTGTCAGACTGTCCAGTATCATTTCTCTTGGTCTTTCTCTTGATCTTCTGCCTTCTATTTTTCCTGTTGTTATATTTTCAATGCCCCCTCTTCTCATTGCATGTCCTATGAAAGTGCATTGTCTCTCTCTTATTTAAAGATTTTTTGGCTCTCCAGCTCTTCTCATACATTCTTCATTAGTTATTTATGCTGTCCAGGGGATTTGTAACATTCTTCTAATAAACCACATTTCTGCTGCTTCCAATTATTTTTGTGCAGACCTGCCTATTGTCCATGATTCACTTCCATATAACAAGATAGGTTCAATATAGCATTTTAGGACTTGTTTTCTAACATTCATTGGTAAGGATGTGTTCTCTCTCTCTGAAACTTTAAGTGCCCAGGGCACATGGGGCTTCCGCAAGGGTTTTCCACAAATGCCTGTCCTTCGCCTTTTTTTCTGCTCTTGCCCAATTCAACAGAATTGTACCAACACTTGAGGAAAAACTTCGGAAAGAGCAGGCAGGATTTAGGAAAGGAAGATCATGCATAGACCACATATTTGTACTTAGACAAATATTAGAACAGGCAAATGAATGGCATAGCACAACATATGCATTATTCATAGATTTTGAGAAAGCCTTTGACAGTGTCAACAGAGATGCACTGTGGAAAATCCTAAGATGGCATGGCCTCCCCCATAAAATAATTAATGTAATCAAAGCCCTATACGAGGGTTTTCAGTGCAAAGTGATCTGTGGAGAACATACCTCCAGCAGCTTTAGGGTACAAACAGGAGTGAAACAGGGATGTGTACTATGACCAACATTATTTATCTTGGCAGTAGACTGGTTAATGAAGGAGGCAACATCAGACAAACGCATAGTTCTGTTTAATTTTATACTGCATGTTGGTGGATTCTGTTTCTTAGATATAACAATAGTCTCTGTCTTTTTTATATTTAAAGTAAGGCCTTTCTGTTCACTTCCTTTAGCGACTTTATCCAAGAGATTTTGCAGGTCTTGTTTGTTCTCACCTATCAGTACTGAAAATAGGCCTATAATCTGTAATATTGGTTTTATATAGTATCGCCAGAGACAGGCAATAGTATTGGCATTACTTTCCGCTAGAGGGGAGGAATACAAATAGGGAATAAAATATACTTCGCCTTGCAACAACTGTTAAAATCCAAGTTCCTGTCCCAAAACACCAACATAACAGTCTACAAAACTATAATAAGACCAGCCGTCATGTATGGATCAGAAACATGGAGTACAACAAAGAAAGATGAGCAACAAAGGCAGGTCTTTGAGAACAAGATCCTAAGAAGAATCTTTGGATTCATAAAGGATAGCAAGAGCTGAGAATGGAGAGATGGAAAAAAAAAAAAACACTGAACTGAACTGAACAGCTTATTTAAATCCCAACAAATTGTTAGTCATCATTCTGAACAGACTATGCTGGGTGGGCCATGTAGAAAGAGTGGAAGAGAACAGACAAACGAAAATGATGTATGCACAAGAGGTGAAGGAAACAAGATGGGGATGGAAAGACAACACAGAAGAGGATATAAAGGAAATTAGTGTCACTTAACTGGACAGAGAGGATAATGAATGGAGGGGAATTTTTACCTGCGGCAATAATCCTTAATAGCTCGGAGAGCTGAAGATGAAGAAGGGAGGAAGGTTGGAGAGAACTGTTAGAAGAGAGAAGTAGAATTGCACAGGACAGAAACCACGAATCTTGTTAAAACAATAGAACTCACCAGCTTGGAAACCATGAATCTTGTCTTGGTTAAAAATTGACCAGAACGGAAACCATGAACTTGTGAAACAAAAGAAATAACACTGACGAGGATGAGAACCAAGAGTCTTGTCAAACAAAAGAACGGACCAGGATAGACGCCATGAATAATATCTTGATTCTAAAAAAAAGGAAGATGACTAGGATGGAAACCATGAATCTTGTCAAACAAAAGAAACAGAACTGACCAGGATGGAAACCATGAATCTTGTTGAACAAAAGAAATAAAACCTACCAGGATCGAAATTACGAGTCTTGTCAAACAAAAGAAATAACACTGACCAGAGTGGGAACCATGAATCTTGTCAAACAAAAGAAATAACACTGACCAGGGTGGAAGCCATGAACGACATGTTGACCACGTGATAACAAAATCTCACAAAGATCTATTGGCAATGATCGTCATGGTGGCCGCCAACATTGAGCAGATGATAGTAATACTTCTGTACCAGGGTCCGGTTCTTACACCCGTCGAGTACGCCCTAGTCATCTTAACTGTCAGCACTGCGCAGATTGACAAACTCGAAAAGGTGCAAAATGAACCCTTGCGCTTTATCTGTGTTGAGGGAAGGGGCTTGCTAATCTCTACTCCACTCGCCATTTTATAGTAACAAAACATACTAATAATCATTATCATCTTAGTGGGTGGGCACTCTGGGCAGTTGCCCATAGGGGCCCATGACTCAGCTGATGACAGTGTAATATTTTCATTCCCATGAATGAGTAGGTATAGGTCCCAGTGCTTTGCTTTAACAAGGGCCTACAATGTCCAGATAGTTAAGAAGGCCCCGCTGATAATAGGAGAGTAGAAACAAGATTGGGTCCTTGAGAGCTAGTATGATTATCCTAGAGCAGGTATCGGCAACATTTCTATCAAAAGCGCGAAGGGCATAAACGTTGGTAGGAGTGACGCAGTTGCAGTCTTTTTCTACAAAGAGGCCGGAAGCCTCCTATGTGAGAGGCTGGTATGTCACATTCATGTCTATAGGTAATGAACGAATGATATAATAATAAAATATTATAAAGCAATGAATAATAGTTCTTTACTAACGTAATATTATGTAATTATGCCATCATAATTTGTGTGATGATTCAGCCCGCCTGTCGCAGGTTGCCACACCCTGTTTAGATCACCGAACGAAATATAACATACATTTTAAAACAGATCCATGTTTTAGGTCATTGAACTAATAAGAATAAATGTAAAATAAACAAAAATTGAGAAAGCTTATTTTAAAAATTTGAATAGGTCATTAGTCCACTAGAGTTCGATGTTTTCTTTAAAAAATCTAGGGATCGTTTTCAAAATATAGGACCCAGCTTTTGCGAAATTATAAATCAACAATGCTACTTTCCGCTATTAGCTTTTTAGTTGCTAACTACAATAAATTTCTCCAACCCCCGCCCCCCCCCCTTTAAAAAAATTGAGTACCATCTGAAAGTGTGATGGGCATGTACTGTGGCAGAGAAGTCAAATATGTACTAGCTTTCTAGTGACCTCTACAATGGATGTGCTTGTGCAGTCAAAACAGAAGAAGGAATGAGTGAATGGTTCCGGATTGAAACAGGCGTGAAACAAGGATGTATATTATCTCTCTTGCTTTTTGGACTTGTAGACTTTATGATGAAAAAATTTGCAGTGGTAAAGCGGGCATTGTTTGGGTACATGGGACCCAACTGGAAGATCTTGATTTTGCAGATGACGTAACTCATATCAGTGACAATGAGAAATCAATGCAAGTTAAAAACAGATTCCCTGTCTTCAGTGGCTAGTAAAATAGGACTTGAAATTAACAAGGATAAAACAAAAATAATGATATACGTAGAAGGAACACTTGTTGAAGAAGTAAACCACTTTGCATATCTCGGCAGCTACATAGACCAGGATGGTGACACCAGGAAGGAAGTTCGAATTCGAATCGCAAAAGCAGCATTGACCTTCAAGATTCTTGAGAACATATGGAGTTCAAAAGTTATAAGCACAAAAACCAAGTTAACATTATTCAATTCAAATGTAATGTCCATCCTCATTTATGCATGCGAAAGCTGGAAAAAAACTAAAGAAATAGACAAGAAATTAGGCCCTTTCGAAAACAAATGCCACAGGAAAATACTCAGTATAAAGTGGAACGAATTCAAGAACAACACAGAGATAAGACAGATGAACAAACAACAACCTGTCTCATGTGTGATCAGAAAAAAATAAGATGGACATATGTCGGTCATGTGATGAGAAGAAACAATCAGAGGATCTCCAAACAAACTATCAAGTGGAACACACAACAGGCCGAAGAAAAAGAGGTCGACCACGTGAAACTCTAAAGAGGACATTGTTAAGAGAGGCAGGTTAGTAGGCATAACATCCCTTGATGAAGTTAAAAAACTCGCCGAAGACGGGAAATCTTGGCGAACTACAATGCTGGCTGTATGTGACGTTTAACGGCACGGAAAGGATGTATGCGTGACTAGTTTTTTGCATATTTTATTTACTCGGAGGGAGGGGTTCAAACATACTGTCAAAATTAGCAATCAGCGACCAACAGCTGACATCCTACCATCAGAACTGGTGAAACATAGCTGACTAAGACCCTGTCCCATCTCTCCGTTGGTGGTCCCAGTAACATCCCTAGCCTTATTTAATGGGGCAAGAGAAGGACACCCCTGCTTTGTAGCTTCACTCAGGGGCTGAAAAAAATTCTTGCCATAACCCGCTACCAATCCGACACGATGCTGCAACTCAGCGTCTTGCCGCATCGACTGCAAACAACTTCAAGCACGCAGTCCTAGAGAGATAGATGAAGAGTTTTATTTTCTTGTATTTATTCACTAGAGAGACTCTAGCTTTGGCCTGCCAGCGTCTGTTGGTTTAGTGCAGAATCAAGTACAGGACCCATTTTTCATCTGAATTACTGGAACAGGGCAGGAGCAGTGTACCTTTCAGAGTAGCTAGCGATCATGAAGCAAGGCGCCACAAAATCTCAATTTGTCCCTTTGTGAAAATGATCGTCAAGCGGACTCGGCTTCTTTGACCATGCTGAAATCTTTCTGTCATAGATGTTCTCAGATTAATTCTGGACTTGTCCTGGGTACGATAATCACAATCCTTTATCAGTTTTATTTAATATGAATACAATGTTCACAGTCCGCTTCACTGATTTCAGCATCGATGCCATAAATTCGTGATATCTGGATAATTTATTAGTATTATCACGATTTATTGATCAATCGTGATAACAACTGATAACATGAACATCAGCCCATGTGGAAGTACACCATGGAACAATAACTGACCCGTTGATTTAGTATTTCCAGAAACAGTCATTTTAAATGATGCTCTTATATTCACTGGTTGTTTACCCCTGAAATAGACAAATGTCAAATGTTAATTTGCACTGCCAGGAAAATTTGGCGAGTAAAATGATTTAATTCAATGAAATAAGTTTTATATCTTTATATCATAGAAGATGGTAGGGAGTAGGTGCTAGTGGAAGCTGCAGGGCAGCCTTTTTTCCACATAAACAATAAAATACTGGGGACGATATTTGTCCTGTGGAGGTATGTGCAGTAAAAAATTATAAAAAAACACAGGGGACGATATGTGTCCTGTGGAGTTACGTGCAGTAACAGTTATAAAAACACTTGGGGGGGGGGGGGCATATTTGTCCTGTGGAGAAAACAATTATAAAAACACTGGGGACGATATTTGTCCTGTGGAGTTACGTGCAGTAAACAGTTATAAAAACACTTGGGGGGGGGCATATTTGTCCTGTGGAGAAAACAATTATAAAAACACTGGGGACGATATTTGTCCTGTGGAGGTATGTGCAGTAAAAAATTATAAAAACACTGGGGACGATATTTGTCCTGTGGAGGTATGTGCAGTAAAAAATTATGAAAACACTGGGGACGATATTTGTCCTGTGGAGTTACGTGCAGTAAACAGTTATAAAAACACTTGGGGGGGGGCATATTTGTCCTGTGGAGAAAACAATTATAAAAACACTGGGGACGATATTTGTCCTGTGGAGTTACGTGCAGTAAACAGTTATAAAAACACTTGGGGGGGGGGGGCATATTTGTCCTGTGGAGAAAACAATTATAAAAACACTGGGGACGATATTTGTCCTGTGGAGGTACGTGCAGTAAACAGTTATAAAAACACTGGGGGGGGGCATATTTGTCCTGCAAATGCAGAGAAGCAAAAGAAGTGTGGTTAAATGAACAGTGCAGACAGATAGAGGACACTCATAATAAAGACAGCAAAAACATGCATAAACGAATTAATGAACTCACAGGCAGGAAAACAAAATATACCACAGGATGCCTGAAATCGAAAGAAGGTAAAATGTTAATGGGAAAAGAAGACATTGTGGACAGGTGGACAGAGTATATCGGTGAGCTATATGGAGGAGAAAGACCAGAATTAACACCAGATACTGAAAACTGTGATGGACCGCCAATACTTGAAGATGAAATCATAGATGCTATCAAACACATGAAGAAAGGAAAAGCGACTGGGCCTGATAATATAACAATAGAAGAAATAGAGGCACTAGAGGAGACAGGAATAAAAATAATAACCAAGTTACTGAATGATATTTACAACAGTGGTTATATTCCCAGTGACCTGATTAAATCCATGTTTATAGCACTACCAAAGAAACCAGGTGCAAAGGAATGTGACGACCACCGGACTATCAGCCTCTCATGTCACATAACGAAGCTACTTCTGAGAATAATTATGAGAAGAACAAGGAAAAAGATAAAAATGGAAATAGCAGATGAACAGTTTGGATTTGTTGAAGGAAAGGGGACACACAATGCCATTTATGCTTTACGAACACTAACAGAAAGAGCTTTAGAAGTACAGAAAGATCTCTACTTATGCTTTATTGATTACACCAAGGCATTTGACAAGGTGAAACATAGTGAAATTATTAAAATGCTTGAAGACATCAATATAGACGGCAAAGACCTGAGGATTGTAAAACATCTATACTGGCAGCAAGAAGCAGCAGTTCGAGTTGAAAATGGAACTGGAAAATACCAACCTATAAAACTAGGGGTGCGACAAGGATGTGTACTATCTCCGGACCTTTTTTCTCTGTACAGCGAGAATATTCTAAGAACAATCATCACAGAACCAGGCATAAAAATTGGAGGATACAATATTAACAATCTTCGGTATGCTGACGACACAGTACTGATAGCGGAGAACCAACAAGACCTGCAAAATCTCTTGGATAAAGTGGCCAAAGAAAGTGAACAGAAAGGCCTTACTTTGAACATCAAAAAGACAGAGACTATGGTTTTATCTAAGAAACAGAATCCACCAGCATGCAGTATTCAATTAAACGGAACCATTCTAAAGCAGGTGCAGAAATTCAAATACCTTGGAGCAGTAATAACTTCAGATGGGAAATGCAAAACAGAAATTAGGAACAGAATAGGCCAAGCAAAGACTGCATTTCAGAGAATGAGAAACATATTAGCTAACACATCGTTATCAATGAGTGTTAGAAAACGAGTCCTAAAATGCTATATTGAACCTATCTTGTTATATGGAAGTGAATCATGGACAATAGGCAAGTCTGCACAAAAATCATTGGAAGCAGCAGAAATGTGGTTTATTAGAAGAATGTTGCGAATCCCCTGGACAGCAAAAATAACTAATGAAGAATGTATGAGAAGAGCTGGAGAGACAAAAAACCTTGTCAGAAAGATAAGAGAGAGACAATGTACTTTCATAGGACATGCAATGAGAAGAGGGGGCATTGAAAATATTATAACAACAGGAAAAGTAGAAGGAAGAAGATCAAGAGGAAGACCAAGAGAAATGATACTGGACAGTCTGACGGGATGGTGTGAGAGGAGATCACCAACTGAACTGATGGCCTGCATGAAGGATCGGGTACTCTGGAGAAGCATAATAGCCAACGCCAGTCGGCACGGCACCTGATGATGATGATGATGGAGGTATGTGCAGTAGAAAATTATAAAGACACTGGGGACGATATTTGTCCTGTGGAGGTATGTGCAGTAGAAAATTATAAAGACACTGGGGACGATATTTGTCATGTGGAGGTATGTGCAGTAGAAAATTATAAAGACACTGGGGACGATATTTGTCCTGTGGAGGTATGTGCAGTAAAAAATTATAAAAACACTGGGGACGATATTTGTCCTGTGGAGGTAAACAATTATAAAAACACTGGGGGCCATATTTGTCATGTGGAGGTATGTGCAGTAAACAACCATTAAAAACACTGACGACCACATTTGTCATGTGGAGGTAAGTGCAGAAAATAATTATTAAAAAACACTGGCGACCACATTTGTCCTGTGGAGGTAAGTGCAGTAAATAATTATTTAAAAAAAACACTGGGGACCACATTTGTCCCGTGGAGGTAAGTGCAGTGAACAATTATTAAAAAAAACACTGGGGACCACATATGTCCTGTGGAGGTAAGTGCAGTAAATAATTATTTAAAAAAAACACTGGGGACCACATTTGTCATGTGGAAGTAAGTGCAGTGAACAATTATTTAAAAAAAACACTGGGGACCACATATGTCCTGTGGAGGTAAGTGCACTAAACAATCATTAAAAACTGGGGACCACATGTGTCATGTGGAGGTAAGTGCACTAAACAATCATTAAAACACTGGGGATCACATTATCCTTTGGAGGTGAGTGTAGTGAGCAGTGACATACAGGAGGACACTTCCGTAAAAAAAATCAGGCTAATTCACGGCTATACTTTTTTCTTTAAAAAGCAACAATGTTATCTGTTACCTTCGTGTTTGTGTTTTCCCTTATCCTCAGCTGTCTAACTTCCTGGAATACTTTGTGTATATACAAGTATGTATGCGCAACTAACTAATACAGATCTAAAAAGAGGGAGGCTCGGAAATCCCACGACTACCTGGCTGGTTGAAATGCTTGATATGAACCAAAGATATCGTGACTGAATTGCCCTCATCCAGACAGTTGAAGCACGCGAGCTTGCGAATGTAACCTGGTCTTGAAGATGCCACAATTGACAGACTTTCATGAGAAAGCCATTTATTTAGTGGTGAAGAAAAAAAGAGCGGAAATAAAACCTAAGAAATTCACCCTACGGCAATACGGTTAGACGGCAATATCTGAAATCGATCACAGAATAATCTGAGCAGGCACTTGATTGTACCCATCCATGTTTGTTCCTTAATGCATTGGACGACGCCATTTTCTCTCTCAATTCTGATCAGATTTAAACAAGAGGGACTGAACAACAAAGAGCAAGTCAGATTTAAATATTTAAATAAACTACGTAGACTAGAGTTTATGCTTTATGGATCATCATCATCATAAGGTCATATTTGCTTACTACCTGTACAAGTTTTGCCCACACACTGTACTGTGCAGTGCTAGTATGTGTGTGTGTGTGTGTTTGCAACTAACTGACTTGAAGTAATGAATCTATATTCTTCATTCACTGTGTTACACAACGTCACTATTACTGAGCAGATTTACTTGACTGATGCACAACTGACACAGCAGACGTTACACTGACATACACCATGCAACTCCGAAAACCCAGGACAAACAACCACTGCAAGTCCGTACACGAACATGACCAGTTTACATAAGTACACCTCATCTCCATACCACAGTTGAACACTCAACATAAATCCAAAATATCACAGGATTCCAACTGTTACAAAGTTTAGTGATAAATCCCAGTTTGTGATGAGTGTTGTAAATGTAGGTGGTGTGAACTGATGGAAACAGTCAACAATGAAAATACACTGAAACTCTCCGGGCGATTACCATTGCCATGGGACAGATACACTTAGACAACACTGAAAAACATTCATTCTGTATATCGAAAACTCCAACCTAACCTTTCAATCTAGTATCGCAACCCTTGTCCAAAAAGGGATAAACAACTTACAAGTACTACATGACAATCTTTCTCATGAAAGATGACAGTCTTTTCAATTCTGAAAAGGACAAATCGGCAAAATAACATTTTGCCCTAAAAAAGACACATTGACCACATTAAGACTTTAGTTAGACTTTACAACAATTTTGTCCTAAAAAAGGACAACCAAACACAGAAACTTATATTATGAAACAAGAGACCCATAGCAGACCTTTCAGAACAAACCAACATATCCTCTTACTTCAACATCTAGAAGAGAACTGAACTTCTCATGCATCCCACCACTCAGATTCACTTGACTGAGCTCTGCAATCGGAACACGGATGACTTCTCTCTCTCTCTCTCTCTCTCTCCCCCCCCCCCCCCCGTGCTCGCTTAAACAGGTGAGTCATGATCACAGTCTGTTTGACCATAACAACAGTATCTGTAACAATTGACAGATATTTTTGGTCTATCTAATCCACTATCATCATCATCATCATCAGAAGAGCAAAAACCATAATCTCTGTCATCATTGACAAGATTTGCTCTTTTATACACTCTACTACTTGACGACAGATGTTCTATTTAGTAAGTCTCTGATGAGTGAAATATCTTTTTTTTTTCTTAATGTGTTCGAATGTGATGAAATTGATTGACCATTTCTTCCGAAAAAATAAAACCACCAATGCTAAGACAGTCTTGGGACGGATAAATGAAGGAAATAGAGTGACAGTGAAAGGGCGAAAAAAAAAACCAGTCTGGCGAAGAACTGTAGAAGCCGATGTGACGAGCATGCAGAATAGATGTGGTACCACGCATGGGCTAGTTGCAGACCATGAGAAGCGGAAAGAGTTACTGTTCCGCAGAACGGCAAAAGACGTACTGCAAATGCAAAATATGTAGTGTAGTGTTCGCTGTCAAAGTAAAATATGTGGTATAGCGTGTGCGTCACGTCAGCAAATGCAAAACATATATAGTATGAATCATCGTACAGCATGAAAGAATATACTATAGGTCACTATATGGTATAATTCCACGACACCATATGTAGAATTTCAGTTAATGGTGTTACGACTATTGCTAGATATTACAATGTTAATTACGTGTCATGACATCTCATGTAAAATAATGTTAGACACTGGCGCAAAACGTAACATATGTGTTATTTGCGTAAGAACTAATGTGCCCAAAAGCGGTATACAACAATTCGTACAGTATTATACAAGTGGTCAACTAAAGTGACTATATATCCACTACTGAGCACAGCATGTTGTTGTAACTGAGAGGGTAATATGATCCGCTATCATCTGCTTTCCCATAATATTATACTTTTAATACAACATAGAGCTTTCAGTTTATCATCGAATCTTATATTTAATCACACCGACAAGAGACAATTACAAACAGTCACTACACAGAACACAAATGAATCGCATCACAACATACTGGCAATGGCCGGCATGGAGGGCCTAATTATGCATTACCTTGACCAAAGGTCATGTGTTACATTCCGTCAGTGTCTAAGTTCTGTGGCCAGCACGAGATATAACAGAAAAATAAGTACTTACACGAAATCCAAATGATACTTGCGCCAATAACTACTTACCTGTGTGATCTTTTGAAAACACGCTGTCTGTTCAAATCGCAGTAGCGAAGTCTTCATATTATTCTCTCTGTAATTTCATGTCTAACAAGAATATATTGACAAGCTAGTGATTCTGTCACAATCTCTTGCAGTTTCCACCTGATTATATGAATATCCAGGACAACTGTCAGTGAACACACTTTTAAGGTAATCATGCTTAAAGTAAATGGACGATCTGAAGTCCTCATTTTAGCAAACCCACAGCCATGACATGTGCTCAACGGATCAGACCAATGTGCCCTCTAAAGTTTTGCCGTTCGTGTGCAAAATTTTCCAAAAGTGCAGAAAAAATATAGTCTAAAATATATTTTCTAAAAGCTTCGCCTTCCGGGGAACAAATAAGGATCCACGGGTTACAAGTGGCCAGTGGGCCATGCTTTGAGCACCTTTAGTCAAATCTAACGCTCCTTCGCTTTCTGCTTTGGTTTGCATAAACATTAATTAATCTCGTGTGTGGGCAATTTATTCCGAGTGAGGTGTTGTCTGACTGGCTAGCCGATCTCTCCTTTTTTTTCACTACTCATCTTCTCTACTCCTTTTCTCTCCCCCTCCCCCCAGTGCAATTACAACATAGGTATCGTAATCATTAACCACACGTATATAAATCGTAAACCACTACAACACTATCTTCTTGTAATAAAAAGAACAAAACTTCCGTCTGCCTGTCTGTCAAGCTGTCTGTCTGTCAAGCTGTCTGCCTGTCAAGCTGTCTGCCTGTCAAGTTGTTTGCCTGTCAAGCTGTCTGCCTGTCGCTGGCGTATACGAAGAGCGATTGATAAGTTCTCGGCATAAGGTACAAATACTTGAAACACGCAGTTAATATTAAGTGCATTTGTATATCACGTTAATGTAAGATTAAACACCAAGTTTCGAAAAATTAACTGCAACCAATTTTTTTTACAGGCTACTGAAGTGGTAAGGGGTGGCAGAAATTGAGAAAATGGATAACATTTCTCATCGAGAAGTCATTCGCTACCTCTGCATCAAGGGCTTATCATTGGAGGAGATCCATGAGGATATGTTAGAGACTCTAGGGGAGAGTGCCCCTTCTTACACCATAGTGAAGAAATGGGCAGCTCAATTCAAACATAGAAGGGAGAATCTGAAAGATGATCCCCGTCCAGTAAGACCAAGAACGGTAATCGCCGATGAAACCACCGGCAGAATTCATGACATGATAATGGAGGATCTGCGACTAACTGAGCGGTGCATCGCTACTGAGTTGGGCATCTCCCAGGAACATGTTCATGACATTATTCACAATGATATTCAAATGACAAAGGTCTCTGCCCGATGGGTCCTGAAACTTCTTGGAGCTGATCACAAACGACAGCGTCTCAACATGTTAAGAGACCATCTTGACCATCTTTCTGCAGATCCTGAAAAATTTCTTCAGCAATTTGTGACTATGGATGAGACTTGGGTTCATCATTTTCAACCAGAAACCAAAGAACAGTCAAAGTAGTGGAAACATCATGGATCACCACGTCCAAAGAAAGCAAGGATGGTTCTGTCTGCGAGCAAAGTGATGGCTTCGATCTTTTGGGATTCAGAAGGTGTACTATTGGTAGACTATCTTCAAAATAGCAGAACGGGCACCGTGTGATTAGATTACGCTAATCTTGTGAAGCAGCTGCGAATCAAATAGAAGGAAAGGCGTCGAGGGAAATTGACGAGAGGAGTCATCTGTCATCAAGACAATGATCCAGTTCACAAGTCGCAGTGGCAATGGCTGCCATTCATGAATGCGGGTTCCAGCTTCTTGAACATCCTCCTTTTTCTCCAGATTTGCCCCCTTCCGACTATTACCTATTTACTAAACACAAAAAGGAGCTCAGTGGTCTCAAATTTGCTTCAGATGATGACGTCATGCTATAGACCACTTTCTACTGGCACAAGATGCTGAATTTTACAAAGAAGGTATCCGTATGCTCCAGGATCGCTGGACTAAGTGTATAAACGTGCAAGGGGACTATGTTGAGAAATAACCCAAAAAAATGTCCACAAATAATCCGTTATACTTGTGCGGAGAACTTATCAACCACCCCTCGTATCTCACTTATTTTCCATTCTCTCTTGTATTTTGAATGTGTTTTTTTAAATCATCTTTTTCAAACAAAAATGCATCTGAAGATCACTCACTCACTCACTCACTCACTCACTCACTCACTCACTCGCTCACTCACTCACTATTTGTCTGAGGGCTGTTCCTCAACATCCGTGATGGCTTCATGGAGAAGATGAAGGATTAAACAGAAGTGAAAGATTAGAGATAGCCTGGCAGCTTTACCAAAATCATCTTCTGAGCCATATTTCACGTTTCATTAATTTCTTCAAGCAGTGCGTAACAAATCGATGAGAAAGCTAATATTTAACCTCAGTCAGATCAAATGAAGGCTCTGCAGAGTTCTTTCAACGGTCTGCCATATCATACTACATCTATACAACACAGTTGTTTTACGTTCACTCATAATTCACACACTGCTCAGACAGTTCTGACAAACTCAGACAACATACATGAAAAAACAGCACTGCTTTAAAAGAGCAGCATATCACAGTCAGAAATTATAGAACGGTATGGTGTTTCTAACATATGAGAAATGTACAAATAAATAGATGAAATTATAGGCAGAAAAACAAATCATACAACTGGATACCTTAAATCGAATGAGAGACAAATTATCATGGGCAGAAAAGAGACACCAGAGAAATGAATAGTGGAATGAATGGATTAAAGAATTATACAGTGATGAAAGAACAGACCCTAACTCAGAGAACAACAGCGAAGGACCACCAGTTTTGGCAGAGGAAGTCACAGAGGCCTTTAACCAAATGAAGAACAACAAAGCACATGGAGCAGATAATATAACTAAAGAAGAACCGGAAGCACTAGGAGATTTGGAACAGAAATACTGACAAGACTTTTGAATGACAACTACAACACAGGATATGTCCAAGAAGACTTGTGGAAATCAATACTCATTGCTATACCGAAAAAAAAACAGGTACTATGGAATGTGAAGAACAGTAAACCTCACCAGTCACGCTGCTAAGATTCTGTTCCCCATAATTATGAAAAATATAAGAAATATTCGTAAAATAAAACCAGAGATTGCAGAAGAACAATTCGGTTTCGTATTATGGAAAGGGACAAATAATGTTATATACATGATAAAGATGCTGACAGATGATAGAAAGAGCAGTCGAAGTTAAAACAGATCTATATATGTTTTATAGATTACTGTAAGGCCTCTGACAAAGTAAGACACAACCAAATAATGAAATGGAAAATGTAGAGTTATTAAAAACATATACTGGCAACAGTTAGCAGCAGTAAGGGTGGGGGGCAAGAGGTTGGCAAATACCAGGAAATCAAAGCTAGAGTTCGTGCATGTCATCCCCAGACCTATTCTATTTATACAGCAAAAATATAATGTGTTATATAGAAGGACTATCAGGAATTTCAGTAGGATGATATAATTTGAAAAACCTGAAATATGAAGATTATACCATTTTAATAGGAAAGAATGAAAAAGAACTGCAGGAGCTGATAAACAGGGTAGTTATGGAAAGTGAAAAAAGATGACAGCCTGAATGATAAGAAAACAGAAGTCATGGTCATGTGACAGTATGACTCAGGCCAATCTATTGAAAAAGAGAGATACAGAGTAATCTCTCTCTCTCTCTCTCTCTCACTCTCTGAACCTTAAGTGCCCAGGTACATGGGGCTTCCGCAAGGGTTTTCTACAAATGCCTGTCCTCTGCCTTTTTTTTCCGCTCTTGCCCAGGTGAACCCTCTATTGCTTATCATCCTCTCTGTTGTTCTCCATGTCTCTTTTGGATACAGAGTAATGCACAAAACATTGGTCGGGGAAGCGGGAATTATACATCGCGCACCAATTAGTCTGAGAGTGAAAGAGAACATTGCAAGTGACGACAGAGAGCAACGCTTAGATTTGGGGACACTTAGAGACCAAGGGGACAAGGAGAACAAAGCGATACAGAGAGACATGGGCGGACAGAAGTGGGACTCGAAAAGTGACACGATCATCAGGACAGAAAAAGTGACACGATCATCAGGACAGAAAAAGTGACACGATCATCAGGACAGAGAGATAGACAAATAGGGCCAGGAGACCCTGACGAAGACGAAAGGAAAATCTAGTTGTGTAAAAACTGAGGATTGTCGAGAAATGATGGATCAATAAAAACATTGAAAAACTTGACAAGGATCATGTACGTCTTTCCATTCGTTAAATGTTGGGATAAGTTTATTCTGTTGGGTTGGTGAGAGCAGGTGAATGCTGAAGGGCAAGGTCAGCAGTTAAGAAGTTGAGTATGCTGGGTTGTTGAGAACAGTTGAAGCAAACCCACGACCACCATGCAACATCCGTGTGAAATAGGTCGCTCACCTGCTACAGAGGTTTGATGGCGCCGTTTCACACAGTAGTTTCACACAGAAGCGACCAGGGATGAACATACGAACGGGATATCAGTGAAACTTAATACTCCAAAAATCAATGTACCACTATCAGACCGAAACTGACAGCCACATTAATGCAGAGACGGCTTACGTTTTGACAAACTTTTCGTGAAATTAACTATACCGCATTTATTCCAGGAAGTATCAAGGTAACATCGAGGATTCCTTCGCAAATGATCGCAAACAGATAATACTGGAGAGTCCACCTATCAGTCGACATCAACAAACAAGACAACGTCAGACTACTGTCAGAAAAAATTTGTGTAGAAAGACCATAGAACGGAGGTAAAGATATCTATATTGACATTACTATAGACATTAATTGGTTATCTCTGATTATTGTTTATTAACTTTCATGTTCAACCGTTAATAACCTCAGAAAGCCGAGTCGTCTATCATTGAGTATGATCACTATTCGTCCTCTCATCATTCGGTGATAACCGTAGAAAGCTAAATCGTTTGTCATTGAGAATGATTACTGTTCGCCACATCATTCCATTCTGCTCAGGTGGTAACCAGTTCTATTTCTGTAAAAAGAGATGGAAAGGAGCTTAGACGAAAGGGCGAGAAGGATCCGTCTTCGTTACAAACGATTAGAAGAAAGAAAAAGATACTTGAGTAGGTTCGAAGAACCTGTTAGACCCAGTTACCAGTACAGAGAGCAAGAAACCACCACGAGGTTAAGGGTAAAAATAGTACGGACTGTGCAGTGAATTCCGAGAAGAAAATGTTTAGAAATGTTGGTACTAACACAGGGTTAATAACTAACTTCAAGTTATGACATCAAAACGACAGATCAAGAAAAAGTTGACAGCACCAGCTTAGTAGCAGGAAGACAGAGAATGGGGCAAACAGTACTAGAACTTAAAATAGGTGATATTTGAAAAATCACAGAAAAACATCCAAGTTAGACGAAAATTGGTTAGGCGGGTATATAGTTATCGAGCGCCTCGTATAATAAAGTCAGTGCGTGCACTGTCGTATTATTGACAGCACCAGTATAATATTTTCAATTGTTAATGATATATTTATAACTAAAAAAGATGTTCTTGATTAATACCGACTTTATCTTCACGCACATCCATATTTCTGTTGTTTAGATTAGGTTTCACAAAAATTGCCACTTCAGTAATCAGGGGAAGTCCGATGAAATGTTCTCTAAAGAATTCATTTAATTCTGACAAATAAGATATTCGACTTAGAATTCACAACATCACTTGTACTAAGATGCAATATGACATAATCTTCGTTAATTTCATCGTTGAAGCACATCAGTATCAAACTATCATATTCTACATACAGCATTTCTTAGTGTTCTCAACTTCACATTATTCTACGCATGATACGAGAACAATTCTAAACTCTGTACTTGATTAGATCCGTCGCACGTGGTCAACTAGTTCCTCGTCTAAAATCACTGTACTCGAAGTTTCAAAGTAACAAATATTCATATCACTTGAATCACTTTAAACACATCTGCAGTCTGTCTTAGAACTACTTCTGCAAGACTGCTTTTCCTGTGTATCTATTGCTCTAATTGTCCATCTATTTCAACTATCGTTACCTACGTCTTCTTTCTCTCTCGTGTCTTCTCTGGTGTGTATTATCCTTCTGCTGTTCTTCTCTGATTGTCTATCCTTCTCTTGTCTGGACCGGTCTCTATTCACTGACCGTCCTTGTTCCTCGGTCTTCGGGTCCCGCCCTCTGTTTCCTCTCCTCTACTTCTTCTTCCTTCTTTGTTCTTCTTCTGTCTCTCCGCTCGCCTTCTTATCTTCAAGTTCAGCTTGACGGATTAACCAGTTAAGTATTTTGGCTCCACCTTTCAGATGTCTACTGGTTCCCATGAGCGTTCTGATTGTCCGTCATTCAAACTGCCCCGTGACTTATCTCTTGTAACTCAGTTGTCCAATAGGCCACGCCTCTAAATATTTAATTGGTCAGCTGGCCGAGTTGGTCACTCCTTTATTTAAAAACCGTATGCAGTCGCGTTCTAACGCGCGTCACCTAATAAGTGTCAAAGTGTCAACTCCGTCTATACAATTGTTATTTACCTAAGTCATTATCTTGCTATTTCATGTCGGAAGTTTTACTGTGTCCTCGCTTTTCCTTGTGTCTGCCTTTTCTATTCGTCTTTTATATTTTGTTTACTCATGTCAACGTCCAGTTACTGCTTTGTTATCACTGGACCATCCTACTTTCTGGCGTCCTTCCTTTGTGTTACCTATATGTCAGCGTCACTGAGTCTCGTCTTTTTCTATTCACTGTTTCCACTGTTTACTTTTGTCCGCATCTTGTTCTAGTGTCATCAAAATTTTATACCTTTCGCTTCCTTTTTTTTTGACCTACTTTTCTCTGTCGCTATTCGATCTTACTATTTTCTTTACTGTATATTTTCATAATCATATTCATTAATAATAATAAGAACAACAACAATAATCATTACTTACAATGCCATGCAACACTCGGACCAGTCGCTTAAAAGGTTAAAAATCGACTAACTAACCTTTCATTGATTATACATCGTTCCCATTTGCAAAAGGTAGATTCTGAATGGGCAACACCAGTAGACGAACAACAGAGGAAGCGCAGAGCAAGATATGAAATCGCCCCAGAAGCCGTAAACAATATGTCCAGCTCTCTACACCTAAAATCAGATGACTATTTTATGGACTGACGAAGTGGCCTGGAGAAAGAAGATCAGTCCAGCTCTAAACAGAGAATTATGGAAAAGCATGATCACCAGCGCCTATCAGTGGCTAGATTAGATGGTGTTTCTACCTCTGTTTTTTTTACTTTTGCTACTACTGTTACTACTAATAATACTACATTCCTTATCCGAAATCCATGAAAGAAAGGCTTCGGATTTTGGAATATCTGCAGATATATTACGAGATATCTTGGGGACCAAATCCAAGAAGCATGAAATTCATTTATGTTTTTTTTTCTTATCAGTCTGCTTATGCCATTAGCGACGCAAGGAGTTTCAGTCGTCGGTTCAGAACTGCCATTCTTCAAGTAATGGCTCCGCAGTGTACCCTGTACGGTGTTCTGTTACTTTCGCATATGTTTTCTCAGCATGGCTTATGTTTCATAAACAGATTATTCACGTAGTCTGAATGTAATTTTATGCAATATTTTTAGTAATTTTGTGCCTGAAATGAAGTTTACACCGAACCAACAGAAAGCAAAGGTGTTACTACCTCTGCCACCACCTCAGTTTCCACCTATGAAGCTGTCATTTGATTTAAAGATTGCTCTTTAAAACAATAATTTATTATTACAATTTGTTAATTGTTAAGATGAGAAGAAAGATAAGAAACGGCTGAGGAACCAGTAAGTAGGTGATCCTTAAGGGGTGAAGAGACATTCTGCTTGATAAGTAAAGGGTAAAATTCTCGTTTCCACGCCATTAAGCCACACTAGGGATACGGTGTTAATACCATATTTCCAAGACCATCGCCATATGAAATTGTGATTTACGCCTGGCCGCCCCATTTACCTTCCCAGATTTCTCTGGTACCCATTTTTAGAGGCCAGGTGGACCCCGGGGCCTTTTTGGTGTGTATCATTTTAAAAAAATTCTACTGCTGGGACTTGAACCCGGTACCATCAGATTAGTAAGCGAGCGCCTAAACACACGGCTAACCAGACCACCTACATTCTGCTGTATCATTCATTCATTTGCATGTCCCTTGCTGAACTTTGCATCCCTAACAGCACTCCTGTAGGCCTCTCAGTTGTGAGCAAGATGGCCTGCTACTGATGCATCCATTTGCAGATCATCAACGATGTCTTACAGCCATCTTCACCTTGGTCTTCCTCTCTTTCTTTTTCTCATTATGTACACTTCCAACACAGTCTTCTCTAGATTATCATGACGTTTAATCTGTCCAAAATGTTTAAGTTTCTTTCTTTAATACTCTTTACTAATCAGCCTTCTTCAATATTAAGTTCTTGTAGTATGAATATATTTGTTCTTTTTTGTGTCCACGGTATTTGAAGAACTCTTCTGTAGCATTTACATTCAAAGGCATTTATGTGTTTCTCAGCTGTTTTGTTAAGTGTCCAGGTCTCACAGGCATATGTTGCGATGGGAAAGATGCATGCCCTTAAAAATCTTATTTTTGTAGTTCTGTCTGTTCCTCCCCACAGATTCTTTAGTTGTTTTACTTACTGAAGAGCGATAGACGTCCTTCTTTTAATTTCCCTCTCTGCATCTCCATTATTAGTTAGTAATGATCCAAGATATTCAAAACTCTCCACCTCCTCGAATTTTTCCTCACTGATACATATTTCAGATGCGTTATTTGTTTTGTCAGTTGTCATCAATTTAGTTTTCTTCGCATTAAGATAGAGGTTTTGCTCTTCGCTGTTCTTACGGACTGACATAATTAGTTTTTCCATTCCTTTTTGTGTTGTGGATAGTAATACTGTGTCATCAGCATATCTAATCTCTGGTATTTCATAAGCTCCAATTGTTATGGCATTGTAACATTCTTTGTCTACATCTTTTCTAACATTCCTCATTATATTTTCAGTATACAAGTTAAATAAGTAAAGTGACAATATGCACCCCTGACGGACCCCTTGTTTTATATCAAACCAAGTTGTTGTTTCACCATTTATTCTTACTGCTGCTTGTTGGTCTAGATACAGCAGTGATGTTAATTGTATCAAATGTGTTGGAAATCCCATTTTTTTTTATTATTTCCCAAAGTTTCTAGTGTTGTACACAATCAAATGCCTTTGAGTAGTCTATAAAGGATAAATATGGATGCACATTAAACTGTCTGCATTCCTCTATTATTAATCTTATATTGAATATATGATCTCTTGATCCTTTTCATTGCCTGAAACCAGCTTGGACCGTATTGACGTCTTCTTCTATTTTCTTACGAAGTCTACCCATTATGATTTTTAACAGAATTTTACTGGCAGGACTAATCAGGGCTACAGTTCTGTAGTTTGTGCATGATTTCAGGTTACCCTTTTTTGGCAGTGGTATGAATACAGTTCTTTTCGATTCTTTTGGCAAAATACCAGAATGCCATATCTTTTTATATAGTGCATGATAGATTGTTGCACATTCCTTTCCTCCTGATTTAATAAGTTCCTGGTGATTTACCATTTTTCAGATTCTTTATTGCCCATAAAACTTCTTCTGTTGTCATTTCGGATGGCTTTTTAAAATGTTTCCTCCAGAGTCATCTTCCTCATTAACGATTTTTGCTTTAGTAGTCTCTCTTTGTTTTTCTAAATGGGTAAATGAATGCATGCTGTCTCTAGTCTTTCGGTAAGCCCATCATATATTTTCACCACATTGTCTGTAGGCATTTTTTTCTGCAGTGTTAACATCATAATCTTCATTGTCACTATTATCATGATCACCTTGATCCAGAATCGTTTCCGCTATTTCGGTCAATGAAAAAAAAACTGGAGCCTCATTATCGACGTTAAAATCTTCGATATTCACTTCTTCTAATTTCAAAAAGTTTCGTATTTCTGGATTGTGTATACCCAACCCATTAATAATTAATAATATTAATATCTTATTTAAAAGCGAATAAAAATAATAAATAATACTAATTAATATTAATATACTGATAATATTAATAATATAAAAACACTTACGTTTTACAAGACGCTTGTGAAGCAGGCAGATGTTAGCTGTTGTGGATGCTGCCTAGCATGCTGTTCAGTAGCCTCTCAAGTTACGAAATCTACCAACATTTAGGATGTGTATAACCAGCAAGTGAAACAAAAAACACTGTGCAAGCAAGATACAATCCCCTTGAATTTGCGTATTTCGTCTTCAGTTTTGGCCATCGATTTCTCGTCGAAGACCGCTGCATCCTTACCTAGACTTTCGCCTGATTTTTCCAATTCCTCGTTGTTGAATCTCTAAAGCAAACTGCAACTGTAACTTACTAGTACAGACAGGGCCAACTTTGATACGAAGAAGTGGAAGAGGATAATACAATGAAATAGAAAAAGGACGAGAAGAAAGACAAAGGAGAAAACTAGAGGGGCAAGAGGTAGAACAGAAGAAAAGAAAAAACGAAGAAGTGCACGATAAAAAGAATAGGACGTGTATGAGGTAAAACAGAAGAAGGTGAAAGAGAAAGAAGAAAGAAAAACGATTTCTAAAAACGTTGCTGCGTGCTATTTCAAGTAGAAGGGATGTTGCACTTTGAGCAAGCATGCTTTGTCTTCTGGAAGTTGTGGGCCAGTTTGAAAATGTGTTTCTCGTTGCGGGCCACACAAAGAGCAAATCATGTATACTACTTTCAGAAGCAAAACAAACTGGAAAAATTGTTGAGTTTTTACTTTCAGTCTTCACGTTGCTATAATGTTTCTACTTCAAAATGTTTCTACTTGAAAATGCTTCTACCTGAAAATGTTTCTACCTGAAAATGTTTGTGCTTGAAAATGTTTCTGGTTGAAAATATTTCTACCTGAAAATTTCTACTTGAAAATGTTTCCGTTGATATCTGTTTCTTATTTTTACGGGGCGTTTAAAAGGGGATTGTATTTAGGTAAATAAAAATGCTTAGAGGCTGAAATATGATCGCTGATATGTCCTAGGAAAACTAAACTGATGACAACTGATAAAACAAATGAGGCAGCTGAAATATATATTAATGAGGAAAAATTGGAAGAGGTGGAGAGTTTTGAATATCTTGGATCATTACTAACTAATAATGGAGATGCAGAGAGGGAAATTAAAAGAAGGACGTCTATCGCTCTTCAGTAAGTAAAACAACTAAAGAATCTGTGGGGAGGAACAGACAGAACTACAAAAATAAGATTTTTAAGGGCATGCATCTTTCCCATCGCAACATATGCCTGTGAGACCTGGACACTTAACAAAACAGCTGAGAAACACATACATGCCTTCGAATGTAAATGGACACAACTTGTAATTGTACAAACTCCCTGTAACTGCGATGCTGTATAGATGTTGAGGCACAGCATCGTATCGGCGTTGAAGTGTGTTATGTCGACTATTTTTTCTGTCCCGGAATACAGCTAAAAAGCAGGGGGTGTGCAATGCTTCTTTAGCAGACTCCACCACCGTGGGGACTATGGTGATCCCTGCCCCGTTAGTCAGGCTATGCCTATTACGGAGATGTGGGACAGGGTCTTGGTCAGCTATGGTTCGCTAACCCTGACGCTGACATATCAGCTATGGGTCACTGACTGCTTCATCGGGAGTCTTCACCACCCGCCCCCCCCCCCCGCAATCATGAACACAAAAAAGAACAAACATATCCATATTACAATGACTTATGTTGAAGAAGGTTGGCTAGTAAGGAAGATTAAACAGAGAAAAGTTAAATATTTTGGACATATTAAACGTCATGATAATTTAGACAGTCTTGGAAAGATAAATAATGGGAAAAAGAAAGAGAGAAAGACCAAGGTGAAAATGGCTGCAAGACATGGTTGATGATCTGAAATGGACACATCAGCAGCAGGGCATTTTGCTTACAACCGAGAGACCTACAGGAGTGCTGTTAGGGAGGCAAAGTTCTGGAAAGGACATGCGAATGACTGACTGACAGACTGGTATGTCCTAGAACAGTGGTCCCAAACGTTTTAGACATAAGGAGTGAGTGCACTAGAAAAAATACGTGCTGGAGCTCTCATAAACTTTTATACACTAATATTACGGACATTTAAAACAGGCAATTACATTTTTACACGTTTCTTACACCTGAAAAAATGAAGAAAAAGTATCGGAATTTTCGCATCTATTTACGTGTGAAGAAACCTCTACATCCAAAATGCAAAATTTAAATGAGTGTATGTTTATTTATTAGTATCCTTTATTCAGACGAGAAAAAATGGCAATACAATTTACTGATGCTATTTTATAGTTTGAAAACAAACGAAGGATATATAGAACTTACTCAGCAGAACCTGTGATAGCAAAGTGGAGTACAAGAGCTAGACATTTTGGAAAACTTCAATGTAAATGCTTTTTATCTTTCTTAAAGATGAGCTCACGTTGTGTTCCCTATCCCATTGTAGATTGTACTAGAGGAATACTGCAAACTGGGCTAAGACCCTAATTTATTGTTTTTATGATGTCCCTAATAAAAGGTTGTTGTGTTCCTTCAGCCTGGCTTTCTGTCGAGATGCCACATGTTTTGTTGGCGTTTGTGGAGAAGTGTTTCTTGGGTCGATTTATCATGGAAGCCATTTTAACTCCAACACCATGTTTCAAGAGTGCCGCGGCGTCGGCTGTAGAGAAAATATGTTATCAGTTTCAAGGATATCAAGAAGAGAATGAAAAAATAACGTATTTCAAGTTAGCTCGGGATATGTCTCGGTGAGGGAGCCATCGTGTGGTTTTGTGGATGTGGTTGGTTCTTGATATTGAAGAATATACAGTGTTATTGTGTCTTGCATTGATTATGTTGTAAGTATATATGATATATGCTTGTTGCTAAGACCCCATCGAGCACCCCTGACTCAATTATGTTGGTTGTGTATGAGTTTGGTTAGTAGAGATAATTTCGTAAGAATGATAGTGCATGTGCTGGATGCACCCATATGTATGTATGGCAAGATTGTAGTATGAGTTAGGATGGTGTTAATATATAGCTGAAATGGCCTATCATACAATAATGCTTTTGGTCTATGCTGACAATATGGTTTGATTTATTTAGGATTGAGACCTTGAAGGATGATTCAATTATGCATATTTCTTTTGCCATGACTTTGATGTGGTTGTCATTCACATATGTAAAGTTGAGTTTTAATATGATGGTCATTAACAGCTGTTCATAATAAGGAGGGATGGCTTGCTATGTTCTAGTGTTTATGATAAAGATGTTGTGAGGGCCCTCACCCTGTTGATAATGCTTTACTTGTGTGTGATGTTAATACTCAGTGTATTGCTGAGAGTATATATATATATATATATATGGAGGACGTTTTTTTAACGCTCTCGCCGGCGTGCAGAAATCAGCGGAATTCCGCTTGTTCTGTCACATATCCTTTACCGGGAGTTGGGCATAAGGCTAACGACCTTATCCTGGGACCTATCTAGAGGCGCCTCCACATGGGAAAAAAAGATATCGTTACGGAAACTCGCAGAGAAACCAACCGAGCATCAGGGATGCCAACTCCGAGGAGCTCATTCGTCGGACCCAAACATGTGCCAAAGACTGGATTCTGGAATGTAAGAACGATGGCGGCACCAGCAAAATTACTCACGTCATCAAAGAAATGGAGAGATACCATCTAGACGAAATGTGATGGCCAGAAGCGGGTAAAAGATCGGCGGAAAACGGTAAGTTAATAATACATTCAGGCAGAAACGACGGTAAACATCTAGATGAGGTAGGTATTATTAAGTCAAATATAGCAGCAAAGAGCCTTGTAGAATGGGAACCATATAATAATAACTATAATAACTATAATAATAGCATGATACAACCAAAGACACGGAAGAATGACAATAATACGGTGTTATGCACCCACGAACGATGCAGATGATGAAGTGAAAGACAACTTCTATCACCAATTACAACAAATCATCAACAACCTCCCTAAACACGACATCCTAATTGCTATGGGGGACTTCAACGCTAAGGTAGGGAAAGATAACACCGACGTTGAAAAATTAATGAGGAAAGAAGGAATCGACATGGTTAATCAGAACGGAGAAAGATTAATTGAAATATGTCTAACAGAGGGAATGGTCATTGGAGGCACAATATTTCCACACAGAGAGATACATAAAACAACGTGGATATCTCCAGATGATAGAACTAGAAACCAGATAAATCATTTTTGTACTAGAAAGCAATACAGAATATCTCTCATGGATGTAAGGGCTTATAGGGGTGCAGATATTAACAGTGATCACAACCTGTGCATAGGGAAAATAAAACTAAAATTGAAAAGCCAACACAAGAAATCAGTGCACAGAAAGACAAACAGCCACAGCCTACAAGAAGAGAATACTAACAGTAATTTCAATCAGGAATTTGCCAGTCATTCCAAAACACCCAGTGAAGTAGAGGAGATAGGTATAGATGAATTATGGAATTCTTACAGCACAGCCATAATCACAGAAGCAAAAGCAAGCGCTGGACTGAAAAAACCAAATAGAAAAGCATGGATATCAGAAAACACATGGAAGTACTTACATGAAAGACAAGCAGCCATATTAGACATGTTCAATGTAAAAACAGATCTTTGAAAAGATATGGCAAATGCAACATACAAAGAAGTAGACAAGAAAGTAAAAAGTTCAGATAGAAGGGATAAAAGAGAATACATAGACAATATGGCGAAAGAGGCAGAGATAGCAGCAAAAACAGGAGACAGTAAAACCTTATATAATATACAAAAGAGGCTAACGGGTACTATTACATCTAAAGAAAGACCAATCTTTAGCAAAACTGGAACACTATTAACATCAAGTAAAGACCTACAGCAAAGATGGGTTGAACATTTCCAAGAAATACTTAATCGACCACACACAAAATAATTGATAAACATTGAAACCAACTTATCAGCCCCACAACTAAATGTCAATCTAAATGAAATTACATTGCATGAAATTGAAACAGCAGTGAATCTAATGGTTAACAAAAAAGCTGCAGGTGAAGATGAAATAACACCCAAAATGTTAAAAGCTATCAGTAGTGACAACATGAAATAACTACAGAGAATGTTTAACAATATTTGGAAAGAAGAAAAGGTTCCTTCTAAATGGAAAAAAGGAATCATTGTTAAAATACCAAAAAAGGCAACCTTAGTGACTGTAACAATTGGAGAGGAGTAACCTTAATACCAGTTGTGTCAAAAGTATTTTGCAAGGTCATTTTGAATAGACTTGGAGATGTAGTGGATACTGCAATGAAAGAAGAACAAGCAGGATTTCGAAAAGGGAAAAGCTGTCTCGACTAGATCTTTACTCTCAGAATAATACTTGAAGAACATATTGAAAAGCAGAAACCACTAATACTGAACTTCATTGACTTTAAAAAGGCATTTGATAGCGTACACAGAGATTCATTATGGAGAATTTTAAGTCTATATGGAATACCATCTAAAATTGTCAACATCATTAATGACTACAATGGATGTGTTTGTGCAGTCAAAACTTAAGAAGGGATGAGTGAATGGTTCCAGATTGAAACAGGTGTGAAACAAGGATGTATACTGTCTTCTTTGCTTTTTGGAATTACAATAGACTTCATAATGAAAAAATGCTGCACAGGTAACAACGGGTATTGACTAGGTACATGGGACCCACCTAGAAGATCTAGATCATATATATATATATATGTATAAATTACATTAAAATGACATTAATTTTCTTATGACAACAAAGGTTGATATGATTGAGAAGTACTGACTTGCATATTTTGGTTCAGTGATTCATCGCTATGCATTTCTTTGTTATATTTACATGTTCTGTGGTTCTAATGTGTGAAATGTGGTCTGAACCGTTGTTGGTATTGTGTGTGTGTGTGTTCATGACGAGTGTGTTAGTGTTGTAGTAATAAACTTAGTTGTTTTTACACACTGAGATATTTGTTTTGTATGTGGTATGAGAGATGACAAGACACGATATCTATAGGTTGAACTGTTGGCTAACAGGTTTCCGGGAATTGGGATGGCTGTGGTCAGATATTCTTCAAATATTAGGGCTGAGTGGTACAGTACGTTTGTACCATTGGAATAATTTTAATTACTTAATTACCACTCTCACAAGTCCCTCACTTTCCTCGTTCTCTCCTTTACAACAAGACCACACAGGTTTCGTAAACCTTGAGATTTCATATTTCTGAGATTTCGTGTTCTGTAAACTCATACAAAACTCATATGGTTTGAGCTAAAAGTCAATGAGATTGGACACGACAAAGGGGACGACGGAGGAAAAGATGGGTATAGGATATAACTCTAAATACCATATTCACTCTTTCTTGCTGCATGAGACGTTTTCAAATTGGCCAGAAAGAGAGAGCGAACTTTTGTGAGGTCCAGGCTGTATAACACAAAGTAAAGTGAGTTGTGCCACGGCATTTCTTTCATAAAGTTATTTCAAACAGATCTTTTATCTGCTAGTTTCAGAGAGCTGAAACAAAAAGTACAAAAATGGACATGAACCTGGAGATTTGTACTGGTAAAACTGTTTGTCATATGATTTGTTTTTCGCTTTAAAATTTTACGAATAAATTAAGCAAGGTTATGTCTGAGACTGCAACTTTTCATTCTTCGTTGATGAAGATGTATGAAAATAAAACACACAATTTATTAAACACATGAAGAAAGGTGGTTTTTTTTAAAAATCATAGTTTTGTACAATCGATATTTTCAAATTATTTATATTTTGTTCTTTTCAGCGACAACATGCAGACATCATGTAAAGTGGATAGTCATCCATTAAGTTTCGAATTGTACTGAGAAAAATGAGTAGCCAAGGTAGTGTAAGATGTCCAGATAATTTTTGTTACGTTTGTGGAGAGTTTATGATTTAAAAAAAACATCAAAGAAACATTACAGATAAAAAAAAAAGTTTACTTCGCCTGACATTTGGAGATAAAGACGAATCATGGACTCCAAACAAGGTGTGCTATGTTTGTGTAGAGGATCTAAGGAAGTGCTATAAAGAAAAAACAAAATCCTTGAGATGTGATGTTTCGATGATATGGAGAAAGCCAAAAAAGTCACAGTGATGACTGCCATTTATGCACCTGTGATACTGAGGGCTCACAGATGCAAAAATGGCAGTCATCACTGATATTAAGGGCTACAAATCTAAAAATAAGAAAATTATTGAGTACCCAAAACTTCCATAGCTTCGCGTCTGTTCCTTGTTCTTCGGAAGTTCCAGTTCCTCTTATGCCTGGAAGTTTAGAAGATACTTCTACTGGTTCTTCTGATGCAGATAAAAATGATACGGACTTTCAATGTGTAAGCCTGGACCCTCAACTCTTCACTTAGTTTTAACTCAGTGATTTGGTGAGACTTACGATTAGCCAAGGATTCTGTAGAACTCTTAGCATCAAAATTAAAAGAATAAAATTATTGGCAGATGAAACATCTATTTCTTGGTATAGAAGTAGAAAACAGGAGTTTACTACCTACTTTTCACATGATGGTGACTTAATATACTGCAGTGATCTTGCTAGTTTTATAGTGACTTAGTATACTGCAGTGATCTTGCCTGTTTGATGCAAAAGATTGAAATTAATTACATAATAAATACACAGAGACTTTCATTAACAGCTGTAAACGAAGTCTAAAAGTTGTTTTATTGAACAAAGGGAATATGTTTGCTTCGGTACATGTCGGTCATTCTGTACTCCTGAACGAAAATTAGGAGAATTTAGAATTGGTCCTCACAAAAATAAAATATGCTCATCATGAATGGATTATATGTGGAGACATGAAAGTACTGAGTATGCTTCTTGGTCATGCAGGATGAATATAGTAAGTTTCCATATTTCTTATGCGACACTGGCTGAAAAGAAAATCTTCGAAACATGGAAACAAGTCTTACTAATTCGCAGAAAATGTTTCTATCACCACTTCATATAAAGTCAGGCATCATGAAACAATTTGTTACAGACTTGCCAACTAGTGAAAACTGCTTTCGGTACCTCTGTAATAAATTTTCTCACCTTTCAGAAGCGGAGCTAAAGGAAGAAATTTTTGTCAGACCAGCTGTTAGAAAACTGATGTTAGATGACAATTTCCTTCCCTCGATGACAGATGTCGAGAAAGACGCCCGGACAGCTTTAAGACATGCGCAGTAGTAAATAAGCTCTTGCGAAATGACAAGGACCCTGACCCTGACTCTGACCTCAGTGTCGAAAACATGCTGGAAAACAAATTGAACAACTTGAGATGTTTAATTAACTTAAAACTTCATTTCTCGTATGCGCGCTTTGGGTGTTTTTTTTCTCAGAAAATCTTGGCTCAGTTAGCAAAAAACAAAGAGAAATCTTCCATCAAGATATTACAGAAATGTGAAAAAAATGATATCAAAGGTATCAAAGTCAATGGGACGTTAATATGATAGGCGACTATTGCTGGATGCTACACCATGATATTCAGAAGCATTGCGCAATAAAAAAAGCAATAAGCGCAGTTTCAGTGGCATTAAAAAAAAGGCACTTGTCCATGGTTTTAACTGAGGTTAACATGTTAAAACAGTTGTGGTAATGAATTCAAATTTTGCTACAGATTATTTTTATTTAGTCATGTTATACAAGTAGATTATTTTTATTCATTCATGTTACAGGCTATTTATTTGTATTCAGTCATGTTATGTAGTTAAGTTCAGCATAGTCGTACCATGTCACTCCCCCAAAAATGTCTATGCAACCTGCAGGAAAACTGTGCTATTGAAAATAATCTGAGGTGATTTTCGGATCCGGCTCACTGAAAACCCATAGATATGATACGAAGATAGTCTTTGTTAACTTAAAGTTTGTGGGCCAGTGTAATGATAAAATATCAACGGTAATGGTAACCAACGATGGCAAATAGCATACGAATATTAATCGCCAGGACATCGTTAACTGCGATGTGAGAACCGCTGTGTCGTTTGTGTAAGCGAAAAAAAAGACTTAAGAAAGAAAATCCAGATTGAAAAGCAATCTTGTAAAACATTTTGATGTTTTCACCTACTTCTGTCTATACCTCAGACTTTTTATAAAAAACACAGTATATTTTATGATGTACAGTACAGTTTGTTGGATGTGTACTTCATACCCGAGAACTGTCATCAGATTAGATTTGTTATTAGTTTTCATGTTTAATTCAATAGACAGGATATTTTCATCTTCCTGAAAGACTGGGTCAAACATACAATTTAGTCGGGAAATCAAGATTGAAGAGGCCACTTTTTTGTTTTTTAAAGGGCACAACATAAAAATGACCAGAAATGTAATGTAAGATTTGTAAGCTCTAAAGGCTAAAACAGATTTCACAAAATACAAATGCAAACTGGATCATGTTATAGATTATTTAATTCATTCATGTTACAGGCCATTTATTTGTATTCAGTCATGTTACAGATTATTTATTTTTATTCATGATACAGATTGTTTATTTTTATTCATTCATATTATAGATTATTTATTTTTATTTACTCATGCTATAGATTATTTATTACACATTATTTTTCTTCGCATTTGGGGGCAAATGTTTAACGTGAAAAGGAGAGAGAGAGAGAAAGAGGGAGAGAGATATAAAGAGAGAAAAAGGGAAAGAGAGAAAAATAAGAAGAAAGAGAGAGTGAGAGAAATTTGTTTGTTTAATAATGATCATGTTTAATCAAAATAATTAATTAGTGGAAAAAAGAGGAAAACTGCCGAATTCACAATGGTGTGAAAGCACTCCCCCCTCCCCCAGACTCCTGTTGTAACATGAAGCTATGGAAAATGGTCACCTGACACACAAGTTCGGAAACATATGTATTTGAAATACTAGTTTACCCTCAAGACGGAGCGCACCACAACACACAGTGCACAAATTGTCTGTGATTTAAACAGATTTTCATGTGAATGTTAATCCTGTTTATCTTGGAAACACAGAACAGAACCTGGGATAAACACGATGAATGATAAACAAATACTAAAACAACTGCCATAATGAAACTTAGCAATGTAAAACTCAGCAATCCATCTCTTTTGTGCGATACCATCACAGAACAGAGATGGATTGCTGTTTTACATGTTCATGTAGAAATATTGGGAACTGGATTTACAGAAAATAATGCAGCCGGAAAAATATTTCAAAACTAGCATCTTCATGAAATGCATATAAATAAAAGCGAGATCGAAAAGACAGAGACAAAATAGACAGACAAGCACATAAGAAATGTAATGTGAAGGTAGTAGGTTCAGACCCTGATCCAGACAATCCAGCTGTCAAAAATACGTACCAGACATCTGAGTTAAGGAAACTTTGTGTTAGAAAAGCTTCCTGTACTTGTGTTAGAGAAACTTCCTGTATTTGTGTTAGAGAAACGTCCTGTATTTGTGTTAGAGAGATTTCCTGTACTTGTTGGAGAACTTGCCTGTACAGAAAATATGTCCATGCTAGACGAGACCCTGCATATATCATTGTCAGTGTATTAAGACGGATAAGATGTTCACGTGAAATGTCACATATCTGAATTTATTATATTTTTCAATGCACAGACTAACAGCTAAACAGACCGATGGATATAACAATAAACAAACAGAATGACTGAGAGGCAGCAGACATGCAGGAAGGCAGACAGCCAGACAAATTGATACATATCTGACAGACAGACAGACAGACGGACGGATAGATAGATAGATAGATAGATAGATAGATAGATAGATAGATAGAGATAGATAGATAGATAGATAGATAGATAGATAGATAGATAGATCACCACTTAGAACAAACTGAGCGTCTATACAAAAAATACAGCACCTGTGTGCAAAATAAAGGAGAAGAAACATTGACAGTTACATTATGCTCTTCATAACTTCTTTCACAGCCAGATGTAAGTTTTAAAAATGTGTGAGTGAAAAAAAAACATGGGTGACATGTATGCCCTAAATTGTTCACAGGCCAAAATGTATTTTGACAAATGAAACCTTTGCGGTAAATTCAGGATAGGGCAGTGTCAGACTGGTTCAGCCTAAGATAGTGTCAGACTGGTTCAGCCTTAGGCGACGCGCACACGAGCAGGCACGTTATCATCCAAGTCAATGTTTGCCCGAGGACTAGCGACGTCGACTTCACCGAATGCTGACCGGTGGCAACAGATTTCTGCTCGCTGGGCTTATCGACGTCGAGCAGCTGCGAGACAGCAAACATTGTACTGGGTGTCAGGAAGTCTGCGCGCCTGTACGATGTTGGAAGTGTATTTGGATTTATTTGGTATCATGTGACGTGGCCAAATATGTAAGATGTTAATTAAAACATTTAAATATCATTAAGTGAATTATGTGATATTAAATGATACTTTTGTAATAGATTATAAAGTTGTTGTAATATGATGCTAAAGTAAATAGGGTATTTAAGTGGAAGAAGAAATACTCCAGAATTGTAGTAATTTTAAGTGTTAAATAGTGTGTAACACATTTCCGTTTTCAGTTTTTTAATTCAATTTTTGTCTTATATACCGAATATAGTGTAGGTCACGCGAGAAGTATTATATGCAGCATGTTAGTGATGCAAACATTTATTGACAAAATACGTAATCGAGGTGCACACTACATATAAAAGAGCTCAGGTTCCAGTTTAATATTCAGTTTTGGCTGCCAACACGTACAATTTATAAGATGTTACATTATTGAAATACATTTCACATACAATCTACAATCTGAAGCCTTTATAGCATGTTTTATGTTATATACAATTAAGCTCAGCAAGTAAACATATCTGAAAGTTGGGCTGTCTCATTTAGTACGACAAAATAGACGGTGGGGACCATGCCTCCCTATTTTACGAGTATGTGGTTTTTAATGTGCCTTTTCTCTTCAACACCAACTGGTCAGCCCAGTAAGATGTTTTCGCTTTCTGTCTTCCTCTATTCTGTAATCTATTGAACTTTCTCGTCAGATCTTCTAACTTCTGTCTTCTCATGTCTCTGTAGACAATTTTAACTGTCTTCTTCTGAAGACGTTGTTTTGAGTTTACTGGAGTTTATCCGACAACGTCTTTGTTTGTTTATCTGGTCATCCATTTTCTGGGATGCATTTCCCTATATGTACTATACTTATTTTTGCCTCCGATTTCTTATTTTGTTTTGCTTAAAGAATTCCTGTTGTATATCTTTTACCATAAGATTTTTTAATCTGCACATAGTATATTATTGCAGGTTTTTGTGAGATGTACATATGCATGCATGTTTTTACTAATCATGCATAATTTTACGTATTTATGCATGTTTGTACAAAAGTATGTGAAGGTCAGACTTACGTAACTCTATGTGACAGCCAGTCGTAGAAATACTTTTACATCAGTCCATAGAGAAAAGAATTCCAAAAGAAGAGATTCAACCTCGAAGCTTGCAGATTCTGTAGATGTAGCACCGTCATCGACGAGAAAGAGTTACAGTGAATGAAGACAGTGGGGATAAAATAAAAGAAATGATAAAACATGTGGTTCGAGGAGAGAACTTGAAGCAAAAATAATGATCAATGAAAAAAATGAAGGTAATTTTTGTGTTGGTAAATGAACTGAGAGTTAGTGGAGTGGGTCAATGAATTTGTATATCTTGGTAGTAGAGTAGTAGAAGATGGAGACAGCACAGAAGACATCAACAACAGACTTACTAGAGCAAACCAGGCTTTTGCAATGCTGAAGACTACATGGAAATCTAAAAAATGAAACTGCATTGTCAGATATGACAAGAGGAGCAGGGAAAGCTGAGGTCAACGCCCTCCTCAGTGAAAACTCCAGGGAGGCAGATGTTATTTACACAGATGGGTCTGTTGTACGACATCAAAGAAGTGGATGACATTCACAGCACTCTCAGTGGGCAGAACGATCCAGGAAGCCAGAGGTGCTATCTCTATGACCACAAGCGATATGACGATAGAAGTAATGGCGGTGACAAAAGCATTCGCATGGCTGGAGTCACAGGACTAAGCCCGTGTCTGCAGTCTAAGTGATTGAATGAGTATGTTCTGAAAGGTCGAAACAGAATCTGTACGCAGGCAGTGGCTCGAGTTATTGCAGAGATCAACGACTGGCAAAGTCACCCTGACCAATGTCCCTGGGCACGATGGCATCCAGATAAATGAGAAAACTGACAGGTTGGCCGGCTCTGACATCATCGCAGATGGAGAGACACTGGATGGAACTGATATTGTTTAACGCGCTCAGAGAGACATGCAGAGTGGGGGACTTCGAGAGCACAAATCCACATCGCTACTTAGACAGAGAGAGCTGGGAGTACAGACAGGCACGTCCAGTAAAGACAGGCGTGGTGGACGCACGCTTGTCAGCCAACACTAAACAGACATTATCAGCCGCAGGATGCTGATGGATATGGGTTTTTTGAGGAGGGGGAGAGGGGGTGGGATCTGAGCATCTATGGACATGTCCGGAGCTAAATGATGATGACCCAGACCATAAACAAATCGGAATACGCTCATTTTCATAGGTACGCAGAAAGAACTAAACAGAGAGAGAGGGAGAGAGAGGGAGAAAGGGAGGGGAGGGAGGGAGAGAACAAGAGAGAAAGAGAGAGTGAGAGAACATACTTTATTATACTTTATTTTCAAAGGTTTAAGAATTGGGCACGCAGGCCCGTCTAACATTCTGCCCTTAAAAGAGAGAGAGAGAGAGAGAAAGAGAGAGAAGAGAGAGAGAGAGAGAGAAAGAGAAGAGGAAATAAGAACTGAAATTGACTGAAAATAACTACGCCAATAATTAGTAGAAATGTAAACAAGAGAATGTGAAGAGCAATTGAAACAACAAATTGTTAAATGCTGAGAAGAAATAAGAAAAAGGGAAAAAAGGAGAAGTAACGAAAGAACTGATCAAAATAGAGTGACTGACAGGAAACGTAGCACAGTAGTTTCTTTTAAACTATTCCTGTGCAGAAAAGCAGCCGAATTAATCTAAACTGTTACAGCACAGTTGCGAAATTATACACAGTAATGTACTCGCTACTTCAACCAAGACAAGCTGTCCATACAGAGATCTGTGAAATTTTAAATACAGAACTCTCTCTCTTCTCTCTGTCTCTCGGTTTATCTCTCTCTCTCTCTCTCTCTAACACGCACACAGCCCTTTCCCTGCACGCGTGTATATGTCTTTTACCACGCATTGTGTATATGCATCTTCTACCACGCATTGTGTATATGTATCTTCTGCCACGCATTGTGTATATGTATCTTCTGTCATGCACGTGTATACGCATCTTCTACCACGCATTGTGTATATACATTTTCTACCACGCATGTGTATATACATCTTCTACCACGAATGTGTAAATGTTTCTTCTGCCACACATGTGTAAATGTATCTTCTACCACGCATGCGTAAATGTATCTTCTACCACGCATGTGTAAATGTATCTTCTACCACGCATGTGTATATGTATCGTCTGCCACGCATGTGTATATGTATTGTCTGCCCCGCATGTGTATATGTATCGTCTGCCACGCATCTATATATGTATCGTCTGCCACGCATGTGTATATGTATCGTCTGCCACGCATGTGTTTATGTATCGTCTGCCACGCATGTGTATATGTATCTTCTACCACGCACGTGTATATGTATCTTCTGCCACGCATGTGTATATGTATCTTCTGCCACGCATGTGTATCTTCTACCACGCACGTGTATATGTATCTTCTACCAGGCTTGTGTATATGTATCTTGTGCCACATATGTGTAAATGTATCTTTTGGCACCCATGTGTATATGTATCTTCTACCACGCATGTGTATATGTATCTTCTTTCACACATGTCTATATATATCTTCTGCCACGCATGTCTATATGTATCTTCTGCCACGCATGTGTATATGTATCTTCTGCCACACATGTGTATATGTATCTTCTACCACGCATGTGTAAATGTATCTACTACCACGCAAGTGTATATGTATCTTCTGCCACACATGTCTATATATATCTTCTGCCACGCACGTGTATATGTATCGTCTGCCACGCATGTGTATATGTATCTTTTGCGACACATGTGTAAATGTATCTTCTGCCACGCACGTGTATATGTATCGTCTACCACGTATGTGTATATGTATCTTTTGCGACACATGTGTAAATGTATCTTCTGGCACCCATGTGTATATGTATCTTCTACCGCGCATGTGTATATGTATCTTCTGCCACGCATGTGTATATGTATCATCTGCCACATATGTGTAAATGTATCTTCTACCACGGATGTGTATATTTATCTATCTCTCATGCAAACGCATAAGTATCTTCTACCACGCAGGTGTATGTACAAGGTTTGTCAGGTAAATAATGAGACTTATTTTATGCAGTCAATCAGCGGGGCTGGGGGAGGAAGGAGCGGATTTTCCGGGTCTGAAGGTTAGTGGGGGATGTTGGTAAGGCTCGATAATCTCGCCAGTTGGCTCTGAAGTTTTACAGAGTGCGGATCGCTTGTGAAGTGGACAGCTGCTTAAGTGTCGCGTAACGGTCAAAATGCAGATGAGTGTCGAGCAGGAATTAAGTTTTGTGTTAAACTTGAAAAATCAGCGACCGGGACGCTTGGTATGATACTGAAAGCCTACGGGAAGGATGCTTTATCGAAAGAACAATTATTTCGATGGCACAAGACGTTCAACGGACAGAGCTCAGAGTGACACACTACCGAGTCTCCTCGACCAAAGAGGGCTCGAATGAGCAAATCGAAGATGAAATCGATGCTCATTGTCTTTTTTATGTTGTCCATAAGGAGTTCGTTGTTGTTGTTGACAACAACGTGGAAGCGCTTAAACGACTGAAGAACAGTGTCGCGTGCGTCCGCCCGGAGATCGCCAACATCTGGGATCTTCACCACGACAATGCGCCGAGCCATGGTCGCTGTTAGTGAGAGAGTTTCTAGAGTTTCAAACCGTGACAACGCTGTCCCAACATCCCTACAGTTCGGACTTGGCCCCGGCTGACTTCTTTTTGTTTCCCCGGCTAAGATCAAGCTTGAAAGGCCACCATTTTGGAGCTGGTAATGACGTGCAAGCTGCCATGACGAGTGCTTTGAAGAATATCCCTCTTCAAGACTTCCAGGCGAGTACGGCAGAACCGCTGGCAACTGTGTATTGATGCTCAAGGATGTTATTTCGAGGAATTTTATGTAAGTATATCTTGAACAAATCGGATTTTATGGAATCAGTCTCATTACTTACCGGATACACATTGTATATCTTCTACCACGCATGTGTATATGTATCTTCTACCACGCATTTGCAGTACTACTTTGAATACATGGAAATTGGTTTTTTTTACTGATCGTTTATAACTGCTTCCCTGGCTATTTCTGTAGATCTGATTTGTGCACTGTTGACTGCAATTAATTTAATGTCTACGTTGTAAAATTACTTTCTCTTTGTGAGAGATAGATAAATAGATAGATAGATAGATGATAGATAGATAGAGAGAGCGAAAGAGAGAGAGAGAGAGAGCGAGAGAGAGAGAGCGAGAGAGAGAGATCGTGTTAGAGACCTGATTTCTCATGATAAATTGGTGGGTTATGAAACGGTTCTCAGGAGGGGGGCTGATGTCAACCCATCTGGCAAACTGGTGCCAACCACTTTCAGTAGGAAGATAAATCGCGATCTACCTGATACTGACAAATCTGATCTTTTATAATAATAAAGGCTCTATTACTTTGCTATCTTAGATGGCTTTCATATTCTAGCTGGGTAATTAATGCAGGAACTACGAGTATAATATCGCCTTCCATTGCTCGGAATATAACTATAAATGTTCTCAAGTTTTCATTCTTAAAACCTGGCAACAACAAAAAGAATCAGTTAAACAAACATTTCAGATTATTCTTCATCCCTTCAAAAATCTGTTTAAGAAAAACTGTAATCCTATCATTCATTCATTCATTCATTCATTCATTTGCATGTCCCTTGCGGAACTTTGCCTCCCAAACAGCACTCCTGTAGGCCTCTCGGTTGTGAGCAAGATGGCCTGCTGCTGATGCATCCATTTGCATATCGTCAACGATGTCTTGCAGCCATCTTCGTTTTGGTATTCCTCTTTTTCTTTTTCCCATTATGTATCCTTCCAATACGGTCTTCTCTAAATTATCATGACGTTTAATGTGGCCAAAATATTTAAGTTTTCTCTCTTTAATCCTCTTTACTAGCCAGCCTTCTTCAATATTAAGTTCTTGTAGTATAGATATATTTGTTCTTTTTTGTGTCCACGATATTTGGAGAACTCTTCTGTAGCATTTACATTCAAAGGCATTTATGTGTTTCTCAGCTGTTTTGTTAAGTGTCCAGGTCTCACAGGCATATGTTGCGATGGGAAAGATGCATGCCCTTACAAATCTTATTTTTGTGGTTCTGTCTGCTCCTCTCCACAGATTCTTTATTTGTTTTACTTTGTGAAGAGCGATAGATGTCCTCCTTTTAATTTCCTTCATTGTATATCCATTATTAATTAGTAGTGATCTAAGATATTCAAAACTCTCCACTTCTTCTAGTTTTTCCTCATTGATACATATTTCAGATGCGTTATTTGTTTTGTCAGTTGTCATCAATTTAGTTTTATTTGCATTAAGATAGAGGTTCTGCTCTTCACTGTTCTTACGGACAGACATAATTAGTTTTTCCATTCCTTTTATCCTATCATGTGATAGGTAACCCTATCACCTGACAAAAAATGTTCAGTTTCTTCTTCTTCTTCTTACGCATTGTCCGTCTATATCTGCAGTCCTGTCTCTTGGATAAATTTCACTGTTTTTTGTAATTCATGTATGGAACCGTATAGCTTATCTTCTTTAGTTGTGTCACTGGGCTAGTAATTATTTCTCAGTGTCTCGTAGTTGGTGCAGTTCTAGAAGATATGTTCCTCAGTTTGGGGCACCTGGGCACATGTACAAAGAGTAGTAGTACCAACCTTAAATTTTGTATACATATGATTTCGGAGTGAGTTGTGTCCTGTTCGGAGACGGAAAATGGTGACTTGTTCCTTCCTGTTTAGCATGTGATAGTCATCATGTGGTGGTGCTTGTGGCTTCCTGTAGGTTTTTACCATGCTTTTATTCTGATTATTGGTGATTGGTATGTCTGGTTGTTCCATTTCAGTTTGGCCAGATGGTCAGCTTTCTCATTGCTTGGCATCCCACAGTGGGAGGGAATCCACTGCAAGGTGACTCTGTGTTGTAAGCCAATTTTTGACAAGGCATTCTTAAGGTCTGGTAGTTTGATGCACTGAAGAGCTTCCAGTACTGATCTTGCATCTGTGAGAATTACTATGGGGCATGTATCAATTCTGGAGTCTGATAGTTTTTCATCTGCAGCAATAATTACCATAACTTCTGCATCATAGTTATTTATTTTCCAGTAGGTATGGAAATCTTTGTGAGTAGTGTTGTTTGGATATTCAGTATCTATTCCTGCCCCTCCATTCTTTATGGCATTGTGTGCAGGTCCATCTAAGTACACACGTATCCAGGTGTCACATGGATATTTGTCATCTAGCAAACTGAGTGTGGCCGTTGATCTTACAAGGCTGCTTTGCATCTCACCATTCTGCACACCTTTCACTTTAGACTGAATAGTTATTTGTGTTTAATCTGCTTCTTCCCATGGTGTATGCTCTGGTACAGATGATAATGGAGCAACTACAGTTGGAAGGTCATGTATCAGCTTACGCATACGCTTGGCCTGCTGAATGAAGCTGCTTCTTTCAAGCCGTCTTAGTGCCAAGTTATTGATTCTCTCCTTCAGGAGATGGCTTACAGAGATGAGGAATTTCACTCCCAAGGTCAAGACATTTGTGTCTCTACGTTCTTTTAGCGTTTGAACACCAGCTGTTTTCTGGATTTCTGCAACTGGTGTGGACCTCATGGCACCTGTGATAATCCGTAGTGACTGATTTTGTACCTTGTCCACATTATGCAGCGTAATGTTTGATGTTGTGCACAAACCTGTTGAGCCATATTCTAAATGTGGCAGAATACTTTGCTGATATACATTCTTGATGATTCTTTCATTAGCCCCCATGTAGTTCCACTCAATTTCCTTAATATGGCTAGTTTTCTTTTGGCTTTTGCTTCTGCATTGCTGATGTGTTGCTTCCACGTCAGTTTTGAGTCAAGAGTCACTCCTAAGTAAGTGGGTTGGTTGTCCATCCTTAAGGATATTTCATTTACAAAGATCTTACCTGCTTTCTGTTAAGATGAGAGAGTGAACAGAGTGGTATTTGATTTCTCTGTGTTGATACTTACACACCATTTGTTTGTCCATGATGTCAAGAAGTCTGCTGTTCTTTGGAGTCTCTGTGTAGCAACTGTCGCATGTTCATCTGTACACCACATAACCAGATCATCTGCATACAGTGCCGCTTTGATTCCACAGGGAAGTTCCTTGACAAGGTCATTAATGAATACCAGGAATAGTGTAGTTGAAAGGACTCCTCCTCGCGTTTCTTGATCATTTCATTGGACACTCCATCTGGTCCTGGTGATTTCCTTGGTTTCAGTTTACTGACTGCTAGGTCTAACTCGCGGTGCATCCATGACCTCCACTTTTCTGCCTTGTTCTTCTTCTTTCTGTGGACCAGTGAGCACTGTACGCTCTTTCTCTGGATGAATATCAATGTTGCAGTCTTGTGCAAACATGCGAGCAAAGTGATCTGCTACCTGCTTACCTGTAAGAGTTTTTCCATCCTCTGTTAGTGTAATCTTTGTACTTCTTCCAGTGCTCTCATCGTTTAACTGTTTGATTAGTTTCCACAGTTTCCTTCCATCCTTTTCAAAGTTTAGGGACTCTGTTTTCTCTCTCCAACTTTCCCGTCTGGCTTGCAGCTTGGTTCTCTGAAATTTGGCCTTAGTATGTTGATAATTATTGTGGTGTTCTTGGCATGGTCTATTTTCTGCTTGCTTTCGAGCTGTTTCCATGTCATCATGGGATTTTCCCAGCTCACCAGATCAGTATGGTTTATAGTCCCTACGAGCTCCTCTGGGAATGGTTTCACAAACGGCTTGAAGGATACAAACATTGAATTCCTTCACTATGTTGTTAATATCCGTACTTTCTATGGACAGCTGTCCCACCAGAATACCTGTACGATGTCTATACATTGTCCAGTTTGCTTTTTTATAGTTCCATCTGGGGAGAAGGCTGCTGGTGTTAATGAGTTCGTTTTCTGTTGCTAGGAAGACTGGTCGATGGTCGCTACCTCCAAGTTGTTTTCCAACTTCACGTGTAATGTTCCACTTCAGATCTGGAGAGTGGAATGTCCGATCTGGTATTGAGGTTGTATGCCAAGCCCTTGAGTAAAGTTTTGGGGGATCCATTGGCTGGTTGATCAGGAGAAGTCCATTATCATCCTACCAACTCTCAATTTCCTCTCTTCTCTTGTGTATGTGGTCATAGCCCCAGCTCTGGGAATGGTTATTAAAATCGCCTTAGACCATCAGTCTCTCTTTATGTAGGATTGTTTCTAGAGCAAGTGGGTGGTCATTAGGACAGTAATAGTTAAGGAGGTGAAAGTCTGTATTATTGGTTTTTAGATGAATCATTTGGTATTCGGCTCCTTCCATGTACACCCCCAAATGACATTCGCTGATGTTATTCTTAACAAATGTGAGTACTCCTCCTTTTCTTCTGTCCTGTCGGTCTGATCTAAAACACTGGTAGCTTTTGATTTTAAAGGTGGCATCTTTGGTTAGGTGTGTCTCCTATATGCAGCATATACTTACCTGCTCTGCAAAGAGTATGTTCTCTAATTCCACCCTTTTGCTATAGCCGTCTCTAACACTACTGACACTCTCAGCATTCCATTGCATTAGTTTAAGTTCTTCCTTTTTGGTAGTTTTCTGCTGTTGTATTATTGGCCAGTAGCTCTACTTTCATGTCTCCTGGCTCCACTAGACGAACCGAGAGGACCTCCAGTAGCATTGGGTGGACCCCTTCAAAGCAGGGGGCCCGGCACTACACCTGTCTGGCGAGCACCATGTTTAAAAACTGAAGATAGAGACATTTCATTAGGGATAATGCGTGGTACCCTGATTTTTGCCATGCGCCTTTTGGCTGGGTACCTCCGACTTCAGAACCTTTTCTTGATAGGGCAAACTGTGGTCTTGCTCTGACTTCAATGGCGCAGGCAGACCTGGCCAAAACTTTGTTTTCCAGCCTCTGGTTCCTGTACAAGCCCGTTCTTCACGTCAGATCCAGCATGCAATGCTGGCTGGCCAGATGGCTTTGAGACAGTTCCACAGAGACACTCCGACTTTGGGATGAGGAATCAGATGAGTGCTTCAACGATATCCATTCCCCACCACCTACAGTCTGCTTGCTCTGTTTTGTTTACATCATTTTGATAGCCATTATTGTAAAGACCCATAGGCGAGTCATATCCTGGATTCATCGATTTCACACCAGATTTTCCTCATCCCCGCCGTGATCTCCATGTCCCCATCCGTCCACCAACCTGACACTACATTTTACAAAACTAACAATTACAATTAGTGTTGATTGCGACAACTTTCTGGGCTACAGAAGTAGGTCAGAGTTTTTAAGCAAACAGATATGTGTTCCCTGTCTCACAGAGACTATGATAAGATAAGTGTGTTCTTAACACAGTTGTTCCCAGGGGGATTTTCAGCTTAAAATGAACCTTTCCGCAACGGTTTTTCCCGAAATATGATAACATTCCTATTTTTACAGCTTTTACTGTAGTTTTCAAACTACTGCAAATTTCCGGAGTACAGAATAAACTACACAAACGTCGGTGATTATGCTATTATTATTTAAAATAAAGATGTACAAACAGACAACGGTATAATAAGATCGAAGCTGAGGGAAAGACGGTTAATTTCTCTCTTGTCCAGTACTCTCATAAATCTACAGTCTGTTTCTTGCTTACACAGTCTCTTACATAATATATGAGTTCTCTTTCATCTAATTATACTAATGCACGAGTTCCCTTTCATCTAATACTTGAATTATCTTCCTTCTAATCCACGAGTTTTCAATTCTGGAGTAAGCTTCTTTATGAGATAGCACCAATGCTCATATCACAGTTTATTCTCTTGCGGTAAAAAGCATTACCAGTTTATAGTCCTGCATTAAACACCATTATCAGTTTATAGTCCTGGTTAAACAGCAATATCAGTTTACAGTCCTATGTTAAATAGCGTTATCAATGGACTTTTCTTCCTGATTATTATTACCAGTGTTGTCAATGTGTCTTCCTTTTATTCTGAATATCTCGACGTTAGTCCTTTCTTTTATATATATATATACACTTATGTCTTATATCTACATTTTGTCAAAAGTGTCTGCAAACAACACCAGTTTTGACGTTTTTTTTTATCACATGTCACACTTTATATATTAAATAAATTGATTATTGATTATATCCCACCTCCCCCCCCCAAAAAAAAAGAGTTTTGATTCGTTCAGGATATATATATATGTATATATATATATATATATATATATATAATGATCAGAGAATCCCAAAACAAGCTATCAAGTGGAACACAGCAGGCCGAAGAAAAAGAGGCAGACCGCGTGAAACTCTGAAGAGGACATTATTAAGAGAGGCTAAATTAACAGGCATAAAATCCTTTGATGAGGCTGAAAGACTCGCCGAAGACAGGAAAAATTGGCGAACTACTTTGCGAGCCCTATGTGACGTTTAACGGCACGGGAAGGATATAAGATACAAGATATATATATATATATATATATATATATATATATATATATAATGAATGAAAAAAAAGATATTTTTCGTTTGGGTAAATGAAACTAAATTTTAAAGGAAGCGGAAAATCTAATTTTACTTCCACAACTTTCAGGCCACGAAAGGAAATTTGCATCATTCAGGAATTCAGACCGGCCCACCGGAGACACACCTAACCAAAGATGCCACCTTTAAAATCAGAGGCCACCAGTGTTTTAGATCAGACCGACAGGACATAAGAAAAGTATGAGTACTCACACTTGTTAAGAATAACATCAGGAAGTCCCGGAAGTTTCATAGTTGCCGCAACGGGCTAACAATCATCTAGCAAAACTGAATGCAATTATTTGGATTCCCTGGGAAAAAAAATAAAGAATTGAAAGAGTGCAAAAGTGAACTTTTTGATGATATAAGGAACTGATAGCACGGATGGCCCAGTAATCTTAGTGAGATGCGGAAAGGGATATGAATACAAGAACAAACAACAACAAAACTACAAGGTTATATAATATCAGTGCAGAAACGTTACAAACATTAGAAGGATATGGATTACATAAGATCACAGGGTTAAGTAATAATACGAGTATGGTCAACAAAAGATAGCTAACGCAGGACTTGAAAATGTCAATATTTGCCAAAGGCAAGAAAATCAGTAAAATGTCAGAACAAAAAAAAAAAAAAATTAGCCGTGAAGCAATAACAGTACTCTGTATCATTCTGACAGAGAAGAACTAAACGAGGAAATTAGTGATCAACAGTTTACACTGGAAGAAAATAATGGGAGGAAAGCTTATGCTGCATGAATAGTATACGAGGGGTGATTGATATGTTCTCGGCATAAGGTACAACGAATTAATTGTTGACATCTTTTTGGGGTCATTTCTCAACATAGCCCCCTTGCAAGTTTATGCACTTAATCCAGCGATCCTGGAGCATACAGATCCCTTATTTGTAAAAGTCAACATCCTGTGCCAGTAGAAAGTGGTCTACAGCATGAATGATGCAAATATGAGACCACTGAGCTACTTTTTGAGTTTGGTAAACAGGTAATAGTCCGAAGGGAGCAAATCTGGGGAGTAAGGAGGATGTTCAAGAAGCTGGAAGCCGCATTCATGAATGGCAGCCATTGCCACCGCCGACTTGTGAACTGGAGCATTGTCTTGATGAAAGATGACCACTATCGTCAATTTCCCTCGACGCTTTTCCTTCCATTTGACCTGCAGTTGCTTCACAAGATTAGTGTAATCTAATCACAAGGTGACCGTTCTGCTATTTTGAAGATAGTTTACCAATAGTACACTTTCTGAATCCCAAAAGATGGAAGTCATCACTTTGCCTGAAGACAGAACCATCCTTGCTTTCTTTAGAGGTAGGGATCCATGATGTTTCCACTGCTTTGACTGTTCTTTGGTTTCTGGTTCAAAATGACGAACCCAAGTCTCATCCAGAGTCACAAATTGCTGAAGAAACTTGTCAGGATCTGCAGAAAAATGGCCAAGATTGTCTCTTGACATGTTGAGACGTTGTCGTTTGTGATCAGCTCCAAGAAGTTTCGAGACCCATCGAGCAGAGACCTTTGTCATTTGAAGATTATTGTGAATAATGGCATGAACACGTTCCTGGGAGATGCCCAACTCAGTAGCAATGTACCGCTCAGTTTGTCGTCGATTCTCCATTATCATGTCATGAATTCTGCAGGTGGTTTCATCAGTGGTTACCGTTCTTGGTCTTTCTGGATGGGGATCATCTTCCAGACTCTCCTTTCCATGTTTGAATTGAGCTGCCCATTTCTTCACTGTGGTGTAAGAAGGGGGACTCTCTTCTTGAGTCTCCAGCATATCTTCATGGATCTTCTTCGATGATAAGCCCTTGATGCAGAGGTAGTGAATGACTGCTCGATGAGAAATGTTATCCATTTTCTCAATTTCTGCCACGCGTTACCACTTCAGTAGCCTGTAAAAAAATTGGTTGCAGTTAATTTCTTGAAACTTGGTGTTTAATTTTACATTAACCTGATCTACAAATGCACTAATTTTACATTAATGTACCTAATATCAGCTATGTGTTTCAATTATTTATACCTTATGCCGAGAACTTATCAATCACACCTCGTTCGAAACCCTTTAGTACAAAAAGAGGAGTCAAATAAAGATCTCTCTTTCTCTCTCTCTCTCTGCTTGTTCATCCAGTGTATAGGAAAAATATTCAAGGAATTAGTAAAGTTAACAAACAGGGCCGCTAGATGAAAATCTAGATGACTTGCAGAATCTTTTTACATAAGTAAACAACAAAACCCAAGCATATTGGACACGAATAAATATTAGAAATATAAAGATCATGGCAATAAAGAGGAACACGCATAAGTCATCAGAAATATAAATGGAGACACACAAGGACCAATGACAAACTTCATATGTTTGGGACACATGATAAGAAATTATGTGAAATTTGAAATGAAAATAATAGAATAGGAATGAGCGCATGAACTGTCAACAGATTAAAAATACAGTAGTTCTTACTTGTAAACATGCAGCAAATAGCTCGAAGCTGAGACTCATGAAATATACTGCATGTTCTGTTTTACGTTGTGGTGTAGAAGCATGGGCATTTAATGTGAAATGAAAAAAAGAAATTTGAGACCTTTGATATATACACGAATAACATTGAGGGAAAATATAAGAAACAAATACTGCATGAGTTGAAACTGAAAATAGAACTTGAAAAAAAAAACCCCACAATAACCAGATAGCTAAAATATTTTGGTCACATCAAGAGACATATTACAATAATGAAAATCATAGTAGAGAGAAGTAGACACTGATATAGAGGGGCAAACAATATCAAGAGATAGATAGAATTCAGGTTGACATGAAACTGGTAAAAAAAAAGAAAAACACCAAGTTGAAGGACTACCGCAGCCTGCCTTCCCTGGAAATACAGCACATGATGATGATGAAGAAGCTGTAGATACTTTTAATTCTACAGCAAATCTACATATAAAAATAATGGATAAAGGAAAGGGTTGATGACATTCAAGAAAGTCATTCTGTGCTAAACTGTGTTATCTAATATGATAAATATCAGCAAATAATTCGCCCTTCTGTTGCTATGTAAGTCGTACCGCGCCCGTGTAAGGGTCCGACTAAGTTCTGGGGATGAGAGGGGGGTAACATCACGAGGCGTAAATAACTTTTTCTTTAAAAGTAGTAAGGAATGGGTGAAAGAATGGCCACTGAAAACATTTTAATGCAGAAATGGAGGTTCCCTCCTCTCTCGCACACACACACTTACAAAGTCTTATGGACACTGTATTAGTGTAGGCGCGATCCCTTTACCTATGGCTGGCTGTCTGCAGATTCTAGTTAAACTGAACGTTACTGCTAAATCGCGCAGATCATAATATGTTGTATTACAAACCAGGTTATTTGTACTGTTGTATATGTGTCTTTCTGTACTGAAATAACAGTCTACCAACGTGGATGTACTATCTTATGACTCTTTATTTAAATAACGTAACATACAAAATATCTAAAGATATTTCATGTATTTCTTGTCTGTTGAATAACTAGGTCCAGTGATGTATTATGAAGAAGGTGGAGATAAAATATAACATATGCAAAACTCTACCAGATGCCGATTATGACACGGACCATGAGTTATTAATAGCAGACATAAAGGTAAAGATAAAAAACACTTAGGGGATCAAGACCATTGTGCTTTGATCTTACAAAAATGCCAGAACAACACGGTATAGAAGTGAAGAACTGTTTCAAAATCCTGATGGCTGTACAGCAGGAGATAACACCAGATGAACCGGCTACACAGGCCAGAGATATTTTAATAACAGCAGCTGAAGACATGGTTCAGTATAGAAAACAAAAAAGAATGGACGGATTACAATAGGCACACTAGAACCAATAAAACAACGTAGAGAAATGACGACGAAATGGAAAGTGACAAATAACAACAAAGAGGAATATAAATCTTCGACAAAATAAGTACGAAGAAACATAAGAAAAGGTAAAAAAAATACATACAAGATTGTTGAAAAAAGACATCAGACGTGTGGAAGAGATAGTGAAATGTTTAAAGAAATGAAAACATTGACGAGAAATGTCACACCTAAGCTAAATGTAATTTGTGATGAGATGGGACAGACCTTGACAGAGACAGAGGAAATTCTAGAAAGATGGAAGGAATATTGTAGAGGAATATATGATACAACTAACTGTGAAATCAGAAATCAACAGTGTGAATTATTACTGGAGGAGAAAGAACCAGAACCGACATTAGAAGAAGTTTTATGGGCAATAAAAAATCTGAAAAATGATAAATCACCTAAATCACCAGGATGTGATTAGATAACAGCTGAATTTATTAAAGCAGGAGGAAAGGAATGTGCAGCAATCTAGGAATGTTCAACAGACTATCATGCACTATGTAAAAAGATACAGCATTCAGGTATTTGGCCAAAAGAATGGAAAAGAACTATGTTCATAGCACTGAAAAAGGGTAACTTGAAACTATTTCATTTTGTTGATTTTTTGCTGTCCTTATCAGTCCAGCTTCTCTACAGATGTTATCTATATATGTTATAAATAGCAGCGGTGATAAGATGCAACCTTGCCAAACGCCAGATTTAATAATAAAGGGCTCAGAATGTCCCCCTATTGCTCTGATGATGCCACTTCCGTTGTTGTACAGACTCCTACACAGATTTATTAGATGATTGGTAACCCCATATTGTTTTAGGACTTCCCATAGTTTGTTCCTGTCCACTCTGTCTAACGCTTTTTCTTGGTCAACAAAAGCCAAGTAAAGGGTGTTATTAAATTCGATCGCTTTCTCTGAGAACTGTCTGAGGGCAAATATTGCGTCTGTGCATACTCTGTTTTTCCTAAAGCCGTGTTAAACTTCACTCAGCTGAGGCTCTATCATTGATCTTAATGTCTTCTCTAAAATTTTACAAAATATCTTTCCTGTATGGCTTAATAAGGAAATAACTCTGTATTGTGTGCCGTATCTTTTGCTGCCTTTATTTTTCCACACTGGGGTGATTATGGCATTCTTCTAGTTTTGTGAGATTTCTTGTTTGGACCAAACTAGACATGGGATAGTATAGATACAAATACATTCTGAGGACAAAAAATATCTGACAGCCACAATCGTTGCTTGTCAATCAAAGGTAAACATGATGCTTCCACTTAGACGATAGTGTTGATGCAGTCAGAACGAAGCTGTTGTTCATTTGACAAGCATCACTTAGTTGAAAAGCTATTATCATGACTAGTTCTACCAAAACTGCATTAGCATAATCAATCACAGCAACAGCCAGCATTGGTGTATGTCTTTACATTTGCCCATAGCTTCCTTTTCCAGTGTCGCTGTACCCTTCATGCAGTTTTCTTGCGGTTCTGTATCCAGGCAAGTCTGTTCTGTTTCTTGTAGTTGATGTGAACAGATGATTTATAAACATCCTTTAACTCAGTTTCAGTGTGCTTCCCGACACTGTTACCTCCACAAGTTCCCCATGCTCTTTTCTAGGAGATACGGTTATAATTTCTTGTTACGGTTATCATTTCGTGTTACGGTTATCATTTCTTTTCCGCTCCAGTAACCTTTATTTACCGAACTGAGTGTTGCCATCATAGAGCTTAGCTTGACATACTGGGGTGCCTGAAAATTCATTTATCTACACTTATAATGTTTGGAAGTAAAGGAACATTTTTTTATACACAGTATATACATTTTCCATTACTTTCATTTCTTAATGCTTCTAGCTTTTGTCATGTTTATTGTTGCACTGTCTTCCGTCAGCACTTTCAGTTGTGCTTATGGTTTATGGTCTAGATCATCACAATTGCACTCCGGACATGTCCATAGCTGCTCATATCCCTCACTCCCCCCCACCCCTAATATATCCACCAGAAGTCCTGCAGCTGATAGTGCCCGTTATGTGTTGGTTTACAAGTCATTTCACGCACCCCATATGCCTTTCATTCCTGGCAGTGCCAATCTGTGATCCCAGTTCTCTAAGTAGCTTTGCAGATTCGCTTCTCGTGAAGTCCTCCACTCTGCCTATTTGTCAGAGAGCATTGATAATATCAGCTTGATCCAGTGGTCATCTGTGATGATGCCAGAGCCGGTCAAACTCAGCTTTTTTATTTCCTGGATGCCCTCGTGCTCGGGGACATAGATGACTTTGCGAATCGTTGCCATGACTCAAGCCACTTCCTGCGTACAGAACCTGCCTCCACCTTTCACATCACATTCATTCAATCACTTAGTATGCAGACATGGGCATAGTCCTGTGATTCCAGCCATGCGAATGCTTTCGTCACCGTCATCACTTCCATCGTCATGCTGCTTGTGGTCATAGAGAAGACACCGCTAGCTTCCTGGATTGTTCTGGCCACTGAGCGTGCTGTGAATGTCATGAACTTATTTGATGTTGTACGACACTCAGTCTGTGTAAATAACTGCATCTGTCTCACTAGAGTTGTCGCTGACGAGAGCGGTGTCCTCTGCAGTCACAGCAAGTGGATCTGCTCTCTGCTTTTCTTGTCAAACCTGACAATGCCAGAGAATGTGCCCTTGAACGCTGGAGTCACAGCTACCCATTCCTCCCCGGGGTTGATGTTGTTGGGCTCACGGACCTGCTTGATAACATCTTCTGCACGACTCGTCCATGATCTGCCCCTCTTTAGCCTGCCACCCTTTTTCTTCAGGAGTTCTTGATGCAGCGGGTGTTCCTTATCTGTGCTTATCTCCAGGTATGCAAGTGCCCTCCAGATTTTGATCCTGTGATTCATGAGAGACACTTTCTGTGTAGCGATGAGATATCTCCTTGATCTCCCAGTCATGAATCGGTTGTATTATAATGAAGAGGTATCAACTGTTGTTCACTGACCCATTGAAATGTATGGAAAACTCATTCAAAGATGAAGCTATGGAAATTCTCGTTGCATACACTTGACACACTTTTTAGAAATGTTTACAGACATGACTGCAAAATTTGAACTGTTTTTCACGTGTTTCCGAAAACAGTATCTTTTGCATGGGCCATGAAAAGAAACTCTCGTGACCAGTAACGTAGATTCATTGTTTGTCATCAATCTGATATTTTTCTTTATTCGTAAATCTGATTTGTTTCTAGAGTCAGGTATAATAAAATTAACGCTTCGCTGTGAGCTTGTTATCTGCTGCCATCTGTTATAAATTTTAGAAGAAAAATATCTAACGTCATTTCCATGACTTTCAGGCCTTGAAAGTCAATTTGCACCCGGCAGCTCAGACCAAGCGCTGTGTGTATCAGGAAATCGCAAAAATTGTATTGTTGCCAGGCGACAGACTGGCCAATCAGCTGAAAAACTGAATGGAGTTATTTTTATGTCTTGGGGGAAAAAAGAAGGTTGATCGTTAGCGTTAGAAGTTTATTTGAATTTGTAATTCTAAGTTTGTACACAGCTAGAGACTAGGTAATGCCTGCTACAAGTTGAGATCTTTTTTCTATATTCTTGAAAAGTAAAGAATCACTAAATAAACAAAACTTGGAAACATGTTTATCTCATTTGTTAATTTACTCTTCTTGTCAGATAACTGTGTCAGTGTTGCTGTGTGTCTGTGTGTCAATGTGGGTGTGTATTTATGTGGCTGTGTGTTTGTGAGGGACTAATATAGGGAAGAGCAGAAAGGAGGGAGAGGAACAAAAGATGAGAGAAAAGGCAGAGAGAGAATGAGAGAGAGAGAGAGATTCTTTCAAATTTACATGTTTTCTCTCTACTGCCATACACCACATGTAAAAACTCTCGACTCTTTTATTAGCTCCACCACTTCTTTTCATCGCCATATCTTTCCACCACTGTTTCTTTAAATAACTGCTTAGTATAGTTTTAACTCCTTGTATTCTCTTGTTATATTAAATACTCATTGTCATAACGACATATATAAATAGTCAAGAACATTTCATGAAATGTACAATTTGTTTTTCTATCACTCTGGTTAATTATTATTATTATTATTATACATTATTATTACTATTACTACTGCTACTAACTACTACTACTACTACTACTACTACTACTACTACTACTACTACCACTACTACTACTACTACTACTACCACTATTACTACTACTACTACTACTACTACTATTACTACTACTACTACTAATGCTACTACTACTAACTACTACTACTCCTACAAGTAATAGTACTATTGTTGTTATTTTAGATTTATTAGTCATGAGCCATTTATACTCCACATTCACGTTCAGAAGTCTTGGACAAACTGAACTTCCTTTTGTTTATTCTGTACATACATATACATACTGATCGTTTCTTTGATCCTTTCATTGGGCCACTAAGTATGTCTCACTGTTTCATTGGGCCAGTTGGTGCGTCTAACTGTTTCATTGGACCATTAGGTGCTTATCATTTCACTGGGCCAGTAGGTGCATCGTCATGGTTTCAAAGGGTCAGTAGTTGTGTCTCATTGTTTCACTGTATGTGTTGGTGTATCTCTAATTGTTTCATTGGGTCAGTAGATCGTTTCATTGTTTCACTGGTCCAGTTGGTGTATCTCTCATTGTTTCACTGGGCCAGTAGGAGCGTCGTCATCATTTCAAAGAGTCAGTAGTTATGTCTCATTGTTTCACTGTCGCAGTTGGCGTATCTTTCATTGTTTCATTTGACCAGGTGGTATCCCCCATCGTTTCACAAGACCAGTAGGTATGTCAAATAACAGAGCACAGTTGTATCGTTAGACACTGAAACAGTCATAAACAAAACACTTTTGGAAATAGGGAAAGAAAAATGACAGGAGAATTGCCTGGGGCTTGAACCATGGATTCCGGTAGGACGAGCAACCACCAAGCGAGGAGAGAACAGCGTATTAGTGAACTTAGTTATCTAGCACCCCCTAGCACCCCCCGCATCTCCTTCCCCTTTCCCCCACAAAAAAGCGTGTCTCATAGCTAACTTAGGTAAAGACTATCTGACCGAAAACCGCGACACCTGGAAAAGAAACGAGGCCATGACCAGAAATTCTGTGGATTAGAACCAGCTTCTCATAGGTAGCAGACCTAAGACACAAACATCCGCATTGTCTTTTTAAAATGTCTAATGTATGCTGGACAACAATAACAACAAACAAACACATATTGTTACATAAAGCGTCACGTGGTTCAAGTCCCAGATAATTCTCTTGTTCTTTTTCCTTCTCTCATTTCTAGAAGTGCTTTGATTATGATTTTTTTTTCAATACTATGGTCTGCTACTTTACTGTGCGAAAGCCTTGCTATTTCCTGTATTGTCATTCTTCTTTCTCTCATTTCTAAAAGTGTTCTGTTTACGTTTTTTTTTCAAGGTCTGACCATACAATACTGTGCTCTGTTTTTTGCATTATTATTTCCAGTAGGTATGTCTCACTGTTTAAATGGGCCAGTAGATGTGTCTCATTGTTTCAGGCTTGTCATAGTTCTGGAGATTTGTGAAAACTGAATGTAAAAACAAACAAACAAACAAACAAACAAAAAACACCACAAATATACAGACTCAGCAATTGCATTTATTATTTAATTACGTATTCTATACTGAAACATGTAAGATCGCATTGTTAATCTTCTGATAGAAAAATGCGAATAAAAATATACTAATGTCAGCGTCTCAGTATAAGAAACAAGATAGAACAGAATATGGCAGATAATATTAGAAATGCCCCAAATGTGTCTGATGATTTTATGTTATACTCTGCTACGGCTGCAGCCGGAGCCATCATCACGAACTAACCTTTCTGAAACAACTCTCAACCTCATTATGAGCGCTGCGAATCAATGCTCGTCAAACACTGACAAATCAGTCCTCGTTACTGGAAGCTAATAAAACACTTTTATGCTGCTCTATGTAAGCAGATCATTAGGTGGAAAGAAATAGCCAGTGTACTACTGAGAGCCAATGCGGATTTTACATGCAGCAAAATTTTTCTAGCCTTTACTAAGGAAAAATTTATATGTAAATATCTAAGATGCACTAAATAATGCATTATGTACATTTACAATGTAAATTAATGGATATTTGTTTTCAAAATGAAAAATATATGTATATTTTGCTTTATACACAGCACATCAATGTACATTTAGCTACAGAATACGTAAGAAAAGTCTTCTTGATAACTGAAAAGTGGCTGAACAGTTTCTGCAAAATGTGATGGCGTAGCTCGTCTCATCGTTTCACTGGACCACTAGGCGTGTTGCATTGTTTTTGGTAAAGCATGGAAGAAAGTGAATGAAGACCTCTCAGCTCACTTGATGGATGAAATACGCTATCAAAGAGCCAAGGCCAATGGTAAAGTCTAGCTTTATTCCTACTTCTATGGGACAACTATGACACTCAAAGAACACACTGACTCTTCTGGACACAAGGTAGCCTTCAACCTCCCATTTGCAGTTAGTCCAACGGTACTGAATACTTAGTAATGGTGGCGCCTAAAAGGAAACCTTTGCTCGCAGTTCTCAGGAAGGCAGTGGGTCCCCTGGGACAAAACCCCACGACAAACAGTCACTGCAGCACCTAAACTCATCGTCCCGATCATAGAAGCATTAGCTCAGTTTAGTCGCAGGGCTTTACAGATCTAGGAATATACAGAATAAATTGATTGTAAGAGTTAAAACTACTACAGCAAGAGCAAAGATCTCAAACTACCCTACTACAACAAGAACAATGAGCTCAGACTACCCTACTACAACAAGAACAAAGAGCTCAGACTACCCTACTACAGGAAGAACAAAGAGCTCAAACTATCCTACTACATCAAGAACAAAGATTTCAAATTACCCTACTACAACAAGAACAAAGACTTCAAACTGCCTAATACAACAAGAACAAAGACCTCAAACTATCCTACTACAACAATAACAAAGAGCTCAAACTATCCTACTACTACGAGAACAAAGACCTCAAACTATCCTACTACAACAAGAACAAAGAGCTCAAACTATCCTACTACAACAAGAACAAAGACCTCAAACTGCCCTGCTACAACAAGAACAAAGACCTCAAACTACCCTACTACATCAAGAACAAAGACTTCAAATTACCCTACTACAACAGGAACAAAGAACTCAGGCTACCCTACTACAACAAGAACTAATCTGGACAACTACCCTACTACAACAAGAACAAAGTCATGTCTTGGCCAATGATTTTCTTTCAGTTCCTACAGAAAATATTCCATCACTATCTGAATAATGCCCTTCTGGTGCACTTAAAAACAGCTGAGAAACACATAAATGCCTTTAAATGCTACAGAAGAGCCCTTCAAATATCATGGATACCAAAAAAAATATATTCATACTACAAGAACTCGGTGTTGAAGAAGGTTGGCTAGTAAGGAAGATTAAGCACAGGAAACTTAAATATTTTGGACATATTAAACGCCATAATAAATTAGACAGTCTTGGAAGGATACACAATGGGGAAAAAAAGAAACGAAGAAAAAGGCGAAGATGAATGAAAGATCGTTGATGATCTGCGAATGGACGCATCAGCAACAGGGCATCTTGCTCACAACCGAAAGGCCTACACGAGAGCTTTTAAGGAGGCACAGTTCCGCAAGGGACATGCAAATGACTGACTGACTGATGCAGATACAGCAAGAACAGAAGAAATTATTATTATCTGAAGAAACACTTCAATACATTGGAAGGCACAATCCTTTTTAAATGGTTTCACGTGCATTATTTAACTCATGTTGCATTTTTATGAGCAAGCAGACTGTTTGAAAGAAGATAACATTTGTTACTAATTTTATACGATAACTAGACGTCACATGCAGTTCTTGGAATAGCCGACCAATATCCTGTCCCACCTCTCTGTTGGTACCCTCAGTAACAGGCCTAGCCTCTCTTAAGGGGGCAAGGATAGCCATAGTGCCAATAACTATTGAAGTATTGCATACCTCCTGTTTTTTTTAGCTACTTTAGGAACTGAAAAAAAACCTGACATGATCCGCTCCCAACCTCAGCCAAGATCACCAGCTCGCAGTTCGTGGAAGAAGAAGATACAATAATTAATTTACATGTCATCATCATCAGGTGCCGTGCCGACTCCAGTTTTTATGCTGGTTCTGATCATTCTTTTAATATTCTCGCTGTACAAACAAAGATAGAACTGGAGACAGTGCACATCCTTGTCGAACCCCTTGTTTTATAGGTTGATATTTTCCAGTTCTTATTTTCAACTCGAACTGCTGCTTCTTGCTGCCAGTATAGATGATTTACAATCCTCAGGTCTTTGCCGTCTATACTGATGTCTTCAAGCATTTTCATAATTTCATTATGTTTCATCTTGTTGAAAGTCTTGATGTAACCATTGAAGCTTAAGTAGAGATCTTTCTTTACTTCTAAAGCTCTTTCTGGTAGTGTTCGTAAAGCATAAATGGCATTGTGTGTTCCCTTTCCTTCAACAAATCCAAACTGTTCATCTGCTATTTCCATTTTTATCTTTTTCCTTGTTCTTCTCATAATAATTCTCAGAAGTAGCTTCGTTATGTGACATGAGAGGCTGATAGTCCGGTGGTCAACACATTCCTTTGCACCTGGTTTCTTTGGTAGTGCTATAAACGTGGATTTAAGCAAGTCACTGGGCATATAACCACTTTTGTAAATATTATTCAGTAACTTGGTTATTATTTCTATTCCTATCTCCTCTAATGCCTCTATTTCTTCTATTGTTATATTACCAGGCCCAGTCGCTTTTCTTTTCTTCATGAGTTTGATGGCATCTATGATTTCATCTTCAAGTATTGGTGGTCCATCACAGTTTTCAGTATCTGGTGTTAATTCTGGTATTAGCTCACCGATGTACTCTGTCCACTGTCCACAATGTCTTCTTTTTCCATTAACATTTTACCGTCTTTTGATTTGAGGCATCCTGTGGTATATTTTGTATTCCTGCCTGTGAGTTCACTAATTCGTTTGTGCATGTTTTTGCTGTCTGTTCATTTAATCACACTTCCTTTGCTTTTCTGCATTTGCGTCTTATTTATTTATTTAAAGTTTTTCTTAGTTATTTTTACTCCTCCTCCTCTTGTCCATCAGTCCTAAGATGCCGTCTGTCATTTGTTTATTTTTAGAGGGTTCTTTTTTTCGATAGTATTATCTCCTTAACAGTTTGGTGGATAGAATCTCTTAATATTGCCCATTGTTCATCCATACTATTTATCTTTGCTATTGCATTGTATCTATTTGTTATAATAACTCTGGATTGTTCTCGCAGTTCTTGGTCATTTTTAGGGAGTTCCGTCTTCAGTTTAATGCTTCTCACTTGTCTGCATGCTTTCGTTAGTTTTATTCAAGTTTTTCCACAGAGTGGGTAATGGTCACTATTGCAGTCGGCCCCTGGCATGGTTTTTGTTGTCAATAATGCATTCCGGAATCGTTTGTTGATTAATAAGTAGTCTGTCTGGTTAAAAGTCTTTTTGTCTGGGCTGCACCACGTTGCCAGTCTTCGGGGATGTTGTTTAATCCAGGTGTTGCATACAACCGTGCTATGTATTCTTACCCATTCAATTAATTTACTACCTCTGTCATTCCTCTCTTCCAGTCCATAGCCACCAGAGATGTCTGAAGTTCTTCCTTTACCAACGTTGGGATTAAAATCTCCCATCACTATAGTAACTTAGTGTGACTTTGTGTTTATCAGGGCTGTCTCTATGAATTTATAAAATAGGTGTACATCTTCTTTAGAACTTTCAGATTTTGGAGCGTACACTTGTATAATATTTATGTTTATTGGTCGTCCTTTCATTTGGGCTAGCGGGACTCGGTCCGAGATGTTCAGATATCCTACAATTGTCCTTGCTGTTTGTTCGTCAAATATTATTCCTACTCCTCGTTCATGTTTCTCACTTTCTGAATATATTATTGTATATTTATCAGAGTTTATCTTCCCTGCACCTGTCCATCTAACTTCACTCATTCCTAATATGTTGATCTTCATCCTTTCCATTTCCCTCTTTACATTTTCTAATTTTATCGCCTGGAATAGAGTTCTAACATTCCATGTTGCTATTTTGAACTTGTTAGTTTTGCCACAAGTAGCTTGATGACGATATGGCCTCACCTGTGGCTCGTGAGCTGCCCTACCGGACGAGGCTGCTCCAGAGGAACATCCATTAACGTCGTTCATGACAAATCTATAACTCTGAATAAGCATAATTGTTCTTGGGAGCTACAACAGTGGTTTGTCTTTGCCTTCTGTCGGTTTGTGTACGAACTTTCCGCTAGCCTTTGGACCCTCTGTCCTACCCGCAAGGCAGGGAGAGCGAGAGGTTTTAAGGCGCCTCTGACCCGCCTGGTATTCCTTTCACTGAGCACATGAGGCACTTTATAGGAGTAGTAGAGCCACCTACCACCCCACCTCGCTCTCTGAGACTACCGCCAGTTGGTCCGCGCCTGCTTATTTGGGTAAATCCTTATTCACAGGGATCCTCCATATCTGGAGGACTTTCACCATCTGCCACCTGTGACGCGGTGACAGCTTTATCCAGAATTTACATATAGCATAGAAATTTGGATCTGTCTGACGTACATCTATGACTTCGGTACTAATGTAACGTTGTGACAGTGTTCTATATGGAATCTACAGGTTGTTTATTTTCAGTTTTCTATTTATAACTTTTTCACTCATATGCCACCTATACAGAAGGTCCCTGCTTCAATTTTGTACTCGGACAAATTTTTTTTGGACTGATGGGCACCGGGGTTAGCCCAGCCTAAAGTACATGGGGTTTCCCTAGGAAAATAAAGTCGGCAAAGACAGGTGCTGGCACTCTTACCTCAGACACTGTAGTAGCCTAGGAATGTGGAGGCACTAACACTTCACACCCCAACGGCTTGCATATGTCACGGAGCATAGCTTTACAGTTATCCAGGTCGGATTCTTTCTTCATGTGTGTAAGGACACACACTTGTATGAAAGCATTCCTCTTTATTCTAGTTGGCTGTATCATTGTAGTGAGTTTTAAATATAGATTATGGCTATTATAGTGTAAGAAATATACAGAGCATAGTTTGTAATATACTAAAATAAAATAATATTATGTGGTATGTTTCATTTCACAGTGTGGAATATGCACAATAGATGAAAATTATATAGAATATTTTCTCGTGTTTTATTATTTATTCTCCATTTTCTTTCGTGGCCTGTTTGACATCAGAAAACGTAGAGAAAAAAAGTAAAATTGTGTTTGATGATCTATAGGGCAATAACTGCATTAAAAATATGGATCACCTTTCTGTGATATGTATAAATTCCTTCAACAAATAAAAAAATGGACCTGCATTACATTGCACGGCTGAAACCAACATGAAAAAAAAAGATGTAGAAGTTATTTAGGGACTGAGTTAAGACGATATGCGTCTATGTTATACTGAAACTAGAGAAGGTAACATTTCCATTTTCCATTTTTTGTTATTCCTCTAAACGTATCCCCAGACACAGGAAACGTGAGCCGGGCAGAAACGGATATGACGCAAAAGGAAACCAGCATACTTCCGCTGGATTACTTCCAGTTACCCGAGAAAAGTGCTGGCTCTATTGTTCCATAGCGCCGGTACTTAAAACTGATGGAATATTAGAATAATTTTCTACCCGATCATTTGGCAGTCCGTGTCATAGACATTTTTTTGTTGTTGCAAAGATGAGTCTTTACTCCCATTTTGATTGTTTCTGACAATCTTTTCTTTTTATCTCTTCATGCACTTACAGAGTTACATCCCATTATTTCCTCTGCATACTTTTCCGTGTTCCTTACATAAGCTGCACTACATCATCAGCTTACATAAGCTGCACTACATCATCAGCTTACATAAGCTGCACTACATCATCAGCTTACATAAACTGCACTACATCATCAGCCTTAGCAAAACCCACTTGCACATTTCACATTCTAATTTGTGTCTTAGTGAAGAGATATGCATCTTGACATAAGCAGCCGAAAACTGCTAGATTCGCAGCAGCAGTCACCTCCGTCATCATCATCATCATCATCATCACCACCACCACCACCACAATAAAAATAAAACAAGTCCGAAAATGGACTTCAGAAGGTATTCTGTCAGAACTATGGCTGCTTTACTTACGTACAAACATAAGATCCAGTTGTGTATTATGAATGGTTTTTTTTTTTGCTGTTTCTGGAATTGCCACTTATAATCTATCCTTGCTTAGTAACTCGTTTATTGTCGGAATTCTCCGGAAAACTCAGCTTTTCTGTTCTGTCCTATTAGTGAGAGGTAATACTAGCAAATTGTGTAGGTGTGAGTGACATGTGAAGTGAGATTTTGACAGTGACTACACGGTTTGTCTCAAGTTACTGTGAATAACTATATATTGTTGGGGCATGAATATGTATTATATATATAATTGTTTGTGTGACAGGGGTCTCATTATTGCCTTGAGAATTGTATGCCTGCCTTACTATCAGTCTGTTTGATGTGGGTAGCTTGAAAAGACGGAGCTGATACTCACAGTAAGCTTCTCAGTGGGACTCAATCACCATAGTGACCACGAAGAGCTCTTCCCTGTAGCCAGGGAGCTCAACAGAAAGTTTAAACGTTCGTGGCCAGCTGTAACCCGAATAACCGAGCTGTCACTCAGTCTAGTTCAGTTATCTCGGCTATTTTTCTTCAGTGGTAACCTCACTGGTCCAAGGTGTTTGTTACATTTGTAATTGACATTGTAATCAGACACTGGCATAACCGCACTCCGGGCATTCCCATATGTGCTCCACCTTTCATTCAAACACCCACCGAAGTGTGGCCTGCTGATGGATCCAGTCACATACTGGTTGTGGATAACACACGATAAACCACTTCTTTCGAAAAAAAAAACACTTCCCATCTTATTCCCCACTTCGATCGTTCTTTTGTGTGATTGTCGTTCTTTTCGTGTGATTGTCATTCTTCTCGTGTGATTGTCGTTCTTCTCGTGTGATTGTCGTTCTTCTCGTGTGATTGTCGTTCTTCTCGTGTGATTGTCGTTCTTCATACACAGCCTAAATTGCGTCTGATGCTGCCTGCACCTCCATTCTCATGCTTGAGTTGCATAGGCTCCTGGTTTACTGGCAACCGGTTTGCGTTTACGGTAGACAATAAAGCCCCGTCCACTTTTTAGGCCTCATTTCACTGACCCGTGTGTGAAGATGACAGGTTCATATGGTCTGGAATGACGCTGAATCTATTCCTGCACCTGGGCTGTTTTACCCTGAGCTCAGACTCGGCATTCATGGCCAAGCTGGATCTCGATCTTCATTAGCTTCTGCATATTTGACGCTTTAGTCCATTCCGGTTCTAGGGGAATCTGCTTTGGGTCGCAGACTTCTGACAGCGTCTCTTCTGTCTGGGTCGCAGATTGCTGACAGCGTCTCTTCTGCCTCAGCCATCCACGATCTCCCTCGCTTGGCCTTCATTGCAATGAGACCTATTTTTGGTTACTGAATAACCATGTCCACGTGGTGAAGATAGTGTTCTGTCGAACACATTCAAAAGGTATTTTAAAAAATTGTTCGCTCTCGATATATTCGCCGTTGCATAGCATTGCCAGAAGGGTGCTCTTAGCAGCGCTATTGTCTAATGAACACCATAGAATTTTTACCTTGCTGGGGTTTATCACTGCGTTTTTGTTCTTACACCAACCCATGATATGGTCAATTTTTTGTTCTGAATGTGTGCAAATATCTTCTGCCCGCAGTTTCCATGTACATATGTCAGGATGTCATCTGCACACGTGAGTATTCGGTCATGTCCAGTCTGGTGCAGCTGTGAAATCCTGGCAGTGTATATGTTAAAAAGCTCCGGTGACAGTGGAGAGCCTTGATGTAGACCTGGCGCAATGATCCTAGGCTCCGAGGTCCATGATTCATATCGCAGTGTGACAGTTCTCTTTAGAGGTACCGAGGCTATCCACCGCACGATCCAGGCGTCAATGTTCGTTTACGTCATAAGAAATAGGAATGTTGTTATAACTCTGTTATAGGCATCCTCTGGATCCATTGCAACAACTGCTGCCTCTTCTTTTCCATGAAATTCTTCATAAATATCATATGCCAGTATGGATGCGTTGCTTGTTGTGTGTCTGACAGGTCGATAGTCGCTTAGCTTGCCTGGAAGCTGTCTGCTATTCTCCAATTTCCATGTCAGTTTCTCAAGCACCTCGAGAAAACGAGTAAAAGTTTTACATGACAATGATGCGGTGCCCTGCTAATTCAGTGTTGTCTTTGCTTGGTTTAGGTAATGGCAACAGGTAGCTATGTAGTCATTCTTCTGGTATCTTGCCTGACCATAAAATATTGTTGTACTCCTCTGTCTTCTTAACTTGGACTTCCTTTCAAGTGGCTATACCGAACTCCATCCCGGAACCAGGGCACTGTCCCTAGACCCCCTGACTGTCTGTGAAACCCCTCAACACTGATCAAGTCTGCATACTGCCGAGCTCTAACGAATCTGCTACAATGCTCCATGCTGATAAGCGATCTTCAATATTGTCCTGGTCTGACTAGTCAGTATATCTGTGGAAGAATGCTGCCCCCTTCTCTACATCTGTATTCAACGCCTGATCGTTCTCATCCTTGGTGTTGCCACCATTCATTATTAAAGATTTATTGTTTTTCCTTCTGTACAGTTGCCAAAATGTTTTGCAGGGCTTTATCTTTCACTACCTCCTGCACAAAGTCTGATCCAGACTCTAATACTGACCTGACTCTGGTGTCCACTGAGACAAAGTGGGACGTTTACTGGGAGACGTTATCCATCATGGCAGTGACCACTTACCAAGTTAAGTGAGAACAGCTAACGGCCAACCACTAAGACACCATACATACAATCAGCATTCAAGGTCGAGAGCGCTTGATAGAGCACGACAAGTGGCTTGAAAGAAAATTCACAGTAAAGGGCTTCCGTCAGCGTCCATGTTGGACGGAGGAAATCTAAATGGCTAAGGAGATGAAATACACCCTAACAAAACAGTGGTTGAAGTTGTGGACGGAAAATGACGACATGAAAGGAGAAAAGGAAAAAGTTGAGAAAGATATACAGCCTGCCACACTTACCTTCAAAGCTCTCGCAGCAGAATAAAAAAGACTGCGCAGAGAGCACTTTGTGGATTTGCTGCATTCTTCTGGGGAATCATATTTCAGCTGTTTCCAGTGCACTTCTGTGTTATTTGTATGTTTTTAATGATTCAGGTCCATAGAAAAGACTTGTTTATTCTAGGAGTTTAGTTTACTTTTTCTAATATCAACTAGCTTACATCTTACATCCTTCCTGTGCCGATAAACGTCACATAGGACTCGCATGGTAGTTCGCCAAGATTTCCTGTCTTCGGCGAGTTTTTCAATCTCATCAGTGGACATTATGTCCACTGAACTGGCCTCTATCAACGAGCAGAAACATCAAAAGAGCGGACGAGAGGAAATTTTAATCACGCATAATTAATTATAAATTACAATATGGAAAACGTCAAAGGGTTATGCATTTATTTTTTTAAACATAAATCCACATACAAGGTCCGACAATTAAGTAATGAGACTAAATAAATAAAAAATAAAATAAACAACAGTTAAAGTGAGCCCCTTGTGCGTTGATACAGTGAGTGGCACGATCTAACAAACACCGGAACGATCTCTGCGATTCTTCTGTTGGTATGGCCCTTAAACTCGATGTTCCGGCCCTTTGGATGTAATCAATATCGCCAAAGAAGCGTCCTTTCAATGGTAACTTTAATTTTGGGAATAGAAAATAATCGCAGGGAGACAAATCTAGGGAATAGGGTGGATGGTTGAGAACACACACTTCTTTTCAGGCCAAAAATTCCTGTACAACTACCGCCCGTGAACCGCTGCATTATCATGAAGAAGGAAAAAACTGCCAGGTGTTGAATACTCGGGTCGGACTCGGAGAATCCTTTTCAATAGGCGTTTCAAAATACTTAAATAAACTTTGGCAGTGACAGTCTGTCCCTGTGGAATAAAGTCTTTGTGAATTCCTTTGCTGTCGTAGGAGCACACCAACATTGTCTTCACTTTCGATTTTTTAAGACGAATTTTGTTGGCCTTTTGGCGATGATGATTTCCAGTAGCGCTTTGGCGTTTAGTTGTGGGATCATAGTGGAAAATTCATGTTTCATCCTCTGCAACAATCAGATTTAAGAAATGTTTATTTCTGCGACACTTTTGATGATGTCTTTTGCGTACTCAACACGCTAATGTTTTTGGTCATCAGACAACGCATGTGGTACACACCGGCAAGCAACCTTTTTCTTGCCCAAATCTTCCACTAAAATTTTACGAATGGTTCTCGGTTAACACCAGATTCATCTGCCATCATTCTCACAGTCAAACAGGGATCTTCTTGTATCCGTTCTCTGACTTTTGCAGTGAGTTCCTCATTACAAACAGAAATTGGGCGTCCATGTCCATTTGCAATTGTAATAATTTCCACACAACTTTTGAATCGTGAATATCATCTGAATATCTGTGCACGAGATAAACAATTATCCCCATAAACTTGTCACATCAATTCAACTGTCTCAATGGCACTTTTTCCAAGTTTTAAACAGAATTTAATATTAGCTTTTGCTTCATGCTGATTACGTAACAATACACCTCTGACTAGGTCAACAAAATGGTGGGTTGATTGTCGTCAGCTTATCTGGCGGCGATGAAAAGTTGCCAGATCATAGATGAAGGCTGCCTCTTTGGATTCCACAATTTGCTTCATAGATGGTATTTTTATCTTGGCCATAACGAAATCAGTCTCATTACTTAATTGTCGGACCTTGTATAGCTAAAAACAATAACCAAACAAACGGACGAGTGAGAATATCGTGGGAATCACGTCTGCAGGCATTAAACACATTTTCGTGACCTGTCGTTTAATCACTTCTGGCAGGTTTACGATTCCATGGATCTACATTACTCACTGGCTTACTGAATGAAGATTTGAATGTTGTAGAACTCAACGTCAACAAACCACGTTTGAACAACGAGAGTTTAAAGACGTTACGTGGTAGACGTCCTTGTTTAAATGTAATCCTAAAAACTGGGCACCGGTTTGATAGTTTGCAGCGAAACAAACCGTGTGAATGAACTGTGTTCAGATTTCTATAACGCAGTATTTGAGCTCCTGCAATGTTAAAATCTGCTCTTGGTTTTACGAGTGGCTATTGGTAGAGGTGGGGAGGGGCGATGATATGTCCTATTTACGCATTAATGCAAGTATAAGAGAAAACTAAAAGCAAAGAGAAAGCAAAGAGAAAGTGAATGTATGCGACGGTACCAAAACAAAATATTAGCATCCATTCTTTCCCACACGCCCTTCTCCCGCCCTCCCCCCAACTACCACGAGTGTTTTATCATTCACATCCTGGTTTTGTTCTGTTTTGTTTTGTTCACGTCTGTTTGTTTAACACTTGGACATTTTCCAGACGGATATTTTACAAGACACCATGAATATGCAGATGGAATGGCTGAGCCCAATGACGGAACATACAGCAGGACAACCGTAATGTTTTTACAAATATGTTTGCTCCGGAAGCAGAAAGATGGAGACAAATTTATTAGCAAAACCTTTTTGACACAAGAGAAATATATTTATTCCAAGTGCCGTTCACGAGGAAAAAAGCTGATATAGGCTAAGCAGTTTTCTTGCCTGTGTACTACACCTGTTGAAGAATACAAGGTAGGAAAGACAAGGGTTGCAATGATGCTACAAAAATCCATGGATCCAGTAGTACGAGAAGTGCAGCCAACACTTAAAACTGGACGAAAATGGAGAGTAAATGAGGAAGTGACCACAGCCAGGGAAACACAGGAGATGAAAGAAGTAATAGGATACAGCCAGACCAACAAAAGGGGATTTGGTCATGGTGAAATCAAATGGTGGTCAAAGGCCTCCTGTAAGGAAAGAAGGGATATGATCATCAGTGAAGTAAGGAATTCAGAGGATGATAAGCGGGTCCAGAAGGCAGTCCAACAGGTACAGCAAGGTCAGTGGACAACATGGGAGGAAGTCCTGCAGAGATCACTAACATGGAATGACATCTGAAAAATGGCACCCTTGAGACCTAGCTTCATCATCAGAGCTACTTATGACCTTCTGCCTACAGGCTCCAACCTATACAAATGGGGTTTATCAGAAGACACAAATTGCCCTCTCTGCAACGAAAGGCAAACATTGGAACATGAGCTGTCAGCATGCAGAGTATCATTAGGTCAAGGACGCTACACCTGGCGGCACAACAGAGTGCTGCAGGAACCAGTAGCCATTGTAGACAGGGCAAAAGATAAAGCAAATAACAGCAAAAGATTTGAGATTCCATCTAAATACTTCATAGGCGCTGGTACGACATCGAATATTGAAATAAGGGATATTCCCTTACCATCACTGCTATATAGTGGAAATGACTGGATTGTGATAGCGGACCTACCAGGAAGAAGAGAATACCCGACTGCCATTAAGAACACAGGAATGCGTCCAGACATTGTAGTGTACTCCATAGAAAAACAGGAACTAATAATGATTGAGCTTACAGTTCCGTACGAAACAAGAATAGAGGAGCAACATCTGTTCAAATATGAGAAGTACAATGACCTGGTCAAGCAACTGAGGCTGGGGGCAGGAGTCAGGGCAAAAGTGATAGCTGTAGAAGTGGGAGCGAGAGGATTCGTAGCAACATCAGCATACGACCTATGTAAGCAACTGGGCATAAAGGGACAAGTAAGAGCAAGGGCAGTGAAAAGCCTTTCAGAAACAGCAGAAAAGTACTTCATGCTGGCTGTGGAGTATGCGAAACAAGCATTGAGAACATAAATAATTTCACTTGTCGCGGCCAACACCAGTCCTTCGTGGCTAAAATCGCTAAAGACGCACTTCAAAAGTGCAGTGCCAACTCAATCCCGGGACAAAAAAAGCAACAACTCACAAGACCTCTGGGAGTCATGACCCAGAGGGGCCCACCCCCCTTAGAGTGTCAGGAGTTTAATAGGGTCGAAACACTTGTCTGAGGGGGGGGGGTACTTCCTCTGATGATCTGAAGGAGTTATGTTGTTGTTCCGCTCTCTATAGTAGAGAGTTTCCTGCATACACCTGGCGATGACATAGTCCCGTCTTTTTCTTTGTGGTTACTAGAGACTATGTGTACTCGTGACAGTGGCGAATTCAAGCAAGTGGATGCATCTCAGTCAGGCATGATATTGACCAAATTATTCTTTAGTCTGTCAGGCATGATATTGACCAAATTATTCTTTAGTCTGTCAGGCATGATATTGACCACATTATTCTTTACTCAGTCAGACATGATATTTACCAAATCATTCTTGCCAAGTCATTCATCAGCCTTTAGGTCAAGGAACACATGAGCACTAACACCAGATCCCCAGTATGCCTTAGTGGTACGACACAAGGCTACATTTAGTGTAGGTCCAGTCCTACTCATCTAGGAACGAACGGACTTTATTTTCAAAGGGTTAAGAATTGGGTACGCAGGCCCGTCTAAGCTTTCATCATACAGCTTTCACTCAATCACAGTGTTTAATGAACATAACAAACATGAAGCAGCAATCAAATGAATACATAAAGTAAATAAAAACCATCTCTTGTCCGTACACTCCTCACTCTGATTTATGTAACTACATGAAATAAACTTAATTACATTCTCACATTCAGTTTAAACCAACAAATTTATGTAAAGGCAGTATAAAAATACACCAATCAAGCCATACTTTAAATCAATTTAGACTTTGATAGTATATATATATATATATATATACTTTTCATACACGCAAGTACATGCAAATACATAAATGCAGGTACCCACCACTTATATACAAAAACATGCACACGTATACATCTATATATACATATATATATACACATAAACATATGTTGTCACATACGTACGCACACATTTATATATCCATGTATACATTTACATATACATATATGTAAATATATATATATAACCATATACATATATACAATATATATATATACAAACTTAACTACTCCAACTTCAGTATCTTGCTCTCACTGATCTGGCCAGCAATTACTGCGACATCCCATAGCAACTGTTACTTGCTCGTATTTACTGCGATAAAGACACATGCCAGGCTGGATAGAGTCTGGTAACAAAAATTAAATGAAGCAGACTAGCAGATACAGTTCATACAGAAAGACTGGTCTCTTCGTTTCAGTTTTAGACAGTTTATTTTTCGCTGCTATTGAAGGTCTTTGAAAAACATTTCTTTTCATCGTTTCTATGTGAGGTTTTGTCAGTAAATATCAGATCTGTCTTTTCTTTCATAGCGATTGTGTAGCGAAGCGAAGCGAATGGCCACTTGATTCTTGTGTCGGCTGTAGGTAATTAACGTTATTAAGGAATTTATCAAAGTTACTCTTGTTCTTAAAAATAACAAATATATCCTTACTACAGAAACTTAATAATGAAGAAGGCTGGCTAGTAAAGAGGATTAAACAAAGAAAACTTTAATATTTTGGACACATTAAACAACTTAGAGAAGTCCGTCTTGGAAGGGTACATAAAGGGAAAAAGAAAGAGAGGAAGACCAAGGCGAAGATGGCTACAAGACATCGTCGAAATCTTCAAATGGATGCATCAGCAGCAGGCCATCTTGGTTACAACTGAGATGCCTACAGGAGAGCTATAAGGGAGGCTAAGTTCATGGACATGCAGATGATTGACTGACTGACTCTTGACGCTTCCAACAAATGGCAACAAATTTTCAAGTTAGAATTCACTTCACAAATACCTCAATCATAATTTATAATATGTTATACAACGTATAGTTTGTAATAAATCTTTTGACAATATATCAAATACCCGATTTCAATCATTGACCATTGTTTCACGGTGTACTTAGTCAATTAATCATGTGAGATGTAACATTTTATGTCAGTACATTTCCAGACAAAATATGTGACAGACGTGTCTCAGTTTCAATGCACATGTCCCGGATTTTTTAAAAAACCCCATGCACAAGTTTATTTTTTCTTCTGAATATAAACATGAAAACAATCCATGAAACAGCTCACTGGAATACTGGTGTTCTGAGGTATTCACGTTAGCTTTTAAAATAATTATAAATATCTTCAACATCTTAAAGATGAACTTGGAATTCCTTTAACAGACATCACGTTTAAACACTTTGTCTTGTTGCAGGGTTCACCTTGTTTCAGTAGTAGCCAAGACTGCCATTTATTCACCAGGGGTGGAGTTCGATATCTCACTGGAACTGAGTTCTAGTTTCGTTCCCTGAGCTTTCTGGTTACCCTAATTGAAAATAAGTACCTGGCTCCACCCTATCAGAGAGTTCTCCACCCGGTGTATTTATCCAGGGCCTGAAGAATTTTTTGTTGTAAGGTGGGCCTGGAAAGCTTTTGGGGGTGGGGGGGGGGGAGAGAAACCAGGGTGGATGAAAAGAGATAAGCTGTGAGAGTTTTGTATCTGATTACAAAGTTTCTCTTCGAGGCCTTGCCTGGCTCCTGTTTTAGGGAAGATAAGTATCAAGGCTGAGAGCTGTCATATTACCACTAGAAGTAAGCGGAGATTCTTAACATTTCGTTATCCTTACTACTAAATACCATAGGTTAAATATGCCACGAACTAGATAATAATGACTGCCATCGAAGACACACCTAGATATTTAACTTAGGGATTCATGAATCGCCTAGAGGATTGTGACTTCGCACACTTATTAGCGTTTACTGTAGTTTAGACCTACAGTCTCCCATTCATTCATTCATTTGCATGTCCCTTGCGGAACTTTGCCTCCCTAACAGCACTCCTGTAGGCCTCTCGGTTGTGAGCAAGATGGCCTGCCGCTGTTGCATCCATTTACAGATCATCAACGATGTCTTGCAGCCATCTTCGCCTTGGTCTTCCTCTCTTTCTTTTTTCCCATTATGTACCCTTTCAAGACGGTTTTCTCTAGATTATCAAGACGTTTAAAGTGTCCAAAATATTTAAGTTTTCTCTCTTTAATCCTCTTTACTTGCCAGCCTTCTTCAATATTAAGTTCTTGTAGTATTTGCTCTTTTTTGTGTTCATGATATCTGAAGAACACTTCTGTAGCATTTACATTCAAAGTCATTTATGTGTTTCTCAGCTGTTTTGTTAAGTGTCCAGGTCTCACAGGCATATGTTGCGATGGGAAAGATGCATGCCCTTACAAATCTTATTTTTGTGGATCTGTCTGCTCCTCTCCACAGATTCTTTAGTTGTTTTACTTTCTGAAGAGCGATAGATGTCCTTATTTTAATTTCCCTCATTGTATCCCCATTATTAGTTAGTAGTGATCCAAGATAGTCAAAACTCTCCACTGATTGATACATATTTCAGCTGCCTTGTTTGTTTTGTCAGTTGTCATTAATTTAGTTTCCTTTGCATTAAGATACAGGTTTTGTTCTTCGCTGTTCTTACGGACTGACATAATTAGTTTTTTCATTCCTTTTTGTGTTGTGAACAGTAATACTGTGTCATCAGCATATCTAATCTCTGGTTTTTCATAACCTCCAATTGTTATAGCATCTTAATATTCTTTGTCTACATTTTCTCTAACATTCCTCATTATGTTTTCAGTACACAAATTAAATAAGTAAGGTGACAATATGCACCCCTGACGGACCCCTTGTTTTATGTCAAACCAAGTTGTTGTTTCACCATTTATTCTTACTGCTGCTTGTTGGTCTAGATGCAGCAGTGATGTTAATTGTATCAAATGTGTTGGAAATCCCATTTTTCCCATTAATTCCCAAAGTTTTTGGTGTCATATTATATGCAGCCAAAATCTGGACAACCAGCTGAAGAATCGAAAGCAGGTTGAAAGGATTTGAAGGAAAATGCCTTAGAACAATTTTGAGAATACACTGGAAGAACGCGTGACAAACGATGTTGAACGGGCATTGAAAACATTACTAAAGGGATCAAAAGATGAAGATGTAAATGGCTGGGCTACATACTACGAATGAAAAAGAAAGACACCCTTATACCGCCTTGACTTGGAGGCCTCAAAGAAAAAGAAAGAGGGTCAGACCAATAGAAACATGGAGACGCACAATACAGGAAGAACTAAAGGAAGAGTGAAAGACACGGTTTGAAGTATCCAGACTTGTTCAAGACAGGATTGACTGGGGAACCTTTGTTGATGCCTTATGCTCCAATGGAATTACAGAGAGCCAATGATGAAAGATATAAGACGAATTTAAGATAAATCTTTAAGATAAATCCTTTTTATGTAGCCATTTGGAGTTTGTAATGTAAATGTACATATTTATATTTGGTGAAAAATTTATAGAAATGTTCATGTTCATGTTTTACACTTAAGAAAATACGTTCAAGGAAGTTCCTGGCATACTGGTTGGGAAAAGGGAGATGTTGGGACCGACAGGAAGAAGCCCAGTTAAAAGTAAATAAATGTTACGAAAGAGTTATACAAACCTCGAAAGTGACCATCTAATAACAGACACACAAGTCTCGAAATTCGGCGGATAGGCACAGATACACAATTCATGAAGCTTGATAAATACAATACGAGGACGAAGAAAAATGCAATCTTAAAATATTCTGTTCTAGTAGTAGTTGACAGTTGTAATACAGATAAGTACACCATCTCTCTCTAGATGTATGTGTTAGGAGACATGTCGTCCATTTTTAGACATATGTCAATAGACTAGGTCAAAGACGGCCACTCCATTGGAGAACAGCGCTCAGTTATTCGTTTTGGGGTCTGATGTTTTTAAGCTAAAAGTGATGACGTTCTACGATGTGTAGTCGTGGAGATAAATTTGGTTACATTACTTCCAGTCAGAGACATAGCGAGGCAGCAAAGAGTGGCGACATTCTTCTTCGCTGAAAGTGATGACGTTCTATGATGTGTAGTCACTGTAGACGAGTGTTGGTTACATTACTTCCAGTCAGAGACATAGCGAGGCAGCAAGGAGTGGCGACATTCTTCCTTGCTGAAAGCAAAGACAGCTGTCGGCCAAAAACTGGTGCTAACGATCAACTGTCGGCCAAAAAGTTGGTGTTAACGCTCTTTTGAGTCTGTAAAGGACCAATCCTGGAATATTTCATTCCCAGAGGAAACGTTATCAACAGCGTAGCATATTGTAATCTGCTTGAAAACAATTTAAAACCTACAATCAGGTCAAAATATCGAAGTATGCTCATTTCTAATATGGCCCCACATAGCTCGTGCAGCAGTTCAACAAGTTACGAACTTGCCTCTGGAATGTTTATCACATCGCACATGTTCACCTGGCCTCGCACCATGCGATTATAAAGTGTTTGGAGGCGCTAAGTCGAAATATGTTCAGTACGGACGAAGAAATTAGAGAGCCCGTGCATAGTTGACTACAAAGTCAATCAGAATACATTACTTTTTTCTCTCGATTACAGCCATTAATGAAAACAGTGAGAGACCTGCATTGAACTTGGTGGGGTCAGCCAGTCCAGTCATTTGCATGTACCTTGCGGAACTTTGCCTACCTAACAGCACTCCTGTAGGCCTCTCGGATGTAAGCAAGATGCCCTGCTGCTGATGCATCCATTTGAAGATTATCAACGATGTCTTGAAGCCATCTTCGCTTTGGTCTTCCTCTATTTCTTTTTCCTATTATGTACCCTTTCAATACGGTCTCCTATAAATTCACATGATGTTTAATGTGTCCAAAATATTTAAGTTTTCTTTGTTTATTCATTTTTAATAGCCAACGTTCTTGAATATTAAGTTCTTGTAGTATGAATATATTTATCCTTTTTGTGTCTATGATATTTGAAGAACACTTCTGTAGCACTTATATTCAAAGGCATTCATGCATCTTTCCCATCGCAAACATATACATGTCAGACCTGAACACTTAAAAAAATAGCTGTGAAACATATAAATGCCTTTGACTTGATGAGAACTATGTTCAAAAGTGACGAAAAGTTTTTCAATCATATTGTATGTTTTATATGAATAAAACAAAAGAGAAAAAAATTAAAGGCGCTTTTTTATTCACCCTCGTAGGTACATAAACCTTAAAGCTGGATGGATAAAAACAGATATAGAAAGCTTGAAACTGGTCAGGAGAAAGAGATACACAAACCTCGAAACTGGGCGGATACACACAGAAACTTAACAGATAAAGACAGATACACGAACTTTGAAAATGGACGAACAGACACAGATGAGTAAACATTGAAATTGGACTTTTAGACACAAATACACAGACCATGAGACTAAGCGGATAGAAAAATGAAACTGGACGGATAGACACAGATACACGAACCCTAAAACTAGCCTGATATACACAGATACCCTGAAACTGGATGGTTTAAGAACTTCACTGGTAACCCCTTTCCCCCCCAAACTTTGAAATCATCTTCGCTATAAAAATTTTTTTAAAAAAGTAGGTTACAATGACTAGGTCGTGTAGAAAGAATGGAAGAGAGCCGCCAGACCAACTTTGCACATACATAAGAGATTGAAGGGACAAGATCGATAGGCAGACTAAAACTAAGATGTAGATCCAACGTGGCTTAAGACCTAAGAGAATCTGAAGTAAATTTATGACTCTCCGTGTATTAAGAAAAAAAAACAATGGAAATTCAAATTATAATCAGTACCTATGTTTACGAAACTGCTTTGAATTCAAGGCGCTAAACAGAATTTTTAAACAGAATATTACGATGCCATAACAATTGGAGGTTATGAAATACCAGAGATTAGATATGTTGATGACACAGTATTATAATATTACTTCAGATGGGAAATGCAGAACAGAAATTAGGAACAGAATAGGCCAAGCAAAGACTGCATTTCAGAGAATGAGAAACATATTAACCAACACATCCTTATCAATGAATGTTAGAAAACGAGTCCTAAAATGCTACATTGAACCTATCTTGTTATATGGAAGTGAATCATGGACAATAGGCAAGTCTGCACAAAAATCATTGGAAGCAGCAGAAATGTGGTTTATTAGAAGAATGTTGCGAATCCCCTGGACAGCAAAAATAACTAATGAAGAATGTAGGAGAAGAGCTGGAGAGACAAAAAAACCTTGTCAAAAAGATAAGAGAGAGACAATGTACTTTCATAGGACATGCAATGAGAAGAGGGGGCATTTAAAATATTATAACAACAGGAAAAATAGAAGGAAGAAGATCAAGAGGAAGACCAAGAGAAATGATACTGGACAGTCTGACGGGATGATGTGAGAGGAGATCACCAACTGAGCTGATGGCCTGCATGAAGGATCGCGTACTCTGGAGAAGCATAATAGCCAACGCCAGTCGGCACGGCACATGATGATGATGATGATGACAGTATTATTGTCCACAACACAAAAAGGAATGGGAAAACTAATTATGTCAGTCCGTAAGAGTAGCGAAGTGTAAAACCTCTATCTTAATGCGAAGAAAACTAAATTGATTAGAACTGAAAAAACAAACAAGGCAGCTGATATATATATATATATATATATATATATATATATATATATATATATATATATATATATATATATATATAAATGAGGAAAAACTGGAAGAAGTGGATAGTTTTGAATATCTTGGATTACTGTTAACTAATAATGGAGATTCAATGAGGGAAATTAAAATAAGGACATCTATCGCTCTTCAGAAAATAAAACAACTAAAGAATCTGTGGAGAGGAGCAAGACAGATCCACAAAAAATAAGATTTTTAAGGGCATGCATCTTTCCCATCGCAACATATGCCTGTGAGACCTGGACACTTAACAAACCAGCTGAGAAACAAATAAATGCCTTTGAATGTAAATGCTGCAGAAGAGTTCTTCAAGTACCATGGACACAAAAAAGAACAAATATATTCATACTACAAGAACTTAATATTGAAGAAGGCTGGCTAGTATAGAGGATTAAAGAGAGAAAACTTAAATATCTTGGACACATTAAACGTCTTGATAATCTAGAGAAAACCGTCTTGGAAGGGTACATAATGGGAAAAAAGAAAGAGAGAAAGATCAAGATGAAGAGGCTGCAAGACATCGTTGATGATCTGCAAATGGATGCATCAGCAGCAGGCCATCTTGCTCACAACCGAGAAGCATACAGGAGTGCTGTTAGGGAGGCAAAGTTCCGCATGGGACATGCAAATGAATGAATGAATGAAACAGAATTTTGTACATTTAAGACTATGATCATGAAAACCATACAATCGCTCAGTCACACTTATATTGTCAAATACGGTGTTCTACAAACACTGTGCTCTACAAATACAGGCGCGTTACTCAACAACGCTCGCGTTATATATATACCAATATCAAACTTCATGAGTCCCCGATAGAAATCGTTTCTACCTTTTGTTTCAAGTATTACATTTACAACTTGAAAATCAGCCATGCACGAAACGTTTTAATGTCTTTCAAACGTGAGAATACGGGGGAAAATTTATCACGTTTTCTGTCTTTTCTTTTTTTCAGTTGGTTTTCACGTTTTTAATGTTCTGAAACAGGATCTAGTTGTTGCTGCAGTACTCTTTATGCAAAAAAAAAAATCCTTAATCCAAAATGAGTACACAGATCGATGGGTTGATGAATTACAACCAGTTATTGAATTGTTACTGTTTCGTTCGTTGTTATTTGTGACTTAAAAAAAATGAACGTGTTCTAGAGACTGGTTTTGTAATAGAGCTCCCCTTGCTCTAACAGAATATTCATTGTCCATATTCGTCATTATCATTTGTTGTCAATCCAGGTGTTTTTATAGTTAGAATGTGGGTATTGCTGGTGCTAAGCTGTGGGTAGTGCTGGTGTTAGGTTGTGGGTAGTGCTGGTCTTAGGATGCAGGTAGTGCTTGTGCTAGGTTGTGGGTAGTGCTGGTGCTAGGCTGTGGGTAGTGCTGGTGTTAGGTTGTAGGTAGTGTTGGTGTTAGTTTGTAGGTAGTGCTGGTGTTAGGTTGTAGGTAGTGCTGGTGCTAGGCTGTGGTTAGTGCTGGTGCTAGGTTGTGGGTAGTGCTGGTGCTAGGGTGGTGGGCAGTGCTGGTGCTAGATCGTGGGTAGTGCTGGTGTTAGGTTGCGGGTAGTGCTGGTGCTAGGTTGTGGGTAGTGCTGGTGCTAGGTTGTGGGTAGTGCTGATGCTAGGTCGTGGGTAGTGCTGGTGCTAGGCTATGGGTAGTGCTGGTGTTAGGTTGTGGGTAGTGATGATGTTAGGTTGTGGGTAGTGCTGGTGCTAGGTTGTGGGTAGTGCTGGTGTTAGGTTGTGGGTAGTGTTGATGTTAGGTTGTAGGTAGTGCTGGTGTTAGGCTGTGGGTAGTACTGGTGTTAGGTTGTGGGTGGTGCTGGTGTTAGGCTGTGGGTAGTACTGGTGTTAGGTTGTGGGTAGTGCTGGTGTTAGGTTGTGGGTAGTGCTGGTGTTAGGTTGTGGGTAATGCTGGTGCTAGGTTGTGATTAGTGCTGGTGCTAGGTTGTGAGTAATGCTGATGTTAGGTTGTGGGTAGTACTGGTGTTAGGTTGTGGGTAGTGCTGGTGTTAGGTTGTGGGTAGTGCTGGTGTTAGGTTGTGGGTAGTGCTGGTGTTAGACTGCGGGTAGTGCTGGTGTTAAGTTGTGGGTAGTGCTGGTGGTAGGTTGTGGGCAGTGCTGATGTTAGATTGTGGGTAGTGCTGGTGTTAGGTTGTGGGTAGTGCCGATGCTAGGTTGTGGGTAGTGCTGATGTTAGGTTTTGAGTATTGCTGGTGTTAGGTTGTGGGTAGTGCTTGTGTTAGGTTGCGGGTAGTGCTGGTGTTAGGTTGTGAGTAGTGCTGATGCTAGGTTGTGGGAAGTGCTGATGTTAGGTTGTGGGTAGTGCTGGTGTTAGGTTGTGGGTAGTGCTGATGCTAGGTTGTGGGTAGTGCTGATGTTAGGTTTTGAGTAGTGCTGGTGTTAGGTTGTGGGTAGTGCTTGTGTTAGGTTGTGTGTAGTGCTGGTGCTAGGTTGTGAGTAGTGCTGATGTTAGGTTGTGAGTAGTGCTGATGTTAGACTGCTGGTAGTGCTTGTGTTATTAGGTTGTGGGTAGTGCTGATGTTAGGTTGTGGGTAGTGCTGATGTTAGGCTGCGGGTAGTGCTGATGTTATTAGGTTGTGGGTAGTGGTGATGTTAGGTTGTGGGTAGTGCTGATGTTAGGTTGTGGGTAGTGCTGATGTTTTGGTAGTGCTTATGTTAGGCTGCGGGTAGTGCTGGTGTTATTAGGTTATGGATAGTGCTGATGTTAGGTTGTGGGTAGCGCTGATGTTAGACTGATGGTAGTGCTGGTGTTATTAGGTTGTGGGTAGTGCTGGTGTTAGGTTGTGGGTAGTGCTGATGTTAGGTTGCGGGTAGTGCTGATTTTATTAGGTTGTGGGTAGTGCTGATGTTAGGTTGTGGGTAGTGCTGATGTTAGGTCGTGGGTAGTGCTGATGTTAGGTTGTGGGTAGTGCTGATGTTAGGTTGTGCGTAGTGCTGACGTTAGGTTGTGGGTAGTGCTAATGTTAGGTTGTGGGTAGTGCTGATGTTAGGTTGTGGGTAGTGCTGATGTTAGGTTGTGGGTAGTGCTGATGTTAGGTCGTGGGTAGTGCTGATGTTAGGTTGTGGGTAGTGCTGATGTTAGGTTGTGGGTAGTGCTGACGTTAGGTTGTGGGTAGTGCTAATGTTAGGTTGTGGGTAGTGCTGATGTTAGGTTGTGGGTAGTCTTGATGTTAGGCTGCGGGTAGCCAGATAACAGTACTGATAACACATGGGTGTTAGTACTGATAACACATGGGTGTTAGTACTGATAACACATGGGTGTTAGTACTGATAACACATGGGTGTTAGTACTAATAACACATGGGTGATGGTACTGATAACTCATGGGTGTTTGCACTGTAATATTATTGTCAAGAGAACGTAACAGTTTGTAGCAACATTACATTAAAGTGAACGTCGTAGTTTGTAGTAGTGTGAAGTGAATGCCACATGTTTTAGTACTATTACTGCCAAGTGAACGCCACAGGTTGCAGTAATATTATTGTCAAGATGACATCACATTTTGTAAATGTCAAGTGTACACCACAGTTTGTAGTAATACAAAGCCTCACGTGAAGTGAACATTACAGTGTGTAGTAATCTTTCACAAACTGTAACTGTTTACTATTATTAGAATAGTCTCCTCTGTGGTTCTAGTTACTGGTCATTTCTACAGTCTCTGCAGTCTTCTTGGTGTTGCTTTCATCTTCATCCTACTGTCAGATCTCTCTGTAACGATGAACGTGAATCACGCCAACATTTCAACTCGTAAACTGCCTACTGTCTGTTGACGGGATGCTGTGAATTAGTAAAATTGTGCAAAGATGCTGGAAAAAAGACACTAAAGAGAATGGAGAGTAGGCAACAATAATTATCCATTTTATTCTGAAGACACAACACAGTTAAATGGTTCATGATAATTTATCAGAGAAGATGCAGAATAACAAAATCTGATTACAACCATTAGAAGAGTTTTTTGGACATGTCATAAAAGACGCTGAGCAAGTCATGTCATTTCTAGACATCGAGGTTGCGAAAAGTGAATACTTTAATATTCTCTTGTTTCACATTATTAAATATACTATGTGAAGGATGCACATTTTATGTAATTATCTTGTAGCTTCTCATACCCTTTATACAGGAAGTATCTCGTCATTTAGGAAAGGATGTTGAGCAATAGAGGGCTCACCTGGGCAAGAGCAGAAAAAAAGGCGAAGGACAGGCATTTGTGGAAAACCCTTGCGGAAGCCCCATGTGCCCTGGGCACTTAAGGTTCAGAGAGAGAGAGAGAGAGAGAGATCTCGTCATTTTTCTTCCTGAGTTCTTCATACTCAATTTTAGCATATTTATCCAATACTTGCATTTATTATATAGGATTGTCTCTTATTGCAACGTCAGATCACTACATATATATATGTGGAAGTGGAGAAGGACTACAAAGTCTTGTAGTTTATATATATATATCATATATCTTATATCTTATATCCTTCCCGTGCCGTTAAACGTCACATAGGGCTCGCAAAGTAGTTCGCCAATTTTTCCTGTCTTCGGCGAGTCTTTCAACCTCAACAAAGGATTTTATGCTCGTTAATTTGGCCTCTCTTAAATAATGTCCTCTTCAGAGTTTCACGCGGCCTGCTTCTTTTTCTTCGGCCTGTTGTGTTCCACTTGATAGCTTGTTTTGGGATTCTCTGATCATTTCTTCTCATCAAGCGACCAACATATGTCCATCTCCTTTTCCTGATCACCCATGAGACTGGTTGTTGTTCAGTCATCTGTCTTATCTCTGCATTGTTCTTGAATTCATTCCACTTGATGCCGAGTATTTTCCTTAGGCATTTGTTTTCAAAAGAGTCTAATTTCTTTTCTATTTCTTTAGTTGTTTTCCAGCTTTAGCATGCATAAATGAGGGTGGATATTACATTTGAATTGAACAGTCTTAACTTTTTTTTGTGCTTATAATTTTTGAATGCCACATGTTTTAGTACTATTACTGCCAAGTGAACGCCACAGGTTGCAGTAATATTATTGTCAAGATGACATCACATTTTGTAAATGTCAAGTGTACACCAAAGTTTGTAGTAATACAAAGCCTCACGTGAAGTGAACATCACAGTGTGTAGTAATCTTTCACAAACTGTAACTGTTTACTATTATTAGAATAGTCTCCTCTGTGGTTCTAGTTACTGGTCATTTCTACAGTCTCTGCAGTCTTCTTGGTGTTGCTTTCATCTTCATCCTACTGTCAGATCTCTCTGTAACGATGAACGTGAATCACGCCAACATTTCAACTCGTAAACTGCCTACTGTCTGTTGACGGGATGCTGTGAATTAGTAAAATTGTGCAAAGATGCTGGAAAAAAGACACTAAAGAGAATGGAGAGTAGGCAACAATAATTATCCATTTTATTCTGAAGACACAACACAGTTAAATGGTTCATGAGAATTTATCAGAGAAGATGCAGAATAACAAAATCTGATTACAACCATTAGAAGAGTTTTTTGGACATGTCATAAAAGACGCTGAGCAAGTCATGTCATTTCTAGACATCGAGGTTGCGAAAAGTGAATACTTTAATATTCTCTTGTTTCACATTATTAAATATACTATGTGAAGGATGCACATTTTATGTAATTATCTTGTAGCTTCTCATACCCTTTATACAGGAAGTATCTCGTCATTTAGGAAAGGATGTTGAGCAATAGAGGGCTCACCTGGGCAAGAGCAGAAAAAAAGGCGAAGGACAGGCATTTGTGGAAAACCCTTGCGGAAGCCCCATGTGCCCTGGGCACTTAAGGTTCAGAGAGAGAGAGAGAGAGAGAGATCTCGTCATTTTTCTTCCTGAGTTCTTCATACTCAATTTTAGCATATTTATCCAATACTTGCATTTATTATATAGGATTGTCTCTTATTGCAACGTCAGATCACTACATATATATATGTGGAAGTGGAGAAGGACTACAAAGTCTTGTAGTTTATATATATATATCATATATCTTATATCTTATATCCTTCCCGTGCCGTTAAACGTCACATAGGGCTCGCAAAGTAGTTCGCCAATTTTTCCTGTCTTCGGCGAGTCTTTCAACCTCAACAAAGGATTTTATGCTCGTTAATTTGGCCTCTCTTAAATAATGTCCTCTTCAGAGTTTCACGCGGCCTGCTTCTTTTTCTTCGGCCTGTTGTGTTCCACTTGATAGCTTGTTTTGGGATTCTCTGATCATTTCTTCTCATCAAGCGACCAACATATGTCCATCTCCTTTTCCTGATCACCCATGAGACTGGTTGTTGTTCAGTCATCTGTCTTATCTCTGCATTGTTCTTGAATTCATTCCACTTGATGCCGAGTATTTTCCTTAGGCATTTGTTTTCAAAAGAGTCTAATTTCTTTTCTATTTCTTTAGTTGTTTTCCAGCTTTCACATGCATAAATGAGGGTGGATATTACATTTGAATTGAACAGTCTTAACTTTTTTTTTGTGCTTATAATTTTTGAATTCCATATGTTCTCAAGATTCTTGAAGATTGATGCTGCTTTTGCAATTCTGATCCTAACTTCCTTTCTAGTGTCACCATCCTGGTCTATGTAGCTGCCAAGGTATGCAAATTGATTGACTTCTTCAATATCTGTCCCTTCTATGTGTATTTTTCCATTTTGATTGAGAGGAATTTTCGTTATTTTTGTTTTGTCCTTGTTAATTTCAAGTCCTATTTTGCTAGCCAGTGGAGACAGGCTATCTGTTTTTTCTTGCATGGAATTCACATTATTACTGATAAGAGTTATGTCATCAGCAAAATCAAGATCTTCTAGTTGGGTCCCATGTACCCAGTCAATACCTGTGTTACCTGTGCAGCATTTTTTCATTATGAAGTCTAATATAATCCCAAAAAGTAAAGGAGACAGTATACATCCTTGTTTCACGCCTGTTTCAATCTGGAACCATTCACTCATCCCTTCTTCTGTCTTGACTGCACAAACATATCCATTGTATAAGTCCTTAATGATGTTGACAATTTTAGATGGTATTCCATATAGACATAAAATTCTCCATAATGAAACTCTGTGTATGCTATTAAATGCCTTTTTAAAATCTATGAAGTTCAGTATTAATGGTTTCTGCTTTTCAATATGTTCTTCAAGTATTATTCTGAGAGTAAAGATCTGGTCGAGACAGCTTTTCCCTTTTCGAAATCCTGCTTGTTCTTCTCTCATTGCAGTATCCACTATATCTTTGAGTCTATTCAAAATGACCTTGCAAAATACTTTTGACACAACTGATATTAAGGTTACTCCTCTCCAGTTGTTACAGTCACTAAGGTTGCCCTTTTTTTGGTATTTTAACAATGATTCCTTTCTTCCAATTAGAAGGGACCTTTTCTTCTTTCCAAATCTTGTTAAACATTCTCTGTAGTCATTTCATGTTGTCACTATTGATAGCTTTTAGTATTTCGGGTGTTATTTCATCTTCACCTGCAGCTTTGTTGTTAGCCATTAAATTCACTGCTGTTTCAATTTCATGCAATTTAATTTCATCTAGGTTGACATTTAGTTGTGGGGCTGGTAAGTCAGTTTCAAGGTTTAACAATTCTTTTGGGTGTGGTCGATTAAGTATTTCTTGGAAGTGTTCAGCCCATCTTTGATTTTGGTCTTTATTTGATATTAATAGTGTTCCAGTTTTGCTAAAGATTGGTCTTTCTTTAGATGTAATAGTACCTGTTAGCCTCGTTTGTATGTTATATAAAGTTTTGCTGTCTCCTGTTTTTGCTGCTTTTTCTGCCTCTTTCGTCATATTGTCTATGTATTCTCTTTTATCCTTTCTAGCTGAACTTTTTACTTTCTTGTCTATTTCTTTGTATTTTGCTTTTGCCAAATCTCTTTCATGATCTGTTTTTGCATTCAATATGTCTAATTTGACTGCTCGTCTTTCATGTATATACTTCCATGTTTTATCTGATATCCATGCTTTTCTATTTGGTTGTTCCAGTCCAGCGCTTACTTTTGCTGCTGTGATTATGGCTGTGCTGTAAGAATTCCATAACTCGTCTATACCTATCTCCTCAACTTCACTGGGTGTTTTGGAATGATTGGCAAGTTCCTGATTGAAATTACTGTTAGTATTTTCTTCTTGTAGGCTGTGGCTGTTTATCTTTCTGTGTACTGATTTCTTGTGTTGACTTTTCAATTTTAGTTTTATTTTCCCTATGCACAGGTTGTGATCACTGTTGACATCTGCACCCCTATAAGCCCTTATATCCATGACAGATGTTCTGCATTGCTTTCTAATAAAAAAATGATCTATCTGGTTTCTAGTTCTATCATCTGGAGATATCCACGTTGTTTTATGTATCTCTGTGTGTGGGAATATTGTGCCTACAATGACCAGGCCTTCTGTTAGACATACTTCGATTAATATTTCTCCATTCTGATTAACCATGTCAATTTCCCCATAACTTTTTCAACGTCGGTATTATCCTTCCCTACTTTAGCATTGAAGTCCCCCATAGCAATTAGGATGTCGTGTTTAGGGAGTTTGTTGATGATTTGTTGTAGTTGGTGATAGAAGTCGTCTTTCACATCATCATCTGCATCATTCGTGGGTGCATAACACTGTATTATTGTCATTCTTCCGTGTCGTAGGTTGTATCGTGTTCTTATCATACGACTGTTCACCGGTTCCCATTCTACAAGGCTCTTTGCTACATTTGACATAATAATGCCCACCCCATCCCGGATTTTACCATCATTTCTGCCTGAATGTATTATTAACTTACCGTTATCTTTTACCTACTTCTGGCCATCGCATTTCGCTGATGCCCAGTATGTCTTGATGGTATCTCTCCATTTCTTTGATGACCTGAGTAGTTTTTGTTGGTGCTGCCATCGTTCTCACATTCATTCCAGAATCCATTCCTTGTCACATGTTTGGGGCCGACGAATGAGCTCTTCGGAGTTGGCATCCCTGATGCTCGGTTGGTTTCTCTGCGAGTTTTCGTAACGATATTTTTTTTTCCCATCTGGAGTCGCCTCTAGATAGGTCCCAGGATAAGTTTGTTAGCCTTATGCCCAACTCCCGGTACATGATATGTAACAGATCAAGCGGAATTTCGGCGAGAGCGTTAAAAAAACGTCCGCCATATATATATACATATACATATTTTATGAAACATATTTGAAGCATAACGACATTTGGACCTTAGCGACCTAACGTTCCAGTGTAAGTCGCATTGGTATGAGAGAATATTGATACATTCATGCTTCACCTTTATTCTATTTCATAAAGGAATTTATACTGGAATTAGGGGATGAAGACGCCCGATAAGGCAATCATACCCATAGCTGATATGCCAGCGTCAGGATCAGCGACCCATAGCTGATATGCCAGCATCAGGATCAGCGACCCATACCTGATATGCCAGCGTCAGGATTAGCGACCCATAGCTGATATGCCAGCGTCAGGTTCAGCGACCCATAGCTGATATACCAGCGTCAGGATTAGCGACCCATAGCTGATATGCCAGCGTCAGGTTCAGCGACCCATAGCTGATATGCCAGCGTCAGGATCAGCGACCCATAGCTGACCAAGAACCTGTCGAACCTCTCTGTGGTACCCCCAGTAACAGGTCTAGCCTGGCTAAGGAGGCAGGGATCGCCATAGTTCCCATGGTGGTGGAGTCTGCTAAAGAAGCAATGCACACCCCCTGTTTTTTAGCTGTACTCCGGGACTGAAAAAGTAGCGGCTATAACCCGATCCCTCGCCGATACGATGCTGTGCCTCAATACCCTTATAGCATCGGCTGCAAAGAACAACAGCTCGCAGTTACAGGGAGTTCGTACAAAAATAAATACAAGTACAATACTGGAATTATGCTCTAGCTGAAGCCATTATCATTTATTTAAATGTGTGTAGATGGGAGGGTGGGGTGGGGGTGGGGGAAAAAAGGATCACGATATATAAATATACGATGTTCATTTAAATTAAATAACGCAGACACAAAGAGATGAAGTCCAAACCAAAATGATTTCTATAAATAGATCCTTATGGCTATGTTTGGCACAGAATTATTTAATTTGTTTTGTTGTGTTTTTCGTTGCATTCTCCACTTCGGAAAATCTTTGCGTATTTATTGAGGCAGCATGAAAACATACAATCGTTGAAATAAGCTTTGAAAGCGAACAATTGCTGTACGATGCCAAAACCTATCACTGTGTGTGTTTGTTGCCCCCCAGAGATCCATACAAACAAAACTTGAATAGACGAAAGAAACAAAGAAATTGGGTTTTATGGAGCATTTGGCGCAGAGAAACAGCAACACGCAGATTGGAATTCTGTGTCGTAATTCAGGATGGTTTGTTTCCGTTTTTCAGCATTCTTCCTGGCCACAATGGCGCAGAATCTACAAAGATTCAGAGAGAGAGAGAGAGAGAGAGAGAGAGAGAGCAGTTTGATTTATATCTTTACATTAATAAGGAATTTACATGGTCAGTGTGATGTGCCATTGCGCAATGCTAGTGCTATGATATCCCTAATAATTGTGTACTCTTTTTAATGTTACATCTTAAATATGAAGGTTTGTTCTAATATGTAACTTGTATTTGTGAAATTAGATATTTGTAGAATATAGCACTTATTTTAACTAACATAATAAATTTAAGTATAAAAACAACAACAACGAAAACAAGCAGTATATCTTGAGCGAAATTCTCAACAACATGTAATTACAATATGCAAAGTATTCTCTGGATACCCAAAAACATAAACAAATGAATTTCTCAGAACTTTCGCAGAACAACACACATGAGTGAAAACCAGAAGAAAAGAAAACATATAATTCTTTAGGCATGTCATGAGTGTAACAGAATAGCCATTCTGTTCAGAGAGTTTTTGTGTAGCGCTAATAAATTGTGTTGCGTAGACTACGTCATTAGGAAGGCCCGTGTGCAAAAAGTCGTTAGAAAGGTCCGTGTGAAAAAAAGCCGGTCGTAGGCAGTCTATGTGTGGAAGTTGAATTGGATGGACGTTTGGGCGAACGAGAATGGGGTAGAGCGAGTCTTGTTGTCAGAATTAGTTTAGTTTGTTTTTTCTGTGTGGCTGCAGTCCTTGGTAAGCCTGTAAGTATGGTTTTTGGTATGAATAAATCATTTGTAAGGTTTTCCTTGCCCATGTGGCGTAGATATTTTCACGCCGGGCATTTGTTGCTGTAAATTTCTGTAATAAATGTGTGTGTCTGTTGATAAACTACAACAAATCGGCTTTGTGGAAATTCTCATTGTTGACCAGTTTGTTTTGGTCGGAAGACTGCCAAGTTATGTTCAAGTTGTTGTATTGTACTATCTTTTGTGGAGTTGAAAGCCTGGGTGTCTTGTTGTATTTTCTTAGTGTATAATGCAGAAAATTAGGTGATGTTTAGAACACCAGCAACAAGAAGAAACTTATAAGTTGAAACTGTACTCCACAAGAAGAGTCAATCAAACCAGTAGTCTCCTTGTAAGGGGAATCCTGCTTTAGCTGGTGCTTTATGAGAATACAGAAGTTATAATGTCTTGCAATCACCGGAAAACTCAAGGGAAATAAGGAAAGGAAATTTTACTGAACGGGTTGATCTAGTTTCACAAGAAAATAACAGCACGCGATCTGATCAGTATTATCAAGGATCCAATTAAATTAAGAAAGATGATCTCTCACGTTTACCTGTACAACACAAAATGAATGAAGTAAAACAATCAGATGAAAAAAGTCTATATAGATACCACATCAGATTGCAGACCAGCCATCTACAATTGTTAGTCACTCGCAGCAGAATGTCTAGTATGAGCACAGAGTGGAACAATACAAAATACAAGTGGACACATTCTCAGAAAATGGCTGGGTCGTGGAAGTGGACTCCAAAATCAGAACATTATATTTTCACGTCCTTCATCATTTAATCAGTCCAGCTGTAAAACAGGTAATCTGCACACAGTGTGGAGGAAAACTGTCCATAAAAAAGTACATCTACCTGTACTTCGAGACAGGCTGAATCACATTGCAAACATCACGGTTGTCAGTGTATTTAATGACAATAAGATTTCCTGTTTATGTATTTATGCTTTGGCCGAGTCGTATTCCCAAGATTCAGAAACAAAGAGTTTACGAATTTTTCAAAATATTTTAGGTGTATAATGTTTCGGCTTTCCTTGTTTATAGACAAATACCATGTAAACACTTCACATGTTCTCTGTTGTGGACTGTAGACAACATGAAAACAAAATGAACGTAATAGTTTGAAAGTAATAGGTGAAATCTAATATTTTGAGGTACGGAATGATAAAAAGAAAACAAAAATAAATAAGTAAATAAAATAAAAGGAACAACGAAAAACCTTTTCGAGCATTTGTAAGAAGTGGTAGACCATGGTCATGACAGCAAATTCATTGTGACAGGGCAGTCAGTTGGGCTTTGTTATGTCGCTTCAGTCGCAAACAGGGACTTTCTGAAACCAAGGAAAACATGAATGTCAAATGCCTTAGTAGAGACAGATTGTCTTTATACTGAAGTCTGAAATATGTCCAAACTGTTAACGTTTGCCTTTAGACTCTTCAGAAATATGTGCAGTAACAATCCAGCCTAATGATTACGATATAATAAACTGTAGTGAATTAATAGCACAACGCAATTGTGGTCTGAAATACTAGTACACTGACAACATATGGTAGCACTCGTACTTAGTATTTATATTAGATTTTTATGTGCTTAGCAACATATTGTAACTCTGATACTTTATGCTTCTTTGAGATTTTGGTGCTCTAATTATAACCGGAACTTAATTATTTCCCAAGTATATACTGATCAGACAACGTACTAAACGCTGGGGGACCTGGCAGTACATTATTGCGCTGAAAAAATACTTTAAAAGTTTGAACGGTTGTGGTGCACTGGCATGATGCGAAACAATGGATAAATGTGTGGATTTAGTCTGTTACCTAGTTCGCCAAAGAAAAATTTTTGTCATGGTTGTACATCGCAACTAACAAGCACACCAAAGTCTCTAAGTGATGGTTTCAAGATACAAATAAAGTCCAGTCTCCTGTGAAACACAATGCTTCAAAACACTGCCATATTGAATTACCTATTTTTGACCTTTGATTTTAACATTACGTAAGCCAATTCTTGCGCTCGAACAGTGCCCTTGACCTTTTACCACAGAGGATAGCACAGCAGAATGATCAAACACCCAGACAAAGCACACGCAATGCTGTTGGAAAATCTGCGAGTCATCTCTGAATACAGGCGTAGGTCCCTGGCAGAGAACTATAGGTAAGTACTGAGAGAAATGGGAATGAAAGAAAGAGAAGACGAGTAAGAGTGAATTATGTCACTTGCTTTTCTATAAGATAACGTTAACAATTATGGTGCATATAACTGAGAAAATATTAAAGACTTTTGAGCAGATATTTGCGGTGACATGACAATCAAGGAGACGACTGTATTCAGAAGTCATGGAAGAATAATATTTGGCCAGGAAGGTCATAGAGTCGGTAGAAGACCTATAAAAGACTGCACAATTCATTGGACATTTAATATAGATGTCTGAGGCTAGAACTATGAGATACAGAAGAAAGTCACGAAAACAAAAATAATCAAACTTATAATGAAGTAAAATCACCTCCACCCACACCCCACCTCCCAAAATAGTTGAAATCGTACGAATAAATTACTTAGTTGACGTAACCCTGTGAATTATTAATTGTTATAAATTACTTCAGGATCAGGAAATTTTAAATTTTAAATACATTGAGCGAGTGTCATGTCACTGCTTGGAACAAACGACTTGTCACAGTGACTAATGATACCTTGAGTAAATGTCATATCACAGTGATTAATAATGTACGGTTTAAACGTTACAATGACTAATAATACCTGAAGCGAACTTCATATTACAGTGACTAGTGATACCTGGTGCAACCATCATGTCACAGTGACTAATCATAGCTAGAGTAAATGCAGTGCCACAGTGTCACAGTGACTAATGATACCCGGAGCGAGAGTCATAAAAATGACTAATGATGAACGTCATGTTACAGTGATACCTGTATGGAATATCCTGTCACAGGGACTAAAATCATTTGGAGCGAATAGCATGTCACCTGGAACATTTGCTATGTCATAGTGTCACAGTGAATAATGATGCCTGGAGCCAACATCATATTACAGTGAGTAATGATGCCTGGAGCCAACATTATATTACAGTGAGTAATGATGCCTGGAGCCAACATCATATTACAGTGAGTAATGATTCCTGGAGCCAACATCATATTACAGTGAGTAATGATGCCTGGAGCCAACATCATATTACAGTGAGTAATGATGCCTGGAGCCAACATCATATTACAGTGAGTAATGATGCCTGGAGCCAACATCATATTACAGTGAGTAATGATTCCTGGAGCCAACATCATATTACAGTGAGTAATGATGGCTGGAGCCAACATTATATTACAGTGAGCAATGATGCCTGGAGCCAACATCATATTACAGTGAGTAATGATGCCTGGAGCCAACATTATATTACAGTGAGCAATGATGTCTGGTGTGAAAATTAAACCACGGTGACGATGGTTATTTGTGCGAACGTTATACCACAGTGACAAATGATACCTGTCGTGGTACAGGTACTAATAGATTTAGATAAACATAGAACTGATCTCATCACTCACTGTACACAGATCAACATAGAACTGATCTCATCATTCACTGTACACAGATCAACATAGAACTGATCTCATCACTCGCTGTACATAGATCAACATAGAACTGATCTCATCATTCACTGTACACAGATCAACATAGAACTGATCTCATCACTCACGGTATACAGATGGATCTTGTACTGATAAGAACATCTGAGCACTCATGATTTTGTTTAGAGCTCAGCTACATAAAGTCACTAATATTTTTTCACAATATGGAATCCAACGGTAATATTTATTTTGTTTAACTAACTGCATGCAGTAATAGTAGTGTCTGGAGAGTGGACCGGAGGTGGAGGCGGTGGCTGGCCTGGGTGAGAAGCATACATCTGTTGCTTAATTTGAAGTGAGTTACCAAAAAGTGCAGGAAGCTGAATCGTGGGAGACAAGATCTCACAAACTGTAGGGAGTAGGTTCTGTTCCCTCGTCAAACAGCTCCTCACCGCTCCACACCCCTCAGAAATTATACACACAGATACACATACAGTCAATCAGTCATTTTCATGACCCTTGCTGAACTTTGCCTCCCTAACAGCACTCCTGTAGGCCTCTTGGTTGTAAGCAAGATGACCTGCCGCTGATGCATCCATTTGCAGATCATCAACGATGTCTTGCAGCCATCTTCGCCTTGGTCTTCCTCTCTTTCTTTTTCCCTTTATGTACCCTTCCAAGACGGTCATCTCTATACTATCATGACGTTTAATGTGTCCAAAAAAATTTAAAGTTTTCTCTGTTTAATATTCTTTACTAGCCAGCCTTCTTGTAGTATGGATATGTTTGTTCTTTTTTGTGTTCGTGATATTTGAAGAACAATTCTGTAGCATTTACATTCAAAGGCATTTATGTGTTTCTCAGCTGTTTTGTAAAGTGTCCAGGTCTCACAGGCATATGTTGCTATGGGAAAGATGTATGCCCTTTAAATATTATTTTTATAGTTCTATTTGTTCCTCTCCACAGATTCTTTAGTTGTTTTACTTTCTGAAGAGTGATAGATATCCCCCTTTTAATATCCCTAATTGTATATCCATTATTTGTTAGGAATAATCCAAGATATTCAACTCTCCACTTCTTCCAGTTTTTCCTCATTGATACATATTTCTGCCTTGTTTGTTTTGTCAGTTTTCATCAAATTAGTTTTCTTTGCATTAAGATAGAGGTTTTGCTCTTCCCTGTTCTTACGGACTGACATAATTAGTTTTTCCATTCCTGTTTGTGTTGTGGACAGTAATACTGTGTCATAAGCATATCTAATCTCTGGTATTTCATAACCTCCAATTCTTATGACATTGTCATCTGTCTTCTCATGCCATCTCCAAAGAGTTTTGTATATTTCTTACGATTTCAATTGTTTTCCACTGTTCTGTAACTTCTTACTTCTTAAATACTCTGAGAATATATTCATTTTGTTTAGTCTGTATTGTCCCGTCAGTGGCAAAGACGCTTCGAACTGTTGGTACCAAGAGATTTCCACCTCTGCAAGTCCTTTGCTACCTTGGCTGCCCTTTGTTTACGAGCATTTCCTCTTTTGTCATTTGCAGCCTTGTCTGCCCTTTGTTTACCAGCATTTTCTCTCTTGTCTTTTGCCGTCTTGGTTGTCCTTTGTTTACCAGCTTTTCCTCTCTTGTACATCTCAATGTCTCACTGGGTCGTCCCGTGCTTCTTTTACCCTTTGGAGTCCACATAAAAACTGTTGATGGGGATTCTTCTGCCATTCTCATAATGTGGCCAATCCATTGCCACCTTCTTTCAATCGCTGTTGACAGTGGTGTCATGTCTATTTCTCTTAACAAGAGATCATTACTTATAGTATTTCGGCAGAACATTTCTTTTATCTTATTTTTTTCTGACTAGTTTCATCATTTGTTGCATCTTTCTTCCATAACAACGATATCTCTGAAAATTAAAGGAGATGTAAGAAAAGTAGATATGAGATTACGCAAATAAAATGTAAATTGGTAGGTCACATGTCGCACAACAACAAAAATACAAGAAAAAGATAAGCCATAGTCTCCCTCGGTAATCAGAAGGCAAAGATAGACAGACAATCAAACATTCAGACACAGACAAATCTCTTAGATAGAACTCTAAAGTGCAAGATAGTCTAGATAAGATCTTGCAAGAGACACCTCTAACCAGATTATCAGAGAATCATTTTGTCTGACGCAATGCCTGTCTGTCAGTTGATATGAACTTTTGTCCTGCTATGGAGTGCACGCACCAATGCTGAGATCACGTCTTTCACTCTGGAGACCGGAGACCCTGTGGATTTCTCTGTAATTCAGTGATGACAATATCGAAACATTTGTTTGATATGACAAAGGTTGATGATGACAACTGATTTATAAGAGACCTACTGACAGGAAACAATCATATGATCATATAAGGTTGAAATCTGAAAGCAATGAAGGATACGATTATAGCAGAAAATGACGGAGAATATGGAGAGACTTGTCGCAGCATTTTATTTTTCATGACCTTAACTAAAAATTATTGGAACTCATGTGCAGAGTGATGTAATGTTAAAACAAAAATGGTACGTCGTTCGTGATGAAGATCTCTCTCTCTCTCTCTCTCTCTCTTGCCTTCTGAGATTCTTCTTGCTATATATGGGTTTTAAAAAAGCCCATAATTCCAAGGTTCGTCACTATTCCCGCCTCCTAGTTTCTTTGACACATTCGACCTTCCTCGCCCCATCATCCCGTGGTGTGATTTCAAATCAAGAGACGACGCCAAATTTAGCTCGCAGGCAAAACGGCCCAAACGAATCCTTCCGCGTGCTATTTCTGATAGAGACCAGCACTAATGATGTGTCGATTAGATGTTTCCTATTTATCCACGGATTTCTCCGTCGTGGTTGTCGGTGTTGGGAATTTATGGATGTTTGTTATGTTTTATTTTTTAAATGTGATTCTATAGATACCAGAGTTGGGAATTTATGGATGTTTGTTATGTTTTATTTTTTAAATGTGATTCTATAGATACCAGAGTTGGGAATTTATGGATGTTTGTTATGTTTTATTTTTTAAATGTGATTCTATAGATACCAGAGTTGGGAATTTATGGATGTTTGTTATGTTTTATTTTTTAAATGTGATTCTATAGATACCAGATTTGAGAATTTATGGATGTTTGTTATGTTTTATTTTTTAAATGTGATTCTATAGATACCAAAGTTGGGAATTTATGGATGTTTGTTATGTTTTATTTTTTAAATGCGATTCTATAGATACCAGAGTTGGGAATTGTTTGTTATGTTTTATTTTTTAAATGTGATTCTGTAGATAATAGTGTTGGGAATTTGGTCTTATATTTTAAAGAAATGCCTTGGTGCATACCAGTGATAGGAGTTTGTAGAAGTTATATGTGTTATTTTTCAACATAAAAGCGTAATATTTACTTTTTTGTTGTTGTTTACGAGAAAGGGAATGGGAATTTATGGTTTTATATTGAAAAGGAAAGAAAAAAAAACTGTGGCTGAGGTATTGGAGCTGTCCTCAAACCATCTCTATATAACAGAGAGACTCGGAAGATGATTCTTTGATGAAGAAACCCGTTACTGTAATAGACAGGGAATGGACTGTGATAACTTATTTATTTCTGGACACGGATCTAAGACAGTAGGCCTTAAGAACCATTAACAAAAACTGATTAATATTTCTGGCAAGACTACCATCCGTTACCTGAGATATGACAATACCGGGACCAGCTGTGCTTGCTGCCTAGTATTATTGAGAGACTCCTTACTTTTTAAAAGCACTATACAAAACAAAACATGTTAGGAAGATACGCAGTATATGATAAATGTAAATGGTTAGAGAATAACTAAAGAACTGGATTTTAAAAAATGTATGAGAAAATCAGGATGATCATAAGGTTGAAAAACAACTCTCGAAGCACTGGCGTTAAGTAAAGAGAGGGCAGTTTCACTTATGTCAGGGATTCTCAAAGTGTGGTTCGCGGGTGACCGGAGGTCCGCGGGATATACGTATGTGAAATTTTTGCAGGATTTTTTTTATTGTCCGTTTAATAAACTGAGTGGCGTGGTAATATTTTCGTCATCGGGCTTCCATGTTCGTATGCCGAGGCTTTTAAAACTCGATGACTGAAACAGCCATACAGTGAACTTATTTAAAACACATGCGACGATGGATGTAAGGAGAATCGTCCGCTTCATCTCCTTATCATTTACATTGACGGTAGGGTTGAAGCTTCACGTTTGATTGTACAGTAGTATGCCATTGGCTTGTGAGTGCCCAAAATCAAAGCAGTGAATCGCAGTCTTGTCTGTTCATTTGAATTTGTGAATCGATAGAGAAGCTACTTCCGTGACGTTATAAGAATGTGCCAGCCCTTGTGCTTGATTTTACACTTCGTCTAGAGTTGTACGTATAGTCACAGCATGTATTTATGCACTTTCTTATTTATTATATGAAGTAAGGCTGATACATCTTGTAATATTTTAGTAACATTAGACATATCTGGATAAAACCAGTTCCAATACAGTGTACATCAAATTAGAAGAATGTTCAGACGTTCGGTTCAAGGTACATTCTGTTACTGAAATCGGTTCAAAGAAAGAATTCTTAACCGCGGGAAAAAGTTCTTCCAACTGAAATTCACAGACGAATGCAAAACGTTTATTGTGATCAGTGTGTTGATGCAAGTATGTACAGTACGGCGCTGGGTACGGCGATTCAAAGATGGGAAAGTGCGGCAAGCTGAACTAAGTGACCAAGGCCTATGACTGAAAGGTCTTCAAGATCGTGTTGAAGAGCTAATCCGCAGAAATCGTCACATCCAACAAAAAGAGATCGCTGTAATATCTGGAATTTCTAATTTGGACACATTATTGGTGTTCTTGTATTCCTCAAAGTTTATGTTAGATGGGTACCGGGCATGCGCAGTGATGTTGAAAGCTGAAAGAAGTCTCATTTCTTGGGAACACCTTGAATGATTAGAAAATGAAGGGGATGCCTTCTTAAGGAAGATAATTACAGGTGATGAAACTTTCGAACATCACTATGATTCCGAGAATAACAGACACATCCATGGATTACTATCATTAAAACTATAACTACTGCTGCCGAAAAAAACATTCACAAGTCAGGCCACAGCTGGAAAGATCATGCTGACTTTCTTTTCTGTTTCGAGTTCTGAACGTGTTGCTCTTGCAGACGTTCTTGAAAAAGTATCAACAGTACGAATTCTCAACGTTATATTGAAACTCTTACTGCATTAAAAAGAAGAATCAAACAGATTGGAGTAAGAAATGAAACGCATCTTCAACACAACAACGCCAGGCCTCACACAAGTGCAGTAACAAGAGATGAATTCAACGCTTGGATTTTTCAGTGCCGCCGCATTAAGCGTAGCAGCCCAGACCTGGCTCCAAGGGATTTCCAACTGTTCCCAAAACTAAAGGAACACATGAAGGGCCAGCGCTTCACCTGTGATGAAAAGGTGGAGTCTGAACTGAGAACATGGGGTAAAAAGAAACACTGCTTTTTTTTTAAGGATGGATTTCAGAAATTAGTGCTGCGTAGGTGAAAGTCTTGATTTCAGAAATTAGTGCTGCGTAGGTGAAAGTCTTGATTTCAGAAATTAGTGCTGCGTAGGTGAAAGTCTTGATTTCAGAAATTAGTGCTGCGTAGGTGAAAGTCTTGATTTCAGAAATTAGTGCTGCGTAGGTGAAAGTCTTGATTTCAGAAATTAGTGCTGCATAGGTGGAAGTCTGTCAAAGCGCGCGGTTATATTGTAGAAAAATAATTATACAGCTTTGAAAATAAATGATGTAGGCAACTTTCTTTATTTCTTTTTTTTACATTACAAATCTGGGCCCCTTAATTTTCTATTATATGTTATTTCACAGTGTAATTAACGTTTTCATGCCTCTCCTTCGCCTTCTCATTTTATTAATACCTTGTACTGTGATGAAAAAATGTCTCTTCGGGTCTGCCGTGCTAACTTTCACTGAAAATAGTTTAATGCCCAAAATGTCTGAGAACCGCTGACGTCAGTTAAAAAATTTCTTTTAATGGTGTAAAGAAAGATGTCCCCATATAGATAAAGAGAAATCTTAAAATGCGAAAGGAAAAAGGCTACGAGTACAATGACAAAAGAAACAACTGTAAATTTATTTAAATAATATTAATATGAAACAACTACAGATTAAATAATATTAATATGAAACAACTACAGATTAAATAATATTAATATGAAACAACTACAGATTAAATAATATTAATATGAAACAACTACAGATTAAATAATATTAATATGAAACAACTACAGATTAAATAATATTAATATGAAACAACTACAGATTAAATAATATTACTGTATAAATGTTAAACAGATTAGAAGAATCAGACAAGATCACTAATGTAACACGTAATATACTACATAGGATATCTATTTCATTACCTGAGAAACATCAATATTTGTAGCACTGCCAAACATTGATTTCAAAATCGGTAGACTGTACAGAATTCAGAGTAGTTAGTTTAAAGAGCCATGTAACAACACTGTTAATCAAAAGTATTCTTGAGGAGAAAAAAAGGAAATTAGTTTAAACAATTTTGATTTGACAAAATTAGGACGAAGGAAGAAATGTTCTGTATGAGGTTGATAAATGAGAAATACTTTATATAGAAGGGCATCTGTACTTGCTTTTACACAGCTGCTTTTTACAGGCTGAGACATGAACAACACACTGAATGTCTGAAAACAAATTAAGTTACATGGTAAAGACATCAGAGTGATAAGTAATCTGCATTGGGCAGAGGTAGGAGTTGTAAGATATAACATGACTATTCAAAGTGTTGTATAAAAAGAGTACTCAGACAAGCAAATGTGCTGTCTCCTTTCTTGCTAAATAGAGAAAATCAAAGGCATTACTCAGATGTCTGGATTAATCATCAGTGAAGCAAACTCTGATGACACCACAAATAAAAAAAAATCTAGGAGATTTACAGAAAATGTGACACAAATGAACAAGGAGAGACTAGATTATTGATTAGAAATAAAATCAGAAAGACAAAGATTTATTCAGCAGAGAAGAAAAAAAATCCAGTGTATATAAAAACGAGGATGACTCAAAAATTAATCTTTTTTTCAATTTGAATAAAATATAAAATATGACTGAAAAAAAATGTTAACACTTTTCCAGAATAGCTGCCATCACGTCCAACTGCAGGTCTGCCGCTGCATAACTAAAGCTTGGATTCCTCGAAAAAAGAAAATTTTCTAACTGACCCTGTAGCCTACTGTGCATGATCTCTTTAATTTCTTCAACTATACTAAGTTCTTCCTACCTAGTGCCTCTTTGTGGGGTCCAAACACATAATAATCGCATTGTGCGAGATCAGGTGAATTACGACTTTTCTGAGCCACTGCACGTGACATGAGGCCGCGCGTTATCATGCAGTAACATCACACGAAAAACTGAGAAAACCACGTTTTAACCTGATTGCAGGTTTTAGATGATAATCAAGCAGGTCACAATGTGCTTCGCTGTTGATAGTGATTCTTCTGGGCAGGTAATGTTTCAGAATTGAGCCTTCACAGTCTCAAGTGAGCAGCAATTATCCCGCCGACGGAGTCGTATTAACTTCTTTGGTTTCAACAAGTAAGAATGTCGCCACTCCTGCCTGGCTCGCTTTGTCGCAGCATTCCTCTCCAATGACTTTACATTGTAGAAAGCCATCTCTTTAAGCTTCTAAACAACGTAAAAACAGTTTTACAATGACCTTCTTTCACATCAGAAATGAATTGTGTCGGTACCATCTGGCGGAGACTTTCCGGTGCTGCAGCATTTTGTGAATGAGGTGGTGTGCCGAACTACGTCTAATCTTCAATATGTACAGACATTCATCAGCAGGTTTTCTCGTTTATTCCATATCAGCGTTAGCATCAGGCCTATTTGCAGTGAGAGACCATCTGAAGCGAGCCGCGTCCTTCAAATTTGACACTCCACTTTTAAACTTTATATGCCATTCTTATTCTGCAGAAACATCCCATATTCCCCATACTCATCTTCATTCTGCGATGAATATCTGCAAGTTTCTCACTTTCACTACCCAAGAAGGAAATAATTGGACGCTATTTTTTTCATGCATATTTCTAAAGGAGCGGCCATCTTCGATTTGGTCTGGTTTCGTCATGTTTCCATAATGGGCGACGTGACTCGGCACACATACACCTAGAGAGGTATAGCACAACTAAGGTGAACAAGCGCGTGTGCTTAGCAACCACAGGAGAAAACAGGACATTGCTGTTAGTGCGATCCGCTCTTGTTCTGCTGATGTACGATCTCGGAGGGTCCTAGAACAGCGCCTTATTTTCCAGGATGGTTGTCTCCACCCAGCTGGAATTAACAATGTCTTCAGCTCCCTTTAACTTCTTTAGTTTTCCACTTTTTTTCTGCGATTTATACTCTACTTTCTTGTTTCTTTCCCTCCCTACTGCCACCTCTTCTTCACTGGCAGCCTATAAGTGTTTATACGGTATTCACCAGTTTGAAATGATCTCCTTGCAGGTGTTTATGTTCATCATTCATTATCTCCCCTCTTCCCCTTCCCCATCCCCATCCCCACCCCCCACCCCCCGACACTTGTTTCTCTAGTTGCCTTACAGGTGTCTATTGACTTCACCCCCCCCCTTTCCCACACCTCATCTGTTTTCCTCCCTTTCTCCGCCTCTTCCTTCCGATTGGCTCTATCTGCTTATCCTTTGTGGCCCCCTGTGGTCTCTATGCTTCGTCTATGAGACGCGCATTATTGCGTTCCCTACTTTTGGAGGATGCTACATAGATATGTTTTTCTGTTTTTTAAACGTTTTGTCTTGTTTGTGTATATAATCCTCGAAAAAGGCTCACACCGAAATATTGGATGTTGTATGCTTTTCGTGTATACATTCTCATCTCACTCTCACTCTCATACTCATATTCGTTCCTTCTCACTTTTCTGTCCTTACTCACTCCCTCTGCCACCTTGTAAAACTGCACCATACGCCTCTATCTACCTTTATTATTTGAACCAGTTTTACTGCAGTCGCCAACCCTTTTATTTGAATCCATGTTAGCAGCTGCAGAAGGCACATTCACATATCACACCTTATGTCACAATCACCATGACTTGCACCAATAAATTGATTCAACATTTGGTTGAGCCGAAGTTTATGTATGGGCGCTCAAAATGTGAGACCATAATAACTAACGTCCTTTTTTCCATTTGTCATTGACCAACTTCAAGAAAAAAATTGAGAATGCAAAATCTGTGACAATAATGACAGGTGCTTCAAATCACAAAGGTGTTCCCACTGCTTGTGAGATATTTTGTGCTATCATTGGGTGTCGAATTTAAGTGATTAGACTTGCAGTCAACCTCTGGCGAAAAGTCAGACATAATTTGTGAGTTTCTACTTAACGCGATGAAACAAAATGATCTCACTACAAAATGTGTCGGTTTCTGTGCCGACAATGCCAGCACAAGCTTCGGTGGTGTTCCAAGAAAAGGACAAAACAATGTATTTGCGAAATTAAAATCTTCGATTGGAGAAAAACTTGTGGAAATTGGCTGCGCAGCTCACATTGTCCACAACGCAATGCAAACGGCAGCAAATTGCCTTCTTGTTGATGCTGAAACTACTGTTGTGAAAATATATTCCCATTTTTATATTTACACTGTTCGTGTGGAAGAACTGAAGGAATTCTGTGACTTTGCAATGGCTGAGTATCAACGGATTCTAGGATGCGGAAAAACCAGATGGCTTTCACTAATGCCAGCAGTGGAGGAGAATCATTAAGCTGTTGAAATCCTATTTTTGTCTCAACAGGTGTGCCCTACGGTAATGCGAAATTTCTTCGAAAATCCATGTGCCGAGTTGTGGCTCTTCTTTGTTCACAATATTTCTGCCATTTTTCATGGTGCTGTCCTAAAAATTGAGGAACAAACAATTTCAGCGCTGGAAGTGTCGTCTGCCGCTGACGATCTCCTGCAAAAATGCAGGGACAGGAGTAGAACCAACTTTGTTCCAGACGAGGTGAAAATCCAGATTCGCTGTCTAAAAAACGAGGGTCTCGTCATAGACACAGATGTGATGAATATTAACATCAGTTTCTAGTACACTTGTGTGAGACATCCACCTTCTTGGGGAAAAATGCAAACGAGCCTAAACCTCTTTGGTTCAGAATTTCCAGATCCTGAAATCAACGACATCGAACTGTTATATGAAATCAACAATGTTTGTAAATTTGCTTCAGCAAAAAAAAAAAAAAAAATCAGACTGCAACTCTAAACAACTAAAATCTGATATCCGGTGGGTGGAAGTGTTTTCCCCTTTTCTAAGCTAACCATTTCTAAGCTAACCATTTCTAAGCGTGTGTTGAATTACAAAAAATTATCGAATTTATTCTGTCTGGGACTAACTGAAAAATCTTCTCATACGTGAATACGGTATGGACAAGCCAGAAAACACAACTCTGCGTTAAAACATTGAAAGTCATGCTTATGGTTAGATGCAGCTTTGAGGGTGCGGGAAACCCAGGCCAGAAACTCCACGACACGCTCACGCAGCGCCCAGGTCTACTAAGAAAAATACATTCCTCACAGAAATATTGCGCCACAACTTCACAGGAGACAGAACCAAGTACATCATCTGCTGCAGAGCGGCTGTGATGTCTACTAATTACTGTTGGTGTGACAATAACGTACGACTCCTTTATACTGAGCTTTTAAATTTCTTATGTGAACTTTAAAACAAAACACTAGCAATGTATGTAAAAATTACTGAAGTGAGCACACAATTTTTAAAGAGTTTCTGCAGTCTGAGTTTGACCTATATAGACAGTAAAGGTAAAGAGCAAGTTTTGTTTTGCCGGGGGGGGGGGGTGGTGGGGGTGTCCTGCTTTGGTTTGCGAAAAATATGCTCACTTTAAGCATAACACGGCTTTATTAGAACTCTTTACTAATCGATTTAGACTTTGTTAAAAAGCGCAAAATTAAGGTTACTTTTTACTACTATAAATATAACCGAGAGCACACTAGAACAAGTGACGAAATTCATGTAATTTGGACACATAATAGCAGACTATAGGAAATGTGACATGAAAGTCAACAGAAAAAAAGGCAAGAGCCAAAAAATATATATAAACAAAATAACTAGCGTTGTTATAACGAAGCATACAGCATAACAATTGAAGCTGAGGATTGTTAAATGTTATGTATATTCTATGCACTTGTATGTTGTAGGAGCTTGAATATTAATTTTAAAAAAATATAAAGCAAACTGAGGCCTTGACAAGTGAATATATATTAAAACATTCGGGGTATTCAAAGAACAGAACAAGTAAAAAAAAGCATGGGTAAAATCAACTTAAAATAAGAATTAATGAAACACATGACTACCATACAGTTCAGATATCTGGGCCATATCAATAATGGGAAGTTCCCAGTGACAATAGCAAAAAATCATATCAACATTTGAGGATAAGAAAAACACACACACACACACAAACAAAACGAGACTGTGACTAAAGCAGAATTGGGTCTCAAAATAACCAGCATAACAAACGAACAAACTTTGAAAGGTGAGAACACGGCCAGGTCGGCAGAGAGAATAAAAGAATTATGAACGCAGAATCAGGTAAACCCAAAACACAGAGCAGGTATCACGATGGTAGCAGAGAAAAAAATCATGATAACTTCGCTATGGACGGTTGGATAGAACGAACACTATTCAGCTGCAACAGGGGTCACCAGCCTATGCCGCGCCTACCAAGCGTGGCACGTGGAACGATTTACAATGGCATGCTGTTTGAACTGAAATACAGTAATTATGGTCTTCTAAAACATTTGAAATTTTAATTAAATGGAAGCAAACAGTTCTTTAAAGTTAAACATAACCCAGCTGATGTTTATGACTGGCATAACTAAACACTTGAATAACTTAAATGTGCCTTTACAAGGAGGGGGTCAAGCAGTACTAGAACTTTTTGAGCACTGGAAAGGATCTGCGTCTAATTTTGACAAGTACTTTGATAACGTAAAGGCTCCTTCAAGTCGATGTACGGGCAACAGAAATGATCTTCAGAATTGCATTGAAGCACTCCTCACGAGATCAGATTCAGTATTTATGTTTCACTATAAATTCATATAAAATTGGCGAACTACCTTGCGAGCCCTATGTGACGTTTAACGGCACGGAAAGGATATAAGATAAGATAAATTCATCATCATAATCATCGCCTTTTACTCCCTTGAGAGCAAAAGCCACGGATAAAGTTATCCCTGTTTTTGGAATTAATTCTCTGCTTCCTTCCATGTGTATCCCCCTCTCAGAGCAGTGTCATAATTTCTCTTCTCCAAGTAAGTCTGGGTCTTCCTTGTTTTCTATATCCTTGAGGATTCCATGTAAGTACCTGTTTTGATATGCTGGTATCGGGCTTCCTTAGAATATGGCCAGTCCACCTCAATTTCTTAGACATGATTTGTAGGTTCAGAGGTTCTTGTCCTGCCCTTTCCTAGATTTCCTTGTTCCTGATCTTGTCCTGCCATTTAATGTTTAAAATCCTCAAGCAGTAGTTCATGAATGTTGTTCATTATAAATTGCAAAGGAATTAAGCCAGACAACGACAAAGTAAATACTAGTGCAGAAATAGCAGAACGAAAGACAGTGAAGCAAAAAGGAACTACATAAACACAATTTCGTTTTACAGAAGATTTATAGATAACTCTTCACAAAAGGCCTCTGAACGCACCCTCAAGTAAAAACAGTGGGTTTGCTTTGTCCCAAAAATGTCAAACGGCCTTTAACACATTGAAAAAACTATCCGATCCAAGAAATCTCTGCAGTACAGAAACTCTAAAAGTATGTATTACACAGCCAATTAAGCATTCGAACAGAAAACATGTAACTACTGAATCTCATGAATGCAAAGGCATGAATTTCAAAATACAAAGGTGAAGCCACTTCGTCAAGCATTTACTATAGACATCCGTCACTTCGCTGGAACAAAAAAATCTATCCGATGAGTTTTCACTACCAAACACAGGACAGTCTGTAGAACAGTACGTAAGCGGCTTTTTTACATCAAGCAGGATGCCATGTCATCAACTCTTCGTTTCTACCAGCTTATTTTCCCATGTACGAATCTCTTACTGAAACCCCAAGCACTATCAGAGGCCATAACATCAGCCTAAGAACAGTTACCCGTTTCTCCCATCCTGGCTGATGAGCAAGAACGAGACGAAAAGATCAGAAAGTTAAAAGCAGATATTCAACAAAATAGTATTCAAAGAAAAGAGCGGAAATACAGGGTTGTAGTTAACGTGTAGTCTATAATCCTATGTGACAGAAAATATAGAATTGTAGATAACGTATAAATCCAAGTATTTAGTAACAATAATAAAACAAGACAGAAGGTGTCACACCTAAATAAGGAGCAGAATAGCCCAGGCCAAGTCAGCATTTATGAAAATGGAAATTTTCTATGCAATAAAACTCTGTCGATGACTACCAGAAAGAACATCGAACTCGTATTGTTATATGGATGCGAGGCATGTACAGTAACCAAGGGCACTTATAATCTCCTGGAAGCAGCAGAGATGTGGTTGTTAAGAAGAATGATGAGAGTACCATGGACAGTAACCAAGGGCACTTATAATCTCCTGGAAGCAGCAGAGATGTGGTTGTTAAGAAGAATGATGAGAGTACCATGGACAGTAACCAAGGGCACTTATAATCTCCTGGAAGCAGCAGAGATGTGGTTGTTAAGAAGAATGATGAGAGTACCATGGACAGTAACCAAGGGCACTTATAATCTCCTGGAAGCAGCGGAGATGTGGTTGTTAAGAAGAATGATGAGAGTACCATGGACAGTAACCAAGGGCACTTATAATCTCCTGGAAGCAGCAGAGATGTGGTTGTTAAGAGGAATGATGAGAGTACCATGGACAGCCAGGAAAACAAATGAAGAGGTTCTCAGTCAGGCTGTGCAGACGAGAGAAATTATGATAACATTCAGAACACGACAGTCCAGATTTATATGACATGTTTTGAGAAGAGGCAAACTGGAACATCTAGTGACAAGAGAAAAACTAGAGGGAAAAAGGGACAGAAAAAGACAAATAACAAGTACTTGACGAACTAAAAGAGTCGCATGAAGCACAGTCCAACACACATCTTATAGAAAGAGCAAAGGATAGATGCTTGTGGAAATCAGTGACGACCAACGCCTGAGTGACATGAACAAGAGAGAGAGAGAGAGAAAGTGTGTGAGAGAGAGATAATGTACAAGGCAGAAGAAGAGAATAAAGAGTACTGTTGTACCACACCATACTAACCCTTAGCCACTGGGACACATGAGAGACATCACTGTACATTAAATGATATAGTATCCAAACTGGTGAACAATGATGTCAATAAGTGGGGTAAATATCTAATCCAAACGTTAGCAACTATGAACAAGAAGATTTCAAGAACTGGTTATCGCCATTCTTTCTTATGTATGGTCGAGACCCGTATCTACCCTTAGACCCAATCTTCAGAATTATGACATACTGCTACAGTGAAAACGAATCTGTAGAACATACCATTATGAAACAATATAAGGCATTCGCCCACATAAACAATACTAAAGAGGCAGGACAGCAGAAGTATGACAAGCAGAGCACAAATGAGGAGACTGTGGTGAGAAAGCCTGTATTTATAACAAACCATCACATGATATCAAAGCACGACGGCAAATGAAAAGTAGGATTTTTTGTACTAAAGAAACTGTCCCCAGTATCCTTCCTAATAAATAATGAACTTACAGGAAATATACAACGAATACACGCAAGTCATTTGAGAAAAGCAAAACAAGATTGCGAAATCCCAATAGACGACCAAAAATAAAAACAAGCAATGCAGAGGAGCTAGTCGTAATTGCACCGACTCAACGGGGTCAAATAACAATACTGACAGCATACAAAACGAAATACTAGATGAACAAATTATCCTCATTGCTCAAGCAAGCCGCAAAGTGGCATTGAAAACATGAGAGTAAACAGACATTCAGTTTTGAATCCAGAGGCTCTATAACAAGTACAACCAGTTAAAGACACAATCACACTTTTTAAAAAAAGTGGCTAAAAGAGCAAAGTAGCCTATGTCTGAAAGGAAGTCGAAATATCACAAGCACAGCACACTGAGACAAACATGGAGAGCTATAAAGTAGTTTATTTAAATCAGAACGAATTATAATTGTTTTGAAACTGAACAGACTACACTGGTTGGGGCCTGTAGAAAGAATGGAAGAGGACAGACAAACGAAAATGATGTATGTACAAGAGATGTATGTAACAACACAAGACGTAGATCAAGACAGAGATGGAGAGAAAACATAACAGAGGGCATAAAGGAAATCGTTGTTACGAACTGGAGAGAGAAGATTAGGAATAGAGAGAAACGGAGGTGGACTTTATCTGCAGCAATTAACCTTAATGGCTCGGAGACCTGAAGAAAAAGAAGAGGAAGAAGTCACAAACCTGGAAGGTCATTGCGGAAAGATAAAATGTAAGTATTCATCAATAATCGAAAGAAGAGTGTTTATTAATGACACACACATTCTCAGTAGTACGTTAAGTTAAGAGAATTAAGGAGTGTTTATTAATGACACACACACATTCTCAGTAGTACGGTAAGTTAAGAGAATTAAGGAGTGTTTATTAATGACACACACATTCTCAGTAGTACTGTAAGTTAAGAGAATTAAGAAGTGTTTATTAATGACGCACACACACATTCTCAGTAGTACTGTAAGTTAAGAGAATTAAGAAGTGTTTATTAATGACACACACACATTCTCAGTAGTACGGTAAGTTAAGAGAAATAAGGAGTATTTATTAATGACACAAACATTCTCAGTAGTACTGTAAGTTAAGAGAATTAAGGGGTATTTATTAATGACACAAACATTCTCAGTAGTACCGTAAGTTAAGAGAATTAAGGAGTGTTTATTAATGACACAAACATTCTCAGTAGTACGGTAAGTTAAGAGAATTAAGGAGTGTTTATTAATGACACAAACATTCTCAGTAGTACGGTAAGTTAAGAGAATTAAGGAGTATTGATCAAGCTCAGGTTCAGGCCCAGTGCAATTTCTGGATCACAGCAAACGAGAATATCCCATAATTTCTCTGCTGCCTGTGCCAGTGATATTTCCTGCAATGCGCAAGAATCATCCCTCGTCATGCCTTGCTGCTGATGCATCCATTTGCAGATCATCAACGATGTCTTGCTGCCATCTTCGCCTTGGTCTTCCTCGCTTTCTTTTCCCATTTATGTACCCTTCCAACACGGTCTTCTCTAAATTATCATGACGTTTAATGTGTCCAAAATATTTAAGTTTTATCTCTTTAATCCTCTTAACTACCCAGCCTTCTTCAATATTAAGTTCTTGTATTACGATAATATTTGTTCTTTTTTGTGTATATGATATTTAAAGATCTCTTCTGTAGCATTTACATTCAAAGGCATTTATGTGTTTCTCAATTGTTTTGTTAACTGTCCAGTTCTCACAGCATATGTTGTGATGGGAAAAATGCATGCCCTTAAAAATCATATTTTTATATTTCTGTCTGTTCCTCTCCACAGGTTATTTAGTTGTTTTACTTTCTGAAGAGCGATAGATGTCCTCATTTTAATTTCCCTCATTGCATCTCCATTATTAGTTATTAATGATCCAATGTATTAAAAACTCTCCACCTCTTCGAATTTTTCCTCATTGGTACATATTTCAGATGCCTTATTTGGTTTGTCAGTTGTCATCAATTTAGTTTTCTTGGCATTAAGATAGAAGTTTTACTCTTCACTATTCTTCCGGACTGACATAATTAGTTTTCCATTCCTTTTTGTGTTGTGAACAGTTATATTATGTCATCATGAAGGCATGAGTGAAACATTAACAATTAAAAGAAAAATATACTACATAAAAATCTAATTATTTCAAACCAGAAGCACAAGTTCATGATACAAACTTTCCACTCAATCGATACATAAGAAGATCCTTTTGTAAGACTTCTGAGAGTGGGATCTGCCAGGACATTCCCGCATAAGATTCCAACAATAATCTACCATCATGTGTGCATCCCATCTTCCTTGGTATCTGGCTTCCATTGTTTTTATGTCTTGGTGAAATCTTTCACCTTGCCCTTCGCTTAAGTCACCAAAGTTCTCTGGAAAGCGATCTGAGTGACTGTGCAGATAATGGATTTTAACACTCATGTTACAGACAAGCCTGTTGAAATGAAAGAGCATATCCTCTTACTAATTGTGTACAGCTGTCTGCCTTCTTCTTGCCAAGAAAGCTTTCCATAACAAGAACGAATGAAGAACGGCATATGATTCGATTTCATTCACTGATGCTATGAAATGTGGGTCATTTATCAGTTGTCTGATCTGTGTACCATTGAAAATTCCTGTCTTCAGTTTTTCCATGGTTAAGTCGAGGTAACTTATGAACTATGTATCCAATGCACGAACTTTGGTTATATTCTGAAAATCAGTTTCTTCACAAAGTTTCCGATGTCATTGCAGAATACCAAGTTGTTGTATTCGGTAAAGAATGGCAACAAATTCTCTTCTCTCCTTCTATAAAATGTAATTTTCATTCCAGGCTGAGTACATTCTTTTCCTATAGTCTGGGGGCAACCAATTCAGAAGACTCCTTGGAAAGATTTAAGTCCCTGATCAGATCACTCAATTCATTCTGATCAAAACGATCGCTATGTGAAGTTGTTTGGAATTCACTGTCACTGCCCCCAGTTTATTTATCTTGTGCGATATCAGATATGTGAATCTATATTTATCCTTTATAGACTACTCAAAGGCATTTGATTGTGTACAACACCAGAAACTTTGGGAAATAATGGAAAAAATGGGATTTCCAACACATTTGATACAATTAACATCACTGCTGTATTCAGACCAACAAGCAGCAGTAAGAATAAATGGTGAAACAACAACTTGGTTTGACATAAAACAAGGGGTCCGTCAGGGGTGCATATTGTCACCCTACTTATTTAACTTGTATACTGAAAATATAATGAGGAATGTTAGAGAAGATGTAGACAAAGAATATTACGATGCCATAACAGTTGGAGGTTATGAAATACCAGAGATTAGATATGCTGATGACACAGTATTGCTGTCCACAACACAAGAAGGAATGGAAAAACTAATTATGTCAGTCCGCAAGAACAGCGAAGAGCAGAACCTCTATCTTAATGCAAAGAAAACTAAAGTGATGACAACTGACAAAACAAACAAGGCAACTGAAATATGTATCAATGAGGAAAAACTGGAAGAAGTGGAGAGTTTTGAATATCTTGGATCACTACTAACTAATAATGGAGATACAATGAGGGAAATTAAAAGGAGGACATCTATTGCTCTTCAGAAAGTAAAACAAATAAAGAATCTGTGGAGAGGAGCAGACAGAACCACAAAAATAAGATTTTTAAGGGCATGCATCTTTCCCATCGCAACATATGCCTGTGAGACCTGGACAAAACAGCTGAGAAGCACATAAATGCCTTTGAATGTAAATGCTATAGAAGAGTTCTCCAAATATCGTGGACACAAAAAAGAACAAATATATCTATACTACAAGAGCTTAATATTGAAGAAGGCTGGCTAGTAAAGAGGATTAAAGAGAGAAAACTTAAATATTTTGGCCACATTAAACGTCATGATAATTTAGAGAAGACCGTATTGGAAGGATACATAATGGGAAAAAGAAAAAGAGGAAGACCGAAACGAAGATGGCTGCAAGACATCGTTGATGATCTGGAAATGGATGCAGCAGCAGCAGGCCATCTTGCTCACAACCGAGAGGCCTACAGGAGTGCTGTTTGGGAGGCAAAGTTCCGCAAGGGACATGCAAAGGAATGAAATGATATCAGATATCCAAGACTCATCCTCTGAGAGCTGTGGTAGTTCAAGGAAAGGTGGAATGGGTACAAAATCTGAATGCTGAAAAGGTCTCCTGGCTGAAGGCAGATCAAGACCACTTGTCACGATTATTTCGATTGATGCCTGTGATATTAACAATACAAAAATAACAGTAATCGAAGTGGTTTTTCAGTTTCCTACACAGCACTGGTACTCCAAATTTCAGGCACCGTCCTTTTCCATTTGTCCACTGGCGCAAATGCTCCGTACAAGTTTTATGTACAATATGAGAGCTCATGGCTTATCTTGATCTCCAAGCTTTACTTCAAAATAACCTTCGTATGCTCTTTCTACAATGTCAGCAATAGGTTTCCTACTTGCTTTCAGCGTGTACTCCCCTCAAATATAGCAAAAAATACATCGCGACGACTCAGGCAGCTCCTACTTTAAATTGCCATAATCCCTACGACGTTATGAGTGGGAATATACACAAAACTTCTATACGATCATGACTATTATGCAAGCGCAACTGTTTTAAATAGATCAGTGTGAGAAACCTCTGAAATACATATGCAGGAAACTCTCTACTGTAGAGAGCGGAACAACAACACAACTCCTTCAGATCATCAGAGGAAGTACCCCCCCTCAGACAAGTGTTTCGGCCCTTTAAACTCCTGACACTCTAAGGGGGGTGTGCCCCTCTGGGTCATGACTCCCAGAGGTCTTGTGAGTTTTTGCTTTTTTTTCCGGTCCTGGGATTGAACCCATGATCTTCCAGTTGCCACTGCACTTTTACAGTGCGTCTTTAGCGATTTAGCTACGGAAGACTGGTATTGATTGTGGCAAATGAAATTATTTATTTTCCCAATGCTTATTTCGCATACTCCACAGCCAGCATGAGGCCTTTTCTGCTGTTTCTGAAAGGCTTCTCAATGCCTTTACTCTTGCTTGTCCCTTTATGCCCAGTTGCTTATACAGGTCATATGCTGATGTTGCTACAAATCCTCTTGCTCCCACTTCTACAGCTATCACTTTTGCCCTGATTCCTGCCCCCTGCCTCAGTTGCTTGACCAGATCATTGTACTTCTCCAATTTGAATAAATGCTGTTCCTCTATTCTAGTTTCGTATGGGACCGTAAGCTCGATTTATGTAATTTATGTAATCTACGAAAGCCATAATTTACCATGTTAATTTTGTGCACATAATTATGTAATAAAACAGAGCAAAAGTGATTTTATCGTTTGAGCTATACATTTTATCCCGGTGTGCATTGTAGGAATGGAAATAGACGAACAGCTGTTAAACAAAGGTCATCATACACACAAAAATGTAAGTAAATTAAATACATAAATTTCCCATTCAAATAAAACAGCTTGTTATGACATCCCAATTCTGCAGAATCAGAAGAGATTTTTTAAAGAGCGGACTAAAATTTTATAAATTCAACCATAGGTAAGAAAATGGAGTTGGTGAGGTCTATCCAATGCAATTTTCTGAATCAGTGCCCTAAATAACCCCAGGAACACTCCTAAAAACTAGGTCACCAACTAAAAAATGTGTTTTCTTGGACTGTGTTATTGCTGTCGCCTTTTTAAAATGCTTTTTTCTCATTCTGTGTCGTCCATTTGCCCTTAATCATAGAGAACTCATTCACTCGCATGTACCCTTAATCATAGAGAACTCATTCACTCGCATGTAAATCTATCTTCAGAATTCCATCTGACGTTTCATATAATGATAGAATTTGCACTTCAAAAAAAGTGCAGTGGCAACTGGAAGATCATGGGTTCAATCCCGGGACCAAAAAAAAAAAAAAGCAACAACTCACAAAACCTCTGGGAGTCATGACCCAGAGGGGCACACCCCCCTTAAAGTGTCAGGAGTTTAATAGGGCCGAAACACTTGTCTGGGGGGGGGGTACTTCCTTTGATGATCTGAAGGAGTTGTGTTGTTGTTCCGCTCTCTACAGTAGAGAGTTTCCTGCATATAGAGCATGGTGATGCCATTGACAATCGCGAAAGACCGATGGACAGTCGGGAAAGACCGACAGACACTGGGAAAGACCAGAATCCTCACTGGGAAAGCGTCCCTGAACTGGGCTGACCGGGCGAGCAACCCTGTTAGCCGACATACTATTGCTACAAAGTCCAAAAAGAAGAAATGCCCCCAGGATTCACCGAAAGAGGGGGAGAATGATGGATCCACAGGTGACTATACGGAAACGACCATGCCCGCCCCAATTAATTCGAGTTCAGAACAGCGGATGGAGTATCCATGCATCTGTGAGAGGAAATTTAACACTCAATGTGGCATGAAGATACACAGAACGAAGAAGAGATGTGGTGGTTCCTTGCTGCCCAATACTCAACAGTGCACTGTGACGCCAGTCTCAGATAAGACATTAGAAGATCTCTGTCAGGATATAATCCACAGTACAAAGAATATTCAGGTTGAGTCAGGCAGCAGGGAGGCAATGCAGTCATCCGACGAGACCAGGGACAAGATTAACTTTCCACCAGCAAGTGCAAAAAGCATATGGGAAAACCTACAAGTAGGATTATGCAAAGAACTGGACAAACAGCTAAGAGGAAAAAACCAGGAGCAAAAGCTGGAAGCATTTGGTAACATCATATATCTTCACTGCCACAAAGAGTTTGGAACCAAACAGGCAAAAAGAGAAAAAGTGACACCAAGAAAGTCCAGAAGCAATAAGACAGCAGAAGAACCACGCCCGGAAAATGTTCAAGAAGGCACATGAATCAGAAAAAGAAGGACTAAGACAGATTTGGCAGCATCTAAAATCCCAGCACAATGCCCTTTGCAGAGCTGAAAGACTATGTAAAAGGAAGAGGGAAACCAGATACGCAAGAGAGAAGTTCTACAGAGATCCCTTCGGATTTGCCAAGCAGTTATTTGAACAGCCAAAATCAGGTACGCTGAAAGCAGGTAAGGAGGTGCTCGAGAAACATCTGAGAAAGACATACTCTGATAAAAATCAGCATACACCTCTCGAGCAGATGAAAGGTCTTGTGTGGCCCTGTGCACTAGGCAGCAAATTCAAATGCAGCCCACCAACCTTACAAGAAGTAGAGAGCGTTGTAAGAAAAGCTAAAGGCAAGTCAGCACCAGGCCCAAATGGCGTTCCTTACATACTATACAAAAGATGCCCTGAAGTACTAAAGAAGCTTCATAAACTCCTACGAACAGCATGGACCAAAGGAGTAGAATGGAAAAAGGCTAACGGTGTATACATCCCCAAGGAGCAGAATTCCACTGAAATCAACCAGTTCAGGCCGATCTCACTTCTGAATGTGGAAGGAAAGATATTCTTCTCTGTGATGGCAAAAAGACTAACAACATACCTCCTAGACAATGGTTACGTTGATACATCCGTGCAGAAGGGAGGAATTCCAGGTTTCCCAGGATGTCTCGAGCATGCTTCAATGATTTGGGAAGCTATTCAGCAGGCAAAATCTGGAAAGCAAGATCTACAGGTAATATGGCTTGACCTAGCCAATGCGTATGGCTCAGTACCGCACCAGATGATATGGCTAGCACTAGACATGTATCATGTGCCAAAAGAAATCACAAATATGCTGAAAAGGTACTTCACAGGGTTCCTCATGAGGTTTGGAACATCAGGATATACTACAAGATGGATCGAGCTCCAGGAAGGAATTGCAATGGGTTGTACAATATCTCCCATACTGTTCGTACTAGCCATGAGAGCAGCAGAAGGAGCAGCAGAAGGCCTAAGATTCAGAAATGGATTTCAAATGCCACCGCTAAAAGCATTCATGGATGACACAACAGTAATAACAACCAGTGAAGCACAGGCACGAAAGATGTTAGAGCGTTTGGACAGCCCTATCATATGGTGCCGCATGAGCTTCAAGCCAAAGAAGTCAAGAAGCCTGTCACTCATGAAAGGGAAAGTGATAGAAAGATCGTACAGTGGCAAATGAAATAATCCCAACTGTAGGGGAAGAGCCAGTGAAGAGCCTTGGCAGAGTATATGACGCATCCATGAAGGACTCAAGTGCTGTGAAGCAGGCTATAGAAATGGCGCAGAATGGACTGAGCATCATAAACAAAAGCAGGCTACTGGGTAAGTTCAAAATATGGTGCCTCCAGTTCATGCTGATTCCAAAACTGATGTGGCCACTACTCATTTACGAAGTAAGTACCAGCATAGTAGAGGCAGTCGAAAGAAAAATAAATAAAGCCACAAGAAAGTGGTTGGGCATCAGGATTAACTGATGTAGCGCTGTACTGCAAGAAGAGCAAACTGCAGCGGCCATTCAAATCTGTGGTTGAAGAATACAAGGTAGGAAAAACAAGACTTGCAATGATGCTACAAGAATCTCCGGTGGTACGAGAAGTGCAGCCAACACTAAAAACTGGACGAAAATGGAAAGTAGGTGAGGAAGTGACCACAGCCAGGGAAACGCAGGAGCTGAAAGAAGTAATAGGGTACACCCAGACCAACAGAAGGGGATTTGGTCATGGCGAAATCAAATGGTGGTCAAAGGCCTCCTGTAAGGAAAGAAGGGATATGATCATCAGTGAAGTAAGGAATTCAGAGGATGACAAGCGGGTCCAGAAGGCAGTTCAACAATCACAACAAGGGCAATGGAAAACATGGGAGGAAGTCCTGCAGAGATCACTAACATGGAATGACATCTGGAAAATGGCACCCTTGAGGCTCAGCTTCATCATCAGAGCTACTTATGACCTTCTGCCTACAGGCTCCAACCTAAACAAATTGGGTGTATCAGAAGATACAAAGTGCCCTCTCTGCAACGAAAGGCAAACATTGGAACATGTGCTGTCAGCATGTAGAGTGTCTTTAGGACAAGGACAGTACACCTGGCGGCACAACAGAGTGTTGCAGGAACTAGTAGCCATCGTAGACAGGGCAAAAGATAAAGCAAATAACAGCAAAAGAGTTGAGGTCCCACCTAAATACTTCATAGGCGCTGGTACGACATCAAATATTGAAATCAGGGACATTCCCTTACCATCGCTGCTAGATGGTACAAATGACTGGGATGTGATAGCGGACCTTCCAGGAAGAAGAGAATACCCGACTGCCATCAGGAACACAGGATTGCGACCGGACATTGTAGTGTACTCCACAGAAAAACAAGAATTAATAATGATCGAGCTTACGGTCCCATACGTAACTAGAATAGAGGAACAGCATTTATTCAAATTAGAGAAGTACAATGATCTGGTCAAGCAACTGAGCCAGGGGGCAGGAATCAGGGCAAAAGTGATAGCTGTAGAAGTGGGAGCAAGAGGATTCGTAGCAACATCAGCATACCTATGTAAGCAACTGGGCATAAAGGGACAAGCAAGAGCAAGGGCATTGAGAAGCCTTTCAAAAACAGCAGAAAAGGCCTCATGCTGGCTGTGGAGTATGCGAAACAAGCATTGGGAAAATAAGTAATGTCATTTGCCACAACCAATACCAGTCTTCTGTAGCTAAATCGCTAAAGACGCACTTAAAAAAAAGTGCAGTGGCAACTGGAAGATCATGGGTTCAATCCCGGGACAAAAAAAAGCAACAACTCACAAGACCTCCGGGAGTCATGACCCAGAAGGGCCCACCCCCCTTAGAGTGTCAGGAGTTCAATAGGGCCGAAACACTTGTCTGAGGGGGGAGAGTACTTCCTCTGATGATCTGAAGGAGTTGTGTTGTTGTTCCGCTCTCTACAGTAGAGAATTTCCTGCGTAGTGATTCCATAAGTTTTAATTTCGTGGACTTCGAAAGTCAAAAGTAATTCCTTGTCGTCTCCTTGAATCTTGGTTTAAATTAGAAACTCTTTCAATATACGAAATTTTTGACAACTTACGGCCTTGGGCTGTTCGTAATGTACTATTAAATCTAGATTTACTACATGGAACCCCATACGGCCATTACTAGAGTGTGAGGAATTAGAAAATCCCATTTGGGAAACGTTTGTGTAAATTCATTTTTACAACTGTAATTATCATCCATAATCTTTCCTTGCCTACCGTTCCTCTGAGCAGCCATTATTACACGGGATGTTGACACAACAAAGAAGACTTGCTTTTCTTGGAGAGGAAAAATGATGAAAACTGCAGATTCGTCATGGTCGAGGCGGAGATGTATGTGAGACTCTAAAAAGTATATTCTTTTCGTCATCATCATCATCATCATCATCACCATCATCATCATTATCTATTTTCCATCAAACATTTGTCTACCATAGAGGATGAGCTGGAGCGTAGTTAGAGTTTTAATCATTGTCTTTAGCTCTTTCCTTATATTTTCTCGAAAATCAAATTTTCTAATCTTTTGATAAAAATCCTCAAATCTCAGTTTTGGTTAATTCTTTTACAGGTCGGTACAGTATTACTTTAAACTTTTGGTAGAGGATTGATTTTATTTCATATTGTACTGCTGGTGTATAAAGACCTTTTGAAAAATAATTAAAATAATTTGGAAAGTCAGCAAAATGGTTTTTTTCTGCATCTGGGAGACTGTAGGTCTAAGGTCTAAACTACAGTAAACGCTTGATTTATTGATGTAACCGATCTGAAGTCGTGCCAACAGATATTTAGCAGTCTTCGAAGGCACTTATTTTCTAAAGCATCTAGTCTCTTTTCCATTGCTGGGGATGTTTTCCAACTCTCGCAACCATAGGTTATACTGGCACTACACAAGAGTTGAAGATCTTGAGTTTCGTGTGCCTACTGAGTTCTTTTGATTTTCAGATGTTAGTGAGCTTGTTGAAAGCGTTTGACGCTAAAGCAATTCGGGTCATAATTTCTGTTGATATATCTCCCGCGGGTTTTAACTTGCTTCCTAGGTATGTAAAGCTAGTGACTTTTGCAAGAGCATGACCATTAAGTTTAATGTTGTCTGGTTAGCTGGTGAGATCAAGAACTTTAGTTTTTGCTGAGTTGATTTCGATGTTAATTTGTTTAGAAATATTTTGGAGTCGGTTTATTTTCTCTTGCGCATCAGCGTGTGTGGAGCTCGGAAGTGCTATACCGTTTGCGAAGTCTAGGTCTTCCAGTGATTTGTTGTCAGTCCATTTGATGCCCAGGTTTGTATCATGGGTGCATCTGCGCATTACCCAATCAATTACTAGCCCAAATAGCATTGATGACATGACCCAACCTTGTTTTACACCTGTTTCCACCGGGAAGCTGTCAGACTTGCCAGATTCTGTTCTTACACAACAACGTGAATCACCGTAGAAGGCTTTTATTATGTTTACATATTTGGACGGAAAGCCATAGATTGTAAGAAGTTTCCACAGTGTGGGTCGATGGAGGCTGTCGAAGGCTTTTTGGAAGTCCACGAAGTTGATGATGAGATGGGACTGAAGTTCTGTTGATTCCTCTATGATAGTTCTGAGTGTAAATATATGGTCCACGCAGGCCCGGTCTGAATCCTGCCTGTTCTTCTCTAAGTTTGACATCCAATGATTTCCGGAGTCTTTCTATCAGCAAACTGCAAAAGAGTTTTCCTGGCATTGATGGCAGGGTGACACAACGCCAGTTACTGCAGTCAGACAAATCCCCTTTTTTAGGCAGTTTAAAAATAACGCCTTCTCTCCATTCCTTTGATGGGGATTCGTTTAACTATACTTCATTGCACAGATGTAGCAGGTGTTGTAGTGTGTTGTCATCGGCTGCTAAATAGCATTTCTCTGGAGATCTCATCGTCCCCGGCAGCTTTGTTGTTTCTCATTTTTTTAAATGGCGGTTTTCATTTCTTCAGTTGAGAATGTGTCACATGGGGCATCTAAAGGGGATATGTTTAATTCTTGATCCAGGTTGTGAGTAGTTGTAGGTTGGTTTCTGTTTAGTATTTCTTTAAAGTGATCAGCCCATCGTTTTTTTTTATCTTCTTCTGATGTCAGTTTGATAAAGCTGCATCTAAAATTATTTCTAAAGGTCGACGCAGATTTTTCTGTCAATATTAGAATAATCAGTGAAGCACTAAATACATGTTTATATCTCTCGATCGCTTTTAATAGACAAGGAAACTCTAAGAAGTTATAGGGCAATAGGTTCAGAGGAGAAAGTACAAAAGCATCAGAAAAGGATCATTTTTATAGTTAAATACTGGAATCTTCAGCTTTTTTGTTTTATAGATTGTAAAACAATATGCTTGTATATCTCGCATAGTGACATGAAAGTATAGTGATTGGAGTTGAGAAGATAAGATTAGTGTTTATGTACCTGCTCAGGGCCGTCTTAATAATATTGTAGGTCCTGGGTAAAGCAAAGCTCTGGGAACCGTACCCAAAATGTCCATTATTTAACCCACACAGAGAAGAATTACACTGACAATATCTGATTCGTGGGGCATTTGCCATGTGTGCCATGCCTTATACTGTACATGTGTGAGCTCGCGTGTGCTATTTGTGTGTATTAGGTTCTTTCTCGTCATAGCACAGGCTTGTGATATTTTATTATAACGAAACAGAAAAATAAATGTGTCACGGAATTTTCTGCAGTAATAATCACTCAAGTGCCGTGATTTCCCCGGAGGAAAACTTTAAGAGTTAATTTCCATGCTCTGCCAGACTTAATTCTGATGAGAAATTTTGGTAAAAAGAAGTTGGGAGGAAGTTACTCTATAGTTTAAAAATATAGGTTGGGTTAGAAATGTACAACTTTTCAATGTATTTTGACCGCATAAATACCGCTCCCAGGATTGATTCACATTGGCGTGAAAGATCTACCAACCCTGCCAGTGTTGTGTTGTTGTTGTGGAGCGTTGTTGCTGAGTGTTGTTAAAAGAAACTAAATGAAGCAAACTTTCTCTTACTTTCTTTTTTTTCAGAATTATGGGTTATTTTCAGAAATATTAGGAGTCATGTAACCGACATGTAAACTACCTCGTATTCTTTCATGGAAAGTTAAGGCAAAGAAAAACCGGAGGTCGACAAAGAAAGAGGAAGGTGGTTGACCGAAAAGGAGTATACGGGAGGAGTATATCTGCTTGAAAGCAGAACATGCAGGAGATTGCAGCGATCTTCAATACGACGATCGTACAGACTAGGAAAAGTGTAAGAGCAGTTTTAGTATTTAACGATTACAAAGTAATCGTAATCGTTAAATAATAAAATTGTTCCTACCTTTTTCCTAGTTTATACATTTTAGTACCACATCTTTATTGCAGTGCTTTGTGTATAGTTGTATAGTTGTATACCTATACACTAATTATTGGACGATCGTACAGTTCTTACAGACTATCATGGGAAAACTGACTCTTCTGGTCTCGTGGTAGTGGCTGTCTTGTACATAACACGCATCAGATCTTACACAATAACTTACTTAAAGGAATGTAGAGAATTTAACTCGTTGATCTAAATCACTCATTTCGTGCAGGACTTTCTTACAATGAGGAGGACAAAAAGGTAATCTATATATTTTACATCCATTTTTCATTTTGTTATCTGTTGTGTTGTTTTTGTATGTAATCCTTAAAAAAGACTTGTGCAGAAATATTGGATTGTTGTATGTCCTTCATTTATCTTGCTTTCTGCCCCCCCCCCCTTTCCTCACTTTTCGTGTGTTTTTGCAAAACTGAACCTTACACTCAAATATTTTCAATGATAGTGGATAGTGAAATGATAGTGGTGACAACACAGGATGGTGGAATGATAGTGGTGACAACACAGGATGGTGGAATGATAGTGGTGACAACATAGAATTATGGAATGACAATGGTCACAACATGTCACAACATAGAATTATGGAATAGGATGATGGAGTTATAGTGGTGACAACACAGGATGGTGGAATGATAGTGGTGACAGCATAGAATGATGAATGACAGCGGTGACAACATAGAATAATAGAATGATAGTGGTGACAACACAGAATAATGGAATGATTTTGATGACAACACAAGATAATGGAATGATAGTTGTGACAGCAATAAACTGCAAAGAAAACGCAAATGAGCTGGGCTTTCAGTAGATCAAGTTTCTTCCTGTTCTATGTTGCGGTTCTTGGCCACACTGAAAACCGTACCATCACTCATGGCATTCAGTGTTGCAACGTATTTCCCGTTTGTCATTTATTTCTTTTTAAATTTAGTCATTATGAAGCCCTTTGGCTGAACTACGGAAATGTGCAACGATTGTCTGTTTAATTGGAAGCTCTCTGTCGACACTAAATCCATTCTTAACTTACTTTCTTTACCGTTTATTGCCGTCATCGAAACCTTTTTTAAATTATATGATCGCTTTTGGTTACACAGAATGTTAGTCTGTCTGTTGTTGTATATAAACGTTTTTGGTCTCACTTTCCTCTTTTATCTAAACTTTTTCAATCAACAGAAAAATATGCCCCGGGATATCCTACGTGTTTTTTCCTTCTACCTGCTGATAACGGACGCTGTTCATATTGTCGACTGCTTTAATAAATTCGATTACAACTCTTAATTAAAAATTGATTTTTCGTACGACTATCGGAAGCAGTGTAGGAAATTCTTCCCCTTATGTAATGTGGTAATTCTGTTTGATGTTTTATCTTTCGTGTATATAAATGTGGGTGACAGAGCGAGCGAGCGAGAGACACGCACAGAGAGAGAGAGAGAGAGAGAGAGAGAGAAAGAGAGAGAGAGAGGGATGGATTGATTGATTGATCTTTATTTCAAAAGGGTTAAGAAATGAGGGAGAGAGAGAGGGGGGATGGATTGATTGATTGATCTTTATTTCAAAAGGATTAAGAAATGAAGGAGGGAGGGAGAGAGAGAGAGAGAGAGAGAGAGAACAGACAGAGAGAGATGGAAAGAGACAGAGATATAAACAGAGAGAGAGAGAGAGAGAGAAGGTGATTTTGTGGGTGGGGGATGGGGAAAGGAGAATACGACAGAAAGAAAAAGAAAGAATACAGACATGATGTATGACGTAAACATTTTCCCGAGTTTTTGTTTAAGAAAAAAATCACAAAACATGATAGGAGAAAGATTAATGAAGAAGAAAAGAGATTAGAAAATGGCATGAAAGAGAAACAACGTCTCAGAAGCAAAAAATAGATAATGAAAATCAATTTTGAGGTGTGGGGGAGGGCGAAGTGGACACGTAGAATGAAGATCATTGAAAAAAATAGTAAAGGAAAAAAAATTTACAGAAACTGGGATGTAACAGAAATGAGTATGAATTAACAGAAATCTAGAAACTATTTACGAATACAGAAAACAGAAAAGCTAAAATACAAAACAGAAAAGAAGAAAGCTTATATATGAACGAAACATGGAGTGAGAAGAAAACAGAAGACTGAATAAAGGAAAGAAGGCAGCTGCTAAGTGAAAGAAGAAAAATGAAAACAAAAACAGAGACAAAGAGAAAACAGATGGATTAAGTAAAAAGACAGGAATGGAGAAGGAAAAGATGAACAACACAATAAAGAATACAGAATACAGAGTAAGCAAATAAAGGAATGAAATCAAGGTTCTCAAGCAGACAACTGGAACAAAAGTATGTTTTCCTCTACCAGTGAATCATGAACATAGAAGTCAAAAGTATGGGTAGCAGCAGGAAAGCGTGAACGAAACACCAGGAAAGGATATGAGAACAGAAAGAAAAGCAAGAAAATGAAGAGAAACACAAACATATAAATGAAGACAGCTACCATAAAAAACATGGTTATCTTAGTAAAATAAAACCATTGCAAAGGAAAGTTCAGACACTATCTCAAATCTCAACTTGGAATCATGGGAACGCAAGTATGATATATCTAATTTTCCTTTGAAATTAGACTTGAGATTAGAGACTTGTCACTGTACGTGAGGTCACTAGATTCTAGTTTGACTGTGTCACATAGGACTGTCTCGGATCAGAAAATGTAGTGGTAAATTCATTAGAGAATTTCACTACGCGAGAAGCCACAAGGGTGGTTTCTTTTAGGAAGATTGAAAGACGGATTACGTGAGAAAGATTTGAGTGTCTTCGCTGGCTCTAATATCAATCGGTTTAAGGTAATAAGTCATTTTCATTCAAAGTGTTTTTAGCTAATATCTTTTCCATTTAAAACCAAGAAAAAGATGAGAGAGTGAAAGAAGGAATAATTGTGGTAGAAGTAGCAGTAGTAGTGACAGTAGAAATAGTAGACGCAGTTGTTGCTGATGTTGTTGTTGCACAAGAAGAAGAGAAAAAAAGAGAGGACGAAGAAGCAATAAATTATAGTTCTTTTTCTCCTTCACCATTTTCTCATCCCAGTTCTTACTTTTCTTCTTGTCCTTCTCTCTTGTCCTTTTCTTCTGTCTTTTCTTGGATTTTTTTTTGTCTTTCTTCCTTTTCCTGTTCTTCTCAACCTTTGTTTTTCTCTCATTTTCTCTTTTCATCTTCTTCCGCTTTTTTTCTTCCTTCCTCTTCTCATTCTTGATCATATCTCCCTTTATTTTCTTCTCTGGTTTCCTTTTTTTGTTCTATTTTTTATTTATCTGCCTCATTCTTGTTCTTGTTTCCTTCCCTTGTCTCTTCTTTTTTTCTCTTTTCTTCTACGTATTCTTCTTTGCATTCCTTCTCTTAGTATTCTTTGTTCATCATTTTTATCTTCTTTTGTTCTTGTCTCCTTTCTTTTTCTTTTTCTTCTTTTCAATCGTCTCTTCCAGTCTTTTTTCTTTCCTTTCTTCCTCCTCCATGTGCTCTTATTCTCATTCTCTCCTTAATCATTCTTCTTCCTATTTGTGTACAGAAAATGCTCTTCTTTGATGTCCAATTATATGTCCTCTTTAAAATGTTGATGTTTGTGAACAATAACGTTGCTATCTCTGCGGACTGTTATGATGAGCTGCCTACTGATTTTCCTCAACTGCTTCCATGAAATTTAATCTAAAGCTTCTTGTTCTGCTTTTTTCCCTTGTTATTTCGGTGATTTGAAATCAGTATTTGTGAGCTTTTGTATTTTTAAGTTAACTTTGTAGCTTCTGCTGGTATGATTGGTCTCATGATGTGGTTACATGACCTAATTTTAGTTTCTTATGAATACGTGATAAATCATATTTATTCACTTTGTAACTGCGTCGTTTGATCATTAAAGAATATAGTTATTGTGATTCATTCAATCATTCATTTGCATGTCCCTTGCGGAACTTTGCCTCCCTAACAGCTCTCCTGTAGGCCTCTCGGTTGTGAGAAAGATGGCCTGCTGCTGATGCATCCATTTGCAGATCATTAACGATGTCTTGCAGCCATCTTCGCCTTGGTCTTCCTCTCTTTCTTTTTCCCATTGTATACCCTTCCAATCCGGTCTTCTCTAGATTATCACGAGTTTAATGTGTCCAAAATATTAAGTTTTCTCTCTTTAGTCCTCTTTACTAGCCAGCCTTCTTCAATATTAAGTTTTTCTAGTATGGATATATTTGTTCTTTTCTGTGTCCACGATATTTGAAGAACTCTTCTGTAGCATTTACATTCAAAGACATTTATTTGTTTCTCAGCTGTTTTGTTAAATTCTAGGTCTCATAGGCATATGTTGCGATGGGAAAGATGCATGCCCTTACAAATCTTATTTTTGTATTACTGTCTGTTCCTCTCCACAGATTCTTTAGTTGTTTTATTTTCTGAAGAGCAATAGATGTCCTCCTTTTAATTTCCCTCATTGTATCTCCATTATTAGTTAGTAGTGCTCCAAGATATTCAAAACTCTCCACTTCTTCCAGTTTTTCCTCATCGATACATATATCAGCTGCCTTTTCTGTTGTGTCAGTTTTTGTGATAGCTAGATTAAAAATACTGTGGTGTTCAGCCTGCCAGTAATACGAGGGGTGATTGGCAAGTTCTCGGCTTAAGGTACAACGGATTATTCATGGACAACATTTCTGGGTTATTTCTCAACATAGTTCTCTTGCAAGTTTATGCACTTAAACTAGCGATCCTGGTGCATACGGATCCCTTCTTTGCTAAAGTCAGCATCTTGTGCCACTAGAAAGTGGTCTACAGCATGAATGACGTCATCTGAAGCAAATTTCTTCACTGTGCTGTAAGAAGGGACACTCTCCCCTGGAGTCTCCACCATATCCTCATGGATCGCCTTTGATGATAAGCTTTTGATTCGGAGGTAGCGAATGACTGCTCGGTGAGAAATTTTATCAATTTTCTCAATTTCTGCCGCTCCTTACCACTTCAGTAGCCTGTAAAAAAATTAGTTCCAGCTAATTTCTTGAAGCTTGGTGTTTAATCTTACATTAACCTGATCTACAAATGCACCTAATATCAAATGTGTGTTTCACGTACGTTAAGACGCGAATTTATCAATCAGCCCTCTTATCTTGTGTTCATAGTGTCCCCGGAAGCCCCATTCTTACTTCCTAGGGAAAAGCCTTCTATTATCGTTCTCTCTAAACAATCATTTTGTTCAATATGACCAGAAAGGACACTTCTTTTTTTCTTGATGGAATATTGACCGGCGAAAGTTCTTTTTCATACTCTTTTTCGTGTATCATCGTCATGATTATCATACGTTGTCTTTCTGTACACTTATTCAGATATGATGTTCTCGCTGAATCTATTAATTTTTGTTTTGCAAAATCTTCAAGTTAAAAAAAATCCGCAATACTATTATTATTCTTTGTATTCTCCTTATAATTCATTTGAGAGTATTCAGAATTCACAAGCTTTAAATAATACCTATAAGACGTTTAAAACAAGCCAGATAAAAGGGATGGCGACTGCAGTAAAACTTGTTTAAATAATAAAGTTGGATAGAGGTGTATGATGTAGTTTTACAAAGTGGCAGAGGGAGTGAGTAAAGTGAAAAAAAAGCGAATAGAAAGTATGAGAATGTATAAATGAAAAACATGCAACATCCGACATTTCGGCGTAAGCCTTTTTCGAGGATTACATGCACAATGAGACAAAAACAAATAACTAAACGAAGAACTTATCTTAATATGGCCTCCTCCAGAAGTAGGAAACGGGCGTGTCTTAGAAGATGCATAGGGACCACTCGGGCCACACAAAAGATACGCCCATAGAGCCAATCGTAAAGAAGAGGTGGAGAGAATGAAGGAGGAAAACAAGTGGTAGAAAGGGGAGAAAGCTAGGAGAAAGAAAGTAGAGTAAAAAAAAGGGGGGGGTGGAAAACTAAAGAAGTTACAGAAAGCTGAAGATATTGTTAATTCCAGCTGGGTGGAGACAGCCAGCCTGAAAAATAAGGCGCTGTTCTAGGACCCTCCGAGATCGTACATCAGCAGAACAAGAGCGGATCGCACTAACAGAAATGTCCTGTTTTAGTGTCAAGCCCTCTTAGAAATATCATTAAGATGCTGGCGAAATCGATCTCCTAAACGTAAACCAGTCTCCTCTATGCACTTCATACCGCAACGTTTGCATATAACAGCATAAATAACACTGCGTAAAGTACGGTTGAAATCCTCCTGAACTGATAACGTTGACTTAGGGAGGGAGATCTGTCTAACCTCGACAACAAACGGACAAGTGTTGCATCTACGGCATCCGCACCGTCTGGTACCATAAAAAGTGTCATCGGTCTAGGGAGCAGGCTCAACCTCTCGCCACTAGGAACACGAATAGGTCTGGAGAGCAGGCTCAACCTCTCGCCACTAGGAACATGAATAGTTCAGGGGAACAGGCTCAACCTCTCGCCACTAGGAACACGAATAGGTCTGGAGAGCAGGCTCAACCTCTCGCCACTAGGAACATGAATAGGTCAAGGGAGTAGGCTCAACTTCTCGCCACAAGGAACATGAATAGGTCTGGAGAGCAGGCTCAACCTCTCGCCACTAGGAACATGAATAGGTCAAGGAAGTAGGCTCAACTTCTCGCCACTAGGAACATGAACAGGTCAAGGGAGCAGGCTCAACTTCTCGCCACTAGGAACATGAATAGGTCAAGGGAGCAGGCTCAACTTCTCGCCACTAGGAACATGAATAGGTCAAGGGAGCAGGCTCAACTTCTCGCCACTAGGAACTTGAGTAGATCTGGAGAACAGGCTTAACCTCTCGCCACTAGGAACATGAGTAGGTCTGGGGACCAGGCCCATCTTCTCACTACTAGGAACCTGAGTAGATCGGGGAAGCAGGCTCAACTTCTCGCCACTAGGAGCTTGAGTAGATACGGAGGAACAGGTCAATGTTTTACCAATATGAATGTTAATCTTATATCTTATATCTTTCCCGTGCCGTTAAACGTCACATAGGGCTCGCAAAGTAGTTCGCCAATTTTTCCTGTCTTCGGCGAGTCTTTCAACCTCATCAAAGGATTTTATGCCTGTTAATTTGGCCTCTCTTAATAATGTCCTCTTCAGAGTTTCACGCGGTCTGCCTCTTTTTCTTCGGCCTGTTCTGTTAATGGACTACTGTTAATGGATTAATGTTAATAGACTACTGAAATATTTTTCCAAGAATCCTTTTGTTTTATTTCTACTGCCGCAGTCGTCATTTTCCTTTGCAATCTCGCCGACTTGTCTTCTTGTCTAGTATTTGACAAACTAACTATCCTATATCACAGTGTTATGAATGAAAAGGTGAATATAACCGTTATCATTATTAATACCATATAGACGCTGATGAACATGGACTGCTTTCTTTTCCTGAAAAATATCACATACACGTTATTGCATAACACATTTCTCTTTCTTTCCTTTGTCTTATTTTGCACTATATTTGTTAGGCTATGAAAATTCCAACCCTCATCTTTCTTTTATGACACATAAAAAATTTTGACTGGACACTTTTTTGTGTTTATCAAAACGTGGGAACATTTTTCTTTTCAGCTCTGCTCCATATTCTCTCCACGGGATCACTGAAAAAATATAAACAGGAAAACGTCTATATAAAAAATCAAGAATCTTCGTTGACTTGAATGTAATTACAGAGGAATCACTGAGAGATGTCGAAAATAATTTAGCATTAGATAAAATTATACATGTCAGATGTTGACCAAAGTTTGTCTTGCACGTTGTAGCATTTTAATCATGTGACTGCTGGGGATGTTGTAGTATTTTAATCTTGTGACTGTTGGGGATGTTGTAGTATTTTAATCATATGACTGCTGGGGATCTTGTAGCATTCTAATCATGTGACTGCTGGGGATGTTGTAGCATTCTAATCATTTGACTGCTGGGGATGTTGTAGCATTCTAATCATTTGACTGCTGGGGATGTTGTAGCATTCTAATCATTTGACTGCTGGGGATAACACTGATGTCTAGTCTGAAATTTGAACATATTTTACCGTCCCGATGTTTGCAAAAGACACTCCATAAAATCGGAAGCGGAAAGGGGGGGAAATCAATATCGCAATTTGAAACCTGCATTTTACAGCTCCAAGATGAAAGGAGAACTGAATGCTACCGGCTGATTGTCAGAAAGGAGAATTGAATGCTACCGGCTGATTGTCAGAAACACATAAAACGAAATAGGAGATGAAATTTCTCGGGAAAAAAAGAACAACATCACAGAATACTCTCAGCAATGCCGATATTGCAAAAATAATAACACAAAGAGAGAAGGACAGAGCATTCGAAAATCTAGGCAAAGAACACAAAAAGAATCCTATACTACCATGGCCGGATAATGTTCAAAAGGCCACATGAATTAGAAAACTAAGAATTAAGACATGTTTGGCACCATCTAAAATCTCAGCACAATGCTCTTTGCAGAGCAGAAAGACTATGTAAAGGAAAGAGGGAAACCAGATACGCAAGAGAGAAGTTCTACAGAGATCCCTTCGGGTTTGCCAAGCAGTTATTTGAACAGCCAAAATCAGATACTATGAAAGCAGGTAAGGAGGTGCTTGAGGAACATCTGAACAAGACATATTCTGATAAATATTAGCATACACCTCTCGAGCATATGAAAGTGTGGCCCTGTGCATCAGGTAGCAAATTCAAATGTAGCCCACCTTCCTTACAAGAAGTAGAGAGCGTCGTAAGAAAAGCCAAAGGCAGTTCAACACCTGGCCCAAATGGCATCCTTTACGTACTGTACAAAAGATGCCCCGAAGTACTAAAGAAGCGCCATAAACTCTTACGAACAGCATGGACCAAGGGATTCATAAGTAAGGAATGGGAAAAGGCTAATGGAGTATACACCCCAAACAGCAGAATTCCACTGAGATAACTAGTTCAGATCCAACTCACTTCTGAATGTAGAAGGAAAGATATTCTTCTCAGTGTTGACAAGGAGACAAAAACATACCTCCTAGATAATGGTTACGTTGATACATCCGTGCAGAAGGGAGAAAGTCCATGTTCCCCAGGATGTCTGGAGCATGTTTCAATGATGTAGGAAGCAAGATCTGGAAAGCAACACCTAGAGGTAATATGGCTTGATCTAGACATTGTGCATGGCTCAGTACCGCACCAGATGATATGGCTAGCGCTAGATATGTATCATGTGCCAAAACAAAACACGAAGATGCTGAAAATGTCCTTCACAGGGTTCCTCATGAGATTTGGAAATCCAGATATATTACAAGATGGGTTGAGCTCCAGATAGGTATTGCAATGGGGTGTACAATATCCCCCATTCTGTTTGTACTAACCATGCAAGTAATCATGAAAGCAGCAGAAGGCCCAAGGTTCAAAAATGGATGTCAGATGGCACACTAAAAGCATTCATGGACGACACAGTAACAAACCAGTAAACCACAGGCGTTTGGATAGAATTACCATATGGTGCCGCATTAGCTTCAAATCAAAGAAGATATGAAGTCTGTCACTCATAATGGGGAATGTGATAGAACGATCGTACACAGTGGCAAATCAAATAATCCCAGCTGTAGGGTGGAGCCAGTGAAGAGCCTTGGCAGAGTATATGATGCATCCATGAAAGACTCAAACGCAATGAAGCAGGTCGTAGAAATGGCACAGAATGGACTGAACATTATAGACAAAACCAGGCTACTGGGTAAGTTCAAAATATGGTGCCTCCAGTTCATACTGATTCCAAAATTAATGTGGCCACTACTCGTTTACGAAGTAAGCACCAGCACAATAGAGACAGTCGAAAGATAAATAAATCCATAAGAATTTAACTGGGCGTACCACCAGGATTAACTAATGTAGCACTGTACTGTAAGAAGAGCAAACTGCATTTACAATTCAAATCTGTGGTTGAAGAATACAAGGCAGGAAAAACAAGACTTGCAATGATGCTACAAGAATCTACAGATCCGGTGGTACGAGAAAGTGCAGCCAACACTTAAAACTGGACGAAAATGGAGAGTAAGCGAGGAAGTGACCACAGCCAGGGAACACTGGAGCTGAAAGAAGTAATAGAATACACCCAGACCAACAGGAGGGATTGTGGTCGTGGTGGAATCAAATGGTGGTCAAAGGCCTCCTGTAAAGAAAAAAGGGACATGATTATCAGCGAAGTAAGGAATGCAGAGGATGATAAGCGGGTCCAGAAGGCAGTTCAATAGGCACAACAAGGCCAATAGATAATATGGAGAAAGTCATGCAGAGATCACAGTAACATGGAATGACATCTGGAAAATGGCACCCTTGAGACTTAGCTTCAGAAATCAGAGCTGCTTGTGACCTTCTGCCTACAGGCTCCAATCTACACAAATGGGGTGCATCAGAAGACCCCAAAGTGCCCCCTCTGCAACGAAAAGCAAACATTACAGCACGTGCTGTCAGCATCAAGAGGATCATTACCTCAAGGACGCTACACCGGCAGCGCAACAGAGTGCTGCATGAACTAGTAGCCATTGCAGACAGGGCAAAAGATAAAGCAAACAACAGCAAAAGAGTTGAGGTCTCACCTAAGTACTTCATAGGTGCTGGAACGACATCGAATTTTGAAATCTGGGACATTTCCTTACTATCACTGCTAGATAGTGGAAACTACTGGGATATAATAGCGGACCTAGCAGGAAGAAGAGAATGCTTGACTGCTATCAAGAACACAGGAATGCGACTGGACATTGTAGTGTACTCCATAGGCACTAATAATGATCGAACTTACGGTTCCGTATGAAAAAAGAGTAGAGGAGTAGCATTTATTCAAATGTTAAAAGTACAATGATCTGGTCAAGCATCTAAAGCAGAGGGCAGGAGTCAGGGCAAAAGTGATAGCTATAGAAGTGTGAGCGAGAACATTCGTAGCAAAATCAGCATACGACCTATGTAAGCAACTGGGCATACAGGGACAAGCAAGAGCAAGAGCACTGAAAAGCCTTTCAGAAATAGCAGAAAAGGCCTCATGCTGGCTGTGGAGTATGCGAAACAAGCTTTGAGAACTTAAATAATTTTGTTTGTCACAACTAGTGCCAGTCTCCTTAGCTAAATCAATACAATACACTTCGATGATCGTAGATTCAATTCCGAGACGGGACAAAACCAACAACTCACAAGACCTCTAGGAGTCTTGACCCAAAGGGACCCAACCCTTGCCCTCCACTTTAAGTGTCAGGAGTTCAATAGGGCCGAAACACTTGTCTGAGAGGAGGGAATACTTCCTCTGATGATCTGAAAGGGTTGTGTTTGTTCCTCTCTCTACAGTAGAGAGTCTCCTATATGAAGATCTCCTCTCTCTACAGTAGAGAGTCTCCTGTATGAAGATCTTCTCTTTTGACCTTGATCGCCTAGGAAAAGTACAATAGTAAAACATTGAAAGAGCAAACTTTCAGTGATTTTAGTGCTATATGCTATATCTCATATATATCATATGCGCCTAGCACTGACAGCAACAATTTCTCCTTTATTTTTTTAAATGGCGGAGGGGACATAACAATAAAAACGCTTATATAGAATAGATGGATGTATGAATGGCGAAGTAGTTAGTGCACTGGTCTCTCATGGCGAAGGTCGGGGGTTCGAATCCAGCCAGAGGCACCCCAGTCACCCACCTGTAGAAATGAGTACAAGACTTCTTCTGGAGTTGGGGAAGGAAAGGCAACAAGGCGTAATACTGACCATATCACCCTCTAGTGTGCTGACAGGTCAAGGAAAATATTGACAGTATCACCATATCCCTATATGCCTCTAAGGCGTGACAAGATTACCTTTACCTATATAGAATAGATAGTATAAAATAAACTGAAATGGGAAAACAAAGAAATCGTCAGACACAGAAGTCATCCAGATAACAATAGTGAACGGCTGAATGCACTTCCAGATCCTAGTGAAAAAACATAAGGAAAGAAATATTGCAGTAACAAAGATATCGCTTTCCAGGACGATGCACTCTAAACCGTTACAAGGAAGATTATCAGACCTTTGTACACTCTGTACAATTACAAGTCAGATTAGTAGAACAATGTACGCTCCGTACTATTACAAGACAGATTAGTAGAACAATGTACGCTCCGCACTATTACAAGTCAGATTAGTAGAACAATGTACGCTCCGTACTATTACAAGTCAGATTAGTAGAACAATGTACGCTCCGCACTATTACAAGTCAGATTAGTAGAACAATGTACGCTCCGCACTATTACAAGTCAGATTAGTAGAGCAATGTACGCTCCGCACTATTACAAGTCAGATCAGTATAGCAATGTACGCTCCGCACTATTACAAATAAGATTAGTATAGCAATGTACGCTCCGCACTATTACAAATAAGATTAGTATAGCAATGTACGCTCCGCACTATTACAAGTCAGATTAGCAGAACAATGTACGCTCCGCACTATTACAAGTCAGATTAGTAGAACAATGTGCGCTCTGTACTATTACAAGTCAGATTAGTAGAACAAGGTACACTCTGGACAATTACCGTGGAAAGCAAATTAGTATATCTCAAAGGAGAGAGAGAGAGAGAGAAACATCTTAAATCCTTCCCGTGCCGTTAAATGTCACATAGGGCTCGCATAATTGTTAGCCAAGTTTTCATGTTCTCAGCGAGTCTTTCAACTTCATCAAGGGATATTATGCCCACTAAACTGGCTTCTTTAAGTTGAGTTTCACGTGGTCGACCTCTTTTTCGTCGGCCACAGACCACCACGTATTTAACCAGTTTGATAACCGCTGCTAGGCAAGGATCTTACACAAATTACTGAATAAAATTTGTGTGGGAAGAAATCCCCCAAGACTGTAAGAATGTTCCTGTGCCAAAATTGGATCCACAAGTAAAGAACATTACTATTCATTGATTCATTTATAATATAAAAGAAAGACAGGCCAGGTTTTTTCTCATAAGTAATTTATAATGAATGAAAAATAACAGATTTTGTAACTAATGGATAATGTTTAAAAGTTTATATTATGTTTATAAAGTTTATATTATTTACACTATTAAGTGCAGTCAAAGTGCAATTTCATGAATTCGAAATTTCAATGGATATAGGATAGGCATATTGTTGCCTTACTTATTTAACTTGTATACTGAAAATATAATGAGGAATGTTAGAGAAGATGTAGACAAAGAATATTACGATGCCATAACAACTGGAGGTTATGAAATACCAGAGATTAGATCTGCTGATGACACAGTATTACTGTCCACAACACAAAAGAAATGGAAAAATTAATTATGTCAGTCCGTAAGAATAGCAAAGAGCAAAACCTCTATCTTAATGCGAAGAAAACTAAATTGATGACAACTGACAAAACAAACAAGGAAGCTGATATATGTATCAATGAGGAAAAACTGGAAGAAGTGGAGAGTTTTGAATATCTTGGATCAATGCTAACTAATAATGGAGATACAATGAGGAAAATTAAAAGGAGGACATCTATCGTTTTTCAGAAAGTAAAACAAATAAAGAGTCTGTGAAGAGGAATAGACAGAAGTACAAAAATAAGATTTTTAAGGGTATGCATCTTTTCCATCGCAACATGTGCCTGTGAGACCTGGACACTTAACAAAACAGCTGAGAAACACATAAATGCCTTTAAATGTAAATGCTACAGAAGAGTTCATCAAATACCATGGACACAAAAAAAGAAAAAAAATAATATTGAAGAAGGCTGGCTAGTAAAGAGGATTAAAGAGAGAAAACTTAAATATTTTGGACACATTAAACGTCATGATAATCTAGAGAAAACCGTTTTGGAAGGGTGCATAATGGGAAAAAGAAAGAGAGCAAGACCAAGGCGAAGATGGCTGCAAGACATCGTTGATGATCTGCAAATGGATACATCAGCAGCAGGCCATCTTGCTCACAACCGAAAGACCTACAGGAGAGCTGTTAGGGAGGCAAAGTTCCGCAAGGGACATGCAAATGAATGAATGGACGTATAACAAACAAAATGGAGGCTAGAATACTTAAGAAAAACCATCAAGTAACTAGACGAAGGAAATTAAGCTTATAGATCATGTTAAACCCAGTCTGGAGATTCTTTACTATAGCAAGAGAAACGAGAAGGTAATAAGGGCTATTGAAAAAAATTACCAGTGGAAACAATCATAACTTACTGTATGGTCATGTGATGCTGTACATGGGGATAGATTGTAAGTGAGACTGAGACTACGTAATACTGTAACTACGTAATAAGACATACTGTGCTGTCCGTCCCTGATTACCTATGAAAAATAAAAAATGAGCATTAAAGAAAGACAGCACAAACAAGAGGCAAGATGCCCTGAAGAACAATGATTTTTTTTTTCTGTGACGGAAAAGCTGCGAGCCCAACACCGCCCTAGGAGAGAGAGAGAGAGAGATAGAGAGAGAGAGAGAGAGAGAGAGAGAGATGAAGGCGAAATTATCAGTTCCACATGGCAACGGTTCTCACAATCGTTTCAACTCTCGGATTATTTAGTTGTCAAACCCGACTAGCTGAGTTCTGTGAATAAAGTGGAGACAAGTCGTTATTGCGTCAGATAATAATCAATGAACTCTTCGTTTCAGAAGATAGTTTTGAAGCACATATACAATATGTCAGCTTCTTCTTCAGGTTAGTAAGAATCTCATGGCTAATTTCACAAATATAATCGGCCGTCTAACAGGCAAACATGCTGCATGGTATACCCTCGTCTGCTTTCCGTTTCTGCCTTAAAATTTAGCTTTTTCTTCCTCATCTGATTCAGTCCTTCTACACAGATTGGTTCGCCACGTGGCCCGTCTTTTGTCAGTTTCTCCTAGTCCTTAATGCTTATGAAAGAAATAAATGCCTTAGAAATATTCTTCTATCTGAGATTTAGACTGTCTCGCGGCCTCCTTCCGTCCACAAGTTTCCTATACAGCTGTCATCCATTCTGGGCTTATATCCAGCCATCGTAATCTTCTGCTGTTGAATGTTATCATAAATGGAAGTTTAGAACGATGTAGTACTTTATAATTCTTGTCACTAAATTCTATTTCTCATTTTGCTAATGAAACGAAGATGGAAACTTTTTTTTTCTTTATTTTTTAATATTCTGCACTCGTCTGCTTGTAAGAAGGCCCCTGGTTCGGTTTCACACTCGAACGGACCGGCACCGCGGCCAAACCAGCTTCAAAATGGTAGCTGGGAGCTTCCCTAGGAAAACAAAGCAGCGGAGACAGGTACTGGCATTCCTAGCGCGAATGCTGTAGTGGCCTAGATATGCGAAGTCACTAACACTTCACCCCCCCCCCCCCCACGGCATGCAAGGCCACGGGGTATAGGTTTTTATTCTTGATCATATTTTTCACATTTCAAAAACATGTGAAAGAGTACATGCGGCCAGCATGATAAACCATAATATTCGTCTTCAGTGTTAATCTCCTTATATCCCATACCCCCTTTTTCAGATGGCACAATGTGAAAGTTGTTATTTTTGTTGTAGACTGATTCCTTCATGTAAAGACAAGCTGGCAGCGACAAAAAGTCCCAGACAGCTGAATCTTTATACTAATTTAAATGAGCCTCTTTCAAACTTATGTTGGTTGATCCACGTGTGGGCTTTGTCTTACAATATAGTTTGTCTTTAATTACCAAGCTTTTGTACATTGAAGAATTAAGTGCTTTACAAATGATAATAATAAGCTAAAGCGTTAAAGGGTGCATATTTTAAAAATACCTTTCCAAAAAAATTCTTTCATGGTCATTAAACTATTAAAAAAAGTCTTAATGAATTGACGAAGAGTAGCCAAGTTCACATCTTATATCCTTCCCGTGCCGTTAAATGTCACATAGGTCTCGCATAGTTGTTTGCCAGATTTTCATGTTCTCGGCGAGTCTTTCAACTTCATCAAGGGATGTTATGCCCACTAAACTGGCTTCTCTTAACAAGGTCCTCTTTAGAGTTTTTTTACGTGGTCGTCTCTTTTTCGCCGGCCACAGACCACCACGTATTTAACCAGTTTGATAACCGCTGCTAGACAAGAATCTTACACAAATTACTGAATAAAATTTGTGTGGGAAGAAATCCCCCAAGACTGTAAGAATGTTCCTGTACCCAAATTGGATGGGAATGGGGATCCACATGAAAGCAGAAATTACAAGGAGAACTCCCAAGGAAACGCTGCACAAAATGAAATGGTGTAATTGGAAAAAAAGTAGAAAACTGGCACAAAAGGAAGGGGAAAAAGAAGAGACTAATAAAAACACGGAAAGAAATGGCTTCCAGGAGAGTAATTTTAAAGTTTGTATGAAGATGAAGCTATATTTTGAGTACAATCCTATTCTGTGCCCGTAAACTGTTAGAAAAGAACAAGAATTCATAGAATGAAGGATCCTTTATGGAATCACTTTCCACCTGTATTTTTATATATGAACCCTGTGCTGCATTTTTGATAAAAGGTGGATTAGCATCATCATGTGCCATGCCAAGAGAAATGGGAGAATTGAACGTTTCGGGTGGTCTTTTCTTTCATTCCGTAAATCTATGTTGGTCTGCTTCGTGTTAAATGTCTTTTTTTCATACAAGTTCTCCGTTTACAGAACAGAAGATAAAGACATAAATTATGGCACAACTCTGTTTAGGATGAAGAAGTTGAATGTGTAAATTTCCGTTAAAGGCATTAGAAAGAGTTGTCAATCAACATAGAACACGCGACTAATTAACCTGTAGATTATATTAATGATACTAAAGATTTATCTTGAGCAGCTAAACAAAGGTGTAAAACATATAATGTATAATGAATGCCATCATCATCATCATGTGCCGTGCTGACGCGTTGGCTATTATGCTTCTCTAGAAAACACGATCCTTCATGCAAGCCATCAGCTCAGTTAGTGATCTCTCACAACATCCCGTCAGATTGTCCAGTATCATTTCTCTTGGCTTCCTATGTATCTTCTTCCCCCTATATTTCCTATTGTTATAATATTTTCAATGCCCCTCTTCTCATTGCATGTCCTATGAAAGTGCATTGTCTCTCTCTTATCTTTTTTACAAGATTTTTTGTCTCTCCAGCTCTTCTCAAACATTCTTCATTAGTTATTTTTGCTGTCCAGGGGATTCGCAACATTCTTCTAATAAACCACATTTCTGCTGCTTCCAAAAATTTTTGTGCAGACCTGTCTATTGTCCATGATTCACTTCCATTTAACAAGATATATTCAATATAGCATTTTAGGACTCGTTTTCTAACATTCATTATAAGGATGTGTTGGATAATTTGTTTCTCATTCTCTGAAATGCAGTCTTTGCTTGTCCTATTCTGTTCCTAATTTCTGTTCTGCATTTCCCATCTGAAGTTATTACTGCTTCAAGGTATTTGAATTTCTGCACCTGCTTTGGAATATTTCCGTATTTTATACTGCGTGTTAGTGGTTTCTGTTTCTTAGATATAACCATAGTCTCTGTCTTTTTGATGTTTAAAGTAAGGCTCTTCCGTTCACTTACTTTATCCAAGAGATTTTGCAGGTCTTGTTGGTTCTCATCTATCAATTCTGAGTCGTCAGCTTACCGAAGGTTGTTAATATTGTATCCTCCAATTTTTATGCCTGGTTGTGTGATGATCATTCTTTTAATATTCTCGTTTTATAGAGAAAAAAAAGGTCTGGAGATAGTGCACATCCTTGTCGCACCGTTTGTTTTATAGGTTGATTTGTTTTATAGGTTGATATTTTCCAGTTCTATTTTCAACTCGAATTGCTGCTTCTTGCTGCTTGTATAGATGTTGTACAATCCTCAGGTCTTTGGCATCTGTATTGATGTCTTCAAGCATTTTAATAATTTCATTATGTTTCACCTTGTCGAATGCCTTGGTGTAGTCAATGAAGCATAAGTAGAGATCTTTCTGTACTTCTAAAGCTCTTTCTGTTAGGGTTCGTAAAGCATAAATGGCATTGTGTGTTTCTTTCCTTCAACATATGCAAACTGTTCATCTGCTTTTTCAATTTTTATCTGTGTCTTGTTCTTCTCATAATAATTCTCAGAAGTAACTTCGTTATGTGACATGAGAGGCTGATAGTCCGGTGGTCATCACATTCCTTTGCACCTGGTTTCTTTGGTAGTGCTATAAACGTGGATTTAAGCAGGTCACTGGGCATATAACCACTGTTGTAAATGTCATTCAGTAACTTGGTTATTATTTTTATTCCTATCTCCTCTAGCTCCTCTATTTCTTCTATTGTTATATTATCAGGCCCAGTCGCTTTTCATTTCTTCATGTGTTTGAAGGCATATATGATTTCATCTTCAAGTATTGGTGGTCCATAACAGTTTTCAGTATCTGGTGTTATTTCTGGTCTTTCTCCTCCATATAGTTCACCTGTCCACAATGTCTTCTTTTTCCATTAACTTCTTCTTCGTTCGCACTGTCTGTATATATCTGCAGTCCTGTCTCTTGGATAAATTTCACTGTTTTTTGTAATTCATGTATGGAACCATAGAGCTTATCTTCTTTAGTGGTTTCACTGGGCCAGTAATTATTTCTCAATGACTCGTAGTTGATGCAGTTCTGGAGGATATGTTCCACAGTTTGGGGCACCTGGGCACATGTATACAGATTAGTAGTACCAACCTTAAACTTTGTATACATATGACTTCGGAGTCGGCTGTGTCCTGTTCGGAGACGGAAGATGGTGACTTGTTCCTTTCTGTTTAGCATGTGATAGTCATCATGTGGTGGTGTTTGTGGCTTCCTGTAGGTTTTTATCATGCTTTTCTTCTGATTATAAGTGATTGGTATGTCTGGTTGCTCCATTTCAGTGCCCTCTTTGGCCAGTTGGTCAGCTTTCTCATTGCCTGGTATCCCACAGTGGGAGGGAATCCATTGCAAAGTGACTCCATGTTGTAAGCCAATTTTTGACAAGGCATCCTTAAGGTCTGGTAGTTTGTTGCACTGAAGAGCCTCCAGTACTGATCTTGCATCTGTGAGAATTACTACAGGACATGTATCAATTCTGGAGTCTGATAGTTTTTCAACTGCAGCAATAATTGCCCTAACTTCTGCATCAAAGTTGTTGCAGTATTTACCAGTGGGTATGGAAATCTTGTCAATAGTGTTGTTTGGATATTCAATATATGCTCCTGCCCCTCCATTCTTTATGGCATTATGTGCAGATCCATCTGTATACACACGTATCCAGTTGTCACATGGATATTTGTCATCTAGAACGCTAAGTGTGGCTGTTGATCTTACAAGACTGCTCTGCATCTCACCATTCTGCACACCTTTCACTTCAGTCTGAATAGATATCTGTGTATAATCTGCTTCTTTCCATGGTGTATGCTCTGGTACAGATGATAATGGAGCGACTACAGTTGGAAGGTCAGGTATCAGCTTACGCATACGCTTGGCCTGATGAATGAAGCTGCTTCTTTTAAGCCGTCCTAATGCCAAGTTATTGAATCTCTCCTTCAGGGGATGGCTTACAGAGCTAAGGAATTTTTCTCCCATGGTCATGACCTTTGTGTCTCTACGTTCCTTTAGCGCTTGAACACCAACTATTTTCTGCATTTCTACTATTGGTGTGGACCTCATGGCACCTGTGATAATCCGTAGTGACTGATTTTGAACCTTGTCTAGATTATGCAGCGTAGTGTTTGATGCTGTGCACCAAGATGTTGAGCCATATTCTAAATGTGGTAGAATACTTTGCTGATATACATTCTTGAGGATTCTTTCACTAGCTCCCCATGTGGTTCCACTCAATTTTCTTAATATGGCTAGTTTTCTTCTGGCTTTTGCTTCTGCACTGTTGATGTGTTGCTTCCACGTCAGTTTTGAGTCAAGAGTCACTCCTAAGTAAGTGGGTTGGTTGTCCATCCTTAAGGGTATTTCATTTACAAAGATCTTACCTGCTTTCTGTTTAGATGAGAGGGTGAACAGAGTGGTACTTGATTTCTCTGTGTTGATACTTATACACCATTTGTTTGTCCATGATGTCAAGATGTCTGCTGCTCTTTGGAGTCTCTGTGTAGCAACTGTCGCATATTCATCTGTACACCACATGACCAGATCGTCTGCATACAGTGCCGCTTTGATTCCATAGGGAAGTTCCTTGACCAGGTCATTAATGAATACAAGGAATAGTGTAGGCGAAAGAACTCCTCCTTGTGGTACACCGTGTCGCAGAAGTACTTTCTGGCTGTTGTGTCCATCCATTACTACTCTAGCTCTTCTATTGTGTAAATAGGACTTTATCCAGTTGTACAGTCTTCCATTCACATTGCAGTTTCTTAGTTTCCACAGCAGACCTTTTTTCCATACTTTATCAAAGGCTTTCTTCAGGTCTATCCACGCTGCTAGTACAAGGTTTTTCTCTTGGAATGCATCCTCAATCTCTTGAGAGAGATAGATCACTTGATCTTCCGTACTGTAGTACTGCCTAAATCCTGCTTGTTGTGGAACGAGAAGGTTTTCGCTTTCTAGGTACCATTTTAGCCTCAGGTCAATGATGCGTTCCATCGTTTTGCATAGGCAGCTAGTGAGACTGATTGGCCTGTAGCTGGAGGCAGTATCACTGTTTTTCCCTGGTTTTAGCAGTGGTACCATGCTTGCTTCCTTCCAGATTTGAGGTAACTTACCTGTGCTCCAGCACATATTGAAAATATCCAACAGCTTTCCCATTGCTGCCATTCCCAGGTTCTTGATCATTTCATTGGACACTCCATCTGGTCCTGGTGATTTCCTTGGTTTCAGTTTACTAACTGCTAGGTCTAACTCAGTGCGTGTGATTGGTGCATCCATGACCTCCACTTTTCTGACTTGTTCCTCCTCTTTCTGTGGGTCGATGCGCACTGTACGCTCCTTCTCTGGATGGATATCAATGTTGCAGTCCTGTGCAAAAATGCGAGCAAAGTGATCTGCTACCTGCTTACCTGTAAGAGTTTTCCCATCCTCTATTAGTGTAACCTTTGTACTTCTTCCAGTACTCTCATCATTTAACTGTTTGATTAGTTTCCACAGTTTCCTTCCATCCTTTTCAAAGTTTAGGGACTCTGTTTTCTCTCTCCAACTTTCCCGTCTGGCTTGCAGCTTTGCTCTCTGAAATTTGGCCTTAGAATGTTGGTAATTATTGTGGTGTTCTTCTTATCTTATCTTATATCTTATATCCTTCCCGTGCCGTTAGACGTCACACAGGGCTCGCAAAGCAGCTCGCCAATACTTCCTGTCTTCGGCGAGTCTTTCAACCTCAACAAAGGATTTTATGCCTGTTAACTTGGCCTCTCTCAATAATGTTCTCTTCAGAGTTTCACGCGGTCTGCCCCTTTTTCTTCGGCCTGTTATGTTCCACTTGATAGCTTGTTTTGGGATTCTCTGCTCATTTCTTCTCATCAAGTGGCCAACATATGTCCATCTCCTGTTCCTGATCACCCGTGAGACTGGTTGTTGTTCAGTGCGGCCTGAAGGATACAAGCATTGAATTCCTTCACTATGCTGTTAATATCCTTACCTTCTATGGACAGCTGTCCCACCAGGGTACCTGTACGATGTCTGTACATTGTCCAGTTTGCTTTTTTATAGTTCCATCTGGGGAGAGGGTTACTGGTGTTAAGGAGTTCATTTTCTATTGTCAGGAAGACTGGTCGATGGTCGCTACCTCCAAGTTGTTTTCCAACTTCACGTGTAATGTTCCACTTCAGATCTGGAGAGTGGAATGCCAGATCTGGTGTTGATTTTGTATGCCATGCCCTTGAGTAAAATGTTGGGGCATCCATTGGCTGGTTGATCAGGAGAAGTCCATTATCATCCTGCCAGCTCTCAACTTCCTCTCCTCTCTTGTCTATGTGGTCATAGCCCCAGCTCTGGGAATGACTGTTAAAATCACCACAGACCATCAGTCTCTCTTTGTGTGGGATTGTTCCTAAAGCAAGTGGGCAGTCATTAGGACAGTAATAGTTAAGGAGGTGGAAATCTGTATTACTACTTTTTAGATGGATCATCTGGTATTCGGCTCCTTCCATGTACACTCCCACCTGACATGCGCTGATGTTATTCTTAACAAGTGTGAGTACTCCTCCTTTTCTTCTGTCCTGTCGGTCTGATCTAAAGCACTGGTAGCCTCTGATTTTAAAGGCGGCATCTTTGGTTAGGTGTGTCTCCTGTATGCAGCATATACTTACCTGCTCTGCAAAAAGTATGTTCTCTAGTTCAACCTTTTTGCTATAGCCATCTCTAACACTGCTGACACCTTCAGCATTCCACTGCATTATTTTAAGTTCTTGGTTTTTGGCTATTTTCTTCTGTTGTATTTTTTGGCCAGTAGCTCTACTCTCATGTCTCCTGACTCCACAAGACGAACTGAGAGGACCTCCAGTAGCACTGGGTGGACCCTTTCGAGGCAGGGGGCCCGGCACTGCACCTGCCTGGTTAGTCTTCACAGGGCGAGCACCATGTTTGAAAACTGCAGATAGAGACATTTCATTAGCGATAATGCGTGTTACCCTGATTTTTGCGATGCGCCTTTTGGCTGGGAAACTCCGACTTCAGCACCTTTCCTTGCTAGGGCAGACTGTGGTCTTGCTCGGACTGCCATGAAGACAGTGTGGCTGGCCTGGCCAAAACTTTGTTTTCCAGCCCCTGGTGGCTGTACTTAAGCGCCTTCTCCATGTCAGATGGTTTGAGACAGTTCCACAAAGACACTCTGACTTTGAGATAAGGAATCTGATGAGTGCTTCAACGATATCCATTCCCCGCCACCCATAGTCTACTGGCTCTGTTTTGTTTACATCATTCTGATAGCCATTGTTGTAAAGACCCATAGGCTTGTCACGTCCTGGATTCATTGGTTTCACACCAGACTTCCCTCATCCCCGCCAGAGATCTCCATGTCCCCATCCGTCCACCAACCTGACATTACATTTTGCAAAAATAACAATTACAATTAGTGTTGATTGCTACAAGTTTCTGGGCTACAGAGGTAGGTCAGAGTTTTTAAGCAAACAGATCTATGTTCCCTGTCTCACAAACACTATGTTAAGATAAGTGTGCTCTTAACACAGTTGTTCCCAGGGGGATTTCCATTAACATTTTACGTTCTTTTGATTTCAGGCATCCTGTTGTATATTTGTTCTTCCTGCCTGTGAGTTCACTAAACCGTTTGTGCATTTTTTTTGCTGTCTTTATTATGGGAGTCCTCTATTTGTCTGCATTGTTCTTTTAACCACACTTCCTTTGCTTCTCTGCATTTGCGTCTTATTTCTTTATTTATCTTGCTATATTTTTCTTGGTTATTTTTACTCTTCTTCCTCTTGTCCATCAGTCATAAGATGTCATCTGTCATCCATTTATTTTTAGGGGCTTCTTTTTTCGGTAGTATTAGAAACTTTGGGAAATAATGGAAAAAATGGGATTTCCAACACATTTGATACAATTAACATCACTGCTGTATTCAGACCAACAAGCAGCAGTAAGAATAAATGGTGAAACAACAAGTTGGTTTGACATAAAACAAGGGGTCCGTCAGGGGTGCATATTGTCACTCTACTTATTTAACTTGTATACTGAAAATATAATGAGGAATGTTAGAGAAGATGTAGACAAAGAATATTACGATGCCATAACAGTTGGAGGTTATGAAATACCAGAGATTAGATATGCTGATGACACAGTATTGCTGTCCACAACACAAGAAGGAATGGAAAAACTAATTATGTCAGTCCGCAAGAACAGCGAAGAGCAGAACCTCTATCTTAATGCAAAGAAAACTAAAGTGATGACAACTGACAAAACAAACAAGGCAACTGAAATATGTATCAATGAGGAAAAACTGGAAGAAGTGGAGAGTTTTGAATATCTTGGATCACTACTAACTAATAATGGAGATACAATGAGGGAAATTAAAAGGAGGACATCTATTGCTCTTCAGAAAGTAAAACAATGAAGAATCTGTGGAGAGGAGCAGACAGAACCACAAAAATAAGATTTTTAAGGGCATGCATCTTTCCCATCGCAACATATGCCTGTGAGACCTGGACACTTAACAAAACAGCTGAGAAGCACATATATGCCTTTGAATGTAAATGCTATAGAAGAGTTCTCCAAATATCGTGGACACAAAAAAGAACAAATATATCTATACTACAAGAGCTTAATATTGAAGAAGGCTGGCTAGTAAAGAGGATTAAAGAGAGAAAACTTAAATATTTTGGCCACATTAAACGTCATGATAATTTAGAGAAGACCGTATTGGAAGGATACATAATGGGAAAAAGAAAAAGAGGAAGACCGAAACGAAGATGGCTGCAAGACATCGTTGATGATCTGGAAATGGATGCAGCAGCAGCAGGCCATCTTGCTCACAACCGAGAGGCCTACAGGAGTGCTGTTTGGGAGGCAAAGTTCCGCAAGGGACATGCAAAGGAATGAATGAATGAATTATCTCCTTAACAGTTTGGTGGATAGAATCTCTTAACATTGCCCATTGTTCATCTATACTATTTATCTTTGCTGTTGCATTGTATATATTTGTTATAATAACTCTGTATTGTTCTCGCAATTCTTGGTCATTTTAAAGAGTTCTGTATTCAGTTTGATGTTTCTCACTTTTATGCATGCTATTTCTATAGCTTTATTCTATTTTTTCCATAGAGTGGGTCGTGGTCACTATTGCAGTCAGCTTCTGGTATGGTCTTTGTTGTCAGTAATGCATTCCGGAATCTTTTGGTGATTAATACGTAGTCTATGTGATTAAAAGTCTTTTTGTCTGGGCTGCACCACGTTGCCAGTCTTCGGGGATGTTGTTTAAACCAGGTGTTTCCTACAACTATGCTATGTATTCTTGCCCATTCAATTAATTTACTACCTCTGTCATTTCTCTTCCCCATTCCATAGTTACCAACGATGTCTGAAGTTCTTCTTTTACCAACTTTGGCATTAAAATCTCCCATCACTATAGTAACTTCGTGTGACTTTGTGTGTTTTAGGGCTGTCTCTATATCATTATAAAATAGCTGTGCATCTTCTTCAGAACTTTCAGATGTTGGAGCGTACACTTGTATGATATTTATGTTTATTGGTCGTTCTTTCATTTGGGCTAGCAGGAATCGGTCCGAGATGTTCAAATATCCTACAACTGTCCTTGTAGTTTGTTCGTCAAATATTCCTACTCCTCGTTCATGTTTCTCACTTCCTGAATATATTATTGTACATTTATTAGAGTTATCTTCCCTGCATCTGTCCATCTAACTTCATTTATTCATTCATTTGCATGAAGTAAACATGATGATCATCGGAGGGACAATTTTCCAACATAAAAAAAACATCCATAAAGTGACTTGGAGGTCCCCAGATAAAACCACAGAAAACCAAATCGATCACATACTAATAAACAACAAGTGGAAACAGTCACTACAAGATGTGCGAGCAAGGAAAGGAGCAGATGTAGGAAGTGATCACAACATTCTGGTAGCAAAAATAAAACTAAAATTAAGGAAAGCCAAAATCGGAGAACACAGAAAGATACATTTTGATACAAGAAAACTGAAAGACCAGCAAACAATTAATGAATTCCCAATAGTACTTAAGAATCGCTTCAGTGTCCTACAAGACGAAGCAGAAATGTCCATACTAGAGTTCAGTAAAACTCTATAAGAAACAGCAAAAGAGGTGCTGGGATATCGGAAATGGAGAAAAGAGGAATGGATAAGCAAGACTACATGGGAAAAGATAGAGCAAAGAAAAGAAATGAAGAAAAAATTACTGAACACCAAATCACAAGGGCTAAAAGAACAAGTTTTAAGTAATTATGCACAAAAAAAGAGAAAGAAGTGAAGGAATCATGCCGTCAAGATAAACGTCAAAACTATGACAACTTAGCAAAAGCAGCAGAGAAAGCAGCATATGCAAATGACATGAAAACCATATACAAAATCACAAAGCAGATGACAGGTAACTTCAGCACAAGGTGTGAGAGTGCAATAAAGACACATAGGGGACAACTGGTCAGTGGAGAAAGAGAAAAAATTGAAAGATGGAGGGAACACTTTAACACCCTACTAAACAGAACACAAACAACACAAACAATAGACATAACTGTAGCAAAAACGGAACTAAACATCAATACAGGACCAATAACAATAAGTGTAGTAAAGGAAGCAATAAAGAAGCTAAAATTGGACAGGGCACCAGGTGAAGATGAATTGACTGCTGAGATGTTGAGAACAGAAGAAACAGAAACACCAAAACAACTCTGCCGGATACTACAACAAATTTGGGATCTAGAAAAAGCTACAGATGAGTGGAAAACTGGCCTCATAGTAAAACTACCAAAGAAGGGTGACCTCAGAGATTGCGGGAATTGGAGAGGCATTATCCTACTGCCACTCACCAGTAAAGTATTTTGCAGAATAATCATCAACAGAATTTACCAGCATTTGAGGGAAAACTTCGGAAAGAGCAGGCAGGATTTAGGAAAGGAAGATCATGCATAGACCACATATTTGTACTTAGACAAATATTAGAACAGGCAAATGAGTAGCATAGCACAATATATGCATTGTTCATAGATTTTGAGAAAGCCTTTGACAGTGTCAGCAGAGATGCATTGTGGAAAATCCTAAGATTTCATGGCCTCCCACATAAGATAGTTAATGTAATCAAACATACGAGGGTTTTCAGTGTAAAATGATCTGTGGATAACATATCTCTAGCAGCTTTAGGGTACAAACAGGAGTGAAGCAGGGATGTATACTATCACCAACATTATTTATCTTGGCAGTAGACTGGTTAATGAAGGAGGCAACATCAGACAAACGCAGAGGATTACAATGGACCCTCGACACAGTGCTGGAGGACCTTGACTGTGCGGACGACATTTGTCTACTATCAAGCAGCCACAAAGAAATGCAAGATAAAATAAACAAGCTAACTCAGAATCCAAACAAAATAGGACTAAAGATCAACGTAGGAAAGACAGTTAATGAAGCAAAATGTGAACAACAGAAATGTACTCAGAGTAGATAGCAACTTAGTGGAGGAAGTCAACGAATTTGTATACCTTGGCAGTAGAGTAGTAGAAAATGGAGACAGCACAGAGGACATCAGTAGCAGACTTACTAGAGTAAATCAGGCTTTTGCAGTGCTGCAGACTTTATGGAAATCTAAAAAACTAAACATGAGTATGAAAATCAGGATATTTAAGAGTAATGTTCTAAGTGTACTACTCTATGGAAGTGAATGCTGGAAAATCACCAAAGCCATAGAAAACAAGTTGAATTCTTTCCAGACTAAATGTTTACGAAGAATTAAAAAAAATATTTTGGCCAAACATCATAAGAAATAACAACTTGTTGGCAGAAATGCAGATGAAGCCACTGACAGCAATTATTGAGGAAAGACGCTGGCAATGGTTGGACATGTGCTCCGAATGACTGACAACTCACTACCAAAAATAGCACTAAGACGGACACCACAGGGGAACAGAAGTAAGGGTAGACCAAAAGAGACATGGAGAAGAACAACAGAAAGGATATTGAGCAATAGAGGGCTCACCTGGGCAGGAGGAAAAAAAGCCAAAGGACAGGCATTTGTGGAAAACCCTTGCGGAAGCCCCATGTGCCCTGGGCACTTAAGGTTCAGAGAGAGAGAGAGAGAGAAAGAGAGAGAGAGAGAAAGAGAGATTTTGAACTTGTTAGTTTTGCCACCAGCAGGTTGATGACGATCTGGCCTCACCTGTGATTGCCAGAGGCATTACATTAAAAAAAACCACACGACTATTCAACAAAAATATGAGATCATGTCCAGCTGAATTCAGGATAAAGAGTGATTTGAGCATCAGTAACATGACTTAGTTCTCATCTAAAGATATCAATAAATTTTGTGGAATTTTCATGCTTCAATAAAATTTGGATAATTTTATGTAAAATTCATTCTCCACCTCTTTCTCTCTGCCCCTGTCCATACCTCGAGCAACTTGCAAGTTGTATATCTGACTGGTTACAGATTTTAACAAGAAAGATTCAATCTAACAGGAGTTAGATTAGTAAAAAAGTAAAAAAGTAAAAAAAAGTAAAAAATAAAAAAACAACAGTGAGCAGAGATCTGAATATTTACCTGACATATAAAGAATTAGAATATTTGAAAACAACAGAACGAACCTCAGAACACTTCTTAATTTAGCTACAAAAACTATTTAAAATATAAATAAATATTTTTTATTTCACTTTCCAATATCTTACATCCTTCCCGTGCCGTTTAACGTCACATAGGGCCCGCATGGTAGTTCGCCAAGATGTCTTGTCTTCGGCGAGTTTTTCAATCTCATCAAGGGATGTTATGCCCACTGAATTGGCTACTTTCAAATATAATTACACGTAAATGTTGATCTTGTGTAACGAACAGTTTTGCACACTCATTTTCTATATCACTGCACTGAATGTAGTTGAACCATGGCTTATCGATGGCAAAGTAAAGAATTTAATCCATAAATTTCTCATTCTAACTGCATTTCAGAGTACTTTCCTCTTATATGTCTCTATATTGATGGCCGTGCATAAAAGTGCTCTGTTGCATGCCACAGGAAACAATTATCTAAGGTTAGATAACTTTGAAAACTGAATGATTCCATCGTTGGAAAATTGGATATCCCGTGGTCGTCACGCGTTAAGAGATGAGAGGGGAAACTAATGAGTCGTTTATAAAAGTGAACGCGAGCGAGTAAACATGAACATCATGAGTAACATTACCGGCGCTAATGAATAATTTCCTTTTAGCTGGAGCAACTTCCTGTATCTTCTTCTTCTAACACAACATCAGCAATAGCGACCATAACAACAGCAGCAATTACTGCTACCACGTCTTCTATTCTTCTACACTGCTGCTGCAACCACTTCCGCCATGTCTCAACGCGTAGGTGTTCTACAGCCCCTGTTCATGGTGAAACAGCCCAGGTGAACCACATTTGTGATTTGTGAAGTTCGGAACACCTTTCCGTTCTTGCGAACGCATTGTCAGAAGTTTGTGGATATTATCTGTTGCGAGATTCTAAAATGCTGGGACTTGAATCTTGAAGTGATTCTTGATTAAATTGGCACAATAAATAAACCTGGACTTCAGAACCACAAAAGTAATTTCGGCCATATCGAGAGGAGTACTAACACACCTGAAGCCATGTATTATAGAAAAAGTTGGTGGAAGGAGTAGAAAATATCACTACAACAGAAGAATGAACAGCATCACATAGACAATGTATTGACATGATGAACTTTTAAGGCAAGCTTGAGATTTAATGTAGTCAGTTTTCTCAGGCACTAGAGTATGTGATGATGATGATGATGATGATGACGATGATGATATTGCCAATTTTTTAAAATAGCTGTACACGCCAAAGACGTAGCCGTTCGAAAATAATCGGAATAAAACTTAAAACAGGAGTGTGCCTCCAGGTACAAGGAAGGAGGACAGGCTGTTATTTTTTCTATTATCATTAACGAGACATTTCCGTCTTTTTATCATGCCGGTGGGTCAACCTGACCAGTCATTTCTGCTTCCTCTAAGTTTTTAAAAATACATTTTAACACCGAATATTATGTTCTCTAATTGCTGTTTCCTGTGACAAACAGGACTGTATGATGATTAGTTAACTTACAAATATGCTGCAGCAATACTTTCAATATATCTTGTTTATTTGTTTGTTTCTTTTTGACAGTGCCATAAAATCACATGCAACATTTATGAAATAGCAACAATTGCAACAAATGTACATATGCACCACCGAACATTTTTCATATAAAATAATGAATAGCTTCAATGAATGAACAGATCACAAAATGGAATATTGTGATGAAATATTTCAAAACTTGAACAAGAATGCTTTTTTTCTTTATTTTTTTCTCTTTATTTGTTGAACAAATCATAATCTTGAGTAAATCATAGTCTTGAATAAACCATAGTCTTGAATAAACCATAGTCTTGAATAAACCATAGTCTTGGAATCGATTGAAAACACTGGCACCGCCTTCAAAGTCCAACTAAAAGGGCATGTATGAACAAATTATCTTATATTCTTCCCGTGCTGTTAAATGTCTCATAGTGCTCGCAAGGTAGTTCGACAAGTTTTCCTGTTTTCGGCGAGCTCTTAAACCTCATCAAGGGACTTTATGCCTACTAATTTGGCCTCTCTTAACAATGTCCTCTTTAGAGTTTCACGTGGTCGACCTCTTTTTCTTCGGCCTCTTGTGTTCCACTTGATATCTTATTTTGGGATTCTCTGATTGCTTCTTCTCATTACGTGACCGATATATGTCAATCTCCTTTTCCTGATCATCCACGAGACTGGTTGTTGTTCGCTCATTTGCCTTATCCTTGCGTTAGTCTTGAATTCGTTCCACTTGATGCCGAGTATTTTCCTCAGGCATTTGTTTTAAAAAAAAGAGTATAATTTGTTGTTTTTTTCTTTAGTTGTTTTCCAGCTTTCTCGTGCATAAATGAGAGTCTTATATCTTATATCTTATATCCTTCCCGTGCCGTTAGACGTCACATAGGGCTCGCAAAGTAGTTCGCCAATTTTTCCTGTCTTCGGCGAGTCTTTCAACCTCATCAAAGGATTTTATGCCTGTTAACTTGGCCTCTCTTAATAATGTTCTCTTCAGAGTTTCACGCGGTCTGCCCCTTTTTCTTCGGCCTGTTGTGTTCCACTTGATAGCTTGTTTTGGGATTCTCTGCTCATTTCTTCTCATCAAGTGGCCAACATATGTCCATCTCCTTTTCCTGATCACCCGTGAGACTGGTTGTTGTTCAGTCATCTGTCTTATCTCTGCATTGTTCTTGAATTCATTCCACTTGATGCCGAGTATTTTCCTTAGGCATTTGTTTTCAAAAGAGTCTAATTTCTTTTCTATTTCTTTAGTTGTTTTCCAGCTTTCGCATGCATAAATGAGGGTGGATATTACATTTGAATTGAATAGTCTTAACTTGGTTTTTGTGCTTATAACTTTTGAATTCCATATGTTCTCAAGATTCTTGAAGATTGATGCTGCTTTTGCAATTCTGATCCTAACTTCCTTTCTAGTGTCACCATCCTGGTATATGTAGCTGCCAAGGTATGCAAATTGATTGACTTATTCAATATCTGTCCCTTCTATGTGTATTTTTCCATTTTGATTGATGGGAATTTTCATTATTTTTGTTTTGTCCTTGTTAATTTCAAGTCCTATTTTGCTAGCCAGTGAAGATAGGCTATCTGTTTTTTCTTGCATGGAATTCACATTATTACTGATAAGAGTTATGTCATCAGCAAAATCAAGATCTTCTAGTTGGGTCCCATGTACCCAGTCAATACCTGTGTTACCTGTGCAGCATTTTTTCATTATGAAGTCTATTGTAATCCCAAAAAGTAAAGGAGACAGTATACATCCTTGTTTCACGCCTGTTTCAATCTGGAACCATTCACTCATCCCTTCTTCTGTCTTGACTGCACAACCATATCCATTGTATAAGTCCTTAATGATGTTGACAATTTTAGATGGTATTCCATATAGACATAAAATTCTCCATAATGAATCTCTGTGTATGCTATCAAATGCCTTCTTAAAATCTATGAAATTCAGTATTAATGGTTTCTGCTTTTCAATATGTTCTTCAAGTATTATTCTGAGAGTAAAGATCTGGTCGAGACAGCTTCTCCCTTTTCGAAATCCTGCTTGTTCTTCTCTCATTGCAGTATCCACTATATCTTTGAGTCTATTCAAAATGACCTTGCAAAATACGTTTGACACAACTGATATTAAGGTTACTCCTCTCCAGTTGTTACAGTCACTAAGGTTGCCCTTTTTTGGTATTTTCACAATGATTCCCTTCTTCCAATTAGAAGGGACCTTTTCTTCTTTCCAAATCTTGTTAAACATTCTCTGTAGTTGTCTCATGTTGTCACTATTGATAGCTTTTAGCATCTCGGCTGTTATTTCATCTTCACCTGCAGCTTTGTTGTTAGCCATTAAATTCACTGCTGTTTCAATTTCATGCAATTCAATTTCATCTAGATTGACATTTAGTTGTGGGGCTGGTAAGTCAGTTTCAAGGTTTAACAATTCTTTTGGGTGTGGTCGATTGAGTATTTCTTGGAAGTGTTCAGCCCATCTTTGCTTTTGGTCTTTATTTGATGTTAATAGTGTTCCAGTTTTGCTAAGTATTGGTCTTTCTTTAGATGTAATAGTACCTGTTAGCCTCGTTTGTATGTTATATAAAGTTTTGCTGTCTCCTGTTTTTGCTGCTTTTTCTGCCTCTTTCGCCATATTGTCTATGTATTCTCTTTTATCCCTTCTAGCTGAACTTTTTACTTTCTTGTCTATGTCTTTGTATTTTGCTTTTGCCGAATCTCTTTCATCATCTGCTTTTGCATTCAACATGTTTAATTTGACTGCTCGTCTTTCATGTATATACTTCCATGTTTTATCTGATATCCATGCTTTTCTATTTGGTTTTTCCAATCCAGCGCTTACTTTTGCTGCTGTGATTATGGCTGTGCTGTAAGAATTCCATAACTCATCTATACCTATCTCCTCAACTTCACTGGGTGTTTTGGAATGATTGGCAAGTTCCTGATTGAAATTAATGTTAGTATTTTCTTCTTGTAGGCTGTGGATGTTTATCTTTCTGTGTACTGATTTCTTGTGTTGACTTTTCAATTTTAGTTTTATTTTCCCTATGCACAGGTTGTGATCACTGTTGACATCTGCACCCCTATAAGCCCTTACATCCATGAGAGATGTTCTGTATTGCTTTCTAATACAAAAATGGTCTATCTGGTTTCTAGTTCTATCATCTGGAGATATCCATGTTGTTTTATGTATCTCTTTGTGTGGGAATATTGTGCCTCCAATGACCATGCCCTCTGTTAAACATATTTCAATTAATCTTTCTCCATTCTGATTAACCATGTCAATTCCTTCTTTCCCCATCACTTTTTCAACGTCGGTATTATCCTTCCCTACCTTAGCATTGAAGTCCCCCATAGCAATTAGGATGTCGTGTTTAGGGACTTTGTTGATGATTTGTTGTAGTTGGTGATAAAAGTCGTCTTTCACATCATCATCTGCATCATTCGTGGGTGCATAACACTGTATTATTGTCATTCTTCCGTGTCGTAGGTTGTATCGTGCTCTTATTATACGACTGTTCACCGGTTCCCATTCTACAAGGCTCTTTGCAGCTACATTTGACATAATAATGCCCACTCCGTCTCGGAATTTATTGTCATTTCTACCTGAATGTATAATTAACTTACCGTTTTCCGCCGATCTTTTACCTGCTTCTGGCCATCGCATTTCGCTGATGCCCAGTATGTCTAGATGGTATCTCTTCATTTCTTTGATGACCTGGTTAGTTCTTGTTGGTGCTGCCATCGTTCTCACATTCCAGAATCCAACCCTTGTCACATGTTTGGGGTCGACGAATGAGCTCTTCGGAGTTGGCATCCCTGATGCTCGGTTGGTTTCTCTGCGAGTTTCCATAACGATATCTTTTTTTCCTATCTCTAGATAGGTCTCAGGATAAGGTTGTTAGCCTTATGCCCAACTCCCGGTACATGATATGTAACAGATCAAGCGGAATTCCGCTGATTTCTGCATGCCGGCGAGAGCGTTTTAAAAACGACCGCCATCTTGCACGTCACGCCGGAAATGAGAGTGCACATTACATTTGAATTGAATAGTCTTAACTTGGTTTTTGGAAACAAATTAAGAACACATGAATTCCTTCAGTAGATGTAATATTTGCCCATGTTTTACTTCACTGGGTACAGGAGAATGAAAACAACAAATAATTTTTATTATTTAAACATTTTTCTATCATTCATTCATTCATTTGCATGTCCCTTGCGGAACTTTGCTTCCCTAACAGCACTCCTGTAGGCCTCTTGGTTGTGAGCAAGATGGCCTGCTGGTGATGCATCCATTTGCAGATCATCAACGATGCTTTGCAAGCCATCTTCACCTTGGTCTTCATATCTTTCTTTTTCCTATTATGTACACTTCCAGGACGGTCTTTTCTAGATTATCATGACGTTTAATATGTCCAAAATATTTAAGTTTTCTCTTTTTAATCCTCTTTACTAGCCAGTGTTCTATACCATCTTAAAATCCATAGTCTTGTAATGAGTTGTTCTACTCCACTTTTCAATTAATTAAACAAAAATTATGAAATAATTTTTTGATTGAAAAGATTTGTTTTAAGAGTTTTTTTAATTTTGCTGAATTTTAAATTTCTCATTTAATGAACCAACACAGTTTCACGTCCTGATATATGCTAGAGTGTAAGATATGCCATGGAGAGTTGACAGGTAAACGTCTGGAAAGGCCAATTCAAATGAGGTCGGTGTTTTCCCACATGAAGTTATGGTTAGTTTCATTAAGTTCATGGATATTTTTACTCTCATACTGAGATACTCAACATTACTCTAGCTGATATTCTGGTAGATCTTACCATAGATACAGAAGAAAACAAAAAGAGACACTAGCAACATTTTTATTACAGTAACACAATATTTGTCACCTGATAACTTTATCGTCATCTTCTGTTTTCGTTCAGCTGTGGTTTCAGAAGTAAACAGTAATCAATTGTAAAAAAAAATAATGTAAGCAACAATCTATGGTTTAATTAATATAAACAATAGTCTATGATGTTGACTCGTCTGAGTTCTCCTGATCTTTTTCCATGCCATTGTAGCATCCAGTCTTTTGTTCCCAAGTAATTCAGTATCTGTGACAACCATTATTTTCACTATAAAGCCTATCTTATCTTATTTGTTTGCGTTCCTTTAACCCTTATGCACACTGCTTGTACTTAAACACTGAACCATCTAAGTAGATCACAGCATCCCTGTAGGTCCGACGAATGGAGGGTGGTTGGGGGGTGATCCGGGCCTCATATGGAGGGAGTCCGGCGGCCCTGAATGATGGTAACTGACACTTAACGTAAGAAACGTTATTTAATAATCATGACAAAATTTAACTGTATAGAACAATGAAATAATAATTACGTACACACAACATAGCGTATAAGTAATAGATGAGAGTCAAAAGGGCGCCCGATAGTAACTGACACTGGGGGCCCGACTTGGCTTTGTATGACTTTACATCCTCGTGGCTGAAGTTTTTACATATCATAGATTAACAATTTTCTAAGACACCAAATGCATTTCTCATAGGAGATCGGGCTTGGGACTGGCAACGGTGGAGGAAGTGAGTAGTAAAAATTCTCAGTTTTCAATGAGATGTTGTATCAGACATTATTTCTTGTGACTGATGTTCACTTACAAGCTATTTCTTGTGACTGATGTTCACTTACAAGCTATTTCTTGTGACTGATGTTCACTTACAAGCTATTTCTTGTGACTGATGTTCACTTACAAGCTATTTCTTGTGACTGATGTTCACATACAAGCAATTCCCAGTAATACTATCACTGCACATGGAAAAGCAAATCTGGTAACAAGACAATCCTTGCCTGATACAATCCTTCTCATATATTAAACAGAATGTCATAATCGTTTCACATATCGTATATGACAATGCATGAAACAGAGGTTTAGTAATTTTTTACAAGTAAATTCATAGTTTTTTCTCATTTTTCGTGTGCTTCTGAAAAACTCAATGCAAAAAAGGAGAGTGAGACTAAGAGAAACATACGAATGTCTTGACGGGGTGGCAGGGGAGGGAAGGCAGCAAAGTTCATTGAAAACATCAGAGAACGAGCTGTTGGAGATGCATGGTCACCGATGTGAGACATAATTAACTAATCAATAGTTACAAGTATGTAATTTGAATCTTGAAAATTAATAATGACAGTGAAAAAAAATCTAAATCTGAGTGTTTTTGGCTCAGAATGAGCTCACTTCACAATTTTAATGCTGGTAATACAGGAACACATCAACAAATGTCAAGTTCTTTCACACTCTCAACATTCTTCCGGAATTTCTAAAAGGTCTCTCTCTCTCTCTCACTCTCTCTCTCTCTGAACCTAAAGCACCCAAAGCACATAGGGCTTCCGCAAGGGTTTTCCCACAAAGGCCTGTTCTTCGCCTTTTTTCCCGCTCTTGCCCAGGTGAGCCTTCATTGTTCAACATCCTCTCTGTTGTTCTTCTCCATGTTTCCTTAACTGTACTCCTGTTCCCCTGTGGTATCCATCTCATCACTATTTTTGGTAGTGAAAATCATCCGAAGCACATGTCCCAACCATGGCCAATGTCTTTCCTCAATAATCGCTGTCAGTCTAAATGGATTACCAAGAGATGTTGTCAAACAAATCTCTGTATATCTTTAAACAGTCATCTCAAACAGTCATTCCAACTGATACATCAATTTTCATTTTCCTCTAGTCTCCTGTGTAGTAAGGTTCTAAAGTTAAATCGACAGCAACGCAATTTATTGAACATTAGCCAGTTGATTCTTTTACCATTGCCGTCGCCCGCTGTTTTCTCATCCGTAAAAAAAGAATATTCGGATCACTGTTTTGAGAATTTCTAGCGTAAACAGAAAATACCTGCCTGCAATGCGAGACATATCGGATTACACCTGGCATACGGCTGGCAGCTGACAAAGAGAAAATAAGATACCATAGGACACTTATTCACACGAGTACAGAACTCGCTCCGAGTTATAAAAAAATCGTTTGAAAGCTTCCTTTAACTTATGATTAGACCTAGCGTGTACAAAGAAAGAGTAATTTATGTATGAATTTCTTTTCAAAAAGGCTGAAACATCTACATCAGAATGTAGATGAAAACATTTTATACATTATCTCACAAATACTTTCATCAATCATTTTACTTTGCATTATATTTTGTTTACATTTAGTGTTGAGGAAATGACAGATGAAAATATATGTGGGTTAAATTGATTTTCATCAATCAAGTCATCTCCCACGAGATAAAGTGATTGAGTATATTGACCCTCTTTTCGCATAACGTGTGGAAGGAAGCTTTGTCACCTAACAAAGCCGTTGTCATAGTTACCAGACAGCAATAATTTACAAAAGGCCAGGAGCCAGTTTTATCTGCAGCGCTGGGGCGAGTTCAGCTTACGAGTATATCAATGATAAGAGCCCGAGCATGAGCTACAGATAAGGATAAAAACACTTTTAAAAACAAGGACCACAATAATGATGATGTAGTACATCAGACAGAAAAATAGAATTGTCAAGATCACATAATACTATCTTTTGATACTGTTATCTCAGTCTATACTGCCGTTATTATGTGGTTAGCAATGGAGATGCGTTATAAAACAAGACATTGTGAAGTGTGATATGAAAGCAAGGTATATCGCACACACATACACACACAAGTATGAGTCTTGTTGTTTTTCCTCGTTTACTCGCTGTAAACAATAAGGAGGTACAGTAGTCATGATCATAACTTTGTGTGACAAACTGTTTCTTATTTACCTTGTCTGGAGCGTAATCCAGCCTGCCATGCTGTGGAAAGGGATATTCTTCGCCTTCGGGGCCTGTTTCTCATCGACTGCAGTACCGGGTATCAATTTCCACAGCTCTGTTACAAAATATCGCTTTATTTCTGTTCGCTGTGTTTCATCTGACTTATCTAGACTCATTCAAAAAAACAATTTCTACCCCTTGTTTAATGTTTTAAAATGGCTGTAATGGTTTCAGTGAGAATTTTGACTGATGCTCCTTCGGATCATCTGTTCTCTCTGTTGTAATATTTTCCCCTTTTTTTAAAATTAGAAATCTGTTAACTCCAAGTCATTTAGCTGAGTAGCTGTGAAGTCTACAGAGAAGGCCAATGATTTCTTCAAGCCAGTAAAAACGATGTTTGATATAGAAGAACTGAAAATTGGAATTTTGGTATGAATACAAAACAGTCCAGTCTTGATTCTGTGGCTTTATATCCGGTTTTGATTATATATTTCTGGGACTCAGAGATTGTATATGATATAAATACTGGCCTATTTATGTGGCGCCTTGTGTGTCTCACAACACTAAGCTTGTGGCTCTGAACATCACTGGAGATTTACGAATGAACTGTCTTCCATTTATCCACGCTTTCTCCTTTCTGAAAGCAAGTCAAATGTGAAATTACCCTTGAATTTCCTATATTTCCTCTGAATTATAAAGCGAACTAATATTTTATTTTCCCTGGACGAATATAGATTTTGCGTATTGAAACAAAGTGTTTCGGTGTTCAGTTCATTTCTTTGTCACACTTTTTTCTCGATTGTAGGATATTGAAAACAGTTCTTTTGTATAGTGTAAGCATTCAGAAACTTTTCGATGATTTATATCAGAAACAATCCTTATAATCCATACATGACTTCTGTCTACGACCTGAAAGAGCTGTCAAGAACAGTGATGCAAAGAGGCAACATGAATATGTTCAATATTTCACAAATGAACACTCTTATCGGCTCTTTATGCTTTTGTCTGGAACATGGATTCTATCTCTCAAATTTATATTTTTACTTCATTTTATGATACATTGACCAAGAAAGTAGCTAAAGAGAAAACAAAGGAAACAACATTACAAGCATCCCTGAGAAGAAGCTAAGTGAGAAAGCAAAAGGAACACAACACAAAGATCTCTGAAATTATGCCAAAAGGATGAATACCGATTGTGACGGAAAATAATCAAGAATAAATGAGGAGGAAATTCTAAACATGAAAATCATGAAAAATTGAAGAGACGAATTTCAGAAAAAGGATGTTTTTGGTAATTCATTTTATGCATGATTCGTCTTCTTTTTCTTCTTCTTTTTTTCCTTCTTCTTCTTCTTCTTCATGGAACTGCGAACTGACGTTCTCTTCAGCTGCAGCCGATGTGATGGAGATGTTGAGGGACAACATCGCGTCGGCTCTGGAGTCGGTTATGACGGCTATTATTTTTCAGTCCATAAGTGCAGTTAAAAAGTAGAGGATATGCAATACTTCTTTAGCAGACTCCACCACCATGAGGACGCTCCGTTAGCCAGGGTAGACCTGTTACTGGTAGTACCAACGGGTAGGTGTGATGGAGTCTTGGTCAGCTATGCTTCGTCGCTGTTTGCCAACATGGACAGCGTCTTCAGTCCCATACATATATACAACTTTGGATTTAGTCAGCAGCATGAAAAAGCTATTAGAACATACATCTGCATCATTAGTTGAACATATTTTTCATAAAAAAATATATTTCATATTGTTGCATTTACTTTTTCCATTGATGTACCTCCTGCAATTTGTTGATGCTAAGTGATCCTGTGAGAATGCTATAGTGTTCTGTCTATTACCTTGAAAAAGCACGCACCTTCATAACCATCTTGTGTCATCTTTCAAAGATCAACTATTTCTCACCACTTCTCACGGTCTTTAGCCAGCATTTGATTGATGCTACAGCTGTGCTTTATAGTGTTCTTCTCAGTTTATGCATTTTATTCACGATATCGTTCCAGGTCGTCCTCTGTACCATCACGTGTCTATCGCGAGGGTGTTTTAAAAATGATATTATTTTTTGATGTACACGAATATTCAATTTTCACCGTCATTTTTGCTATAATTATGATTATGATATTATCTCTGTGTTTTTCTTATTTATACTTGTAATGCTCTCTATTACAATTTTTCCCCTTCAATATCTTCATTAACGCTTTTAAAAAAAATTTTTCTGCCACAGGAAGTAAAAAACAGACCAGGATAGAAGAAAGGAGCGTGAGTTAACAATTATCTGTCTCATTAGAGAGCTTTTTATTGTGGTAAAATAGTTTCTACCGAGTGCATTCACAACAAACACAGGCCAGGCTTCACGATCTATAGTTATGTTTTATTTTTAATACACTCAAAGCTCATAAGATACCAGTTCCACAAAACAACAGAGTAGAACTTCTCATGGTTAGCGAATGTTAATCAAACTGACCTAACGGGAGACATTTTCACTTACCCACAATGTGCTTAAAACAGCCTTTCTTGGGAAGTCAAGAAATTTATCTGAACTTCATTTACCCAGAATTTTAATGTTTCATAAATTACAGAAGAGATAATTTACCTCCAGTTCCTTCATTCGTTACAAAATGCCTAATCACAAATATCAGTAAAACCTTGGCTTCTTTTATAACAAGTATCTGCTGGATTTTTTGCCTGCCTCTCCTCTACGATCATTGAACTAGCCAGTTGATTCACTCTTTCATTTCCTTTAAATCATGTCTAGTCTGGTAGAGGTTCTGGAATCGGCATGATCTAACAGTTTTAATACTGAAGAGAACTAGAAGATTTGGAGAACTGGAAAAAAGCATTATATGGATACATCACAAGTTTGGAGAACTGGAAAGAACGTTGAAATGGGTACATGAGATCTTTGGAGAACTAAAAGAACTTTGATATGGGTACATTAGACGTTCGGAGAACTAGGAAAAAACATGTGGACACACAATAAGTTAAAGAAGACGAAAACACGCTAATAAAGAGAATCAAAGAGTTTGCTAAACTGACAAAATGACAAAACAAATGATAGAAAAAATAACGGGGAAACAACATAAAAGCGTTGAATAAACATAAAAAGCAGTTTGATTTGGCTCGTGTCGTCAGAACAACGCAACGGGATATACGTTTTGAGTGACTAGTGCTCACTCTATCGATCTTCCAACGCACAGAAAGTCATGAAGGCCTCACTCATGTGGTGCATTACAAAAACAATGAATTAGCAAAATGTCTGCCTCTCGTGACCTGTCGATCCAAAGACGTAACCGAATAATTTGAATTAAAGCACAAAGAGGCCCATTTTAGCTAGGATTGCAGAAGTGACGATGCTTGTAATGAAGCTAACGATTATTATAATTTATATGACGTGTAAGATCGTATTGTTTTACTGTTTCATAAGTAATTAATAGACTGATAACACCCGCACATATTATTAAAATCAAATCGAAGGCAACATTTCCATAGAAAGACAGCTAGAAATCCACCCCCCCCCCCCTAAAGCAAGTACATATATATATACACACACAAACAAACGCATACAGTGTGTGTTATTAATTTGTATTATTTCGGAGAAAATTTGCACGACAGATATAGGTTAGTTTTTTTTCCAGACTTTGTAGAAAAGCCATTCAGTGTTGCAGTGCCAGTTTAATGTTACCGCAGAAGTCTCATTTGCAAGAACCCTGAAACTGAATGCAGCCCGGCCATTACCCCCAGAGTAACCATTATTAGGTCTTAAATAGATTGAATTTCAAGCAAACCTATGGTTAGACCTAATTTCCAGCTAAGCTTTGGTTAGACCTAATTTCCTGCAGAAACTATGGTTAGAGCTAATCTACTGCTAAAACTATTGTTAGATAGAATTTCCCGCTAAAACTATGCTTAGAATTTCCGGCTAATACTATCCTTAGATAGATTTTCGTGCTAAATTACGATTTGACCGACTTTACTGCTAAAACTATTGTTAGATAGAATTTCCCGCTAAAACTATGCTTAGAATTTCCGGCTAATACTATCCTTAGATAGATTTTCGTGCTAAATTACGATTTGACCGACTTTACTGCTAAAACTATGGTTGGACAGAGTTTCCTGCTAAAACTATGGTTGGACAGAGTTTCCTGCTAAAACTATGGTTGGACAGAGTTTCCTGCTAAAACTATGGTTGGACAGAGTTTCCGGTAAAACTATGGTTCACTTAATGTCAACCCTGGATTTCAAGATGGACATTGGAGCAAGGAGCTGGGGGGGGGGGGGGAATAACTCTCAGTTCCTGGTATAGAAAGTAACCAAATCGCACATTCTGTGGTGTGAAAAAAGAACAACTACTCTGTAATATTTAAATTAAGGGTTGACTGTGGGTTTATCGCTTGCATCCACAGAGGGAACTTATCCTTCCCGTGCCGTGCTACACTCCAAGTAAATCTACACACAAATACAGAAGGCAGAAACAATTTACGAAATTTAGGCAGAGAAACAGGTAAAGGTATGAGTTGTGAACAATCGTCTTTGCATACAATCAAACCATAAGTGCTCTGCTGACTAGTGTCGCCATCAGCACGAACTCCGTGGCTACTGGCTCCATTCCTCTTCCTTGCCAGAGAGTTAACCCAGGTACCCATTGAGGCTAGGTGAACCTGGGAGTTTCCTGCGAGCCACGGTCTGACCGCCGCTGTCAGTCATTTACATGTCCCTTGAGGAACTTTGCCTCCCTAACAGCTCTCCTGTGGGACTCTCAGTTGTAAGCAAGATGCCCTGCTGCTGATGCACCCATCTGCAGATTATCAACGATGTCTTGCAGCCATTTTCGCCTTGGTCTTCCTCTCTTTTTTTCCCATTATGTGCCCGTACAAGATGGTCTTTAAATTATCATGAAGTTTAACATGTCCAAAATATTTAAGTTTTATCTCTTTAATCCTCTTTACTAGCCATCCTTCTTTAATCTTAAGCTCTTGTAGTATTGATATATTTGTTCTTTTTGTGTCCGTGATATTTGAAGAACTCTTCTGTAGCATTTACATTTAAAGGCATGTATATGTTATCTTGGATCACTACTAACTAATAATGGAGATACAATGAGGGAAATTAAAAGGAGGACATCTATTGCTCTTCAGAAAGTAAAACAAATAAAGCATCTGTGGAGAGGAGCAGACAGAACCACAAAAATAAGATTTTTAAGGGCATGCATCTTTCCTATCGCAACATATGCCTGTTAGATCTCGACACTTAACAAAACAGCTGAGAAGCACATAAATGCCTTTGAATGTAAATGCTATAGAAGAGTTCTCCAAATATCGTGGACACAAAAAAGAACAAATATATCTATACTACAAGATCTTAATATTGAAGAAGGCTGGCTAGTAAAGAGGATTAAAGAGAGAAAACTTAAATATTTTGGCCACATTAAACGTCATGATAATTTAGAGAAGACCGTATTGGAAGGATACATAATGGGAAAAAGAAAAAGAGGAAGACCGAAACGAAGATGGCTGCAAGACATCGTTGATGATCTGGAAATGGATGCAGCAGCAGCAGGCCATCTTGCTCACAACCGAGAGGCCTACAGGAGTGCTGTTTGGGAGGCAAAGTTCCGCAAGGGACATGCAAAGGAATGAATGAATATGTTTCTCAGCTGTTATGTTAAGTGTCGAGATCTAACAGGCATATGTTGCGATGGGAAAGATGCATGCCCTTAAAAATCTTATTTTTGTAGTTATGTGTATTCTTCTCCACAGATTTTTTAGCTGTTTTACTTTCTGAAGAGCGATACATATCCTCCTTTTAATTTCCCTCATTGTATCTTCAATGTAGTGGGTGGAAATCGAAACTAGAGTGCCTAATCCAATGCACTAGCGCGACTCCCTATTTTATTAGACAGACAAACAGAAAACAGACTAATCAGTGAAATAATTTCCAAGTACGTTGACAGAAAACAGAAAGATGTAAGTTAGTTTCCAAACAAACAAAAAATGCTGCAGGAAAAAAAAATGCTAGAACTAAATAATTTCTAGACACAGGCAACTGGGAGAGACAACCAGGCCACAATCAAATTCTTGTGTTTCATATCAGAATATCATTCGAGCCTGCATCTTGACAAGGCAGCTCAATAACAACATCAGGCGGACCAAGGCAAATTATTTTACTACGAACACCAGCCACCAAGCAACTCCGCCTTTCTGGTTTTATGTTTTCATTGATTTTCTCGTTAACAGTCAGCTTCGCAAATCTTGTAATTGCTCTTGTCAAGTGTGATAAGCTACCATTGATACGGATTCTGTTTTTATAAAAAGTAGCTTGTCACACCTGACGGATGTTTAATTTATTCTTATATTGCGCACATATTTAGTTCTGTGGACTAATCTTTCCCTGATGTCTGATTCAGTTTTTCGTTTACTGCTTCCCAGTTCAACATAAGCATGGTCTTTGGGTGTGGGCTGATGATGGAATGTCTTTTGCATAATGAAATTGGCTGAGAACAAATGTGTAGTGGACCAAACGAGGAACCCGTACTGTCTTGTGGATTAGTCTTTTCAGACAAAGGCTAGGAGAGAAAACTGCACAAACGTATTAGAGGCAAAGGGAAACCACAGCAATTTCAGTCATAATAAAATCATACTTCACCGATTTATAAACATCAGGTCTTCTTCTTCTTCTTCTTCTTCGTTCACTTCTACCACCAAAAACCGCACTGTGAACCTACTGAATTCACACATGTGGTCCTCGTTAGGTCCGGTGGTCCCCTGTGTGGTCCAAAATAGACCACATGAGTTCCACGAAGGACCACAAGGGGTTCAGAGTATCACAGTGCTTTAGCCTGTATTCTTGGTGGGTCTCGGAAGCGGGATTGCGTGACACCGTGGTTTTCATTGCACCAGTTTGGTCTAGGGTTGGACTTTCTCACCGGAAGACCTCGACGTGTTTGGGATATCAGTGCATCCCCGCTGGGTGAGAGGCGTTAGCCCACCCAGGACAGAGTTGGACTTTCTCACCGGAAAACCTCGACGTGTTATGAGATACCCGTGTATCACCGCCGGGTGAGAGGTGGTTGCCCATCCAGTCCAGGGTTGGACTTTCTCACCGGAAAACCTCAGCGTGATTAGGATACGCAGACATCCCCGCCGGGTGAGAGGTGGTTGCCTATCTAGACTTCCCTGGTCCAGTGTCTCCGACTTCAGCATTTTGCGGTCGTGGCCGCTACCCTTCCTAGTTGTGACCAGGATGGAGCTTTTGTCCAGGAGGACGAATCCTCGCCACTAGTGACTTCTACCCCTGGATTGAGCCGGTTTAGGCATTTCCCAGTATGGGCATGTTTGGGACGGGACCGACCTCTAGGGCAGAGGTACTGTGACATTCATAGCCTTCAAGATTCACCCCTGGTATGAGCCGGTTTAGGCAAAATTCACCAGTATGGGTGTTTATCAGGCGTTACCGACCTCTAGAGCGGAGGTGGCATGACATGTCTAGCCATCGAGTTCCACCCCTGGTGTGTGCCGGTTTAGGCATATTTCACCAGTGTAGGTGTATTTCGGACGTAGGCGGCCTCTAGAGCAGAGGTGCCGTGGTATAGCTCTCGTAGCGATACTACTGGACATACCAGGTTAAACTTCACTTTCCACCACCTTTTCCCATCGGCGCCGCACAGCAACCTTTATTTCCGCATTTACTTCCTTAACCGGGAGGAGCTTCACTCCACGCGCGGCATTTGAAAAGTCAAGCCAGCAGTGACTTAACCTCTGGGACAAACCGGTTCATGCATTTCACACGATATGACTGCACTCAGGACGTGGCCGACCTCCAGACCAGAGGTGCCGTGATTTGACTGTTTGCTTCGCTTTATTCTTTCAACCACCTTTTCCGCAGTGATGCTGCGCGGCAACCTCATTTGCAAATTTCTTCATTGGCCGGGAAGAGCACCGCTCCACGCACGGCAGCTGAAGATCTCGCCAACAGCGGCAGATGAGCTACCAAACGTGACACTCATCTACCCTAAGTAACTGGTTTTCAGGCGCCAGATATTCGCCCTCGCCCCTTCTCCTGTCAGTTTAAACAGTTCTGCCACGGGAAGGCCAGGAGCTGGACTTGACTGCCAGAGGCTGTTTGTGGCGCGTTTGCAGTCCTTAGAACCATAAACATCAGGTAAACGTAATGGGAGAAGGACTCAGTGACCTACAAAATCCATCACTGAAAGCGAATATTGCGGGTCCAGAACCCACAAGAATTGTTTTTTCTAAATATTTTTGTGTGCATATTGTACACAGCACAAACTTTTCATAACTGCAGTATGTATGTATGTATGTATGTATGTATGTATGTATGTATGTATGTATGTATGTATGTATGTGTGTGTGTAATGTATGTATATATGTATGCTTTTTATATACTGAAGTACCAAGTATATGAAAGTTTCTTTTGGAATTGAAAAGGGAAGGGGCGAATTGTATGTGCAGTGCTGACGGAATTAACGGGTAAAGGGAGGAGAATATGTCACTTGATTCCAAATTTGTATTGTGTTAGGAGCAGAGGGTGTGTTTCTTTAGAGGTGAAAGAAAACAAACTATACATATTTTCTCTGGTGGCAGTTGGGGGTAATGGGAAGGGGAGCGAATGATAATAAACGTTTTTAGGAAGATACCACTAAAATTTTTAGTGGGGGGGGGGGAGAGATAACACTGACGTTTTTAGTGAGGAGGGGAAAGAAGATAACGCTGAAGTTTTAGTGGTGGGGAGAAGATAACACTGACGTTTTTAGTGCCTGGGAGAAGATAACACTGATGTTTCAGTGGTGGGGAAAAATACTACTGAAGTTTTTAGTAGTGGGGAGAAGATAACACTGAAGTATTTAGTGATCGGGAGAAGATAATACTGAATTTTTAGTGGTTAGGAGAAGAAACACTGAAGTTTTCAGTTTTGGGGAAAAGAGAACACTGAAGTTTTTGGTGATGGGAAGAAGATAACGCTGAAGTTTTTAGTGGTGGGGAGAAGATAACGCTGAAGATTTTAGTGGTGATGAGAATATAACACGTTTTTAATGTTGGGGAGAAGATAACGCTGAAGTTTTAGTGGTGGGGAGAATATAACACTGACGCTTTAGTGGTGAGGTGAAGATAACACTGAAGTTTTTAGTGGTGGGGAGAAGATAACACTGATGTTTCAGTGGTGGGGAGAAGATAATAGTGACGTTTTTAGTGGTGGGAAGAAGATAACATCGATGTTTTTAAGGCGAGGAGAAGATAACACTGAAGTTTTTAGTGGTGGGGAGAAGATAACACTGAACTATTTCGTGGTTAGGAGAAGATAATACTGAAGTTTTTAGTGGTGGGGAGAAGATAACACTGAAGTTTTTAGTGTTGGGGGAAGGATAACAATGAATTATTTAGTGGTGGGGAGAATATAACAGTGAAGTTTTTAGTCGTGGGGATAATATAACCCTGAAGTTTTAGTGATTGGGAAAAGATAACACTAAAGTTTTTAGTGGTGGGGGAAGGATAACAATGAATTATTTAGTGGTGGGGAGAATATAACAGTGAAGTTTTTAGTCGTGGGGATAATATAACCCTGAAGTTTTAGTGATTGGGAAAAGATAACACTGACGTTTTTAGTGCCGGGGAAACGATAGCACTGATGTTTCACTGGTAGGGAGAAGATAATACTGAAGTTTTTAGTGGTTAGGAGAAGAAAACACTGAAGGTTTTAGTGGTGGGAAAAGATAACACTGACGTATTTAGTGGTGGGGAGAATGTAACACTGAAGTTTTTAGTGCTGGGAAGAAGATAACACAGATGTTTCAGTGGTGGGGAGAATATAACAGTGAATTTTTTAGTGCCGGGGAGAAGATAAAACTGAAGTTTTTAGTGCCGGGAAGAAGAAAACACTGATATTTCAGTGGTGGGGAGAATATACTATTGAAGTTTTTAGTGCTGGGGAGAGGATAACACTGAAGTTTTTAGTGGCTGAGAGAAGATAACACTGAAGTTTTTAGTGGTATGGAGAAGATAACACTGAAGGTTTTTTTGTGGCGGTGAGAAGATAACACTGAAATTTTTAGTGGTGGGGGGAAAACAGCACTGAAGTTTTTAGTGGTGGGGAGAGGATAACACTGAAGTGTTTAGTGGTGCGGAGAATATAGCATTGAAGTTTTTAGAGGTGGGAAGAATATAACAGTGAAAATTTTAGTGTTGAGGAGAAGATACTACTGAAGTTTTTAGTCTTGGGGAGAAGATAACACTGAAGTTGTTAGCGGCCGGTAGAAGATAATACTGAAATTTTTAGTGGCGAGGAAAATATAATACTGAAAACACTTTAGTGGCAGAGAGAAAGTTAATATTTTAGTGGCGGAGAGAAGATGATAATATTGATATTTTCTTTGACGGAGAGAAGATAATAACACTAACATTTTTAGTGGCAGGGAGAAGATAATACTGATATTTTTAGTGGCTGGGAGAAGATAATACTGGGAGAATAATACTGGGAGAATAATACTAATATGTTTAGTGGTGGAGAAATGATAATATTTAAGTTGTTAGTTGGGATGGGGGAGAAGATAATACAGAAGTTTTTAGTGGCGGTGAAAAGATAATAGTGAAGTAGTGAAGTTTTTATTGCGGGGAGAAGATAATACTGAAGTTTTTACTGGAGGGGAGAAGATAATAATGAAGTTTTTAGTGGAGGGGAGAAGATAATACTGAAGTTTTTAGTGGAGGGGAGAAGATAATACTGAAGTTTTTAGTGGAGGGGAAAAGATAATACTGACGTTTTTAATGGTGGGGAGAAGACAACACTAGAATTGTTAGTGGCGGGGAGAAGATAATACTGAAGTTTTTAGTGGAGGTCAGTCATTTGCATGTCCATTGCGTAACTTTGCCACCCTAACAGCACTCCTGTAGGCTTCTCAATTGTAAGCAAGATGCTCTGCTGCTGATGCATCCATTTGCAGATTATCAACGATGTCTTGCAGTCATCTTCTTTTTTCTTTTTCTTTTTCCCATTATCTGCCCTTCTAAGACTGTCTTTTCTAAATTCTCACGACGTTTAATGTGTAAAATATTTATGTTTTTCTCTGATTAATCCTCTTTACTAGCCAACCTTCTTCAATATTAAGTTCTTGTAGTATGGATATATTTGTTCTTTTTTGTGTCCATGATATTTGAAGAACCTTTCTGTAGTTTAGTGGAGGGGAGAAGATAATACTAAAGAGTTTAGTTGCAGAGAGAAGATAATAGTTAAGGTTTTAGTGGTGAAGATAATACTGATATACTGATATTTTCTGTGAGATGATAATACTGTTATTTTTAGTAGTAGGGAGAAGATAATACTGAGGATTTTATTGGTTGAGAGAAGATGATAATACTGATATTTTTAGTGGCGGAGAGAAGATGATACTGATGATGATTTTGGTGGAGAAGTGGGAGGAGTAAAAGTGATTATATTCTTGATACAAGTGAACAATGTTCTCGTATGTATTTAGACGGGTGTCAAACTTGGTGGTTTGTGCAAGTTTTAACTAAAGGTGAATGAAGACTTATGGAAACAGGGAAAATTAGGGAAATTAGAAGCAGCTTTCTATTTCAGTGTACAACAGTACCTTCAGAAGAAATAAATCTAACTTTAACCTATAGTGACCCCTCTCTTCGTGGTCATCTAGTAATTAATGTATTATGATGAGGCTAACAATTTAAACTCTCAACTCTCTCTCTCTCTCCAGCATATGGCATAAACAACTTCATTCAAGAATTCTGGTTAAATCAAATCAAGTTATACACGTATAACAGATTACTGATAACGCGTAGACGCTGTCCAAGACATACACCACATATAGCCGTACAAATGTGAATGGACTGAGAATAAAGTATAAAATAAACATGTGCAAGCAATATGATAATGTATGACCGTGATGATGCAGCGGTTCAACAATGATGAATGATACAATATAAATGCAAATATCAGAGCCCTCATCAAACAATGTAAAGCTGGCCCTCAGATGATAATAGACATGACTAAGACATAAAATTACTTAATAAGTCTCTGAACCAATACTCATGCTCTCTACCAGCTAAAAATACATTGCATAAACTCAACAATCAATATTTGTCTGAAGATGCTCTTAGAATGAAGTATCCGGAATAATGCTTCAACGTCATGCGATAATCTCTTGCCTAAACCAGCAGACAAAAATGAAATACACAGTTCACATGTAAGGACAATACAAAGTTCACGTAAGGACAAAATGTTCACGTAAGGACAAAACAAAGTTCACGTAAGGACAAAACAAACAATTCATAAAATCAGCAGCAATCAGCTGCACAGAAAACATCAGTAATACAACCCATTGAGCAGTTCAGAGCATGTCAAAAGAAAAACATAATATGTTAATCAGATTACTCCAATATTATACTTATATTTATCAACGATGTAATGGATTTAAAACTTTACGACATTTAATGTTCATTATAAACCAGAAAGCATAGGCTTACACTTTTCTACTTCAACACTTAAGACAGTTCACATAACTTCGCGTATGAAATTACATTTAATGCAAGAGAGAAGCTCAGGTGGAGATAATCGCAGCAAACAGTGTTACACAAAATATCACAATATACGGTATGTAGAAAACTTCACAAATATAATCTATAGACAATAAGAAACACACGCTCCCTTAACTTGGCCGTACCCCGAAAGCAAGAATGGCAACTCAACACAACCACACACTAGTGAACTCAATACAACACATTACTCAGTGAATAGTTCGATGGATCGTGCGCCTCCATCAAGGCAACGATTCACATGGGTGAGGGTTGGTATGGGTCCGGGATTGTGTATTATATTTTAAAGAATGAGCTTTTTGAGGAGAGAGAGAGAGAGAGACGAGAGAGAGAGAGAGAGAAAGGGAGAGAGAGAGAGAGAGAGAAGGGAAATGAGAAAACGCGGACGTGATCTTTACAAAGAAAAAACAAATTGGTATGGTGGAAAAAATTTTGCAATTCACACTTTTATCCTGTCACTAATTTGACGGAAGAGATCTACTGACTTGATTAGAGATGATACCAAGCCATTATTTTCTTTGTAAACCCTGTTACAAAGGAGATTTAAAGAAAAAAATTACGTCGCAATTTACAGCAAAAATCTCCCCATGACAAGAATGAGATATCAAGTCACGTGTCGAAATAATCATTCTTGTAGAAATGCTCTGTTGGCGCGGTCGAGGCTTACCAAAGCCGTATAATTTAGACTCTGTATTGATACTTTATGTATGTTTAGTTTTTTGACAGTTCTGTACTGGCTGTAATGTTTTAATCAGTATTTCAGCTGTTGAATCTTTATGCTTCATCTTCCACTGTTAACATGTATAGTAGAAACTTTGTGTGTTGTCATGCTGCCAGTCATTAATTTGACGCAGTAATTGCATTTTAACACGCGCATTAATATTAACCTGGTAAGTTCAGCTTTTTTTCGTTGCTTCTGTGATGTTTCGAAATGGTTAATGAACAAAATATTTTTGTAGAGAAATGCTCAATGCGCTGATTGTTTTTCTTTATTTATTTATTAGCAATCATAGTCTAATAGTGATAACGGTCAGTGTTTCTTCTCTACGTCTCATTTTATTTTTAGAATTATTATTAGTCCCTTTTTTGTAAGGCTGTTCCTCGTGGAAAAAGAACGAGAGTTAACCAAGTTGTACATTTTTCTTCTTACTTTGGCGTGATCTACGTAGAGCGTTGCTTTCGACATCCTCCATTATTGTTTGCTAAAGTTAAGGTACACATTACTTGACAACAGCGATGTTTGCATATATTTTACTACATTTTTTGTGATAGGCTGCGAATGTACAAATTTATAGAGGCGCGTCTTCTCTGGTCGTGTCCACGTTGTGATGCTGCTCTGGTCGGTGAGGATTCTCGCTGGTGCAGTGGAGTCCAAGAATCCTATGCTGACATTCTCCTTGCCAGGGTGAGATCAGGGAACGTATGGACCTGTCCGGAATTAAACAGTAATGGTTCCTTGGGAATATATCAACATTATGAAAGTGTAAAACATGACTATTTTGTCTTATTTCTTTCATCTTATCAGATCTTGATTTTAAATATGGCTTATTTAGTCTCATTTTCTTCAAACTATGTTGTATGTGCTATCAGCAAATTCTTTCCATTGAAACAGCAAAAACTGAGAATTGAAAGTATATTTCAGTTCTCAGTTTTGCTCTAATTCGTACTCGGAACATTTAATGATATACATTTTTGGTATATTCATTCTATGTGTTTAATTGCTCTTTCTTTCCATTGTTTTGGTTATATTTGTGTCTAAATGCCACTTTTTTTGTATCAGCACTTTATACCTTCAGTTACCTATCTTTTTCTACTAACTATGATCTATACGTTTAACACATAGCTTTCTAGTGTCTATAATCTATACCTGTAACAGATAGTTTTACCAGTCTGTGTGTGTGTTTTTTAACTGGTAATAATTTCCTGAACCTGCGCACTGACAGAGAACAATATTCTTATCTCTCTATCAAAATATTTAGACTGCAGCAGGACCAACTGCTTATGTTTTATGTGACCCTGAGCACAGTGAATGATTTTGTTTCACTTGTTTTACTTATTACAAATAAGTACAATATTGTGCAAAAAAATCTTTGCAAAAAAAAAAAAAGACAGAAAGGCAAAAACAAAACTCAGAAATACTGAGCTGTTTCGGAACGTTCATCATTGTCTAGCTTAACGATCTCTGTCAGTAGCTAAGAAAGAAGAAGTTAACTGATGCGTAACGATCAGGAAGAATAATGTTATTGGTTGGCTGCCCAGGTTATTGCAGATAGCCACGGATCCATGGCCGGTGCCCCACGATGTAGGCAAGAGTTATTGCGTGCAACAATGATCTGTCAAATGGGAAACGATGTAGACTCGCAGCTTATTCTCTTCGACAATGGTTGTCCAAACAACATTTTTATATCTCCTTTTCTTCGCCGCAGTTCTGTGCAGTTTTAAGCTTAATGTTGGCTAAACTCTCTCTCGAGCTCGCAATGTTTCTTCTCAATATTTTATACTTTGACGTTGTCTGTCTTGTCTATATTTGTCTAAATTGCTTTCCGGCTCTCTTGTGACTGCGCATAGACTTTTCCCTAAAAATAACAGGTCTTATTTTATGAAGTGCATACATTTATACACTTAACTCCTCTAGTTATAGCTGGAGCCCTGGAACCTGAGTTCTGTGATATGTGAGCATTACTTATCTATGGTAGAATTTAAAAAGACATTTTGAGAAGCAGGTAGATAAAAAATTGATATGTTCTCAAATACTCGTCTCTCTTTAAGAATCTTTTTTTTGTGCTCATTTTCGTCCCTAGGCGAGCTTCCCTGGCTCCGACATGGATGTTGAGTGTTCACAGAGGGTGAGTATCAGTGGATTTCTTTGTCTCCATCAGCGATGAGCATTTGCTCATGACGTGTATTTGCTTGTGATGTGTGCCTGGTTGTGATGTACACTAGCTTGTGATGTACGGTTGCTCTTTCCGTTATACCATTTTGATAAGAGAGTTAGGAGACAGAAATATTTTGAGAACAAGAAAAAGTAACAGACTGACATAGTAATGTTATAAAAACTTCACATAAGAGCTGGTAGAGAGTTTTGAGAAGGCCAAGGCTGTCTCTTTGTCTGATCGTGCAGTATGTTATTTTGTGGTTATAACACTTTTGTTCTGCTTTATACATCGCAGTTCTTCACCTCTCCCCCTCTTCCTTGCTTCTCAAGTGATCGTTCCATTTGTTATACGCCAGGTGAAAACATATCCGACTTACCTGGTAACTTACAGATAAATGTAATTACTGTTAAATTCTTTGGATAATCTTCCCAGTTTTTTTTATTAGTTAGAAATAATTTTCATTATTAATAGAAGTCTATATTTTTCTTCTAGAAGATTCGTTTTAATGATTTAAGTGTGCACGCACTATGTATTGGTGAGGACATTGTGATTGTGTGTTGTAAGTGATATTTGTTTATGTTATGATTTTAATTCCATCCGTCCATCCACCCATCCATTCATTCATCAGCCTATCCATCCATCCATCCACCCATCCACCCATTCTTCCATGTCCTTTCATATTGATCAACAAAGAAATTATCATGCCTTGCGTCTTGTGTAGGGTAGTTAAACTCGCTGTGGAAATGAACACCAGCGTTGTAGCGGTTATTTCCCTTAACATGTCATGAATAGTGCCAGCGTTACAGGCTGTAACTTTATCAATAAACTTCAACATAATACAAATTTAGTAGACAAACAAATTGTTTTGAAGGTTTAACGAAATCATCAACAACACTTTGTGCTGATGTTTGTAATCTATTGTACCTCTCTCTCGATCTCTGTATACAGACAGACAGACAGTCAGACAGACAATTCTTCCTTAATTTTTAAAGACATTGAAACAGATTTTGTAACAATCAGTCATCCATATCAATGGAAACAGGATTCAGAGTACTTAAATGTTACGTCGAGCCAATTTTATTTTATGGATGTGAAGTATGTTTGATAAATAAGAGAGTACAGGGAGAAATGGAGGCCATGGAAACGCGGTTTATAAGAAGGATGTTGAAGGTACCATAGACAGCTAAGAAAACCAACGTAGAAGTCTTAAGAGAGGCTGGAGTTAAAAGCAAATTATAGCAAAGATCAGAGGCAGACAAGCGAGATTTTTAGGACATTTTCTGAGAAGATGAAGACTGGAACACACATTGTGGCAAGTGGAAAATTTGAGGGAAGAAGAGACAGAGAGAAGTTACTAGATGGGCGTGTCAGTGTGGCTAGGAAGAAAGTCACTGGCGGATCTCATAATCAAGTCTAAAGCCACGGAATTGTGAAGAGAAATGATCGCCTACGTCATGCGGCACGGCACTTGATTGATTGAATAATCAGTTAAATTTTCGTGACATGTTTTCTTCTTTTCTTCCTTATATGCTCTTTACGCATTTCTTTAAGGAATGACCTGTGACTGTTTTTGTTGCATTCAGTCGACTTATCTCTTCTCATTTGCCGCACTGTCTATATGATTCAACCAAATTTATTTCGCTTATTTTTTTTTTTAATGAAGGTCGTCAAAAAAAGAGTTTACAAAGGTTATTACTTCAACAGCAAAATGTATTTGGACATAACGGACTGTCCATTGTGTTCCATGATGGACACTTCTTGTCCTACGTAGATGTCATGAGGACTGAGGGATTTGTCTAAGCATAGAACAGGTTTTTAGAAGCTCATCTCGTAAAATACGGTGTCCTGGACATGCAGCCACTGTATAACCACTGTTTCGACATCTTCGTCATTCTGGAATCTGTGGCCACCAAAATATTCCTTAAGAGGTTCTAAGGAGTGTCATAGCCGGAGGTGGGGTGGAGGCTACGCTCTTCAGTCCAATTAAATGTCTCCAAGACATGTGTCTCAAATAGCCTCTGACAATCAAGTCCAGCTCCTATCCTTCTCGTGGCGGAACTGTTCAAATTGACAGGAGAAGGGGCGAAGGCGAATATCTGGCGTCTGAAAACCAGACGTTTTCGGGTAGATGAGAGTCTTGTTTGGTAGCTCATCTGAGAGAAGGAAAACTCTGATTTAAAATCCACTGCTGGCAAGATTCTTCAGCTGCCGTGTGTGTAGTGGGTCTTCTCCTAGCCAGTGAAGAAAGGTGCGAATGGGGTTGCCCCGTGGTGCCACTGTGGAAAAGCTGAAATAAAGGATTAAGTGAAGTAATCAGTAGTCTCAAGGTCAGGACTGCTCAAATCACGGCAGCTCTGCTATGGAGGTCAGCCACGTCCTATGTGCACTCATATCGGGCGAATTGCCCGAACCGGCTTAACCCAGGGGTTAAGACACTGCTGGGGAAATTCTTCGGATGCCACGTTTGGAGTGAAACTCGTCCCGGCGAATGAAGAAAATGCGAAAAAGAAATTAGGGTTGCCGTGCAGCGTCAATGTGAAAAGGTGATGGAAAGGATAAAGTGAAGCTTAAGCGGTATGTCCAGTAGTCTAGCGGCGAGAGCTACTCATACCACGGCACCTCTGTTCTAGAGGCCTGTCATGTCCGATATACGCCCATACTGGTAAAATATTCCTAAACCGGCTTAAACTAGGGATATAACTTGATGGCTACTCATGTCACGATACCTCCGCTCTAGAGGTCGGTTACGTCCTAAACAAGCCCATACTGGGATAATACGTTTAAACCGGCTCAATCCAGGGGTGAAACTCAATAGTGGCGAGGATTCGTCCTACTGGAAAAAGCTCCGTCCTGATCACAACTAAGAAGGGGGGCACGAACACAAAATGCTGAAGTCGAAGACACTGGACCAGTGCAGTCTAGATAGGTAACCACTTCTCACCCGGCGGGGATGTATGCGTATCCTAATCACGCTGAGTTTTTCCGGTGAGAAAGTCCAACTCTAGATCAAACTGGTGCAACTAAAACTACGGTGTCACGCAATCCCGCTTCTGCGACCCACCAAGAATTCAGGCCCAAGCCCTACGATAGTCTGAACCTCTTGTGATCCTCTCTGGGATCTCTTGTGGGCTTCTCGGGGACCACAGGGGGACCACGGGACACATCGAGGACCAGAGGAGTAAATTCAGCAGGATCACGGAGCGATCTTGGTGGTAGAAGGGAACGAAGAAGAAGAAGTTCCTTACATGCTGGAAAGAGGTGTAAACCACCTGGCGTCACATGGGAACTATATGGCAGGTGATCTAAATTCTCCCATCGAAATGTTGCAAGAGTTCCTGAACTGAGGCGGCCGTGTGGGGGTTAACCTAGCCAACAACACGCCCGCAGTCAAGAGCCCGGGACGACGACTTCTGATGCCAGCTGGTAAAGTTTCCGGTGTTACACCACACACAGTTCCATTAATGGTTTTAATTCCATTAATTAACCGTTAATGGTTAAATCTCTTTATAGAAACTCGACCAACAACACTATTTCTGATCCAAAAACGCGCTAGTCATCACTTAGAGAACACGGCCTAGAATTTCTTGATTCGTGAAGAGCACGGATGTTTCCATTCCATGCTTTGCAGATTCGATACTGGGGTGCTATGGTGAATCCATGTCTCGACTACGGTGACAGTGCATTCCTCAATATTTTGGTCATGAATGTCATTTTGTTGCAGGAATGACAAGACCTATGCCATCATCTTTCCCTTGTGTTCCGCGGAAAGGGGTGGTAGAATCTGCCGTGCACACACCGTATGAAATCTCAACTGCACAATCATTCTGAACACAGTCGTCTCAAGTCATGGGTCAGTTCCTTCACAGTCACTCGTCTGTTCTCCAAAATCACTTTCGACACGTGTTTTGTTCGCTACCGCACCTGCTGTAGTGGGTCTGACACGCCGTGCTACGTCATTGGTTGCCACTCGCCCAGTTCTAAATTCTGAGCACCATTTTGATATGCGCTGTCGGCTCATTACAATGTCTCCATAGACTTTCACCAAATGGCGAGGAATTTCCGCATTGCTTTGAGTTCAGAAATCTTATCACAGCACGAACTTCATGATTTATACCACTGCTAAAGTTGACGAACATGGAGCATTCCGGAACCATGTCCATTATTCTGACATCACTTTTATGAACTTTTATACACTTGTATACTTAATTTTGGAATGCCTCTCATATATATATATATATATATATATATATATATTGTCCAAAAAAAGAAACCCATAGCTTATATAAACTTCGTTTTTTATATGTTATGACAAAGATTTTTTCCCCGGCTATCTCAAACCACACCAAAAATTGTCACCAAGATGTCAGGTCTATTATTTATTTTGAATTTTACTATTCTCGTGTATAGTCAGAACGCAGTAGCTGTCCTTGCTAATCATACATTTTTTTACCATAACTCACTTTACGTTTATGAAAAATTCGTGATTTCTGTGGTGAGCACAACTCACTTCCCACGCAGATGAAACCCTATAAAACGATGAAGTTACACAAACAAATGCAGTTAATTTTCAAGCAGACAATTATGGCGCGTCTATCGCAAAATTTACGAAACAGTGCTATTGGTCGCCTGCAAGCAGGCGTAAAGACAAAGTCAGGTTGCCAGGCATTTAACGTGCAGTAGAGTACCATCAGTCGACTTTGGCAACGTTTCGCAACTAGCTCAGCTGAAGACCGGCACCGCAGTGGACGACCCAGGGTGACAACAGCAGCTGATCTTCTTCTTCGTTCGCTTCTACTACCAAGACCGCCCCGTGATCCTACTGAACTTACTCCCGTGGTCCTCAATAGGTCCTGTGGTCCCCGTGTGATCCCCGAAAGGACCACACGAGATCCTCGAGAGGATCACAAGAGGTTCAGAGTATCGCAGGGGTTGAGCCTGTATCGTGATTACTTACCGTAATCTGTATCCTAAAGTGATTTGGTGGGTCTCAGAAGCGGGATTGCGTGACACCGATAGCAGCTGATGATCGTTTTATTCATCACCTCAGAAACAGGTTTACAACAGCTTCTTTAAGTACCCTGTCATTGCTTGCAGGACGTCGTATGTCTGATTAAACTATCCGGAACAAACTGCATGAAGCTGGACTAGTGGCACGACATCCTCGCCGAGATCCTGTCTTAACGAGACGCAATCGCCAAAATCGACTTGTTTGGGCCAACCAGCATCGGCTGACAATCAATGGAGACGTGTCTGGTTTAGTGACGAATCTTCCTTTTTGTTGCACCGCCATGGTATGCGGAGAAGGGTCTACCGTAGACCAAGTGAACGTTTTGCCCAAAATTGCGTTGATGAAGCTCCGCCGCACTGTGGTGGAGGTGTGATGGTATGGGGAATGATCAATTTCAACGGAAAAAATTCATTGACGCAGATTGAAGGAGGCTTGAATGCGCAACGATACGTCAATGAAATTCTTTGACCCCATGTCCGTCCATTTTTGGCTGCGCAAAGATCTGTGTTTCAACAGGACAACGCCAGACCCCATTCTGCACGGTTCATCACACAGTTCCTGACTGCCAACAACATTCTCACCCTTCTCTGGCCATCCCTGTCTCCAGATACGAATCCGAACGTGCATCTATGGGATGAGTTGCAAAGACGTGTTTGTCGCCGAAATGTTTCTCCAGCCAATCGTCTTGATATGTGGCAGGCACTCCAGGAGGACTGGGCAGCCATCCCACAGGCGCACATCAGACATCTGATCGCATCTATGCCCAGGAGATGCCAGTCGCTGATCGATGCAAGCGGAGGCCACACACCATACTAAGTTGAGAACCCCAGGGATTAAGAAATTCTCGTCACACAGATGCAAGAAACTGTCAAGTGAGTGTTTAAACCCTTAGGTGTGGAATCTTAAAATTTTATTCATTCAACTTAAAAAGCTATAGAATATCAAAGTTATGGCTAAACTGGGTCATCAGTAGGTATGCGTTTCTGTACTTGGACAATATATATATAAATGACCCTATTATCTGCGGCCATTTGATTTCAAGTCTTATCGCGAAAAACTGACTCTGCAGAAAACATATAACCCTATTTAACATATATTTTTAATACACACACTTAATTAAGACACACTGAAGCTTCTTTTTGGTGTGACAGGATCACTACTTTTATGTTTTTGGCCCGTACGAAGCCAAATAAATTATACGAATCACTGTACAGTAGTTACAGCTGCAGTGTGAGCGTGTATATTGTTTGCACCGTGGATGATGTAACGTAACTGTCTGAACAGGAGCCTGGGAAAGGCAGCTGAATTTATGATTTTAAATGGAAGAATTTTAATCTGTGGAGGTTTTTTATTTAATATTTTCAAAGCTTGGAATGGGACGGGGTGGACTATTATGTGTAATATTTTTATGAAACTGGAAGAAGTGGAGAGTTTTGAATATCTTGGATCACTACTAACTAATAATGGAGATACAATGAGGGAAATTAAAAGGAGGACATCTATTGCTCTTCAGAAAGTAAAACAAATAAAGAATCTGTGGAGAGGAGCAGACAGAACCACAAAAATAAGATTTTTAAGGACATGCATCTTTCCTATCGCAACATATGCCTGTGAGACCTGGACACTTAACAAAACAGCTGAGAAGCACATAAATGCCTTTGAATGTAAATGCTATAGAAGAGTTCTCCAAATATCGTGGACACAAAAAAGAACAAATATATCTATACTACAAGAGCTTAATATTAAAGAAGGCTGGCTAGTAAAGAGGATTAAAGAGAGAAAACTTAAATATTTTGGCCACATTAAACGTCATGATAATTTAGAGAAGACCGTATTGGAAGGATACATAATGGGAAAAAGAAAAAGAGGAAGACCGAAACGAAGATGGCTGCAAGACATCGTTGATGATCTGGAAATGGATGCAGCAGCAGCAGGCCATCTTGCTCACAACCGAGAGGCCTACAGGAGTGCTGTTTGGGAGGCAAAGTTCCGCAAGGGACATGCAAAGGAATGAATGAATGACTAGTTATTTCCTACACTTGTCTACCTAGCCATACAATCTTGGATGAAACAGTCCTCGGTGCTTTCATCTTTTAGTTTGTCTATCCGCCCGTCTTATTTCATGGTCTTCTCTTCATATTTATATCTTATACTCGATCTCAATTTCTCATCAGTCTGGTTTCTTATGAACATAGATGCTTGTCTAGACCTTTAAGGTGAGCATATTTCGCAAAGTCGTCCACTATACAAATCTTTGTCTAGATCAGAACAAATATTTTTCCACTTCTGTTGTCGCCTCGTTTCGAGGAAAGCTCTTCAACCCCTGCCAGAGGGGGCATTCAGTGCCAATCGATTTTTCTGTCATGTCAATGTCTGGCTTTTCAGAAATTTCTAGAGACCAGGCAAGATATTGAAGAATAGAGGTTGTCAAATGAGAAGTTGTCTAAGTACGGTGTTGCTTACAGCAGTTTGTTACTATGATGAATTCATGCAACAGTTTTATTACTGGCGTGACCTAGAAGTATACGCTGTAAGTTAGTGCGGACATATAACATTTTATATGTTACCAATTTTGTGATCGAACAATCTTTACACTTTAAAATGAAATTACCCATTTGATGAGGGAGAGGCAGATACCTGATTTAATGGTCAAACTTGTCCAGTTAATGGTCAAACTTATCAAGATGTGTTAGATCAAACTGTCCAAATGTGAGTTATAGTCGAACTTGTTCAGATGATGAATGCGATAGTGATGATTAATGCGTGTGTGTTTATTCAATTTTATTAGTATAAGCACTGTTGAAATGGTCCAGAAAAATATTACAAATCATGTTGAAAAAATGCAAATACTGAGGAGCGATGAAGTCAGACGGAAGATATGCACAGGAAGAATTTTAAATATTTAGCATCAGAAATAAAACTGCTCTTGACAAATGTATATATATATATATATATATATATATATATATATGTGTGTGTGTGTGTGTGTGTATTACATATATATATACTTATATATATAATTAAATATATTATATATATAATTACAAAACAAAGAAGATATAGAGTCAAATAAGAAAGAGTGCCTTTCGAAACAGAGAAGAAGCTTCGATGGAAGATATAATGTATAGCTTAGATAGCAGATAGATTTTTAAAAGCGCCTTCGTACTCGGAGAAGTTGCATAACAACGAAGATAAGTTAAAACTATAAGACAATCAAAATTATTTTCACATGAGAAGACAGATCCTACAGAATGTGATATTCACTGAAAAATCAGGGTTAAATTTCTTAGCGCAAAAACAAGGTAAAGATAAAGGTAGTCCCATAGAAAATTCCGTAGTAGATGAAGTGTTAGAGACCTCGTTTTGCTGGGCCATCAGCATATGAGGAAGGGTGACCAGTTCCTTTTCTCGCTACCTTTCCTCTCCAGGTTCTCTCTGGTACCCATTTTACAAGTCTTGGTCGACCTCGGGGCCGTATTGCATAACAACGTTTGGTTGGAAAAAAAATCCCTGCTCAGCTGGGAATTCGAACCCTCGACCACTCGGTTCTTAGAAGAGTGCTCTAATCACTACACTAACCGGTCCCTGCAAGAGCAAAGCAATATGAAATTACTGAAGATGTCAATAACCCCAAAATTTACAGAATCATCATCGCCTACGCCTCAAGGTGACAGCGTATAATAAGTGAAAACAATTTCTTTAAGCTTTTGTGAAAATATTTGTATTTATCTCGAAGTTTTGAGAATTTTATTTCTTACTCTTGTTTCTAATTTCTAAACTTTCAAGCATACTCAGGGAACCTGTGTGAGAGTGTGTCTGAGACAAGATGCCTATTTCCTACTTGGACGAGCTTGCACAAATCAACGACTCAGTCCATACATTTTGATGGTCTTCTGCCGTGGCTCAGGCAATGCGAGGAGTACCACTCGGAAGGCTGTGAGGCCAAGAAATATCTCACGTCGGCTTCAACCTCTTCTGATGAACTGAATTCCCGCCCTTGAATGAAATATACCAAGACGCAGAATAGATGGTAGTCAGAGGACGCAAGTGAATGGAGCAGGACCTTGATTCCTCCAATCCTGTGAGTTTTTCACAGACAACGTTGGAAGTGTGCCCTGTCGCTTCGTCGTGCTGGAGAAGTACTTCTTCCTGTTGACCAGTGCTAGGAACCGAGAGTGCAGAACGTCATGCAGCCGCTTCAGTTGCTCAGCATTCTGACTCTCTTCTATGGAGTAAAAAATCAGAACCAATTCCCAGCGCAGAGGGCCCTCGAAATTTCACCAGATGCAAACATAACTTTCTTCTCGAACCGGCCTCGCCGGACAACCGCTTCTGCCACCTGGCCTGGCTGGAGCCATTGGTTTACATGTTCTGGAATACAGCAAGAAAATCCACTTTTCATCCCCGGTGACGATACGGCGGAGAAACCCTTCGTCAAGTGTGTTAGCCAACAGTTGGAGACAGACCTCAGTATGTCTCTGCACCTCCTGGGGAGTGAGATCATGGGGAACACATCGAGACTGCCTGCTACTGAAGCGGAGCTCGTGCAAATGCCGAACTTTGGTGTTTTGAGAAGGGCCCAGGTGATAAGCGCCGAGTACTGGTACTGGGACTCTCTTCAACAGCTTGGCGTAGGGCTTCGTCATTAGTGGTTGAGGGTTGTCCCGAGTTTGGCTTGTCTTTGATATCGGTGTTATTTGGAATCATTTCCTTGAAGTGCTGTCATCAACTGTCTCTTCCCCTTCCACACTGTAAATTTCACCGGCAGCTGCAGAGGCATTCAGTCCTTTCTTCCAGTAATGCCTCAGGAAGACGCGAACGACAACCTTGCTGTCTGCTATATTTCCTTCAGCTGATCGCTTATCTCGCGATTCACTGACTAAACATGGGTATTCACATTTTCAGAATGACGGAACACAAGACGTCAGCATGACGTAATAAATAGCATCACGGCGTATAAGAGGGGAACCTTGACTGAAATTAGGGTATCGAAAAAACGTGACGAATTTTTTATTCAGTTCAATTCAATTCAAGTGCCATGCCGCGTGGCGTAGGCGATCATTTCTCTTCACAATTCCCTATCTTTAGACTTGATTATGAGATCCACCAGTGACTTTCTTCCTGGCCACACTGACAGCATCCAGTAACTTCTCTTTCTGTCTTGCTCTGTCTTTTCTTCCTTCAATTTTTTCAGTTGCCACAATGTGTTCCAATTTTCCTCTTCTCATTAAATGTCCTATAAATCTCGCTTGTTTTTGCTATAATTTGCTTTTTAATTCCAGCTCTCTTAAGACTTCTTCATTGGTTTTCTTAGCTGTCCATGGTACCTTTAACATCCCTCGTATAAACACATCTCTATGGCCTCCATTTCTCGCTGAATTTTTTATTCATCGTTATATAATCGCTTGAGCCACTAAAGGGAAGCAGTCAGTTAATGAGATTCATTGTTTACTGTGTGATATATTATAAAATGCATTATTAAACTTGAATTCTTGATCGCTTTAAACATCACTCTGTGTACATCAGGCAGCATTGTAGGTCTTGATATATTCAAATTTTGGGGATACATTTTATTTTGTCCTGTTTTTTAATTACAAAAAAAAACAAACCCCAGTGAAATTTATCCAAGAGACAGGACTGCATACAACGCGTACGACTTAGAAGTCCTCTGTTGTGCCAACCACTGCTTTAGAATTAAGAAAAGATGATTAAAGAATAATTTGTTCGACCAGACGTGGCACACATTTCGCCCCAGCTTCTGAGGAATTTACTTAATTCTGAGACAGCTTTAGTTTGAACCGCCACACTCCGGCTCTGTTCCGTTATTTGTTAACTTTAATATATGGAGTCCAAGTAAATAAAACACATTTGGGCCCTGGAATTGACATTGTTCTTTTAAACGAAGTCGGTCCATAATTTTTTAAAATGCTTTTCTCATTAACAGCCAAGTTTCTATTTCTATTCCATTAACAAGCAACTTAGGTATGTTGCAGGACATATAAGAAATAACTAGCACAAATAGTGAAACGGGAAATACACCTGTACAAGCACCTGGATTTAAAACAGAAAATTTTAAAAATATATATTCAGCTAAATAGAAATCTACATATAGAATCCATTTGCAAAACCGTGCATTATTAACTAGGCAGAAACGTACAGTTCCAAAATATTGTCCAAGCTGCAAGTCAGAAATGTCCATTTAAAAATTCTCGCCCAAGGAACAAGGCAGAAATCTGCGTTTCAAAAATCTTATCCAAGCAGCAAAGCACACATGTCGATTTTCAAAATCTTGTCCAAGAAATTAGACAGGAAACCATGTTCAAATTCTTGGGAGAGGGTGTTTGCGCATGAGCAAAGCTTCTTAGCCTTTAACGGTGTCTTAATCTGTATAAAACCGTTAAATCAAAGTTTTGTGCTCCTCTAAGTTCATAGCCTACGGATATGTCTTGGTGTCTGATGGTAGCACCAACCGTGGTTATATGTTAGAAACAAGCAATATGACAGTGACTAATTTTATATTTTGGATGTTATATTTTATTTCATCATTTAGCTGACACTGTATTTAAAAAAAACCAACTTTTTCTGTATAAGAAAAAAATGAAATGCACAAAGTTTAGAAGACAGACCTACAAGAAAAAAATGAAATGCACAAAGTTTAGAAGACAGACCCACAAGAAAAAAATGTAATGTACAAAATTTAGAAGACAGACCCCACAAGAAAAAAATGTAATGCACAAAGTTTAGAAGACAGACCCACAAGAAAAAAATGTAATGCACAAAATTTAGAAGACAGACCCCACAAGAAAAAAATGTAATGCACAAAATTTAGAAGACAGACCCACAAGAAAAAAATGTAATGCACAAAATTTAGAAGACAGACCCACAAGAAAAAAATGTAATGCACAAAATTTAGAAGACAGACCCACAAGAAAAAAATGTAATGCACAAAATTTAGAAGACAGATCCACAAGAAAAAATGTAATGCAAAAAATTTAGAAGACAGACCCACAAGAAAAAAATGTAATGCACAAAGTTTAGAAGACAGACCCACAAGAAAAAAATGTAATGCATAAAGTTTAGAAGACAGACCCACAAGAAAAAAAGGTGAACAAATCAACTAGAAAGAATATGAAAATCTTGGATTAAAAATGTTGAAAAGTAGTTGCTCAGAAGTTAAAGAAACAAAAAATAGAGAAATTGATGATCCTTTGCTTAGAAAATATTTGACAGAAGACGGAAACTTTTAAGTTAATTTTCTTTTCTACAGCTTTCACAAGCCATAGGATATGCTGAACACTCCCTCCATCCTGTTGCCTCGATATGATAAAGAAGTTACTTTATAACAGTCGAACACGTAGCTACAGGATGGCTTTGACACAAATATAGAGCTGATTAAGCGGGGCTGGTAATGACATTTGTACATAACTACTAGAGTGAGAGACTGGAATGGACATTTCTGTCTAATTCAGTCAGTCAGTCAGTCATTTGCATGTCCCTTGCCTACTTGCCTCCCTAACAGCTTTCCTGTAGTCCTATCTGTTGTAAGCAAAATCCCCTGCTGCTGATGCATTCATTTGCAGATTATCAACGATGTCTTGCAGCCATCTTCGACTTGGTCTTCCTCTCTTTCTTTTTCCCATTATGTACCCTTCCAAGACGGTCTTCTCCAAATTATCATTATGTTTAATGTGTCCAAAATATTTAAGTTTTCTATGGTTAATCTTCTTTATTATCCTCTGTCTAAGTACTGGGACAATATATTGGAAATGGACATTTCTGCATAGCTGCTGGGACAAGATAATTGAAAAGGAATATTTCTGCCTAGTTGCTCGGGGAAAGATATTGGAAATGGACATTTCTGTGTAGAAGCTGGAGTGATAAAAACACACTACTATAGCTTGGATTTTTTCCCTCTCTCTCTCTCCCCCCCCCCCCCCCCTCTCTCTCTCTCTCTGTCGCATCCTGAAAGTGCGGTATATGATTTTAGCGAGCGCGACAAATGAATAATGGATGGGTTTTGAGTAATGACCTCTGCAGAGACGCCATATTAAAATGTATTGTTTTCTGTCTAGCATATTTTTCGACGATTCCACATGTGAGTTGCATATCCCTATGGGATCATTGCGTTGTTTGCTCTGATGGTTAGAAAATATTCCCATTTTTTTGAATTTATAGACTGTTAATCGATAACGGAAGCTATAATGATGGTACGGTTATCAGAGCTGGAGAATCAGAAGACCTTATCCGGCATTTATTTGTTCTTTCACCCTGGCTAACAGTGAGAGGGCTAATGTGGTTTCCTTGGTGGCGTAATCTACTGAAAAGTCTCTTCCTTGGTCTACTGCAAAAGTTTCAAGCAAGTCAAGGTAGTGTACTCCCCTCTCATGCGATACCTATGACTCGTCATCATCAGGGTGTCTTAATCACGCAAAAATAACAAGAAACAGAAATTCCAAAGTGATCACAATAATATCAATCATAACATAATCGATAACAAAGATCATAAACATAATCGATAACATGATTGACAACTGTTGCTTAATTATTTTCTTTTCGAATTCGACAATTTTCAAGGCGGGGGAAGCTTCTCTAACATGATTCAGTTTCTTCGCTTGGTCCTGAAGGTCCCTGCCCAGGAACTATGCCCAGACAGGCTTCATCCCGGAATTCTGCATACAACTTCTTGATACTGTTGAAAACAGGCGCTGCCTTCTGGAATTCCGCTCGAAATCGTCGCTGTACCGTCACAACGAACGAGGTTCTTGCGTATTTCAAAACACAAAATGACTGCTCATGTTTACTGAACGCCATATTTACTACTGCTGCCTCCTAGCGGCAAACCATGGGAGCTATGCTCGCGGGCTTTTATTTTAAAAAAACTTGAAAAAATTTCTTTCTCTCTCTCTCTTGGCGTAAGAATAATCATGATTCGTTACGTAGTTTATTTGTTGCGAATTTTTAAAATGTGTCACGGTCTTATGAATAAACCTGTATATATAAAAAATAGCTTTTACAATAATAGTTATTGTTGAAATATATAAAGGGAATATATTAGCCAACATTTCAGATTGAAAAGAAGCAATATAATAGAGGCATCCATAAGTCGAAGTATCTATGTAGCACATAATGAAATATTTAAAGAAGTACAGCATGACATCACATCACCCCTTACGTCTGGCAATCATGTGGTAATCTGAGCATCGTGCAACTATGATTCACCTCGCAAGTAATGGAATGAAGGGAGAAAAACACTATAGATTTCTGTAGTGGTTGCAAACTACAAATGTCACAGCTATAAATACAGAACTAATGTACAGGATTCTAGCATATTAAAATGTCAGTTTGCAGCGTGTAATTTGTTTTCCTGGCGGGGCGATGTTTTCGTGATTTGATCCAACGATTTGAGCGCTTTCTAAAAGGCAACACGTCAAGTGAAGCAGCACTGACACATCACATAACAGAAAGTACTTGCTATGTTAAAACAGCTGGATAAATGTGCGATGAGGTGGATATACAAAATGTCGTCACAGTTGTTTTATTCCATTGTTTACAAAGAGGAAACAGTTGGTGAAAAGCAAATAGTTTTTTTTTAAAACGGTTTTCGGAAAACATTTATAACAGAAAAAAAACTTGATTCACAAACATAAGCTGGAAAGTAACAGCCGTCAGATATCGCGAGCATAAGAAAAATGCAGTATAGAACGAGTGAAAGAGGTACAAGAAATGAAGAAATATAAAGAGAGAGAATGAAGATGAAAAAATAGTAGCAGTCTTTTAATTAAATGTTTGCTTTATAAATTATAATGTTCAGAATTCATGAGAATAGACATGAACCACTGGTAGTTGTTCATGCTGGCTCGAGGAGTGTTCGAGGTTCAGACCAAAGTGCTTATGAGCATTATTTGTTCCGACGATCGCAGAACTTTAATAAATAGACGCACCCAAGAGTGTATTTTTCCCTTTCTACAAAAGAGACTGAGATTTGTCACGATCCTTTAAAATTAGTCCAAAATCAGAGTAGATGTTTAGTACAAATTTGAACCAATTACGAGGTAAAAACAGCGACTTATGAAGGAAAGGAAATCAATAGACCTGACATTTGTAAACCTACGCAAGATATAAATTCTATTTCAGGCAGTGCACACTATTTGAGATTTTTGTACATCTCCGCCTTCTAGAAAGCGTATTAAAGACTGCCTGCATGTACGTATGTGTGAGGTTTATGTTTCATGCTTTGCTAATTTTTGCAGGCTCATAATCAATAAAACTTCTATGTTTTACTACAGTTGTCTGCAAACATAGGAGAACCAGACCATTGGAACGGAGTAGTTTGAGAAGTTTATATAGCAATTTAGAAAAAAAAAACATCTACCCACAGCATGTATGAACTTGTGATTTTTATAATTTGTTCTCATGGCACAACATTTTGAACAGTTTATCGTTGTTTTTGGAAGTTATTCATTACGTAATAATTTTTACAAATATTTCTTATAAGAAAAATATTAATGTAGAAAAGTGTGAGTTTCAAAGATAGATTCGTGTTAATCTTGTTGGGAGGATTTAAGTTTTTAAAAATTAGTAAATATAACCGGATGTAATGTTTAGCTAAAAAATACATTAAAAATTTGTAAATTCTTTATACATTTTTTTCTGTGACGTTAATTTTCCTGACACATAGCATAAACAGAAATACTAAAATCACGATTGTTTTTAACAATTACATATTGCAACATAGCATAGGTTTGTGTAAGTTATAGTTGCAGGTAATCGAATGTGTTAAGAAATATTTGATATTTTTGAGCTGTTAATAAAACCGCCCAAATATTGAACGAACTATTGAGTGTAAAATAATCCGCGGATGCCGCTGTGTTTGTGTGTGCATGTTGTAAAACTCTCAAGTCACAGTCGGTATTGAAAATTAACAACTCGACTTTGCACATTTTGTTTATTGTGTTCGTAACATATTTGCACAGTTTGTTTATTATATTCATAAAATATTTGCACAGTTTATTCATTATATTCATAAACTATTTGCACAGTTTGTTTATTATATTCATAAACTGTTTGCACAGTTTGGTTAAATGTTCATAAAATGTCAGTCACAGCGTTTGACCAGCGTTTGATTCGTTAGACATAAAAGAATTTTATATATAAGTCCCTGGTTTGGATTTAAGTGAAGTCAACTTAAAAATCTTAATCTGTGTTAACCTGTGCTTCTTTGTGTCATTCAAACATCACTCCATGAGATAAACGGTAATTCTTGGATTAGCTTGATGGAGAAATGTTTGTGGGAAGTTCGTCTAGATTTCAAAATTTTGTAAACATGCGAATAGAACGAACATGACCGTAGATAAACTTCCAGTATGAACGTAACTAAAGTATTTTATCTCTTCTAAAAGAACTGGGAGTGTGAAACCATCTCTTCCTTCTTGTTTCAGTTCTTTCCGGTTCCTTCAAAAACAATATTCACATAAGCAGAACCACATCTGTTTCTCAGGGCTTCATTAAAAGCTGATTTTCATTTCCATTCGTCCACTCTCGCCCCCCCCCCAAAAAAAAACAGTCCCTTTGTTTATTGCGCTATCTCTTTCTACGACTTAACTAACTTCACTATAAACATTTTATAAATTGACTTAATATTGCAAGCAAATCCAACGAGATGAGGTTTTCTAGTTCAGCAAAAAACTACAGACAAAACGTGTTGAAAGTTACACTTTTACCATATCTTGACTAGTTGTAAATTGGGTATTTAAAAATGACTATCACATAGGATAAGTCTTTCAATGTATTTAAAGTGTTCACATGTTGAATTAAACATTTATATATTACCGCTTAAGAATCTTAGTGATTGTGAAACTTTTTCGTTGTAATAGATTTAGAAAAAAATGAACATTTAAACAAATACGACTGCTATTAATAAAAATATTTATTACTATATTTTTGTTTGTCAAATAATTAGTGGCAATAATAGCGTTAAAGGGTTAACATTTCACTTTGGTCATATTGGGTTCTGTGTCCAGAAAAATTAGGTTACCTAGCAAGATGCAATGCTGCATGGAAGATTTATTACTTTGTGAATGGTGAAAGGCAGTAAAAGAAAATCAAACCTATACCCACCTCCCTATTTCCGCTACCCGTTCGCCCAATTGTCATGACCATGGGAGATCCACATCCTTGGATGGTAAAGAGTTGGGTAAGAAACTTCGACAAACAAAAGATGGAAAATGAGGGCTACATTCTATGGAAATCTAGTCAGAATGGACTTTTATCGTATTACAGTAAATAGTACTTACTATCTCTGGCTGTCAAACCTAACTTCTTGTGATAGTCGTGGGAAGTCAAGGCTACAGAAGTAAACCCTGACAGAAAAAAAAAACTAGAGTCAGGGACCCTAAAAACAATTTATGATGATGTTCTTTATTTCCCATCGTCGTGCATCTCTTGCTAGGTTTCCTGGCTTACGGCCACTGTTCTTCTTAAGGAACTGATCTGATATGGGAATAGTTCACTATGGACAAGGTTCATTTGTTTATCGAAGCAGGGATGTTCTCTACAGTTATGATAAGCAGTGTAGAAAAATGATACAAGCAAGTTTCACACCATCTAAACTGATGCAAATCTGCCTTCTAAGACTAAAAAAATGCCATAGCCCAACCCAGCTGTTTCTCTCAGGATTTTTATGTGACTCAATTCATGGCTGACCCCAACTGTTTCAGCATTACCACTTGATTCACTACTTAAGTCACAGTGCTGAGATAAACCAACTCGGAGCACTCATCTTTCACTTTATACACATCCATTTCATATTAACGTGATTGAGCTATAAACTTGCTTTGACCCAGTAAGCAACGTGTGAAAAGTCTGGTAATATAGTGAGTATCCTGAAGCCATTCCTACTGCAGAATCTTAAAGTACACGCACAGAAAGGACTGTAAACATAAAAGAAACAAATGAGAAAGAATTTGAACACTAGAAAAATGAAAAGACAAGTAATAATCAAACAAGAACAAGGAGACTGCTACTGTAGTTATTTTTCTTTAACTTGGAAAATAACACAAAACATCGAAAACGATTTCGGAAAGATGTCCAAGAATAGAAGAACGCAGCATATATGCAGAACAGTGATGATCAAACAACTAATCAAACAACGAACAGAACAACTAAACAAACTAAACAAACTTAACCAAACAATGACCAACAAAACAACTAACTAAACAACTAATCACACAACTGGTTAGTTAAAAGTGTGATGACCCACTATCTCGCATCATTTAAAAAAAAAAAACGTATTTAAGGAAATAGAATTTCTCATTTTAGTTTGGCTGTCTTTTGGCCTGTAACTACTTATTCGTTTTATTGCTGTGAAATATGGTTGGTTGTTTGTTTGTTTAATATCTTTGTAACAACTGTATATCTGACGTATTCAAGGAATCTTGAAGCACAGACATGAACCTGCACAACTTCCAGTGCTTAGTGGCTAGCTGGATCACCAAAGGAAAAAATTTGATCGAAAACACTGTAATCTGACTGAAACAAGGCAATGGCCTCTGCGTGAGCAGTGTGGCAGCGAAGCCTGGTAACTGCAATGTCTCTTTAATACTCTCCTCCTGACTCCAGCGAGTAAGAAGCAAGAAGCGATAGACTGGCTCAGATAGATTCTTTTGCTGCGACACAATGTAAGCTATGAGAAACAGCAGGATCATATGTATACACCAAAGATAACGATATTCTAGCACAAAGATCCTGCACAAAATTAAGTCAAGCTTGGGATCAATATTTTTCTTTTTTTTTTCCTGCCCGGATATTCGGCTGCGTGGGAAAATCTTTATCTGTATAGTACACAGTATGTAGCCGGTGTAGATAGTGAAAATCGGTGTGTATTTCGTACAATAACTTTTTTTGTTTCTACCGGAATAGAAAAGAGGACGAGAGAGTAATATTATCACTTTCTTTCACATTGTGTTACGCGTCACTTGCTTATCCTTTCTCTCTCTCTCTTTTTTCTCGCTCTCTCCTTTTCGCTCTCTCTCACTCTCTCTCTCTCCAATCTATCTTTTGATGTTATCATCATCATCATCATCATCACCGTTTCTAACTATCGGATTCCTCAAGGATTTTTCTTCTCTAAAAAGTAAGCTCAGCCAGCACACAGTTATTCCGTACAACATCTCTTCTTCTGCTGCTCGGCGCTATCATCACGGGCACAAGCTTAGTAGGATACAGAACTTCAGACTAACTTATTTTGTCTTGTCACAGAAATTCAGTCTAGCTTATTTTGTCTTGTCACAGAACTTCAGTCTAGCTTATTTTGTCTTGTCATAGAACTTCAGTTTAGTTTATTTTGTCTTGTAACAGAACTTCAGACTAGCTTATTGTGTTCTGTGACAGAACTTCAGACTAGCTTATTTTGTCTTGTCACAGAACTTCAGTCTAGCTTATTTTGTCTTGTCACAGAACTTCAGTTTAGTTTATTTTGTCTGTAACAGAACTTCAGACTAGCCTATTTTGTCTTGTCACAGAACTTCAGAGTAGTTTATTTTGTTCTGTCACAGAACTTCAGTCTAAATTGTTTTGTTCTGTGATAGAACTTCAGACTGGCTTATTTTGTTTTGTAACAGAACTTCAGACTAGCTTATTTTGTCTTGTCACAGAACTTCAGTCTAGTTTATTTTGTCTTGTCACAGAACTTCAGACTAGCTTATTTTGTCTTATCATAGAACTTCAGTCTAGTTTATTTTGTCTTGTCACAGAACTTCAGACTAGCTTATTGTGTTCTGTCACAGAACTTCAGACTAGCTTATTGTCTCTTGTCACAGAACTTTAGTCTAGCTTGTTTTGTCTTGTCACAGAACTGCAGTCTAGTTTATTTTGTCTTGTCACAGAACTTCAGACTAGCTTATTTTGTCTTGTCGCAGAACTTCAGACTAGCTTGTTTTGTTCTGTCACAGAACTTCAGACTAGCTTATTTTGTTTTGTAACAGAACTTCAGTCTTGCTTATTTTGTCATGTCACAGAACTTCAGACTAGCTTATTTTATTTTGTAACAGAACTTCAGTCTTGCTTATTTTGTCATGTCACAGAACTTCAGACTAGCTTATTTTGTTTTGTAACAGAACTTCAGTCTAGCTTGTTTTGTTCTGTGACAGAACTTCAGACTAGCTTATTTTGTTTTGTAACAGAACTTCAGACTAGCTTATTTTGTCTTGTCACAGAACTTCAGACTAGCTTATTTAGTCTTGTCACAGAACTTCAGTCTAGTTTATTTTGTCTTGTAACAGAACTTCAGACTAGCTTATTGTGTTCTGTCACAGAACTTCAGTCTAGTTTATTTTGTCATGTCACAGAACTTCAGACCAGCTTATTTTCTTTTGTCACAGAACTTCAGATCAGCTTATTTTGTCTTGTAACAGAACTTCAAACTAGCTTATTGTGTCCTGTTACAGAACTTCAGACTAGCTTATTTTGTCTTGCCACTTGATGTTCATTATTTAGTGAAGGTGAGGAAGATTTTTTTGTCATGTTAAGAATAGGTTTTTCATGTTTTGGATGCATATAAGAGAGTGTTAAGCATACATATCTGACATATCAGAGCCTTTTTTTTTCTTCAGTGTTAATCTTGTGTTGTTGGATTGATGGAAATTTGCTTGAATAAAGGAATAAACTTCATATGTTTATACTTTGTTGAAGAATCAGTCGTGTGGGTACGTATTGTCAGTGACAACACACCACATGTTCTGGCCCTACTGTTTATCAATGACTGGGTGGTACAGGACTGCATCGCTAGAAAATAGAAACTTCCTGATTAGGGCTTTAGCGCCTTTTCTCTTGGCTCTAAGTCTTGGTCAGTTAAATAAATGAGCCATCTAACCTTGTACGAATGTCACTGACTTCTTTGAATGTGGAACTTACGAGGCAGGAAATCATGTGATAATTCCTAAGAGAGTAGGGACTAAGACACAACACTGCTTAACTTCAGTATTCGCACAAAACTATTCCACATGCTCCCATCAGTTTATATGATGACCTTCATGTCATAGAGGAATGATACAATCAGTTTCAGCCGTAACGCTAGACTGTTTATATGCACTGTTATATTTTAACAGCTCAGCCCGTTCACATTGTCAAATGCCTTTGTGAGGTCGACAAAAGCGACGAAGAAGAGCACTCCTTGATTGCACTTTTCCTTCAGTTACCTAAAAGTAAGGGTACTATCAATGGCCACAGCGCCTGTCTTACACGAAGCTGTGACTCGGGGATAACACGCTCTGTCAATTTCTTATCTTCTTTCTGTAAGTGGGAAATCAGTCAGTCATGATCATGATCATGATCATCATCATCATCATCATTGTAATCCAGTGCATAAGCAACAGTCACGAGCGATCGTCCTTCTTAATTTTGTACTCTTGGTGAACTAAACCTGGCCTTTGAGAAAAGAGTGCACGGACAGCTAAGATGCTCATCAAGAACTATTTCTAGCGACAGGATTAGCTTGTTTACAGAAGCAGAGAGAGAGAGAGAGAGAGAGAGAGAGAGAGAGAGAAGGTGAAGGCAGAAAGTATATTGCCTTGACGCCTATAACTATGCCTGTTTTCTCTTCCACTTGATCAGCTGGTGTGATTTATTTCTTGCGCAGTCTCCTTTGTAATCTCTGGCGCAGATTATTATTATTATTATTATTTTATACTATTAAGTAGAAATCTTGGAAACATCATTATCTAGATATGGAAACAGACATTTCTAGTGTAAAATATTTCATGAAATAACGCAATATAATTTAATTCTTCACTCAATTATTCATTATGCGTCCTACAAATATACACTCGTGATGGTAAGTCTCCATTCTTTTCTCTTTGTGTTGTTTTCGATAAAACTAGTTAATTGTTTCTCCTTTCCACTTTTTCACCACGTTTTAAGACACTTTTTCCCTGGAGTCTGTCTCTCTTCGTTGGTGAAGCTTGATAAACCATTGACTTCATTTGGCCATCTGTTGGCTTGAGCACATTTTTCTTACCTAGATTTTGTCGAAGGAGAATATATAGCAAGACAGCATTTATTGTTTGCTGTTTACTAGAATAGTCACTGCCGAACTATACAACTATATATATGTATATATATATATATATATATATGAGAGTAAGTTTTGAATATCTTGGATCACTATCAACTAATAATGGAGATACACTGAGGGAAATTAAAAGGAGTACATCTGTCGCCCTTCAGAAGTAAAACAACTAAAGAAGCTGTGGAGAGGAACAAACAGAACTACAAAAATACGATTTTTAAGGGCATGCATCTTTCCCATCGTAACATATGCCTGTGAGACCTGGACAAAACAGCTGAGAAACATATAAATGCCTTTGAATGTAAATGCTACAGAAAAGTTCTTCAGATATCATGGACACAACAAAGAACAAATATATCCATACTACAAGAACTTAATATTGAAGAAGGCTGGCTGGTAAAGAGGATTAAACAAAGAAAACTTAAATATTTTGGACAGATTAAACGTCAGGATATTCTTGAGACGACCGTCTTGGAGGGTAATAATGGGAAAAAGAAAGAGAGGAAGACAAGGAGAAGATAGCTGCAAGACATCGTTGATGATCTGCAAATGAATGCATCAGCAGCAGGGCATCTTGCTTACATCCGAGAGGCCTATAGGAGTGCCGTTAGGGAGGCAAAGTTCCGCAAGAGACATGCAAATGAATGAATGAATATAGGAGAGAGAGAGAGAGAGAGAGAGAAGAGAGAGCAGAGGCTCCAATTCACCATTTGGAAGACAACAAAAGACAATCCTTCACATTTGGAGAAAATGAACGCACTAATCACTAAACAGTTGCCGTACTGTGACAGGAAACACGGTTGTCAGTCATGACACCTGATGATTATTTGATGGTTTTTTTAAATCTAAAACGATGCATCCAACACTCGGTGTAATTCTCATGGAAGTTATTTTTTCTTTTTTGGCTGAAATTTCCTACAGAGAAAGCAATACCAAGCCTGTTTCGTCTCCATTTTTAGCTGCCGCTTGTAATACAAATGAGAATGGATATGAGATAATGAAGTTGTCAGGTTCAGTATTCCGTACCCGTGAGAGGAAATAAAGTATCAAGCATGATTTTCTTCTGTAAGATAACATTTTAATTGTGCATCAGCACTTTATGTCAAACAGTTCAGTTTGCACACATACACAGCTTTCGATTATATGATCTGGACCATTATCCATTTTACCCAGTATTATTCATTCACCATCTATCTATCTATCTATCTATCTATCTATCTATCTATCTATCTATCTATCTATCTATCTATCTATCTCTATCTATCTGTCTATCTATCTATCTATCTATCTATCTATCTATCTATCCATCCATCCATCCATCCATCCATCCATCCATCCATCTATCTATCTATCTATCTATCTATCTATCTATCTATCTATCTATCTATCTATCTATCTATCCATCCATCCATCCATCCGTCTATCTATCTATCTATCTATCTATCTATCTATCTATCCATCCATCCGTCTGTCTATCTATCTATCTATCTATCTATCTATCTATCTATCTATCTATCCATCCATCCATCCATCCATCCATCTATCTATCTATCTATCTATCTATCTATCTATCTATCTATCTATCTATCTATCTATACTTAGTCTAAAAATTTATGATCATGTGCTTGTAGCTACGGTTCTATATAACGTACAAAAACAGACAAACTTTGAGCAAATATTTTTTCACCTTCCTAAAGTGTTATCTATATTCACTTGTTTATCCTCGCTGGTTATTTGTCTTCAGCAAATCCCAATAATCCAATTTGCCGGTTCGTATAATCCCGTAGATCTAGGCAAGGAACAGATGGTTGATTCAGGGTAACATTAACTTCTATCCCTTGTCTCAACGTAAGAGTAGTATTTATCTACTTTCATTTTTAGCAGCAGAAATCTGAAAGGAAAAATTGTTATCCACATAATTCAGAATCTGGAATATAGTCTGGACTCAGTACTATGGTACTTCGTTATCAAAAATCATCTGTGGATTGGAGTCTATGGCATGACTTCCTTGGGGATTTTCGTTTTTATTTTCTGAGGTGCTGGTTCTGGGAGAGGAGGTAGCGAGGGTCCCTTTGGTTGGAAGGTATCAGGAGCTAAGATTTGTTTCATACGAAACTGAACTTACGAAAATAGTGCATTTATTCGATTGTATAATTTGATTGTATAGTATGTGCAAATATTTGGATTTTTTTGCACAATTAATTAATTCATTCGAGACCACAATTCAGCACTCTCAAGGGGCACGTGATGCAAAATTTATATGTGGAAAAGCAATCTTTCTCTGTGAATTCCCAAATACAGTGATGCCATTTATAAACTGTTACCTTAGGAAGCACGGACATTTCTAGTACAGTTGTATACTCAACAGCATAAGGCTGAAAGAAATAAAGAAAATCCATGATGCAGTGCCAATCTTGTGCCATGACCACCAGTTTGTCTGAAGAGCAGCTGTTTTCTCTGGAGTACACTAATGTGAGATATATACATCTGGAGGATACGGAAGTCGATATGTGAGTACAGAAAACTTTGATTAAACTTGCGTGTTTGATGAGTGAGTGACGCGCTGGTTTAAGTTGTTATTACGTTCATTGAGCATCAATTCCAAACTTTACTTTATTTTTCATTATCATCTGCTTATGGTACTGACTAATCAGTCTTTAATGGTAACTGTTACAGTTCAAAGATTATGGAATAAAAAAAGTAGTGGGAGTCACAAAAACCACACGAATTAGACAGAAAGCGATACCCACACAACTAAGCAGACAGGCAGACAAACACACAGGTAGATAGATAGATAGATAGATAGATAGATAGATAGATAGATAGATAGATAGATAGATAGATAGATAGATAGATAGATAGATAGATAGATAGATAGATAGATAGATAGATAGATAGATAGATAGATAGATAGAATATATTTTATTTTCAAAGGGTTAAGAATTTGGCACGCAGGCCCGTCTGACATTCTGCCCTTCATCATACAGCTTTCACTCAGTCACAGTCATTCAGCATTTGTTAATGAGCATAATAATCATGAAGACACATTAAATGATTACATAAATAAATAACAAACTTATCTCATGTCCATACACTCTACACTCTGATTTATGCAACAACAAACTTGCATTCGTACATTCTTTCAAAACTAACAAATATAAAGGCAGTATTAAAAAAAATTATAACACTCAAGCATTTTAAACTACTTTAAACTATGCTTAGGGAGGCATATAGTCCATATCAAACATATGCTGACAAAGTTTAAAGTTATAAGAAAGAATGTTACTTATACGTTTTACGTGAATTGTTAGGGAATTCTAAATGTGGGCAGCTGAGTAAGGGAAGCTTTTTTTAAACATGTCAAGGCTTGTTTTTGGGAAAATACAATTGCTTAAGCGTTGACTGTGTTTTGGGTTGGATTTGAACAACGACCACAGATAGGGTGGAGCATTGTGCGATAGAATTTTATGAATTAACTTGGCCTTGTTGAAAAAAAATCTCTTCTTGGGGGGGGGGGGGAGGTAGAATATCAAGATGTTTGTCCTTAATTGTAATAAGTGCTGTATGTTTGCCATCTATAAACGTTACTGATCGTTTCTGAAGTGAGTAAAGTCTGCTCATGTTTGACATGGAACAACCATCCCAGACTGTGGAGCAGTAGTCCAAGTGTGTTTGTATCTGTGATATGTAGTATATCCTTCTGGTGTCTATGTCAAGAAAATATTTAATTTTAGTAAATTGGTAAACTTTTTTTGCAATGAGTTTGGTTACATTGTCTACATGATGATTCCAGCTGATTTGCTGGTGGTCTATCATGAGACCTAGAGTTTTATGTTCACTAACATTCTCTATCTGTTAAGTTCCAGCATGGAGCTGTAGTGGTGCTGTTGGTGAATTTGTTAATTTCTCTCTTGTTGTAATGAGCATGGATTTTGTTTTGCTGGTGTTTATTAGCATTCTGTTGTTGTTGCTCCAGTTAATTAGACTGTTTATTTCAATTTGAAAAGTTGACTCAAGGTTAATACAGTCATTATCACTAGTGTAAATTGTGCAGTCATCAGCAAAGAGGTCACAAGATGATTTTTTTTAGATGAAGTGGAAGATCATTGATGTAGATGGTAAACAGGAGAGGACCAAGAACAGACAGGCAGACAGACAGACAGGCAGGCAGGCAGACAGACAGACAGACAGACAGACAGACAGACAGACAGACAGATAGATAGATAGATAGATAGATAGATAGATAGATAGATACATACATACATACATACATACATACATACATACATACATACATACATACATACATACATACATACATACATACATACATACATAGACAGATAAGCTGTAATTTGTAAGAAGCTGCAGCTTGTCTGGCACTGTGTATCAGAAACATGACTGACACACAGTGTCAGACAAGCCACAGCTTCTTACAAGTTACAGCTAAGTGCTCTACTCATTTTATTTTATTTCTTAATACAGCATTCATGTGAATTTATACTTTATCTCCTCTCTCTATTTGTCCTGTGTGTTTTTGTATGATTAAGGCTCACGCTGAACCGTTATAACTTTGAATTCGTTAAGTAAAAAAAGCTGTTCCTACTTTTTTTCATAGTTTATATATTTAGATAGACAGATGGACTCAGATTTCATTATATAAAACTGCCATGTTCCTCGGCAAGCTGGTTTCAGGCAAGGAAGAGGATCAAGAGATCATATATTCAATTTAAGATTAATAATAGAGAAATGCAGAGAGTTTAATGTGAATCTATATTTAACTTTTATAGACTATTCAAAGGCATTTGATTGTGTACAGCACCAAAAACTTTGGGAGATAATGAAAAAATAGGACTTCCAATACATTTGATACAATTAACATCACTGCTGTATCTAGACCAACAGACAGCAGTAAGAATAAATGGTGAAACAACAACTTGGTTTGGCATAAAACAAGGGGTCCGTCAGGGGCGCATACTGTCGCCTTACTTATTTAACTTGTATACTGAAAATATAATGAGGAATGTTAAAGAAGATGTAGACAAAGAATATTACGATGCCATAAAAATTGGAGGTTATGAAATACCAGAGATTAGATATGCTGATGACACAGTATTACTGTCTGCAACACAAAAATGAATGGAAAAACTAAATATATCCGTTTGTAAGAATGGTGAAGAGCAAAACCTCTATTTTAATACAAAGAAAACTAAACTGATGACAACAGACAAAACAAATAAGGCAGATGAAATATGTATCAATCAGGAAAAACTGGAAGAAGTGGAGAGTTTTGAATTTCTAACTAATAATGGAGACACAATGAGGGAAATTAAAAGGAGGACATCTATCGCTCTTCAAAAAGTTAAACAACTAAAGAATCTGTGGACAGGAACAGACAGAACTACAAAAATAAGATTTGTAAGGGCGTGCATTTTTTCCATCGCAAAATATGCCTGTGAGACCTGGACACTTAACAAAACAGCTGAGAAACACATACATGCCTTTGAATGTAAATGCTACAGAAGAGTTCTTCAAATATCATGGACACAAAAAAGAACATAATATTGAAGAAAGCTGGCTAGTAAAGAGGATTAAAGAGAGAAAACTTAAATATTTCGGACACATTAAACGTCATGATAATCTAGAGAAAACCGTCTTGGAAGGGTACATAATGGGAAAAAAGAACGAAGATGGCTGCAAGACATCGTTTGTTATCTGCAAATAGATGCATCAGCAGCAGGGCACCTTGCTTGCTTACAACCGAGAGGCTAAGGGAGTGCTGTTAGAGAGTCAAAGTTCCACAAGGGGCATGCACATGATTCATATATATATATATATATATATATATATATATATATATATATATATATATATATATATATATTGTATACACAATATTCTAGCAATCTAGAAAATTGTAGCTGTTCCTTTACTGCTACATTAGAATTTAAAATTGTATATTTGTGAGACACACAGAAATTATAAGAATGCTGGAAGACATCAACATAGATGAGAAAGATCTGAAACTCATCAAAAGCACATACTGGCAGCAATAAGCACGAATGAAGGTTGAGAACCAAATAGGAGCATTCCACAACATAGAATTGGGAGTGAGACAAGGATGTGTTCTATGTCCTGACCTCTTTTCTTCGTACAGCGAAAACATAATGAGAAATATAGAGAGCTTGCTAGGAATATCAATTGGCGGACACAACCATAACAACTTAAGATATGCAAACGACACAATCCTGATTGCTAAAAGTGAAGAGGAGCTACAGGCTTGTCTGGACATCGTGGTTCGTGAAAGTAAAAGTAAAGGTCTCAGTCTGGACAAAAAGAAGACTAAAGTAATGGCTATCTCGAAGAAAAGAATACCACCAAAATGTAGCATTACAATCGATGGTACAGAGGTGAAACAAGTTAATAGATTCAAGTACAAAGGAATAATTATAACAGCTGATGGGAAATGTAACAACGAAATAAAAAGCAGACGTGCTCAGGTCAAGTCAACATTCTAGAAAATGAGAAACATTTTGTGCAACAGATCCGTATCAATGGAAACAAGATTCCGAGTACTTAAATGTTACATTGAGCCAATTTTGTTTTATGGATATGAAGCATGGTCCATGAATGAGTACAGTGAGAAATGGAAGCAATGGAAATGTGGTTTATAAGAAGGATGTTGAAGGTATCATGGACAGCTAATAAAACCAATGAAGAAGTCTTAAGAGAGACTGGAGTTAAAAAGCAAATTACAACAAAGATCAGAGGCAGACAAGCGAGATTTGTAGGAGATTTTCTGAGTAGAGAAAAACTGGATCACACTGTGGCAACTGGAAAAAATTAGGGAAGATGAGACAGAGGAAGACAGAGAGAGAAGTCACTGTATGGGCTGTCAGTGTTTCTAGGAAGAAAGTCACCGGCGGATCTCATAATTATGTCTAAAGACAGGGAATTGCGGAGAGAAATGATCGCACTTGATTGATTGATTGATGTTTGCATGATGTACTACAAAAAATATCTTTTTTATTTGGAAACAAAATTATTTTCATGAAGGAAGAAACAATGATTCAGCAAAGAAATAAATATTTCCAAATATAAGCTCCTATTGCAAGAGCGAAAAAAAAGGCAAAGGACGGGGGTTTGTGGAAAACCCTTGCGAACGCCCCATGTACCTTGGGCACATTAAGGTTCAAAGAGAGAGAGAGAGAGACAGACAGACAGACAGACAGACAGACAGACAGAGAAAAAGACTATTATTATTATGAAGAATTCGAAGACAAGGATATTTAAAAAACAAAAAGGATAATTTTATTGAACCAGTACCCCCCCCCCCCCACCCGAAAAAAATCGCGTTGATTAACTCCCTTAGCATATCTTCGGGTCTAAGCCCCATTTTCTTTTCATCTCTCTTGACTACGCCCTTCGCGACCCAATATCAGCAACGTTTGGAAATCGATATCTTCTTTTCCTGTCCATTGGTTCTCTCTCTTTTCTTTCTTCTCGAAAACTCGCATAGTTTTTATCAATGGTTTTCTCTGGCAAGAAAGCAATGGGTTTTCATGCTAGTTTTTTGTAGCTTATCAGTTCAGCGGTCTGGGAATTATGAAAACTTTCCGAACTGAAGAAATTCCATTACTAACAACAGGAGAAGAGTTTTTTCTTTTTTGTTCCTTTCATGTAACTTGTGTTGTTGTATATTCAGTATCATTTTATTAAGGTAAGAATTATTTTAGTATGAACATATATGTATATTATATTATATGTACTATGTTAATATTGCATTAAATATGAACATATTAAGAATAATAAATTGAAATTTATTCCCGTTAAACTGAGATTCGTGTTCCATATTAGAGCAAGAAGCGTGATGTCCCTATATGTGATTCCGAAAAGCTTTAAATAGTTAGTGGATCCGCCCTCCTACAGAGTAAAGATGGATTACATGCAGCATTTGTTATATATTGTGTGTTCACGACGTACAGATATGAAGCAATATCTTTACCATGATTATCATTATGAGGGTTATTTGTTAATATGACGCGTAGGGAAAATGATTAAGATTACATTTAATGACAATAATGTTTTTTCCCAGAAAGACCGGTAACAGAATATCTCTCTCTCTCTCTCTCTGAAACTTAAGTGCCCAGGGCACATGGGGCTTCCACAAGGGTTTTCCACAAATGCCTGTCCTTCGCCTTTTTTTCTGTTCTTGCCCAGGTGAGACCTCTATTGCTCAACATCCTTTCTGTTGTTCTTTTCCGTGTCTCTTTTGGTCTACCCTTACTTCTGTTCCCCTGTGGTGTCCATCTTAGTGCTATTTTTGGTAACAGAATATGTATAAGATTAATTAATTATAGTGATGCACAATGTTTATGACTGTTGTGTAAATGCATGTGTGTGTGTTTGTGATTGTTTATGTAAATGTGTGTGTGTTTGTGATTGTTTATGAAAATGTGTGTGTTTATGATTGTTTATATAAATGTGTGTATTTGTTTGTGATTATTTGTTTAAATGCATGTGTGTGTGTGTTTATGATTGTTTGTGTAAATGTATATGTATTTGTGATTGTTTGTGTAAATCCATGTGTGTGTGTGTTTTGGTATAATACAGCAGCGATGAGATGTGGTTAATATTATAATAGCATGAATACTAATTCTCACAAAAGCAGCAAAAAGCAGAACCATTACAGAACATTATATTCCTACAAAGCTTGGTCAGCATATTCATAACAATGATGTCATGAAGGCACATTATTTTTACACAATAACAGTATTAACATAGTAATACTCTACCACTGAAATATTTGCAAATTCCATCCGGGCGTTCTTCGCTGTCATTGGGCCCTGCTCCACGAAGCAGTGGTCGACTGTGATATCTTAAAAGGCAGAAAGACATCTCTTGACTTATCATAGTCTGCAGTCAGCCTATCTATGATACCCTGACTGAGCTGAAAGCTTCCTCGCTTGGTTTTAGTTATTCATTGTCAAGTAATTGTTGATGGGTCTGCCTATGTACTTCCTTCAGTGCTCCAGCGCGCGCTTGCTTTTCATCAGGGGGAACAACATGCGGCCTGCGAAGCTGTCGTTTTATTTTATTTTATTAAAATTAACATACGTAAAAACAAACTTGCAAAACATTTTTAAAGGACTTGAACAGCTCATTAAAAGGAATAAGTTCACCTTTACTGTCGCTTTTTCTCATTTTTATATAAGTTGGCATAAACAGCTGATTTATATGCGGCCCGCCATTCGACTTCAGCTTACAGCTGTGGCCTTGAGACTACCGAAGTTTGACACCTCTGTTATAGAAATAATGCTGACGTCTTTCTCTGTGAGCATAGTCAGTCCATTTCAAACATCTTTTTCCCGTAATTATGTGCACGTCTTCTTGTCACATTTGAGCGAACCAGGTATATACTACTTACGATCTGTGCTCAGAAAACTGTTAAATGAAGAGTATTGGAATGAGGTTTATTTTGTCCATTGTTCTACAGTTTTTTTATTACATACAGAATACACATAAAGGTGGAATGCAGCTTTGGCACGCTTTTCTTTTGGCTATAATATTCTTTTTCTTCTATCTACGCCATCAAAAGGGCTGTGGTAGTGTTGTGTGGCGCAGCTTATAGCTAGGCTTCTATATCTGCTCCTTTCGGTCCTGCATATCTGTATTCACCATAGTTTACTTTCAGAAATGAGTTTGGTCTACTATTCAGTTCCTTTTCACTCGGCTACGCTCTAATGTGGTATCACCGGCATCACTGGGAGGTAGAAAATGGTCTTGGTCATCAACTTTGTGATAATAGTCAGTTATGGTTCATCAAGTCTGTGATAAAAGTCAGTTATGGCTCATCAGTTCTGTGATAACAGTCAGCTATGGCTCATCAACTCTGCGATAAGTCAGCTATGGTTCATCAACTCTGTGATACTAGTCAGCTATGGTTCATCAACTATGTGATAACAGTCATCTCTGGTTCATCAACTCTGTGGCAACAGTCAACTAATTGTCATCAACTCAGCTATGGGTTGCCACTGTTTTATTCAGTTTCCATCCGTGCTGTAACACTCAGAGGGGATGGAAAATATAAAAGTATGACTCATTATTAAGATTGATATGATTAATTTTAAACGAAAAAAATAACAACTGAATTCAGGCTGAGACGTCGAGAGCAGGAATCAGATCGATGTGTTACAGAGATGAGAGAATTCTCTGGGCGCCATATCCTAGCCAGTAAGATTCTTCACTGGCGCTTGTACAGTCAAACTGTTGTCTGTGAGACAGGCGTAGATGTGTCTCCGCGGAGGTGGGTGAGAAGTTTCTTTTTTTATATTGCTTTAAGAAACTGAAGGAACAGTCTTATTCCACTCTCAGTCCGACTCAGTGTTTACTTTTTGGTGATCTGGGGGCCTGCTGTATCCCGAAGCAAATATCTTGTGCCGAACTTGTGAGTAAAGAAAGCGAAGAGGTAGGCCAAAGCTGAGATACAAGAATATTTGTAAGCTTCATTGTCAGCTTTTCTTTCAGATTTGCCACGGAAACTTACATTAACTGGAAAATGATCATAGAACTTGAAAATCTGCTGCTAAAAACTGATGTTTTCATTTACAGGGAGATCACTCGGATTCAGAAAAGTAATTGCATACTAAGATTTAACAAAGACAGCACAAATCACCAACATAATCTCTTAGATAATTTTTAAAAATCTAAAAGCGATAATTCAAAAGAATGAATGCTGGTTAAGTAATAAAGCTGTTCCTACTTTTGTCCCCCAGCTTATTCAAAATGACAGAATGAATGAGGTCGACACTTCTGAGCGCATTATCAGTTCAAAAATGATATCAATAAAATGACAACCAATAAAATATCACAGCAGTTTAATAATGCAGGAACATTCTAGAATAGATTAACACAAACGTACACATCTGATATTTATACCATCATCCATTATCAGCATTATGCCACACATTCTAAAGGAAGTTTACCGAGGCGTGTACAACATCCACTTTGTCTAGTCGCTGTAATGGGGGAGTGGGGGGGGGGGGAATTTAAGACGTACTGCTAGAGCTCTGTAAATAGATAGATGCCATTTCAGCTTATACTACTTTTGCCAGTTAAGGAAACCTGCAGTGATTACCATAACTGTGCATGGTGCTTGCTGATTCTTTTTGTATGGATGTTCCATGACCTTATTTTAATAGGAAAGCTTGAAAAAAAAGCAACTAATAAATACTGAAGTTTTACTTTCAGACATATACAGACAAATATAGTGGAGTAGAGAGATGTTATCTGGAAACTAACGAAGAAGAGATTCTTTAAAGTGCTGTCTTTATTTGACATGTTAGGAGTTAATGACCACGATCTATATTTCAGAACTAAATATACTACTGCACAACAGTTAAGGGCCAATTGCTAAAATCTTTGCCTAAAAATAATATAAGACAACTTATGTCAGAATTAACTGTATTTAAAATGCAACAAATTCTTACAACATTTATGTAAATGTGATAGTCAGTACAAAAGTTATAAGCCTGAGAAATTACTCATCCATCGTCACAAAAGTCACAAGATAAGTACTGTTAAATTTGAACTGTCAAAGTCTGATATAACGACCATTTGCGGCCAGGCATTCTATACATCTCTGAGTCCACAAGGGCTCTAAGAGCATCCTGTGGAATAGCCTACCACTCTTGATGGAGAAAGAGAGTCAGCTGTGCCACGTCAACTGGCGGAGGGTGATTAGTTGATACTCTTCGCCCAAGGACATAACAGAGGAAGATCAGGTGAATGAGCGGGCCAGTCCATCCTGACGATTCCCTAATGTTGAATGAACTAATTAAAGATGCGAGCTCGTGAGGTCGAGCATGGTCATCCTGCAAGAATGGTTCACCACCCATGACCTTCAGAGCAGATTGAACAAGAGGTTGCAATATCTCATCTTGGTACATTAGGCTGGTTAGTGTGCCATGGATGACATGAAGATGGATCTTGCATTGTCGACTAAAGCCACTCCAGACTATAACAGAACCTCCAACATAGCGATCCACTTCTCGAATTGTGTCATCAGCAAAACGTCGCTCCCCTTGCCTTCTACAAACACGAACTGTGTCACCATTACATGACAACATGAAGCCGGACTAATCTGTAAAGAGGACTTGATCACTAGCGTCTTGCCCACTTGATATGCTCACAACACCAGGCTAGGGTTGCTAGATTCTGTAAATGAAAAACCGAGACATTTTTCTAAAGATGAATAAAGAAAAGCTGTTCGAATACCATCATCAGTTACTATTAAAGAACAGCACGAAAATTCGCATTTGCATTGTCGGCCAGAATGCGATGGCTTTCTGCTTATCAATATTGATTTCTACTAATGCATTAATACAACAACTGCTTATTTCAAAAGTAGTTTCAGTTGTTAAGGAGCCTAGTTTAAATACTTTTATAGTCGTACTATGTTTAGGACTAAAGCACTGAACATATAGCGGGAAATTGTTCTCGGAACCATGATTATTATGTCGGCCGCAATACCAAGACAGCGGGCACTTGCAAAATTGTCACATAATTGTTTGGTAGTATCAGGAGCTCAATGAATTTTACTATTGCTGTTGCTTTAGTTCTCCCCAAATCCAATTTTTTAAAGCTGTTTTGAAATCATTAAAAATTTTAGAGTTTAACTTGCTAGTGCAATCCATTGAATTGAACGACATATGATGTTTAATTGTGTGATAGCACATTTTCAATTTTGTCGCAAAATAGCTGTCCAGTCTTTTAGAAGTGCTTGCTTGCATGTTTGATTTATGCTTTTCGCTTGCTACATGGTCTTTTTATATCCTCTCTTCCGCCATTTACAATGCGAATTTAACACTTAAACATTTTACATTCTATTGCAAGGTCATTTCTCCCTCGTTTTATAAAAGACCATTTCTGTGAATATTTTTCCTGAAAGGAACATTTTCACGTAGGCATTTTTAAATCACTTCATTCAATTATTGTAACACCAGTAATATAGAAAAAAGACATTGCTTTCTCGCAACACTAACAAGAGTGAAAAAGCATTTATTTTTCTCTTATTTTTAATTCTTTCATAAATCTCATAGAGACGACAGCCAGAAATACATTATCGATTTTAAGAGCTATGACGCGGATAATGATAAAACAGATTTTTTTTTCCACCAAAGCATGTAAAACTTGCAACCACTGTAGTCTCCAAGAACAAGTAAACTACAAAACAGTGAACAGGATAGATGTGTCACTTTAAATGAAGTAATTCCTTAATCACCAGAGTTTGAGTTTTACATATAGATTCTATTAGCACGAAGCGATGAGACATGGTGTCGCCAACAGAAAACGACTCTTTCGCGAAGATAGCCGAACGAATAAAGAAACGACACTAAACAACACGAAAATGTGGGCCAATCCCATATCAGAGAGAGGGATAACACGGTGTTGTTGTTTTAAAATGTGTGTAGCACTTCTTTCAATCTGAAATCGTAGGGAGAGAGAAAAACTTAAATGCAAAATTCTTTCATTTGAAAGAAAAAACACAAACCGGGACAAATCGGTGCACCGAAAGTATTATTCAGGAGAGTGACTTTTATATTTAAAAACCAGGACTGTCCCTGAAAGCAGGGACGTCTGGCAACCCTACACCAGACAACACTGTCTCTGACGTGAGCTGGAGTGAACGGGATTCTGATTCTTGGTCATCGTGAAGCAAGTCCAGATTCACGTAAGGTTCTACAACATGTCATCCTGCTTACGTTAATGTCTGCAGTATTCATCTGCTGATGTCGTAGAGTGGTACAGGTGACTGTCCGGTGGCGAAGTGCAGACAACAGCAACAAGAAATATCTGAGATCCTGCCGGCTCGTACAAAGTGGACGTCCTGAACAGTTTCAATCTTCTGCTCTACAGTTGGCTTAGTCCAAAAGTATTACCACCCAAAAGCCTTTGGATGGTAGAATGTGACACTCCCAAACGTCTTGCTACCAGACAAGCGGATTGGCATTCTCATTCCATGCATTGGCCCGAGAGCATTCTAGGGTGCTAAGACTCCTTCTCTGGGTGATGGTTTTTTGCAACTACCAAAGGAGTCATTTTCTCACCAATTTTAAAACGAATGAAAAGTGACATCTTTTCAGTAAGAGTCCCTGTTGTACTTGCATCACGAATCAGAAAGATTTTTCTGTCTATCTGAGTTGATGGAACACCCGAATCATACTGTAAATGAACATTTAACAGAACATTACAAGACTTAATTTTTACACTCAACATGATAATTAGTGAGTACTTTTCATACCTCAAGTGCGTAGAGGACTGTTTGTGGATGACACTAAAACAAGTTTCAACGAAATTATTGTTTATCATATACTAGTTGATAACAAAATCTATTGAAAATAAAAGGTTGGCCCTTAACTTTTGTGCAGCAGTATAGTTTAAGGAAGGGGACAGAACTGTCAGGTAGACCAAGACCAGAGTTTTCCAACAAAGACAGTTAATTTTCCTCAGATTCCACAACACTTACTTATCGTACAGTATTTACAGTTGCTTCCTACTTTTTTTTACGTATACTGTCATGCTAACTCCAGAATGTACGAGTATGCGACTTTCACACGGATATCTGCTTTTCGGAAATACATTGATGTATGCTCTTTTATTTATGCAAAAAAAAAAACAGAAAAAAAACCTTGATGTTGATCTCATTTCGGCTTTTCGTGAGATCTCACTGACAAGAAAGCCTAAGAAAAGCACACGGTGCAACTAGAGGGATGCGCTGATTATGAAACAATAAGACTGGAACCCAGGAACTTTGGTTCAGAAGACGCGGGCCTCAGTATCAACATATCCAGGTTCCGTTCGTTGCATATTCTGCACCTATAAAGTCAATGTTCCTTGTCTTCTGAACCTGGGGTTCACATTGCTGAGATTTATATTACAGGGATTTAACATAAGATCAATCAGGAATGTCTCTGTAGAATCATAAAAGACTGGACAGTCACATATTGTTGCTGGTATATGGCTCGAGCCTGCCGGACTGTAGATGGGCTTGATTTAGAATCGATGTTTAGCTTAACCTAACCAGTAAGTGAGAATCGGCTAGGATCGATACTTGTCTACGCCGCTTGAGGACTTGTCTATGACTGGTCTATATCCAGGACGTATGTCCATGTCAAGCTCTCACTAGTGCCTCGTGGTTTCTAGTTCACGGAAACTACTCGTAAGAATTGTATTCTTGAGGTCAGTGTGTTCTGCTGTGTGAGAGTTGCTGTGATTCTAGCTGCTGCAGTTTGTTGTATAGAGCCAGAAAACAAGATTAAGCTGTATATGTTTTTGATTTATTTAGTTGTCTCAGATTTGTGGAAATGATCTATAAACTATTTAATATTATAAGATGCGGTCTGCTTTTATTTAGAATTTATGACAGAAAAATTCGACAGAACAGGAAAGCACACAGAAAATGGAAGAGCTTTCATGAGAGTAAATAGAAGTGGTAGGTAGATTTTGTGTTTTGTGAATCGTAATGTGCTTACTGACGATGTAAGGAAAATTAATAAGAAAATAGGCAGTAAAATGCCAATGATGTGCTGACTAAACAGAGTGTGTTATTATTAATTATATTACGTAGCTGTATTACGTCGTCAAGTAAAGACTTTAACGTAAGCTTTAATTTGATTGAAATAACTGTTAGTTGTTTTTTATTCTATGAGAAAAGACTTTTTAAAACTGATAAATAAAGTGAATTTAGGTTTTTATTTTTGTTTCGTTTCTAAAAATTTATTAAAAAGTTAAATTTAAAGAAAATCTAAGTGAATTTAAAAAAAAAGAAACCTAATGCCTATAAGGCATTAGTACAAATTAAGAGGTTAAAATGTCCGACATATTTTTGTATGTTTCTTTCTCCTTTTGTTCGTTTCTTTCTCGTTCTGTTTGTTTCTTTCTCTTTCTGTTAAGACAATTATTCGTATCTTCATCATTCATCCCTTCACCACAGATTTCTAATCACTGAATTTAATCGATGTTTTTTTTATGTTCCAATACTCGGAATAATTCTTGAGCGATATTTGTTACTCTTTTTTTCTGTCGATTAGTTATTGTTAAAAATGTTACATACTGTATATTATAATGTGCATCTATTTTTTTTTCCTGATAATATGCTGTAAACCGCGCTCTGATATTTCAGCCTTTACTGACAGGCAATGTATTTTCAGAAGAAATTTTCATCTTATATGTTTGCCAGGTACTAATTTTGACATCTGTGCTTGCTGAAGTACACTAGTATACAACATCATTTGCTGTGCGAGAGAAGTGGACTCGCTTTGATTGCTTTAACCCTGCCCAGGTCTGACTTAATGAGGAACTGAGTCACAGAAACTTATCTTATATCTTATCTTATATCTTATCTTATATCTTATATCCTTCCCGTGCCGTTAAATGTCACATAGGGCTCACAAGGTAGTTCGCCAACTTTTCCTGTCTTCGGTGAGCCTTTTAACCTCATCAAGGGATTTTATGCCTGTTAATTTGACCTCTCTTAGCAATGTCCTCTTCAGAGTTTCATGCGGCCTGCGTCTTTTTCTTTTGGATTGTTGTGTTCCACTTGATAGCTTGTTTTGGGATTCTCTGACTGTTTCTTCTCATCACGTGACCAATATATGTCCATCTCCTTTTCCTGATCACCCATGAGACTGGTTGCTGTTCAGTCATCTGTCTTATCTCTGCATTGTTCTTGAATTCGTTCCACTTGATGCCGAGTATTTTCCTTAGGCATTTGTTTTCAAAAGAGTCTAATTTCTTGTCTATTTCTTTAGTTGTTTTCCAGCTTTCACATGCATAAATGAGGGTGGATATTACATTTGAATTGAATAGTTTTAACTTGGCTTTTATGCTTATAACTTTTGAATTCCATATGTTCTCAAGATTCTTGAAGATCGGTGATGCTTTTACAATTCTAATTCTAACTTCCTTTCTGGTGTCACCATCCTGGTCTATGTAGCTGCCAAGGTATGCAAACTGATTGACTTCTTCAATATCTGTCCCTTCTACGTGTATTTTCTCATTTTGATTAATGGGAGGTTTGACAGAAACTACTGCTATTATATTAAGAATAAACATTTACTTCAAGTCAAGGCCGAATCTGATGCGCGTAAAGAAGTGAAGATATAAAGCTGTTCATTTCAAAGTTGCAGGTTAGCGTTTTTCTGAGTTGTCTCTAGTCACTTCAAACTTCAAACATGAATATCCCTCCCTTTGTTACAAACTGATAAACTTTATTTTAAAAATGCATCTGGATGCATCTTTTAGTCATAATCAGTACAAAACCACTTTATAAGTGCCATTTTAAAAAAAATCTGGAAATATGTGTCAGAAACATTGGCAGACATATCAAAATAAGAACAACACCTTCATAGATCAAGAGAAGTACTACCAACGGTTAAAAAGAACTATGTAGCTAAACTGATAGTGTCCAAAAAATATATGCTTTATTCCATCTCTCTCTCTCTCTCTCTCTCTCTGAACCTTAAATGCCCAAGGTACATGGTGGTTCCTCTAGGGTTTTCCACAAACGCCTGTCCTTTGACTTTTTACGCTCTTGCCCAAGTGAGCCCTCTATTGCTCAACATCCTCCCTGTTGTTCTTCTCCATGTCTCTTTTGGTCTACCCTTACTTCTGTTCCCCTGTAGTGTCCATCTTAGTGCTATTTTTTTTAGTGAGTCGTCAGTCATCCGGAGCACATGTCTGAACCATCGCCAACGTTTTTCTTCAATAATTGTTGTCAGTGGCTTCATCTGCATTTCTGCTTACAAGATGTTATTTCCCACGGTGTTTGACCAAAATATTCCTCTAATTCTTCGTAAACGTTTAGTCTGGATATACTTTAAAGAAATTAAGCACTTAGAGAAACTGGAAATATTTTATAAAAGATATTAATATCTAGCGATTAATGTATTTCAGACATACCATAACGTTTTGTTGCTTCTGTATGTCATTTCCCACCAACGGAAAATCTGTTGAAACAATCATTTTGACCGGGACCAGATTTTACAATAGCAACGATACTAGTGAGCAGATAACATGGAACAACCATGAGACCAAGAACGACACTGTGGGAAGATAATATAGAGAAATGATGAGAATAACAGCGATTGTCAGTGGAAATATAACATGGAGAAACAATGAGGACAACAAAGATAAAACTAGGAAGATACTATCGAAAAACAAAGAGGACAACAACGATATCAATGGAAAGATAAAACATGGAGAAACGTAAAGGATAACAATTATATCACTGTAGAGATAAAACATGGAGAAACGTAAAGGACAATAATTATATCACTGGGAAGATAAAACATGGAGATACGTAAAGGATAACAATGATATCACTGGAAAGATAAAACATGGAGAAACGTAAAGTACAACAATGATATCACTGGGAAGATATAAGATGGAGAAACGTAAAGGATAACAATGATATCACTTGAAAGATAAAACATGGAGCAATGTAAGGGACAACAATGTCATGGGAAGATGAAACGGAAAAAATGACTAGAACACCAACGATTTTGGTGGGGAAGACAACATGGAGAAACGATGAGAATAACAATGGTATCAGTAAGAAGATAATAAGGACAAACAATGGTGACGTCAATAACTACAGTGTGAAGAAACCATCCAGAAAGATGAAGATAAATTTAAATAGTGTTTCAAAGCAAGGGTCTTGGAGATGACTGCACAAAATGTTTGGATACATGATAGGAGAATAATGATAATGGTTATCTACTGCAAGTTCAGATAGACTACGTATTAATCAACAAACGATTCCGGAATGCATTACTGACAATAAAAACCATGCCATGAGCCGACTGCAATAGTGCCCATGACCCACTCTGTGGAAAAATTAGAATAAAGCTAAAGAAAGCATGCAGAAAAGTGAGAAACATCAAACTGAATACAAAACTCCTTATAAATGACCAAGAACTGTGAGAACAATACAAAGTTATTATAACAAATAGATACAATGCAATAGGAAAGATAAATAGTATAAATGAACAATGAGCAATGTAAAGAGATTCTATCCACCAAACTGTTAAGGAGATAATATCACCAAAAAAAGAAGCCCCTAAAAATAAATGGATGACAAACGACATCTTAGGACTGATGGACAAGAGGAGGAGGAGTAAAAATAATCAAGAAAAATATAGCAAGACAAATAAAGAAATAAGACGCAAATGCAGAGAAACAAAGGAAGTGTGGTTAAATGAACAGTGCAGACAAATAGAGGACTCTCATAATAAAGACAGCAAAAACATGCACAAACGAATTAGTGAACTCACAGGCTGGAAGACAAAATATACCACGGGATGCCTGAAATCAAAATGTTAGTGGGAAAAGAAGACATTGTGGACAGGTGGACAGAGTACATCGGTGAGCTATATGGAGGAGAAAGACCAGAATTAACACCAGATACTGAAAACTGTGATGGACCACCAATACTTGAAGATGAAATCATAGATGCCATCAAATACATGAAGAAAGGAAAAGCGACTGGGCCTGATAATATAACAATAGACGAAATAGAGGTATTAGAGGAGATAGGATAAAAATAATAACCAAGTTACTGAATGGCATGTACAACAGTGGTTATATGCCCAGTGACTTGCTTAAATCCACGTTTATAACACTAATCTACTTATGCTTCATTGATTACACCAAGGCATTCGACAAGGTGAAACATAATGAAATTATTAAAATGCTTGAAGACATCAATATAGACGGCAAAGACCTGAGGATTGTAAAACATCTAAACTGGCACCAAGCAGCAGCAATTCAAGTTGAAAATAGAACTGGAAAATGTCAACCGATAAAACAAGGGATGCGACAAGGATGTGTGCTATCTCCAGACCTTTTTTCTCTGTACAGCGAGAATATTGTAAGAACGATCATCACAGAACCAGGCATACATATTGGAGGATACAATATTAACAACCTTCAGTATGTTGACTACACAGTACTGATAGCTGAGAACAAAGAAGACCTGCAAAATCTCTTGGATAAAGTCGCCAAAGAAAGTGAACAGAAAGGCCTTACTTTGAACATCAAAAAGACAGAGACTATGGTTATATCTAAGAAACAGAATCCACCAACATGTAGTATAAAATTAAAGGGAACTATTCTAAAGCAGGTGCAGAAATTTAAGTACCTTGGAGCAGTAATAACTTCAGATGGGAAATGCAGAACAGAAATTAGGAACAGAATAGGCCAAGAAAAGACTGCATTTCAGAGAATGAGAAACATATTAGCCAACACATCCTTATCAATGAATGCTAAAACGAGTCCTAAAATGCTATATTGAACCTGTCTTGTTATATGGAAGTGAATCATGGACAATAGGCACATAAATCATTGGAAGCAGCAGAAATGTGGTTCATTAGAAGATTATTGCGAATCCCCTGGACAGCAAAACTAACTAACGAAGAATGTATGAGAAGAGCTGGAGAGAAAAAAAATCTTATTAAAAAAATAAGAGAGAGACAATGTACTTTCATAGGACATGCAATGAGAAGAGGGGGAACTTAAAATAATATAACAACAGGAAAAATAGAAGGAAGAAGATCAAGAGGAAGATCAAAAGAAATGATACTGGACAGTCTGACAGGATGGTGTGAGAGGAGATCACCAACTGAGTTGATGGCCTGCATGAAGGATCGTGTACTCTGAAGAAGCATAATAGCCAACGCCAGTCGGCACGGCACCTGATGATGATGATGACTGCAAGTTATGAAGTAAACGTTTAATTTAATTTTTAAATACCTGTTATTTTTCATTTTTATTCTAACTATTCCGTCAATTATTATCTTTATAGTATTTTTCATCTTTATTCTAATTATTCTGTCATTTATTATCTTTATAGTCTGTAGGACGTTCAAATTAAGCAGATGGAACATAATATAGATGCGGTTTTCAAGAATGATACAACGTACGCCGCTGAAAGGCCAGAAATGGAGGAATCTCACTGAAACTGAGGGCGTAGAAATCAATGAGAAGAACGCGAATCAAAATATCATGGCAAGTATCATAAAAACACACAAGTTAGATAAGAATTATCGGAAAACTAAAAAAGAAGGAGAATGAGACTGACAGAAACTACCTCAAATAGCTGACAGAAATTATCTGAAATAGCTGTCAGAAACAACGTCAAATAGCTGACAGAAACTACCTGAAATAGCTGACAGAAAATATCTGAAATAGCTGACAGAAACTACCTGAAATAGCTGACAGAAAATATCTGAAATAGCTGACAGAAACTATCTGAAATAGCTGACAGAAACTATCTGAAATAGCTGACAGAAACTATCTGAAATGGCTGACAGAGAGACGGGGGAAAAGAAAAAAAAACAGCTGATGGGTGATAAATATTAAGAAGCAGACAAAATGGAGATGTAATATTGCCAACATATGTGTGAATGGAAACAGCAGCAAATAAAAGAAATGAGTATTGTGTCACAGATTTACCATATAATTATTATACTTTTGACTACTACTCCGGATAGTCTAACAAAACATGTCACGCTCGCTTCTTGTCCAGAAAGTCTAATCGTGATCAATAATTTCTATCACACTTTGATTCAATACTCTTTGCTCTCAGCGCAAGTTTCCTCCTCTTCTAACATTTTACTCCACGAGGCAATAGCAGCAGATCGGCCTTTTTAATCTGAACTACTGTAGGTAAAATTCAATATTGAATATGCAAATGCAGTAAAATTGCCAAACTCATGAAGCAATTTTAAGTAATGCATCTGTTGCAGATCAGAGTGATCAATATATTCTTACTTGATTCAGTGAATGTATGTGTGAAAAGAATAGATTATATATATAAGAGATTACTGTCACAAATGTAGCAGGAAAATGCAGACGAATAAGAATATAAAATATTATAATCAATAAGCACGAAATAGTTCAACACATAAACAGTAAGGTATTCCCATGCAGTCTGAATGCTTCATTTTCTTTGCATTTTTTTTATGCACCTTCGATTTATAACAGAAAGAATTTTGTTGACCAATGTCAAGTTTTACAGTTGCTTTCTCTCTCCAGTCGTTTGCTCCAAGATCATTAAAAAATTTCTTCTACATTATGTCTCCTCTTTGTCTTCGTCCGTGTTTTGTCCCTTCCATGTCCAGTGTGTGAGTTGGTCAGATAAGTTTCTGTTGTTTTTCTACGTGACTCAACCATCGTAATCTGTTACGTCTTATATAGTGGTTGTAATAAGTGTTTCTCTATATATTTCAAAATTCAGACTCCGGTTTCACTGCCGTCGGGACAACCCCATGTATGCTCCGTCTCATACCGTAGCATACATCCAATGTTCCTGCCGCATGTTTCTTGTTTATAATACGTTTTCCTCCACACAGTTCGAATTTCCCTCCAGCACCTTTAATTTGTCATAGTTCTCTATACAAAATGTGTTTGTATTCTTCATATTATATTTTTCTTTATATTATAATATTTGTCCTGGTTCTTTATACAAACTGTGAATGTTGGTTCTTACTTCCCAACCGCATTTTTATATTCTCTAATGGGTACAAAAGTTTTTAAGATTCTGTTCTCAGAACGTTGCAGTTGCTTTTATCTCTTTTTGTTCCCCTCCATGATTTTTCGATTGTGTCATCACAAGTCAGAAATTTCATGATCGATAATTCTTGATATCACAGTTTAGAAATTTCATGATCAGTAACTCTTGAAACGTTATTTAGGATTCGGGAATTTCATGACTTTGGCATCACAATTCAGAAATCTCTTCTTCCATTAGGAAGAACCGACATAAGCAGAGTGATATTTTTACTGATATTCAGTCTGAGAACGTCTCGTTCCTAGCCTTGATGCTCTGTCCTGTGAGTGTGGTGTTTAGAATGCTAGTGATAGAAATGTCAGCATCAATAATTCTTATTATTTGTATGTTGTTTTTGTTCAGGATTTTAAAAAATCTACTGCGTTATCATTGCTTAGGAAATACTTGGCAATATTCAAGTTAAAGATGACAGCACAGGATATGGAGCGAGAGATAGACCGAGTGTGTGATCACGAGTTCATGCGCACACTAGCGCTCTGAATGATCATATAGAGCGAAAATCAATAGTGACGACAGGTCTCAGCGGATCCAAGAATTTTCATAGCTTGTACAACGTCAGCCATGCGCGATACGTAAATGTTCAGCCAAGTTCTCGCATTAATGTCTTTCTGTAACATTTAATGGAAGTTATATGATATGACGACCAACAAAGAAGGCAAGAATCAAGAAAATAACATGGTACAGTTGATTGATTTTTATCTTTTTGTAACCATGAATTTTCATTGTGAATCCGACGACGCTGCGAAAAATAGGCAAAGAGTGGCAGAATGATGGGGCTGTGGTGACTTTCATTAATTTCCTAAACGCATCAAGAACTATTCTTCTGAACAGCCCCTATCATTTAGATACAATGAAGTAACGCATAGGCTAACAGGATGAAGTAATTTAAGAGCAAGTAAGAAAACTGAAACAGCACAAAAACCATCAAGTAAAAGTAACAGACAAGTTGAAGTAACACAAGAACTAACAAGCTGAGGTAATACAAGAACTAGCAAGCTGAAGTAACACAAGAGCTAATAAGCTGAAGCATAGCACAAAAGCTAGCAAATGGGAGCAATACAAAAGCTAGAAAGCTGAAGTAATACAAAAGCTAGCGAGCTGTTGCAATACAAAAGCTAGAAAGCTGAAGTGGCACAAGAGCTAGAACGATGAGGCAACAAAAGAGCTAGCAAGCTGAGGTAACGTAAGAACAAGCAAGCTAAGGCATACCAAACAGAGGTATCACAATAGCTAGCGAGCTGAAGTAAAACACAAGAGCTAGCAAGCTGAGTTATCCCAAGAGCTAGCAAGCTGAGGTAACACAAGAGCTAACAAGCTGAAGTAACAGAAGAGATAGCAATCTGAGATAACACAAGAGTTAGCAAGCTGAGGTAACACAAGAGCTAACAAGCTGAAGTACCACAAGAGCTAGCAACTTGAGATAACATAAGAACTAGCAAGCTGAGGTAACACAAGATCTAGTAGAATGGAATAACACAAGAGCTAGCAGCCTTCGAGAACACAAGAGCTAGCAACCTGAGATAATACATGAGCTAGCAACCTGAGATAACACAGGAGCTAACAAGCTGAATTAGCACAAGAAGCCAGTAACCTGAGATAACACAAGAGATAGCAACCTGCGATAACACAAGAGCTAGCAAGCTGATGCAACACAATAGCTAACAAGCTGAAATAGCACAAGAGCTAGCTAGTTCAGATAACACAAGAGCTAGAAATCTGAGATAACACAAGAGCTAAAAAGCTGAGTTACAACAAGAGCTAACAAGTTGAAGTAGCACAAGAGCTCGCAGCCTGAGATAACACAAGAACTAGCAAGCTGAGGTAGTACAAGAGCTAGCAACGTGAGACAACACAAGAACTAGCAAGCTGAGGTAATAATAGAGCTAAAAAACTGTAGTAGCACGAGAGCTAGCAACCTGAGATAACACAAGAACTACCTAGCTGAGGTAATACAAGAGCTATCAAGTTGAAGTAACAAAATAGCTGGCTTCCCTGAGATAACAATAGAGCTAACAAGCTGAGGCAACAAAACAGCTAACAAACTGAAGTAGCACAAGAGATAACAAGCTGAGATAACATAAGAGCTTAGAACCTGAGATAAAACAAGAGCTAACAAGCTGAGTTAACACAACAGGTAACACTGTGAAGTAAAACAAGAACTAGCAAGCTGAGACAACATAAGCGCTAACAACATGGGATAATACAAGAGCTAACAAGCTGAGGTAACACAACAGCTAATAAGCTGAAATAAAACAAGAATTAACAAGCTGAAATAGCGCAAGAGCTTGCATCTTGAGATAACACAAGAGCTAGTAGCCTGAGATAACACAAGAGGTACCAAGCAAAAGCAGCACAAGAGCTAACAAGCTGAAGTAGCACAAGAAGCTAGCAACCTGCGATAACACAAGAGCTAGCAAGCTGAAATAACACAAGAGCTAGCAAACAGAGATAACACAAGAGCTAATAAACTGAGGTAACACAAGATCTAGCAACCTGAGATAACACAATATCTCACAAGCTGAAGTAATACAAGAGTTAACAAGCTGAAGTAGCACAAGAGCTAACATACTGAAGTAGCACAAGAGCATGAAACCTGAGATAACACAAGAGCTATCAACCTGAGATAACACAAGAGCTAGCAGAATGAGATAATACAAGAACTAGCAACCTGAGATAAGACATGAGCTAACAAGCGGAAGTAGTACAAGAAGCTAGTAACCAGAGATAACATAACAGCTAACAACCTGAGATAACACAAGAGCGAGCAGTCTGATGCAACACAAGTGCTAACAAGCAAAAATAGCACAAGAGCGAGCAGTCTGATGCAACACAAGTGCTAACAAGCAAAAATAGCACAAGAGCTAGCAAGCTCAGATAACAAAAGAGATAGCAAGCTGAGGTAACACAAAAGCTAACAAGCTAAGATAACACAAGAGGTAGCAACCTGAGATAACACAAGAGCTAACAAACTGAGGCACTACAAGATCTATCAACTTAAGAGAACACAAGAACTAACAACATGAGATAATACAAGAGTTAGCAGCCGGAGATACGACAAGAACAAGTAAGCTGAAGTAGTAAAGGAGCTAACAAGCAGAAGTACCACAAGAGCTAGTAATCTGAGAAAACACAAGAATTAGCAAACTGAAGTAATACAAGAGCCAACAAGTTGAAGTAGCACAGGAGCTTACAACCTGAGATAACACAAGAGCTAGCAAGCTGAAGTAGTACAAGAGTTAACAAGTAGAAGTAGCACAAAAGACAACAACCCGAGATAACACAAGAGCTAGCAACCTGGGATAAAACAAGCGTAATCGAGCTGAAGTACCACAAGAGCTACCAAGCTAAGATATCAAAAGAGCTAGTAACCTGAGAAAACACAAGAGCTAGAAACCTGAGATAATACAAGAGCTAGCAACATGAGATAAAACAGGAGCTAGCAAAATGAGGTAACACAAGACCTGGCAAACTGAAGTAATAGAGCTAAGAAGCTGAAATAGTAAAAGAGCTAGCAACCTGAGATAACAAAACCTAGCCAGCTGAGGTAATACAAGAGCTAACAGTATGAAGTAGCACAAGAGCTTACAACCTGAGATAACACAAGAGCTAGGAAACAGAGGTACTACAAGAGATAACTAGCTGAAGTATAACAAGAGCTAGCAACCTGAGATAACACAAGAGCTAGAAACCTCAGATAACACAAGAAGCTGAGGTAAAACAAGAGCTAACAAGCTGAGTTAATTGCTAGTAACCTGAGATAACACAAGAGCTAGTAACCTGAGATGGCACAAGAGCTAGCAACCTGAGATATTACAAAAGCTAGCCAACTGAGATAGCACATGAGCTAGCAAGATGAAATAATACAAGAGTTAACAAACTGAAATAGTACAATAGCTAGCAACCTGAGATAACACATGAGCTAACAAGCTCAAGTAGCACAAGAAGATAGTAACCTGTGGTAGGACAAGAGCGAAGAAATGCAGATAACACAAGAACTAGCAAATTGAGATAATACAAGATCTAGCAACCTGAGAAAACACAAGAGTTATCAACTTGAGATAACACACAAGCTAGCAAGCTGAACTAACACAATAGCTAACAAGCTGAATTAGCACACTAGCTAGCAACCAGGGATAACACAAGAGCTAGGAGTTTGAGGTAACACAAGAGCTACCAAGCAGAAGTTGCACAAGGACTAGCAAAATGAGATAAAATAAGAGCAAGCAAGCTGAGATAACTCAAGAGCTAGCAATCTGATATAACACAAGAGCTCACAACCTGAGATAATACAAGAGCTAGCAATCTGAAATAACACAAGAGCTAACAAGCTGAAGTATCACAAGAACTAGCAACCTGACATAACACAACAGCTATCAACCTGAGATATCACAAGAGCTAAGAAACTGAAGTAGCGTACGAGCTAGCAACCTGATATAACACTAGAGCTAGCAACTTAAAATGACACAAGTGCTAGCAACCTTACATAAAAAGGGCTAGCAATCTGAGATAACACAAGAGATAGGAAGCTGAGGTAACACAAGAGCTAGCACTTTGTGATAACACAAGAGTTAGCTACCTGAGATAATACTAGAGCTAGCAAGTTGAGGCAGCATATGAGCTAAAAGGCAGAAGTAGCACAAGAGTTTATAAGCTGAAATAACACAAGAGATAGTAAGCTCAGATAACACAAGAGCTATCAACCTGAGATAACAGAAGAGCTAGCAATATGAGATTACACAAGAGCTACCAACCTAAGATAACTCAAGAGCTAGCAACCTGAGATAACACAAGAGCTAACAACCTGAAATAACACAAGAGCTAGAAAGCTGAAGCAGTACAAGAGCTAACAAGCAGAAGCAGCACAAGATCCAACAACATGAGAAATACAGGAGCTAGCACCCTGAGATAATAGAGCTAACAAGTGAAGTAGCACAAGAGCAAACAACCTGAGACAACACAAGAGCTAGCAAGCTGAGATATCACAAGAGCTAGTAGCCTGAGATAAAACAGGAGCTAGAAACCTGAGATAACACAAGAGCTAGAAACCTGAGATAACACAAAAGCTATAAAGTTAAAGTTGCAGAAGAAGCTAGTATACTTAGATAACACAAGAGCTAGCAACCTGATATAACACAAGAGCTAATAAACTCAGATAACACAAGAGTTAGCAAGCTGAGGTAACATAAGAACTAACAAGGTGAGATAACACAAGATGTAGCAAATTGAGATAACACAAGAGCTAGCAACCTAAGATAACACAAAAGCTAACAACCTGAGATAACACAAGAGCTAGTAACCTGAGATAACACAAGAGCTAGCTAGGTGAGCTATCAAACTGAGGCAGCATAAGAGCTAGCAAGCTGAGATAACACAAGAACTAGCAAATTGAAGTAATATAAGAGCTATCAAGCTGAAACGAGACAAGCGCTGCTAACAAGTTGAAAAAATACAAGAGCCAGCAAGCAAAATAGCAAATAACAAAAAAGCTGGCAGGCTGAACTAACACAAGAGCTAGCGAACTGCAGTAGCACAAGAGCTAGCAGGCAGAAATAACACAAAAGCTGGTAATCTGAAGTATCACAAAAACTTGCAGAACGAAAACACACAAGAATGCTTATCTCAAGACCTAGCGGAATAGAAGAATCTCAAGATGTTTTGGTCTTAGGTTTGCCTGAATTTTATATATCATGAATCACTGTGTCATAATCATTTTCTCTCCTTGCACCCGTCTGGACTCATGTAACACCAAAGAATAGTACCCTTTCAGTACTCGCTAGACCGTTTACAGTTTTACCATTTACCTGCAATACTCCTGTGAAGAAAAGCTATAAAATAGTGTCCATTGTATTTTATTTACATATTTTATTGTTATATTTTATGCATGCTACTTACTTATTACAGTTCTTATTTCATTGTGTTTATTATAAAACCACAGTTTCATTCCTTCGCTCAACTTATGATAAATTAACATCTGTTAAAACATTCCTTACAGATTGTAAGTTCTAAGTGCCATGCTGCGTGGCGTAGGCGATCACTTCTCCCTGTCTTTTGCGATGATTCTGAAATCCGCCAGTGACTTTCTTCCTAACCACACTGACAGCCCATCCAATAACTTATCTCTCTGTCTTCATCTGTCTTTTCTTCCCTCGATTTTTTCAGTTGCCACAGTGTGTTCCAATTTTCCTCTTCTCAGGAAATGTCCTATAAATCTCACTTGTCTGCCTCTGATCTTCGCTATAATTTTCTTTTAACTCCAGCCTCTCTTAATACTTCTTTATTGGTTTTCTTGGTTGTCCATGATACCTTCAACATCATTCTTATAAACCATATTTCCATGGCCTCCATTTCTTACTGTACTCTATTATTCATGGACCATGCTTCACACCCATAAAACAGAATTGGCTCGATGTAACATTTAATTACTCGGAATCTTGTTTCCATTGACATGAATCTGTTGCACAAGATGTGTCTCATTTTCTGGAATGCTGACTTGGCCTGAGCACGTCTGCTTTTTTACTTCATTGTAACATTTCCCATCAGTTGTTATAATCGTTCCTAAGTACTAAAGTAGTATCGCCGTGACTGATTAGACAGATCATATGCAACATTATTAAGAGTTATACTCTGCTGCCTGAGTAAGCACAGATGTTAAAGCTGTTTATGTAAGTGTCTAGTGGAGTAAAAAGGTTGTAGTTAATGTTGTCAGACTTACTACTCAGAGAAGTAAAGTTCGACCTGGAAGTCTTATCATTTGTTTAAGGTTATTCACAAGACTGAACATACCCAGATTCTTCACAACTCCACATAGTCATCAGCCACATAACTTGAAACTACTGACAGTCCTAAACTTAACAGTGTGGATTAAATTGAAGAGAGTTTGAAAACATCAGCAGATTTATTTATGAGAAATAATGACAGATGGCTGAGGCTGATGAACTGCATAGACAAAGAAAAAACATGTTTGAGGCTCCAGTCCCCGTCTAGAACAATTGTTAGCTACATGAGGAGGAAGAAGACAACTCTCTCACAACAAAGTTGCAACAGTTCTCACACAACATGGAATAGCAAAAACCAGCAACGTACATCTTCTGAACATCTCACTGAATACACATGAACCACAACGCTTACTAACAGGAGTTAGTTCTGAACACTCCTTGCACAGTAACATGGGGCAACGTTTAGTAGCACTCTTCTAGCTAGAACAAAACTCACTTCATAGTAGTTCTAATCTTCTATTAAAGAAAACGCAGAACGATTACTCTCTGACTGAACTGTCAGCACATTCTAACCCATGCTACAAACCTCACTAAGGGGAAGAATCGTCCTCAAGAATCATTCTCATAATCACAATCATAATCATAATCAACTGATACTGATTAAAATTCACATTCTAATATATTCATTCTAATACTGCCCCTACGTAAAAGTCCAGAGCTTAAATATCATCTACCATTTCTACTTTCCTTTGTTCGTGAACATTCCTTCACGAGAAAGTCTAAACTTCATGAAATCGCATGTTTAAGACCTTGGACTAGTCTATCAAATTCATTCATTTTGCATGCCTCTTGCGGAACTTTGCTTCCCTAACAGCACTCCTGTAGGCCTCTCGGTTGTAAGCAAGATGGCTTGCTGCTGATGCATCCATTTGCAGCCATCTTTGCCTTGGTCTTCCTCTCTTTCTTTTTCCCATTATGTACCCTTCCAAGACGGTTTTCTCTAGATTATCATGACGTTTAATGTGTCCACAATATTTAAGTTTTCTCTCTTTAATCTTCTTTACTAGCCAGCCTTCTTCAATATTACGTTCTTGTAGTATGGATATATTTGTTCTTTTTTGCGTCCATAATATTTGAAGAACTCTTCTGCAGCATTTGCATTCAAAGGCATTTATGTGTTTCTCAGCTAAATTTAGCTAGCTATAAAAACATGTCCAGAGAAAGTTCAATAGAAGTCATCAAAATCTCGTGTTGTCAACGTCCAAAAATGACTTTCAGTGAACAACTAACTGGGCAATCCAAATTTAACTTTTATAAAACACGTCAGGATAAAGCTTATGATCCCCAGTGATTTTTCAAGGTCCCTAGCTGACCTATTCCTAACCATCTACGTCATTATTAAGTAAGGGCTTTTATCATTTGGTCAAAATACTAAATTTACCATGGATTATATCCTTTAGATAGTATACTGCTACAGTATTTGAATCTATCAACGTGTTTCACATTTGTGCCATCGATGGTAATGCTACATTTTGGCAGTATTCTTTTCTTCGAGATAACTATCACTTTAGTCTTCTTTTTGTTCAGGCTGAGATCTTTACTTTTACTTTCACGAACACGATGTCTAGAAGAGCCTGTAGCTCCCCTTCACTTTTAACAATCGTTTTATGTGTCGTCTGCACATTTTAAGTTGTTAAGTTTGTACCCGCCAATTTATATCCCTGGAATGTTCTCTATATTTTTCATTATGTTTTCGTTGTACAAGGAGAAGGGGTCAAGAGACAGAACACATTCCTGTCTCACTCCCAATGTTATGTCTTGGAATGCTCCTATTTGGTTCTCAAACTTCATTGCTGCTGATTGCTGCCAATATATGTTTGATGAGTTTCAGATCTTTCCCATCTATGTTGATGTCTTCCAGCATTCTTATAATTTCTGTGTGTCTCACTTTATCGAGTGCTTTACAGTAGTCTATGAAGCGTAAGTCCGTCCTTACTTCTATTGGTCTTTCCATCAATGTTCTCAATATGAGCCTTGTCCTTCAACGAAGCTGCATTGTTCTTCAGCGATTTCTGGTTTTATTTTGCCCCTGACTCTTCTCATGACAATACGAAGCAGGATTTTGGTAACATGGCTCATAAGACTAATGATTCGATTGTCTTCACTTTCAGCTGCACCTTGTTTCTTTGGTAGGGCAATGAAAACTGATTGCAAACGGTCTGATGGGACATAGTTACTATTATAGATGTCATTCAGCAATCTGGTAATTATTTCTATGCCAAGCTCTCTTAATGCTTCCAATTCTCCCTCAGTGATTTTATCTGGTCCTCGTGCTTTGTTGTTCTTCACCAAAGTAAAATCATCAAAGCTTATTTAATCACCAGCGTGTTGACTATACGTATAATCTGCTTGTATATGCTTAAGGCGAGTCTGTTACTTTAAATACTGATTCTAAATAAGATTTTTTTTAAAAACCACTGAAATGTGTACTAAGAGAGAAGATAATCTGGAAAATGCGAACTGAGAATGAAAGTAATCAGGGAACTGTGAACTAAGAGAGAAGATAATCTGAGAACTAACAGAATGAACTGTGAACTGGGTAAGAAGATAATCTGCAGTCTGTGAACTGAGAGAGAAGTTTTATGATTGCCTTAAAATACCAACATTTATGTTACTTCTTTTTATCCCGGCCTCCAACAGTAAAACTTCCGTTGCCGAATAACCAACTCCTACTAAACTGTTCGTCTGTCTGAAACTTATCGTAGCGTTGATTTCTCATAGTCTCCGGGTGATCAATCAAAATGGCTTGTTTAGATCATTGCCATCCCACTTAATGTAATATCAGGTAAGCTACAAGTTGTAGGAGACCCTGACTAGGCTCTGTCAGAACATTCTACCCTGCCCATTTCGACAATGTTACAAAGTGAACTTTGTACTTATTATTATTCACGTTTTGTTACAATGTTTCATGCTTCTTATATTTCTCATGCTGTTCTGTTTGCCCACAGTACACATTTGCATTTTTTCTCCAAAGTGAAAAAAAAGTTTTTTTCTCCATTTGAAAGTTGGACGTGGAAAGATATAGAATGTTACTTTTAATTCAGGCAAAAAAAAAAAAGAGAACACATTTTAAACTGTAATTTTTTATAAACTATAGAACCGTTGCCCTGATTAGTCATGCCAGTAAAATTCTATTAACAATCATAATGGGTAGACTTCGTAAGAAAATAGAAGAAGAAGTCAATATGGTCGAAGCTGGTTTTAGACAAGGAAAAGGAGCAAGAGATCATATATTCAATAAAATGTTAATAATAGAGAATTCCATAGAATTTAATGTGAATCTATATTTATCTTTCATAGGCATTTGATTGTGCACAACACCAGAAACTTTGGGAAATAATGGAAAAAATGGTATTTCCAACACATGTGATACAATTAATATCAGTACTGTATCTAGACCAACAGGCAGCAGTGAGATTAAATGGTGAAGCAACAACTTGGTTTGACATAAAACAAGGGGTCCGTCAGGGGTGCATATTGTTGCCTTACTTATTAACTTGTGTACTGGAAATAAGAGGAATGTTATAGAAGATGTAGACAAAGAATATTACGATGTCATAAAAATTGGAAGTTATGAAATACCAGAGATTAGATATGCTGATGACACAGTATTACTGTCCACAACATAAAAAGGAATGGAAAAACTAATTATGTCAGTCCGTAAGAATAGTGAAGAGCAAAACCTCTATCTTAATGCAAAGAAAACTAAATTGATGACATCTGACAAAACTTTGAATGTAAATGCCACAGAAGAGTTCTTCAAATGTCATGGACGCAAAAAAAGAACAAATGTATCCATACTACAAGAACGTAATATTGAAGAGGATTAACAAAGAGAAAACTTAAATATTTGGGACATATTAAACGTCATGAGAATTTAGAGAAGACCGTCTTGGAAGGTACATAATGGGAAAAAGAAAGAGAGGCAGACCAAAGGGAAGATGGCTGCTAGACATCGCTGATAATCTGCAAATGGATGCATCAGCTTTTCGTCTTTTTTTTCAAATAAAGTGAACTGCTTGGTTAACAGAAAGAAGATTTAGCGAAACATTTTTGTTCCCAGCGTCTACCACCGAGCTCATAAATGCACCGACCGACCTGTCGTGCAGTGTGTTTTCATGGCTTCACGGATGACGTAGTTAAGTTGAATAACGCGATCTTTGGCGCGCACGCCGACCAGTGTACGTTGTTTCATCTACATGACGTAAGTCTTCTTGAAATGAATTGAAATCGTGCGTCTGGCTGACGCAGAAGTCCGTGCGGTGGAGTGTGGTGTGTGTATATATATATATATATATGTGTGTGTGTGTGAGTGTGTGGTGTGTGTGTGTACAGGTGAGTGTGTGAAAGGCAATGGCATAAATAACACAACGCATATGCATTAGACAAGAGTAATTGTGGAAAAAAAAATGAAAGGCGAATAAACAAAATAAGAAGCAGTTAATTCAGAAGTAATAATGTTATGAGAAAATAATGACAGACGAGCACCGGTATAAAATATTTGATACATATTTTGTTTAATTTACTAAAGTCTATAGGTAATTACTTATATATAACAAATGCAAATGAAATCGAACGAACGGAAAGTCGGACGTTGTGCTAGAAGGGAGATTTTACATGAGAAATGTAAATAATTAAATAGAGGGATAGCAGAATGAAAATATCGCCAGATGTTGAGTTAAACACATAGATTGCGTGTAGATAGATATCTGGTATGTGTTGAAATAAACAGATAGTGTGCAGACAGATATGTAGCCTGGCAGATGATGAATAAACGGGTAGATAGTGTGTAGAAAGATAGGCATCCTAGTACGTAGTTACGTGTATAGTTTGGCGGGTTATGTTTTAGGTACATTAGAAGATTGGTTTGTTGTTAATTGGTTGCCTGGTTGGTTGATTTGTTGGCTGGTTCCTTGCTTGGCTGGTTGGTTGGTTGATTGGATTATTGATTGGCTGGCTGATTGGTTGAGTAGTTGGCTGGCTGTTTGATTGATTGATTGGATGACTGGCTGGTTGATTGGTTGGGTGATTGATTGATTATGTTGCTGTTTGACTGATTAGTTGGTAGCAAGTAGATATAAAACTGGATGGAACTGGTTCACATAAAGACATTTAAGTGGCAACAGTCTTAGAGCTCTGATTTTACGCTGGGAATGTGATGGATATAAAGTTTGTTTCTTTCTGAAAAAAAAAACAAAAAAAGATCTAGAGAGACACGCAAGTAAGAAGGAAAGACAGTGAACCAAGAACTCTGGCTGTAACAGAAAAAGAGAGCCCCCCCCCCCCTTCTTTCAAGTCCTTCTAAATTAGATTACAGTTAAAATAACAACATCTTTATGATTGTAAACTGCTGTATGGATATTAAAATGTTTAACTGCCTTATAATATAGGTATCGTGACATCTTCCAGAGAAAAGTACAAAGGATGTGTTGGTAATAAAATTGTTTGTGTGGTCTTGGTATTTTTGGTCCGATAGCAACAAATTAAATAGAAGATGTCTTTCTTGTCGAAGAACTTCAATAAAATGTACTACGTATTGAAAACACTGATGTAGCCACCTAGTGATAAACTGACCACTGAGATGTTGGACAGAATCAGAGATTTCTGTTAGTGAAGGGATCGGAATAATGCGGTCAGAATTGTCACATGATGATGATGATGATGATGATGATATAGTCTCTATAATGAAAAGAAGAACAAATATGACTTTCACGAAACAATTAGATGTGCCGATATAAACATCTAAAATTCCACAAAAGTAGAACATTTCTCTTTAAAAATGACCAAATCACTTTAAGTAGCTTATTTGACTTTATTTAACAACAGCTTAGTTTGTTACCCATAGCACAAAACAGATATGGAAATTTTTACAGTGCACTTTCCCTTCTGACATAATCGATTCTCGGCACATGGCACAGGTCTAGTGAATTAGAATCGATAAATTCGCTATCTCTAGTTCTCCTCCCATCGCCCACATTTTTTCCACTCATTCCCGCTCTTGAGATCTTGATTCGTGATAGAGTGTAAGCTATTTATGAACGTGGGTGAATGTACAGTTAGCTCGGTAGCTGTGAAGGTAGGGACACTGAAACGTGCTGTGCAATGAAATGTCGATCAATAACTCACTGGCTGTAGTGAACTCTTCTTCCCATTGACTGGTTGTTTTAGCTATTTATTGTTCAATGTTTTTCGAAGTTTTTAATTGTTTATGTGTTGCTGTTAATCTGTGTTGTCTCCTGATGTTTTAATATTGTTTATTTACTTTAACCACTATCGTGGCACGGTTTACTACTTATTCTCTTAGAACCTGCTTTTTATTATTATGTTTGTCTCTGGTACGAGATTTCTTTTGTTTTTAATATATTTTACTTTGTTGCTGTTGCTATCATTCGTTTCTTTGCTCAGCACTTTTTAATTCTTAAATTCTTCATTTTCTCTGTTCTTTTAATTTCTCTATAATTCTTATTCTTCATCGTCTTCCCTATAACAAATTCTCTGTTTTTGTTGTTGTTTCAGCCTACCCTTTTCCCCTCTTTTTTTGTCACAAAGACCTTCATGTTTCAGTCACTGTGTTACAACAAACACACGCGCTTTGGAAAGCTTATTCTTGTCTTTTTTATTTCAAAATAAAATATAGCAAGAACAAGTTTCATTTGAAGCAACACAACAATACATTACCCATCTTAAGTGTTACTTTTTGCCTGCTGATTTACCTATCTAACTGTCTGGCAATCAAATAATAAAACTTACCTACTATCTATCTATCTGTCTATCTATCTATCTATCTATCTATCTATCTATCTATCTATCTATCTATCTATCTATCTATCTGTCTATCTGTCTGTCTGTCTGTCTGTGCGTGCATGCGTGCCTGTCCGTTTATCTATTTATCTGCCTTGTCTGTCTGTCTGTCTGCGTGCGTATGTGCCTGCCTGTCTCTCTGCCTGTCTGTCTGTCCATGGCTACTTCCTTCCTGTTTGTTTACATTCCACAGCTTTACTTACTCTCCGCTTGTGAATATGGTACTCACTGTGGCCCGGAACTTCAGCTGCTATTTACTAGAGAGATCTTTGGTGAAGACTTTTTTTTTGTTCTGTGATCATTATCTCTTGGGAAAGGAATCTGATACGTTTATTACGTTATGTTTTTTTTTGTTGCGTTGGAATTTTAAAATATTTGTCTTTTTTTTAAATAAATATTTCCCATAAAAAACTGAGTTTGCAAACTGAATATTTTTTTCTGATTTTATGGACTGTAGAAATATAGCTGATTTTTTTAGTTTCGTATATCATTTCTGACGACTTTTCTTGCAACATCCACGTACCAGCTGGCGGTTAAAGAACTCATTTACTGACCTCCCGATAACACGCTTACCGCCCAGGGTGGGGTATAATCTCCGTCCAGGTCATGTCAGTCAGAGCTGAAGTCCCAGTCATTTATTCATTCATTTATTTGCATGTCCCTTGCGGAACTTTGCCTCCCTAATAGCTCTCCTGAAGGCCTCTCGGTTCTGAGCAAGATGGCCTGCTGCTGATGTATCCATTTGCAGATCATCAATGATGCCTTGCAGCCATCTGCGCTTTGGTCTTCCTCTTTTTCTTTCTCCCATTATGTACCCTTCCAAGACGGTCTTCTCTAGATTATCATGAAGTTTAATGTGTCCAAAATATTTAAGTTTTCTCTCTTTAATCATCTTTACTAGCCAGCTTTGTTCAGTATTAAGTTCCTGTAGTATGGATATATTTGTTCTCTTTTTTTTGTCCATGATATTTGAAGAACTCTTCTGTAGCATTTGCATTCAAAAGCATTTATGTGTTTCCCAGTACCCTTTTTTTCTTTTCTACAAGTTTAGTATATCCAGCCAGATTTTCGCAGAGCAATGTCACATGTAACACATTTTTTTGCTTGAACTTGGAACTTGTAGGTCAGGATTTACGTGCTTATAATAGTAGATCAGATCTTCTCCCTACTGCAGCTTTCATGCTTCATTCCGGTAACGGTTAATTAATATGAATAATGTAGGGGTGAATATATTTATATTTATTTAGTCGTTTTAGATTGTAAAATGCAGCAAATTAACTTGTTACTATGCAACACAAAACAGTGCAGCCATGAGCCCTCAAACTCACTACGTAAATTGTTACTGGGAATACTAAAGATTAAGGGGGTAAATGTTGGCTGCGAGTAAAACTGTACCTCTTCTTCTTCTTCTTTAAGCATCATGACACTTGTTTTTATAATCTGAAAACGTCTAGTTCACTAAACAGGTAGGTTGCTTGTTTCAGTGAGTACAGTATTGAGACGGTCAATGAAATTCTGAGCTCATCGTCTTTTCGACCCCCAAATTTCTTCGTGTCTTAGTAAGCATGCTATATATAGCATGTGTCTCTCTAGGCCAATCTTTCGTTTAATATGAACATAGAAAAATAACTTTCATTCTTGGTGAAGCTCAGTCTTCAACCATTTACTCCTCTGATTCATCAAGAGACTATAAGAAGGCAGAATCTGAGATTTTCTCCTCTACATACCTTGAATATGATACATCTTTGCACAATTTCCAAGCATTTGGACCTTGTCTTCACCTTTTCAAGCAAACAGCAGAATCAAAAGGGACGTGACGTTGGGTAAGGTCGGGTGGGGGTGCACTATGTGTAAAGCTATTTCTCCATGTCAACAGTCCAGGTGAAACAAGAAACAGTCATTGAGCCTCTCCAAAAGCGTCCTCATATCTGAAAACCACGACTCACCAGTTGTAGAGACTGAACGTTTCAAAACTGGAATATAATGTCTCTTTACTGATGTACTAGACTGCCATTTCTGGACTGTCTCCGATTCAGTCAGTCAGTCATTTGCGTGTCCCTTGCGGAACTTTGCCTCCCTAACTGTAGGCCTCTCGGTTGTAAGCAAGATGCTCTGCTGCTGATGCATCTACTACCTCCGGTGCAGAGTAAATTTACTTCTGCCCTCTTGATATTCATGTAGACATCATTAAATGCCTCTCTTCTGTCTCTCATGTAGATGTCATTAAATGGCTCCCTTCTGTCTCTCATGTGGCCATAATTAAATGCATCCCTTCTGTCTCTCTTTTATGTAGCCATCATTAAATGCCTCCCTTCTGTCTCTCATGTAGATATCATTAAATGGCTCCTTTCTGTCTCTCATGTAGATATTATTAAATGTCTCCCTTCTGTCTCTCGTGTAGATATCATTAAATGTCTCCCTTCTGTCTCTCGTGTAGATATCATTAAATGGCTCCTTTCTGTCTCTCATGTAGATGTCATTAAATGGCTCCTTTCTGTCTCTCATGTAGATATCATTAAATGCCTCCCTTCTGTCTCTCATGTGGCCATAATTAAATGCCTCCCTTCTGTGTCTCATGTAGATATCATTAAATGGCTCCTTTCTGTCTCTCATGTAGATATCATTAAATGGCTCCTTTCTGTCTCTCATGTAGATATCATTAAATGCCTCCCTTCTGTCTCTCATGTAGATATCATTAAATGCATCCCTTCTGTCTCTCTTTTATGTAGCCATCATTAAATGCCTCCCTTCTGTGTCTCATGTAGATATCATTAAATGCCTCCCTTCTGTGTCTCATGTAGATATCATTAAATGCCTCCCTTCTGTGTCTCATGTAGATATCATTAAATGCCTCCCTTCTGTCTCTCATGTCTCTCTCTCTCTGAACCTTAAGTGCCCAGGGCACATGGGGCTTCCGCAAGGGTTTTCCACAAATGCCTGTCCTTCGCCTTTTTTTCTGCTCTTGCCCAGGTGAGCCCTCTATTGCTCAACATCCTTTCTGTTCTTCTTCATGTCTCTTTTGGTCTACCCTTACTTCTGTTCCCCTGTGGTGTCCATCTTAGTGCTATTTTTGGTAGTGAGTTGTCAGTCATTCGAAGCACATGTCCCAACCATCGCCAGCGTCTTTCCTCAATAATTGTTGTCAGTGGTTTCATCTGCATTTCTGCTAATAAGATGTTATTTCTTATGGTGTTTGGCCAAAATATTTTTCTAATTCTTCGTAAACATTTAGTCTGGAAAGAATTCAACTTGTTTTCTATGGTTTTGGTGATTTTCCAGCATTCACTTCCATAGAGTAGTACACTTAGAACATACTCTGAAATATCCTGATTTTCATATTTATGCTTAGTTTTTTTGATTTCCATATATTCTGCAGCATTGCAAAAGCCTGGTTTGCTCTAGTAAGTCTGCTGTTGATGTCCTCTGTGCTGTCTCCATTTTCTACTACTCTGCTGCCAAGGTATACAAATTCGTTGACCTCCTCCACTAACTTGTTATCTACTCTGAGTACATTTCTGTTGTTCACATTTTGCTTCATTAACTTTGTCTTTCCTACGTTGATCTTTAGTCCTATGTTGTTTGCATTCTGAGTTAGCTTGTTTATTTTATCTTGCATATCTTTGTGACTGCTTGATAATAGACAAATGTCGTCCGAAAAATCGAGGTCCTCCAGCACTGTGTCAAGGGTCCATTGTAATCCTCTGCGTTTGTCTGATGTTGCCTCCTTCATTAACCAGTGTACTGCCAAGATAAATAATGTTAGTGATAGTACACATCCCTGTTTCACTCCTGTTTGTACCCTAAAGCTGCTGGAGGTATGTTCTCCACAGATCACTTTGCATTGAAAACCCTCATATAGGGCTTTGATTACATTAACTATTTTATGGGGGAGGCCATGCCATCTTAGGATTTTCCACAGTGCATCTCTGTTGACACTGTCAAAGGCTTTCTCAAAATCTATGAATAATGCATATGTTGTGCTATGCCACTCATTTGCCCGTTCTAATATTTGTCTAAGTACAAATATGTGGTCTATGCATCATCTTCCTTTCCTAAATCCTGCCTGCTCTTTCCGAAGTTTTTCCTCAAGTGTTGGTACAATTCTGTTGATGATTATTCTGCAAAATACTTTACTGGTGAGTGGCAGTAGGGTAATGCCTCTCCAGTTCCCGCAATCTCTGAGGTCACCCTTCTTTGGTAGTTTTACTATAAGACCAGTTTTCCACTCATCTGGGGCTTTTTCTAGATCCCAAATTTGTTGTAATATCCGGCAAAGTTGTTTTGGTGTTTCTGTTTCTTCTGCTTTCAACATCTCAGCAGCCACTTCATATTCACCTGGTGCCCTGTCTGATTTTAGCTTCTTTATCGCCTCCTTTACTTCATTTATTGTTATTGGTCCTGTATTGATGTTTAGTTCCATTTTTGCTTCAGGTATGTCTATTGTTTGTGCTGTTTGTGTTCTGTTTAGTAGGGTGTTAAAGTGTTCCCTCCATCTTTCAATTTTTTCTCTTTCTCCACTGACCAGTTGTCCATTTTGTGTTCTTACTGCACTTTCACATCTTGTGCTGAAGTTACCTGTCATCTGCTTTGTGATTTTATATATGGTTTTCATGCCATTTGTATATGCTGCTTTCTCTGCTGTTTCTGCTAAGTTGTCATAATATTGACGTTTATCTTGACGGCATGATTCCTATTCTTTGTCTTTTTGTACATAATTACTTAAAACTTGTTCTTTAAGCCGTTGTGATTTGGTGTTCAGTAATTTTTTCTTGATTTCTTTTCTTTGCTCTATCTTTTCCCATGTGGTCTCGCTTATCCATTCCTCTTTTCTCTTTTTCCGATATCCCAGCACCTCTTTTGCTGTTTCCTGTAGTGTTTTATTGAACTCTAATATGGACATTTCTGCTTCGTCTTGTAGGACACTGAAGCGGTTCTTAAGTACTATTGAGAATTCATTTCTTGTTTGCTGGTCTATCAGTTTTCTTGTATCAAAATGTATCTTTCTGTGTTCTCCGATTTTGGCTTTCCTTAATTTTAGTTTTATTTTTACTACCAGAAGGTTGTGATCACTTCCTACATCTGCTCCTTTCCTTACTCGCACATCTTGTGGTGACTGTTTCCACTTGTTGTTTATTAGTATGTGATCGATTTGGTTTTCTGTGGTTTTATCTGGTGTCCTCCAAGTCACCTTATGGATGTTTTTGTGCTGGAAAATTGTCCCTCCGATGGTCATCATGTTTTCTTCACAGAAACTGCACAGTCTTTCTCCATTTTCATTTATTTCTCCGATTCCTTCTCTTCCCATGATTCTTCTTCTATCTTCATTTCCTTCACCTACTTTTGCATTGAAGTCGCCCAAGATGAGTAGCATATCATGCTTGGGTATTGTTTCTACTGTTGCTTGAAGGCTGTTGTAAAAATCTTCTTTTAATTCCTCTTCAGCTGCTTCTGTTGTCTCTCATGCAAATATCATTAAATGCCTCCCTTCTGTCTCTCTTTTATGTAGCCATCATTAAATGCCTCCCTTCTGTCTCTCGTGTAGATATCATTAAATGCCTCCCTTCTGTCTTTCATGTAGCCATCATTAAATGCCCCTCTTCTTTCTCTCTTTCTCTCAGTCTTAAGTTAGTTTATAGCCTATATGCCCGTACTACTAAGTCTGGGTTTCTGGAAAATCGAATGTACGGGGTAACATTAATGGACTTGCCTCTGGTCCGTCTACAGATAATGACGCCCAAAACAAAACCCAGTTGTCTTCGTGTTACCAGAACTTCGGTTGTCTGCTCTTAGGAAAAAAAAAACTTTGAGAGATGATAATTTTCACATACTGTTCGGTTGGAAGCGTAGAGAGATTCTGTATGTGTGAAGTTTAGTGTTACTTTTAAGAATGTTAGACCACAATTCACTGTCCTCATTTGTTATATAGATAATATTTCACTTGATTACTGTTGATAAAAGTGATTTAATTTCATTTTCATTCATCTTCAATGAAAATTTCACTAAAAATATTGGTCCTCTTAAGATTCTAAAGGCTGTCATAGAAAGGAACAGCATAGACAATACGAGTTTTTGTGGTCTTTAAATGTGGGCATTCTTGTAGTAAATAGACAAGAAATTAGACTCTTTTGAAAACAAATGCCTCAGGAAAATACTTGGTATAAAGTGGAATGAATTTAAGAACATCACAGAGATAAGAAAGATGAGCAAACAACAACCTGATCAGAAAAAGAAGATGGACGTATGTAGGCTATGTGATGAGAAGAAACAATCAGGGAATACCAAAACAAGCTATTAAGTGGAGCACAACAGGCCGAAGAAAAAGAGGTCGACCACGTGAAACTCTAAAGAGGACATTGTTAAGAGAAGCCAGTTTAGTTGGCATAAGATCTGTTGAAGTTGAAAAAACTCACCGAAAACAGGAAAACTTGGTAAACAACTATGCGAGCCCTAGGTGACGTTTAACGGCACGGGAAGGATGTAAAATGTAAGATTCTTGTAGTACGTGCTGTTGTACTGTCATTCTGCCAGTACCATAAGAACACTGGCCTGAATCTAGTGCGTTGTGTATGTTTGTGCACGGAGAACATACATGTGTCTTAAAACTGAGTCAGAATAATATACTTGTTGTACACGCGAGTAAGTACACAATTTGGAAAGAAAACATTACCTACACATTGAATGAAGGGTTATTTGCACTATTTCTATTTCTAGCCCCAGATATACACATATATTTTTAGGTTTATAATTTGTTAGGGTAAATGTGTTATCTCAACAAAGCGAGAGAGAGAGAGAGAGAGAGAGAGTGAGAGAGAGAGAGAGAGTTATTTAGTTTATTGCTTTATTTTTACCGATTGTGTATGTCGTTCTCTCTCTCATTCTCTTCTCGCTCTCTCTCTCTCTCTCTCTCTCTCTCTCTCTCTCTCGTGTTACTAAGTATTATTGTTGTATCTTTTGTTCATGTATGAAATATGTTCGTGTAACAAGGAAAAATGAACTTATAAAGTATGACCAATAATTTAAATGTATGATAAAGATAAAAAAAACAACATAAGGAAATATAGAAACATAGAACGACTAATAAAAAAACGACAAAGATTACAAACATTGAAAGACTGTAACAAAAACAGACAATAAAGATTAAAAACGTTGAACCACTCTAATTTTTAAAAAATGCAGAAGAAAAACGATTACAAACGCTGATCCAAGTATCATCTTTACCGGAAATCTTCAAAGTTTATTGTGAACTAAGGGACACGACCAAAATTATAATATTTGATCAAATTAACAGTATGAAGTTCAAAGATAAAGTAGTCCAAATACCTAGTACATGACAATGAGAATCTATCTATCTATCTATCTATCTATCTATCTATCTATCTATCTATCTATCTATCTATCTATTGCCTTCACATGTACTTAATGGAAGATTCCTATGACAATAATTCAGAGTGTGGTCCGAATTTTACATATTGTCCTCTTCTAATTATCTATAACATGGCTAACATTGATAAGATTATCATTACCGTGCCTTGGGATATCTCTACTATAGTGTAGCTCCCGCATATTTTATTTACTATATATTTATGGGGGCTATATATGTGACATACTTCTGGGGCTATAGTCTGCTGTGGTTAGTTTGCTCTATAGTTTTGATCTGGTCAGGTTTACTAGACGTGGCCAGTTTTCGACTATGAAGAAAGCAAAACCAACACGTAGCAGCTGAACTAACTGGTACGTGGAAGGAATAGACTCAGGAAGCGCCAAGGTTTTGCGTGCTCTGTCGGATTAATCCAAGCGTTCAATATTTACCCATCATGCAGCAGCTGCACATCAGTTTTACTTTCTCACTTTCAAAGAGGAATCACATAATCTGTGAAACACGTTCATCTAACATTGTTTATTGATGTCACTTTTTATCTACGCAATCTTATAGTCCACGGCAACTATTTGTGGATACGTTTGTGCAGCAGATAACATCAGGACCAAGTAAGAGTAAAGTGTGCAGCAGGTAACATCAGGACCAAGTAAGAGTAAAGTGTGCAGCAGGTAACAACATCAGGACCAAGTGATAGTAAAGTATGCCACAGGTAACATCAGGACCAAGTGATAGTAAAGTGTGCAGCAGGTAACATCAGGACCAAGTGATAGTAAAGTGTGCAGCAGGTAACATCAGGACCAAGTGATAGTAAAGTGTGCAGCAGGTAACATCAGGACCAAGTGATAGTAAAGTGTGCAGCAGGTAACAACATCAGGACCAAGTGATAGTAAAGTGTGCAGCAGGTAACATCAATACCAAGTGATAGTAAAGTGTGCAGCAGGTAACATCAGGACCGAGTGAGACTAAAATGTGCAACATCAGGAGCAAGTGAGAGTAAAGTGTGCAAAACCAGGACCAAGTGAGAGTAAAGTGTGCAAAACCAGGACCAAGTGAGAGTAAAGTGTGCAACATCATGACCAAATGAGAGTAAAGTGTGCAACACCAGGACCAAGTGAGAGTAAAGTCTGCAACACTAGGACCAAGTGAGAGAAAGTGAGAAATAACAGGGACACGTAAGAGTAAAGTGTCAGCATCATGACCAAGTGAGAGTAAAGTGTGCAACACCATGACCAAGTGAGACTAAAGTGTGCAACACCATGACCAAGTGAGAGTAAAGTGTGCAACACCAGGACCAAGTGGGAGTAAAGTGTGCAACACCAGGACCAAGTGAGAATAAAGTGTGCAACACCATGACCAAGTGAGAGTAAAATGTTCAACATCATGACCAAGTGAGAGTAAAGTGTGCAACACCATGACCAAGTGAGACTAAAGTGTGCAACACCATGACCAAGTGAGAGTAAAGTGTGCAACACCAGGACCAAGTGGGAGTAAAGTGTGCAACACCAGGACCAAGTGAGAATAAAGTGTGCAACACCATGACCAAGTGAGAGTAAAATGTTCAACATCATGACCAAGTGAGAGTAAAGTGTTCAACATCATGACCAAGTGAGAGTAAAGTGTTCAACATCAGGACCAAGTGAGGCTAAAGTGTGCAGCAGGTAGCATTAGGACCAAGTGAGAAGGAAAGTTTTGACATGCGCTAGAAATGTGCCCGAGGTGAAGTAAGATAGTTTCTGCGTAAAAGCGTTTGGAAATCACTGGTGTAGGGTGGCAACATCCAGGCAGCTCACAAAAGTACAGACCTCAGAAAGACGAATGTGACCTTTGAGCGGATCAGTTTTATACAGATTATTTAGCCTTGCCTAGGAAGCAAAATATTCTGGCCCCAGTCCTGGATGTATGTAACCTTTACAAACAGCAGCCTATGGAGGCAGAGCCACACTAAGAAAATCAATGAACAAATTACTGCATACATTTATAAAGGCAGTGTGGATTGTATTAGTTCTACTGCAGTTGCAGTCAAGTATTACGACCAAAAGAAGCGTAAGATTAAAAGGGTTTTCTCGACATATAAATTATGGTACAGATATGATTCATAAAACAAAAATTGTTTGTCGTTGCGAAAGTTTTGAGTTCACATTGACCGGTCCATGTAGGTAAAGTGAAAAATGAGAGTACATTCTTTTATAAAACAATACACATCGTCTAATGTGACTAAGTGTTTTCTGAGATTTGTGTTCATTTCTTTCCCCTGTAGCAAAGTGTCCAATATAATTAAAATCGCAGATAAAAGAAAACTGATTTAAAATACAGAAGGCTGGAAGCAATAATATACACAATATATAAATATCAGTCATTTGCATGCCCCTTGCGGAACTTTGCCTCCCTAACAGCACTCCTGTAGGCCTCTCGGTTGTAAGCAAGATGCCCTGCTACTGATGCATCCATTTGCAGATTATCAACGATGTCTTGCAGCGGTCTTCGACTTGGTCTTCTTCTTTTTTTCTTTTTCCCATTCATTCATTCATTCATTTGCATGTCCCTTGCGGAACTTTGCCTCCCAAACAGCACTCCTGTAGGCCTCTCGGTTGTGAGCAAGATGGCCTGCTGCTGTTGCATCCATTTCCAGATCGTCAACGATGTCTTGCAGCCATCTTCGTCTTGGTCTTCCTCTTTTTCTTTTTCCCATTATGTATCCTTCCAATACGGTCTTCTCTAAATTATCATGACGTTTAATGTGTCCAAAATATTTCAGTTTTCTCTCTTTAATCCTCTTCACTAGCCAGCCTTCTTCAATATTAAGCTCTTGTAGTATAGATATATTTGTTCTTTTTTGTGTCCACGATATTTGGAGAACTCTTCTGTAGCATTTACATTCAAAGGCATTTATGTGTTTCTCAGCTGTTTTGTTAAGTATCCAGGTCTCACAGGCATATGTTGCTATGGGAAAGATGCATGCCCTTAAAAATCTTATTTTTGTGGTTCTGCTTTTTCCCATTATGTACCCGAAAATATGGGTACTAATACCATATCCCTATTTGCCTCTAAGGCATGACAGAATTACCTTTATCTTTTATTTTACCCTTCCAAGACAGTCTTCTCTAGATTATCATGACATTTAATGTGTCCAAAATATTTAAGTTTTCTCTGTTTAATCCTCCCTACTAGTTAACCTTCTTCAATATTAAGCTTTTGTAGTATGGGTATATTTGTTCTTTTCATGTCCACGATATTTCATGGACTCTTCTGTAGCATTTACATTCACAGGCATGTATGTGTTTCTCAGCTGTTTTGTTAAATGTCCAAGTCTATCTATCTATCTATCTATCTATCTATCTATCTATCTATCTATCTATCTATCTATCTATCTATCTATCTATCTATCTATCTATCTATCTATCTATCTATCTGTCTGTCTGTCTGTCTGTCTGTCTGTCTGTCTGTCTGTCTGTCTATCCATCCATCCATCCATCCAACCATCCATCCATCCATCCATCCATCCATTCATCCATCCATCCGTCTGTCTGTCTGTCTGTTTGTTTGCTATATATTATATTATTATACTATATATTATATATATATAAAAATACACGTATATTATTTTTGTCTGGTTTATTTATAACGACAGATAGTGTCGCTAGTTTTGAACTGGAAAACTTGGTTGCATTCCATTTGGAATTCTGATAAAATGACATTTTGTCCATACATTTTTTAAATACTGTATTAACGAGGTGAATATTATTTGTAAAACTAGAATCCACTTGCACCTGCGTCACATTCTGTCATCAACACTAAATAATAAAAGAGTACAGTTCCAGATTTTAAACCATAAAAAAGACATCACTGGAAGCTTGTTACTATTTTATGGTTATTAATTTTGCATAAAAGGACATACCTTCACAGTAAAGACCACGTATGTGACAAACATTACCATATTTTCTAATAAACCTAGTGAAAGGCAGCTGAAAGGATGGCAACTGTAAGAGTAACTAAAACTGCAGTAACTGTAACAGCAATTTAAAATGAAGTAACTGTAAGATTAATTTAAAATGATATAATTGTAAGAGCAACTAAAACTGTTATAAAAATAACTGAAAAAATACCAACTAACAGTAGAACAAGAATCTATGATACACAGTAATTAGTGTAGAGATAAACAACTATACACAAAGCACTGCAGTAAAGCTGTGATACCAAAATGTATAAACTAGGAAAAAAACTAGGAACAGCTTTATTATTTACCAATAACACACTTGTGACGTTTCGGAGCGAGCCTTTATAAAAAACAAACAAACAAACAAACAAACAGGACGAAGAATCAGAGAGAGGAGACAAAGTACAGATTCACATTAATTGGATATTAACAAAACAGTAAAACAATGAAAAAAATTAAGAAATTACACAAGCTGAGATAAGTTATTTGCCATTTTTCTTTAACTTTTTTCATTTTTTATTGTTTTGTTAATCTAGAGAAGACCGTCTTGGAATGGTACATAATGGGAAAAAGAAAGAGAGGAAGACCAAGGCAAAGATGGCTGCAAGACATCGCTGATGATCTGCAGATGGATGCATCAGCAGCAGGCCATCTTGCTCATAATCGAGAGACCTACAGGAGTGCTGTTAGAGAGGCAAAGTTCCGCAAGGGACATGCAAATAAGTGAATAAATGAATGTGTGGCCAGCATTCGAGAAATAGTAGAAAACTTTAGATGCAAGAGAAAGAAAAATGACAAGTGAATTAATTACCTAGGACACGAACCGCGGACTCCGATAAGACGGACAGCCACCTAGCTACGAGAAAACAGTGCACTATTGACCTGGCCATAGCCGTATTTCATGTGTCTGACCGAATTCGTGACGCTCGGAAAGGAAGGGAGGTCGTGACACTCTGAAAGGAAGGGAGGTCGTGACAGTCTGAAAGGAAGGGAGGTCGTGACAGCCTGAAAGGAAGGGAGGTCGTGACACTCGGAAAGGAAGCGAGGTCGTGATACTCGGAGAGGAAGCGAGGTCGTGGCATAAAAATTCTGCTGCTTAAATCTCCCAGGTAACCTGAAAATAGAATTTATTTGTCTGTCTATCAAATCTAATCTATCTAGATTTGAGGTACACCAGTGCTGCTTCCAACTGTTTATCACAGTGATGTAGTACTCGTAACTGGAACATGTTATACTAGTGGAAATGTTTATAGTCTAGATTACACTCTTTCACGTACAGTCGAGATTATAATACCCCTTCACGTACAGTCGAGATTATAATACCCTTTCACTTGCAGTCGAGACTATAATACTCTTTCACTTGGCTGTTTCACTATCCTTTTCAAAGACTTACATACCTGGAACTGTCATTCTCTCAGTGGCAAATAGCTTCACAGTAGCAACGATATAAAGTTATAATGCTTTATTTGGTGCACTGGATGACGATGTCAATGAATGATGTGACGGTTAAGACAGGGGTATTACAAATCCAAGAACATGTGACAGGTGTCAAGTCAAAAGAACATAGAATAAATTCCTGGCGACTACTAACGTCTTCAGACTTCGTTGCCACCATAATTTCTAACTACATTTCTAACTCTGCTAATCTAACATAGTATTTCTGTCTCCGAACAGGACACAGCCGACTCCGAAGTCATATGTATACAAAGTTTAAGGTTGGTACTACTAATTTATGTACATGTGCCCAGGTGCCCCAAACTGTGGAACATATCCTCCAGAACTGCACCAACTATGAGACACTGAGAAATAATTACTGGCCCAGTGAAACCACTAAATAAGATAAGCTCTACGGTTCCATACATGAATTACAAAAAAAAAACAGTGAAATTTATCCAAGAGACAGGACTGCAGATATAGACAGACAATGCGAACGAAGAAGAAGAAGAAGAAGAAGATAGTACACAAAAACTACATTCTCTCACCCACAGACTAACTTCCTATCTGAGCCGAAAAATTCAACTGTCCCAAATCATTTGATTTCTGTCTCACGGCCTTTCTTTGTCATATATTATCCGTGACCCACGAATCCCGTGGGAAAATAAGTTCAAGGGAAATAAACCTAACCACCAAGCTACTAATTTCTATGGAACATAACCCTTTTAATACTAACTTTCCCATTCTATGATGGGTTGTCTAACTTTTCTCTTCTATAAATCTATATTCTATTATAACATGTGTATAACACAAACATACATACATGGTCACTTTGTGTCTAGGTGGTTGCTCGACCAAACGGAGTTCGTGGTTCGAGTCTCAGATAATTTTCTTGTCACTTTTTTTTTCTAACAGGTTTTCTTCTTCTTCTTTGTTCTATGGCTCTAGATTCAGGTATATTTATTGTCCGGATAAATTGTAACATCTTTCGTAAGTCAAGCTTTGCTCAGCTGCGTTTGGCTTCCAGTGTAGCTTCCTGTGGCCGGGACTGGATTTTGACTTCTTTGTGGAGGGGGAAGAGCTGCAGGATGAACTTTAAAGTCTGGATACTAGTCTCGCATGTGCAGCCAAAGGTATGTGACAGGCTGATGCGGTACAGGTGTGCTCGCAATCTCTCAGGCTAAAGCGTTGTGTCTACTATTTCTAGAGTGCTATCCATACAACGCTGTGCTAAATCGCTTTAACGTGCGAAATTTTGGTTGCTTCTCATTGGAAAAATGTGTACGCGATTCGCGGCGTGATGCTGTGGCAAAACCCATGCATAAAGTAAGCTCTGGCGTTCTGTGTTGTTTGGTAGAGTTCATGATAAGTTGTGATGACTGTAAATATTGTTACTTCATTTAAAATGGTTTGTGTTGAGATTGGATGATTCTGTCATTTATTAATTGTGTGATGTGTGCGTGAGAGAGAGAGAGAGAGAGAGAGAGAGAGAGAGAGAGAGAACTGAGGGTAAATTGGTGGTCTGTTAGGGCCACAAAGATGGTGTCGAGGTTTGCATAAATAAACAACGTACTATCTAATACGATGTAGATAGCTGCCAGTGAAACTGAAACAGTATGCTAGTTAAAATAAACACTAAACACTCCATAAAAATGAAACTAATTACTTTAAAACTAACCAGCCACAAAAGGTTCATTTGCATTTCTGGAATTACGTTACATTTGGTCTGCGACAGCATTATGTAATCACGTTTACTGATAACGTTGACAGGTGTATGTATTTTGTTGTCTGCGACGGGGTTATGTAACCAAATTTAATGAAAATGATGACAGATATATGGATCTTGGATTGACATTTTTCCATTTGTATGTGTGCCATTGTATCTTGTTTCTTGTTTTGTCTGCAGTATTTAGAGGCTAGATTTTCCCATACTGGATATCTTGAAATGGTATGGTATTACCAAGAAAACTGAGGATTTGTAATTTTAAAAAATCCCTGGCATGAGATGGGATTGGCATCCGACATATTTTTATTCAGTCGCTTTGACCATTAAGCAATATATATATATATATATATATATATATATAGTGGCGAAGTGGTTAGTGCACTAGTCTCTCATGGCGAAGGTCGGGGGTTTGAATCCGGCCGGAGGCACCCCAGTCACCCAGCTGTAGAAATGAGTACTCGAATTCTTCTGGAGTTGGGGAAGGAAAGGCAGCCAGGCGTGATACTGACCATATCACCCTCTAGTGTGCTGACAGGTCAAGGAAAATATGAGCACAAACACCATAACCTCAGTGCCTCTAATGCATGACAGGATTACCTTTACATATATATATATATATATATATATATATCAGAAACAACGGACTTATATCGTAGAAGAAACAAACAGTTCATAAGCGTTACTCTCTCTCTGATCATTAAAACTTTGTGTTTCTGAGTTTTTTTTCTGATATACTACAGGTGATTGATAAGTTCTCGGCATAAGATACAAATACCTGAAACACAGCTGATATTAGGTACATTTGTAGATCATGTTAATATAAGATTAAACACAAAGTTTCAAGAAATTAACTGCAACCAATTTTTTTTCAAGTTAATGAAGTGATAAGGGTGGCAGAAATTGAGAAAATTTCTCATCGAGCAGTCATTCGCTACCACTACATCAAGGGTTTGTCATCGAAGGTGATCCATGAGGATATGGTAGAGACTCTAAGGGAGAGTGCCCCTTCTTACAGAACAGTGAAGAATTGGGCAGCTCAATTTAAACATAAAAGGGAGAGTCTGGAAGATGATCCCCGTCCAGGAAGACCAAGAATGGTAACCACCGATGAAACCACCGGCAGAATCCATGACATGATAATAGAGGATCGACGACAAACTGAGCGGTACATTGCTACTGAGTTGGGCATCTCCCAGGAACGTGTTCATGCCATTATTCACAATGATCTTCAAGTGACAAAGGTCTCTGCTCGATGCGTCCCGAAATTTTTTGGAGCTGATCACAAACGACAGCGTCTCAACATGTAAAAAAAAACAATCTTGGCCATTTTTCTGTAGATCCTGAGAAATTTTTTAAATAATTTGCGACTATGAATGAGACTTGGGTTCATCATTTTCAACCAGAAACCAAAGAACAATCAAAGCAGTGGAAACATCATGGATCCCCACCTCCAAAGAAAGCAAGTTTGGTTCTGTCTGCAGGCAAAGTGATGGCTTCCATTTTTTTTGGATTATGAAGATGTGCTATTGGTAGACTATCTTCAAAAAGGCAGAATGGTCACCAAGGCCTATTATGCTAATGTTGTGAAGCAACTGCGGGTCAAACTGAAGGAAAAGCGTCGAGGGAAATTTACGAGAGGAGTTATCTTTCGTCAAAACAATGCCCCAGTTCATAAGTCGGCAGTAGCAATGACTGCCATTCATGAATGTGGCTTCCAGCTTCTTGAACATCTTCTTTATTCTCCAGATTTGACCCCTTCAGACTATTACCTGTTTACCAAACTCAGAAAGGAGCTCAGCGGTCGCATATTTGCTTTAGATGATGACGTCATTCATGTTGTAGACCACTTTCAACTGGCACAAGATGCTGACTTTTACAAAGAAGGGATCCGCATGCTCCAAGATCGCTGGACTAAGTGCATAAACTTGCAAGAGGACTATGTTGAGAAATAACCCCCAAATGTTGTCTATAAATAATCCGTTGTATCTTATGCCGAGAACTTATCAATCACTCCTTGTATTTAGTCCCTCAGCTCTTCTTCATCCCCTTATGTCGTCTAAAATCCAGCGTCTTTACCTCTTTTCTCCATCTCCAGATGTCACTAGTCTTCCATTGTAATAAACAGTTCTGTAGTCCTCTTTCTGTGAACAGACGTTCCAAGTCTGTGAGCATTTTCAGCAGCTGTCTCTCGGCCTCTCCGAAAATATGCAAACCTTTCTTACCGTTCAAAGCTATCTTCAGTATCTTGCAGTTAATTATAGCTAATGAACTTGCTGCTCCTTTGCCGCTAATACTTCGCTGACAATTTTGAATGTTTTCTGCAGTTTAGAACAATCAAGAACAAAATATGTTGGAGACAAAAAAATGGAAGTGATTACCCCTGTAGGTTTTCTGCAATCAAATGTTATTATTTATAATGAATCATTTTCGCACCACAAGTGGGTGAACCAAATACTCATATAATGAAGAAAGATCGTTACGTTTCTCTACATAAACCTAGTCTCCTCACACATGAGTCTCAACACGAATATCTTCGTCAACAGATGTTCTTAATGCTGGCCTCACAGTTTATCATTCATGCTGTCTTCTTGGATCCACGTTTTAGCTCTTTATTTTTTATGTACAGCAAAGGTTTGAAGACTTTAGTACGTGTAAAGTGGGCGTTGGGAAGTATTTATTTTACACTTTTTTATAGATGTTTATGTAATCTTCTGTTTATAGATGTTTATGTAATCTTCTGTTTATAGTTGTTTATGTAATCTTCTGCAAAATGAGGCGTAGCTGGCATGAGGAGTGGCTGGCATGAAGCGTAGCTGAGATTAGGCGTAGCTGGCATGAAGCGTAGCTGAGATTAGGTGTAGCTGACATGAGTCGTGGCTGATATTAGGTGGAGCTGACATGAAGCGTAACTGAGATTAGGCGTAGCTGGCATGAGGAGTGCCTGGAATGAGGAGTGGCTGGCATGAAGCGTATATGAGATTAGGCGTAGCTGGACTGTGGGATACCAGGCAATGAGAAAGCTGATCATTTGGCCAAAGAGGGCACTGAAATGGAGCAACCAGACATACCAATCACCTATAATCAGAAGAAAAGCATGATAAAAACCTACAGGAAGCCACAAACACCACCACATGATGACTATCACATGCTAAACAGAAAGGAACAAGTCACCATCTTCCGTCTCCGAACAGGACACAGCCGACTCCGAAGTCATATGTATACAAAGTTTAAGGTTGGTACTACTAATCTATGTACAGGTGCCCCAAACTGTGGAACATATCCTCCAGAACTGCATCAACTACGAGACACTGAGAAATAATTACTGGCCCAGTGAAACCACTAAATAAGATAAGCTCTACGGTTCCATACATGAGTTACAAAAAACAGTGAAATTATCCAAGAGACAGGACTGCAGATATAGACAGACAATGCGAACGAAGAAGAAGAAGAAGAAGAAGGCGTAGCTGGCATGAGTCGTAGCTGGAGCACATACTCTGGGTGTAAATTTAGGTGGTAGCGCCATGTAAGTGTTTTTTTTTAATATTGGAAGGCACTTTTTTAAGGGAGCCGTTTTTATCTGCTATGGACGCGATTAACTCTAAAAGTCACATCTATCTGGAATATTAATCCAGATACAGAGTTTAAAGTCTTGATTAATTGTGTCAACGCGCTTGCCTTTCTGTTATTCCATGCACAATGTCACTTGCTATTTTGCCTGCATTCCACGGAGCTAGATGTTGCCTACAGCTCAGACCAGCAGACTAAACAACGTTACAACAATCGATCAGTCTGGGCTACCTTTCTGATTTGATTAGTTTAAGTTAAAGAGCTCTCTCTGCCCACTTTTTGTGGTCTTTGAAAAAAAACAAAGAACACATTTTTTTCTGAGCGTATATTTTTACTATACAGATACTTTCTTTCTTTCTGCCGGTATCGAATATCTTCAGATGATAAAATATTTCAGCTGGGTGGTTTCACACTGCTTATCTAATTTACATGCCGGCTCTCAGCTGGTCAGCGTGACGCTGTTGCCTAGTGTACGTGCTGAATTTAACTTTCAGCTGGTCAGAGAATTCTTGTCTATATTATAAAAAAAATGTGTTTCTTATCTGCCTTCTCTTTTTGTGTCATATCTAGTCAGCTGTAATAATCTGCTGTAACACCAGCAGTTCTATATGGCTTAGAAACATGGAATACATCAAAGATGAAAACATAGCTGTAAGGAATTTTAAGAATTTTTGTTTGGCCTCGTCAAAGAATGAAGCCCGGAGAATCAGAATCAACAGAGAAATTCAATTTTTTTTCCACAAAAGGATCAATCAGTCTCCCGTATGAAAGCTACCAGATTATGATGAAGTGGTGTAGAAATAACGGAATGTAGTTTTCAAACCATAGTCATCCAGGAGATGGAATGGACAAGATAGAGGGACAAGCCAAGGCTAAGATGAATGCTCATTTCAGTAGTTTCTCTTTATTAAGTGATGTCTTACAATTCATGATTCTACTTTTGTTTCTGAACTAAAGTCAATGATTATGTGTCCTGGAGAAGGGAGTTTTTTTTTGTTCTTTTTATTCTGCTGTAGTTGGTTGGGAAAAAGGCGCTGTCCTGTCTGCGGTCAGCGGACCAAAGATGGCATGACTGCGCCAGGGTTGGCTGACAGTAGCTGACCAAGGTCCTATCTCACATCTTTGTTGGAAGATCCTGTCTCACGTCTTTGTTGGTAGATCCTGTCTCACGTCTTTGTTGGTAGATCCTGTCTCGCGTCTTTGTTGGTAGATCCTGTCTCGCGTCTTTGTTGGTAGATCCTGTCTCGCGTCTTTGTTGGTAGATCCTGTCTCGCGTCTTTGTTGGTAGATCCTGTCTCGCGTCTTTGTTGGTAGATCCTGTCTCACGTCTTTGTTGGTAGATCCTGTCTCGCGTCTTTGTTGGTAGATCCTGTCTCGCGTCTTTGTTGGTAGATCCTGTCTCGCGTCTTTGTTGGTAGATCCTGTTGAAACAGAATGTGTGCCTGTGACCAGCAGCCACTCTAACATATATGTATGACTACTTCTCTCTTCAAAGGGGACTACTGAAATGGTATGACTACTGAAATTGATTGAATCTTCTTGTGGAGTACAGTTTCAACTTACAAGTTTCTTCTTGTTGCTGGTGTTCTAACCATCACCTAATTTTCTGAATTATACACTAAGAAAATACAACAAGACACCCAGGCTTTCCACTCCACAAAATTAGTACGAATACAACAACTTAAACATAACTTGGCAGTCTTCCGACCAAAACAAACTGGTCAACAATGAGAACTTCCACAAAGCCAATTGGTGTAGTTTATCATCAGACAACACACATTTATTAATGGACCAAAATGAGGGGTGAACTCATGATGATGGGAATGTAGCCATCAGGCTGAACAGAAATTCACAGTAACAAATGCCCGGCGTGAAATGTCTACGCCACATGGGCAAGGAAAACCTTACAATGATTTATTCATACCAAAAACCATACTTACAAGCTTACCCAAAGACTGCAGCCACACAGAAAAAACAAACTAAACTAATTCTAACAACGACAAGACTCGCTCTACCCCATTCTCGTTCGCCCAAACACGTCCATCCAGTTCAACGTTCACACAAAGACTGCCTAACGACCGGCTTTTTTTTCACACGGACTTTTCTAACGACTTCTTTGCACACGTACTTTCCTAATGACGTAGTCTACACAACACAATTATTAGCAATACACAAAAACTCTCTGAACAGAATGGCTATTCTGTTACAGAATATCTCCCCACCCCCTAAAGGTAGATATTTGGGCATCAAATATCTTCAAACAAACAAACAAAAATTGCGAACTTGCACAGAAAACTCTCACGAACTGTGAGCGATAACAATGAATTTAAAGCTGAATATGCAGCTACAAAAAAAACTTCATGCACCCACAATTTGTACAAATTAAGTACGTTAAACATTTGTGGTGCAAACATAAATATACATATATTTACAACATTTTTAATACTGAGTTCTGTGAACTACACCATCTATTTCTACTGCCATAGAAATAGGATAGAAGCAAAGGATGAACTCCTTTTTCGAAGAACACTACCCAACTAGTGTCTATTGTGCTTTTCCTTATACCTAGCCAACGGAACACTTTCCGAACTCGAAGAAGAGTTAATTCCTGAAGGGGCCACCACGGATGTGGGCCCATCCATACCCGAAAGGGGAGTACTCTGCGTCCCCAATCGAGCCGTCGCCCTTTTATAGAGCTCCTGAAGGGGAACAGGGGCCTCTGAAGAGGATCCATCCCGTTCATTTCGAACATCCCTCAAAAGGTGTGAGAGGGGATCGCCAATCCCTCCTGTGTGTGTTTCACCATGACCGACATCAGATTCAACGTTCACACAAAGACTGCCTAACGACCGGCTTTTTTTTCACACGGACCTTTCTAACGACTTCTTTGCACACGTACTTTCCTAATGACGTAGTCTACGCAACACAATTATTAGCAATACACAAAAACTCTCTGAACAGAATGGCTATTCTGTTACACTGTCTCACGTCTTTGTTGGTACCATCAGTAACACCGCCCCCCCCCAACCCCAGCGTGGCTAAAGAGGCGGGGATCGTTATAGTTTCCATGGCAGTGGAATCTGCTAGAGTAGTGTGGTTAACATCCTTTGCTTTTATCTCTACTCAGGCACGGAGAAATAGACGCCATAGCCCGCGTTAGATGATGTGTCTCAGTGCCCTCAGTACCTGTCTTCGTGCTGGCAGTTCCAAGGAGATAGAACAACAACAGCAGCAACAACAATAACACAGTGTTTTGGCTAAATAAAGCTCTCATGCTTGTGTTTAGGGGCTTTTTTACAACGCTCGTCAGGGAACGTACACATTTAGGTTTCTTAGTAACTCTCGGACGTAAAGTTTTGAGGTCCAGGTCTTCATCAGCGCAAGAGATGAATAAATTCGCTATTTATCTCAGTGGAAAGGTTCATGATTTTAGTAAAAATAAAATTTTCTTTTCTTTTCTCGCTATATTTTGAAGTGTGCGCAAACATATGTAACAAATGAAGCATATCTTGTGTGAATCTTATACTCTTGTTATAAGTTTGCGTTTAATTACAGTTAGTTCTTACATACAGAGAAGTGCTTTTACATAAACATTATAGACACTGTGATCAGTATATATATATATATATATATATATATATATATATATATATATATATATATATAATCTTGCATCTTATATCCTTCCCTTGCCGTTAAACGTCACATGGGGCTCGCAAAGTAGTTCGCCAATTTTTCAGCGAGTCTTTCAACCTCATCAAGGGATTTTATGCCTGTTAATTTATATATATATACATATATATATATATACATATATATATTGTTAAAAAAAAAGAAACGAAACACTACTGCAGTTGTAATGGACACCAAATTTCAAACTTGTATTAAAATTTTATTTTACGGAATTAATGTTTCAATCTCGGCATGAAGAAATTTTAAGATTTTAACAATGAAATGATGTTCATTACATTTGATTTGGACTTTTATTCCTTGCGACTGAGGCCTCCGTTTCAGTAGTGTTTGGCCTCCTCTGGTCTGTATCAGAGAACATCTCCTTGACATGGATCCGATTAGCCGTTGGATCTGCTGTTGTGGGATGACTTCCCACTCTTCTGGAGTGCAAGAGACAAATGTCGGAGATTGGTTTGTGCCACGTCTTGCTGGTGTACTTGTCTGTTGAGTTCATACCATAAGTGTTCTACTGGATTCATGTCTGATGACATGGATAGCCAAGGAATGGTGTGGACGTTGTTGTCAGCGAGGAACTGGGTGGTGAGTTGTGCCACATGAGGTCGAGCGTTATCCTGTTCAAAAATTGACCCTGATGCAGCCAGAAGTGGAAGGACGTGAGGACGAAGAATTTCAGCGACGTATCGTTGGGCACTCATGCATCCTTCAGTTTGCACCAGATACTTCTTCCAATGAAGCTGTCGTCCCCCACACCAGTACACCTCCACCACCATGTGGAGGAGTCTCTTCCACGCATTTCTGTACGTAGCGCTCATGGACTTTGCGGTAAACTCTTCTCCGTCTAGCTGCTGGAGCAGAAAGAACGATTCATCTTTAAATTAAACCCTTCTCCAATCATTCGCAACGGTCCATTGACGATGCTGGTTCGCCCACTGCAGTCGGTTTTGGCGATGCCGGTCCGTAAGAACAGGACCTCTGTAGGGTCTTCTAGCCCAAAGACGAGCGTCGTTTCATCTGAAATTCGACGACCTTCTGTTATTGACTGGACTGTTGAGGACGCAGATGTAAATCGATTCCTGGGGTGACGCAGCCGTATGAAGCGGTCTTCGGTAGGAGTTGTGACTATAGGTCTTTCACTGAGCGCCCGGTCTGCAACTGAGCCAGTTTCTTGAAATCGTCTGCAAAGGCGCTTCTAAACACAATAAATTGTCTAGCCACTACACTTTCTGACTGTCCAGTCTGAAACATCCAACGATGATGAGTGTTTGTTCTGTAGCGAGATGAGCCATATTTGCGCATTGAATTTTCAAATGAATTGATTCCAGGAACGTCAGTCTTTTATAGGCATTCAATAACATGGCAGTGTGTGTTGTGTCCAGTATGTTTCATGGGGTTCTCGTGAACCTGTTATGAGTTGTCAAAAATGACTAGTGTCGCTTTTCTGTGCTCATGAATCATCTGCTGAGTACAATTCAGGTCAGCATGTGAAATTGATGTTCAAGTGAACGTTTCATGCAATTTGACCTTGTCTGATCAGCAAACTTCAGTTTAAATTGCAACATCGTATTGCTGCGTTTCTTTTTTTGAACAGTATATATATATATTATATATATATATATATATTGTTGAAAAAAAAGAAATGCATAACTACCGATTATCCAATTTTAGCCAAAATTGTGATATTCTATACCTTTTTAAATTGAATAAATAAAATTTTGCAAATTGCACACAATAATACCTAAGGGTTTAAACCCTCACTTGACAGTTTCTTTAATCTGTGTGACGAGAATTTGTCAGTCTAAGGGGTTCTCAAGTTATTATGGTGTACGGCCTCCGCTTTCATCGATCAGCGACTGGCATCTTCTGGGCATAGATGCGATCAGATGTCTGATGTGCGCCTGTCGGATGGCTGCCCACTCTTCCTGGACTGCCTGCCACAGATCACGACGATTGGCTGGAGAAACATTTCGGCGACAAACACATCTGTGCAGCTCATCCCATAGGTGCTCGATCGGATTCATGTCTGGAGACAGGGATGGTCAGGGAAATGTGAGAATGTTGTTGACAGTCAGGAACTGTGTAGTGAACCTTACAGAATGGGGTCTGGCTTTGTCCTGTTGAAACACAGAACTTTGAAGAATTTCAGCGACGTATCGTTGGGCACTCATGCATCCTTCAGTTTGCACCAGATACTTCTTCCAATGAAGCTGTCGTCCCCCACACCAGTACACCTCCACCACCATGTGGAGGAGTCTCTTCCACGCATTTCTGTACGTAGCGCTCATGGACTTTGCGGTAAACTCTTCTCCGTCTAGCTGCTGGAGCAGAAAGAACGATTCATCTTTAAATTAAACCCTTCTCCAATCATTCGCAACGGTCCATTGACGATGCTGGTTCGCCCACTGCAGTCGGTTTTGGCGATGCCGGTCCGTAAGAACAGGACCTCTGTAGGGTCTTCTAGCCCAAAGACGAGCGTCGTTTCATCTGAAATTCGACGACCTTCTGTTATTGACTGGACTGTTGAGGACGCAGATGTAAATCGATTCCTGGGGTGACGCAGCCGTATGAAGCGGTCTTCGGTAGGAGTTGTGACTATAGGTCTTTCACTGAGCGCCCGGTCTGCAACTGAGCCAGTTTCTTGAAATCGTCTGCAAAGGCGCTTCTAAACACAATAAATTGTCTAGCCACTACACTTTCTGACTGTCCAGTCTGAAACATCCAACGATGATGAGTGTTTGTTCTGTAGCGAGATGAGCCATATTTGCGCATTGAATTTTCAAATGAATTGATTCCAGGAACGTCAGTCTTTTATAGGCATTCAATAACATGGCAGTGTGTGTTGTGTCCAGTATGTTTCATGGGGTTCTCGTGAACCTGTTATGAGTTGTCAAAAATGACTAGTGTCGCTTTTCTGTGCTCATGAATCATCTGCTGAGTACAATTCAGGTCAGCATGTGAAATTGATGTTCAAGTGAACGTTTCATGCAATTTGACCTTGTCTGATCAGCAAACTTCAGTTTAAATTGCAACATCGTATTGCTGCGTTTCTTTTTTTGAACAGTATATATATATATATATATATATATATATATATATTGTTGAAAAAAAAAGAAATGCATAACTACCGATTATCCAATTTTAGCCAAAATTGTGATATTCTATACCTTTTTAAATTGAATAAATAAAATTTTGCAAATTGCACACAATAATACCTAAGGGTTTAAACCCTCACTTGACAGTTTCTTTAATCTGTGTGACGAGAATTTGTCAGTCTAAGGGGTTCTCAAGTTATTATGGTGTACGGCCTCCGCTTTCATCGATCAGCGACTGGCATCTTCTGGGCATAGATGCGATCAGATGTCTGATGTGCGCCTGTCGGATGGCTGCCCACTCTTCCTGGACTGCCTGCCACAGATCACGACGATTGGCTGGAGAAACATTTCGGCGACAAACACATCTGTGCAGCTCATCCCATAGGTGCTCGATCGGATTCATGTCTGGAGACAGGGATGGTCAGGGAAATGTGAGAATGTTGTTGACAGTCAGGAACTGTGTAGTGAACCTTACAGAATGGGGTCTGGCTTTGTCCTGTTGAAACACAGAACTTTGAAGAATTTCATTGACGTATCGTTGCGCATTCAAGCCTCCTTCAATCTGCACCAATGGATTCCTTCCGTTGAAATTGATCATTCCCCATACCATTACACCTCCACCACCGTGCGGCGGAGCTTCATCAACGCAATTTTAGGCAAATGTTCATTTGGCCTAAGGTAGACCCTCCTCCGCATATCATGGTGGTGCAACAAAAAGGAAGATTCGTCACTAAACCAGACACATCTCCATTGATTGTCAGTTGTCCAGGGCCGATGCTGGTTGGCCCAAATAAGTCGATTTTGGCGATGGCTTCTCGTTAAGACAGGACCTCGGTGAGGTCGTCGTGTGCACCAGTCCAGCTTTATGCAGTATACTCCGGACAGTTTAATCAGACACACGACGTCCTGCAAGCAATGACTGGGCACTTGAGGAAGCTGTTGTAAACCTGTTTCTGAGGTGATGAACCAGAATAAAGTGATCATCAGCTGCTGTTGTTGTCACCCTGGGTAGTCCATTGCGGTGCAGTCTTCAGCTGAGCCAGTGGCTTGGAAACGGAGCCAAAGTCGACTGATGGTACTCTGCTGTACGTTTAAATACCTGGCAACCTGACTTTGACTTTCGCCTGCTTGCAGGTGACCAATAGCAATGTTTCGTAAATTTTGCACTAGACGCGCCATAATTGTCTGCTTCAAAATTAACTGAATTTGTTTGTGTAACCTCATCCTTTTATAGGGTTTCATTTGCGTGGGAAGTGAGTTGTACTCACCACAAAAATCACGACTTTTCCATAAACGCACCGTTACACGAGAATAGCAAAATTCATGCTAAATCATAGACCTGATATCTTGGTGACAATTTTTGGTGTGGTTTGAGATAGCAGGGAAAAAAATCTTTATCGTAACATATAAAAAACGCAGTTTATATAAGCTATGGGTTTCTTTTTTGGACAATATATATATATATATATATATATATATATATATATATATATATATATATATATATATGTTTAATATTATTAACAATTGTGATCAGTATATATAAATTTATTTTTATAGATATTTTGATGAGTATATATGAAGGTTTACATTTGTAGACATTGTGGGTGGTCTGGTTGGCTGAGTGGTTAGACGCTCGGTCTACTAATCCGGTATCGAAGTATCAGTCAGTGGGGATTTTTGTATGGTACCACCACACCAGAAAGGCCCCAGGGTTCACCCAGATTCTATATGTGGATACCAGAGAAATCGGGGAAGGTAAATGCGGCGTGATACTGACCACACCACACTTTCATATACCGATGGTCTTGGAAATACTGGTCTAACACCGTATCCCCAATGTGGTTTAATGGCACGGAAACGGGCATTTTACCTTTTTCACTATAGACATTGTAATCAGTATATGTAAGTTTAATTTTATACACAGCGTGATCAACATATATATAAGTTTATATTAATAGACATTATGATCAATCTCTCTCTCTCTATATATATATATACATATATATATATCTTATATATATATATATATATATATCTTATATTCTTCCCGTGCCGTTAAACGTAACATAGGGCTCGCAAAGTAGTTCGACAATTTTTCCTGTCTTCGGCGAGTCTTTCAACCTCATCAAAGGATTTTATGCCTTTTAATTTGTCCTGTCTTAATAATGTCCTCTTCAGAGTTTCGCGCGGCCTGCCTCTTTTTCTTCGGCCTGTTGTGTTCCACTTGATAGCTTGTTTTGGGATCCTCTGATCATTTCTTCTCATCAAGTGACCAACATATGTCCATCTCCTTTTCCTGATCACTCATGAGACTGGTTGTTGTTCAGTCATCTGTCTTATCTCTGCATTGTTCTTGAATTCATTCCACTTGATGCCGAATATTTTCCTTAGGCATTTGTTTTGAAAAGAGTCTAATTTCTTTTCTCTTTCTTTAGTTGTTTTCCAGCTTTCGCACGCATAAATGAGGGTGGATATTACATTTGAATTGAATAGTCTTAACTTGGTTTTTATGCTTATAATTTTTGAATTCCATATGTTCTCAAGATTCTTGAAGATTGATGCTGCTTTTGCAATTCTGATCCTAACTTCCTTTCTAGTGTCACCATCCTGGTCTATGTAGCTGCCAGGGTATGCAAATGTATTGACTTCTTCAATATCTGTCCCTTCTATGTGTATTTTTCCATTTTGATTGAGAGGAATTTTCATAATTTTTGTTTTGTCCTTGTTAACTTCAAGTCCTATTTTGCTAGCCAGTGAAGACAGGATATCTGTTTTATCTTGCATGGAATTCACATTATTACTGATAAGCGTTATGTCATCAGCAAAATCAAGATCTTCTAGTTGGGTCCCATGTACCCAGTCAATACCTGTGTTACCTGTGCAGCATTTTTTCATTATGAAGTCTACTGTAATCCCAAAAAGTAAAGGAGGCAGTATACATCCTTGTTTCACGCCTGTTTCAATCTGGAACCATTCACTCATCCCTTCTTCTGTCTTGACTGCACAAACATATCCATTGTATAAGTCCTTAATGATGTTGACAATTTTAGATGGTATTCCATATAGACATAAAATTCTCCATAATGAATCTCTGTGTATGCTATCAAATGCCTTTTTAAAATCTATGAAGTTCAGTATTAATGGTTTCTGCTTTTCAATATATTCTTCAAGTATTATTCTGAGAGTAAAGATCTGGTCGTGACATCTTCTCCCTTTTCGAAATCCTGCTTGTTCTTCTCTCATTGCAGTATCCACTATATCTATGAGTCTATTCAAAATGACCTTACAAAATGCTTTTGACACAACTGATATTAAGGTTACTCCTCTCCAGTTGTTACAGTCACTAAGGTTGCCCTTTTTTGGTATTTTAACAATGATTCCTTTTTTCCAATTAGAAGGGACCTTTTCTTCTTTCCAAATCTTGTTAAACATTCTCTGTAATTGTCTCATGGTGTCACTATTGATAGCTTTTAGCATTTCGGCTGTTATTTCATCTTCACCTGCAGCTTTGTCGTTAGCTATTAAATTCACAGCTGTTTCAATTTCATGCAATTTAATTTCATCTAAGTTGACATTTAGTTGTGGGGCTGGTAAGTCAGTTTCAAGGTTTAACAATTCTTTTGGGTGTGGTCGATTAAGTATTTCTAGGAAGTGTTCAGCCCATCTTTGCTTTTGGTCTTTATTTGATGTTAATAGTGTTCCAGTTTTGCTAAGGATTGGTCTTTCTTTAGATGTAATAGTACCTGTTAGCCTCTTTTGTATGTTATATAAAGTTTTGCTGTCTCCTGCTTTTGCTGCTTTTTCTGCCTCTTTCGCCATATTGTCTATGTATTCTCTTTTATCCCTTCTAGCTGAACTTTTTACTTTCTTGTCTATTTCTTTGTATTTTACTTTTGCCAAATCTCTTTTATGATCTGTTTTTGCATTCAATATGTCTAATTTGACTGCTCGTCTTTCATGTATATACTTCCATGTTTTATCTGATATCCATGCTTTTCTATTTGGTTTTTCCAGTCCAGCGCTTACTTTTGCTGCTGTGATTATGGCTGTGCTGTAAGAATTCCATAACTCGTCTATACCTATCTCCTCAACTTCACTGGGTGTTTTGGAATGATTGGCAAGTTCCTTATTGAAATTAATGTTAGTATTTTCTTCTTGTAGGCTGTGGCTGTTTATCTTTCTGTGTACTGATTTCTTGTGTTGACTTTTCAATTTTAGTTTTATTTTTCCTATGCACAGGTTGTGATCACTGTTGACATCTGCACCCCTATAAGCCCTTACATCCATGACAGATGTTCTGTATTGCTTTCTAATACAAAAATGATCTATCTGGTTTCTAGTTCTATCATCTGGAGATATCCACGTTGTTTTATGTATCTCTTTGTGTGGGAATATTGTGCCTCCAATGACCATGCCCTCTGTTAGACATACTTCAATTAATCTTTCTCCATTCTGATTAACCATGTCAATTCTTTCTTTCCCCATCACTTTTTCAACGTCGGTATTATCCTTCCCTACCTTAGCGTTGAAGTCCCCCATAGCAATTACGATGTCGTGTTTAGAGACGTTGTTGATGATTTGTTGTAGTTGGTGATAGAAGTCGTCTTTCACGTCATCATCTGCATCATTCGTGGGTGCATAACACTGTATTATTGACATTCTTCCGTGTCGTAGGTTGTATCGTGCTCTTATTATATGACTGTTCACCGGTTCCAATTCTACAAGGCTCTTTGCAGCTACATTTGACATAATAATGCCCACCCCGTCCCGGATTTTACTGTCATTTCTGCCTGAATGTATTATTAACTTACCGTTTTCCGCCGATCTTTTACCTGTTTCTGGCCATCGCATTTCGCTGATGCCCAATATGTCTAGATGGTATCTCTCCATTTCTTTGATGACCTGAACATATATATATATATACAAATATATTAATTATACATATATTAAAGATTAAACTTATATATATCTACAGATCACAATGTCTATAAGATTAAACTTATATATATATATATGTATGTATACATATATATATACATACATATATATAAGTTTAATCTTATAGACATTGTGATCTGTTTATATATAAGTTTAATCTTACCCACGGTTACAGAAATGGAAAATACAATATGAAAATGGTACACAAGACCAGTTTCAACAGAAATATCATAGAAAATAGGCTACGTATACATCCATGCTACAGTCTTGACGTATATATCCACGCTACAGTCTTAACGTGTACATCCATGTTACACTCTTAACGTGTGCATCCACGCTACAATCTTAACATGTATATCCACCCTACAACCTTAACGGAATGTCACTGTCAATAAAGTAGTTCTGATTTATCTTGACTGAATCTCTATAACCTTGACATGAACGTAAACAACCAGTTCATCAAACAGATAATAACGGAATTCTAGCTAAATATATAATCATCGTTACAATGTAAAACGCCCAACTCGCTGACACTGGTATATGACAGCAGCCTTCATTGTCTCTGTGCGTGCCAGAAATTACAGCTCAACAAATTCATTCACTAAGAAACCCTCTGTTGCTGTATTAGTTCCATACCTCAGTGCATATAGTTAAAACACCATCCGTGAACGGTACGAACAATAAACCAAAGGCAGCTATGCTATAAATCACATATTTCATGGAAAAAGGGTTTTACCTTAAGTACAACTTACCAATCGACCGGCCCGAGTCACTAATTATCCTCGCTTCCTTTCTTTTCCTGTCACTGATGTTAGTTGCCTAATATGTCGTTGTCTGACTTCTTGCTTTACAGGTCAAGCCAGTACTTATTTGCTGTATCAGCACTTTTGCATAATTAGGTTAAAGTTTCTTATTTGACGTGAGAAATCCCTCTGGTTTTGTTTCTCTTGCAAATAATTGGTTACATAAATGCTGCGTCATTAACCAATCGGTAATGTTCATTTTATCAACGCATTTTTTTAGTCTATGAGACTTTGTAAGACTTTGGGCCTTTCGGATTGAATCATCATCATCATCATGTGCCGTGCCGACTGGCGTTGGCTATTATGCTTCTCCAGAGTACACGACCCTTCATGCAGGCCATCAGCTCAGTTGGTGATCTCCTCTCACACCATCCTGTCAGACTGTCCAGTATCATTTCTCTTGGTCTTCCTCTTGATCTTCTTCCTTCTATTTTTCCTGTTGTTATAATATTTTCAATGCCCCCTCTTCTCATTGCATGTCCTATGAAAGTACATTGTCTCTCTCTTATCTTTTTGACAAGGTTTTTTGTCTCTCCTGCTCTTCTCCTACATTCTTCATTAGTTATTTTTGCTGTCCAGGGGATTCGCAACATTCTTCTAATAAACCACATTTCTGCTGCTTCCAATGATTTTTGTGCAGACTTGCCTATTGTCCATGATTCACTTCCATATAACAAGATAGGTTCAATATAGCATTTTAGGACTCATCTTCTAACATTCATTGATAAGGATGTGTTGGTCAATATGTTTCTCATTCTCTGAAATGCAGTCTTTGCTTGGCCTATTCTGTTCCTAATTTCTGTTCTGCATTTCCCATCTGAAGTTATTACTGCTCCAAGGTATTTGAATTTCTGCACCTGCTTTAGAATAATTCCGTTTAATTTAATACTGCATGCTGGTGGATTCTGTTTCTTAGATATAACCATAGTCTCTGTCTTTTTGATGTTCAAAGTAAGGCCTTTCTATTCACTTTCTTTGGCGACTTTATCCAAGAGATTTTGCAGGTCTTGTTGGTTCTCAGCTATCAGTACTGTGTCGTTAGCATACCGAAGGTTGTTAATATTGTATCCTCCAATTTTTATGCCTGGTTCTGTGATGATTGTTCTTAGAATATTCTCGCTATACAGAGAAAAAAGGTCTGGAGATAGTACACATCCTTGTCGTACCCCTTGTTTTATAGGTTGATATTTTCCAATTCTATTTTCAACTCGAACTGCTGCTTCTTGCTGCCAGTATAGATGTTTTACAATCCTCAGGTCTTTGCCGTCTATATTGATGTCTTCAAGCATTTTAATAATTTCATTATGTTTCACCTTGTCAAATGCCTTGGTGTAATCAATGAAGCATAAGTAGAGATCTTTCTGTACTTCTAAAGCTCTTTCTGTTAGTGTTCGTAAAGCATAAATGGCATTGTGTGTTCCCTTTCCTTCAACAAATCCAAACTGTTCATCTGCTATTTCCATTTTTATCTTTTTCCTTGTTCTTCTCATAATTATTCTCAGAAGTAGCTTCGTTATGTGATATGAGAGGCTGATAGTCCGGTGGTCGTCACATTCCTTTGCACCTGGTTTCTTTGGTAGTGCTATAAACGTGGATTTAATCAGGTCACTGGGAATATAACCACTGTTGTAAATGTCATTCAGTAACTTGGTTATTATTTTTATTCCTGTTTCCTCTAGTGCCTCTATTTCTTCTATTGTTATATTATCAGGCCCAGTCGCTTTTCCTTTCTTCATGTGTTTGATGGCATCTATGATTTCATCTTCAAGTATTGGTGGTCCATAACAGTTTTCAGTATCTGGTGTTAATTCTGGTCTTTCTCCTCCATATAGCTCACCGATATACTCTGTCCACCTGTCCACAATGTCTTCTTTTCCCATTAACATTTTACCTTCTTTCGATTTCAGGCATCCTGTGGTATATTTTTTTCGTGGTATATATTATATATATCGGATTGAATGCCAGTATTAATTTGTCAAATTTCTCGAAATAACCCTTTCTGTATTAAAAATTCTCCAGTCAAACAGCGTGCATAGAAATCACTGGCGCATTTAGTGAATGATTACTTTGACACATTTTTTTCTAAATGTTCACTCACATACTAGAGCGCTTTATATGTTGTTTTACATATCTTTGTTGACAGTTATAGAAGATAAATAAGCTTTTTAAAAGTAATCCCTCAATACACACATCATCTCTCAATATATAGAATATCATCTCTCAATACATACAATGTCTCACAAAATTTATAGCAATATATGTCAACATAATGCGTATTCTCTCAACACAGATACCATATCTCAGCATACATACAGCATCATCTATAACACATACATAATCTCTCTACATTTACAACGTCATCTTTAACACATAATAATCTCTCAACATTTACAACGTCACATAATAATCTATCAACATTTACAACATCATCTCTAACACATAATAGTCTCTCAACATTTACAACGTCATCTCTAACACATATATAATCTCTCAACATTTACAACGTCACATAATAATCTATCAACATTTACAACGTCATCTCTAACATACATAATCTCTCTACATTTACAGCGTCATCTCTAACACATAATAGTCTCTCACATTTACAACGTCATCTCTATCACATACATAATCTCTCTACATTTACAACGTCATCTCTAACACATACATAATCTCTCAACATTTACAACGTCATCTCTAACACATATATAATCTCTCAACATTTACAACGTCATCTCTAACACATACATGATCTCTCAACATTTGCAGTGTCATCTCTGACACACACATAATCTCTCAACATTTGCAATGTCATCTCTCAAAACATGCAACATTATTCCGAACGTGCTGAGAGAAACAAAGGAAAAATAAAACTCTGCACGCAGAAGGCACTGCTTCGTAAATAAGCTTCTATATTAAGCACTCGAACTCTAAGCGTCTCATATAACTACCAGATACTGTACTCATCGTTCTAGTACAGTTCATATTTCTCTCACCGCTTACAGCAAGTGGCAATCGCTTTATCGCCAATATTATACACACTAAAGATACCCACTTTTTTCAGTCATGGTTTTTCGATTCTGGAATATTTACCATGAGGGAAACCTCTAATATCAGTAATCTACTTAGAAAAAGAAAAAGACAAAAAAAAAAAAAAGAAGTGAATCTTCGAGTCTTTGTGCAGTGTAATGATCATACGAACCTTTCGCTGTCGGGATAGTTCTGAACAAGGCATGAAAATAGTTCTGTTTGTCCTACCACGTTTACAATAGATTTATTTCCTCATTCTCTGAGATGTCTATGAATATTCGTTTTAGTTTTGACATTTTTGGGAAGGACAAGAAATGTGTAGTATTTTCTTTTCCTCAGTTACTGTACACTGGGCTAGACGAAGTCTTGCATTCATTAAATTATGTTATACGTAATAGCTTTTGGAAGATATCGTCATTCACTGAAAGCCGTGTACAATATGTATCATAATGTGCCTCGCTTTGCAGCACATAGTCTTCTTTTTCAGTGGCGGAAAGAGGACTAATGCAGCTTTCTCTACATGGCCTGTCTAACCTGTTTCTAGACCGTATGTTAGAAATCCTGCTAATGTGTTCATCATGAGGCTGAAGACTCAGTCAACCCTTCGGGACAAGTTGTGAACTAATGATCAGAATGTATCCTAATATGCCTCGCTTTGCAAAAACATAATCTTTGTTTTCAGTGGCGGAAGGAGGGTTAATGCAGCTTGATCTTGTTTTATTTTATGTATTTATATCAACCCTTTCCCTTATTCTGCTTCATTTCATCTTTTTTTCTGTAATTAATTCCTTCCCTTGTTTATGTTACAAGTGGCGGTACAGATTCTTCTCTTCCATTGCTACTCTTTTTCTCGTAGGTATGTTATTGTTCTATTTTATCGATTTCAGAATCTTTGACAGCAACGCTCTGTGGTTAATGAGTTTCATATACAGGATGTTCAAAAAGTGACGTAACCGTATGGTAAAACGCTTTTTTTTCATTTAATGAAGAACACTGAGTAGCAATGAGGTACACGTTGCAGCAGCGGCAGGTATTCATTGTCATGAATAACTCCGTCAGTAATGCTCGAATGCAGGAGGCCTTCTAAGAAAAGTACAGAACAATTGCTTCAAACATAATGCTGTCGTACGACAAGTTTCATGAGATTGGGAATGTAGAGGACGCACCGAAAAACGGTCGGCCAAAGTTGGTCGACGTGCCAGCTGCATACGCTGTGAGTCCCCGGAAGTCCGTTCAACGCCTTTCAAGTCAGTCCATACTCTCCGTCGGCGTTGTGCAGATGCGTGAAACTGTACCCCTACAAAATCCGTGGTGTCCAGCAACTGTTACCTGGAGACCAGCAACTTCCTCAAGCATGTTGTCAGTGGTTCATGAAATCAGTAACTCTGGATTGGGAGGAACTGGATGATTGGTACTGATCTGACGAGGCGTGGGGTTCCATCCCGACGGGTATGACAATGTCCTGAATACTAGAGTATGAGCCGCGGAAAACCCACATGAGCTGCATGACTTGCCTCTGCACTCACAGAAATTTGGTGTCTGGTGTGCCATGTCGCGCAATCGCATCTTTTTCATATTCTTCCAACAGATAGGGAACAATGACCGGGTCGTTATGATGTTGCAAGAATTTGTCAACACGTTATTGGCAGAGAAGAAGCAGATCACGTGGTTTCAACAAGTCACTGCCACAGTCCATACAGCCAGAAAGCCTATTGCTTACCTGAAAGAGTGTTTTCCAGAGCGACTGATCTCAAGAGAGCTGTGCCAGCACGATATCCGGATTTAACCCCCCCCCCCCCGACTTTTCTTGTTGGATTACCTGAAGAATGTCGTCTACGCAACTCATCCACACACTATTCAGGAAAAGCAAGCGAACATTCAGAATTTTGTCGATGTAATCATTGAAAACATTGCAAAGGGTATTCAAGAACATGATTAACCAAGTCCACAACTGTTAACCACAGAATGGCGGTCACTTCCAGTGCTTACTGTGAAATAAATAGTTTCAGCATATTGTTGCGTCACTTTTTGAACACCCTGTATTCTTATACATAGTGAAGATACCTGAACTTTTTTTTAGCTTGTCAAAGTAGTGTCAGCCCGTGTCTAGCAAACTTCTCCTGTCATTAGTCTTTAAGTCTGCCTCGTTCAACTGTTTGCTTCTTTACGTATGGACTCTGTTTGCACGGATTTGGTACAAAGTACTGGCAGGGACACATTTCCTTATGAGGTCGCACATAACGAGTTTGTATGGAGGAGATGGAAACTTATGTTAACTGATGCTGTGCTTATTTTTCTGCCAGTTTCTTGTTTCCCTTGTGACTCTGCTGTGCAAGATTTGAAGATATATGGACCTTATCTTTCATTTTCTGACTGATCAGAAGACTGGAGGAAGTACCAATAACAATGGCAAAACTATATTGTCTGCAAGGCCATGTAACATGGGGAAGATTACATAACGACACGGATTTGTAACATTGGTAAGACTTATTAATTGCATATCTTCCTGGTACAAAATAATCTTCTACGATGAAAACAGACATAATTTGTAAACATTGGTTTATTGTTTACAAAGCTAGGATAACATTTTTTTGTAACCAAACACGCGCAGGCAGGTCAGCTGTTCGACTTACGTCTTCCAGTCATAAAAAGTTAATATAGAAAAATAAGACAGCAACATAAACTGAAACATATACTTTATCTTATATAGATGGAACCAGTCTTGGGAATGTATACGAAGAGCCAGGATAGTGTCTTTGACCATTTGTATGCTGCTGCTCCTATGTGCACATATTATTTTGAAAGACGTAATTTTATCAATTTTTTAACTGCTGATGTACGAACAGACCTTTAATTAATACTGCATATAGCTGTTTTCTCCATATCATTTTCTTGTGTAATTATTCACATCTCCCGTACAACTACAGAGCCTTCTGAAAGTTCTAAAGTATTGATTTTATTTCCAAAAGCCTGTGCAGTTTATCCATTAGTGGTATCGTTTTTTTTAACATCAGTGTGGGTACTTCCAGGTTCTAGTTGCAAAATAAAAAGGCTTGCTGAAAAATGTGCCGCATGGAAGTGTGGGTATTTGTTGAAACAAGACATTTCTCTTTTGCATTTGCAATATTCCTTCCCCCAATGAACGTTTTAATGTTTAGGTTATCTGACGCTGTATTTCGCTGTTGTGTAGTAAAAGAAGATTGATATTGTGTACATCAGCTGTTTCCAGGAAACCACCAGCCTCATTTATCTCAAAGCCACCACATTCCAAACTCTTAAGCTAGTACAAACAAGACATTATACTAGAAAGCACATTCCAATGTCTTAAACTAGCACAAACAAGATATTATACTAGAAAATATATTCCAAGCTCTTAACATAGCACAAACAAGATATTATACTGGAAAATATATTCCAAGCTCTTAAGCTAGCGCAAATAAAACATTATACTAGAAAATACATTCCACGCTCTGAAGCTAGCATAAACAAGACATTGTACTAGGAAATACATTCCAAACTCCTAAGCTATCACAAACAAGACATTATATTAGAAAATAAATTCCAAGCTCTCAAGCTGACACAAACAAGACAATATACTAGAAAATAAGAAAAAAATGAGATTGTGCAACTATAAATATTCAAGGAATGTGGAATATTTCATTTGACAAGATGTCAACTAAAATGTTCTGGAGCAAATGAAACTGATAACTGATATAAGAAACACAAAAACAAAATAACTGAAGCATTTTCGACTTATTTAGAGGTACTTTAAAATATTTTTTTAAAAAAAAACAAAAACAAAAACACACACACACACACACATACATACATACATACATACATACATACATACATACATACATACATATATAACGTTAAACGTCACATAGGGCTCGCAAAGTAGTTCGACAATTTTTCCTGTCTTCGGCGATTCTTTCAACCTCATCAAAGGATTTTATGCCTTTTAATTTGGCCTCTCTTAACAATGTCCTCTTCAGAGTTTCACGCGGTCTGCCTCTTTTTCTTCGGCCTGTTGTGTTCCACTTGATAGCTTGTTTTGGGATTCTCTGATCATTTCTTCTCATCAAGTAACCAACATATGTCCATCTCCTTTTCCTGATCACTCATGAGACTGGTTGTTGTTCAGTTATCTGTCTTATCTCTGCATTGTTCTTGAATTCGTTCCACTTGATGCCAAGTATTTTCCTTAGGCATTTGTTTTCAAAAGAGTCCAATTTCTTGTCTATTTTTTTTTAGTTGTTTACCAGCTTTGGCACGCATAAATGAGGGTGGATATTACATTTGAATTGAATAGTCGTAACTTGGTTTTTGTGCTTATAACTTTTGAATTCCATATGTTCTCAAGATTCTTGAAGATTGATGCTGCTTTTGCAATTCTGATCCTAACTTCCTTTCTAGTGTCACCATCCTTGTCTATGTAGCTGCCAAGGTATGCAAATTGATTGACTTCTTCAATATCTGTCCCTTCTGTGTGTATTTTTCCATTGTGATTAATGGGAATTTTCATTATTTTTGTTTTGTCTTTGTTAATTTCAAGTCCTATTTTGCTAGCCAGTGAAGAAAGGATATCTGTTTTATCTTGCATGGAATTCATATTATTACTGATAAGAGTTATGTCATCAGCAAAATCAAGATCTTCTAGTTGGATCCCATGTTCCCAGTCAATACCTGTGTTACCTGTGCAGCATTTGTTTCATTATGAAGTCTATTTTAATCCCAAAAAGGAAAGGAGACAGTATACATCCTTGTTTCACACCTGTTTCAATCTGGAACCATTCACTCATCCCTTCTTCTGTCTTGACTGCACAAACATATCCATTGTATAAGTCCTTAATGATGTTGACAATTTTAGATGGTATTCCATGTAGACTTAAAATTCTCCATAATGAATCTCTGTGTATGCTATCAAATACCTTTTTAAAATCTATGAAGTTCAGTATTAGTGGTTTCTGCTTTTCAATATGCTCTTCAAGTACTATTCTGAGAGTAAAAATCTGGTCGAGACATCTTCTCCCTTTTCGAAATCCTGCTTGTTTTGAGTAAGGTTAGGAGGTCAAGCAGGTAATGTGGCTAGATTGAGTAAGGTTAGGACGTCAAGCAGGTAATGTGGCTAGATTGAGTAAGGTTAGGAGGTCAAGCAGGTAATGTGGCTAGATTGAGTAAGGTTAGGAGGTCAAGCAGGTAATGTGGCTTGAATGAGTAAGGTTAGGACGTCAAGCAGGTAATGCGGGTAGATTGAGTAAGGTTAGGAGGTCAAGCAGGTAATGTGGCTTGAATGAGTAAGGTTAAGACGACAAGAGCGTAATTACAGGTAGAAAGAGTAAGCTTAGGACGTTAAGAAAATAATACAGCTAGACGGAGTCAGTTTAGGGTGTCAAGCAAGTAAATACAGCTAGACGGAGTCAGTTTAGGGTGTCAAGCAAGTAAATACAGCTAGACGGAGTCAGTTTAGGGTGTCAAGCAAGTAAATACAGCTAGACGGAGTCAGGTTAGGGTGTCAAGCAAGTAAATACAGCTAGACGGAGTCAGTTTAGGGTGTCAAGCAAGTAAATACAGCTAGACGGAGTCAGGTTAGGGTGTCAAGCAAGTAAATACAGCTAGACGGAGTCAGTTTAGGGTGTCAAACAAGTAAATACAGCTAGACGGAGTCAGGTTAGGGTGTCAAGCAAGTAATTGCAGTTAGACAGAGTCAGGTTACGATGACAAGCAAGTAAATGCAGCTAGACGGAGTCAGTTTAGGGTGTCAAGCAAGTAAATACAGCTAGACGGAGTCAGGTTAGGGTGTCAAGCAAGTAAATACAGCTAGACGGAGTCAGTTTAGGGTGTCAAGCAAGTAAATACAGCTAGACGGAGTCAGGTTAGGGTGTCAAGCAAGTAAATACAGCTAGACGGAGTCAGTTTAGGGTGTCAAGCAAGTAAATACAGCTAGACGGAGTCAGGTTAGGGTGTCAAGCAAGTAATTGCAGTTAGACAGAGTCAGGTTACGATGACAAGCAAGTAAATGCAGCTAGACGGAGTCAGGTTAGGGTGTCAAGCAAGTAAATACAGCTAGACGGAGTCAGGTTAGGGTGTCAAGCAAGTAATGTGGCTAGATAAAGTCAGGTTAGGTGTCAAGAAAGTAACACCGCTAGACAGAATCAGATTAGAATGTCAAGCAAGTAAATATGGCTAGACAGAGTTAGGTAAAAACGAGAAAAATGGAAGAAAACGCTATTAGTTGAAAAAATAAAAAATTAAACCGAACAGTTCTTGAGCCGAGCTGGCGGACGAAGATGATCTCTGCCAACTAAGTACCATTTTTTTGCTTGTGTATGTGTGTTTATTTGTTATTTCGTTATTTTCGTTTTCCTTGATAAAATAATTCCGTCGAAATCATTGGTTCGCTGTTGTTCGTTTTACACTTCTAAGTCCTCATCTCATTGCCTCTTTTGCCATTCTTCTCACATCTTCTGCTATCTGTCTTTTGTAAAACTGTACCATACACCTCTGACTGTTTATATTTTAATGGGGAAAAAAAGACTGCTAGCAACTACTTGCATCCAGATTGCGAATGTCAACGATGACAGATCATCGATATGGCAGTTTTCTAATGATTAGACACGATTTGTTTTAAGCGTTAAGTTCGGTTAGCCTCCCCTTTTATTAATCTTTTTTTTCATTAGAGCTTTTTTTATCCTCGATTTTACAACATTCTGATGCCTAGGTTATTTATATTTTATTCTGAATCGCTTGAGTGTTGAGAAAAATTACAGACTTAGTTTTCTCAATTTTTTTTACAATCAGAGCCAGCCGATATGTTGATCTTAAAGAAGTAAAGGTAAAAAAACTTGTTAAAATAGAAAAGCAAGTTTGACAGAAATGAAAATTAATGAGTAAAGTTTTAAAAAATTGCGTGGGCTATCTAGTGTTAAACAATACGCAGTGATCAAATTACTTGGTTGATTGATTGGCTGGTTAGTTGATTGGTTTACCGATTTAACTTGATGGATGGGTGGCTGGCTGGCTGATTGGTTGGTTGTCTGGCTGACCGGATGGTTGACTGATTGGATGATTGGCTGACTGGTTGACTGACTGACTTGATAGTTGGTTGTTTATTTAGTTGACTGACTGATTAGCTGGTTGTTTGGATAGCTGGAGTATTGACTGGTTGACTGTCTGGCTGGCTGGTTAGTTGTCTGGTCGGTTGTTTAGCTGGCTACTTGTTTGGTAACGATCTCATTCTTGTGTACCAGGCCGCTGTACTAGTGTTTCACAGATTTTTTTAAAAATACATGTTACATGTAATATAAAAGGGATGGCGACTGCAGTAAAACTGGTTCAAATTTTTTAAAAATTGAAGTTTTAGTCCTTTTGGCACCAAATTTTACTTTGTAAATGTGTGGTAGCACTCGTTTAGCAACCGAATGGTCGAGGGTTCGTATCTCCAGCTGAGCGGGATTTTTTCTGACCAGTATGGCCCCGGGGTGCATCCAGCCTCGAAAAATGGGTACCAGAGAAATCTGGGAATGTAAAGCGGCCAGACGTGATACTGACCACATCACACTTTGATGTGCCGAAGGTCATGGAAAATACGGGCCTAACACCGTATTCCCCAATATGCCTTAATGGCATGGAAACGGGAATTTTACCTTTTACTTTAAATGTGGGGTATTATAGTGCCTTTAGCAGTTTTCCAAGGTTCTTACACTCTTAAACTACTATTGCAAGTTATGAGGTTAGTTCTTTTTATACGTTATAAAACTGTCACTATGTCAGCTCTGCAATATTTAACGCAAATACTCACTACGTAAAACACAATGGTTGGCATGGTTGGCATGTACGAGCAAAGCAGGCTTGGTCTCGACCAAATGTCGCTCTCACAGGTGTTTACACTGAATCAATGATTTAGATTTCCATGACCAACAAGAGCAAAATACATTATTTCATTTATTAATTGTATAGAACTGGAATGACTTCTGTATATTTCTAATTTAATATCTGTCTGGGTGATACGCACTGCAAAATAATGAACTGATCCAAACCTTCATATATACCATTCTCTCGGTGTTGCGCGCCTCAAGAAAATACGTTGTCCAACAGTAATATCTTGCTACTTATATTCTTATCTTATCTTATATCTTATATCCTTCCAGTGCTGTTAAACGTCACATAGGGCTCGCAAGGTAATTCGCCAATTTTTCCTGTCCTCGGCGAGTCTTTCAACCTCATCAAAGGATTTTATGCCTGTTAATGTGGCCTCTCTTAACAATGTCCTCTTCAGAGTTTCACGCTGTCTGCCTCTTTTTCTTTGGCCTGTTGTGTTCCACTTGATAGCTTTTTTTGCGATTCTCTGATCATTTCTTCTCATCAAGTAACCAACATATGTCCATCACCTTTTCCTGATCACCCATGAGACTGGTTGTTGTTCAGTCATCTGTCTTATCTCTGCATTGTTCTTGAATTTGTCCCACTTGATGCCGAGTATTTTCCTTATGCAATTGTTTTTGTTGGTACTGCCATCGTTCTCACATTCCAGAATCCAATCTTTGTCACATGTTTGGGGCCGACGAATGAGCTCCTCGGAGTTGGCATCCCTGATGCTCGATTGGTTTCTCTGCGAGTTTCCGTAACGGTATCTTTTTTTCCCATCTGGAGTCGCCTCTAGATAGGTCCCAGGATAAGGTTGTTAGCCTTATGCCCAACTCCCGGTACATGATGTATGACAGATCAAGCGGAATTCCGTATGCCGGCGAGAGCGTTAAAAAAACGTCCGCCATCTCTACTTATATTACTGTCCCTTATTTCAGTACATGAAGTTCTAGGACAGCTGTCTATTAAATAGTATACTGAATATGGACATTCTGAACTTAATGAAAGATTGGCAGCTCTCCATATAGAATATCAATAGCGACCATATCCTAACAACAGACCTAGACTGACATGTTTGCTCTCTAATTTTGTTCGTCTCAGCTGTTCTGGGGGGGGGGGGGGGGGGGGTGGGATGGTTATAACATAGTCGTAATCTGCCTGCTTACCTACCTGCTTATCTGTTTGTCTGTCTGCCTGTCCCTCTTACCTGTCCTATTTATGTATGTATGATTATGTTTATGCTTTATATGTTATTAGATGTTATAATCACTGGCCACAGTTATAACGATTATGGAAGTAAACTTAGGCTGTGTAAGTGGAGGAATATTACATGCTTGTAAGATAATGCTTGAGCAAATAAGAAATGAAAATGAAATATTTCTAAATATTTACATTTAATGAGTACAATACTGAATGAAAATGTTCATTGGTAGACTGTTGAAATGTATGTGAAGTTGTCCTGATCATAAGATGTGTAACAATAATATCATCTAACCCAGCATTTATGATTATCAAGTGCAGGAAAGTTCACCTTCCAGTCATCGTGCATTATATTTATAGATTTTCTGCTGTTTTCGTGAAAAAGCTGTTGCTATGTTTAAAACTTTTCGATAAACCTCTAACGATTTCTATGTGTAGCGTGTTAATACAGAGATTTACTTTTTACAACTTTATTTTCGCTGCATGTTGCTTTTTTCACGCTTTTTAGAATAAATTGCTTTAGGATTTTTTTTTCGATTTGTTATCTACAATACTTTCAGGTTAGGTCATTATTTTTCTATTTCGCTTGAAAGTTTTGAACTGTAAAGAAAAAAAACAACAGACTAACTTTTTTTCAGATGTTAGAGACACACGTAATCAAAGAAATCGATATAACAGAGATTGGTATAGTAACAGTGCGGGCGACAAGTTCACATTTTAAATGACATATTACTGTCACGATTCCTATAAAGTATTTTTATTAAAAAACACGCCTCTACAGTAAACACTTTAAAAAAAGCGAAATTCATAGTTAAGAATTTTAGATAAATTTTCGTACGTTTTTGGATATTCCTGTATTCTCTATAGCTATATTTAAGGCCACACCATGAAACGACATCTTTGTTTAAGACGAAAGAATCGAAGTTTTACTACCCCAAACGTAGTGTTAAAGGCACATTTTTCAGAAAAGACGCCTTCCCACAGAAAACTCATTCAGAAAAATAGTAAACAAAGCGCTTTAGGCGCAAATAAAGAATTACTTGGGACTCGAACCACGGACTGCCGTAGAACGAGCAGCCACCACCCGGGTGTGTAGTGCGCTGTTTGTTGTGTAGAGTTTAGTGAAATATTTAATTAATGTCATGTCCATCTTTGGGGAGGGGGGAGGGGGGATGACCTTGACAGTGAAAAACCCCTTCCACCCAATCCAGTTTCTGCTTCAGGAGCTTCCGGAGCAATTCAGTGAACAAAGCAACAAACTTGATGAAACTTGACAACAGGACGCAGGATTTTTTCCCTTTTTTCTTTTCGCTGAAAACTAAAGAGAATATATGGAACCGTTTGAAAATGTATTATTTATATTTAAAGCTGTTTAAGACTACCTTTGTACACTCAAATTCAAAACTGGGAACGTACACCGTGAACATTCATTCATTCATTCATTTGCTTGTCCCTTGTGGAACTTTGCCTCCCAAACAGTACTCCTGTAGGTCTCTCGGTTGTGAGCAAGATGGCCTGCTGCTGATGCATCCATTTGCATCAATTTGCAAAGAAATCGATATAACAGAGATTGGTATAGTAACAGAGCGGGCGACTATTGCAGATTATCAACGATGTCTTGCAGCCATCTTCGCCTTAGTCTTCCTCTCTTTCTTTTTCCCATTATGTATACTTCCATGACAGTTTTCTCTTAATCATGTTGACGTTTAATGTGTCCAAAATATTTAAGTTTTCTCTCTTTAATCCTCTTGACTAGCCAGCCTTCTTCAATATTAAGTTCTTGTAGTATGGATATATTTGTTCTTTTCTGCCTTCATGATGCTTGAAGGACTCTCCTGTAGCATTTACATTCAAAGACATTTATGTGTTTCTCAACTGTTTCGTTAAGTGTCCAGGTCTCACAAGCATATGTTGCGATGGGAAAGATGTATACCATTAAAAATCTTATTTTTGTGGTTCTTATTTCTGTGGCTCCTCTCCACAGATTGTTTAGTTGTTTTACTTTCTGAAGAGCGATAGATGTCCTCCTTTTAATTTCCCTCACTTTATCTCCATTATTAGTTAGCAGTGATCCAAGATATTCAAAACTCTCCACTTCTTTCAATTTTTCCTGATTGACACTTATTTCAGCTGCATTGTTTATTTTGTCAGTTGTCATCAATTTAGTTTTCTTTGCATTAACATAGAGGTTCTGCTCTTCGCTGTTCTTACAGGCTGACATAATTAGTTTTTCCATTCCTTTTTATGTTGTGGACAGTAATACGGTGTCATCAGCATATCTAATCTCTGGTATTTTATAACCTCCAATTGTTAAGGCATTGTAATATTCTTTGTCTACATCTTCTCTAACATTCCTCATTATATTTTCAGTATACAAGTTAAATAAGTAAGGTGACAATATGCACCCTTGACGGACCCCTTGTTTTATGTCAACAAAGTTGTTGTTTCACCATTTATTCTTACTGCTGCCTGTTGATCTAGAGACAGCAGTGATGTTAACTGTATCAAATGTGTTGGAAATCCCATTTTTTCCATTATTTCCCAAAGTTTCTGGTGTACCGTGAACGATGCTTGGAATTCCAGCAGTCAGATGTCTGTGTAGGTCTCATGGAGGACAGTGTCCTCCTTCTTCTTCGTTCGCTTCTATCACAAAGACCGCCCCGTGATCCTACTGAATTTACTCCTGTGGTCCTCATTAAGTCCCGTGGTTCCCGTGCGGTCCCCGAATGGACCACACGAGATCCCTGGAAGGATCACAAGAGGTTCAGAGTATCGCAGTGCTTGAGCCTGTATTTTTGGTGGGTCTCAGAACCGGGAATGCGTGACACCTTAGTTTTCGTTGCACCAGCTTCATCTAGAGTTGGACTTTTCACCGGAAAATCTCGACGTGTTTTGGGATACCCGTGTATCCCCGCCGGGTGAGAGGTGGTTGCCCAACTAGTCCAGCGTTGGACTTTCTCACCGGAAAACTTCAGCGTGATTAGGATACGCATACATCCCCGCTGGGTGAGAGGTGGTTGCCTATCTAGACTGCACTGGTACAGTGTCTCCAACTTCAGCATTTTGTGGTTGTGGCCGCTACCCTGCCTAGTTGTGACTAGGACGGAGCTTTTGTCCGGGAGGACGAATCCTCGCCACTAGTGACATCCACCCCTGGGTTAAGCCGGTTTAAGCATATTATCCCAGTACGGGCGTGTTTAGGACGTGACCGACCTCTAGAACGGAGGTACATTGACTTGAGTAGCCAGCAAGTTTCACCCCTGGTTTAAGTCGGGTTAGGCATATTTCAATAGTATGGGTGTAGAACGGACGTGGCGGGCCTCTAGAGCAGAGGTGCCGTGATATAAGTAGCTCTCGCCGCGAGACTACTGGACATACCGATTAAGCTTCACTGTATCCTTTCCATCACCTTTTCACATCAGCGCCGCACGGTAACCCTCATTGCTTTTCCACATTTTCTTCATTGGCCGGGAGGAGTTTCACTCCACTCGCGGGATCCGAAGAGTATCGCCAGCAGCGTCTTAACCCCTTGGTTAAGCCGGTTTAGGCACTTCGCTCGATATGAATGTACATGGGACGTGGCCCACCTCCAGAGCAGAGGTGCCGTGATTTGAGCAGTCCTGACCTCGAGACTACTGATTACTTCACTTACTCCTTTCTTTCACCTTTTCCACAGTGCCGCACAGCAACCCATAATCACACCTTTTTCACTGGCCCCACTCCACGCACGGCAGCTGAAGAATCTCGCCAGCAGCGGTAGATGAGCTACCAAATATGACTCTCATCTGCCCGAAACGTCTGGTTTTCAGGCGCCAGATATTCGCCTTCGCCCTTTCTCCTGTCAGTTTAAACAGTTCTGCCACGAGAAGGCCAGGAGCTGGACTTGACTGTCAGAGGCTATTTGAGACGCACGCCATTGGAGTGGAGAGCGATGTATCCTTCACCCCACCTCAGGCAATAACAGTCCTTAGAACCAAGGACGACAGACTAAATATGCAACTTGAGCGAAGGATAATAATCGTATTTGTAGTAGCAATAGCAACAGTAGTAGTAGTAGTAGTAGCAGTAGTAGTGGTAGCAGTAGTAGTGGTAATAGTAGTAGCAGTATAGTAATAGTAGTGGTATAGTAGTAGTGGTAGAACAGTAGTAGTAGTTGTTGTAGTAGTAAAAGTAATAGTTGTAGTAGCTGTAGTAGTAGCAACAGCAGTGTATGTATTAGTTGTAGTAGAAGTAGTAGAAGTAGTAGTAGTAGCGTTGTAGTAATAATAGACGCAGTAGTAGTAGCTGTTGTAATAGTAGAAATAATAGTTGTAGTAACAGTAGCAGTGGTTGTAGTAGTAGTAGTAGTAGTAGTAGTAGTAGTAGTAGTAGTAGTAGTAGTAGTAGTAGTAGCAACAATGGTAACTGTGGTAACAGTTGCGCTGGTTGCTGTTGTAATAGTAACAATAGTGCAGTAATAGTAGTGGTGGTTGTAGTAGCAATACTGGTAAGAGTAGTAACAATTGTAGTAGTAATAGTAAAGGTAGATGGAGAAGAAAAAGTATAGTTCTGTGCCTCACTATATGTGTATATGCGTATTTGTGCGCATGTATATGTAGACTTAGCCGGTGCTAGATCTACAATTGGGGACAATTTAGGGAAAGGACAAGACCAAAAACCCAGCTGCAACCCACATATCCATGGCCTATGTACTACCCTGCTGGGTGGCCAGACTCAAAACCCATCTAACCAACAGCCCAGGATTTCCTCTCCACGGATACTATATGCCAGTAATGCAGCACATAACATACAATCATACAATTTTAAATGACATGCAATACACATTACCAAGTAAAGAAATTAAATCTATCAATATATTTATTATCCACACTACATACACCATATTAACGTTACACAGACATAGCATGCACAGTATATCAACATGTATCCCCATGAGTGAAAAGAAGTATGACATCAATATAATGTATAACTCTAAATATCAATTGAAATCATATGGACCCAATTGGCCTGAGGTCTCCTGGCCCTCATAAGCATATACATACATTCATACAAATTGTGCCATCGCACTTATTAACATTGCAGCTAGTGCTGCTCTTATGAAACTCTCATCTCCCTGTATCACTAAGTGCCACTGCACTTCTGCACTTGCAACAAATGCTGCCCTCCTCATAATCTCCATTGTGCTAACGCATTGAATATCACACCATATCTCCCCTTTGTGCCAATGCACTGAATTATCACAAATATCTCCTTCTTGTGCTAACGCACTGAGTTATCACACATATCTCCCCTTTGTACTAACGCACTGAATTATCACACATCTTTGCCGCTATGATGCCTCCTCCTCCCATCTCCAGGAATTATCATGTACTAATGCACATCATTAGTTGTGCAGCTGCCTACTGCCGGGTTAAGTGTCTTCTGATACCTGTGACATAGTATTATCCATGCAAGTGAAACATGATGGACCTTGATGTGTGCCCATCCAAATATATAACGAAATATCATCAGGAATCAGAGAATATCCACATAAGACGAAAATGGCATATTCCACAGCACGTTATGATTCCACAATACATTACCAACAGTAGAGATCGGCTGCGGCTAAGTATAAGCACAAACTAAACGAACCGTTTACAACTAATAAACCGCAAGGAAGCATTTAGAAAAAAGCCTTTTACCCCATCTGACGGAGTTAAGTTAGCACTGCCTTTCCACCAGTAAGGTCAGATGGTTAAAAATTATTTATCGTCATCTGCCACTAATCCAGCTCGACCCTGACACCCGTGACATTTTCTCTGATCCACCTCTATTAGCTTACAAGCGTGAGCCAGATCTCACGGATATCCTTGTCCACAGCCACTTAAAATATGTTGGAACCAGAAAATGTAACCGCTCTGTGTGTGTGTGTGTGTGTGTGTGTGTGTGTGTGTGTGTTAACTGCCTTGTAGTTTGGAAAACGAAAACAATCACCTTTCCTAAAACTGTCCTCACTCTCCATGAGGGATTCACATGCGAATCCCACAATGTAATCTATGGCATCATATGCAACAGATGCAGGATAATTTATATAGGTGAAAATGGCCTTAGACTAGGGGACCGCATACAGAAACATCTGTACGATATCACCCAGCATGCTTTGAAACCAGTCCTTAATCGTTTCAATGGCCCCAACCATAGGGGCAAATCTGACTTTTTTGTAACAGCCATCAAACAGTGTCACGCAGTTGACACAAGCCGCCTAGCGCTAGAGAACCGCTACATTCAGGACTTTGGAACACTGGAACCACATTGTTTGAACTGGTTATTCAGCTACACATAATCTTCCACAATCTTACTCTTTATCACTTGTTACACACAGTTTAGTATCCTCACACATCATCACATTACTATTCCTCTACCACAATCATTCATTTCACCCTTTCCTAAATGGATTACCATCCCTTCCCTACCATCATCTACTATCAAACCACAAATCCCTATCCATTCACTACCATCATCATCGCCGTCGCCTTTCACTCCCTTAAGAGCACCGGCCATGGACCGGGGCTCTCCAGTCATCCCTGTTCGTGGAATAATTCTCTGCTCCTTCTATGCGCATCCTTGTCTCTTAACATTTTCTACACTCAGCAGTGCACAATTTTGCACCTTTTTGAAAACGAACGATCTGTTTACATCGTAACCATTGGTTATTGTTTGTGCTCCTATCGAGGATATACAAGCGATTTTGGTTCTTTGCTATTCCAGAAGCTGAGATAAGTCATTTACCATTTTTCTTTATTTTTTTCATTTTTTATTGTTTTGTTAACATACAGTTAATGTGAATTTGTACTTCGTTTCCTCTCTCTGATTCTTCGTCCTGTTTGTTTTTGTTTGATAAAGGCTCGCGCCGAAACGTCACAAGTGTGTTAGCGGTAAATAATAAAGCTGTTCCTACTTTTTTCCCCTAGTTTATACATCTTAATTATGTCTATCCGGTCAATGGTGAAGTGTGATGGTCTTTGTGTAACAATAATAGTTAACAATATTATTATTATTATTATTTCTGTAACAAAGACCACAGCTACGAAGTTCGTGCCGAGATCGACGCTGACTAGTTTCGCATGTGGACTGTTGTGGTTCATAAAATGGCCTCCTCACTGGGTGGCTCATCAACAAAGTATGATGCTAAGGGCCATTGATGAACATTCTGTGCGATATTCACTGGCACAGGCGGTAGAGCGTTTACTGGAGTATCTCGTTCGCTGTGAACGAACCGAATACAGAATATGAAAACTTATTCTGTGAGACATCAAATGTGTGCTGAGGTGTAAAGACTTATGATCTGATGTAGATCTTTGTTTGTATTCACAAATCCAGGGCATACCCTGCAGCATGTTTCTGTCACTGGTGTTTCTGTCACTGGTGTGTCTGTCACTGGTGTTTCTGTCACTGGTGTTTCTGTCACCGGTGTTTGTTTTGTTTTGAATGTTTCATCAGAAATTTTATGAATGTCTACAGATATTTTTTGGAATTGTCAAATTTTAAGAGTTTATGAAGAGCTGGATATTTCTGTGCTCTAGATCTGCCCGCTGTTCACGTAGTTTTGTCAGAATTCCTGAAAATAATACTCCACAATGTATCCACAAGACAATGAAAATCTGTACCGACGATCCTGATATTTGGAGGATCTGGTATCATTCAAATTTTTTTTTATTTTGAGAGCATCTAAATGGCCATGACACAATGATACGTACAGGCACATTGGATGAAATATGTCATGCCATGGCAAGTCATTCGGGTAGAACTCCATAAGGAGGACTATAGGTCACATGTCTTTGATAGTCTGTTTCTGTAACTAAGAAATGACTTAATCAAATTCAAATTCATTTCATCTCAAATGGTTCGGTTTAAATTCATTTTATTTCTTCACCACACTGTCCTACTACATATAGAAGAAAGCCTCAGACAATGCACGTTGCTCATCTACATACGCTAACAGTACTTAATGAATCTCCACAGAGTGTGGGGAACAGTAAGTATGCTTTACGCTGAATAGATGTTCATCAGCTGCACATATGTGACACTGTCATGGTCGCAAAACTGTTTCCCAGAGAAAATTTTCTCGGGTAGTGAATCATTTACGTAATTTGTAAGCCTGGTGTTTCTAAGAACCATCCCTCCTTCTTTTGCCTGCCTTACATCTGCTTTGTATTGTTACTTTTCTGAGGTAGTTTGATCGTTGGTGTGAGATCTGAAGCACAAGATGTTGCTTAATATGAGTACATCGTCGTGCCATCGCCGATCTCCCTTACTTTCTCGATTTGTATTCTTCTGGTCCCGAATTTTTTACATGGTGTGCTTTGTGTTAGAGTGGAGTTCTTGTCATCAGAGGACCAAACTGGGATTGTTCCCATGATAGATAAGATGTAATAGTGTCTCGCCCTGTCTCATTTTGTCTCATTTCTACCTTTTTCATGCATCTGTCTTGCAGGTGGCATTATTTTAGTTATATAAATAATGGCAAAGTCTGGCAGTTGGTAACAAAGTGTTAGTGTGACTGTTGTCTCTAACAGCTGCCTCTTCGTCTTTATCTGCTTTCTATGCTCTGGAACAGGGGTAATTAAAACAAAAACAGAAAAAATCCACTTCATTTGATTGTTGTATTCTTGTCTTTATATCACTTTTCATATTCCCATGTGAATTAAGAAACACGGAGAAACGATCTCGTTAAGTGCAGCATAACACTAACATCAGTGCTGTAATGCCTGTCTTGTATGTGGGCAGTGTTTCAGTTCCGAAAAAATCAATTTATTTTCTTTTTCTTTTCTTTGTTTATTTCACCTGGTACTCGTCTTACTCAAATATTCTTGCACTTCAAAGCAAATTTCATTTTATTTAGCGACAGAAATATTGCTTCAAATATGCGCTTCCATAACCTTTTTTTACCATGAGTTTTCCAGTTCTCCCCCCCCCCCCACCATACCAATGTATGAATCATTCTATTTTGCTGTTAACTGTCTCATCATGTAACACGGTCTCTGTGTTGATTATGTTTTCGACTTCCTTTTTGTTATGTTTAGTATGTCTATCTGAAAATGCCATCTTGTATTATTTTGAAGCCCAGGTATCGTTCTAGACGTGTAACATTTGTAGTGATTGGTTTGTGTGACCTAGCAGACTCCACAATCACTGAGCCTGAGTGAAGGCACTAGGTAGACAGAAAGGTACACAGACAGTGTACCCCAACTACCCAGGCAGTGCCGAGTACTTCTGCAAGTTCAATTTATGAAAGATTCACTTGTTGAACTATTTAATACATATAATATCAGTGCCTAAATTCCAATCGATATCCATGTGTACAAGAACGCTGAAATTAAAATGGTGTAATCATTTGAGCCATTAAAAAATTGCTCAAATTTAGCGTGAGAGATAATCATTTTCAGTTTTTAGTTTTCCTAATTCTCCCTAAGAGCACTCTCCCATTCATTACACGAAATCTTATCCTGACCAGTCTAAGGTCCAAGACCTGTTATTTAGCTTAACATTCTTACACTCCTGGCGTGTTAATGTGATGTGCGAGTGAGCAGTTCGCGTAAGGTGTCCAGATTTTCCATGTCACAGAGGGTGAAAATTCGAACAAGCGAAAGGGTATAAATCTTCATTTAGAAAGGAAATTCTAGAAGTCTGGAATGAGTTAAAAAGCACTGAAGATCTAACATCATTGTGTGTGAGCGTGTGTGTGTATGTGTGTATGGGTGTCTGCGTGTCTGCGTGTGCTTTGTGTGTGTGTGTTTCAAACTTATGCGTTGAAGAAATTACTAGAAGGTGGATATTTGAAGTTTTAATACAGAAATAAATGTTAAAGTATGCTTACTCTTTAAAGTATGGAAAGAATTATCCTATAAAGTGAGTTTGTCATTATTAATGCTTGTATACGTTAGCACCTAGAATATTATCCGAGCATTTACGGTAATATTGGCTTTTTCGTCTTAGACGGTAGTTGTGAAGCAGGTAAAATAGATTTTTCTGGAGGTTGCTGAGTATCCTTTTGTTGATCGGTTTTACTGAGGTAAAAGTGTGTGGAGGTTGCTGAATATCCTTTCGTTGATCGGTTTTACTGAGGTAAAAGTGTATGGAGGTTGCTGAATATCCTTTCGTTGACTGGTTTTACTGACGTAAAAGTGTATGGAGGTTGCAGAAAATCCTTTCGTTGATCGGTTTTACTGAGGTAAAAGTGTGTGGAGGTTGCTGAATATTCTTTCGTTGATTGGTTTTACTGAGGTAAAAGTGTATGGAGGTTGCTGAATATTCTTTTGTTGATCAGTTTTACTGAGGTAAAAGTGTGTGGAGGTTGCTGAATATTCTTTCGTTGATTGGTTTTACTGAGGTAAAAGTGTATGGAGGTTGCTGAATATCCTTTCGTTGATTGGTTTTACTGAGGTAAAAGTGTATGGAGGTTGCTGAATATCCTTTCGTTGATCAGTTTTACTGAGGTAAAAGTGTGTGGAGGTTGCTGAATATTCTTTTGTTGATCAGTTTTACTGCGGTAAAAGTGTGTGGAGGCTGCTGAATATCCTTTCGTTGATCGGTTTTACTGAGTGTGTATATAATAACATACACACTATACAAATAAAGAGTAAATAATCCTCTTTATTCTTGCCTGAAACCCAGATATGTATTTCAACAATTTTCCTAGTGAGACACATGGTATTGTAGCTTTATTAAAAACGTGCAGCTACAACTGTTTTTTTTAATTTAAATTTAAAACTATATAGGCTAAACATGGGCATCGAGTACATATTGGCATCAATTTCTGATAAAAGAATGGCAGATGTGTTCATTATGAAGTTTTTATGTGGCTTTGGAGTTTTCAGTCTTGTGATCTATAGAAAACGAATTACATATATCCTGTTGCACACATTGACTCGAGATGGTATTAGTGTTTCGAGAATGTTTGAGCACTGTCATCTTGTGGCTAGACAGTTTCCAGTCGTAAAGGAGTTCAAAGTTCGGCTCTTTGTTTATTTTCATCCAAATTTTAATTCTCTTATTTCTGCAGCATTTTCTGACGTTTCTCTATCTTGACTTGAAGTATGAGACGTTTCTCTATCTTGAATTAAAGTAAGAGACGTTTCTCTATCTTGACTTAAAGTAAGAGACGTTTCTCTGTCTTGAATTAAAGTAAGAGACGTTTCTCTGTCTTGACTTAAAGTAAGAGAGTACTGTAATGTATGGTTAGGCCTTGAGAAAGTCGGAAACAAAGCACGTGAGAGAAAGGAAAATGATAACAGCCTGGAATTCGAACCCGTACTCCGGTACAATTTTTAATAAATAGAAAACTACTAGGCTTTCGTACGGTAAAGTAAGAGAACACAGTTTTGTAGGACTAGACCTCGAAAAAATCGTAGACAGAGCACTTTAGTGAGATGTGAGGGACAGAAAAATCACAAGAGAATTACCTGGGATTCGAACACGGACTCCGATAGGACGAGCAGCCGTCTAGCCACGAGAGATCAGCGTACTATCGACTTGGCCAACTAGCACACCCCCCCCCCCCAAAAAAAGGTGTTTTATTGACATAGCCTTTAGTAACTGTTCAGTAGACACTGATTTTCATCATGTATCGTGACAATCCCTCGTGTCTAAAGTCTAAAGACTATGTCAATAAAACACCTTTTTTTTTGGGGGGGGGGTGCTAGTTGGCTAAGTCGATAGTACACTGTTCTCTCGTGGCTAGATGGCTGCTTATCCTACCAGAGTCAGTGTTTGAATCCCAGGTATTTCTCTGGTGATTTTTCTTTCTCACGTCTGACTAAAGTGCTCTGTCTACGATTTTTTCAAGGTCTAATCCTAGAAAACTGTGTTCTCTTACTTTACCGTACTCCGGTAGGACGAGCAACCGTCTAGCCACGAGAGAACAGCGCATAAATCAACTAAGTCATCTAGCTCCCCCCCCCCTAAAAAAAAGATGTATGAAAGATGAACGAAGGCCTTGTTGTTTCCTATTTCTGAAAATTTCTGTCTTGACTACTTAGTTTCACTACAAACAAACCAACAGTTTTCGTACACATTTTTACACCGCTTCTTACTTCAATTTTCATTTTAAAATGTAAAAATCTTCTGTTATGAGAGTTTTATTTTGCATTTTGAAAGAACTGCCATAGTATCCTCATGTTGTAACAACAGCTTCTGCTGTGAGGTTTGTTTTTTTTTTGCAAACAATAGCTTCAGTCATGAGATTCTTGTCTTGTAACAACAGCTTCTGCATGACATTTTCTTGTTGTAACAACAGCATAAAAGCTTCAGACATGAGAATATTCGTGTTGTAACAACAGCTTCAGCCATGAGATTATCGTCTAGTAATAACAGCTTATGTCATGATATTTAATTGTTTTAACAAAAGCTTCTGTCGTGAGGTTTCGTGCTGTAACAACTATTGTAACAATCATGACATTTCATGCTGTAAAAACAGCTTCTGTCATGAGATTTCACTTTAACATTTTTATTGAGTTTCTTCCACGTGAATGTTCCTCATTTTGTACCATGAATATCTTTCTTCTTCGATTTCTCAGCAATTAAATCTCACTGCTGCAGATAATGTTCCTATCCATCGGTGTCTGCTCTTAACCTTTTTTTGTCCGCTGGTAGCTTCGAATTTTTATAAAGATCTATTTTTTCAACAGATTTCTTCGTTTTACCTAGATTATCTGTAGCCTTAGATTGATTTTCTCTACACTTTTATTCTCTGCCAGCATATGTCGTCTTTCGCCATCGCTGACCTACTGTCTGTGCTTGGCTCTCTCTGGTACTGAATATATCCTTGTTGTTTATGTTTACTTGGTTTTTGCTACACTTTGTCATTACTTGGAGAGATCTTTCTGTGGTCTCTGTACTCCAGCGCTTGTATCAGGACCTAGCAGAACTGGCGTACTGTGACGGTGTTTGCACTCCGAGGAGATGACATTTGTTTGGTGGAAGTAATCCCGGCGGTCTGCTGCCGGTTTCAGGAAGTGGCGATATCGATTTCTAGAACTCGTGAACTATGCATACAAGAAGGAGGCCCCTATTTAATAAAGTTAAAGAAAAGTTTCAGTTTTACCTTGGCAGTTTTAAAAATCTACACCCCAATATTAAGTTTACCCACACTGCCCAACAGTGACTGATTTTTTTTTCGTTCTACATAATTGTCAATGTAGAAATGGAGCAGTGGTTGGCTTTTGTGTGGATGTGTGCCTGGTAGCAGTCAGTCTCTCGTGGACAAAAAAATTAGAAATAAAATTCTTTCCCAATTAATCCAGTTCTTCCATGTCCTCAAATAATGACCAACAGTTCTCTCTCTCCATTAATGAATTCTTGAAGTCTTAGTGAGTAACAAATTCTCTCCGTTCCTTGCTGTCTACAGCTAGGAGTTATAAATTATGCAGAATGAAATATAATTCAGTAAGTGATCAGAAGTGATTGTATTGAACTATATTTTGCAAAATAACCTACAATAATTAATGTATAAGTATATAACTATACACGGAGCCACTGCAGTAGAGGTATGATACCACAATGTAAAAACTAGGAAACAAGTAGGAACAGTTTTATTACTTAACAAGTACACAGTTGTGACGTTTCGGCGTGAGCCTTAATCATACAAAACACACTGGACAAAGAAATAGAGATTGGAGACAACGTATAAATTCACATGAATGCTGTGTTTAAAAAAAATCAAATAAAATGAATAGAGCACTTAGCTGTAACTTGTAAGAAGCTGTGGCTTGTCCGACGCTGTGTATCAGAAATGCACATAGTGGAGTGTATTTAAATGGAGGCTTGGGATGTGTGATAGGTGGGTCGTAACTAAGTGAGGTGTGTGGGGAAACCGTGTACGGGAGAGAGAGAGAGACTGATACAATGGTAATCTAGCTGGGAGAAGGTAGAATAGGCGATTATAGTTGGGGTAGAGGGGTTGTAAATCTGATGCTGTGATGAGGTTCTGAACTATGCGTAACAAGTGAAAAGGGAGTAGAACTTGATGTGAAGGGATTGCGGAAGAGGAGAATGTTAGGTGTAGATGAATAACGGGTTCAAACCATGTGATTCCAGTGTCTCATATTCCTGAATGTAGCGGTTCTCAAGCGCTAGGCGGCTTGTGTCATCTGCGTGACACTGTTTGATGGCTGTTACCAGAAAGTCAGATTTACCTCTGTGGTTGGGGCCATTGAAATGATTCGGGACTAATTTCGAAGCATGCTGGGTGATATCGTACAGATGTTTCTGCATGCGGTCCCCTAATCTGAGACCAGTTTCACCAACATAAGTTATCCTGCATCGTTTGCATACAACGGCATATATCACATTGCAGATCCCTCATGGAGAGTGATATATATATATATATATATATATGCTAATATGGGTGGATCAGAGAAAATGTCGCGAGTGTCCGAGTTGAGTTGAATTAGTGGCAGTTGACAATAAAGAATTTTCTTAACCATCTGACCACGAAAGTGACAAGGAAGTACTAATTTACCTCTGTCAGATAGGGTAACAGCTTTTTTTTTCTGAATTGCTTCTTTGCAGCTTACTAGTTGGATGCGATTGAATGATTTCCGAAGGACATTATTCTGGGTGATAGGTATGCTAATATGGGTGGATCAGGGAACTACTCAGAAAATGTCCTTCGGAAAGCATTCAACCGCATCCGACTAGTGAGCCGCAAGGAAGCATTCAGAAAAAAAAGCTGTTACCCCAACTGTCAGAGTTAAATTAGTACTTCCTTTTCACCGGCGTGGTCAGATGGTTAAGAAAATTCGTTATCATCATTTGCCACTAATCCAACCCGACCCGGACACTCGCGACATTTTCTCTGGTCCACCCCTATTAGCATAAAAACGGGAACCCAGTCTTAAGGACATCCTTGTCTATAGTCACTTGAAGCTGAACCTTGAATATGTTGGCACTAGGAAATGTAATCGCCCTCGCTGTATTAACTGTACTGTAGTCTGGGAAACGAAAACGATCACCTTTCTCAAAACTATCCTCACTCTCCATGAGGGATTCACATGCGAGTCCCGCAATGTAATATATGTCATTGTATGCAAACGATGCAAGATAACTTATATTGATGAAACTGGTCTCAGATTAGGGGACCGCATGCAGAAACATCTGTACGATATCACCCAGCATACTCTTAAACCAGTCCTGAATCATTTCAATGGCCCCAACCACAGAGGTAAATCTGACTTTCTGGTAACAGCCATCAAACAATGTCACGCAGATGACACAAGCCGCCTAGCACTTGAGAACCGCTACATTCAGGAATATGAGACACTGGAACCACATGGTTTGAACCCGTTATTCATCTACACCTAACATTCTCCTCTTCCGCAATCCCTCTACATCAAGTTCCACTCCCTTCTCGCTTGTTACGCATAGTTCAGAACCTCATCACAGCATCAGATTTACAACCCCTCTATCCCAACTATAATCGCCTATTCTACCTTCTCCCAGCTAGATTACCATTGTATCAGTCTCTCTCTCTCCCCTACACGGTTTCCCCACACACCTCACTTAGTTACGACCCACCTATCACACATCCCAAGCCTCCATTTAAATACACTCCACTATGTGCATTTCTGATACACAGCGTCGGACAAGCCACAGCTTCTTACAAGTTACAGCTAAGTGCTCTATTCATTTTATTTGATTTTTTTAAACACAGCATTCATGTGAATTTATACATTGCCTCCAATCTCTTTTTCTTTGTCTAGTGTGTTTTTGTATGGTTAAGGCTCACGCCGAAACGTCACAACTGTGTACTTGTTAAGTAATAAAGCTGTTCCTACTTGTTTCCTAGTTTATACATTTTTATATTTTGCAAAAGAGTCACAATATTAGGAAGACCAAACAATATCATTTAAATAAAATAATGAAATGAAAATGTAAAATATGTTACCTTTTAAATAAAAGGGCACTGACAAGTGTTCATTTACGTCTGCTCCAATACTGATTTCCTGTAATACATCAGTATCCAACATGGATCCACAGACCATGAAGGTTAGGGAAGAATCATGTGCAAGTCTGGAAGCAGCAAGCCTAGAACTGAAAATTACAATGCAAGGAGCATAAACTGAAAGCTATTAATAAGAGTTTTATTGTAAATGAGTACATTTGACTAGTTTGGAAGCTTTTTAAAATGTAATATCAAAGGAGCGAAAGGGATCGTGAAGGATTCTCATTAGTTTTAGGAATCTTTGTCCTAAAAAAGTTGGGAACCATTGCAAGTATGAATTGCCTGGAGCCAGGTATTTGGTTCTAATCCATACAGAAATAACATAGATCCAGAGTTCCATACAGAAATAACACAGACCCAGAGTTCCATACAGAAATAACATTGACCCAAAATCAAGGTTCCATATATAAATACTAATTACTCAAATTCATTATTCCGTATATAAATAACATTTATCCAAATCCAAGATTCCATATATAAATAAAAATGACACAAATCCAGAGTTTCATATATAAATAATACAGACATAAATCCAGAGTTAATATACAATGGTCAGCTTGTGTCAGCCACTCTGTATACCATTTCACATTTCAAAGATTATTTTATTTAAAGAAGAAGTCCACAATCTTGAATTTTTGCACTGGAATATTTATTTTTAACTTCGTAACAACACGACCGGGCAAGCACACGGCAACTTCTCTGATCCCTGGACAAGATTAATTACTTTTCACATTCCCCCTTCCCCACCCCACAAAAATAATTAAAATTCGACTTTCACCAACAGATGAACAACTAGAAGAACAAGAAAACAAGACATTAAAACTATTTAAAACAAATGTACGAACAGCTTTATTAAGTAACGAGCACACAGTTGTAACATTTCTGTTTACACCTTTATCATACAAAAACATACAGGACAAAGAAAGAAGAGAAGAGGGTAAAACATAAATTCACATTAATGATATACAATGAATACGAATGAAAAAAAAATAGAAAAAAGGGATTATTTACTTGTGACCTTCAAGAAGCTGTGCCCGAGAGTGTACGATTAAGTACGAAACTCGAAACTGCTAAATTTATTGTTAATAGCAAGAACAAGCAATAAAATCAACTTTCATGATGTTTCTGGAGGCAAAAGGAAACGTTAAATAATTAACTCACGTTTCATCATTATCCCGAATTCTTCTCACAACAAGTGCAAAAGCGTATAAATTTATTATCACTTAGTTTTTAAGCTTATCGAAATGTTTACTTTCATATTTTCGAAAAAATGACACCTATATATTTTGTAACTTTCGTGAGGTTTAAAGTTTTACATTCTAAGCTACATAATATAAACTAACGTGCTGCTTATCTTCACAAAAAAAAAAAAAGTTATAAAATGTCACATTTGTTCCCCTGGGAATAAATGTGTTCAGAACACACTTATCTTAACATAGTCTTTGTGAGACAGGGAACATAGATCTGTTTGCTTAGAAACTCTGACCTACTTCTGTAGCCCAGAAAGCTGTCGCAATCAACACTAACTGTAATTGTTGTTTCTGTAAAATGTAATGTCAGGTTGGTGGATGGATGGAGACATGGAGATCACCGGCGGGAATGAGGGAAGTCTGGTGTGAAACCAATGAATCCAGGACGCGACAAGCCTATGGGTCTTTACAACAATGGCTATCAGAATGATGTAAACAAAAACAGAGCCAACAGACTATAGGTCGCCTTGAATGGATATCGTTGAAGCACTAATCTGATTCCTCATCCCAAAGTCGGAGTGTCTCTGTGGAACTGTCTCAAAACCGTCTGACGTGGAGAAGGGACTTAAGTACAGCCACCAGAGGCAAGATAGCAAAGTTTTGGCCAGGCCAGCCACACTGTCTTCATGGCAGTTGAGCAAGACCACAGTCTGCCCTAGCAAGGAAAGGTACTGAAGTCAGACGTACCCAGCCAAAAGGCGCATCGCAAAAATCAGGGTACCACGCATTATCGCTAATGAAATGTCTCTATCTGCAGTTTTCAAGCATGATGCTCGCCCTGTGAAGACTAACAGGCAGGTGCAGTGCCGAGCCCCTTGCCTCGAAAGGATCCACCCAATGCTACTGGAGGTCCTCTCAGTTCGTCTTGTGGAGCCAGGAGACATGAGAGTAGGGCTACTGGCAAAAAAATACAACATCAGAAAACTGCCAAAAGGCAAGAAATTAAAATAATGCAGTGGAATGCTGAGAGTGTCAACAGTGTTAGAGATGGCTATAGCAAAAAAGGTGGAACTAGAGAACATACTCTTTGCAGAGCAGGTAAGTATATGCTGCATACAGGAGACACACCTAACCAAAGATGCCGCCTTTAAAATCAGAAGCTACCAGTGTTTTAGATCAGACCAACAGGACAGAAGAAAAGGAGAAGTACTCACACTTGTTAAGAAAATATCAGCGCATGTCAGGTGGGAGTGTACATGGAAGAAGCTGAATACCAGATGATCCATCTAAAAACCAATAATACAGACTTCTACCTCCTTAACTATTACTGTCCTAATGACCGCCCAATTGCTCTAGAAACAATCCCACACAAAGGGAGACTGATGGTCTGTGGCGATTTTAACAACTATTCCCAGAACTGGGGCTATGACCACATAGACAAGAGAGGAGAGGAAATTGAGAGCTGGCAGGATGATAATGGACTTCTCCTGATCAACCAGCCAATGGATCCCCCAAAATTTTACTCAAGGGCTTGGCATACAACCTCAACGCCAGATCTGGCATTCCACTCCTCAGACCTGAAGTGGAACATCAGACGCGAAGTTGGAAAACAACTTGGAGGTAGCGACCAACGACCTGTCTTCTTTAACACCAGTAGCCTTCTCCCCAGATGGAAATATAAAAAAGCAAACTGGACAATGTACAGACATCGTACAGGTATTCTGGAGGGACAGATGTTCATATAACGTAAAGATATTAACAACATAGTGAAAGAATTCAATGCTTGTATCCTTCAGGCCGCCCGTGAAACCGTTCCCAGAGTAGCTCGTAGGGACTGTAAACATAATGGTCTAGTGAGCTGGGAAAACTCCATGATGACGTGGAAACAGCTCGAAAGCAAGCAAAAAATAGACCATGCCAAGAGCACCACATTAGTTACCAACATGCTAAGGCCAAATTTCAGAGAGCCAAGCTGCAAGCCAGACGGGAAAGTTGGAGAGAGTCCCTAAACTTTGAAAAGGATGGAAGAAAACTGGAAACTAATCAAACAGTTAAACGATGAGAGTACTGAAAGAAGTACAAATATTACACTAACAGAGGTTGGGAAAATCTTACAGGTAAGCAGGTAGCAGTTCACTTTGCTCGCATGTTTGCACAAGACTGCAACACTGATATCCATCCAGAGAAATAATACAGTGCACATTGACCCACAGAATGAAGAGGAACAAGTCAGAAAAGTGGAGGTCACGGATTCACCAATCACATGCAGCGAGTTAAACTTAGCAGTCAGTAAACTGAAACCAAGGAAATCACCAGGACCAGATGGAGTGTCCAATGAAATGATCAAGAACCTGGGAATGGCAGCAATGGAAAAGCTGTTGTATATTTTCAATATATGCTGGAGCACAGGTAAGTTACCTCAAATCTGAAGGAAGCAAGCATGGTACCACTGCTAAAGCCAAGGAAAAACAGTGATACGGCCTCCAACTACAGGCCAATCAGTCTCACTAGCTGTCTCTGCAAAACGATGGAACGCATCATTGACCTGAGGCTAAAATGGTACCTAGAAAGTGAAAACCTCATTCCACAACAAGCAGGATATAGGCAATACTACAGTACAGAAGATCAAGTGGCCTATCTCTCTCAAGAGAATGAGGTTGCATTCCAAGAGAAAAACCTTGTACAAGCAGCGTGGATAGACTTGAATAAAGTCTTTGATAAAGTATGGAAAAAAAGGTCTGCTGTGGAAACTAAGAAACTGCAATGTGAATGAAAGACTGTACAACTGGATAAAGTCCTATTTACACAATAGAAGAGCTAGAGTAGTAATGGATGGACACAAAAGCCAGAAAGTATTGCCGCGACATGGTGTACCACAAGGAGGAGTCCTTTCATCTACACTATTCCTTGTATTCATTAATGACCTGGTCAAGGAACTTCCCTATGGAATCAAAGTGGCACTGTATGCAGATGATCTGGTCATGTGGTGTACAGATGAATACGCACCAGTTGCTACACAGAGACTCCAAAGAGCAGCAGACATCTTGACATCATGGACAGACAAATGGTGGGTAATTATAAACACAGAGAAATCAAGTACCACTCTGTTCACCCTCTCATCTAAACAGAAAGCAGGTAAGATCTTTGTAAATGAAATATCCTTAATCCTTAAGGATGAACAACCAACCTACTTACTTAGGAGTGACTCTTGACTCAAAACTGACCTGCAAGCAAAAGTGCAGAAGCAAAAGCCATAAGAAAACTAGCCATATTAAGAAAATTGTGTGGAACCACATTGGGAACTAGTGAAAGAATCCTCAGTAATGTATATCAGCAAAGTATTCTGCCACATTTAGAATATGGTTCAACATCTTTATGCACAGTATCAAACACTATGCTGCATAATCTAGACACAATCAATCACTACGGATTATCACAGGTGCCATGAGGTCCACACCAATAGTAGAAATGCAGAAAATATTTGGTGTTCAAGCGCTAAAAGAACGTAGAGACACAAAGGTCATGACCTTGGGAGAGAAATTCCTCAGCTCTGTAAGCCATCCCCTGAAGTAGAGATTCAATAACTTGGCACTAAGACGGCTTAAAAGAAGCAGCTTCATCCATCAGGCCAAGCGTATGCATAAGCTGATACCTGACCTTCCAACTGTAGTCGCTCCATTATCATCTGTACCAGACCATACACCATGGAAAGAAGCAGATTATACACAAATAACTATTCAGACTGAAGTGAAAGGTGTGCAGAAAGGTGAGCTGCAAAGCAATCTTGTAAGATCAACAGCCACACTTCGTGTGCTAGATGACAAATATCCATGTGACACCTGGATACGTGTATATACAGACGGATCTGCACATAATGCCATTAAGAATGGAGGGCCAGGAGTACATATTGAATATCCAAACAACACCACTGACAAGATTTTCATGCCCATTGGAAAACACTGCAACAACTATGATGCAGAAGTTAGGGCAATTACTGCTACAGCTGAAAAACTATCAGACTTCAGAAATGATACATGCCCTGCAGTAATTCTTACAGATGCAAAGATCAGTACTTGAAGCTCTTAAGTGCAATAGGCTACCAGATCTTAAGGATGCCTTGTCAAAAATTGGCTTACAACACAGTCACCTTGCAGTGGGTTCCCTCCCACTGTAGGATACCAGGCAATGAGAAAGCTGATCGTCTGGCCAAAGAGGGCACTGAAATGGAGCTACCACCAGACATACCAATCACCTATAATCAGAAGAAAAGCATGATAAAAATCTACAGGAAGCCACAAACATCACCACATGATGACTATCACATGCTAAACAGAAAGGAACAAGTCACCATCTTCCGTCTCCGAACAGGACACAGCCGACTCCGAAGTCATATGTATACAAAGTTTAAGGTTGGTACTACTAATCTATGTACATGTGCCCAGGTGCCCCAAACTGTGGAACATATCCTCCAAAACTGAGCCAACTACGAGACACTGAGAAATAATTACTGGGCCAGCGAAACGAATAAAGAAGATATGCTCTATGGTTCCATACATGAATTACAAAAAAACAGTGAACTTTATCCAAGAGACAGGACTGCAGATATAGACAGACAATGTGTACGAAGAAGAAGAAGTCACATTTGTGTCTGTATAAATCTGTGTCCTCATAAGTCTTTAATGCACTTCCCTTCTGAGGTCTGGCCCTAGTCGGATGCTTTGGTTAACCTAATGCTTTCCTAGAATTATCCTTCAGAATGCTAATTTCATATATCAACTTAAAATCTACGGGAAACAAAGAAGTTGTTGGTATTAATCTTTACTGTGTCTGGTTTGTTAATCAGCTCATCAGTTGGTCAGCTCATCAACTGATTAGTTAGTCAGCTCATCATTTGGTCAATTGATCCGTTGATCAATTCATCAACTGATTACTTAGTCAGCTCATCAGTTGGTCAGGTGATCAGTTGGTCAGTTCATCAACTGATTAGTTAGTCAGCTCATCACTTGATTAGTTGGTCAGTTCATCAGTTGGTCAGCTGATAAGTTGGAAGTAGTAGTGTAAATACCTTTGCTTCCGCTGACGGATATAAGGAGCTATGGACCCCATAACTATCTGTTATTTGAGGCATCAGTGGCTGTCTTGTCGGCTGTCTACCACATGGCGTTCTTTGATTACAAAGTAAGGTTCTTATCTCATAGACACTGTTGTCAATGATTCTATTTAGTTCCATCGTAAATGTTTGCTTATCCTGCAGCAACTATGGTTGGGATCATAGCAAACATTTCTCAAAGCCCTGCTTCAGATATGACAGTATTTACAACAGCAGAAATCTATCTCCAAATATTAATTAGTACCAGAGAGAGAGAGAGAGAGAGAGAGAGAGAGAGAGAGAGAGAGAGAGAATTAATTACACTGCTTTCAAAAGATTGAGAATTGTACTTGCAACAAAGAGAGAGATGGTTAAGGAGAGAGGGTGAGAGAGAGAAAGGGAAGAGAGGGGACAGAGAGAGGGGAAGGGGAGAAAACTATTGAACTTTGTTTTCAAAAGACTGAGGATTGGGCATACAGCCCACTGAGAAAGAGAGAGAGAGAGAGAGAGAAAGAGTGGGGAGAGAGAGACGGAGAGAGTGAAAGAGACAAATAGACAGAGAAGAAAAGAAAGACAGAGACACACAGACAGAAAATGAATGCATGATGTGAGGAAAGTGTGTCAGTGGCTGACAGTCTCGCTGTCACTGCGTGCTAGAACTGCAGGTCAACATCTGCGCCTCACGCCTGCTTTATTTCTCTCTTTTCTCCGTCCTCCATTTTTCTCCATTTTTTGTCCTCATTATAATTTCCATCTAGCCTAGTCCCAGTCGGTTAATTACTCGGTACAAGAACAAGTAAAAATTACTGCAGTAATTTCGTTGCCGCCAACAGTTCTGTAGTTGGAATAATTTTCAGTTGGTTCTGTCTTGCACGGGACAATTGCTTCCATTTATCGCTTAGGTTTGTCTGAGCGCAGTGTTCAGGACAGAGTTTAAATCGTGATTGTTTCATTTTCTGCAGACATACAGTGCAGTATATATATATATCGTTTATTTTTAGTAGAAACGAATATAAGAATATATTTCTAGACCTACATGACATAATCTTTGCTTTTCGGAAAAATGTGTTGCTTCGTATCATTGCTGAAGTTGAGGGATAAATCAGAGACATACTGTTTCTAATAAACGCTACTGTGAACAGTGCACTGAGTAGTCCTACATGATTTAATCTAAAATAATTTGTTTATATTTTAATTTAAAACAACTAAAGAAGCTATGGAGAGGAACAGACAGAACTATAAAAATGAGATTTTAAGGGCGTGCATCTTTCCCATCGCAACATATGCCTGTGAGACCTGGACACTTAACAAAGCAGCTATGAAACACATAAATGCCTTTGAATGTAAAGTCCTTTGAATGAGTCTTTCAAATAATCATGGACACAAAAAAATAACAAATATATCAATACTGTTGAAAAAGGTTGGCTAGTAAGAAGATTAAGCAGAAAAAACTTAAATATTTTGGTTATATTAAACGTCATGATAATTTAGAGAAGACAGTCTTGGAAGGGTACATAATGGGAAAAAGAAAGAGAGGAAGACTAAGGCGAAGATGGCTTCAGGACATCGTTGATGATCTGCGAATAGACGCCTCAACAACAGAGCACTTGCTTACAACCGAGAGACCTACAGGAGAGCTGTTAGGGAGGCAAAGTTCCACAAGGGACATGCGAATGACTGGATACTGACTGACTGACTGATTTGCAGAAATTTTTTTCTGTTTGGTGGAAGTGCTTATTTGTGCATAGTTAGTTTCAGCTTATTTGTAGAATTAGACATTTCCTTTACACATGCAGATGAGATAATCTCTTTGGAAGGAAGAGATCGGTGACGCTTAAGAATTAGTTGTATTTATTACCAAAGTGCACAGTTGAATGTTTTGACTTTTCTTTTATTCGCACAGATAAAGTACGAAAAAAAAGAAGAAAGGAGGAGAAATAGAATTGTACATGTAAGATGTTTAACAAATAAGAAGAAAGAAACCAGTGAGCTAACCTTTACTTTTCTGCCATTTACAGTTCAAAATTATATTTTCATTTTAATGTTGCAACTTGAGCAGACTGAGTTTTTTTCTTGAGGTTACCTTGAACACAGTTACTGAAGGCAAAGTTTATACTCATCTCCTGTGAGTTCTGCTCCCTCAACGACAACTACTTTCTCCTGTTGTTTCTGGTTTCTCTCTTTGTTTCCATCACTTTTCCTGATTACATCTTTCTAAACTCTGTCTTAACTTCATTCGCTCTTCTTTCCCAGTTACACATGTTTATTAACCATATTATATTTGGTCATTCATTCATTTGCATGTCCCTTGCGGAACTTTGCCTCCCTAACAGTACTCCTGTAGGTTTCTCGGTTGTGAGCAAATTGATCTGCTGCTGATGCATCCATTTGCAGATCATCAACGACGTCTTGCAGCCATCTTCGTCTTGATCTTCCTCTATTTTTTTCCAATATATACCCTTCCAAGATGGTCTTATTAAAGATTGTCATGACGTTTAATGTGTCCAAAATATTTAAGTTTTCTCTATTTAATCCTCTTTACTAGCCAGCCTTCTTCAATATTACGTTCTTGTAGTATGAATATATTTGTTCTCATTTTTGTGTCCATGATATTTGAAGAATTCTTCTGTAGCATTTACATTCAAAGGCATTTATGTGTTTCTCGTCTGTTTTCTTAAATGTCCAGGTCTCACAAGCATATGTTGCGATGGAAAAGATGCACGTCATTAAAAATCTTATTTTTATAGTTCTTTCTGTTCCTCTCCGTAGATTCTTTAGTTTTACTTTCTGAAGAGCGATAGATATATTTTTTAAAAATTTCCCTCATTGTATCTCCATTATTAGTTAGTAGTGATCCAAGATATTCAAAACTCTTCATTCTTCCAATTTTTCCTCATTGATACATATTTCAGCTGCCTTGTTTGTTTTGTCAGTTGTCATTAATTTAGTTTTCTACGCATTAAGATAGAGGTTTTGCTCTTCGCTGTTCTTATGGATTGACATAATTAGTTTTTTCATTCCTTTTTGTGTAGTGGACAGTAATATTGTGTCATCAGCATATCTAATCTCTGGTATTTCATAACCTCCAATTGTTATGACACCATAATATTCTTTGTCTACATCTTCTCTAACATTCCTCATTATGTTTCGTATACAAGTTAAATAAGTGAAGCGACAATATGCACCCCCTGTTTTATGTCAAACCAAGTTGTTGTTTCGCCATTTATTCTTACTGCTGCCTATTGGTTTAGATACAGCAGTGATGTTAATTGTATGAAAAGTGTTGGAAATCCCATTCTTTTCATTATTTCCCAAAGTTTATGGTTTTGTACACAATCAAATGCCTATGAGTAGTCTATAAAAGATAAATATAGATTCACTTAATCTCTCTGAATTTCTCTATTATTAATCTTATAATATGATCTCTTGATCCTATTCTTTGCCTGAAACCAGCTTGGACCATATTGACTTCTTCTTATATTTTCCTACGAAGTCTACCCATTATGATTTTTAACAGAATTTTACTGGCATGACTAATCAAGGCAACAGTTCTGTAGTCTGTGCATAATTTCAGGTTAGCCTTTTTTGGCAGTGGTATGAATACAGTTCTTTTTCATTTTTTTTGGTCAAATTTCTAAATGCCATATCTTTTTACATAGTGCCTGATAGATTGTTGCACATTCCCTTTCCTCTTGCTTTAATACGTTCAGCTGTTATCTCATCACATCCTAGTGATTTACTATTTTTCAGATTCTTTATTGCCCATAAAACTTCTTCTATTGTTGGTTCGGGTTCTTTCTTCTCCAATAATAATTCACATTTTTTATTTCTGCTTTCACAGTCAGTTGTTTCATACATACCTCTGCAATATTCCTTCCATCTTTCTAGAATTTCCTCTGTCTCTGTCAAGGTATTCCCCATCTTGTCACAAATTACTTTTAGCTTTAGATGTGACATTTCTCGTCAGTGTTTTCATTTCTTTAAAGATTTCACTATCTCTTCCACAATCCTGATGTCCTTCAATTCGTTCATAACAATCTTGTATGTACTGTTTTTTTTTGTCTTGTCTTATGTTTCTTCGTACGTCTTTAGCTGTTGTTATTAAGATATCTCTGGCCTGTGTAGCCATTTCACCTGGTGTCATCTCATCCTGTACAGCCATCAGGATTTCGAAACGGTTCTTCACTTCTATATCGTATTGTTCTGGTATTTGTGTAAGATCAAAGCAGAGTGGTCTTGATCCCGTTACTGTTTTTTTTATCTTCTTCATGTCTGCTATTAATAACTCATGGTCCGTGTCACAATCAGCACCTGGTAAAGCTTTTGCTGATGTTATACTAGATCTCCACCTTCTTTGCACTAAAATGTAATCTATTTGATTCTTGGTTTTCCCATCTGGTGAAGTCCATGTGTAAAGTCTTCTTGGATGTTGTTTAAAAAGTGTGTTAGCGATCATTAACTCATTTTCCAAGCAAAACGCCATTAGATTTTCACCTGACTCATTTCTATGTCCTATGCTAAATTTCCCCACAACATATCCTTCGTCTTTTGCTCTTTGCATTAAAATCCCCCATTATTAATACAATATCATTTTCCCGTAGGTGCATATATTTGGATGATTGTTACATTTCTAGGAGTGCTCTTAAGTCTGATAGTGAGGATTCTATCACTTGCTGGACCTAGTAATGCTTTTGATGTTGATTTGTCCAAGTAAAATCCACTCCATTGTTTCCTCCTAATTCTCCATCAGAGTATATAAAAATATTATCATTCTCACTCTTGAAGTGTTCTGATCCTTTCCATCGATGTTCGCAGATTCCCAAAATGTGTATCCCCGTTCTTTTCATCTCGTCACTTATTATTTGATACTTCCCATCATACATACTTCGTACATTCCATGTTCCTACTCTTATTTTTCTTTTTAGTTTGATGCAGGGGTAACACCGTCAGGATTTTGTCCGTCATCACAATTACTAGTATTGACCTCTGTCTCACACACTACCCCAGTGTTAAAATTAGATCTATCTGACCTGGGGGACTCACCACCAGATCTTTTTTCTATCTGACCTTTCATGTTGCTGTTTTGGGTTTCTTGGTATATTTCCAGAAGATAGTTTACCATTGCTTTCCTTCCGGGCAGTGACTGTACTAGTCAGTGATCGTAGCCATTGTCCCTACATTGAGATCATCTTCCTACCATCATAGAATGGTGACCATAACCAACATTATCTGTCGGCTGCTCTCCCATTCCATCCATCATCTGCCCCCATGGCTTCACGTCAGCCTGATCGGGCTTCGTCACTTTCGTAATTTAGTTCCATCCGTTATCTTTTATTTTCGATTAAAAAGATAACAACTCTCCCTGTAAAGCTTGTTAAGCAATCATTAACATTCCTCTCCTGGCTACGCATTTTAAGAGAGCTCTGAGTGGCCATTTGCTTCTCCTGCTAGCAATATTTAAGCCATCTCTATTTTGTCATATTTTTCTTCTGGTCAAACGTTTTAAGACACTTCGTTCCTTTTGGTCATCTTCATTTACTTTTAAGAGAGTTCTTCTTTGCCACCTTCGTGTGACTGTGACACCATTAAGTTCTCTCATTTTGTCGTCACATTCTTCTGAAGGCAGTTCTCATCCGTTTTGCCTAATCAGAGCAGAAACAATCTGAGAATCCTTGATGACATATTTACTCCACCCGCCCCTACACATACAGTCCTCTTTTCCCTTCACTCAGAAACACAGCTACATCTCAATTCTTCCATTTTTGAAAAGACTCCACGTAAGCTTACATTCTAGCAACAAGCTTAACACACTTGTCCATGTCTTTATTCTAAAATATCGACCCAGATTGTCGCACGACGGATCTGCTTGCTTGCTCCAAGATTTCTGCTACACCACAAGACATTTTAGTGCCAGTAGCAGAACGAGACACAAGAGCTGACAGTTTCGTGTTGTCTTGTAGAGACTCCGCGTCAGAAGACTGGAAGTATAGTGGTATTTCTGCTGTTATTATCTAAGTTTGTGAATAGCTGGTTTTTTGGTTAGGTAGTTTTGTTCACAACTCCTTGAGAAATGCTGTCTCTATCGGGTCACATTTTTGACAGGAACATATTTCTATGGATCTTTCTTCGTGTGCTTCAAGTGTTCAGATTTCTCAGTTTGTATATTTGACTGATGTACTTACAGCAGGCAGACAGACAGACAGACAGACAGACAGACAGACAGAAGCAAATTCGTAGATAGACAGACAGAGGCAGAAAGATAGATAGATAGATAGATAGATAGATAGATAGATAGATAGATAGATAGATAGATAGATAGATAGATAGATAGATAGGTAAGTAGGTAGGTAGGCAGGTAGGTAGATGGACCGATGGGCGGGAGGGCGGACGGACGGACGGATTGATGGATGGATGGATGGATGGATGGATGGATGGATGGATGGATGGATGGATATGTACTTGACTGGTTGGTTGATCATCTGGTTGATATCTAATATGATTAGTTGGTTTGCGGATTGCTTAGCTGGTTTGAAGTTGAGCTGATTGCTTAGCTGGTCCGGAGTTTGGCTAATTTGTTAGCTGGTTTGACGGTTTGTGACTGGTTAGCAGATCTCGAGTTTGGCTAATTGATTAGCTGGTTTGAAAATTGGTTGATTGGTTAGCTTGTTTTAAGGTAGGCTGATTGGTTAGCTGGTTTGAAGGTTGGTTGCTTAATTAGCTGGTTGAAGGTTGGTTGCTTAATTAGCTGGTTGAAGGTTGGTTGATTAGTTAGCTTGTTTTAAGGTTGGTTGCTTGATTAGCGGGTCTGAAAGTTGGCTGGTTGGTTAAAGGAAGCTATATGATAGCATAGTTTAAATGCATAGTACTCGTTTGCATTGTTTCCCGCCTTTGACCTTCTGACCTTATTAAACATGTTCGGCTATTATGTCTTTCGCAATCGAAAATATAACAAGTATGTGGTTGTCAGTTTCAACTATAGAATGATGTATCCTTGTAGCAAGGCAAAATGTTCTTTTTGATTTTCGCTTATGTTCCTGCTTTTCAAATGTTTTCACTTCGCATGAGACTTTCTTCACCTGACAGTTGGATTTCTATCCAGGGCATAAATACGAGGTGTGATTGATAAGTTCTCGGCATAAGGTACAGATACTTGAAACACACAGTTGATATTAGGTGCATTTGCAGATCAGGCTTATTTAAGATTAAACACCACATACCAAGAAATTAACTGCAACCAATTTTTTACAGACTACTGAAGTGGTAAGGGGTGGCAGAAATCGAGAAAATGGATAAAATTTATCATCGAGCAGTCATTCGCTACCTCTGCATCAAAGGCTTATCATCGAAGGAAATCAATGATGATACTCTAGGGGAGAGTATCCCTTCTTACAGCACAGTGAAGAATTGGGCACCTCAGTTCAAACATGGAAAGGAGAGTCTGGAAGATGATCACCGTCCAGGAAGACCAAGAATGGTAACCACCGATGAAATCGCCGGCAGAATCCATGACATGATAATGGAGAATCGACGACTAACTGAGCGGTACATTGCTACTGAGTTAGGCATCTCCCCGGAACGTGTTCACAATGATCTTCAAATGACAAAGGTCTGCTCGATAGGTCTCGAAACTTCTTGGAACTGATCACAAACGACAGCCTCTCAACATGTCAAGAGAAAATCTTGGCCATTTTTTCTGCAGATCCTGAAAAGTTTCTTCAGAAATTTATGACTATGAACTTGGGTTCATCATTTTCAACCAGAAACCAAAGAACAATCGAAGCAGTGGAAACGTCATGGATCCCAACCTCCAAAGAAAGCAATGGTGGTTCTGTCTGCAGGCAAAGTGATGGCTTCCATCTTTTGGGATTCAGAAAGTATGCTATTGGTAGATTATCTTCAAAAGGGTAGAACGGTCACCGGGGCCTATTACGCTAATCTTGTGAAGCAACTGCGGGTCAGAATGAAGGAAAAGGGTAGAGAGAAATTGACGAAATGAGTCATCTTTCATCAAAACAATGCTCCAGTTCACAAGTCGGCGGTGGCAACGGCTGCCTCTCATGAATGCGGCTTCCAGCTTCTTGAACATCCTCCTTATTCCCTGGATTTAGCCCCCTCGGACTATTATCTGTTTACCAAACTAAAAAAGGAGCTCAGTGGTGGCAAATTTGCTTCAGATGATGACGTCATTATGCTGTAGACCATATTCTATTGGCATAAGATGCTGAGTTTTACCAAGAAGTAATCCGTATGCTCCAGGATCGCTGGACTAAGTGTACAAACCTGCAAGGGGGCTCATTCATTCATTTGCTTGCATGTCCCTTGTGGAACTTTGCTTCCCAAACAGCACTCCTGTAGGCCTATCGGTTGTGAGCAAGATGGCCTGCTGCTGCATCCATTTGCAGATCGTTAACGACGTCGTGCAACCATCTTCGTTTTAGTCTTCCTATTTTTCTTTTTCCCATTATGTATCCTTCCAATGTGGTCTTCTCTAAATTATCATGACGTTTAATGTGTCCAAAATATTTAAGTTTTGCGAGGGGACTATGTTGAGAAATAACCCAAAAAAAGTTTGTCCACAAATAATCCGTTGTACCTTATACCAAGAACTTAACAGTCACCCCTGGTATCATCCAGTGATGAATCCATGACCGGCAGTGTCTTTATACACATTTTTGAAATATACATATGAATGCTTTAGTTGCTTATTTCAGATGTGTATAGTGAATCTTCCAAAATGCATCAACTGTCATTACGTGGACGCAGCTGTCCTTTGTGAATTTGTATAGTATCTATCATTTGTTGTTTGTTTCTAATCACATATCCGTGTCACACATGTAAATATACAGGATACATGTACATAGACAGGATACATGTACATAGACATGATACATGTAATGAGAGTAATTTTTGTTTGTAGCAGCTGAAAAGTAAGAAATTAAGATAGGGAAGGCATTCTCAAACGTCTTTTGAGTTAGAGATATTTTTCTGTGTAAGATAGCCATTTTTTTAAAATTCAAGTTTCATCATGCTGTTACAAAAAGATTACAACACAGGAACAAAAACTCCAGTTTAGAATGAAAGGATAGTATATTCTCGCCTAAAGAAAAATACTCTAAAGAAATAGCAGGCGAGATTACAATCATTCTAGTCTTCGAGCTGTATGAACCCTGGCATACAAAGATTAATGATTCTTTATTTCATCATCATATTATAAATGGACTATCTACACTGCAGCCATATATGATTCAAGTAGGCACCTGCGCTGTCGCAAATGAGTAAGTTTTACTGTCTGTTTCTTTGTCATGATTATATGGTATACACGTGTTGCATCAGGGCAGTAGATAAAAAAATACTCCAGACTTCTCGAACAAAGGTAGTGGATTGTAGCTGGAAGATAAGTACAATATCTTATACATGTGTTGTATAATAAAGCCAACGAAATTGAGAACAATTAAATTTTTCGTCAAGTTGAGAATCTACTAAAAATGAAAACAAACTTTTGGCTTTTCCGTGGCCCTAAATGAGACTGGGATGTTTTTTAAGGAAAATAATGTAGACAAAATGGTTAGATGAGAAAACAATGTTTTTTATTTCAAGTATGATAATACACGTAAATTTACACGATTTATTCTACAACTTTTTCCATTTATCTATTGTGTTTAGTTTAATAAGTTCAGCCTCCAGTATTCTAGATAAAGAGATATGTAGGAGGAAAAGCGTCGAGGGAAATTGACGAGAGGAGTTATCTTGCTGAAAGACCATGCTTCAGTCGGCGGTGGCAATGGCTGCCATTCATGAATGGGGCTTAAAGCTTCTTGAACATCCTCCTTATTCCCCAGATGTTGCCCTTTCGGACTATTACCTGTTTACCAAACTCAAAAAGGAGCTCAGTGGTGGTAAATTTGCTTCAGATGATGACGTCATTCATGCTGTAGACCACTTTCTACTGGCACAAGATGCTGACTTTTACAAAGAAGGGGTCTGTGTGCTCCAGGATCGCTGGACTAAGTGCATAAACTTGCAAGGGGACTATGTTGAGAAATAACCAAAAAACGTTGTCCACAAATAATCCGTTGTACCTTATGCCGAGAACTTATCAATTACCCCTCGTATCTTCTATGAATCCTATTGTTAGAAGATTTCATGTGTGTTCGACAGTCTCCCATCCAAGAATTCATTTCCTGGGCCCAGATTTGGCTCTCTAAATCTCTGAGGAATTAGGTCTATGTTTTTCTTTAGCCATGCTTGTGTGTGCCTGATGTTACTGACTAGTCACGGTTAAATCTCATGAATTGTTTTTAAATAAACCGGTTTTGGCAAGCCTGGAGAAAAATATGAAGAAAAACTTGACGTATTCTGGCAGAATCTGATGTTTTAACAGCAGTCGTGGCATGTTTGACGTCTCATCTACCAACTTCATACCCCAAACTTTACCTGTGTTAACCAACTTTTTTTCAGCGCACTTTTCAACGTGTATTGTATAGTAAATCACAAACTGAACCGCCTCTGTTCAAAGTTCAAAGTTAAAAATTCAGACTCCGACTTCACTGTATTCGGGACATCCTCATATATGCCCCGCCGCATACCGCAGCATCCATCCAAGATTATGTTTGCTAATAGTTCCTGTCAAATGTTGGTTGTTTACGATGCGTTTTCTGCTACACAGTTCGAATTTCCTGCCAGCACCTTTAATTTGTCCTAGCTCCAGCAGTCTCTTAACATCTACATTGAACTTCCATTCCCGCTCTTCATTCTCCCGCAGTCTGTCCAATACAGCCTTAGCAATGTCACTCTTGTCCATTGTCAGTCTGCCACTTATTTTAGCCTGTCCATCAAGTCTGTCTGCCACATCATTGCCAGGTACCCCCCCCCCCGCATGCCCTGGACAGTAAAGCCATGTTAGGCTTGTCAGCTGACTGGCTTAACAGATGAACCCAGTCTTTTCTGTTGTATTTTCTCTAATTATGTTAGAAATACATCCAGGTCATTGCTGAGAAACACTGTCACATGGAAGAAGTCTGTAATCCTTTTAATGCTAATGCATACGACAAGTTAGAAATCTTCCAAGGCAATCATGTGAAGCTAATTTAAAACAGTGCTCATACAGCACATCTTTTCTCTCTCATTGAGTTTCAACGCGATAAACATTAGATAAATTTATACACTCAAATTTGAACATTTCAGTTTTCGGACTCTAACCTTAACACAACGGCTCAGCTTGGTCCGTTACAGAAATATTGTACAGCTGTCAGAAGTTAATGTTTTTGTTGAGCCTTTGGTGAGCAGACCATGCAAGCTAGCACTAAAACACGTGAAACTTTCCAGTCGGTCCTGCCTAGTACTCGCACATTTCTTGCAAGAATGAAAGCGGAGCTCAGAGGATGCTGAGAAATTCTAATATCCAGGGCAGTAATAATGTGTGATTAATGTTTACAGCGATTAAACATACAACATGTTCTAATAGCCATAAAAACACAACATAGAAGTTTTCAGTAACGATGAAAGCACATAACAAAATGTTCCAGTAGCAATGAAAGCACAGCATAAAATGTTCCAACAGCAATATAAGCACATCAGTAAATGTTCCAATAGCAAGAAAAAAAGCAACATAAAATGTTCCATTAGAAATGAAAGCACAACATAAAATGTTCCAATAGAAAAGAAGACACAACATAAAATATTCCAAAAACAATGAAAGCACATCACAAAATGTTTCGATAGCCATAAAAGCTATAGAAGGCTCCAATAGCAAGGAAAACCCAATATAAAATGTTCCAACAGCGCCGAAGGATATTAACTACTCACAACAGCGCCGAAGATATTAACTACCCACAACAGCGCCGAAGATATTAACTACCCACAACAGCGCCGAAGATATTAACTACCCACAACAGCGCCGAAGATATTAACTACCCACAACAGCGCCGAAGATATTAACTACCCACAACAGCGCCGAAAGATATTAACTACCCACAACAGCATCGAAAGATATTAACTACCCACAACAGCGCCGAAGGATATTAACTACCCACAACAGCGCCGAAGGATATTAATTACCCACAACAGCGCCGAAGGATATTAACTACCCAAAAGAGAACATAAAATGCGCAGCAAATTATTCCAAACGATGCAAGTCTGGATAGAGGTGAAATTTCTTCAAGACATAGACCAGACTGCTCAGAAGAGGCAAGCCTTCTTACATCTTCTTCCTTATAAATTTTCATAAGCAATGTCAGGAAACATTCTTGGAACATGTCAGGAAACATGCATAGAATGTTAAACAAGTTTTCAATTGCATTTCCTTTCTGGTCCATATGTCGGTCATCTTTGCTGTTTGTATCGCCTACAATGTAATGTGTAATCATGTTTGTTCACTGCTCTCTCTCTCTCTCTCTCTCTCTCTCTCTCTCTCTCTCTCTCACTTCTAATCTGTGTCTCGTGTGTAAAATCTTGATTATTGATTTACGTTACTCGTGTACATTGACCGAAAATAGTGGGATAAAAAGTTGAAAAATGTAGCCATGGAAACATCCTGAGCGCGTGTATGGCTCGCTCTTTCGCATTCTTGTCCAGTACACGTCATGCTGACGGTTGTGGTGGATGGAAAGTGGGTGAGAAGTGAGAGCAGAAATTTGTAATCACTTGACAGAAGCTTAAATCATGAAGATTTTTGAGTGGCTACTGACCACATGAAATGAAATCTCAAGGGAGATCGTGTAGTTTCAGTTCATCAAACTTAACAAGACAACAAGTAATCTGCGATGAAATTCTGACTGTAAAAATAGTTCATTATGAGCTGTAGTTGCGGTTAACTTCTACTAGGCATAACTGTATTATCAAAACTGGTAGCTGTGAAAGTCCATTTAAAGCGATGTATATGAAAATTAAAGAAGAAGAAGGATAGTAGTAGTAGTAGTTGTAGTAGTAGTAGTAGTAGTAGTAGTAGCAGTAGTAGTAGTAGTAGTAGTAGTAGTAGAAGTGCCAAAAGGTTTGGCATTCACATTCTTGTATAGTAAGAAAAGAATTCAACAAATATAAATGAACGATCAATCTAGAACAAATACAATATAATCGAACACTCTATTATCCTTTCTCTTTATTTGTCAATGATTGACAAATTCTTGCTGATCTTTTTTTAATCTCGATATTTGATACACAGCCTTAACTGATCTTTATCGATTATACAACATTATATCACGGAAACAAAATTATGTTGCTACTGTATGACAGTAAGGAAACTACCAGTTCCTCTGTCTGCTACCGTATGACAGTAAGGAAACTACCGGTTCCTCTGTCTGCTACCGTATGACAGTAAGGAAACTACCGGTTCCTCTGTCTGCTACCGTATGACGGTAAGGAAACTACCAGTTCCTCTGTCTGCTACCGTATGACGGTAAGGATATTAACAGTTCCTCTGTCTGCTACCGTATAACGGTAAGGATATTAACAGTTCCTCTGTCTGCTACCGTATGACGGTAAGGATATTAACAGTTCCTCTGTCTGCTACCGTATAACGGTCAGGATATTAACAGTTCCCCTGTCTGGTACCGTACGACGGTAAGGATACTAACAGTTCCCCTGTCTGCTACCGTACAACAGTAAGGATACTAACAGTTCCCCTGTCTGCTACCGTACGACGGTAAGGAAACTACCAATTCCCCTGTCTGCTACCGTACGACGGTAAGGATACTAACAGTTCCCTTGTCTGCTACCGTACGACGGTAAGGATACTAACAGTTCCCTTGTCTGCTACCGTACGACGGTAAGGATACTAACAGTTCCCTTGTCTGCTACCGTACGACGGTAAGGATACTAACAGTTCCCTTGTCTGCTACCGTACGACGGTAAGGATACTAACAGTTCCCCTGTCTGCTACCGTACGACCGTAAGGAAACTACCAGTTCCCCTGTCTGCTACCCAATATAAGAAGATAAGGATACTACCAGTTCCCCTGTCTGGTACCGTACGACGGTAAGGAAACTACCAGTTCCCCTGTCTGGTACCGTACGACGGTAAGGAAACTACCAGTTCCTCTGTCTGCTGTCTGAGCTGTGGGAGTAAGCCGGGAAAGAAAAATCCAGAGGGAGGGACCCGAAAGCAACTGGTGATGAGATTCTTTGTCTGATTTCTGCTAGCACCTGCAGCTGTCCTAGACCGTGTCCTTCCACAGGAACTGAATTGGTAGATATGAAATTGTATCCATAGTCGAAATAATTTATGAAGATATATGCATATTTTTCATGATAGATGAAATTATTTTTCATGAATCTTATTCACATAATTTAATTTATTGTTCTTGGGTCTCTTTTTTCAATATTGATGTGTATGGTATATCCATTACTCGAAGTTTTACACAATGGCTGAAGCAACAGAGACTTGTGAGGCATCAACAACAGCATACAGTTCATCAAGTTTTTTCGAACTCTCTTGACAACCACACGAGTACATTGTAGGATTGGTTGATTCGTTACTGTGCAAAGAATAATTCCACATCAAAGCAATAACACAAGGAGCTGAAGTCAGCTTGGCGATACATGGCTGAGAGAAATTCTCTTGCTGAAATTCTTAAATTGTATGCATGGCGTTTATTCTCTCTCTCTCCTCTCTCTCCCCCCCCCTCTCTCTCTCTCTCTCTCCTTCCAACGCACCCCATCATGTAGAACTCTGCTTTGACTGGTTACCTTTTTTCTACTCATTTCTAGTGTCTTCAGTCAGAGACTGGCCAATGAAATGACTTGTTTTAGATTCTGGTCGTCCCACAGGCGTTATATGTCTTCCTTCAATGGCTGTTAAGTGTTTGATCTAAGTTCAAAAGACTGGCTTCTGGGCCCCATCCTAGCATTCCGACTTGTTCGTCCCGTCTCAGAGTCGAAAAGGGGATTTTCTCCTTAGGACCTGGCCAGACGAAGCAGGATAAGTGATCAAAGCAGATGTCTCCTCCATCTTTCCACGCAACTCTGACACTAAATACTGTTTGTTGTTACTACGACCGTCTGTGCCGGTCCAGCCTTAGTTGTCAGTCACGGGAGGAGCTGCTTAGTAAAATGATGCTTGGCAAAACCCACAAGCCCGTTTTAAAAGGGACACTTTAGACGAAAAGTGCCCCCCACGCGTCTCTCTCTCTCTCTCTCTCTTTCTCTCTCTGTATAAATACACACACACATACATGCACACACACATATATAAAACACAGCTAAATTTCTCTTTCATGTCACTGCTGCCCCACCAACACAGAGCGAAAGAGAGATTAAGCTCTGATTTTTAAACCTCATCCCTAAGGTAAATAGGTAATCAAATTCCTAACCTGGGACTTGCACGTGATTTTCTAGTGCTTTTAGCATACATATGCGTGTGCCAGCGAGCAGACTTAAGAGCGTGTCAGGCGAGACCTGTGTATACACATTTACTTGCCGCTCCTAGCTATAAAATAGAACATTCCCTGCACCAGGTATATCACTGGAGTTCCCTCTCGGATGACATGTTAAGATAAGAACTTTACACACATGTGAGCTGGAAACTTCAGACTGTCTACCATCTTCGTTGACTTTATGTAGGAGATGTTTTATGTTTTTTTCTACACAGATTTGATACATACTGTCACTACATGTGGATTATTCATCTGCTTCTAGCGATCAGCTAGAAAATTTGTACTGTAAAGTTTGATCCAGGTAAACACAATTTATATTTTCCCACAATTCTTTCATCATCGTTGCTGCAGGTTTTTTTTTTTAGTTCGCATAGTTGAGATGGAGGCTGAAGTCTGGAGGTGTCAGGAATTTGAGTATTCTTTTTCTCAAATTGATCAATTCTTTTACATTTTTATGAACATCTTTTTTCTTACCATATGTTGATCCTTTTTCCAACCGATTCTGTTGTATGTATGTCTGTATGTTTGTATGTTTGTCTGTATGTCTGTATGTCTGTTTGTATGTATGTCTGTATGTTTGTATGTATGTCTGTGTGCATGTCTGTATGTATGTCTATATGTATGTTTGTATGTGTGTCTGTATGTATGTTTGTATGTGTGTCTGTGTGTATGTCTGTATGTATGTTTGTAACAGTGAACTTAACTAAACTTCATCCGTTTTTTTTATTTTATATACCTTAATGTTAGCCATCATCAACGTTTGAGACTCACGCAAAAATCATTCTTGGAGTTTTCATGACATGTTCCTGTCTGTCTGTCTGTTTATCTAACTATATGTCTGTTTGTCTAGCTATCTGTCTGTCTTCTGCCTGTCTGTCTGGTTCCCTGCCAGTCTGCTTGTTTCCATGCCTGTCTGTTTGTCTCCCTGCTTGTCTGTCTGTCTGCTTGCTTGTCTCTTTCTCTATCTCAGTGCCTGCCTGACTGTCTCCCTGCTTTACTGTCAGTCTGTCCTCCCGCCTGTTTGTCTGTCTCTCTATCCGTCTGCCTCTCTGTCTGTCTGCGTGTCTATTTGTCCGTCGTTTTGCCTGTCTATCTGTTCACATGTCTGTTTGTCTATCTCCCTTTTTGTCTACCCGTCTCCTGGCCTGTCTGTCTGTATGCCGAAACTACGATATTTTTGCACAGCAAGGGAAGTAAGATCAGCCAGAAGAGGAGGGGTGGAAACCTAAAGTGTACTGCCTGCATTATTCGTGAAAGTCCGTTTCTGAACAATTTTATGACTGACTGTTGGTGTCTATGTTCACAAAGTTTAAACAGGAGACGAGTGCAAAATATGCTACTCGCGAATGCCTGATTTCTGGAGGCATTGTTTTACAAGGCCATTTGTCCATTCCCTGCCTCAAGTGAGCAGACGTGTCTTTCCGTGACGCTTTCATGGCCACGTGCTTAATGCATTGATCTAATAGCGACCAGACGATCCCATGTCCTACTGTAGTCTATGATTCTATTTTCAGCTTTTCTGGTATTAATTTTCTTTCTAAGTGCCTTTAGTACAATTTTTAAAGACTAATTCTAACCACTTTACTGCTACACTTTCAGGTAAAATGGTGCTGAAGTGTACCGATTCAGACATACTCATGCCAGTAAATGGAGAATTCGACCGGTATTAAGTTTTTGCAAAGAATATCGATGTTTACTGCGCATCTTCTCTTTCACGACTGGTACTGCATCAAGCTATTTAGTGTACAGAATCACACGGGGCTTTTGGCATCGTACAACTCCAGCGTCAAAACTATTCACACTAATATACACTTGTGTATCGCCAACAAATTTCAATACTAAGTTTGGTTGCTCTTCATAAAGTCCCGTGTGAGTCTAGCAGACATGCAGATCGTTTTCCTGCATTTCTCATGTTATCCAAAACTATAGGAATCACAAAGGCTTCTATGTGTTAGCTTGTGTTAAGTCTCTGTAAAATATGCACAATCACAGCTACCACGCCTAGAAAATGTAAGTTTTTTCATCGAATATTTTCAAATTTCCGCCCAGAGAAGCCAGAGGCTGCTACCACTAGCTTAGCTAAGCTTCTGTTTAGAGTACAAACCTCAGTGCGACAGCACTTATTTGAGAAGCACAGATTTATTTAACTAAACTGTAGTTAGATTGCATACTTTTCCGTCGCGGTAAGGGGGCAGAATCTCACGCTCTACGCTGGTGTTAGATATGTTTTATGAACTATCATAAACAGTAAAATAATCACTTCAGATATCTAAATAATCACTCAGCTCTTTGTTCTAGATATCTAAATAATCACTCAGCTCTTTGTTATAGATATCTAAATAATCACTCAGCTCTTTGTTATAGATATCTAAATAATCACTTAGCTCTTTGTTATAGATATCTAAATAATCACTTAGCTCTTTGTTATAGATATCCAAATAATCACTTAGCCCTTTGTTCTAAATATCTTAATAATCACTCAGCTCTTTGTCCTAAATAACTAAAAGTCACTGTACTCTCTGTCACAGCGAAATAATCACCCAGTTCTTTGTTCTAGATATCTAAATAATCACCCAGCTCTTTGTCCAACTGGGGAAAAACCACATTTAATTCTATCTTACAGGAAGTGAAGTAGTCAAACTCATCACTTGTTAGAGAGGTCGAGATTATTACATTAGATTACCACAGAAATCCAAATAATGGCACTCTACTCTTTTTCTGTGTCATATAGCTCAGAACACACTCTTTTTCTGTGTCATATATCTCAAAGCACACTCTTTTTCTGTGTCATATAGCTCAAAACAAACTCTTTTTTCTGTGTCATATAGCTCAAATCACACTTTTTTCTGTGTCATATAGCTTAAAGCAAACTTTTTTCTGTGTCATATAGCTCAAAACACACTCTTTTTCTGTGTCATATAGCTCAAAATACACTCTTTTTCTGTGTCTTCAGCTCAAAAGAATGAAAATTGCCAAGATCATGATCCATCCAAAAATGAACTGATTTCTGTTTCTAGTAAATACAAAACTAACGGGCTGTGGGTCACAACTCTGAGAGCCCTGTGAGTCGCTGCTGTCTACCCCCCCCCCCCCCCCCCCCAGTCTTCTTTCTCCATCCGAAATTGTATAAAAACTGACAAGTTACTTTACTGCTCTATGTTGCATCGTTTATTTAGAATTTTGTGTCCTATGTAATCGTAAGTATGTGAAAAATATTGTGAGTCAGTCTTCGTTGTAATTTAACGATATCTGTCATTATTCACTACTTGGACAGCAGTTCACAGCGGATTATAATTTATTGTAACTTACAATTATTCTAACATTTACTTGTTCACACACTATATTCTTACCAGTTGACGCTTTTATGTTTTTCGAGAGAATAAAATTATGGTTTAAAAAAATCACATTTCACCACGTGTTTATAAACATCAGAAATAGCAAAGAAAATAAACAAAGTAGGATTTATGTCAGGACCTATTTGTAAATGACGGTCTAATTGTCGTCACTGAATTAATGTTTTAATTTGATTATCTAATCAGCTGATGCGCATTATGCGTTAATTTCCCTTCTGCGCTGGAATATTGGAAAGTTGTGGTCTGTTTTATGGTTGAGTAGTTTTAACTGCGTGGTTTGGATCATTTGAGTCATATCATTAGAGGAAAGAAAATAACATATAATAAAAGGAGTGCATAAAACTATGAATCCTAGCACCATCAAGTTCAGTACACGCCTGGCCAGAAGGGAGCTCTTGTAACAGTGCTAGTTGTGGCCTTTTATTTGATAACACAGCTACGCTGAGAAGCCCACCATCCACCCGCAACCTGATAGACATGTCTGGAAACAGGACAGATTCCTCATAGCAGGTTTTTATTTGTTTTTTTTTAATCAAATTTCTTGTGAATAGTGACTCGTGTATAGCAAAAATATTTCTGAGCGAGCGGCGTGTCTATGAGTTTCACCGATATTGTCTTATCCAGGAATCATGCATTTTAAGCACTGTTGTCTTATCCAGGAATCATGCATTTTAAGCACTGTTGTCTTATCCAGGAATCATGCATTTTAAGCACTGTTGTCTTATCCAGGAATCATGCATTTTAAGCACTGTTGTCTTATCTAGGAATCATGCATTTTGAGCACTTGTGTCTTATCTGTCGGGGTCAGATTAAAAAACCTAACCTGTACACGCTGTGACAACTGCTCTAGATACACGACCTTTAATCCCTCATACTTTAAATATTCTCTGCACCCTCCCCTCCCCCCCCCCCAATTCATCTACCCCGTAACCCTTGGGAGAACTATGCTATGACTGACAAAAATGACATTTCTAACTGTAACAGTAACTAACCGAGAGGCCTACAGGAGAACTGTTAGGGAGCCAAAGTACCGCAAGGGACATGCAAATCACTGAACAGTAACAGGGTTTTTTTTCAGCTTTTTAAAATCTGATAACATATAACAGACTAATAATGATTATATTTTACTTCACTTTTTGGTCTACTAATTTTAGGCTAAAAGCTGATGCTGAAGTGTCGAAAGTGAAGCTTGAAAGACGGAGTTTTCTTTTGCTTTATTTTGAAGCCCACGTGAACATGTAACGCGGCAGTGTCAGATTTTAAAAGTTATCAGCTGAACTGTTGAAAGATATTAAGAATGAAAATCTGTAGAGTGAACTGTTGAAAGATATTAATAATGAAAATCTGTAGAGTGAACTGTTGAAAGATATTAAGAATGGAGATCTGTAGAGTGAACTGTTGAAAGATATTAAGAATGGAGATCTGTAGAGTGAGCTGTTGAAAGATATTAAGAATGGAGATCTGTAGAGTGAGTTGTTGAAAGATATTAAGAATGGAGATCTGTAGAGTGAGTTGTTGAAAGATATTAAAAATGGAGATCTGTAGAATGAGTTGTTGAAAGATATTAAGAATGGAGATCTGTAGAGTGAGTTGTTGAAAGATATTAAGAATGGGGATCTGTAGAGAAGCGTGATCGCCATATCCTGCTAGCACAGCACATAATAATAATGGGGAAATCATCATTATCAGGTGCCCTGTAAACATCGCTTTATAGAATTTTCAGTGTGCTAACATCTCTCTCTCTCTCTCTCTCCTTAAGTGTCTAAGGCACATGGGACTTCCGCAAGGATTTTCCCACAAACCCCTGTCCTTTGTATTTCATTCCGTTCTTTGCCCAAGTGAGCCCTCTATTGCTAAACATCCCCTCTGTTGTTATTCTCCATTACTCCTTTGGTCTACCTTTACTTCTGTTCTCCTGTGGTGTCCATCTAAATGCTGCTTTTGATAGTGAGTCGTCAGTCATCAGGAGCAAATGTTCCAACCATCGCCAACGTCTTTCCTCAATAATTGGTATCAGTGGCTTCATTGGCATTTCTGCCAATAAGATGTTATTTGTTACGGTGTTTGGCCAAAATATTTGTCTACTCTTTCGTAAACGTTTAGTCTGGAAAGAATTCAGCTTCTTTTCTATAGTTTTGGTGATTTCTCAGCATTCACTTCCATAGAGTAGTACACTTAGAACATTACTCTTAAATATCCTGATTTTCATCTTCGTGCTTATTTTTTAAAGATTTCCATATAGTCTGCAGCATTGCAAATGCCTGGTTTGCTCTAGTAAGTCTGTTGTTGATGTCCTCTGTGCTGTCTCCATCTTCTACTACTCTACTACAAAGATATACAAATTCGTTGACCTCCTCCACTAGCTTGTTATCTACTCTCAATACATTTATATTGTTCACAGATTTTGATATTGATCTTTAATCCTATATTGTTTGCATTCTGAGTTAGCTTTTTTATTTTATCTTGCATATCTTTGTGCCCACTTGACAGTAGACATTGTCGTCGGCAAAGTTAAGGTCCTCCAGCACTGTGTCGAGTGTCCCTCATTAATCAGTCTACTGCTAAAATAATGTTGGTGATAGCACACATCCCTCTTTACTTCTGTGTGTACCCTAAAGCTGTTGGAGGTGTGTTCTTCGCAGATTACTTTGGACTGAAAACCCTCGTATAGGGCTTTGATGACATTCACTATCTTATGTGGGAGACCATGCCATCATAGAATTTTCCACAGTGCATCTCTGTTGACATTGTCGAAGGCTTTCTCAGTATCTATAAACAGTGCGTACGTTGTGGTATGCCACTCATTTACCTGTTCTAATATTTGTCTAAGTACAAATATTTGGTTTATGCATGATCTTTCTTTCCTAAATCCTGCCTGCTCTTTCCGAAGTTTTCCCTCAGTGCTGGTGCAGTTCTGTTGATGATTATGAGGCGGAATACTTTGCTGGTGAGTGGCAGGAGGGCACTGCCTCTCCAGTTCCCGCAATATCTGAGGTCACCCTTCTGTGGTAGTTTTACTATAAAGTCGGTTTTCCACTTCTCTGAAGCTTTTTCTAGATCCCAAATTTGTTGCAGTATCGGGGATAATTGTTTTGGCGTTTCTATCTCTTCTGCTTTCAACATCTCAGCAGTCACTCCGTCGCCATTCCTCCCCCTCTTAAATTAGCATACCACTGTGTAATACTTTTAACAACCGGACTCTACGTACTAGAGACCACGTTCAACATTCCCTTGTCAGCAGAATGTTGTAAAAGAATTCAATTTTTCTTCACGGTATACACTAGTCTGTATACATCAGTTTACAGAAATAAATGTTGCTCGTGCCCGACTTTCTGCCATTCTTTTTGACTGGCTAAAGCTTCCACAATATGAACACTACCCACGCTCAGAATACCACTGTTTTGTTTTGTTTGGGGGGGGGGGGGTATTTGGCTCAATACAGCCAGAAAACGCAGAAATAGTAGTGCTGGCAAGTATGCCAATCAAAGAGAAGATTAAAATTCTTGATTTAATACTGACAGAAAGAAGTCGCAGGCTGAAGTTGCCAGAATGTACAAGAACCTCATCTATTGGTGAGGTGGTAAGAAAGGGAAAAAACGTATATACAAAGGCGAGTCAAAATTAACCTTAATTATTTTTTTAAATAGAATGTACAAATATTTTTGAAAACTTTTCACCTCACTCTCAACCACGTTCAATATAGTCTGCTGCAGCTTCAATAATCGCTGTATTCCTCGAGAAAAGAATCTTCAGACTGACCCTGTATGCAGGGCTTTAATCTCTTCGTCCGTATTCAACTTTTTTTCCACCTAGCGGAATCCAAATATATGATAATCATACAGTGCGACGTCAAGTGAATATGTAGGATGTGGAAGACGTCCACATGCAGATTTCTAATTTGCTGTGTTCTTTCATGTGCTGTTTAAGGGCTCGCCTTATCATACTGTAAGAACACACAAAAGCTGGGTAAACCACGGCGTTTTAATCTGACTGCAGGTTTCTGCTTATCAAGCAGATCATTGCACGTTTTGTTGTTGATTATGATTCCTCTGAAATGTTCCAAGATTGGGGCTTTATAGTCCCGAAGTACAGAACTTGTGCGGTTCCGGCGAGGAAGAACAGCGCCACTTCTTGCTGGCTTGCTCTGTCTCTAGCTGAAAGTAATGTGTCCAGCAGCCGTCTACACTGACTGTACGTCGTAGAAAGCCATCTTCCTCATCTTCAAAATTTGTAAAGGAATTTCACAAACAACTTGACGACATTCTTCCAGATCAGGGGTGAATTATTTTGGCAGCAACCTGTGGAGACTTTTCGGTACTGGAGCATCGTGAATAAAGTGGTGAGCCATGTCTAATCTTCAGTCTCCGACTACTCACCGATTGTTATCGCCTGTTTTCTGCTAGCACTCGTTCCACGTTAGAGTTAGCTTCAGAACTGTTCCCAGTGTGAAACATGCCGAAGGGAGCTATGTCCTCCAGATTTGACAGCACACGCAACAAACACGTGCCCCAGCATTGCCTCTTCATTCTGTGATGAATATCTACAAGTTTCTCACCTTTATAACACAAGAAACGAATACCTGCACGCTGTTCTTCTCTCGTGCATGCTTCCAAATGAGTGGCCATCTTTAATATAGTCTGTTGGCGTCATTTTTAACGTTACTTTTTGACTCGCCCTCGACGGAAAAAAAGCATTAAATGTTTGCTGGAAGACTTGAAGAGAAAGCAAGCTATAGTTGAAATAACGTAATTTTAAAATTAATCTATATCAGTGTTTCCTCGGTTTGTTTCTCTGCCCCCTTTTAAAAGAAAAGAAAAGAGCCCACATCGTCAACACTCTCTCATGAACTAATCGTAAAATGACCTACTAAACAACTTAAAACTTCAGCTAGAAAACCAATTTATTTAACAACATGAAGCAGTACATTGAAAGCTCACCTGCTGCATTATTTTCTCAGATTTTAATGTGATGGATGAGCTTCATTCAGGGACACGAGTTTCTTATTATCAGGTTAAAAAGTACTAAGACGGAAGGTATTACTGCCCTGTCTGCTGCTTCGTTCTCCCTCAAAGCCTTCCTACTGACCATTTTCTTCCGTTCCACCCCCCTCAACTGACCTTTCTTTTTCTTTCACCGCTCCCCTGGTCCTTTCCAGCGCCCACAGGGGGCGTTATCATGCACTTTGGGAAACGCTGATGTGTATCATATGTTTGTACATATTGTTTCATCATGTTATTTGCTTCACTTTTCACCCTTTTATGACAAACACAATTAGACTTCTTAGTTTTTTAACATTTAAAATATAACAGATGTCTTTTTCTAAATGCATTTTGATATATGAAATCGATAAAACTATCTTATTAGTTTTTTTTCCCAATTGTCGGTCTAGTCCAGGGTTTCTCAATGTGTGGTCCGTGGGATTTCTCTAAGTTTTGTTTTTTTAAATTATTATTCTCCAATCAATAAACTGGATGGTGTTTGAACATTCGTCCGTCCCCGGGCTTCCATGATCCGTATTCCGAGGCTTTTAAAGCTCGATGATTGAAATTATTTAAAACATGTGTAACCACGGGTATCAGACGAATTGCCTGTTTTGGAACCTCCCTGCCAGGCCCCGCTTCTTTTCCTTTGCATGGGGGGCTAGGAGTGAAGTTTCACGTTTGATTGTACAGTAGTATACGACTGGGATGTGAGTGTCCAAAGTCAAAGCAGTGAATCACAGTCTTGTCTGCTCATTTGAATTTGCGAATCGATAAGGAAGTTATTTCCGCAACGTTACAAGAAGGTGCCTGTCCTCATGGTTGATTTTACAGTTCAACTGAATTTGTATCTATAGTCACAGCGTGCCCTCTGATTCTGCACTTTCTTATTTATATTACAAATTACATAGATATGAACAGTTGTCTGAAGAAAGGAACACCGAGAAATGTGCTACCGAAGTCTTCGCCGCCGATTTCGAATGCAGCAACGGCTTGGCCATTTAATGCCTCTTCTGAGAATGCAGAAATTGAGTCATTCAGTGTGCAGGACATTCCTTCAATGGCTGAACCAACACAACATAAATGTGTTTTCATTCATCAGAGCCTCTGCAACAGGAAGTAAGAAACGGTAATACACTGATATTTATCTTTCTTTTGCATTTATGGAGTCCAAAAATTGTTATAGTTGTCCTATGTAATAAAGAGCTTCCGATGGTTCCAGTAAAAATGCATCTGCATTTTGAAACAAATGCATGTGGCCTGCAAAGATAAAAAAGGGAATATTTTGTGTGCAAGTGTGATGAGTTGATGAACACCCTAAAGCACATGTTGCACGCATCGCAGACTGTGAATGATAAGGCTACTAAGGCATCTTACATAGTTATCGCATGGTACTAGTAGGAGAACCTCACATAACAGCAGAGAAACTTATCAAGCCATGTGCATTCGAAATGACTAAGTGCATGTGGATGAAAAATCAGCGAAACAGCTGTCTGTAATGCCTCTTTCAAATAATACGGAATCTCAAAGGATTATTGGATTCGCAGCTGCTGTTAAGGGGAAAGTAACCTCCTGCAGCAAGAGTACTCATTTTGCTCTTAAAATGGCCGGGCGTGCCGTATAACTTGTGCTTGTACAGTATGAACACCAAGTGTCGCTGGAAGAAGACACGCTTTTGTGCTTTACCGACGAATGCAACCGGAGGTGAAACGTTCACCTTTACCGGTGAACGCAACCGGAGGTGAAATGTTCACCTTTACCGACGAACGCAACTGGAGGTGAAATGTTCACCTTTACCGGCGAACGTAACTGGAGGTGAAATGTTCACCTTTACCGACGAACGTAACTGGAGGTGAAATGTTCACCTTTACCGACGAACGCAACTGGAGGTGAAATGCTCAATTTCTCAAATAACTTTATGCACGAAAATGAGATCCTATGGGCAATAGCTTCGATATTTGCACTGATGGTGCCAAAGTAATGGTAGGAAAGAGTACTGGTGTTGTCACAAGAATCAGAACCAATGCAAAAAGATGCACTAGTAGCCACTGCATTATTCATCAACCAGCAATTGATTGTCGTACGAAAAATGACACTAAATCTCAAAAGTGTCCTCGACGAGGCAGTGTTATTATGTCGTTAAATCTCAGACTGAATAGCCGACTGTTCAAGATTCCTTGTAACATTATGGGAAATTTCCATACACTTTTGTTGCGCCATACTGAAGTAAGATGGCTCTCTCATGGACAAATATTGCTACGGTTGTTAGAGTTGCGTGCTAAGTCCACGCTTTCTTCATTGATCACCAGTTTGATTTGCAATCCGGATGACTGATACCCAGTGGCTGGCAAAATTTGCCTGCTTGGCAGATATCTTTGCAAAAATAAATGACATAATTTTAACACTGCAAGGAAAATGCATTACTATGTTCACTACATATGATAAAATCCGTGCCTTCAAGGGAAAGTTAGTTTTGGGCAAATTCTGTTCACCACAACTATGTAGAAATTAAAAGATTTAAATGGGGCTAATAATTGCCTCTTATGTATATGTTGTTATATCGTGTTTTTTTTTATTGTTGATATCTTATTCAACAGTGATCACAATCTGTGTATAGGGAAAATAAAACTAAAACTGAAAAGCCAACATACGAAGTCAATACACAAAAAGATAAACAGCCACAACACCAACAGTAATTTCAATCAAGAACTTGCCATTCATTCCACTACACTCAATGACGTAGAGGAGATAGATATGGATGAGTTATGGAATTATAACAGCACAGCCATAATCACAGCAGCAAAAGCAAGCGCTGGACTGAAAAAACCAAACAGAAAAGCGTGGATATCAGAAAACATATGGAAGTACATACATGAAAGACGAGCAGCCAAATTAGACATGTTGAATGTAAAGACAGATCTTGGAAAATATCTGGCGAAAGCAACATACAAAGAAATAGACAAGAAAGTAAAAAGTTCAGTTAGAATGGATAAAAGATAATACATAGACAATATGGCGAAAGACGCAGAGAAAGCAGCAAAAAACAGAATCTAGCAAAACTTTATATAACATACAAAAGAGGCAAACATGTAGATCTAAAGAAAGACCAATCATTAGCAAAACTAGACCCCAATTAACATCAAGTAAAGACCAGAAGCAAAGATGGCTGAACACTTCCAAGAAATACTTAATCGACCACACCCAAAAGAATTGATAAGCTTTGAAACCGACTTACCAACCTCACAACTAAATGTCAACCTAGTTGAAATTACATTGCATGAAACTGAAATAGCAATGATTTTAATGGCTAACAATAAAGCTGCAGGTGAAGATGAAATAGCACCCGAAATGTTAAAAGCTGTCAGTAGTGACAACATGAGACACCTATTCTCAATAAAATTTGGAAAAAAGAAAAGGTCCCTTCTAAATGGAAAAAAAAGGAATCATTGTTAAAATATCCAAAAAAAGGCAACCTTAGTGACTGTAACAATTGAAGAGGAATAACCTTAGTATTATTTGTGTCAAAAGTATTTTGCAAAGTTAATCTGAATAGAGTTAATGATATAGTGGATACTGCAATGAGAAAAGAACAAGTAGGATTCCGAAAAGGGAGAAGTTGTCTCGACCAGATCTTTATTCTAAGAATAATACTTGAAGAACATATTGAAAACCAGAAACCATTAATACTGTATTTCATAGACTTTAATAAAGAATTTTATAGCATACACAGAGATTCATTATGGAGAATTGTAAAGATTATATGGAATACCATCTAAAATATCATTACGGACCTCTATAATGGATATGTTTGTGCAGTCAAAACAGAAGGGATGAGTGAATGGCTCCAGATTGAAACAGGTGTGAAACAAGGATGTATACTGTCTCCTTTGCTTTTTGGAATTGCAATAAACTTCATAATTGAAATAATGCTGCACAGGTAACACAAGTACTGACTGGGTACATGGGACCCAACTAGAAAATCTTGATTTTGCTGATGACATAGCTCTTATCAGTAACAATGTGAATTCCATGCAAGAAAAAACAGATATCCTGTCTTCACTGGCTAGCAAAATAGGACTTGAAATTAACAAGGACAAAACAAAAATAATGAAACTTCCCATTAGTCAAAATGGAAAAATACACATAGAAGGGACAGATGTTGCAGAAGTCAATCAATCTGCATACCTGGGCACATTAATTTAATGTTAACAAAACAATAAAAAATATTTAAAAATTAATGAAAAATTGCAAATGACTTATCTCAGCTTCTGGAACAGCACAGAACCACAAGAGCCTTTTTATTGATAGGAACACAAACAATACGCCTAGTGGTTAGGATTCCTGGTTTTAAAAAAGAAATGCCTATACACTAATTATTGTGTCTTTTTCAGAATTGCACACTTCTGGTACTAGCCTGTCTCTGACCCATTATTCCTTACACTAGTGTTGGCAATCAATCTAGGTTTTGCTATCTATTCCCTTACACACTCCCCCCTCCCCAAGTTTTGTTTACAAAATTTGTGTGCATGGACTACAAAAAAGGTTACATAGACCTTGTACTATAGCCATATATCCTCAAATCCAGCCTGTCTCTAGGGTTACCAGTCAACCTAGGTTTGCTATGTTCTTATATATTCCCTTACAACGATCTAGACAGTTGCCCTGCCCTAAACGACTTTCTAGAAGAGATGGACGAAAGCACTGATCTTCGGGAAGTTCTCTGTGACGCAAATATGCAATATCTGGAAGATCTGGTTGACGCCCTGTCTCAGCATTTGCCCGAAGAAGCAGAGGAGAAATTACAAGACATTCATTGGTCAAGAACCGATTTACTTGCACAGAAAATCCTCGTCAGTTCACATCATTCCAGTATGAGAAATTCGTTCACATTGTATGAGATGTTTTTTTCCCTCAGGAAGAGTTTCACAGAGTATCGCAGGTTAAATTTTTGCAGAAGGAAGGACGGTTATCCTGAATTTGCGAAGAAAGCTGTCGCTGTCCTTATCCCATTTATCAGCACCCATTTACGTGAAAGTGGATTTTCACATTACACTTCTGCAAAAACAATGTGTCCCAGTAGGGTTGGTGCTGAAGCAGACATGAAGTTGCAACTCTAATCAATAAAGCCAAATATTAAAGAAGTCAGCCATGCAAGTCACAAACAGTTTCATCTGGAACATTAAGGTTCGTTTTGGTTTTTGTTCTTTTACCTATATTCAACATCTTGTCATTTACTTCTTTGTAATTGTCATCTTGACAAACCTGTGTTATTTCACAGTGTAATAAGCGTTTTCATACCACTCCGTCGCCTTCTCATTCTATGAATAACTCGTCCTGTGATGAAAAATGTCTCCTGGTGTCCGCCGCACTAGCTTTCCAAAGAGTTTGAGAACCGATGCTTTTGTGAGTGCTTTGAGACTTAAGGATTCAGACCATTTGCTGCCCAGAGATGTCGCAAATGAGGGCGTGTACAGAGTAAATTGTGTGTGAGTATTTGTGTATGCACGAGTGTGTTGTGCATGGGTTTCTGCTTGCATGTGTGTTTCCTATGCGCGCGTGTACTTTATTTTACATTAAGTTTCGCATCCAGCAGAAATATATGTATGTATATATATATATTATATATATATATATATATATATATATATATATATATATCGGAGTCTACGTACAGAAATGCATGTCGGAGACGATCCATATTTTTTCAAAGCATTTCTAAATTAACATCCGACAATCTACATATTCTTTCAAGTTAAGTGCTCTATTCATTTTATTTATTTATTTATTTATTTTTGTAACATAGGATTCATGTGAATCTATACTTTATCTATCTATCTATGCCTCTGACCCCTCGTGGAGCATAGGCCGCCAACAAGAGCTCGCCAGGCAGTTCGGTCCTGGGCCACTCTTTCCAACTGTCTCCATGTCTGGTTCATTATTTTGATGTCCGTGTCCAGACTTCGGCGCCAGGAGTTCCTTGGTCTCCCTCTCCTCCTTTTACCCTGTGGGTTCCATGTTAGGCCTTGCCTTGTAGTGCTGGATGTGGATTTCCGTAGAGAGAGGAGATAAAGTATCTCAAAAGAGACTCAAGAGATACTTTATCTCCTCTCTCTAATTCTTCGTCCTGTATATTTTTATATGATTAAGGCTAACGCCGAAACGTCACACCTAAGTGATAGTAATAAAGCTAGTACTACTTTTTTCCTAGTTTATACATTTTCCTTTTCAATATGTTCTTCAAGTAATTATTCTTAGAGTAAAGATCTGGTCCAGACAGCTTCTCCCTTTTCGAAATCCTGCTTGTTCTTCTCTCATTGCAGCATCCACTGTATCATTAATTCTGTTCAGAATCACTTTGCAAAATACGTTTGACACAACTGATAGTAAGCTTACTCCTCTCCGTGTATTGCAGTGGCTAGTTGTACTTAGACAAATATTAGAACAGGCAAATGAGTGGCACAGCACAACATATGCATTGTTCATAGATTTTGAGAAAGCCTTTGACAGTGTCAACAGAGATGCACTGTGGAAAATCCTAAGATGGCATGGCCTCCCCCATAAGATAGTAAATGTAATCAAAGCCCTATTTGAGAGTTTTCAGTGCAAAGTGATCTGTGGAGAACATACCTCCAGCAGCTTTAGGGTACAAACAGGAGTGAAACAGGGATGTGTACTATCACCAACATTATTTATCTTGGCAGTAGACTGGTTAATGAAGGAGGCAACATCAGACAAACGCAGAGGATTACATTGGACCGTTGACACAGTGCTGGAGGACCTTGACTTTGCGGACGACATTTGTCTGTTATCAAGCAGTCACAAAGATATGCAAAATAAAATAAACAAGCTAACTCAGAATGCAAACAACATAGGATTAAAGATCAATGTAGGAAAGACAAAGTTAATGAAGCAAAATGTAAACAACAGAAATGTACTCAGAGTAGATAGCAAGTTAGTGGAGGAGGTCAACGAATTTGTATACCTTGGCAGTAGAGTAGTAGAAAATGGAGACAGCACAGAGGACATCAACAGCAGACTTACTAGAGCAAACCAGACTTTTGCAGTGCTGCAGACTATATGGAAATAAAAAAAAAACTAAGCATAAATATGAAAATCAGGATATTTAAGAGTAATGTTCTAAGTGTACTACTCTATGGAAGTGAATGCTGGAAAATCACCAAAACCATAGGAAACAAGTTGAATTCTTTCCAGACTAAATGTTTACGAAGAATTAGAAAAATATTTTGGCCAAACACGATAAGAAATAACATCTTATTGGCAGAAATGCAGATGAAGCCACTGACAACAATAATTGAGGAAAGATGCTGGCAATGGTTGTGACATGTGCTCCGAATGACTGACAACTCACTACCAAAAATAGCACTAAGATGAACACCACAGGGGAACAGAAGTAAGGGTAGACCAAAAGAGACATGGAGAAGAACAACAGAAAGGATGTTGAGCAATAGAGGGCTCACCTGGGCAAGAGCAGAAAAAAGGCGAAGGACAGGCATTTGTGGAAAGCCCTTGCAGAGGCCCCATGTGCCCTGGGCACTTAAGGTTCAGAGAGTATATACATACATACATATACCCTAGACGTTACTGCTCATGAAACATGTTGGCTAGATCATTTATGAGTTTCCTTTCTGAATACACGGAACAATGAACAAAGTGTGAGGAAAAATAAGCATTCTCTCTCTCTCTCTCTCTCTCTCTTTCTCTGTTTGTCTGTCTGTCTGTCTGTCTGTCTGTGTGTGTGTGTGTGAGTGAGTGAGTGAGAGAGAGAGAGAGATATTTCCCGCTTCCTTGTTTTGATGAGCAATTTATTTAGCAACAAATATTTGTGGTGTGTAATCCCCAGCGATCTTTGAACTTGTTTTTTTCTTTGATACAGCAGCTTCTGTGTTGGAATTGTTTCATTGTTTTTGTTTTGTCTGTCAGAAATTATGTGAGAAAATATCGTTTCTCTTTGTTCGTTCGTTCATTTTATGTAGTACCTGGTTTAAGAGATCATGTTTTTTTTCTGTTTGTACTGCTTTATTTTTGTCAGTCATATCAATTACTTTTCTTTTCTTGTGACACCTGGGTAGCCAGTTCAGATATTTTTCTGCTTTGTTCACTCTCTCGATTTTTTCGTTCAAGTTTCTAAACAACTGCCTAGTTTCTAAACAACTGCCAAGTTTCTAAACAACTGCCAAGTTTCTAAACAACTGCCAAGTTTTCTAACGTCGGTTTTCTCATAATAAATGGAAAGATTTGTTTTTCAAGATTTGTCATGCTGTCGTTGAAAATGATGTCTGATAGATGAAATTCAGTGGTCAAACAAAGGGCTTGTGATGTCTTGTGATTTCATATTAAACCTACCTGCCAAAATTACCTGATTTGTTTCTCTGATACTCTGACGAGATCAGTGATGAGTCTACAGATTGCATCTGACATAAATCTCTTTCTGCCAGCATCAGGCTACAATTAGTGAAACTGTTACTAAACTCTGTGTCAGTGTAAGTTGTTAGTTTTACATGGGAGAGATTAGATGGGGGATGCTGTCTAGAAAGTGTATCAAATTAGACGGTAGCGCTTAGTGGTAGTTAGAGTGTAGCATACAAATGAAGCCTATCAATCAAGTTCAGTGATCGTTCATGCATACAGTCTCGGACTGATCGTCAGGACAGAACTTTTCGTAGTGTGTTATTTTTTTAAACTTTGTATATATAAACACTGTATATTGAATCAAATCCTTTGATACCTGAAGCATAAATAAATTTGATTCTAAAACTAATATGAAAGTCTTACCGGTTGGTTTCGCTTACAACCACTGAGTGACTGAAAGAGGAATATATAGACAGTAAAAATATAAATGACAACAATGAAATGAAAACAATAATATAACTAGCAACAAATAAGAGTGATGAAGTTTTAATTATTAAAAAAAACCGTTACATTTAGACTGCCAAAGAGCATCCACAGCATACAGACGTATTTAATCATTCATCACGTCCATCATCTTGTATCGGTAAATGGCACTACGCCTACTTTTAGCATTTACCACGATTTAAAATTACTAACTGCCAGCTATGGAACAAACCACACAACTACAGTTATTTTCTTTTCATTTTTTAAAGGGATCACAGTTGTCAAAGAATTAAAAGTCAGACTGCACATTGGGTGGCGGTTGCTCTGGATAAATAGTCTATATCCCCCGGTCTCAAAGCACAGCTCCCCCTCCCGCCCCACCTCCCAGCGACTCCAGGAAGCTGGTGGGGCGCTGTATGTGCTCCCCTATGATTTTCTGGATCGTGCGCAAAATTTTCAACTGCCCTGCAAATATATTCTTTCAAACAAAGCAGAAAAAATGTGCACAAATCCGCGCGGTAACGTCACATTACAGAAAATAATTGACTGTTCCAACAGGAAAAAAAGACTAAAATCCTGAGAAATTAGGAAAACTGGCAGCAACATCATACTTTTCTTTAGCGCTGATTTAGCACAGAAGACTGAGGTGTGTATGTGTGCGCAGCATGATGTTTTTTTTTAATTGTGTACTATGCGTGGCCGCGATATCATGCAATTTAAAAGACACACCAGCACCAGCTGTGTATCATAGTTTATTAATATATTAAAATAAATTCAGTATTAGAAACAAGGAACTTCAGCAGCAACGTGTGCTCCAGTCTGTGTGTACAATTCTTTTCCTACCAGGTGCTGTTGTTGTCGTAAATACTATTATTTCCAATTTCTGGCATCGCTAATGCTTAGAAATTCAGTTCCCCTGGGAACAAATGTGTTAAGAACACACTTATCTTAACATAGTCTTTGTGAGACAGTGAACATAGATCTGTTTGCTTAAAAACTCCGACCTACTTCTGTGGCCCAGAAACTCGTAGCAATCAACACTGACTGTAACTGTTATTTTTGTAAAATGTAATGTCAGTTTCGTGGACGGATGGAGACATGGAGATTGCAGGCGGGAATGAGGAAAATCTGGTGTGAAACCAATGAATCCACGACATGACAAGCCTATAGGTCTTTACAACAATGGCTATCAGAATGATGTAAACAAAACAGAGCCAACAGACTATAGGTGGCAGGGAATAGATATCGTTGCAGCACCTCATCGCAAAGTCAGAGTGTCTCTGTGGAACTGTCTCAACGTCGTCTGGCCAGCCAGCATTGCATGTTGGATCTGACGTGGAGAACGGGCTTAAGTACAACAATCAGAGGCTGGAAAACAAAGATTTGGCCAGGGCAGCCTACACCACTGTCTTCATGGCAGTCCGAGCAAGACCACAGTCTGCCTAAGCAAGGAAAGGTACTGAAGTCGGTGGTACCCAGTCAAAAGGCGCATCGCAAAAATCAACGTACACGCATTATCGCTAAAAGAGTACTCAAGAAGAAGAAGAAGAAGAAGAAGAAGAAGAAGAAATAAACAGCACATACCCACAGGACTAAATAAACAGCACATACCCACAGGGCTAAACAAACAACAAACCACAATCTTCAGGTTACGAACAGAACACTGCAGACTCAACGCTTATCTCCACAAGATAAAGGCTTCACCAGCAGCCCAATGCATGGGCCAAAAGAGTTCCCTAGATTTCTGAAAACATACAGCAGACCTGCACATTCTACAGAAACCTCAGAAGCACGGAGAAGACTCTAGGGCGTCTACGAAGACTCTCGCTAACAGCAGAATTCATGGAGGCAACCCGACTCCCTGTTTAGAAAGCTGAGCATATGAAACTGATCGCAGAAGACGAAGAAGGAGAAGAAGGATTTAAAAACTTCATGCAAAAGTAAAGACAAACATCAATTGTAAAAACTTAAGGAGAAAAAAACACTAAGTAAACAAAATGAAATAATCATTTATTTTAAATTGATCTGTCGTATATCCAGTATCACAAAATAAACATTAGACTCAGTTCCATCATCAATAGAGGTTTCTTCAACAGAAGTATTAGCTCCTCTGTTTCTCCAAGTATTAGCTCCTCTGTTTCTCCGACACAATTATTAGCTCCTCTGTTTCTCTTACACAAGTATTAGCTCCTCTGTTTCTCTTACACAAGTATTAGCTCCTCTGTTTCTCTTACACAAGTATTAGCTCCTCTGTTTCTCTTACACAAGTATTAGGTCCTCTGTTTCTCTTACACAAGTATTAGGTCCTCTGTTTCTCTTACACAAGTATTAGCTCCTCTGTTTCTCCAACACAAGTATTAGCTCCTCTGTTTCTCCAACACAAGTATTAGGTCCTCTGTTTCTCTTACACAAGTAGCAGCTCCTCTGTTTCTCTTACACAAGTAGCAGCTCCTCTATTTCTCCAACACAATTATTAGCTCCTCTGTTTCTCCAACACAATTATTAGCTCCTCTGTTTCTCCAACACAATTATTAGCTCCTCAGTTTCTCCAACACAAGTATTAGCTCCTCTGTTTTTCCAACACAAGTATTAGCTTCTCTGTTTCTCCAACACAAGTATTAGCTCCTCTGTTTCTCCAACACAAGTAGCAGCTCCTTCAAAATCCAATTTAACTTGTAAATTGTAAATATTTCCGTTTCATCAATTTCATTGCCATCAGCACTGTCTTCATCACATAGTTTCAGATAACTGTCTACAATCTCCAGGTCAACAAGATGATATACAGCAAACTTTTCGTCGTTGACAATCATTCACCTACGTAGATTTTCTTCTTCATGATATTCTTTACTGTATACTTTCTTCTTTACTATATTTTTTCAACCGGATTCTACAATATATTTTTGAAAATGTAAGCAAATTATTAACAACTTATCGTATGGTATTAGAGATTCTGCAAAATCACTCGAACAGACAGTAACACCTATTTTACCTCTTCTTTCTTTTCTTGTTCTTCTTTCTTTTTCTTCTTCTTCTTCTTTTTTCTTCTTCTTCTTCTTTCTTTTCTTCTTCTTCTGTCTTCCTAGAACTGCGATTTGGTGTTATTTGCGGCCGATGCGGTGAAGATGCTGGTCTATAGCTTCCTGTCGGATTGAGAACTGTTTATGGCGGCCATGTCAGTCCCTGAATAGAGTTAAAAAGCAAAGGGCAATGCTCCTCTAACAGGCTCCACCACCATGGGGACTATGGCGATCCCTGCCCCGTGTAGGAAAATTAGATATTGGATTGATTAGGAGAATGTTTAATCTTTTATTTTTTATATCGATGTTATACTACGGTTATATTGTCTGTTCTACTGGTATGTTTGGAAGGGTGATTATACTTTACATTCACACCTTACATGTTGACACTTAACATCAGTGTATAAAAACACAAATAAAACAATCCTTCAAATAATCATGATTATGTATTGACACAACATCGATTAATAATATAGTAACTCAAAATAAATCTTCATATATGTGATGTTAAAATATCGGCCGGTATATATTATTTAAATCATTGTAACGGGCTTCTTGAATAAAATGGATTAAATTCTGATTGTAAAGCACAACATAATGTACTGGTAATATAATATGTGTATAAAAATGCACAATGCAAAATCAGTAACATGAATTACGTGCAACTAGAAACATAGAAAAACTAGAAATATTGGCGAACTACTTTGCGAGCCCTATGTGACGTCTAACGGCACGGGAAGGATATAAGATATAAGATATAAGATAAGAAACATAGTTCCCATTACACGCGGGAATATAGAAGTCTTACACTCAACATTTATTATCTGCACCGAGTTATAATTGTTCATGATCATACACAACACTATCCTAATTACATATATTTACCTAAATGGTCGATCGGGATTTGATCGAGGGAGCCCACGGCGCGACTTGCATACGTCCACATCACCATAGTAAAGGGCCATACTAAACTACACACATTGGTTCCTATCTAACGAATGACTTCTCTCATTCACGTCTGAACAATGACACGGCTCCCTACGGTCGTTGGCCTCTAACCTGCTCAGCAAATGGAACCCCGACCTCTTCAACTTCTATCTTCTCGTCTTATAAACCTGGTCAGCGACGGACTCGCAGGACAGCGCAAAGCCTGTCTCTGACCAGTGGGGTTGCCAATCAAACCGGGCAACTGCTTGCTTTAGTGTCTACTCCGTACACCGGTTAGTCTGGCTAGCAAAATAGGACTTGAAATTAGCAAGGACAAGACAAAAATAATGAAAAGTCTCATTAATCAAAATGGAAAAATTCACATAGAAGGGACAAATATTGAAGAAGTCAATCAATTTCCATACCTTGGCAGCTACATAGAACAGGATAATGACACCAGAAAAGAAGTTAGAATTAGAATTGCAAAAGCAGCATCGATCTTCAAGAATCTTGAGAATATATAGCATTCAAAAGTTATAAGCACAAAAACCAAGTTAAGACTATTCAATTCAAATGTAATATCCGCTCTCATTTATGCATGTGAAAGCTGGAAAACAGCTAAAGACAAGGAATTAGCTCTTTTGAAAACAAATGTCTAAGGAAAATACTCTGCATCAAGTGGAACGAATTCAAGAACAATGGAGAGATAAGACAGATGACTGAACAACAACCAGTCTCATGGGTGATCAGGAAAAGGAGATGGACATATGATAGTCACGTGATGAGAAGAAACAATCAGAGAATCCCAAAACAAGCTATAAAATGGAACACAACAGGCCAAAGAAAAAGAGGCAGACCACGTGAAACTCTGAAGAAGACATCGTTAAGAGAGGCCAAATTAATAGGCATAAAATCCCTTGATGAGGTTGAAAGACTCGCCGAAGACAGGAGAAATTGCCGAACTACCTTGCGAGCCCTATGTGACGTTTAACGGCAGGGAAAGATATAAGATAAAACACCTGTTAGCCAGGCTACTAGGCGTACCAACAGAGAAGTTGGGCAGGCGCTTCATCGACTACGATTGCCAACCCTGACGCAAGCATGTCCGCTATGGGCCGCTGAATGTCAGAGCGGAGAGCTTGTTCAGCGCAAGCGACACCTAACAGTTTGCCCAGTAAATACATGTAATTTCTTGCAGATTAAAAGAGGTGCCAGACCACCAGCTTCTGAAAAATCGATAAACAACCTGTAACCAGCATGAGATAAGGTGAAAAATTATTGCGTGCGTATTCATAGAAACACAAATAACTAGGGGAAAAAATAAGTAAGAGAAGTAAAAAAGTGGAAGGGAAAAAAGAAATATGTAGAAAAATGTAGAGATAAAACAAGAAGTAGATAGAGGAAAGAAGTGTATACAGAAAAAATGGAAATAAGCAGGTAGAGGAAAGAAGTATGTAGAAAAAGTAGTGAGAAGAAAAGAAACAGAGAAGAGAAGTATGTAGAAAAAAGTAGAGAGAAAACATGAAGTAGATAGAGGAAAGAAGAATGTAGAAAAAAGTGGAGAAAAAAGAAGTAAGCAGAGAACAGGAATAAGTAGGGAAAGAAAAAGATAGATACACAAGTAAAGAAAAAAAAAATTGTATATAAAAAACAGGTAAATGAAAAAAAGAAAATTATAAGAGAAAACCTATGCAGAGCAGAGAAATGAAAGGAAAGGAGGAAAGAGATTAAGAAAGAGAGCGAAGTAAGATGTATCTAGAAGCAAAATAAAATAAATAATTGGTAAAAAATAAAATGAGAAAACAAACTGTTAAGAAAGAAGAAGAAGACACAGATAACAAGAATATTAATTTTGATGGGTGAAGTTAGGGGGTAGAGGAAAGGTCAAGACTGAGTTCTACTTAGTTCGAGGGAAGGGAATCCTAGAATACGAATGTAGCCGGTGAAAGTTAGGATGCTAATGGACGAAGGAAATACAAGAAAGAAAGAAGCAATGTCATTTAATGAACAAAATGTACAAGACAAAAGTGATCATGGCAGTAACGTGTAGCTGAGCGACTGAAAACTAAAAATACTGTCACCGTGATAACAAGATAGTGATATCTGAGGAGGTAGAAGTGATAACAAGATAGTGGTGCCTCAGGAGGTAGAAGTGGTAAGTAGATAGTGATGTCTGAGGAGAGAGAATTGATAAGAAGATAGTGATGTCTGAGGAGGTAGAAGTGATAACAAGATAGTGGTGTCTGAGGAGGTAGAAGTGATAAGACGATAGTGATGTCTGAGGAGGTAGAAGTGGAAACAAGATAGTGATGTCTGAGGAGGTAGAAGTGATAAGAAGATAGTGATGTCTGAGGAGGTAGAAGTGGTAACAAGATAGTGATGTCTGAGGAGGTAGAAGAGATAAGAAGATAGTGATGTCTGAGGAGATAGACGTGGTAACAAGATAGTGATGTCTGAGGAAGTAGAAGTGATAAGAAGATAGTGATGTCTGAGGAGGTAGAAGTGATAACAAGATAGTGATGCCTCAGAAGGTAGAAGTGGTAAGTAGATAGTGATGTCGGAGGAGGTAGAAGTGATAAGAAGATAGTGCTGATGTCTGAGGAGGTAGAATTGATAAGAAGATAGTGATGTTTGAGGAGGTAGAAGTGATAAGAAGATAGTGATGTCTGAGGAGGTAGAAGCGATAACAAAATAGTGATGTCTCAGGATGCATAAGCTGGTAAAGTAATAAACGACTGTGAAGATAACGATTCTGACAATAAAACGAAAAAGAAGATAGAGAAATATACGTGACGCAAATGTAACACTGCGCGAGGAAAAGAAAAAAAAACTGGGAGATCTGCCATAGGAAAGTTCTCCACACATTCCACAAACACACGAATAATCTGCGTCTTTGTTTGACCTGCTAGAACTCCCAACAATACCTGCATTATCAAGGACATCTATAAATATCTACAACACATCACACAGAATGTGTGTTTCTCAGAGTGGTTATGAAAGCTCACATTCATTTGCTCTGTAGGCACATACATTCCAAAGCGTGTCGCATCGAAGTATTCTCTACGCCCATCATAATTGCCATATTTTCCTTCGAGCTTCTTTGTTCTAATTCCATATTGCTATTTATTTCTTTAGCTTTCCTAGATTTTCATATCTTCTATTCGCTTCTATCTTACAATGACAAATAAAGCTACGTTTATCTGGTCCTTTTGCAGCTCCAGCTCTGCCCAGAACGGCGAAGGCCTCAGCAGCATAGCTGGAGGTCATGGGGCGTCCTATCGACACCACTCAGGAAGTGCAAGCATGCGCAAAAAAGATTCTAGTGGATCGAGAGGACCATCGTCTCCTTCCTCAATCGCAGACGTGGGCAGGGATCTGGCTCAGGGCTTCTCGACTCCGCCCAACAACAACCAGCAGGTGACCCATTCTTGCCTAAAGTCCCGCACAGATCATAAACGACTGGAGGTGAAGATCGCCGAAAGCACACCTTCTGCTCCTACACCATCTTCAACAGCAGGATCTCTGACCAGCATGGTAGGATCTGGCAACCCAGACCACGGTCATTCAAGCTCTGGTCCACCAATGCCCCCGCCTGCTCATGGGCGGTACTATCCTTTCGACGATCCTCACCCACCTGACGCCTATGCCATCGCCAGATCAAGGCGCGGTAGGCGTGTCATACTGAATGTAGGCGGCGTGAAACATGAAGTATTATGGAGAACTTTAGAGAGGATGCCTCACACTCGCCTGGGCAAGCTCAGGGACTGCACATGTCACGAGTCGCTGATGGAACTCTGCGATGACTACAATATAGCAGAAAACGAATATTTCTTTGATAGGCATCCTAGATCTTTTTCTTCCATCATTAACTTCTATCGTACGGGGCGGCTTCACCTAGTGGAGGAGATGTGCGTGCTTTCCTTTTCCGAGGATTTAGAGTACTGGGGCGTGGATGAGTTGTACCTAGAATCCTGCTGCCAACACAGATACCATCAGAAGAAGGAACATGTCTATGAGGAAATCAGGAAAGAGGCAGAGTCCATTAGACAAAGAGATGAAGACGATTTTGGTACTGGAGTATGCTCCCATTGGCGACAGAAGGTCTGGGATTTGCTAGAGAAGCCAACGACATCTATGGCAGCCCGGGTGAGCAGCCTTTATACTATTTTCAATTTAATTCTGATTTAACTTTTTTTTCTACTACAGAGTATTTTTAAAAAAAACATTAACGTTTACTTGAATGAAAGTTTTAAAATTACTATTTTTTTTTACAAATTAAATCCTTGTAATGCTAGTTAGGCTTCACGGAGACTTTTATTATACATTGTTATAAATTGTAATAAATTTTATTACTATTTAGTAGCATTTCCCTCTTGGCATATTATTTAGAAACTAGCACCAATTATTAGTGTTGCAATGCATTTCTTTGGTTGTTAACATACTGATCCTTTTTCGTTGAACTCGCACGCAATTTTAGACATACTTCCCATTTCCCACCCGCACGACTGCATCTCTTTTTTCTATATTTTGTATGTTTACTTGAATGAGATTTGGAGGTCCCAGTTTGTGTTCTCTCTCTCTCCTCTCTCTCTCTCTCTCTCTCTTTGTTGCACGAGGTTTTTTTTTGTGAAAGAATTTCATTTTTAGTATTTTAAAAAAAGCATGCCCATTTTAGATGAAGATTAAGAGTTCAAGCTCTGGAGACTCGGATGCTGTTTCTATAACCTGATGTAGCTTTTCTCACATCATATTATTTGTACCAGTAACTTGGAGCGTGTTCTTTATATCCTTGTTTCTACGCATTACAAGTGCTTACTTAGTAAGCATTTTTATATAAAAGTAAGCATTTTTATATAAATAAGCTGAAAATCACACTATTACATTAGTAGTGATACAAACTTGAATACCAAACGCAGAAGAAACGTTAAAAGTAATTCAATTTGCCTATCACTTCTCAGCTGTTCTCGGCTCAGCCTAAGAGATCTTTGTTCAGCTTCGTTTTGTTTTATCACTGCATAGGTCTGCACAATCAGCATGTGTGCGTTTGTCTGTGTGTACTAATATACTCATTCGAACAGTCCTACAGGTGGAAGGCTGGGACCGACAGATAGTAAACCCAAGTCCGTTATTAGCGATACGAAACTAGTCCGTCTTTACAAACATGGGTGAACAAAATAAGAATAGTTTGTGAGTATAAGTATATATAAATACATACAAAACCACTACAGTAAAGCTGTGGTAACAACATGTTAGACTATTTAAAACAAAATGGAACAAATTTATTAACGAGAACACAGTTGTAAAGTTTCGCTGTACATATTAATCATACAAAAAACATAAGGGGAAGGGATTTAGCCCTTCTGTAAGATTTATATAACGAACAGCTGGGGAACACGGTACGTTGAGCTCATAATACAGTAAACAGTTTAATTCAAAATCTCAACAATCGCAAAGTACTCCAACAAAATGACCATCTTATATAAGCTCTTAAACATGAACATATTAACAATATAGTCCAAGCTTTCAAAATACCAGCGTAATTTTTCATGAGCCAAGTATTTCCATCAGTACATTAACTTGTGACAGGGACTCATGACTGAGAGATGGAGCCAGAGCACTAGGTCTTCCCTGTTTTATAGGATGGCCTTGAAGGTTTGGGGGGGGGGGGGTTTGAGGGGGGTGTAGTGGTTGTAAACGTATAAGCGGAGAGGGGGGAGGTAGGGTAGTTTTGCACTGGTTTATAAAGTTTCTCTCAGAGGCCCTGCTTGTGACAGTTTTCCTTAAATTCTTTGTTTTGTACAGTCCCGCTACAGAATATGAACTGGGTTCACTGACTAGTAAATCTATCCACGAAAATATTCCCTAGCTATGTTGAAATTATGTTATTATGTGACACCTGCTTCATATTTTCACTTCCTGACCTAACATTCATGACTTAAATGCTACAGAAGAGTTCTTCAAATATCATGGACACAAAAAAGAACAAATATATCCAAACTACAAGATCTTAATATTGAAGAAGCTTGGCTAGTAAATAAGATTAAACAGAGAAAACTTAAATATTTTGGACACATTAACGTCATGATAATCTAGAGAAAACCGTCTTGGAAGGGCACATAATGGGAAAAAGAAAGAGAAGAAGACCAAGGCGAAGATGGCTGCAAGACATCGTTGACGATCTGCGAATGGATGCATCAGCAACAGGGCATCTTGCTTACAACCGGGAGGCCTACAAGAGAGCTGTTAGGGAGGTAAAGTTCCGCAAGGCACATGCAAATGATTGATTCACCTAACATTCTCTGTTCAGATAAATTAATTCCGGTATAACTAACATAAGAATAAAATGTGACTGTTTTGCTTTACGCGTGGAAAGGGAAGATCACACGAGGTAGAGTCCACCTAGGACAGCTCCATGCTGCCAGTCTCGTGGACACAGGTATTTTAAAGTATTTCTTTTTTCATTCATGGAATTAATACAATAATACATTATTGCTTCTGCCTTTCTTAAGGCAAGCCACTAGTTTGGCAATACCTATTATTGTTATCAATGTGTCTTCTATTTATCTCGAATCTCATTTTGTCCATTCTGTCAACCTTGTCACGGTTTTCTTTAGAATTTATTGCTGCTCATTACATGATTGTATATATATATATATATATATATATATATATATATATATTATATATATATATATATATATATATATATATACAAAGCTTGGCTGATTTGAGAACAATTTTTGTTGTTCAGTCATTTATTTATAATTAATATTACTTTATTGTTCGTAATCTATTTTTAGGCAGAAATCATTTGTCGGCCTGGAATTTTCTAGAAACGTCCAGAAAAAAGATACATTTTCTGTGTATTAACTCAATCATAATGTAGAATTTACTATGTAAGTATAAGTCGTTACAGTAATACAGACATTTCGAGGCGTACTATGATATATATATATACATATATATATATACATATATATATACTGTATGTAGTGACGGTAGTACATAGATACCATAGCAGATAATATATTTTCAAAAAATGAATTTGAAGCTAAAATTATCGCAGGAGTCAAAAGCCCTAATGAGGTGACCATCCCAGATCAATCTCTTTGACCAGTTTTCGGTAGTATAGTCCTGAGATGGGCTCCACCATTTCGTCAGACATATGTAACCAACCCCCCCCCCCCCCCCCCCCCCCCGTTATATGACAAGCCGAGCTCATATTATTATTTAAGTCTAGGGTTAAGAAATAAAAACCCCCAAAACTCTCCAAGAGACTGCAGGACAATATCAATAGTGACACAAGCAACTGTAAGGCTCCTTTAGTAGACTTTATGGAATCAAGGGGCAAACACCAGACACGTGTAAAGTGGGAATGTTTAATTGAAAACAAAAACGTAAAGACAAATTTGGAGCGCCATGAGGAGAAAGAGGTTTTTTAAAATGAAAATTAATTAAAAACAAATTTTCAGTAAGGACCAAGATAGCCGAAACAATCTGGCGATATTTTCAGTTGGATGCGTAGTTGCAAAGAAGTAAATTTTTAATGTCTTTTATGGAAGTGTTCTGAAAGTAAATTCAGACAAATTAATCTTTAAAATATATTTTACGTTTGTTTCAAAATATATTCTCGATGATACTGTTGTTATTATTACAAAAAAAAATGTTGTAGGTCAAGGCCCAGTACTACTGCCTAGCTTTTACTTTCTCTGGCTCTGGAAAAGAAATTTATGGCTTTTTGTACAATAGCACGTTTCTTCTCAGAAGGTGATAATGAAGTAGTCGCTTGGCATCAGTTGTAGATTTTTTCTAGCGTCATTTTGCCCAGGAGTCTCTTTAATGGCGCATGCTAACAATGTTGAATTTTATACTCGGCCATGATAACAGCAAACAGAGTTTGTATTGTAAGGTTCAGTCTTTTTGTAACTTTTAAACTTAGTAATGGTCCTCTTTTCATTCTCAGGTAAAGCTAGGAAGCTGCTTGTAACTGTCTCTGTTCTCGTGTCTTTCTCAAATAAAGCTATGAAGCTGTGAATCAGTATTTCGTTCTCTTGAGCTATACAACACTGTTAAGCAGTTATTTCCTTAGCTGACATTATTAAGACTCAAAACCCCGTTACATAGATATACACAGTGTAACTGAAATAAGTACAGCACAACAACAACCCAGGAGAACAATAACAAGACCACTATGTTGTCGACCACACGAACATGGTCAGACTAACGTGAATAACAACTAAACCACGATGCATGACAAATGGCAGTTGACGTGGAGTCCACATATCACAGAAATCAGGATTTGCAAATACAGCAGCAAAACTTTAATGGAAACCCAACATGTGTGCATGATTGGTTACAAAAATGGAGATCTGGAATGTAACTGAAATGAAGGAATCAACACAAAGGTACACAAACAAATGAGGTAAGTTGCAATCGCCATAGGAATCTACCACACACATTCAAATTTGAAATTCCAACAGAAGCAATCCTAAAAAAAGGACAACTACGTTCCCAAAACACTGCATAATGATTTGCACAGCAATCTGCTCTAAACAAGACAACCAAACTTACAGAAAACCTATATAATGATTCAAACCAACACGAACCGACCGAAATCAAACTAACTAGACGTCCTCTCTCTCTCTCTCTTTCTCTCATACACACACACACGTCTCAAACAGGAGTCTCCGTGCCGTACAAAAGGAACCCCAGACCCCGTGACCAAGTGACCAATGGGAACACGGAGATAAAATTCGCTCCGTGCCTGCAAAATCATCTGAGCAGTGGTCAACAACTTTGACCACAATTTACTGAGTTATAACCCCTATTCTGTCACAGAATATATCCCTTATTCTGTTACAACTGCTTGTAACTGCTTCTATTCAGAATGTAGTCGGGGTCCTTCCAGCGCTGTGAAGAAGATATTTTTTATTTAAACCGGGACCCTCAGAAATTCAGCCCTGCCTCCTGTGTGAGATAAATAGAAACAACCAAACTTAAATGTAACAATCACGTGCAAATAACGTAAAGGTGGTACACAAGTAATGTAAAGAGAGCACAGAAATAATGTGAACATGTTACACATACGTGAAGACTGCATTCTAATAATGAATATTTAACTGCATGAAAAGAAAGACAAGATTATGGGAGCTGATACAGTTTATAAAAAAAGCTCTTCCATTTTAATTTCATCTTTTTACATTTCTTTTATTAATCACTATACTCGTCTACTTTTCTTCTTTAGAGAAATCTGGGAAGGTATATGCGGCCAGGCGTAATTCTGACCTCATCACACTTTCATGTGCCGAAATACGGGACTAACATCGTATCCTCAAAATGCCTTACTGGCATAGAAACGGGGATTTTACCTTACCTTTGCCTTTTCTTATTTGCTATGATCACAGGCTCTTCCCTCCTTTATCTGCCTTTGATAAATATTCCCCATGGCCAACTCCTGAAATAGTCAGGCTCCATGTTAACTGTTTTCTTTTTTATTCTATGTTCACAAGATTTCTGCATACAAACTGTCATCAAACTGCGATTAAAGTTTGCAAGATATTTCTCGCACTGGAACATACTGCAATCGCAGAAAGAATTTGACAGTTAAAACGCTGGAATCGATGCCCCTCTGTAGCAGAAGAAAACATGTTTGAACAAGACTGACTATTATCTTGTCAAATAATTTGTCTCTCTAGACATCCATATGTGCCACTGTTCACATGTGATATCTTGTCCTCATATATAGAAGTACTCTGTTTTTGGCAGTGATACAGCGGTATGACATCTCGTATTTTGCTGTCACGTGATAGAATGACAACTCTCATATTTCATAGTCACGAGGTAGGATGATAATTCTCCTCTGTTGCCTCGTAATGGAGCAGAAATCTCTACCATTTTTTAAGAACTATTACAGGATATAATTTTCGATTTAAAAAAAATCTGACTGGATCGATAAAACTCGCATTTTGAGCGGTATAACAGCTTGTATTTTTCAGTGATGTGACAGCATAATAAATGTCGCTTTGTGAGTAACGTAGCATGATGACGATGCAGATACGATACAGACTCTAGCCGTGAACAGAAACAGGAGAAATAAAATGGCACTGTGGCATAAAGCGACTCTGCAGTAATTCTTTAAAAATGAAAGGTGATGAAATGAAAGATAATTGTTCTTTTCATCTTCGACAGCTTGAAACTGGTGAAAATTTGATATAACTTGTCGAGCGATCATTTTACTCAGCAAATTATCTCATTACTCGTTCTATCTTTATTTGTTGGTACAAATAAACATCTATGGTAACAACAAACCATATTTTGATTGCAAGCTTTAGTTTATTTACGTTCGCCATTCCTGTCTTCACGTTGTTATTGTTATTCTGTCCTCCTAGAATTTGAAGAAGGATGTTCTTTGTAGCCCATGCGGCGAGGATGTTGTTGGCCTAATGGTAGCACCGACCCTTATTATATAATAAGTTGCTTAAGATTTGTTTATACAGGGTCCGGCATAAAGCATAGCTGGATTTTTAAAAAGGAAAATAAATAAGCGCTATAAATGTTTTTGGCAAAAAAACAAACAAACAAACAAACAAAACGGGAAATGAAACTCAGAAAAGTGGGTATTTTTATAATTACTGACAATCATATTTAGGTTTTGAAAATTACGCCGGTTAGATGACCGCCATTGCATTTGATACATTCAGCCAGGCGTCTGGAAAATTTATGTCTAACACCATTTAAACATGTTCAAAGGGATATTTTGAATGCAGTGTCGGATTCGATCTTTTAGGTCTGCAATTGACTGTGGTCGATTTGAGATACCCCCACAAAAAGAAGTCTGCGGCCGTTAAATCCAGTGACCTTGCCGGCCAATTAATATCCCCAAATCTGGGAATAAGACCATTGGGAAATGCTTATCGCAGCATGGCCATGGACTGAAGGGATGTGTGGGCAGTTGCTTCATCTTGTTGAAACCATATTAGTCTCTTATTTCTATTGGTCAAATTTGGAATGAAGTATTCAGTTAGCATCTGCACATAGATCACTATTAACAGTAAGAGATTGCCAGATGCCAAAGCGTTCCTAACAGCTAATCGCGGATGGCTACTCAGCAGTGCGTTGCAGACTTCTTGAATTCGTTCAGTTGTCTGTTTAGTTCTTGGACGACCAGTAGACTTGTTATTAAGGCAATTTCCTTAAATTTTTTGACCCAGCTCAAAATTGTTTTGTTCTCCGATCGGGAACATTATCACAGGGATGCACTTCAAAATGGCGACGAAACTTTCGTTGTACAGTAATAGACGATTCTCCACTTTTAAAATGTTTCAACGGTGAATGCGCGATGTTGTTTTTGCCAAGAATCCATTGTTAAAGATGACCGTTTGTCTGCTTCGTTTCTGACGTCATTTTTTTTTCACACGTATTCAGTTTCTGCGCACTGCGTCAGTTAAATCCAGCTATGCTTTATGCCGGACCTTGTATATATATATATATATATATATATATATATATATATATATATATATTTATCTGTCCTTCTCGGTTCTTTTCAATTAAATCTCACCTCAGGTAATGAATGCTTTTGAAACAGCAACTAACATTATGGTATAAAACAAGGGAAAATATGAAACACAGGAAAGAAAAAAAGAAAAACATGTTGGTGTCATGTCGAAAAAGCTTCACTTCTTTAAAGTCCTCAGATTCTTCAGCCATGTTTATCTATTGCCTGTCGCCTACTCAAATACTTCACAACATGTCTAGGCTGTGATGATTGTGTGAGAAACACGTCTTTTCCTACCTATTTGTCCTGGAAGATGTAAGACAAGAAGAATCTGACTGCAACTGCTTATGAGCACAGGCAAGGAAATTAACTCCTTTCCCTGCTGTGGCATTGGAAAAAAATATTACTGTACATAAAAAAATAATACCATTTATGTGGTTTTGTCTTGTGCAATAAATAAGTATGAGGCTATGTGTATTATGAATTATGTGTGGCCTCATGAATTTTGCTTTTGGTGACGTTGATAAAGAAGAGCTCCAAAATAACTCTTAACACGACTACCCTTTCAAGATCTTCAAGCCGTCTACCAAAAAGAATTCACATTCAAAATGACTAGTTTCATTAGTAAAGCACAACATGATGCTGTTTGTTTATCATCATCATCATCATCATCATCGCCTTTCACTCCCTTGAGAGCATAGTAAGATAACAAATATTGTAGGATTAAACCTCGAAAAAATCGTAGAAAAATTCGAGGTTTAATCCTACAATATTTGTTATCTTACTTTACCGTACCAAAACCTCGTAGTTTCCTATTTATAAAAAATTGTTCCTTGAGAGCATAGGCCACGGATAAAAGCTCTCCAGTCACCCTTGGTCTTGGAATTATTCTCTGCTTCCTTCCATGTGCATTACCTTGTCTCAGAGCACTGTCATAATTTCTTTTCTCCAAGTAAGTCTAGGTCTTCTTCTTATCTTTGTTTTTTGTCTGCTGATATATAGTCCCAGTTTGGCTGAATTCTTCCTTGAGATCTGAAATTTCTATTGCATTTGTGTGTGGTTGTGTGCCAGAAATGCCACATCATCTGCAAAGTCAAGATCTTCCAATAGGTTCCACAATGTCCATTGTATCCCATTTCTTTGTCTTTTATTTGTTTATGCAGCTTATTAATTCTAGATTTGCTTCAAATCATTTTAAAACCTTTCTTAAAGAGCGTCGCCGCAGAGCCTGTGAACTACTGTCTGGCGTTTATTGCTCCCTAGCTCACAACAACCGTTTTTTTTCCATGTTCCTGGTAACTATTAATGCGTTCTGCCTGATGTATCTTTCCATACCCGCGAATTACTATTATTATTTTTAAAAACTTACATTTTCTGCTGTTGATAATGTTAAAAAAATTTACTTTCCATATTGTTATCTTAAACAGCTTCTGGGGAAGACACATGATAATGACGACGCTGATGATTGATTGATTGATGATGATGATGATAAAAGCTTCAACTTTTATTTACTGTTGTAGGATGCTGCTGCAGCTGCTGACTTTAGTTCATTGTAGCCGACGCTGTAATAACAGTCGTGCAGACATTGTTTCCGACGTGGAAAAATGGCTTTTTGTTAATTTCTTGAGTACATAAGAAGCTTTCTTCTTTTGCAGATCCCACTCTCTCTCATAAAGACCACGTTTGACAGAGCGCATAAACCTGTGCCGTTAAGAACCATGAAGCTATGCGGCCGGTTCTAATTCATTCTCTTTAAGACATTCTCGTTGAGTTTTCCTGCTCCGACTGGTCTTGAGCAGTGATATTTATGTTTTTATTATCCATACTATAGTAGAGTCAACACACAACATCTAGATGTAATACTTTTTAGCAACAATTTTCTTTATACTTTACCAACACTTTCCTTGTTACTTTTCACGCATGAAGGACGACAGTTAGAGAGATGTCTGTTCTCGTGTAGGGAGTGAATCCTAGACTTTCCTCAAGCGCTGAGCAACAAGCTGAAAATGAGCACTTGAGAACTCTTTTCAAGACATTCTACACGAAATACAATGATTGTATTATTCAGAATGTTTGATTTTTATTTAAAGTTTATGAAATAATCGCGAAAATGTTAATCACAATGTAAATATAAACAGTTCTTTTATATATTTTTTTTCACTTAAGAAGTTAATAACTTTTGTGGAAACTGATCACTGCAGAAGAAGAGGAAGTAGAAGACTTTTATAACACACTGCAAACGACGATAGACCAGGTAAGGAAGAATGATATTGTATTAATAATGGGGATTTTAATGCAAAGATTGGTACAGAAAGAACAGAAGATGAAGGGCATGTTGTAGTTAAATTTTGCATAGGAAAAAGAAACGAGGCAGGTAGCAATCTAAAGGCTTTTTGCATGGAAAATGAGCTAATGATTGCTAACACACTTTTTAAACAACATCCAAGAAGACTTTACACATGGACTTCACCTGATGGGAAAACCAAGAATCAAATAGATTACATGTTAGTGCAAGGAGGGTGGAGATCAAGTATAACATCAGCAAAAACTTTATCAGGTGCTGATTGTGACATGGACCATGAGTTATTAATAGCAGACATGAAGATAACATTAAAAAAGACAGTTACGGGATCAAGACAATTCCGTTTTGATCTTACAAAAACACTAAAACAATATGATATAGAAGTGAAGAACCGTTTCGAAATCCTGATGGCTGTACAGGAGGAGATGACACCAGATGAATTGGCTACGCAGGCCAGAGATATCTTAATAACAACAGCTAAAGACATGGTTCCAGTAAAGAAAACACAAAAGAATGGATGGATCACAGCAGGCACACTAGAACTGAAAAAAGTAGAAAAATGAAGACGCAATGGAAAGTGACAAACAGCAACAAAGAGGAATATAAATATTTAACAAAAGAAGTACGAAGAAACATAAGAAAAGACAAAAAACAATACATACAAGATCGTTGTGAAAGAATAGAAGGACATTAGAAGTGTGGAAGAGATAGTGAAATGTTTAAAGAAATGAAGACATTGACGAGAAATGTCACACTTAAGCTAAATGTAATTTGTGACGAGATGGGGAATACCTTGACAAAGACAGAGGAAATTCTAGAAAGATGGAAGGAATATTGCAGAGAAATACATGAAACAACCAACTGTGAAAGCAGAAATCAACAGTGTTAATTATTATTGGAGGACAAAGAACCCCATCCGACAATAGAAGAAGTTTTATGGGCAATAAAGAATCTGAAAAATTGTAAATCACCAGAATATGATGAGATAACAGCTGAACTTATTAAAGCAGGGTGAAAGGAATGTGCAACAATCTGTTATGCACTATATAAAAAATTATGGCATTCGGGTATTTGGCCAAAAGAATGGAAAAGAACTGCCACAAAAGGGTAACCTGAAATTATGCACAAACTACAGAACTGTTGACCTGATTAGTCATGCCAGTAAAATTCTCCTAAAATCATAATAGGCAGACTTCGTAAGAAAATATAAGAAGTCAGTTTTGTCCAATCTGGTTTCAGGCAAGGAAGAGGATCAAGAGATCATATATTCAATATAAGATTAATAATAGAAATGCATAGAGTTTAATGTGAATTTATGTTTATCCTTTATAGACTACTCAAAGGCATTTGACTGTGTACAACACCATAAACTTTGGGAAATAATGGAAAAAAATCTGATTTGCAACACATTTGATACAATTATCATCACTGCTGTATCTAGACCAACAAGCAGCAGTAAGAATAACTAGTGAAACAACAACTTGGTTTGACATAAAACAAGTGATCCGTCAGGGGTACATATTGTCGCCTTACTAATTTAACTTGTATACTGAAAATATAATGAGGAGTGTTAGAGAAGATGTAGACACAGAATATTACGATGCCATAACATATGGTGGTTATGAAATACCAGAGATTAGATATGCTGATGACACAGTATTAATGTCCACAACACAAAGAGGAATGGAACAACTAATTATGTCAGTCCGTAAGAACAGCGATGATATTAATGCGGAGAAAACTAAATTGATGGCAACTAACAAAACAAACAAGGAAGCTGAAATATGTATCAATGAGGAAAAATTGGAAGAAGTGGAGAGTTTTGATTATCTTGGATCACTACTAACTAATAATGGAGATACAATGAGGAAAATTAAAAGGAGGGCATCTATTGCTCATCATAAAGTAAAACAACTAAAGAATCTGTGGGGAGGAACAGACAGAACTACAAAAATAAGATTTTTAAAGGCATGCATCTTCCCCATCGCAACATATGCCTGTGAGACCTGGACAGTTAACAAAACAGCTAAGAAACGCATAAATGCCTTTGAATGTAAAGTCCTTTGAATGAGTGCTTCAGATATCATAGACACAAACAAACAAAAAAATATATCCATACCACTATTATTGAAGAAGGCTGGCTAGTAAAGAGGATTAAACAGAAAAAAAACTTAAATATTTTGGACACATTTAAACGTCATGATAATCTAGAGAAGACCGTCTTGGAATGGTACATAATGGGAAAAAGAAAAAGAGGAAGATCAAGGCGAAGATGGGTGCAAGTCATCGTTGATGATCTGCAAATAGATGAATCAGTAGTAGGCCATCTTGCTTACAACCGATAGGCCTACAGGAGTGCTGTTAAGGAGGCAAAGTTCCGCAATGGACATGCAAATGAATGAATGAATGATCATTGCGAGGTTCAGGACATGACCTTTCTTTATAATAACAAGTAGACTGAAAACTCTCGACTGCCATATGACAGTAATGTACTAGCAGACTGACAGACTGATTTTGATGCCATCACATAGTCAAGGTAGTCTTGCGCATATTACAATGTTCCAAGCTTGCCAGACTGTAGACTCTTCTACTGCGTCACAATAAGGATCTCTTCTTCTTCGTTCGCTTCTACCACAAAGACCACTCCTGTGGTCCTTGATGCGCGTCTCTCCCCGAGAGGACCACAAGAGATCCCCGAGAGGACCACAAGAGGTTCAGAGTATCGCAGGGCTTGGACCTGTATTCTTTGTGGGTCACAGAAGCGGGATTGCGTGACACTGTGGTTTTCGTTGCACCAGTTTCATTTAGAGTTGGACTTTCTTACCGGAAAACCTCGACGTGGTTTGGATATCAGTGTATCCTCGCAGTGTGAGAGATGGCTGCCCATCCGGCCTAGAGTTGGACTTTCTCACCGGAACACCTCAGCGTGATTAGGATACGCATACATCCCCGTCGAGTGAGAGGTGGTTGCCTATCTAAACTGCACTGGTCCAGTGTCTCCGACTTCAGCATTTTGTGTTCGTGGCCGCTACCCTTCCCAGTTGTGCCCAGGACGGAGCTTTTGTCCAGGAGGACGAATCCTCGCCACTAGGAAGTTTCACCCTTGGGTTAAGCCGATTTAGGCGTATTATTCCAGTATGGGCGTGTTTAGGACGTGACTAACCTCTAGAACGGAGGTACCTTGACAGGAGTAGTCATCAAGTTTTACCCCTGGGTTAAGCCGGTTTAGGCATATTTCACTAGTATGCATGTATATAGGACGTAGCCGGCCTCTAGACCACAGATGCCGTGGTATGGGTAGCTCTCGCCGCGAGACTACTGGACATACCGATTAAACTTCACTTTATCTTTTCCATCACCTTTTCCACAGCGGCGCCACCCTAATTGCATTTTCGGATTTTTATTCATTAGCCGGGAGGAGTTTCACTCCACGCGCAGCATCCGAAGAATCTTGCCAGCAGTGTCTTAGTTTAACCCCTGGGTTAAACCGGTTTTGGCAATCTGCCCCAGTATGGGTGTATATAGGACGTGGCCGGCCTCTAGAGCATAGGTGCCTTGATTTGAGTAGCCCTGACCTCGAGACCACTGGTTACTTCACATAATCCTTTCCTTCACCTTTACCACGGCGGCCTCACGCGATAACCCTAATCACATTTTTCTTCATTGTCCGGGAGGAGTTTCACCCCACGCACGGCAGCTGAAGAATCTCGCCAGCAGCGAACAGTAGGGATGAATTTGTATGTATGTGTGTATGTGTCAGTGTTTTGTAGATTATTTTCCTACATTGCCCAGGCTTAAGCTTGTAAAGTATTGGCTGTAGTGAGAAGAGGTCATAAACATGCCACTGAATTTAATTAATAGTTATTCAGATTGGGCTATTTATTTTTTAAGAAACGTCACATAGGGCTCTCATGGTAGTTGGCCAAGGTTTCCTGTTTTCGGCGAGCTTTTCAACCTCATCAAGAGATTTTAAGCATACTAATTTGGCCTCTCTTAACAATGTCCTCTCTAGAGTTCCACGTGGTCGATCTCTTTTTCTTTTGCCTGTTGTGTTCTTCTTGATAGCTTGTTTTGATATTCTCTGGCTGTTTCTTCTCATCACGTGTCTGTTCATATGTCCATCTCCTTTTTCTGATCATCTATGAGTTCGCTCATCTGCCTTATCTCTGCATTGTTCTTGAGTTCGTTCCTCTTTATACCGAGTATTTTCCTGAGGCATTTGTTGTCATAAGAAACTAATTTGTTGTTTGTTTCTTTAGTAGTTTATATGGGATGGTAAAATGTTATTGAGAAGTGTAACTAGTCTGATTAAAAATCTTATTTCTCATTTCTTCATGTATTAACTGGTAAAATGTTACAAGATAACATTCTCAAAACAGGTGTTATTTTTACTAATGAGCACGAGACTTGTAATTGACTTCTATGTTTCCTTGAAACTGAATTGATTTTATATCTTATTAAAACATATTACACGATAACAACTGTTTGAGATTGCAGTATTTCCCGCTGAGTAGCCTCAACGAGTATTAGGCTTCAGTGATTCTGCATCAGCGGAGCTTTGGCTTCTCTCACACTTGATCCATGTAAGCAGCCACTTAAGTAAAATGCTCAAGCGTGCGCCTTTCTGTCATGGCCTTATTTACGGTATCGACTACCGTTTTTTTTTTTTTCGCTGCTGTAAACGATTCAAATTCCCACTGGATATAGCCGGAGAGCAGGACAGAAGAAATCGATAATATGCAGTCGATTATATACACATAGCCAGTTGTTAACATTCCACAAACACTCATACGATTCTGTTAACTGACACACGGTATCGATCCTTGGCACACCAAAGAGACGTAACAATGATTTTTTCCCGTGACGTAATTTGACAGGAAATAACCTTGCAGAAACAAGGAAAAAAAATTTATTTGCAAATGTATTTCTCTTTCAAAGCCGGCAAACTCCGGTTTAGCTGCCAACATTATCCGATCGACTTGCCCTGGAACAGAGACAGTTATTTTACGACTTGAAATAGGTCAATCAAATTTCATAACTTTTTTTTTCCCACTTGCAAGATAAGAAAGGGATTTGATTTTTGCAAACATTTTGAGGCTAATAATTTACAGCAGATCTAGAACAAATGCAGGCGCAATAATTTTTTTAAAATCCCCTGAGGTTATCTTGATGTTCTTATTAGAAAAGTACATTATTTGCAAATAATGTAGCTACAAATTTGTAGTAAACAGACACTGAGATAAGATTATTTTGAAAACATAAAACTGAAAACAGTTGATGAGGGATGTTAAAAAAAAATACTTTACTTGAGGAAACTCAAGTCAATAATATTACATATTGATATGTTTGATGAGGACGATAACGATGACGACGACGATGACCATGATGATGATGATGATGATGAAGCCTCACAACCGAAAAAAGCGAAAGAGATTAGTGCAAACAATTTGTGAGAGAACATAATACATTTGTAAGAGAACATAAATATTTTTATCTTCATGCTGCATACATTCAAAATGGCTTCCAAACAAATCTGAAATAGCTCTATGACTATTTCTCTGCGAGAAACAAGCTTATAAGTGGAACACAACAGGCCGAAGAAAAAGAGGCAGACCGCGTGAAACTCTGAAGAGGACATTATTAAGAGAGGCCAAATTAACAATCTTTGATGAGGTTGAAAGACTCGCCGAAGACAGGAAAAATTGGCGAACTACTTTGCGAGCCCTATGTGACGTTTAACGGCACGGGAAGGATATAAGATATAAGAAGATGACTATTTCACTGAATTTTTTTTCATAGAATTGGTATGAATTTTTTTCGGTTAGATACCAAAGGTATCGCTCGGCCGTACTATTATTATGCTCCATTGCACACTCATTTACTATGAAATTGAATGCAGGTTATAGAATGTTCACATGGATTCTAAATAGTAACAAAAATCATGTAAAATACTAGAATATCAGTAAATATACTGTACATTGATAATACAGTTTTCGTAACACTGCTGCCCATCTGAAATATAGGTAATTACAGTAATCTCTGCTTTCATGTAGTCAAAATAGATGTCTTGCACTGATCACTATTTAACTGAAATGCTGTCTCATGTTCACCAATAAAAACTATTCTAATCAAATTATGCTTGAAAGCTGAGTTAGTTTCAGCTCTGTCTAAATATGCTACAGTACACTTGTAGTCGGGGTGGTTATCTGTTGTTATATACAATTTGAAAAAAAAGAGCAGCAATAATTTGCCAAAAAATGAGCATCAGATTGGATATTCTACATGTAATCTGACAAACTAAAAAATTTCGCCCTTCCATAATGAGACAGCATGGCCACATAATATTTATTTTATGAGATCTCACCTTTAAATTCATAATATTTATACCACTCTTTCATACTATTCTCAAGCGTAGATTATGAGACTGCATCAATTTTTTTCACATTCAGCACTGTGCAAGATATGCAAACTATCATGAACTTCTCATGAGGTTCACCAACTTATCAGAATGTTTTTTACACTTCCCTCATACGCGCAAATCTACTTTATCAGTCAGTCGGTCATTTGCATGTCCCTTGCGGAACTTTGCCTCCCTAACATCTCTCCTGTAGGCCTCTCGGTTGTAAGCAAGATGCCCTGCTGCTGATGCATCCTTCTGCAGATTATCAACGATGTCTTGCAGCCATCTTCGCCTTGATCTTCCTTTCTTTCTTTTTCTCTCTCAAATTATCATGACGTTTAATGTGTCCAAAATGTTTAAGTTTTCTCTCTTTAATCCTCTTTACTTAGCAGCCTTCTTCAATATTAAGCTCTTGTAGTATGGATATATTTGTTCTTTTTTGTGTCCCTGATATTTGAAGAACTCTTCTGTAGCATTTACATCAAAGGGATATATGTATTTCTCAGCTGTTTTGTTGTGTCCAGGTCTCACGGGCATATTTTGCGATGGAAAAGATGCATGCCCTTACAAATCTTATATTATATATAAGTACTATTTAGAAATTTTCCACGTGCCTGAACAGAGGTTTACTGGGGCGTCAAGTTGTATGGACGATCACAGCAATATCTTTATAAATGTTTCAGGACTGAGATGTCACAGCCTAAGATATGACAGTGTCATAGTCTCAGAGACTAGTACCAGCCTACGTTGTGACAGTGTCATAGTCTCATAGACTAGTACCAGCCTAAGTTGTGACAGTGTCATAGTCTCATAGACTAGTACCAGCCTAAGATGTGACAGTCTCATAGTCTCATAGACTAGTACCAGCCTAAGATGTGACAGTGTCATAGTCTTAGAGACTAGTACCAGCCTAAGATGTGACAGTGTCATAGTCTCATAGACTAGTACCAGCCTAAGATGTGACAGTGTCATAGTCTCAGAGACTAGTACCAGCCTAAGTTGTGACATCGTTGTAGTCTCAGAGACTAGTACCAGCCTAAGTTGTGACATCGTTGTAGTCTCAGAGACTAGTACCAGCCTAAGTTGTGACGTCGTTGTAGTCTCATAGACTAGTACCAGCCTAAGTTGTGACAGGGCCGTAGTCTCATGGACGAATACCAGTCTACTACTAGTACAAGTTGTGACAGTATCATAGTCGTCCAGACTTCCTGATTATCTCAACCCCCAAACTTCAAGATTTCTTTTGTGTGACAAATTAGTTTACATTTAAATATGTATTTTCAAAATTTTCCTTATGATTGTTTGATCCGGACATGTGCATAACGTTTTGTTCTGTGAGTCAAAAACTTGTGCTTTCACCTTCTACCACAAGAGAACCTGGCCAACAACTGCTAGGTTGGAAAAAAAAAAACGGGGAACAGAACATTCCCCTACCCCCAAATCCCCCACCCACCCACATCTTAGGCTAGCACTCTAGGCTTAACTCCAGCTGAACTCCCAAGTAAACACTCCAGAAAAACAAGCAAGGCAAGGTTCTTCTGTCGTCACAAGTGACGTAATACGCGGAAAAATTCAATATTTTAACCACTTTTTCCCCCCATCATATGATACACCAATACTCCATCTCTTGCAAGATGTCAAGTTCGCTGTAAACACTTCTGTTCATTTTCGCTTTCTTTCACCTTTTATTTTGTTTCTATGTCTTGCACAGACTTTGACCCATTTAAAAAAATACCCCGCCAACCCATCACACACCACCTCCCCCCATTTTCCCACGTATTTTAGATGTTCGCCTTTTCCTTTCTTGCAGGAATTAGCACACGAAACACTCTTCCTTCACCATCTAAACTTTCTTGTTTCTCTCGCATTGCTCCTTTCCATCGCCTACATTAACCTAAATATTTTCACAGACGTTGGAAGTTTCAAGAAGAACTGCTTTACTTCATTTATTGTCTTGTAACTAATGGTATTTGACGTTGGGTCACTTCGTTTAAAATCTTGGTGAAAAGTTCTCTAACTAATGATATTTGGCACTGGGTGACTTGATGAAAAGTACTCTAACTAATGGTATTTGGCACTTGGTGACTTGATGAAAAGTACTCTAACTAATGGTATTTGACACTTGGTGACTTGGTGAAAAGTTCTCTAAATAATGGTATTTGGCACTGGATGACTTGATGAAAAGTTCTCTAGTTAAAGGTATTTGGCACTGGATGACTTGGTGAAAAGTGGTCGTGAAATAAATTGGAGTCTGAATGGCGAAAAAATGACAAAATTTTCAAAGTTTCAAACATTCTAATATCTGCAAATTGCTTGACCTACCGGTATGGAAATTAATTTTAGTGAACATTTACACAGCATCTGATTCAACAAATCTCGCATCTGACCAGCATCTGATTGATAAAATCTTACATCTGACCAGCATCTGACTCAACAAATCTCGCATCTGACCAGCATCAGATTGATCAAATCTTACATCTGACCAGCATCAGATTGATAAAATCTTACATCTGACCAGCATCTGACTCAACAAATCTCGCATCTGACCAGCATCTGACTCAACAAATCTCGCATCTGACTAGCATCTGACTCAACATCTGACTCAACAAATCTGACTACAATTTTGACTATTGGAATACTTAAAAAGGCATAATTGTAACTGATTTTTTTAAAAATTCCAATGGGCATATTTATAACTGATCATGTCTATTTAAAGGCATAATTGTGACAGATTCGGGCGTTGATTGTTGTGAATGGTAAATCACTCACATACACGGGATGCCTGATCAGTGTCAGCTGGGACATAAATTTGATTAACCTCAACAATGCTGGACGTTATGACTGGCCAAAACTCAAGTAAGCATACTTATGACTGATCAACACTAAATAGTCAAATTCAGTTTTCTGTCATGATCCCAAATTAATGCAGACAGTATTAGGCATATTCCCTTTGTACGTCTCCCAAACCTTCTCTAGCCCACACTGTAGAACCCAGGCGTCTCGTTTGTTTGCTGGCGCGACAGATCTGCCAGTTCTGCAGTGGAATCCATTTTTAACTTGCTAGACGCTGTTTTCTACTTTTTTTCTGCATTTATTATTTTCTCTGTTTTCGTTCACAGAGGAAAAAAAACATTACTTTAGAAAGAACATGCAAATCGCACAAAAAATTAAAACAAACATGAACTAGTTTTAGGGGCACTTGTCGCAAATATGGCGTAGTTTTTTTTTTTTAGCAGTTTTTGTTATCTGCTTTCTGTGGAAAGCTCATCAAACTGCTTATCGATTTATTTGCTATAGATGCAGTACACGGTGATTCTCACTTTGTGAGATTTAACACCATTTTCATTAATGATTTAAAACGAAAGAACTGTTGCAACAGTTTGTGACTCCTGACCTAGAAAAGAATAGTGTTAGATCTAACACACTTGTGTCAGATACGTTTTGGCAAATGTTCAGAACCAAACTACGGAAACACTGAAGACGTTCTTTCGTGTAATGTAAATAAATGTACATATTCGTTCTAGATAATATGTGAAATATTAGAGTCTGTAATGTGTGTGGTGTACTTTGGATCACCTCTTTTCCCAGAGACCATTTACAAAAGCACTTTCCATTACACAAGAGTATCAAGTGCCTGCTTTTGTCAAAGATGTTGATCAATTCGATACAAACTGTAGTATAACCCAGTTGTAGTGTAACCCAATTGTAGTGTAACCAGGTTGTTGGTTCTGTCTCAATGAACTCCTGATGATCGATAGTGCTCAAATATCTGCAGATTTGTTTTGTTGTTTTTGTTCCGCTGCCGTCTTGTTTTGTCGTGTAGAAAAATGATGAGAAGAACAAGCAGAATTTCGAAAAGGGAGAAGCTGTCTCGACTAGATCTTTACTCTACTTGAAGAACATATTGAAAAGCAGAAACCATTAATACTGAACTTCATAGACTTTAAAAAGATAGCATACAGAGAGATTCATTATGAAGAATTTTAATTCTATATGGAATACCATCTAAAATTGTCAACATCATTAAGGACTTATACAGTGGATATGTTTGTGCAGTCAAGACAGAAGAAGAGATGAGTGAATGGTTCCAGATTGAAACAGGTGTGAAACAAGGATGTATACTGTCTCCTTTACTTTTTGGGATTACAATAGACTTCATAATGAAAAAATGCTGCACAGGTAACACAGGTATTGACTTTGTACATGGGACCCAACTATAAGATCTTGATTTTCCTGATGACATAACTCTTATCAGTAGCAATGTGAATTCCATGCAAGAAAAAAAAGATAGCCTGTATTCAATGGATAGCAAAATAGGACTTGAAGTTAACAAGGACAAAACAAAAATAATGAAAATTCCTATTAATCAAAATGGAAAAATACACATAGAAGGGACAGATATTGAAGAAGTCAATCAGTTTGCATACCTTGGCAGCTACATAGACCAGGATGGTGACACCAGAAAGGAAGTTAGAATCAGAATTGCAAAAGCAGCATCGATCTTCAAGAATCTTGAGAACATATGGAATTCAAAAGTTATAAGCACAAAAACCAAGTTACGACTATTCAATTCACATGTAATATCCACTCTCATTTATGCATGTGAAAGCTGGAAAACAACTAAAGAAATAGACACGAAATTAGACTTTTTTGAAAACAAATGCCTAAGGAAAATACTTGGCATCAAGTGGAACGAATTCAAGAACAATGCAGAGATGAGACAGATGACTGAACAACAACCAGTCTCATGGGTGATCAAAAAAAGGAGATGGACATATGTTGGTCACTTGATGAGAAGAAATGATCAGAGAATCCCAAAACATGCTATCAAGTGGAACACAACAGGCCAAAGAAAAAGAGGCAGACCGCGTGAAACTCTGAAGAGGACATTGTTAAGAGAGGCCAAATTAACAGGCATAAAATCCCCTTGATGAGGTTGAAAGACTCGTCTAAGACAGGAAAAATTGGTGAACTACTTTGCGAGCCCTATGTGAAGTTTAACGGCAAGGGAAGGATATAAGATATAAGATAAGATTTAAAAAATGAATTGTGTCTCTTCCTGAACTTCTCTGCTAAAATTGTGTGTGAATGAATGAAGTGTGTGGGCGGATGGTTTTATCTTAGATGGATTTTAGATGACTGAATAGATGAATTTATGGATGACTCGATGGACAGAAGGATACCATGAAGAAAATGAATGAAGAGAATCTTATGTGTAGGGAACAATGTAACCATCTTGTGGTAGACTAAGGCAGGACTTCTGGCAGACATCACTTTACATACAGTTCGTGAAATGATACATATCAGTTTCAAGTTTACTGTTTACTGAACTCGTAAAAATAACTCACATTTGGTAACATCCACATAGATATATGGCGAGGCCCAAAAATCATAACTTAAAATATTTAAATGTTTGGTGAACTTGTCTGACGTAGACTCTCGTATATGTTTACTGACTGTATGGTCGGACAAATGTGAGCATTGTGTCATCTTATTACAACCCTAGGTTCTAATCAGTCTCATGGTTGACACAAGATCTTATGCAGATCTGTCTCGTATGACTGAAGTTTTGATAGAATATGCAATCCTCTGTTGTTGTGATGCAGATGTTGCGGAATGCTACGTTTTGGTCTAAAAACGTAGACCCTGACTAGAACGTAGCCCTCCACTGGTTTGAAGTGTGTTTGTCAGGTTTAGTGGCGTGTGGTTGTCTACGTGATTGTTCTTACTCGTGTATATATGGACTGTAAAACTGTGAAGTTTCTTGATAATTCTTTTGTGGTACAATTGATTGTTCGAGGTACGATCTGCACCCGTGTCTCCTCATGTGTTGTAGTCAAGATTTTAGATGGTGTACCTGTATAGTCAAGATTTTAGATTGTTTATGCTACAGTCAAGACTTTTTATTCTTAAATGTATACTACATTCAAGATTTTAGATTCTGTAAATGTGTACTACGGTCGTTTAGATGTTGTTATTGTATACTCTCTCTCTCTCTGAACCTTAAGTGCCCAGGGCACATGGGGCTTCCACAAGGGTTTTCCACAAATGCCTGTCCTTCGCCTTTTTTTCTGCTCTTGCCCAGGTGAGCCCTCTGTTGCTCAACATCCTTTCTGCTGTTCTTCTCCATGTCTCTTTTGGTCTACCCTTATTTATGCTCCCCTGTGGTGTCCATCTTAGTGCTATTTTTGGTAGTGAGTTGTCAGTCATTCGGAGCACATGTCCCAACCATCGCCATCGTCTTTCCTCAATAATTGTTGTCAGTGGTTTCATCTGCATTTCTGCTAATAAGATGTTATTTCTTATGGTGTTTGGCCAAAATATTTTTCTAATTCTTCGTAAACATTTAGTCTGGAAAGAATTCAACTTGTTTTCTATGGTTTTGGTTATTTTCCAGCATTCACTTCCATAGAGTAGTACACTTAGAACATTATTCTTAAATATCCTGATTTTTATATTTATGCTTAGTTGATTTGATTTTGCAATGCTGCAGAATATATGGAAATCAAATAAACTATTGTATACTACAATCAAGAATCTCTATGCTATTACTGTATACTACAGTCAAGATTTTAGATGTCGTAATTGTTTACTAAAGTCGATATTCCAGATGCTGTAATTGTTTACTACAGTCGAGAGTCTAGATGTTTTAACTATAAACAATATAATATAATATTGTAATATTATGATAGTTAGGAGCTAAGTTTCTCTTTACATAACCAAACATGAATAACTAATAAAATAGCCATAACAACAATCTAAGGCATATCTCATATCTTGATGTAAATCCCTGAGTATTTGTGCTTGATTACATGAATTCTGCCACATCACTGAAGATCAATAAGAGATCGGTGGTCAGTTCTCAGATTACAAATGTAAATGTGTGGTATTTATTTACAGTTTAAACTCTTTTATGAAACTCTTGTTAGCTTCACTTGCAGTTTATGTTAGCAGATATTACTATAGATTGCAGTTTGCTGTAAAAGCTGAAAATAAGTGTTTCACTACACTAAGTCACCTACACGACTTTGTAAAAATAAATAAATAAATAATGAAATTACAAATAAAATAAATGAGTACGTATGACTTTGTTCGGAATTTTAAAATGCTATGAAATGTAATAACAAGCGATATGGCCTTGTCCGGTACAAAGTAATCACTTTTGTTCAAATGCGGTACTTGTAGTTGGAAACAGGGGCAGCAATTATTCTAACATTTTTGTGCATTAGTTTCTACATTTTTACTGAAACTTTAATATATGCGAGGCCGATACTCTCAATCCTCTATGTTATTATCTCCCTGTTCTGGAGTAGTGTGTGCTTCAACAGCACGTCACATGATGAAAGTTCCTTCAAAAGAGGTAGCTTGCAGAAGAGCTTCATTGTCAGGTCCGATCTGGATACAGTAGCCAACCCACTACCCATCCAATATGATACCTGTGTTATAATAACCTCAGCACATCTTCAGCTGCCAACGGTTTCACCTTGACGGTTAAAATGTTTCTAAACAATGGCAATAACAACTAAAATTGTTACCATCATCTGCTCATAAACAAAACTCTGCGTTCCAACATCTCTCTATATCTCGTCTCTATGTGACGATGGTTCTCAGCTCTGTGTTTGCGGGACCTATCTGAGCCTTTACAGCAATTCTCTGTTTCACAGAAACATTTCTTATTTTCCTACGGGTGTGGATGCATAACTCTCAGAAACACTATATTTCGTGTATGACTTTTTTGCTTTCCCTGGTGGCCATCGAAGGATTTCGCCAGATTTATCTTCACCTAGTTATATTATTCTTTATTTGAACTTTAATTCTGTCCATTGCGCTTCGATTAAAAAATATATATTAACAGAACCTACCAGGCAGTCTTGGGTATTTCAGAGAAGTCCTTCCCAACCTGTGGTCCGCGACGCAGTATCGGCAGGTCGACTGCATTATCGATTTGGTGTTTTAAGTTCTCTGATTTTGCTCTATCTACGGTTGACTTGTGTTCTGCAACGTACATGTAGTTGGAAAAGTGGTCATTCGATGTACAGAGGTTGGGAACCACTGTTCTGGAGTAAAAGATCGATTTAAATATTTACTTGCCTGTTTGCATATTGGTTTGTCTATTTACAAAACAACTTACTAATAAGGCAACAAAATAAAACTTCGCCATTTAACCACATTCTATTTGACTATTTGCATTGCATGTCTTTTTTCACAAAAACGAGTTTTCTAATTTGAAAAACAAATGCATGAACAAGATTGCTTTTCCACACTCCTGTTAGAATTTATTTTGAATATGTATTTAATGCTTGTTTAACTTACGCAAAATACAAATGTATTATTCTAGGTTTATTTATTAAAACAATATTCTGTTCACCTGGTTTTAAAAATTTGCCACAGTAACAAATTAAACATTTGCTAGAATTATCACCACTCTCTAAACTAATATAAATCGTGGTATATTCTACCCTCATAAATGTGTCTAGGTCATTGGTGATGTTTTGTTATGTCTAAAACATGACCTCGTCTCTAAGATTTGTCTGTGTCTTCCTACTGTATGTTTGTTTTATGTTCCTTACTGGGATCAGTAATGATTCTTTCCATTCACTAGGGAGTTTTCTTCTCTCCATATTTTTTCCCATCGCAACATATGCCTGTGAGACCTGAACACTTAACAAAACAACTGAGAAACACATAAATGCCTTTGAATGTAAATGCTACAGAAGAGTTCTTCAAATATAATGGACACAAAAAAGGAACAAATATATCCATACTACAAGAACTTAATATTGAAGAAACTGGCTCTTTAGAGTATTAAACAGAGAAAACTTAAATATTTTGGACACATTAAACGTCATGATAATCTAGACAAAACCGTCTTGGAAGGGTACATAATGGGAAAAAGAAAGAGAGGAAGACCAAGGCGAAGAATGGCTGCAAGACATCGTTGATGATTGCAAATGGATGCATCAGCAGCAGGCCATCTTGCTTACAACCGAGAGGCCTACAGGAGTGCTGTTAGGGAGGCAAAATTCCGCAAATGACATGCAAATGAATGAATGAATGATATTTGTTGTATTAGTGCACATATCTGTTCATATAGATTTAGACGTCCTTCCTTAGTCAATTCTGCAGCAATTCCGTCGGAACCCGTTGACTTGTTGTTTCGTAGAAGCATAATACTGTAGACGACTTCTTCTAAGTCTGGTTCCTTTATTCCAGGTTCAAAAGTCTGTATTTCTTCGCATGGTAATATCTTTATAGTCTTTTAACAGTTTAGTAGTTTTTCAAAATATTCTTTCCATCTGATACAGATTTTCTCTTCATTATTTGTCATGTTTCCAATACTATCCTTCAGGCTCTGCAGAGGTTGTTTATACCTTTGCTTTATTGTTCACAGTAATATATTCCCTATTTTTCTTATTTTGATGGCATGTCTGCATCTCGCTTACCATACCTTTCATGTATTATCGTTTTTGTTGGCGAATAACTTTTTGAGTTTCTTTACACTGTGTGTGGTACGTCTCCCCATTTGTTTTGTTGCTCTTGTCATTCAACTATATCTGTCTCGCTGTTCTTTTCTTTATGACTGCCTCTCTGTAGACTTCATCGAGGTAGTTCTTTCTTTTATTTATGGTCTTGACTCCCAAGCACTCTTCAGCTATGTTCTTTATAATGATTTTTATATCTTCCCATCTGTCATTAATGCTTTTATTTTCGTCATTCCCTCTTGTGTTATCTTATGTTTTAGCTCATTTCTGAATTTTTCTTTAGTTTCTTCTCTTTTCAAAGAATGTCTGTTTATTACTTAGCTTTTATTTAGTTGACTATAAAAATTTTTTTCTTCAGTCTGAATTTTAGTTTAGCTCTCACAAGACTGTGGTCTGTGCTGCATTCAGCCCCTCTATAACTTCTGATCTGAAGTATGTCTGTTGCATGGTTGGTATCAATTAAAATGTGGTCTGTCTGGTTACATATTAGTTTGTCGGGTTATTTTCATGTTTGCTTATGGATAATCTTATTCTGAAATCGGTGCTGCTTATTCTCATTCCATAAGCTTTTGTCATATTTATTAGTCTCCATCAGTTATCTTCAGATGTTTCATGCAGACTTTCTTTTCCTGTGATGTATCTGTGCGATTCTTCCTTTCCTATCTTTGCAATGAAATCTCCTTGTATTATCAGTACATGTTTCTGGGTCTTCTGTATTACTCTCTCGTGTTGTAAAATTTTTCTTTGACTTCATCCTCTGTATCCTTTGTTGGCGCATGCACATTAATCATTGTTATAATTTTCTTTGTTCCCTTGATGCGGAGGCTGCTGATTCTTTCATTGGTGGCACTAAAGTCCATCACTAAGTTCCCATACTTTTCTCTTGACAGCAAAACAAGTTCATGTCTTTCATTCCTGTTACCTCCAATACTAGTACCATTTCTCCTATGACTGTTATATCTTCTCCAAGCCATCTGATTTCCTGTAATGCTGTAACGTCCATGCCATACCTGCTTAGTTCATTTGCTAATTTTTTACCTACCTTTGTCTGCATCTTATCTTATAGTGCCGTTAAACGTCACATAGGGCTCGCAAAGTAGTTCGCCAATTTTTCCTGTCTTCGGCGAGTCTGTCAACCTCATCAAAGGATTTTATGCCTGTTAATTTGGCCTCTCTTAACAATGTCCTCTTCAGAGTTTCACGCAGTCTGCCTCTTTTTCTTTGGCCTGTTGTGTTCCACTTGATAGCTTGTTTTGGGATTCTCTGATCATTTCTTCTCATCAAGTGACCAACATATGTCCATCTCCTTTTCCTGATCACCCATGAAACTGGTTGTTGTTCAGTCATCTGTCTTATCTCTGCATTGTTATTGAATTCGTTCCACTTGTTGCCGAGTATTTTCCTGAGGCATTTGTTTTCAAAAGAGTCTAATTTCGTGTCTATTTCTTTAGCTGTTTTCCAGCTTTCACATGCATAAATGAGAGTGGATATTACATGTGAATTGAATAGTCTTAATTTTGTCTGTATAAGCTTCTTATATTCCAAGTTCCAAATCTCATAATATTTTTTTTACGTTCCAAGGTCGTAATCCATTGTTATCCATCCAATTTCGAGGCTTCTCTATCTGTTTGTAACATTAATCTTTTTATATGGAGACGGGGTCCCATTCTCAAACCCCCAAACTGGAGGACCAGGGTGCAAGTTTCGTCTGACCCCTACCCGCGCAGATCTTCCCAGCTTGTTTGGACCTGCCAGGAGTAAATCTCCCTCTTGTCTAGCTCTGGGGGGTGGCCAGGGTACACAGGCTGTCACGCCATGGCAAGGCACCCACACCATGTGACAGCTGTATTTATAATATTGTGTTATAAATGTTGCTTTAACTTTCGTGGAAAACAGAAGCTTCAAGGGTTGTTAATCATAGTGAGTCAAGATATCGTAGGATTTAAGGTTTGCTAATTATATCAAATCAAGATATCGCAGGATTTAAGGTTTGCTAGTTATAGAAAGAAGATAGAATTATACTCCTGCTCTATGATAATAGGCTGTGTATGAGAAACAGGTGTCAGAGTGAGCTTAGTGTAGGATTAGAGTACATTCGCCGCTTTAAGCATGCCACGTGTTTAGTGCGTTCGTTTGTCGCGGTTATGACAGTGATTAGACTGAACGAAAGTGATCAAGTTACTTCAATTCAAGTGCCATGGATTCAAGTGGCGTGGGCGATCATTTCTCTCCACAATTCCGTCTTTAGACTTGATTATGAGATCCGCCGGTGACTTTCTTCCAAGCCACACTGACAGCCCATCCAGTAGCTTCTCTCTCTATCTTCCTCTGTCTCTTCTTCCTTCAGTTTTTCCAGTTGCCACAATGTGTTCCAATTTTCCTCTTCTCTTCTCAGGAAATGTCTTATAAATCTTGCTTGTCTGCCTCTGATCTTTGTTATAATTTGCTTTTTTTAACTCCAGCCTCTCTTACGACTTCTTCGTTGGTTTTCTTGGCTGTCCATGATACCTTCAACAACTTTCTTATAAACTACATCTCCATGGCCTCTGTTTCTCGCTGTACTCTCTTATTCATAGACCATACTTCACACCCATAAAACAAAATTGGCTCGATGTAACATTTAAGTACTCGGAATCTTGTTTCCACTGATACAGATCTGTTGCACAAAATGTGTCTCATTGTCTGGAATGCTGACTTGACCTGACCACGTCTGCTTTTTATTTCGTTGTGACACCTCCCATCAGTTGTTATAATCGTTCTTAAGTACTTGAATCTGTCAACTTGTTTCAGATTTGTGCCATCGATGGTAATGCTAGATTTTGGTGGTATTATTTTCTTTGAGATGACCATCACTTCAGTCTTCTTTTTGTTCAGGCTGAGACCTTTATTTTTACTTTCACGAACCACGATGTCCAGAAGAGCCTGTAGTTCCCCTTCACTTTTAGCAATCAGGACTGTGTCGTCTCCATATCTTAAGTTATTAAGTTGTTGCCAATTGATATTCCTGGCATGTTCTCTATATTTCTCATTATGTTTTCGCTGTACAAGGAGAAGAGGTCAGGAGATAGAACACATCCTTGTCTCACTCCCAATTTTATGTCTTGGAATGCTCCTATTTGGTTCTCAACCCTCATTGCTGCTGATTGCTGCCAATATATGTTTTTGACAAGTTTCAGATCTTTCCCATCTATGTTGATGTCTTCTAGCATTCTTATAATTTCTGTGTGTCTCGCTTTATCAAATGCTTTACAGTAGTCTATGAAGCATAAGTATAGGTCCATCTGTACTTCTATTGATCAATCCATCAATGTTCTTATATATATATATATATATATATATATATACATATATATATATATGGCGTTACTTGTATCTTTTTCTTCCACGAACCCGTGCTGTTCTTCAGCGATTTCTGGTTTTATTTTGCTCTTGAGTCTTCTCATAACAATATGAAGTAGGATTTTGGTAACATGGCAATAAGACTAATGGTTCGATGGTCTTCAAATTCAACTGCACCTTCTGACATTCTGCCCTGCATCATTCAGCTTTCACTCTATGGCAATATTCAGATCTATAACATGTGTGTTACCTTCCACTCCTTCAATTATAAGAGAAAAGTGAACATATTAAAGGCAGTCTAACATATTAAAGGCAGTCTATCAAACTACTATATATTAATAGAACTGCTAAGCCAGTCTTGAAGCAAACAGATACCACACCAGTATAAAACTATGATAAAGTACATGCCTTCAGGAGGTGCATGTCTTGTTGATTATGAAAAAGTTTAACATTAGAGTAAGATAACAGTCTGCCAAATTAGACACAAATCTAGTCTCTGTCGTGCTGAGAAGTCTGTCATGAACTGCACCAAGAAATTAAAAACGCCATGATAGCTCTCTTTATTGTCGTTAAAAAAAAATAAACAAATTTCAAACTGCCGTCACAGTGGGACGGTCATCATAGAACCGTTGCAGAACACAATAAACGGTTTAACTCTCTGTAACCAGGGGCCGAACGGAAATAAAAGTAAGGAAATACGGAGAAGAATGATGTATCTGTGGACTTGTCTAGCACTCAAGAATAATGATTCTCACTAACTGATTCTGCAGTTAAAAATCAGCCGTGTTCAGAATTACTGCTGCAGAGGTCTGAAACTTTTTTGCCGAGGAAAAAGAAATAAATAGATTATGCTAAGAAAGTCGCCAATTTTCAGCATTTTTACACAAACCGTGGGCAACGAGAGTAAAAACGAAAGCAAATCGAAGAAAAATATTTGTAACCTGATCAGCAGAGCCAGAGTGTTAAAGAAACAGTTAACACCAAACACACACACTGATTAAAAGTGTTATTCTCAGCCAGGACAGATTGTCCATGAAAGCTGCAGTTATTATTATTCTCTGTCTTTGAACTAACTCCCTGTCCACGATCATTTAGTTCCCTTAATCAAGGAAACTTCAGTAATCGTTTTATGCTTATGTTGGGTTGCAGCATCTTCATTTAGTATTTTTAGTACGCAATTTTGTTTTTGAAAATACAGTAGGTGCTTCCATAGAGTCGAATAGCATTTGGTCGGTACATGTTACTTTATTGCTGTTTTAAGATTTGCTATTTTTCCTTTACGTCTAGCATTGGCTGCATTTGTATGGACGGTCTTCTTTTTTCGTAATCCGTTCTTATGTTTAGAGTTTGTTTATATTTGACATAGAATGCACTATAATTAGTACCGATAATTTTGTTTATTTAGTGTTATTTTATATTGTGTTTTTTAAAGCGTTTGTCAATCTGTGTTTATTACACTGTCTGTCAGAATGGCAGTATTTATAACACCGGTAAAGTTACTTATTATTCTCATTTTGTATTAGTCAAACTGTACAAGTAGTTTTCAAAATGTAATATAAAGAGCAGATTGCGCTTAGAGTAATGTTATCTACATTATTGTTAATAATATTACTTATTGCTATACTTAGAAATAATACATATTTTTAACGCTCAAAGTTGTTTCAAGATAATAGTTAAAGATAAGAGATAATTATACACATTCTAGTTGTAATACTTTCTTGTGTAACTGTAACTATGGTAATGTCTACGGAAAAGCTTACTATAGTACATTATAATAAACAATACATAATAATAACATTAATAATAATAGCTGATATTTAATGGTAATTATTAAACTAATTATCCTATTGTTTAATACAACACACTTTGAGTACCATAAATATAATATCACTCATGGTAATTTTAACACACTTTAACTTTATTAATAATAATATTAATAATAATTATTGATTACTTGCTGCTCTGTCATTTCTGAACTTCATAGGCAAAATGAAAAAAACTCAGTTTTCCACGTGTAAGATTTGATTTTACTTAAGAGTTTAATTGTCAGAAATGGTATACACAAAATTTAGTAAGACTGACGCATCTGTTTTTTTTTGCTTCTAATTTTATAATTTTGTATCTATTAGTTTCTAACTTAACTTTTAATGCACTTATTTTTTAAACCGTGTTTTGACTACACATTTTAAATATCGGTTAAATTTTAAAATGTGTGAATTTTGATCTGTAGATAAGAAAATACTTGGATTCTTTGATATTTAGACCAGATTAGAATGAATTTGTCTCTACTGTTTACCACACTGTTTGTTGAGCTTTGATCTGTCATTACAGCACAGTTCAGCACGTATTTTCAAAGCATTGCCTGAATTTCTTCAATTATTCTAGCATCTGTTGTGCGTTGTTCCGTACGTCAGCCATCTTGTTTACGATGATGTTTGCTAGATGGAGGAGCCGTTGTTTTTGACGCAGCAACTTCAGATCACGTCAGCTCTTGCCCACGCCGACCCGACATAGAGCTCACGAAGCACACACGTGCCCTCTCAGCATTAGACTTGGGGTAGAAAATGTATTCGTCACCAACTCTGTGATCTCACCCACTTGAGTCATACAAGCACTCACTTCACTCTGTCTTTGGTTTCGGGAAAGACTCCGGAATATAAGCTCTACACTATGGTGGACACTTTATTGATTGGTTAATAATAACCACTACGGGGATATCAAATCACGCAGCAGGACTTTTGCAGTCGGAAATGACAACGAAACACTGTCTCAAACTTAGCTGACTATATATTGTCTTGAAAATTCATTTAAATAGGGGACAACAGCTGACTTTACCGTCAAATGATTTTTAAACTCTATTTTCATAACCAAACACAACCGTCTAGGGTATCTAGCTAGTTATTTGCTCTCATTCGTAAAAAAAAAAGTATAAATAAAATAAATACATTTGTTTTGTTTCGAGTTTTGCAGATACACACTTTAAATTACTATGTAAATTGTTTCCCATTACTAGCCGAGGTGGAGCCAAGAAAGAGATTTCTCTGTGCACCTCAATTACCCGGGAATCGATGTATTATTTAATGTACATGTATATATAATGTGCACTGGCCTCTCATGGCGAAGGTCGGGGGTTCGAATCCGGCCGGAGGCACCTCATTCACTCAGCTGTAGAAATAGGTACCTGACTTCTTCTGGAGTTGGAGAAGGAAACGCGGCAAGGCGTGATACTGACCATATTAGTGTACTGCCAGGTCAAGGAAAACATGGGCATTAACACCATATCCCTGTGTGCCTCTAAGGCATGACAGGATTTTCTTTACCTTTATATATAATAGATTATATATAAGATTAATAATAGAGAAATGCAGGGAGTTTAATGTGAATCTATATTTATCCTTTATAGACTACTCAAAGGCATTTGATTGTGTACAACACCAGAAACTTTGGGAAATAATGGAAAAAATGGGATTTCCAACACATTTGATACAATTAACATCACTGCTGTATTCAGACCAACAAGCAGCAGTAAGAATAAATGGTGAAACAACAAGTTGGTTTGACATAAAACAAGGGGTCCGTCAGGGGTGCATATTGTCACCCTACTTATTTAACTTGTATACTGAAAATATAATGAGGAATGTTAGAGAAGATGTAGACAAAGAATATTACGATGCCATAACAGTTGGAGGTTATGAAATACCAGAGATTAGATATGCTGATGACACAGTATTGCTGTCCACAACACAAGAAGGAATGGAAAAACTAATTATGTCAGTCCGCAAGAACAGCGAAGAGCAGAACCTCTATCTTAATGCAAAGAAAACTAAAGTGATGACAACTGACAAAACAAACAAGGCAACTGAAATATGTATCAATGAGGAAAAACTGGAAGAAGTGGAGAGTTTTGAATATCTTGGATCACTACTAACTAATAATGGAGATACAATGAGGGAAATTAAAAGGAGGACATCTATTGCTCTTCAGAAAGTAAAACAAATGAAGAATCTGTGGAGAGGAGCAGACAGAACCACAAAAATAAGATTTTTAAGGGCATGCATCTTTCCCATCGCAACATATGCCTGTGAGACCTGGACACTTAACAAAACAGCTGAGAAGCACATAAATGCCTTTGAATGTAAATGCTATAGAAGAGTTCTCCAAATATCGTGGACACAAAAAAGAACAAATATATCTATACTACAAGAGCTTAATATTGAAGAAGGCTGGCTAGTAAAGAGGATTAAAGAGAGAAAACTTAAATATTTTGGCCACATTAAACGTCATGATAATTTAGAGAAGACCGTATTGGAAGGATACATAATGGGAAAAAGAAAAAGAGGAAGACCGAAACGAAGATGGCTGCAAGACATCGTTGATGATCTGGAAATGGATGCAGCAGCAGCAGGCCATCTTGCTCACAACCGAGAGGCCTACAGGAGTGCTGTTTGGGAGGCAAAGTTCCGCAAGGGACATGCAAAGGAATGAATGAATTATATATAATACTCCCGTATTTTCCTCTGGTCAGGGAAGAAAATGCGGAAAACCAGTTAGGGTAGCTGTGTGACGCCGATGTGAAAAAGGTGATGGGAAGAATAAAGTGAAGCTTAATCGGTATGTCCAGTGGTCTCACGGCGCTACTCATACCACGGCGCCTCTGCTCTAGAGGCCGGCCACATCAGAAATACACCCATACTGGTGAAATATGCCTAAACCGGCTTACACCAGGAGTGAAACTTGATGGCTACGCATGTCATTGTACCTCCGCTCTAGAGGTCGGTCACGTCCGATATACACTCATACTGGTGAAATATGCCTAAACCGGCTCACACCAGGGGTGAAACTTGATGGCTAACGCATGTCACGGTACCTCCGCTCTAAAGGTCGGTCACGTTCCTAAACACGTCCATACTGGGATAATATGCCTAAACCGGCTCAACCCAGGGGTGGAAGTCACTAGTGGCGAGGATTCGTCCTCCTGGACAAAAGCTCCGTCCTGGTCACAGCTAGGAAGGGTAGCGGCCACAACCACAAAATGCTAAAGTCGGAGACACTGGACCAGTGCAGTCTAGATAGGCAACCACCTCTCACCTGGCGGGGATGTATGCGTATCATAATCACGCTGAGGTTTTCCGGTGAGAAAGTCCAACTCTAGATTAAACGAGTGCAACGAAAACCACGTTGTCACGCAATCCCACTTCTGCGACCCACCAAGAATACAGGCTCGAGACCTGCGATACCCTGAACCTCATGTGGTCCTCTCGGGATCTCATGTGGTCCTTTCGGGGACCTATCGAGGACCTATCGAGGATCACATGAGTAAATTCAGTGGAATCACAGGGCGGTCTTGGTGTTAGAAGCGAACGAAGAAGAAGAAGGTATATCTTAACTTGAACATATTGTTCAATACCGAACAAAACAATATCTTCAAATATTGTTCACTTTTCAGATTGGTATAAACGATAAGAATGAATTTACCACTACCAAGCCGCTAGGCTAAACTTAGTAAGGGCCCAAGCTCCCTTATGCCTATAGTGTCCATCTTCAGATAAATGACCTGATTATCTTCTAGCTGTGATCTCTGCTACCGGTGTATGACTTCGTGTTACACAAACCAAACACAACTGACACGCCTCTGCCGACCTTTTACTTTTCAGCAAACTTATCACTTACTTCTATAATCCTCAGCAACTTATCACTTACTTCTATAATCATCTGTAAACGTATCACTTACTTCTATAATCCTCAGTAAATTTATCACTTCTATAATCCTCAGCAAACTTATCACTTACTTCTATAATCCTCCTCATGCAATTACTTTATTTACAAAGGCTTTCTGTTCTTGACGCTGGGCCCTGCCCTTCTAAACCTCCAGGCCTTTTTAGCTTCATAGGTAGTCCGGCACTGATGAAAGAGTGCTATAACCAGATAATAAATCTTTGTCTTTGTCTTTCCTTTTTTATATTCCATTTTCCTCAGTTTACTATATATATATTAGATATTTTTTATTTGCGTAATCATTTCAAAAACTGCTCAATTAATCCGAGAAATGAATAGATACCGCCTAGATGTACTGAGCATCAGTAAAATGCGTTGACCAGAAGCAAGGAAAAGAGCGGCAGAAGACGGACATTTAATAATAGATTCAGGCAGAGACGATGTTCCCATACAAGAAGGAGCGAGTAAGATTACTGTATGTTAAATATAACAGCAAAGAACCTTGTAGAATTGGAACCAGTGAACACAAATGTCTAAGGAAAGTACTCGATATAAAGTGGAACGAATTCAAGAACAAAGGCAGAGATAAGGCAGATGAGTGAACAACAACCTGTCTCATGGGTAATCAGAAAAAAAGAGACTGACATAAATTGGCCACCTTATGAGAAGAAATAGTCAGAGAATCCCAAAACAAGCTATCTAGTGGAAAAAACAGGCCCAAGAAAAAGAGATGGACCACGTGAAACTAAAAGGAGGACACTGTTAAGAGAGGCCAAATTAGTATTCATAAAATCCCTTGATGAGGTTGAAAAGCCCGCCGAAAACAGGAAAGGTTGACGAACTACAATGCGAGCACTGGTGACGTTTAACGGCACGGGAAGGATGTAAGATGTAATCATTTCTTCGTCTAAAGTGAAGATTGCTGAAACTGTAGATACATTTGACAGTTGAATATTTCCACTTATTTAGTTTTTTCCCATTCAAACTTTACCTCACTTCTCTCTCTCTCTCTCTCTCTCTCTCTCTCTCCTTCACTGAGGAACCTTCGTCGTGTTTTAAAACTATATTCATGTATGTGATTATAATATCTTACTGATATACAGTAGATAGTACTTAAGAAAGATGCATCGTTAAGAGATAATTTTGGTCTATTTATCAAAATATAAATTACATTGGCTAGTTTCCAAACTATTCATAATACATCATCATCATCAGTCTTCTGTACTCCCAGTGGAGCATAATGCATCAGCAAAGGTTCTCCAGCCAATCCTGTCTTGAGCATGTCGGAATACCTCAAATCATGTCTGGACCGCTTCCTTTAGTTCTTCCCGTGTTGTACATCTCCAAGTAAATTATCCCATCCAGTTTTAAATAATGTAGTAGAAAAATGATTTGGTCCCGACTCACTGAGGGAGCTCCGATCCGACGAACCCGTCGTAAGTGGGCTCCAACGTAAGTGGAATATCTCCACCAGTGATAATGTTTACTATTCATTTTCACAAATATGGCTGTGTATTATCAGCATCTTAAAAATCTTTTCTTTGTTTCATGAGATTAGAAAACAGCTGAAATGTTATAATAAAATACCATATGATATCTCAGTTTATTTTAATACAAAAGAGGCATAAGAAGTCGTTGGTCGTAAATGTGGATCATCGTACATCGAGTACGCCATAAATCGGGGACCATTTGTTTCTGACTTTCAGGCTGAACAGAATGGTTAATAAATAGGCAGTGGGTTCAGAACCTGTATAGCCACACTAACGGCGAACAAACCGAGAGCATGCTGAACATTTAAGCAAAGGTCGTTACCAATTCATCATCATCATCTCTCTCATATCCGACAAGAAAATAAAAAAGAACAACCCGTCAGATTTTGCCTACTTCTCTTCTTCTCTCGCTATTGTCTGTGTGAAAGTTTCGTTTTCGTCAGTTTGTCCTGCTTTATTTTTACCTCTAATTTCATTACAAAATTTATTCATATGTACATTCATGTGTTAGTTCATTATATGTAGTACAGACAGGTGTTGGGGACCATGATTCTCAGTTCTCTGCTGTCCATGGTGTGTCCAGTCCATGTCTTGTCATAAAGTTTATATACTTGACGAGCCTGCAGCTTCATCGCTGATGTCCATAGTGTTGTCTTTCATTTCTTGTATCATTTGATCATACCAATAAGATATTTTAAATCTCTCATCTCCTTCTCTTTTTCTGTCGAGTTTTCCAGTGAAAATGTACATGAAATCGATTTGCATTTCATTTGTTCTGCTATGAATTACTTAATTTGCTTAGTAAAAAAATTACTAAAAAATAAACTCCCTCTTCTTTGCAGTTATAATTTTGTCTTCAGGATGATCTAATTTTAAACCATATTATAAGCTCTCTGTAGGCATCTCGTCGTATCTAGATGAAGAAAATGGAAACATATTGTCTTTGGATTTTTGTTGTCTGGTAGACCCCTCCCCCCCCCCCCACCAAATACATGGACGTCAGTGCATTGGATACTCACTCTTACCGCTGGGAGGTATGAGAGTAGATGGCTGGGAGGTATGAGAGTAGATGGCTGGGAGGTATGAGAGTAGCAGTAGATGGCTGGGAGGTATGAGAGTAGATGGCTGGGAGGTATGAGAGTAGATGGCTGGGAGGTATGAGAGTAGATGGCTGGGAGGTATGAGAGTAGATGGCTGGGAGGTATGAGAGTAGATGGCTGGGGTTTTACAACTCCCCGGAATCTCCAATCATCGTTCCTGCACTCATGAAGGCATAAACAAATTTATAATTCATTTTTATTTTTATTGAAAATATAACCTGAATGTTATAAAATAAGACATGCGTCGACCGTGGAAGTTGGTGGTTATTTGTTATTTATTAAATCCTATCATACTTAGATGTCTATCCCTGACAGTATGACACAGCGTTTTACCTCGTTTACTGTATATTTTTGACTGTTCTGTATTGTGCTGTGTATTAAACTGAATTTGCTATTTGACGAAAATCGTTCATTCATGTGTTTTGTCATAATGCACAGCGTTGCTATCTTTACAGCCATTATGAAGAAGTCTTGTTGGCAGGCATGTGTGTTGCTTCATTGAGTGTGGTGTTTTATAGAGTCACTGATATCTTGGATCCATAGTCTGTTCTCCATCCTTCTCCCTCTTTTTTGATTGAGTATTCTCACACTGAAAAATATACCTGCTTGTATTTGTACTATAATTGTTGTCAAAGTTTTCAAGCTTCTGTACCTTGTATCCTCAGACTTTTTGCATATTTAAATTGCGTCATAACTCTAAAGCTGTCTGTAATAGAATAAGTGTTATCCGCCATATAATCTATGTAGATATTTATTACTCAGTGTAGATAAGAACATTATTGTGCTGTCCATCACGCAGTCTTTATAACTCATATGATCACTGATTGTGCTCTGTACCACAGCGTCTCTACACATTCAATATTGTTTCAAGTGATCACCGCGCTATCTTCTCGTGGCTACTCGGTTTCTTGACATGTTGAAGTCCTGGATTCTTTTTCCATTTATTTTCTTGTTTCTTTTCTTTATCTTACGTCTAAATTGCTTGTGGAATTTTAGGCTAAAAATGCGTATTTCTGCTTCTTTACTTTGTTCTACTCAAGCATCGTTGTTGTAAAACAGTGGGAAACTGATGTTCGTAAACAAAATACAAGGCAGAGATTCTAAAACAAAACATTTAATCCTTGTAAAGAGTGTACTGCAGTAGAAATATTCAGTTTTGTCACTACACTACTGAAACTGATTTACTTTAATATATTCCCATTGATATATTGCACTTATTTTCTGTTATCTTTGTAGGTTACAAGACAATGTCTTGTAGAAAAGCGTCTACAATCTATTTTCTCTTCGTAACATACAGCGCCTTAATACTTCTCATTCATGACCCATAATACTCGTATAGGAATGCTTGGATTTACGGCTACAGTGTTTCTTCAAACTCAGTAATAAAACACCGCGTTTTAATATCCATTTTAGAACAGAGAACAGTCACCGAAACAGGGCAATGAATTACTCTTAGGTTTCTTTTCCCGGAGGTGAGTACGCAAACAATTGCTTAGTCTCTAGCACTTTAATCGGAGGCTTGCGTAAACCCATAATCAAACCTATTTGATGTGCGACAAAGAATGTTATATACATTGATGCTATCTATCATAAAGTTTGCACAGTACATGGACGGACGGGTTCATAAAAAAGACTGCGAACTATTGTGCTGTCTGCCATAAATTTTATAGTTCATATTTTAATTCACTTAAAGACTGAAATCGTTATTTTATGTACCACAGTATAAAACAGTCATGCAGTGAAAACTATGACTGCACCTTCTAATAACGAGGTTCTCATACTAATTGGTAACATACTTGGCCGACCTTCTAAGACTCCATAAAAATATGAATCACGTATTAACAAGGCGTTGTAAACTACTGAAATATGAAAAACACAAAAAGAAAAAAACAAGGTTCATATGTTGTAGTGAAGTGTGCGCGTGTGTATTCAATAAAAAAAGTCTCAAGACATAGACCATAATGTAGACATGTGTGTGTATGTGTGAGTGAATGACTGACTGACGTGACGTATTCTTTCCAGAAGGATGTTCCTCTTACAAACTTCCTGACTGCAGTGCAGTCTTGAGCAGGGTTGACCAGCGTCCCCTCAGTGACCATGTTCAGACTTTCCGTGATGCCCTGAGTCCACCTGTGGCTAGGTCGCCCCCTTTTGCTGGCCACTAAGACATGCTTACCAACCGGTTCAAACCATTGTGTCTGTTGATGTGGCCGAAGTGTCTCATCTTTGTAACTTTGATGGCCTTTACAAGCCAGTTTTCTAGAACATCTAATCCCGTCAGTATCTCTTTGATTTCTTTCTATCCGTGGTAGACAGATGCACAGTTCAGTTATTTGTTGTTTTCTTTTTATCTTTTACTATTTTCAGAATGGAAAACGCTAATTCATAAAACTAGGTACAATTTTAGAAAGTTGTAAGCAACGAGGCTCTGCACACAACAAAATTTTGCTACAGCAAGATATGTATGATAAACTTGAAAAATTGTAGACAGAACATGTTAGACATGAGAAAGACGAAAACAGTAGACGGAGTACTTTAGACATGAGAAAGACTAAAATAGTAGACAGAACACGTTAGACATGAGAAAGACTAAAATAGTAGACAGAGCACTTTAGACATGAGAAAGACTAAAATAGTAGACAAAGCACTTTAGACATGAGAAGGACTAAAATAGTAGACAGAACACGATAGACATGAGAAAGACTAAAATAGTAGACAGAGCACTTTAGACATGAGAAAGACTAAAATAGTATACAGAGCACTTTAGACATGAGAAAGACTACGATAATAGACAGAACACTTTAGACATTAGGAAGACTAAAATAGTAGACAGAGCACTTTAGACATGAGAAAGACTAAAACAGTAGACAGAACACTTTAGACATAAGAAAGACTAAAATAGTAGACAGAGCACTTTAGACATGAGAAAGACTATAATAGTAGACTTTACACATGAGAAACACTAAAATAGTAGACAGAACACTTTAGACATTAAAAATACTAAAATAGTAGTCAGAACACTTTAGGCATGATAAAGACTAAAATAGTAGACAGAACACGTTAGACACGAGAAAGACTAAAATAGTAGACAGAACACTTTAGACATGAGAAAGACTAAAATAACAGACAAAGCACTTTAGAGAGACTAAAGCATTTTAGATGTGAGTGAGACTAAAACAGACAAAGCACTTTAGACGTTTGAGACTAAAATAGTAGACAGCACTTTGGGCATGAGAGAGACTTATAGTAGACAGAGCACTTTAGACATGAGAGAGACTAAAATATTAGATAAAGCACTTTAAACGTGAGAGACATAGAACGTTTCCAGCCAAGATTTAGAAATTTAAGCAAAAGAAATAAATGTTTCACACAACTTTTCTCGGGGATGTATGATATAGTCTGTGAGCACTTGATATAATCTGTCATAGAACGTATATAATTTATAATCCATTTCAAAACCTGTAGCTATATATGTCTTTAATAACATTTTCACGTAAAGACAATAAACTATAAATAGCAAGCTAGAATGGATTGTCTTCTTACAATAATCTGCTTAACGCACACATGCTGAAGTGCTGTGTTTGATATAAGCAAATATTAAGTTAAATATTCGCAAACAGCCCATATTCATGGATATTCGTCTTTTCTTATATGCCTTTCTAATAATTTTAAACTTACGTTTTCTACATTTCTAATAATGATTAATTGATTTATTGATTGATTGATCTTTATTTCAAAAGGGTTAAGAATTGGGCACGCAGGCCTGTCTGACATTCATGATGTGTCTTTAGACGATCACTTCCTTTGTTATTGTTCCTTTTTCTTTATTAAGACATTCTATTTGTTGTGGAATTCATTTTGGACTTTCCACTTTCGCCTTTGAGTAATGTACTTCACATACGAGAAATATTTCCTTGCAATGAATTTAAATAAAAACCAATTTAGGTTTCTCTGTTGTAATAATTGCTGCTTCTATAAAATTCTCAAGTTATTGTCTTCCACCTTCAAGTAATTCCCCTATGCAATTTTACTTTAGCAAATCTCCAAGATGTCTGAAAGATTATCAGCCGTTATCCGTTTCTTCACGCCAACTGTACGTTGTTCCATCTACTTGCAAGTCGTTGCTGTGGTGGATCGTAGAGAGACCTTTAACTCTTTGTGATGCAGAGCTCTAGAGGAAAAAAAAAGAATATATTATTTTATATCCATGTCCGCTTCTGAATTTGAAACAATCTGATTTCAAATTTGAAACAGTCAGTAACATTTACTTTAATGCATTGCATCGATATCTAGAACAGTACACCGATATCTAGAACAGTACAATTATTTAGAACAGTATAGTAGAGCATCTTGATAATTCCCCACGCACTCCTCAGGTAGTGGCGATCATCTCTATCCTGTTCATCGTGTTGTCCACGATAGCCTTGACCCTCAACACGATCCCAGCGTTACAAGACAGAGCTGATCCCTCCCTCAATCAGGACAACGAAGATCTAGCAGTGGTGGAAGCAGTCTGCATTGGCTGGTTTACGCTGGAATACCTAGCAAGATTTTGGGCATCTCCTAACAAGTGGAAGTTCTTCAAGGGCCCGCTAAACGTCATAGACTTGTTAGCTATTATGCCCTATTTTATTTCTCTTGGATTAACGGAGACTAATAAAAGTACTACAGAACAATTTCAGAACGTTAGAAGGGTTGTCCAAATTTTTAGAATCATGAGAATTTTACGTATACTAAAACTGGCACGTCATTCCACTGGTCTACAGTCTCTCGGGTATACTCTTCAGCGATCATACAAAGAATTAGGCATGCTGCTGATGTTCCTAGCTATTTTTATACTTCTATTTTCGTCTTTGGCCTACTTCGCGGAAAAGGACGAACCAGAGACAAAATATAAGAGCATCCCCGAGACGTTCTGGTGGGCTGCTATTACAATGACCACGGTCGGTTACGGAGACATCTACCCAAAGACTGTGCTGGGCAAAGTTGTGGGCAGTGTTTGCTGTATCTGCGGGGTGTTAGTCATCGCTCTTCCCATCCCCATCATCGTAAACAACTTTGCTGAGTTTTACAAAGACCAGATGAGACGAGAGAAGGCCTTCAAGCGTCGAGAAGCTCTGGAGAAGGCCAAGAGAACAGGAAGCATCGTTTCATTTCACTCCATCAACCTCAGAGATGCCTTTGCCAGAAGCGTCGACCTCATGGAGGTGAACTCTCCTTCTCACAAGGCACACGCTGATAGCACTGGAGGAGATTCCTGTAGCCTAGACAGCAAACGGAGTCACGGAGTTGCCATGGGTGCAAGCGCGCTGCTTGTGAAGGACAATAGGACACACGAACACGCCTTGCACCATTACGACCGCCAGATGCTGGTTTCATCGAGCATACCTTCTGGCAGCTGCGGCGATCTTGCGGCAAACCACAGCACCAACAACTTGTTAGACGCCGACGAGGAATCGTTGAAGCGAATGACGTCATCACAACCTTTACTGGTTACACAGTCTCAGGTTTGCCATGAAAATTAAACCTAAGAAATTAATGGGATTTTTAAAAAATTCAGTGACAAAAGAAACGTTTATCATGTATCCCCTTTTGTTTGAACATTAAAAAAAAATTCTCCTCTTATTCATTTTGTTAAAGCAGTGTTTCCAAACTTAATTCATTATACAGTAATACTCGTAATGAAAAGTGTATTACATGTCAGAAAGTTTAATTTTACTTCTGTAACACACTATATGTAAAACCGAGGGAAAAATATGTTAAGCGAACTTGACTTTTATAATATAAATACGTAAGAGAATGAAGAAAAAAGTGAAGAGACGGACAGCATATTCGCTTCATAAGACTTCTTCGGGGACAGTGAATTAAAAACCAAACAGAACTGAGCAAAATCATGTCTCTATCAGGCTGTTACCCCCCCCCCCCCAAACGTTATAAATGAGAACAAGATGAGTCTACTTTATACAGATTAGCTGATTATTTATGCGAATACAGATTAGCTGATTATTTATGTGAATACAGATTAGCTGATTATTTATGTGAATCTGCTTAATACAGTTTAACGTATTATTTGCAACAGAACAATATATTATTTTTTAAAAATCGTCCCCAAGAAATAATAATGTGATTAGTCAGACTAAAGATGAGAATGCTTCATGAAAGAGGGTGACAAATAAAGAGACTTTAGAAGACAAAAATATGTCTGAACTGGCAGACTGTTATAACTATGAATATAATCATTGATATATATGAAGGAGTAAACTAACTGTTAAGTCGTCATGTTATTCCAATCTTTAGATATACAAAGCGTTTAATGTCTACCAGCATGTAAGTCTATGTTGCTCACCATGTTTCACTGATGATTTCAGGTACGACTGGAGGGTAGTGGAGCTGATACAGCAACACCAGACAAAAGCTGTGTAGAGCTACAACAGCTTCCTCGACAGAGCAGTAACGCTAGCAGCAGTGATACCTACAGCAGCTGCATGACACACCCTCATGGTAGCCCCCGAGGATCTGGGGCTCAGGGGAATTCCCTGGGATCCGGGGACAGACACAGGCATAACTTGTACGTGAACCCCCTGGACGACCCCTCCAGCCTAGACCCAGAGGTAGTCCAGTCCCCTGGTGGGACTTGCTACGATACCGTGTTCAAAGAATCAAATCCAGACCCACCGCCACATCTACCACAGCCTCATCACCTGTTTCATCATCATCATCATCAACAACATAAACGAGCCCCACTCCTTAGTTATCAGAAACACAACAACAACTTCAGCAGCCACTACGAGACTCGCTTTAACGGAAGCTTCTCAGATAGTCCAAACTCCGGAAGTTCGCATATGAATTTGGGCTCCCCACATCAGATTATCCAGAAACTGGACGATGGTCTCACAGCCACATGGGAGCGGGGGACAGCCTCGTCTTTTCCGGCAGCCGGTTTTCATTTCCACGGAGTGACATCCTCACCAGGTAATATCTCCGACCTTGGCCAAAGTATGCCTTCCACAAGTCCTGACCATTCATCTTCAGATTCAACTAGCCTTCTACAGGCTGAAAGAGGCACGTCAAGTTCAAGAAAAGCAAGTTTTAAAAGATACAAATCTCTATCTGTCGAGAAGCACCCACGTGTATCCAGTATCAAAGACAGAAGTTATTCTTCAACCGACAGTCTCCACATAAACTCCACTGGACGACCGCGGCTGAAGTTTCGAAAAGCATCCTCGTTAGCAAGCAGACTACAGTGCAGCCCTTCCACGGGACGTAAACTGGCTTACTATCATCTCATCTCAAACTCTAAACCAGGTGAGTTACTTGATGACACAAAATGCGTTACGCCTCTATGCTTCTTGTGTGAGCATTTAACGTACAATATTTGGAAACCTAAATTGTAAATGTTCCAGGACACTCTCAGTAATCTTTATTCATTGGGTGGTATTCACATAGCGACAGCGGTCATGCTTCTCCATCTTGTGCCATCCTTGGCGTTTACGGTCACTTCAAATGCTTTTCTTTCCGTGCCGCTTGGTAAGTCTGCTGAGGTGTTTTTTCTTAGTCTTTCTCTATTTCTTTTCCTCTTTAATTTCCCAGTCATTATGAAGTTCTCTAACTTCTGTCTTCTCGTGGCATGTTAAAGAAATTTAGGCTGTCTTTTTTTCTCATTTTAATTTTAACTAGTTTTTATTCTGAAATTTCTCTGGGGATCTTTTCGTTTATTTCTCTCTGTCCAGGGTATTTGTTGCATCTTTCTCAAAATCCACATCCCGGTTACTTCCAGTTCCTTTATCATGAGTTTGTTAATTGTCCCTAGCTTCACAACCATATAAATGTTTTCCCATTTGAAAGAATGTTTCTATTTGGTATACTTACTATATGAGACATTATCCTTGTTTCTGTCTTATTGTTCGTTTATTACTTTCTTTGATAGAATGTCCATTGGTTCCTGCAAACTGATTTCACATTCCTAGTGCCGTCCGCAAATCTCAGATTATTGATATTATAGTTTATTTTCATTTCCTGCAGTTTTAAATGTCTATATTGTTTTCAATGTACAGTTTTAATAGACCAGTGACAGAATACACCCTTGTTTAATGTCTACCAGCATGTAAGTCTATGTTGCAGGTTTTATATCCTGATTTTCACTTATGTCATTTTTCAGTCTTATTGCTGCTCTTTGTTTCCAGTACATATTTAAGTCTTATGTCTTTACCATCATTATTACGTTTTTTTCTATCATTTTTATCATATCCTCATCCCCAGTTCTGTCTTTGCTTTCGTTTAACCAATGAAACGTAACTATAAATCTTTGTTTACTTCAGGGCATCCTTCCACAATAGTTCTTAACATAAAAAATTCCATTACTTGTGCTTTTATTTCAACACAACCACGTTGTTCTTCCACTTCTTCCAGATGTAGAGTCTTCTTGTATGGTTCTCGTACCAAGTTTTTCCAGTGATTGTATCGTGGCTTTTTACACATTCGACCAATGTGTTATTACACTTTCAAAGACCTGTTTATATATTTATTTACCTGTAAGATAATTTCTTATCACATGATCTTCTAGATAATTTCTTATCATATGATCTTCTAGCAGGTTTCCTAATTTGCCATTTTAATCTCTCATTTTTTGTAAATAATTTAGGTTATGTGCAGTGTTTCACGTCACTGTCCAACTGACCGTAAATTGCAATACTTCCTCTTCTGAGCTATCTATTGTTGGAGTATAGATGGGTTTACCATATAGTCCCAGTAGTTAGTAGTATTTTATATTATATTGTCCAGTGTCTTTTAACAGTATTTGAATATTTCTTGTCTGTGATCATTGTCACACCTTTTCTGACTCGATTATTCATCTTCCCCCCCCCCCCCCCCGCGCTTTCCAGAATAGACAAATTTATGACCACATATTTTCCTGAACCTGTTCTAGTCTCACACAATCCCTAATATGCTGAAATTTAAACTGTGCACTTTCTGTGTGATTTGTTCTTCTTTCCAATCGGCATTCATCTTACAAATGTCCCAATCAGTCAGTCAAACATTTGCATGTCCCTTGCGGAACTTTGCCTCCCTAACAGCTCTCCTGTAGGCTTCTCGGTTGTAAACAAGATGCCCTGGTGCTGATGTATCCATTCTCAGATCATCAACGATGTCTTGCAGCCATCTTCGAATTGGTCTTTCTCTTTTTCTTTTTCCTATTATGTATCCTTCCAAGACTGTTTTGTCTAAATTTTCATGACGTTTAATATGTCCAAAATATTTAAGTTTTCTCAGCTTAATCTTCCTTACTAGTTAACTTTCTTCAATATTACGTTCTTGTAGTATGGATATATTTATTCTTCTTTGTGTCCATGATATGTGAAGGACTCTTCTGTAGCATTTACATTCAAAGGCATTTATGTGTTTCTCAGCTGTTTTATTAAGTGCTCAGGTCTCACAGGCGTATGTTGTGATGGGAAAGATGCATGCCCTTAAAAAACTTTTTTTGTAGTTCTGTCTGTTCCTCTCCACAGCTTCTTTAGTTGTTTTACTTTCTGAAGACCGATAGATATTTTCCTTTTAATATCCCTCATTGTTAGTTATTATTAGCTAGTAATGATCCAAGATATTCAAAACTGTCCATCTCTTCCAATTTTTCCTTATTGATATATATTTTAGCTGTCTTGTTAGTTTTGTCAGTTGTCATCAATTTATTTTTCTTTGCATTAAGATAAAAGTTTTGCTTTTCACTGTTCTTACGGACTGATATAATTATTTTTTCCACTCCTTTTTGTTACGAACGTTCCATGCCCCTAAATTTGCATCCTCTTCTAATCTCACACTTCGGAGGTCAGTTATCACCTGGAGTACATGACAAAGTCAACCGGGGGGTGGGACTGCTCCATTGGAGCATCCCTACGCCGTTCCTCTGACTCATGAACATGATTTGACAAGGGAAAGGAAGTAACATCAGTGGGTTCCCTTCATCTTCTGTTAGGTTTGTGTATGGTTTTCTCAGCTACCCTTTGTCTAAAGAGACTAACATGTAAGGCAGAAGAGGACTCTTTTTTGGGTCTGTGCTACTATTATTAAAGTTTTCACATATAACCTCTATTTCTATAGGTCGTTCCACTTCCGCCACTCGGTGGAATCACCTGGTGGGTGGACAGTCCCCTTCGAACAGGTGATCAGCTAAATTTCATTACTTATCTAATGGTAGGAAGAGCCAGTGTAGCCAGTGTGTTTTACGGCAACGTTAATAAACATCTGAATAGTCTGTCCTTAGAAAAATTGTTGTGGCCTATCAATATTGAAAAATTCACAGCATTTATAGCAATGTTTCTTCTTAGTACCTTGACAGAAAAAATAAATTTCACTTAATGGTTAAAGTTGGAATCAAGAAGGTGTTTATTCGTTATTTTTATATTGAAAAATTCAGAAAACTATTTTGCAGCTTTGATCGTTTCTCTTCTTCTTCTTCTCTTCTCTCTCTCTATCTCCAGTGCTCGACAAATAGGGCTGCTGTTATCGAGAGATTTCCACTTTTCTTGGTCTTTCTTTATATGTGAAACAGTGAAATGTTTGATGAAGCCGATGACACGGTATTAAAAGCACGAGTCGTGAGACAGACACAAAATCTTGTTTACAGAATTAATCGATGGAAGGCTTCTTGAGCAGACTTCGCCATTATACGGACCAGCTCGAGTTTACCCTGGTAGCCAGAGCTGAGAGAACGTACCGCCATCTTTCTACGAGTACCACTTTCTTTCCCACTTTTGACCCACCAGTTACATATTTCTCTGTCTGTCTGTCTGTCTGTCTGTCTCTGTCATTTATGTAGAACACATTGTGCAGGTTAATGAACTTAATTTTTAATAAAGTGAATGTTTCACAAAGTGAAATTCACAATAAAAACTAACAATTCGACCAAACATTATTCAGCCATTATACCCTGCTTGGTCTACATATATATAGTAAGTTTTAAGGTTGCTTTGTTTTTGTACTGTATTTGGAACAGCTTTACCTTAAATGAAGAGTTAGGTTGGAAACGTTGTTTCAATGCTTATAGTCTCTCTGTAGCGGTATTGTTTCTTCTTTAATATTTTAATGGCTTTATATCCCACGTAGCTTCACACTGATTGCCTACTGCGTTATAACAAACACAAATATTAACTTCTTCAAACCAAAATTCATGCAAATATGAAACAGTTTGTATTTATTTCTTTCCTTTCTGACATACCCATATTCATGTGCCCGTTTTACTTCCAGATAGAACTTTACTTCTTCAGTAATAGGTGAGTGATTGTTAGGCGGCGAAATGGCGCTCGATCACATCGCACTTGCGCACTGGTGTGACCTGCACGCAAATATAAGTTAAATATGTGCCAATGTAGTGCATTTTATTTTTATTGTGCTCGCTAGTAAGGCTTCAGTAGTTAGTTGCCATAGTTATCGGTGATATTTGCATGTGGTTAATGTCAGAGACATGAAGCATGTAGATTTGCACATACTCCTGTTTTTAGAAAGAAAATAGACACGTCATCAGTACGCGAGACATTATGACTAATAGCTTAATAATAATTGTCATAAATGAATGTATAAATGACTAAATACCATAAAACAAGAGAAAAGAACAAAGACTTGATATTTTCAAACCGCGCATGACAGTTAAAATAGTGATACAAGGCGGCAACATCTCGATAAGATGATGTCAGAAAGTTCCCGTATTTCCCGTAAAAGAAAACACTCGCTTACCTTATTTAAATTTGGTGGTCATACTCTTCGAATTGTCCCCTTTGGAACGTACACAGAATTCAGAACACATTGGAAGTCTTTTTTTTCTGAAGGCAACCCTTCAGCGTCAACAAAATTTTGGGGAATAATGCGAAGTCATAGGGAGCTTGGTCAGACGAGTCCGGAGGGTGTGGAATGACTGCCATGTTGTTTTCTGTCAAAACCTGTACCCTTTTGAAGAAAATGTGGGCGAGTGCGTTGTCGTGGCACGCCACAGATCATGTATTTTTGTCGTACATCTTCTGTCAAACGCCCAGGAACGTGGCAGTAAAAGTCAGAAGCCACCGTACTGCTACTACTGGGAGGAACATATTCTCGGTGAATGATGCTCTTGGCGTGTAAAAATCAACAAACATGCTTTTTGTTGCATTCCGGACATGCCGTGCTTTCTTTGGTCTTGGTTACTGCGGGCTCTTCCGCCCGGACGACCACATCGTTATATAGTTGTTTTGTCTATGGATCGTAGGCATAAACCCAAAATCATCACAGTGATCATCCAAGAGATGAAAGTTTGGACTTCGTTAGTTATCTCATTAAACTCAAGGCACTCGTTAAGATAGTGCTGCTTCTGTTTGAGGGTCAGGAGCCTGAGGACAAACTTTCCAGCAACGAGATGCATGTTCAGGTCTTTCCGTGAAGATCTCCGAGCTTATTGTGAAAAAGCTGACGGTTCTCATCAGTTCACGAAATTTTTCCACATTTTCTAGCAGACACTCGACCAGCCTTGGAACGCGCGTGCGTCTTAAAAACTGTTTTCGATCTGAAGTATAGCCCTCAAAAACTTGAAGAAGCATTTCGAGGGTCTTGGTAGCAGATTTGTCTTGAAGCAAAATTGATGTACGCACGTTGCTATAATTTGTAAGCCGTCGTAACGATCACAGGGCGGTCTTAACACAAGATCACAAAACGGCGTGTACAAATCGAACAAGTGAAAACGGTAGGCCGCCAAGTAGCAGACTGACTCAGCAAGCTTGGGAGTAATGACCTTCAGTGCCTTGCACTTATTTGTAGAACGGTACAGTCACAGCAAGTACAGTCCGGGATCTTTCCAATATGGCCTCACACATGTTCGATGAATATCGAGAAGACTTGAATGAAATGCATTTTTGTATTATTTTTTCTGAACCTTATTAATGTAACAATAATCCACACATCAAACTGCCTTCAAGTCAAAGTTTATTTCATGTTACACGTAGAGTAATATAGGGGGTGGGGGCAGGGGGAAGGATTATTGGTGATAGCTATTGTGTCCATTCATCTGTATATCATCATACGAAGATAAATGTCTGCAATATAATATTCATTTCATCAGTACCACGGTAAAATTTATCTAACGCCTTTAAAGTGGTTGGCACCAGCTTGCATAACTCCTCGTCGATGGAGACTGGCTAATGAAATCGAGTTCAACCTTGTACCATCGAATTCCAACCCAGGTCTCAGAAGGCGAATTCATCAGAGTTACATTGTTAAAACAAGAATAGTAGAAGTATAACAGTGAAACAAGGAAACTTAACAGTTTCCAGTTATTCTGAATTAACGCTGCATTAACTTAATCCACCACAGATTTTATTTTTGCTCCCAAAGTCAGTTCAACTTAACTTGGATCTACACTATTCATTCTGCGAGCATGGATTTTCTTTTATTAAAAACATCATTTCACAAACTGTAGTATTTCTAATATTGTCCAAGACTAATGATTATCAGTGAAAATGTCGTGACCCTCAAACAGAAGCAGTGGTATTTATAATGCAATTATATACCGTTAAAAAAAAACAGAAACGCGACAAATACGATGTTGCGATTTAAACTGAAGTTTGCTAATCAGACAAGGGCAAATTGCCTGAAACGTTCACTTGGACATCAGCTTCACGTGCTAACCTGAACTGTACTCAGCAGATGATTCATGAGCACAGAAAAGCGACACTAGTCAAAACAGCATTTTTGACAATAATTCATGACAGGCTCACGAGAATCCCATGAAACTTACTGAACACAAAATTCACTGACCATGTTATCGAATGGCTATAAAAGATTGACGCTCCTTGAATCAGTTCATTTGAAAATTCAATGCGCAAGTATGGCTCATCTCATTATAGAACAACGACTCATCATCACTGGACGTTTGCAGATTGGATAGTCACAAAGTGTAGTAGTCAGACAATTGAATGTGGTTAGAAGCACCATTAGTCACCTTTGGAGACGATTTCAAGAAACTGGCTCAGTTGCAGACCGAACGCGCAGTGGAGTCACAACTCCTGCCGAAGACCGGTTCATACAGCTGCGTCATCTCAGGAATCGATTTGCATCTGCGTCCTAAACAGTCCAGTCAATGACAGCAGCTCGTCAAATTTCAGATCATACGGTGAAGAGGAACCGACTGCACGACACTGGTCTTTGGGCTAGAAGACACTACAGAGGTCCTATTCTTACGGACCGACATCGCTAGAACCGACTGCAGTGGGCGAACCAGTATCGTCAGTGGACTGTTGCGAATGATTGGAGAAGGGTTTGGTTTAGTGATGAATCATTCTTTCTGCTCCAGCGACACGATAGACGGAGAAGAGTTTACCTTAGAGTCCATGAGCGCTACGCCCAGAACCGAGTAGATGAGGCTTCTCCACATGGTGGTGGAAGTGTACTGATGTGGGGGACGATCAATTTATGGGAAGAAGTGACCTGGTGCAAACTGAAGGACGCCTTCAATGATACGTCGCTGAAATTCTTTGTCCTGACGTCCTCTTCTGGCTGCATCAGGTTTGATTTTTCAGCAGGATAACGCTCGACCTCATGTATCGCAACTTACCACCTAGTTCTTCGCTGACAACAACGTCCAGACCATTCCGTGGCCATCCACGTCATTAGACATGAAACCAATAAAACACATATGGGATGAACTCAACAGACAAGTCCGCCAGCGAGACGTGGCGCCAACCAATCTCCGACAGTTGTCTCTTGCACTGCAGGAAGAGTGGGCAGCCATTCCATAACAACAGGCCCAACGGCTAATCGGATCCACGTCAAGGAAATGTAGTTCTCTGATACAGGCCAGAGGAGGCCATACACCTTACTGAAACGGGGCCTCAGTCACAAAGAATAAAAGCCCAAACCAGATTTAATAAACATCATTTCATTGTTAAAGTCTTAAAGTTTCTTCATGCCAAGAGTGAAACATTAATTCCGTAAAATAAAATTTTGATACAAGTTTGAAATTTGATGTCCATTACAACTACAGTAGTGTTGCGTTTCTTTTTTGAACAGTATAATTGCATTTGACTGACGTATCAACGAGAAGAAATCTTCACAATCCATAATAAACAGCCTGCACCAACTTTTGTGCGTCAGGAGAGAAATTAATACATAACAAGGAGGAATATCCTCGCTGTCTGAAGTTGGGTGCACCCTACTTTACTGACCTTGGCTAGTTCAAACTATTTATACCTCACTGTCCGAACTAGTCAGATAACGCTGTTAATATACAATTTTACACTAATCAGTCAAACTATGCTTAAGACATTAACCTTCAAAACGTCACAACTGTCATATTGCGTCTAGACGAATACGATTTATTTTGTTGAGAGCCACCATTTTCTTGCAACATAATCGTCTAGGCGACCTGAGATTATCATCTGCCTATTGTCATATCTCGTCTAGTGAACTTTCTGTCTCGAAGACACACATGGGCAACAATCAGCCTATTTCAAGGTCATTTCTTAATGATGTCTGAATGTAACGGAGTTTTCAAATTATGTCATCACTGCTCAGATTCTCAGAATTGTTATGCCTTTGAGGCTCCACCACCCTACTCAGTAACACCCACAAGAGCAAATGGTATCGTTTTAAAGGTTCCTTAAATTCTACATCACACATACACATAAGTATTACACATATAGGCGTCTCTTCGCTGCCTAGCAACAATTAAATATGAACAGAGGGAAGAGAAGCATAAATAGGAATGAAGGGATAGATGGATACACAGCAAAGCTGACAGACAGACAGACATATAGATAGACAGATAGATATACAGATAGATAGACATATAGATAGACAGATAGATAGACAGACTGATAGACAGATAAGCAATGGATGATCGGACTAAGAAATAAACATACAAACAGATAGAAAAGATGACGGATGGACTGGTGGATGAATGAATGGATAGATTTCTGAAAGCGATTAATAAATGAATAAAAAGTTGATAGGTGAATAAGCAGACACTGAAGGAAGGAAGGACGGAAGGAAGGAAGAATAACTTGTAATTTGCAACTCGTCCTCCAAACGTTTACCATTATAAAACCTTCCTTCTGTGCCTAGAACAACAGGACAGCACCTAGGTCAGCACGCTTTACGAGACAGCAGCTAGGTAGACTGATATACGAGGTGTGTTAAAAAGATAGCGAACTTTTGAAATAGCGGACCGACCAGTACAGAAAGATCGGTGCGGCTACTGAACGCACCTAGCGTCAGGTCTTGACAACAAATTGCCATGTGCCCCGTTCCACTGTGAGCATTAGTCGTCGAGCTATATTCGCTGAACTGAACACGTGCACAAGCTGTTCGCCGGGTTACTGACAAAGTAACGATGTTGGAGCTGGAAGAACAATCTGTGTATGTGTGTGTGTGTGTGTGTGTGTCTGTGTGTGCGTGAGCGTGCGCGCTCCCTCGCTCGCTCGCGCGTGTGTGTGTGTGTGTGAAGTTTTGTTGCAAGCTTAGTACAAATTTTACAGAGATTTGACAATTGCTTAATCAGACATGCCAGAAAGACTGTATAAGCTGAACTCGGTACTATAAGTGATTTAAGCGTTTTAAAGAGGGCAGAATGAGAGGTGAAGATCCCTGGACGAATTTCTACATCAACAGACGACGACCATGTCGAGAGAGTTCGTGGCGTGATCCGTGAAAATCGAGACGTTGCTGACGAAGTGAACATCAGCATAGGATCTTGCCATGAAATTTTGACCGAAAAAACTTCAGAAGTGCAAACTCGCATTTCCTAACTGATGACCAGAAATAGAACCGTGTGGAAATCAGTGCAAATGGTCGTGGAAATTTCCTAAGAACATCACAAGAGGAAATGTGAGTTTATGGCTACGATGTTGAAACCAAAATTTAACTTCGCAGTGGGTGGGGAAAAGATCTCCCCGATGAGAAAAAAAAAAGCACGGATGAGTTGTCAAAGATCAGAGTGTTTTGCAAAGGCATTGTCCACTATGAATTTGTACCACCTGGTCAGATGGTAAACAAAGAGTTATGCCAGGAAGTATTAGTGCGTTTGAGCAACGCAGTGCGCAGAAATAGACCTGAATTGTAGAAAAGCAAATCTTGGATGTTGCACGATGACAATACTCCGGCTCACGAGTCGCTCCTCATCGGCAGTTATTTGACACAACATCAAATATCCTTGTGCCTCATCCATTCTATTCTCCAGACTTAGTGCCAGCAGACTTTGTTTCTGTTTCTCAAACTTAAAAACCATTTTGAAAGGACCTCGTTACACAATCAATCACTACGGATTATCACAGGTGCCAATGAGGTCCACACTAGTAGTAGAAATGCAGAAAATAGTTGGTGTTCAAGCGCTGAAGGAACGTAGAGACACAAAGGTCATGACCTTGGGAGAGAAATTCCTTAGCTCTCTAAGCCATCCCCTGAAGGAGAGATTCAATAAAACTTGGCACTAAGATGGCCTAAAAGAAGCAGCTTCATTCATCAGGCCAAGTGTATGCGTAAGCTGATACCTGACTTTCCAACTGTAGTCGCTCCATTATCATCTGTACCAGAGCATACACCATGGAAAGATGCAGATTATACACAAATAATTATCCAGACTGAAGTGAAAGGTGTGCAGAATGGTGAGATGCAGAGCAGTCTTGTAAGATCAACAGCCACACCTAGTGTTCTAGATGACAAATATCCATGTGACACCTGGATACGTGTGTATACAGACGGATCTGCACACAATGCCATAAAGAATGAATGGGCAGGAGCACATATTGAATATCCAAACAACACCACTGACAAGATTTTCATACCCACTTGAAAATACTGCAACAACTATGATGCAGAAGTTAGGGCAATTATTGCTGCAGTTGAAAAACTGTCAGACTCCAGAATTGATATATGCCCCATAGTAATTCTCACAGATGCAAGATCAGTACTGGAAGCTCTTCAGTGCAACAAACTACCAGACCTTAAGTATGCCTTATAAAAATTGACTTACAACATGGGGTCATTTTGCAGTGGATTCCCTCCAACTGTGGGATACCAGGCAGTGAGAAAGCTGACCATCTGGCCAAAGAGGGCACTGAAATGGAGCAACCAGACATAACAATCACCTATAATCAGAAGAAAAGCATGATAAAAACCTACAGGAAGCCACAAACACCACCACATGATGACTATCACATGCTAGACAGAAAGGAACAAGTCACCATTTTCCGTTTCCGAACAGGACACAGCCGACTCAGAAGTATACAAAGTTTAAGGTTGGTACTACTAATCTATGTACATGTGCCCAGGTGCCCCAAACTATGGAACATATCCTCCAAACTGCACCAACTATGAGACACTGAGAAATAATTACTGGCCCAGTGAAACCACTAAAGAAGATATGCTCTATGGTTCCATACATGAATTACAAAAAACAGTGAAATTTGTCCAAGAGATAGGACTGCAGATATAGACAGACAATGCGAACGAAGAAGAGAAGAAAGGACCTCATTTCCAAACCATAAGTGAGATTCAGAAAAAAAAAAAAGCGATAAGGGAACTGCGCGCCATCACACAAAGTGCATTCCAGCAATGAAAGAAACCAAAAGAACAGTGTATCGTCAGTAGAAGAGACTACTTTGAATGGAGTAATGTTTAAAATGCCAAATGTGCAATTTTAACAAAAGTTCGTTTGTTTTTAACACACCTTATATTACTTCACAGAGCTTCTTGTGCTTGCTTATTTAATATTATTTCCGCACTTGTTGTTGTTACTGTTGTAAGAACGCTTCTCTTGTTATTCATTCCATTAATAAATGTAATGCATATTATGTTATTGAACGAAAATTTTATGCTGTTGTTGTAATGTAATATCTCTCTCCCCTCCTCTTCTGTATGTTTGATAAAGTTAATCGCTAACTGGCTGGTACTGTTAAATCTATAATTATTTTAATACAGTACAATCTCTAAATGTTTGGTACATAAACATTTCTCACTGTTTGGTTTAGCAAGATCTTTACCATTTCAGTGCAGTAACATTTCTAACACTTGGGTACAGTAAAATCTCCAACACTTTGGCATGGTAAAATCTTTAACAGTTTGGTACGGTAAAATCTCTAACACTCTGATTTGGTAAAATCTCTAACACTCTGGTACGGTAAAATCTCTAACATTCTGGCATGCAAAATCCCTAACACTTGGGTACGGCAAAATCTCTTAACATATTAAAGCAGTAAAATTCCTGCTACAGAAGATAAATTTCATTTTTAAAAAATATTTCACTTTCACAGATAATCGTCCGTTTGAGGAAACGGACGATTATGTGTGAAAGTGAAATATTTTTAGACTTTCAGAATTTAGAAAACAAAACAAAAACAAAACTTTCAGAGTATTACAGTTTGTTTGTTTTCTAAATCAACGATAATTTTAATATTTGGTTTAAAAATTCCAAGAAATTGAAGAATGTATATTTTTAATCTTATTTGGTTTGGGATTACAAATATGGCAGAAGAAAAATAAAGTACGGCAATATTTTCTTTGCTTAATTAAACAACATACACGCACGCACACACACACCCACACACGCACGCACACACACACCCCCACGCACGCACACAAACACGCACGCACACACACACGCACGCACACACACACGCACGCACACACACATACGCACACACACGTACGCACACACGCACGCACGCGCACACACATCCACGCACGCACACACACACATGCACGCACACACACGCACGCACACACACACCCACACATACGCACGCACACACACGCACACACACACCCACCCACGCACGCACATACACACGCACACCCACACGCACACACATACGCACACACACACACACGTCTAACGTACCAATAAGAGTTAAACATTTGTCCAGAGTTGTCGATGAATGATTTTCTCGCATCGATATCTTGATGTGTCATTGATACATGGCCAACACTTTAAACAAATCTCTGTCGTCGTGTACGTTACATTTATTACAATATTCTTCTGTTCTCTTCCTCAAACCCACATACACACAGTTTGAGTATTCTTTATCCGGAAATCTCAAATCCACTCAAAATCCGGAACCTCTTGAGCACGGACATGTTGTCACGAGTGCAAACTTTCGCACCTTATCTCGAGTGATGATCGCAGGCGCTCAGCCGACAGTTTATTTTCAGCATCCCTAAAGGCCACTGCGCACACAGACACGCCATTGTCTGCTGAGAGATTTGCTACTAAGAGAAGAAAAACCATCCCAGTACTTTCATCTGTGACAGGAATAATGGTTATCCCACATAACTACAGAGACTGTTCACGCGGACTTTTGCTTTGGGATGGTTTAGTATACGCTAACTGCTTAATTTTATAAATTATTTTTAAAATGGTATATAAAATTTCTTTCATATTTATTTGACGTGACCTAGGTCCCATCCCAAAGGTACCTCATTATGTTTATGCAAATATCTCAAAATCAGAAACACTTCTGGTCCCAAACATTCCGGATAAAGGATACTCAACCTATGTGTGTGAGTGTGTGTGTCTGCCTGTATGTATGTATGTACTTATACATAAGACTTGGATAGCTACCATCATCTATTATCAGTAGCACTGTTTTATATACGATTATGCACCTGTTTGTGTTGATGGTATTTGCATGTACCACTGCGTTTAATCAAGTATTCCTAACAATAATGCTTTTTTTTGTTATAAAGTGGACCGAGGGACTATATTGTGTTGATTATCTGCAAAATCTGTTGTTAATTATGCACTTTTTCTGTTTTTGTTTATGTGAATATTTGAGTCAAAGGCTCATATTGACTTTATTTTGTAACTAGTAACTCTCTGCCCAGATTTTAGAAATGTCATTGCGAAGAAGCGGAAATTATATAATATCTTTCACATGAAATAAAGAAACAGGGCAGCATTTACAGTTTATCGGTTATATTTTGTTAATTTTTTGTGTTAATTTTGTTTTACTGCTCAGTATTTTTTGCAGTCAGTAGACCCAAATTTGGTGTGTTGTGCTCTGCTTTTGTTTTCGGTGGCTCTATACAAATAAAAGGCATGTTTTGTGTTTGGTCACACCAGTCGCACTTTCCTTCTACCATCCCTCGTCCACAAATGTGACATTATGGCTTTTTTGTGCTATTGTCTCTAGAGAGTAGAAAGGGAAATAACCAACTTGTTTTCCTGAAATTTCTACGCCCTTTGACATAGTGAGTGTAGTCAATTGCAACAATAAATTAACTTATGTGTAACAATCCCAGTAACATTTGCTTACAAAGCAAGTCGTGAAAGTAATGAAAAGTAGAAATCGCATTCTAGATCCAGACAAAAGTTTAATCGAGTATGATCAAACAGAGAATTTGAAAAATTACCACTTTTTCCTTCATAAAAATTACTGTAATAGAGTGAGGTGAAGGAAACAACACAGTAAGAAGCCAACAATGTTAGAGACGGTTGAAATCCACCAGATCCAGTGTCAATTAAAGGTCACTAAAATTCTTCTTAAACATAGATCCAGAATCTCATCATTCAGATGTCAAAAATGAAAACATCTAATTATAGGACTTGCTACCATTTTGCATTTCTGATATCAGTGGTAAACTTCAATAATTGTAACAGCAATGTGGCATATCAGTCCTGTTTATTTATTTATTCATTAAAAATTTTTATGAAGAAACAAAAGTTCTCTAAGGAAAATGGCCAAAATAAAAATTAGAAAAAAGAAACTTTAAAGCTGATGAAAACTGCATCATGTGGAAGACCGTATCATAAAATGAAAATAAAAATGTAGCACAGAAAAAACATTCGGATGAAATTAGGGATTTGTTAATGTTAGAAAACATTTCATAATACCACAGAAGCTGATCTGCATTGTCCCAATACTATACGTTTTCAACGTTTTGTCCGAGCTTACACTAACATAGACTAATTTTAGTGATGTTTAACTATAAAATGTTGCTAATTTTTTCCCACCTTAGCACTGGACTCCAGCATACAAGAATCCCCGGATGGTCTCACAGATGACAAGTTGTCTGTTTTGCAACGCTCTAGCCCTGCCTTGTATGAACGATCCCCCGGATTTGTAAAGCTGAATAACTTAACAAATATTGACGACATAGGCAAGAAAGATAAGGCCCGGTTTCTCTTTACCTCATCTAAGTCTATCGGCGACTCGGTCAATACCCATAGTCCACTGTCCGCGGGACAGCGGCGAGCACACTGGAGATACTTTAACGCCAACAGCCACCCGCAGTCAAACTGTGGCAACAATCTGTCCCAGGCTGACAGCACGAGAGCTCTCCACCGCCATTCCTCCTATCCTCTGTCGGGACAGCATTTGATGACGTGTATCAACATTGACTCTCCAGATGACAACGATGACAACATCAGTCCTCCGCCTACTTCTTATCCCAACAATAACCTCAATAACAACTACAATAACAACAACACAGATGTGCCTTGTACTAGTGACTCGTCTCCAATGAGATGGACATGTGGTCACCAGAGACAGTTTACATCTGGGGCTTCTTTAATGCACTCCGAAGGTGAGGAAGAGGAAGAAGAGGATGGTGAAGAAGAAGAAGACTATTACAACGTAGATTTGGATGTGGGAAATATGGCTGGGCACGTGGAATGGCCAGCCAAGGTCGCCCAGAATCTGGCTGAATCAACCCTGAGTCCGAATAGTCAAGAAGAAGAAGAAAGCAGTCAGCGAGGATCAGCTTCCAGTCTCTCGACTTCGCCATCATTAGTGTCATTATCAGATCCCCTTTTGCTGAAATCCTCGCCATCTTCAGAACTGGTACCAAGACGACAGGAGTCACAGGTGAGTGAGGAACCAACTTCTCAGTCTCACAGTCTGTACGAAACAGCCGAGTCTTTCCCTGATGACAGTGACAGCAGCATGGAGCCAAATCTTCACCAGCTACCATCCCGAAACTCACCTGCTCCAGATACCAGTGGCAATGGTGATGGCATCCCTCAGGATGTGCAACAACTTCAGCAACTTGAACCACAGCCACATCTGCAACAACAGCAACCAGATGCACCTTTACCAGATCCTGACAACCCTGTATTTGACCCATGCAGTATGAACAACACCCACTTCCAACATTTCTCAGAGAGTACAAGTGGTTACGTAAGTCTAATACAATTCTTATTTTGCAAATGAAAAGAAATCCTATAATGTCACTGAGGTATCTAAGGGATAAGTGCCGACATATTCCATCAAATATCTGCTTATTTAAGCAGTCAATACCAGCTCTCATTCTCCAGTTCCATGATGAACCAGGTACCTATTTTCCCTATAACTGAATTTATTAAGATACATTTGACCATACTCACCCTAACGTCCATCAAAATTGAGAGATGACTTGAGAGTAACCTCAAGTTACTGACCATTTCCCTACTCAGTAAAGTGATCAACCATCTAATAAAATAAGGGATAGTCCCATATGTTAAGAATTTGTCCTGGGAATTATATTACTTCAGCTGTGATGCCTAAATGCCCCTTATTTTAAAACTCATGTCACATACTGTCTTATATTTTCATCTTTGACTGCCGCAGGCTCAGAGATATCCAGAATTTTTCAGTCATCTTTGTGGAATGTTGCTATTTTGAAGAAAATTCACACTGTAGAGAAATACAAGTAGGTCTGATTGGCACATTTGTAAGTAATATGATAGTAGTTATAAACCTAGTCTGCTGATTAAAATTTTGGGTTAAAATTTTTTAAAAATATGCACACACCCACCAATATTCCACCCTACTCCCGGTCTCAGATGACCAGGTTATACTAATGCACCTTCTGTCTGATGAACTAGAATGAAAGGAAATGAATGAGGGAAATTTTTAACTAGGATAAGAATTATTCAATCATCTTGGCTTTTAAAATATACTTTACTAAAAGCACATTAAGCTTTTAACAAATATTGAAACATAAAGAGCTCCTAGACCTAAGATAACTGATAGAGATCATGTGGTCACTAGGGTTAATGAACTATGTATACTCAATACCCTGCCTTAACTACATAAGAGCTACTGGTATAGTAATAATAGAACCTGGCCTGTGGGAGAGGAACTGATGTGTTCCTATGGAATTATGTGAGAATCCAAATATGCGGATCTGCTTAGAAGATTAAAGAAAGCAACAGTAGCTTACTGTAGATCAGCTGTAATATAAGATGTTAGCTGCTAAAGAACAGCATGCTGAAAGGAAGAGAGAGATATGCAAAAATAGATTTAAATTACAAAAATACATGGAAATTCTAAGAAAGGAATACTGCAACATGAGAATACACTAGAATAAATGAAGTAAGTCTTGAGATAAAACAGAGACAATAAAATGGGTTGGAGGTACACTGAGCATGAAAAAGAACAAATAACCAAGTTAAGCTATGGAGAGAGAGAGACAGAAAAAAAAGGCAGATTAGAGGCATGCTGAAATAAACTTTAAAATGGAACTCCATGTGGAAGAGAAACATGGTAGGAAATAGAAATCAAGGCCTAAGACCAAGTTTGACAGAGAGTGCTTATTTCTGTTTTATGTGTTTATGAAAAAGACATGAAAAAGTTGTATCCCACTTTAACTGTGAACCTAAAGCTCTTGGTTGTTGTTACTGTTGCACAGATCTTGTAAAATGGATATTAGTTTTTTAATAGAAAGCTGATTACATTGGCTTCCCTGGAGCAGACTCAAAAAGATAGCTACACAAGATCCACCACCTTAAAGAACATGTTGATCCTGGATAACTTACTGTCATGTCACAACAACCAAGTTACCTGTATTTCTTCATATATAAAATACAGGTGCTAATTCTTGGTTTGATTTCTTTTTTCTTTTTTTTGCTGGTTTTGGTTTTGTGGAAGGATATGGGGTGGGGTGGTGGGCGGATTCAGATAGCTGACGTGCATAATCATCCCCTGCTACATGATCAAAATGGGTATAAGTTTCATTAATGTCTCCCTTTGTGTTTTTCTTTCTCTTCTCTGTCTGGGAACTGAGATTTGTATATAATTTTTCCAATATAGATGTATGTGATATTTCTGTGATCGACACAGTTGTTGGAAAGATTTTATATGGATACATTATAAACCAATGTCCTGAAGTTAAAATAAAACTCACCTACTATTTGGAAGATAGAATAAATCAAATTTATTGTTTTAATATATAACAGTCAATAAAAATGAGTATTATATAGATAAACTAACATTTTATAGACTATAAATTTACTAATGTACTAAGCAGATTATTTTGGAATTACTAGTGTACTGTATCAGCTAGGTTTTTACACTTGTCTCCTGAAATATTTCAGACAAAAGAAATCATGATTCTGGTCAAAGATGCTGAGATCAAATTTATGAAAGTGCATGTTGTTGATACCTGCTGATGATGTTGTGACATCACTGCTGTAATGAAATGTGAAAAGTTTGTCATGGCCTCACTACATGCTGCACTCCTGTCATCTGGTACTGTTCGTCTGTGCTTCATAAAGGTTTGCTGATGGTTGAACTAAGAACTCATTACATTTACTGTGGCTTCCACAAAGGCAATATCTACCTGTTGAAAGTTTTATTCTTTCATCATTATCATATGTACATAGGTGACCTAGTGCGCACATTTTGGCTGTTAGTGTAGATACATTATATGTGAATTTTTTAACAATTACTTCTATTTTTACTGCCCTGATTTGTCATATTATGTTTATGACTATCCAAGTCAAGATCATTATTAGTTGAAAGTAGTCTTCCACATTATCCAAATGCTTTTTGCTTCGGCTGCTAGACAACAGGTCACCGACAAAACCCAGTTTACATAACTGTCCTCTTAAATGTTGAATGAACCCTTCAGAAGTTGAAACAGCATTGTTTGACCACAGAGCTTAGCATTCATTGTACACTGTAGTTCTTTATTATTTCTTCACATTTAAAATTCAGGTGCTAATTCGTGGTTTGATTTCATTTTGGGGGGAGGGTGGAGGTGGGTTCAAATATTTCATTTCTGAAGTGTATAATCATCCTCTGTTAGAAATACCTTTTCAAATTTAATCTTACTTTGATACAAATTTTTGTTTACTAATTCATTTAAATAAATTAAAAAATTTTATACCAAACAATGCCATCATCAGTGAATGGATTATTTATACTGTTCAAAAAAGGAACGCAACACTACTGTGGTCGTAATGGACATTAAATTTCAAACTTTTATCAAAATTTTATTTTACGGAATTAATGTTTCACTTTTGGCATGAAGAAACTTTAAGACTTTAACAATGAAAAGATGTTCATTAAATTTGGTTTGGACTTTTATTCTTTGCGACTGAGGCCTCCATTTCAGTAAGGTGTATGGCCTCCTCTGGCCTGTATCAGAGAGCGACATCTCCTTGACATGGATTTGATTAGCCATTAGATCCATTGTTGTGGGATGGCTGCCCACTCTTCCCGCAGTGCAAGAGACAACTGTCGGAGATTGGTTGGCCTCATGTTTCGCTAGCGGATTTGTCTGTTGAGTTCATCCCATACATGTTCTATTGGATTCATGACTGATAACGTGGATGGCCACGGAATGGTCTGACGTTGTTGTCAGCGAGGAACTGGGTGGTGAGTTGTGCCACATGAGGTCGAGCGTTATCCTGCTGAAAAATTAACCCTGTTGCAGTCAGAAGTGGAGGGATGTGAGGACACAGAATTTCACGACGTATCGTTGGACATTCAGGTGTCTTCAGTTTGCACCAGGTCACTTCTTCCCATGAAGTTGATCGTCTCCCAAACCATTACATTTCCACCACTGTGTGGAGGAGCCTCATCCACGCAGTTCTTGCTGTAGCGCTCATGGACTCTAAGGTAAACTCTTCTCCATCTATCGTGTCACTGGAGCAGAAAGGATGATTCATCACTAAACCAAACCCTTCTCCAATCATTCGCAATGGTCCATTGATGATGCTGGTTTGCCCATTGCAGTGGGTTCTGGCAATGCTGGTCCGTAAGAACAGGACCTCTGTAGGATCTTCTAGCACAAAGACCAGTGTCATGCAGTCGGTTCCTCCTGATCGTTTGGTCTGAAATTTGACGAGCTGCTGTCATTGACTGGACTGTTTAGGACACAGATGCAAATCGATTCCTGGAGATGACACAGCTGTATGAACCGGACTTTGGCAGGAGTTATGACTCCACTGCGCGGCTGGTCTGCAACTGAGCCAGTTTCTTGAAATCATCTCCAAAGGCGACTGTTTCTAACCACATTCAATTGTCTGACTACTACACTTTGTGACTGTCCAATCTGTAAATGTCTAATGATGATAAGTCGTTGTTCCATAATGAGATGAGCCATACTTGCGCATTGAATTTTCAAATGAATTGATTCAAGGGGTGTCACTCTTTTATAGGCATTCAATAACATGGTCAGTGAGTTTTGTGTTTAGTAAGTTTGACGGGATTCTCGTGAACCTGTCATGAATTATTGTCAAAAATGTTGTTTTGACTAGTGTCGCTTTTCTGTGCTCATGAATCATCTGCTGAGTACAGTTCAGGTCAGCAAGTGAACATTTCATGCAATTTTCCCTTGTCTGATCAGCAAACTTCAGTTTAAATTGCGACATTGTATTTGTTGTGTTTCTTTTTTTGAACAGTTCAGTATACATTTTATGCCAAGTTACTTGTATGTCTCACCACATCAGAGGAAAGAAAGGAAAAAAAAAAAATCATCACCCATTCCTCTTGTCATGCTACTCCTTAAGCTGAAAACAATGATAAGTAAGTATGAAAGCAACTGCTTTAGTTTTTTTCTATGATTATGTGAATTTTGTATGTTCAGTATATGAAGCTGTGAAAAATATTAACCTTGTGTGGTTATTTAATTTTAAATAGCTACCATTCTTTATGTCAGTCCTGTTAGTTTATTGTTTTTATTACAGAATAAATCTGCAGATTTTAAGAACTGAAACAATTTTTTTTATTTTGAAAAATTATAATGCAGCAATTACTGGTGAAAAAAATGACTCCCTGGTCTGATGGTATATTTTTAGTTAGATTTTTATTATTACACAGTGTTTTTCTTTAAACTATAAATCACTTGTACAGTTGAAATTTCACATTAATATTGCAGTGTGTGATACATAAATGCATTTTTTTTGTTCATGTGTGCTAAGGAATATTGAGAATTCTTACCATATGCAGTTTGTGTTTACTTGTTGGAATTACAATGCAAGCCCAAAGCAAACATTAAACTTTAGTACTTTTTTATTTGAATCACTGTTGATCTGAATATGAAAGTTCAGTGCTAATATCCCCAATGCAGCCTGAATTTCCACATGAAATGAAGAAAAACAAAAGGAATGTCATACTCAAGTTTTTTTTTCATAAATAGTATTTTGCTTTGGTAATGGAGACAAGACTGGAGATGGGGAAGACAATTTTAATGCTTGAAAGGACACACAAGCAAGAAGTGGAGAAATCCTGATGCAAACAAACAAGGAACATACTAGAATTATAGAATTTGTCTGGAACATACTAGAATTTTAGAATTTGTCTCATAGATTTAATTATTATTTTTAATTCATACCACCCTACCCTATTTTTTTCAAGCATGTATTTTTGAATTTCGCAGACCTAAAATGTCACATAATGTGATACTTCCAAATGTCTAGATTAACTAAAGTGCACACTTTTGTTGCAGTGGCAGTGATTGATGAGCTTTCCACTTATCAGACTACTATGTTTAATTCATTTTTCTTAACAGAAATAATAAGATATTGTAGATTTGTACTTTATCATCAGAGGCTTTCTAACAATATTAAAAACATTCTTGAAAAATCAGATATCCAGTGAGCAATTTCTGATATAAAGCACTGAAAAAAAATAATAAGAATCATAAAATATATTGAAAGTTAACAAGAAATTGATGAGAAGAGGATTTTAAAATATTTCACCAGTGGTAGAAAAGATAAATAGGACAGAGGCAGGCTTAGAAAAAAAGATGAAGGACAGTGTGACTGTTTAGCAGATAGGAAGTGTCAAAGATTGAAATTTCAGAACATTCATGATTGCCAGTCTAATCCAGCCTGATGTTTGATGATTATGATTTTAATTCTTTGAGAGTGCGTATGATAAGAACTTGTTTTGGTATAGGCAAGTTATAGAGTAAAAATTTTTCACAAAGGAGATTTGCTAATGAACTGAGTGTATTTTATTATGGTGGTGACTCCAGTATTTTCAATATTTTAATATTTTTTTAATCATAAATATTCTCCTACACAAAATACATTCTTACATATGTCATAGCTTTATCATAGAGACAGCAGATTAAATGGCTGAAAGTCAGTTTCATTTGACAGTGCTGCAAGCAAATGAATTAGGGCATAATATGCTTTCTTATGAGTAGTAACTTCTTACTCATTTCTCATGAGCTGTGAAGTTTTCTGGCAGACAGTGCCATGAAGTAGTCATTATAGTTCACAGAATGAACCAAAGATGTAAACTTCTCAACAAACTACGTATTAACCAGGATGGAGGAGCGCACAAGGCTGTTACATGTGGCATGAAGTAGGATAAAATCTTGGTCAATTCTGGCCTGCCATTCCAAAACTGGTCAGTTATCTCAGTTCATTCTGATCTATCAACCCAGTAACCGTGCCATGACTCTAGCATGCTCATCATAACTCTTTGACAGTAGGTTGTAAATGCTGTAAATCAGTGAAATGAGAAAGAATATTAAAATAAGCATTTTTCAGATTTATGATGATTCAATTACAATTTATTTTTTTTTAATGGATTCAGAAATCTCATTGCTTCTTCATAAGCATAATATTTATTTTCTTCTTGGCATGCAAATTCTACAGCATGCCTTATTTTGCTACATTTATTACAAACCTGCAAAGCAAGAATTTTATAGTTGTCACAAAAATATGTCATGGCTTACAAAAAAGTCTTGCAACATACTTTCAGCAAAAGTAATTTACTGTGTAAATAAGCTTGGTCAGAATTTTGTTTATATTTTTAAAAATACTCTTGTTCAGTCCTTTCATTATCTCATTGTATCTTTTCTTGCGTTGTCTTTTTTAAATGTACTTATCTACTATTTATATTTTGAACATCCACTTATTGGACTGGCTACTTTCTGAGGTGTTTTTCTCAATCAAGACTTCTCTAGACCTTAGAATTTTTCAGAGCAACGTGAGGTTTCCATGAGAAACTGCAGAATAAATTTTTGTATTAAAATCTGCCCTATATGTTCATCAACATTTTTATAACACAACTTTTTTTTGAGAGGGAGAAATAAACCCATTATCATGCTGAATGTGAACTGTTCTTCAGATATTCACCACAGAAATTCATTTTATTTCAGTATTTATAGAATCTTTATTCTTCATTTTTATGTGGTGGAAAACTGAGCAACAAGAAAAAGCTATGAAAGTGTTTCATTTATTTTTCATAAAATGCAACTTAACAGTGCTGTATGTGTCTTTTCTTTTTGACAGAGACTGAGATGAGATGAGAGAGAGAGAGAGAGATAGATTTTTTTCCTTCACATTTATTTGACTGTAACTGAACTCTGCCTCCCAGTATCAAGTATCAGTATTTTTTTGGTCATACTCGTAGATATGAAATAATAAATTATCAGCTCTGTTGCAAGTAAGAAGCAAAATTCAATATACGATTTTTTTTTAAAAAAGTTATGTTTAGAATTGAAAATAATGTCTTTATCTTGTTTAATTTTATTTGTGCAAAACAATTTTTTTTCATTCAGTAGCTATTGACACATGCATGAGATTGGTGTTAACATGAGTATCCATTTATATTCTTCTGGCACCAATGTTTGTGATGCAGTATGTTCTGATGCACCACACTTCACAGGAAGACATTTTATAACGTCATAAAGAGTATTCATTATTATTGTTAGATGAGTATTTTTGTAACGGTAGGGCAGACTGGAATGCAATGGTAGCAAGTGTTGACTCCACTATCTAATGCTCTAATGCTGTAGAGATTGGAAAATAAAAAATAAAAAAACACCTGGCAAGAATAACAAAGAAAGAAAACACCTGCCAAGAAGAATGTAAGTAACAAAGATGAAAATGGTCAGAAAATTCATCTACAATTAAAATAAATTTTAAAGGGTTTTCACCATTTCAAACAAGACAAGTCCACTTCTGCTCTGATCTTTTCTTTGAAAAGAGGATCTCAGCATATTGGTGTGTTTGGTCTGAAGCACTGATGAGAGTTCTGAAGGATGGAAGCTATGGCTAGCTGGCTAGAATCCACAGCCTTCAGTTCAAAAACAGTTTTATCAGTTCAGCCATTCCTGCTTCTGATAAAGTTCTGATCTCCACACAGTCACTTTTCCCTGTGGATCCTTGCAGATCTTTTTCCTTGATATGTCAGAAATGTCAACTGTTTCTTTTCTCTCACATTTCCTTATCTTGACTCACTTCATGTGTAGTTTTCTGCTGACATAAGCTACAAAGTGAAGATTTGAACTTTGACTGCATTTTAAAATTAGGATAAAGTGAATTCATTATGTATTCCATGACAGTTTGCCATATGGGGGATTCATGGAAGCAAGTCTGATTGTCTAGATTCTAAATATATTCCGTTGCTGAAAATGTTATACATATATTTCAGTCTGCTTCTGCATGTTTTCTAAAATATTATTTTTAGTACATATTCTCTAAAGTATTTTAGGCACATTACTATGCAGACTTGGGAGATGTTTATTTGAGCTTGTTCAATCCAGTTAACAATTTTGAAATTGTGTTCATGAATATCTTTAGTATTTTGTATAATGCTTGCTTCTGTCATATGACTTTCATACATTAATATGAATTGTTCCAATTCTGAAGCTACTTTTCACATGGAATTTATTTCTTTTAATTCTTCACAATTCAGATTCACTGCTCAGAAAAAGTAAACAAAATGACAAGTAATGAGAAGGAAATTATTATGACAGATTCAGTGCTATTTTTAGTTCAGATTGTGCTAAAAATAGGATTATACCCAGCCACAGCATTCTTTCCCACTTTTTGTTGCATTCATATCCTGCATTATGATTATCATATTTTTCTTTCTTACATCCTTCCCGTGCCGTTAAACATCAAAGAGGGCGTCACTTTTCTATAGAATAACTTTATTTTTATGTTCTCTACCTGCTCCTTTTTGTCTTTTATTCTGTTACAATTATTCCTGTCAAAATTTAGGTAGAGTCCAGTTTTTACTATTTTCTTGATAACAGGTTCCATTCTAGAAAGCTGTTTCTTGTACCTCAATCAGTTACTTCTCCACTCTTCTGTAAACTTCCCTTAGCTGCTCCTGAATTATCATTCTAAATCTCATGCTTAATCTCATGTTTGTAAAAAACAAAAACAAATATATATATATATATATATATATATATATATATATATATATATATATATATATATATATGTATATACTGGAAGTCCCCAGTCTGACTGCAGACCTCCTGGAACCTGAACACAAGAGTAATGTTCTAAGTGTACTACTCTATGGAAGTGAATCCTGGAAAATCACTAAAACCATAGAAACAAGTTGAATTCTTTCCAGACTAAATGTTTACAAAGAATTAGAAAAATATTTTGGCCAAACACCATAAGAAATAACATCTTGTTGGCAGAAATGCAGATGAAGCCACTAACAGCAATTATTGAGAAAATACGCTGGCGATGGTTGGGATATGTGCTCCTAATGACTGACAACTCACTACCAAAAATAGCACTAAGATGGACACCACAGGGGAACAGAAGTAAGGGTAGACCAAAAGAGACATGGAGAAGAACAACAGAAAGGATACTGAACAATAGAGGGCTCACCTGGGCAAGAGCAGAAAAAAAAGGCAAAGGACAGGCATTTGTGGGAAACCCTTGCGGAAGCCCCATGTATCATATATCAGTTGTTGATGAAGTAAACCAATTTGCATACCTTGGCAGCTACATAGACCAATATGGTGACACCAGGAAGGAAGTTAGAATTAGAATTGCAAAAACAGCATTGTCCTTCAAAAATCTTGAGAACATATGGAATTCAAAAGTTATAAGCACAAACAACCAAATTAAGATTATTCAATTCAAATGTAATATCCACCCTCATTTATGCATGCGAAAGCTGGAAATCAACTTATGCATGTGAAAGCTGGAAATAAACTAAAGAAATAGACAAGAAATTAGACTCTTTTGAAAACAAATGCCTAAGGAAAATACTTGGTATAAAGTGTAACAAATTCAAGAACAATGCAGAGATAAGACAGATGAGCAAACAACAACCTGTTTCGTGGGTGATCAGAATAAGAAGATGGACATATGTAGGCCATGTGATGAGAAGAAACAATCAGAGAATACAAGCTATCAAGTGGAGCACAACAGGCCAAAGAAAAAGAGGTCGACCATGTGAAGGACGACATTGTTAAGAGAAGCCAGGTTAGTGTGGGCATAACATCCCTTGAGGATGTTGAAAGACTTGGCGAGAACAGGAAGTCTTGGAAAACAACTATGCGAGACCTATGTGATGTTTAACGGCATTGGAAGGATGTAAGATGTTATATATATGTATACATTATATATATATATATATATTCTTCCATTGAAAAGATCTTTTCTTTTTATTAGAGTGGTCAGTACACTTGCCTAGGATAATATTTTCAATTTCTCTATGTTATTTCAGATCCCAGTTCAGTTTCTTGATCAATATTCTTTTCAACATTCTGTTTTCAATATTCTTTTTTCAAGATTTTGGAAGTCTTGATAAACTTCTGAAGGCCAATTCAAGCTTTGATCTTCCCTTGGATTTTAGACTATAAATAACATTTCATGAATGACATTCTTATTATGAGTTTTTAACTGCTTCCTCATGGTCTCTTCTCTATTCTGTTTTTCTACTTTCACTCCAGTCGCTTGTTGTGTGATTTTTTTATCAGGTCAGCTCTCAGAGTACACCATTTTTCATCCATGAAAAACATGATAAGATCAAGGCAGTGACCCAGTTCTATCTAGCTGAAGTTTAAAATTACAAAAGTGATTTAAAAGAAAAATCTCACGATTTCATAGTTAGAAGAACAGAAGATTGAGGTCTTATAATAGAATGCAGCATAAAGAGTTTTTTTGTTTCCTTGGACTTATAACCAATCTCATTTTGAAACTGAGTGAACAAACTGTTTAAAATACTCCATGTAATGAGAACAAGATGAAAGTTCTGTAGAATTCTTTGTACAGCGCTGTTTATCATTCAATATTCACATTTTAGATTCTTAAAACATTGTTCTGGTTTGTTACTCTAAACTTTCAAATTTTTTTTGGTTGGATTTTGCTACTGTAAATACAAAGAGTGGAACATTTAGGATTTTACTACTTACTATTTATTTTACTATTAATATTTAATACTGTAAATATTTTAAATTGTGCTTAATCTCATATTTGTAAAAAAAATTATTTTAAAGTATGATGTTTATAATCATTAGTTACAGCTTTTAAGATTGTACCTGCAAATGTTTTTTTTTGCTATATCTATGAAAACTAAGATATGAAATAAGTTTTTTTTTTAATTGGTAATCTGTGATATGCATAAAACAGTGCTCCCAACAGAAAATGAAAACAGTTTACAAATACAAGGTCATCAAAGAACTCAGGACAAAAAAGATTAAAAATAAACAGCAACAAGCCTAAGACAGTGGTAATATAACTAGAGTAGGAATATCAAGTGTGATATTTGTACAGACAAAGAGACACAAAGACAATTGTATAAATTTAGCTACCCTGTAACAAAAAAGTATATGGCAAAATTCTTGCTGAAACCAAATCAAGAACATTAAAAATAAAAACACAGTTTTTATTAAGAAGAAAAGATGTTTACAAATGTCCATGGCAGTGAAATAAAGTGTCTAACAATTCAATACAGTATCAATATGTGGACAACAAGTAATGATTCAGAACAAAAACTGGAAACTGTATGATAAGAGTATGTACTTTATGTATGAAAACCTTAGACAGTAAGCAGACACATGAATTAGAAATTGAAAGCAACAGATATGTGGTTTGGGGGGAAAAAAGCAATATATATCTTTAGTGGTCACAAAAACAAATGAAAAAAAAAGAACAGTCAGATTGTGCAATTTATCAAGCTAATTTGAAAGATAGAGAAACAACAAATGAAAGTTCTGTCAATAAATCTTGAGAAAGTAAAAGAGAGAGAATCTGAATTCACAGGAAAACTCAAGCAGAAAAAAGAAGGTGAGGGAGATAAATGTCTGAGGGTGGACATGAAAATGTTACTCAGGAAAAGAAAAGCAGATCTGATTTATAAGCTACATTAAATGGATAAAATGATAACAATGCATGTTAGCACAGTGCCCAAGGGTAACAGTGAAATAATAACACAAAATAACAAAATATATCCGTTTTTGATATATTCAAAATAGAACTGCTTCTGCAAAATGTAAAATTGTCACTGCTGTTGAATGTCAGCTTAATGAGCTTGTTTTACCGGAATTGTTAGTCTCGTTTTAAAACTTTTACCAGCTCTTTTTTGTTTCCACCTACACAGTCATACAGTGTCTGTATGAGTGAATTCACTCATAATTTTTACTGTGCTAGCTTCTGTGTGAGTGAACTCATCAAAATGATATACTGAGCTAGTTTCTTTGTGTGCACAGTTAATCTACTGTACTATCTTCTGTGTGAATGAACATATGACCTACTGTACTATCTTCTGTGTGTGTGAACTCATCAAAATGATGTACTGAGCTAGTTTCTTTGTGTGCACAGTTAATCTATTGTACTATCTTCTGTGTGTGTGAACTCATCAAAATGATGTACTGAGCTAGTTTCTTTGTGTGCACAGTTAATCTACTGTACTATCTTCTGTGTGAGTGAACACATTACCTACTGTACTATCTTCCATGTGAGTGAACAGATGAGTTACTGTACTATCTTCTGTGTGAGTGAACACATGACTTACTGTATTATCTTCCATGTGAGTGAACACATGACTTACTGTACTATCTTCTGTGTGAGTGAACAGATGACTTACTGTACTATCTTCCATGTGAGTGAAAAGATGACTTACTGTACTATCTTCTGTGTGAGTGAACACATGACCTACTGCCTACTGTACTATCTTCTGTCTGAGTGAACTAAAAAAATCTGAATGAAAAAATTAAAATCAACTTTTTACTTCTTAAAAATACACCAGGAAAATAAGTTTCATCAAATGTGGCACTTGTAAATATTGGCCTGCCAATTTTCTTAATTGTTTGGTATTTATTTTTGCCATTTTATCCTGTTAATAGTCTTAAGAGTGACATATCTGATTTTAATGCAGTGAGGCTTCTTAATGCTATCTCTAAACACTCATGAGATATGAAAAAGACTTAATATGTATCAGTGAAATACAGAGAACAGTGAAACCAAACAAACTTTTCAATGCAGAATTTTTTCTACGAATATTAAACTGTATTTTATAACAGTATTTTTGCTATCAGATGTGTGCATTGTTGACAGTGACCACTAGATCTTTGTTTGGCAATATGAGAAAGGAATACCAGTGTGTGATGAAGACAAGTATAGGATAACTTATATTAAGGCAAACTACAAGTAGAGGTTAGTAGAAACGGATGGAGAGTGACTCAGAAAGGCTTTGCCACCCTACATGATTTATGATAGATATGAAGAGAAGAGCAATTTCCATCTCATGAAGTTCATTAAGAGGTCAAGTAATCTTTAGATATGAGGATGCAGTGCTAGTTTTCCACATATGTCTTGTTTCATCTGATTGATGTCCAAGGCAGCTGTTTTTTTTAGCATCTTTCGTGAGGCGTGTCTTCCGATCCTCAGTTTGTTCATTTGGTGAGTGCATTAGTTTTGCTCAAGGTAAAAGATCCTTGACGTCATAGAAAGATGTTCTGTCAAGCACCATCTTCCTTTATTCTCTTCAGCCATGAATATCACATTCTCTTCAGCCATGAATATCACATTCTCTTCAGCCATTGACATAGCAAAGCCTTATTTGTTAGAGTATTTCAAAATAATTTATAACCATGCTCTCTGTTGAAAAGAAAGTGGTTACAAATTAAATAATATTATTTTTTTCTGGCATTTATTCTCCCTTTGGTGGAACACCAAGAATATGATTTCATTATCCTTATCTTAGAGAGACTTATCTTTTGTATAAGTTAGAGATTTTAGATTATTGTTATTAAACACTAATTATTTTATGTAAATTAGAGATTAGCTATTCTATTATGAAATAAAAACAATTTCCTATATTGCACAATATTTTTGAATATAATTTTAATAGGAATACATATGAGATGTCAGTCGGTCTGAAAAAAATCTGCCAAAGTGTGAAATCAAACCAGAAACCTTCTTTCTGGCAGGTGAGTGCACTAACCAGTACACCACCAAGGTAACCAAATAAAGATGTTGCGATTTAGTTTCAGTTACATTATGAGATTATGAAATCATTACATATTATTACATCTTAGACATGTTCTAGATTTAACACTCAAAAATATGAAAAGTATACTGTTATTAAAAAATAATAAAATAACATTAAATTCCAAAGCTAGATGTACAAGATTTGGAAGGTAAACATTCTGTCAGTAACAGGCGAGATTAAGTTATAAACACAGTATAATAGCTTTACAGAAAAGAATTGAAGAATTTGATGTGAACAAACAACATAATGATGTATGAGAAGAAACAAATGTTTAAAATAGAAATAATATGAGTTTTAAAGAAGGCTGGATCAAGAATGCAAAATAAAGTTGATATTTTTTGTGCACTTGAAATGTTTTACTGAAAAACATTTTTAATAAAAACTGCCTTTAAAAGAATGTTAGAAATAACACAGAATGAAACTGTACACTGAGGTAAATGTGATACTAAGAATATTAAATGAAGAGTTTAAACCATGCAACCATTTTTTTATATATTTGTGCATGTATCAATACATTTTATTATCTCACTTTATTGTAGTCTGATTTTTAGATTTGGTTTATCTTAGTGCACTTTCAGAATTTTATTATTTCTTGTAAAAACCCATGTATATTCAATGAATTTTTTAAAAATCTACTGAAAGTAGTATTTTAACCTACTGAAAGTAGTGCTGTGTGAGTCTAATCTTGAAAATAATGGTTAATACAGCATGAATTACTGACATTTTTATCTGAGAGTTTAGTTTTATTTTACTATCTTGACAGTTTCTTTATTTAGTCTTAGAAATGATATAGTGGTTTATCAAGAACAGTAATGGAAGACAGGATTCCCCTATTTCCTTTGTGAAAATAAAGAAGATGGTCAAAAATATGATGAGCTCAAGATATCATTGATGATCTTAACACTAAACTCACTGTGGCAGACATCTTGGTTGACAAATAGATGTGTTCAGATTGGCTGTCAAGAAGTTAGCATTCTGTGAAGGATAGATATTCAGAAAAAGAGGGCAAATTCCATGGACAGAAAAGAAAACAAACAGTTGAAACTGAAAAGAAAAATAATGAAATAACAGAAGAACCAGACAGTTAAAACATTTCAAGAGGCGATACAGTAATGAAAATCATACTTGAAGGAAAAGTTGAAAAAAAAACCAGAAAGAGGGCAACAATATACAATGTAGCAGCATAAAGAGATAAATGGATTCAGCTTGGTCAGATCAGCTTGAAGCCAAGAAACAGTGCAAGCTGGAGGGCCAGTGTGGCCAGCATCTGCTTGGGAGACACACAGGATGATGATGATGACTCTTTGATGATATTGTATATGTTGCCAAAAATTTAGAGAGGAAACTATGATCTCAGTTCTGTGCTTTCATGCACATAGCACAGATTTAATTGCTCTCATAAACACAGCAGATGTTTAAACTCTTAAAGTTGCACATATTGTCATGAGTGCACTTAAAATTTGACCAAAAAATGGTTCAGTAATTGTAAAACATGAAGTTTTACAACAAATTGTCTTCATGTGATAATAAGTAACTCAATGGGATGTTCAAAGCAAGGAAGAGCTTGAGAATAGATTTTATCAGTTTCCTGTGCATTCTCCTTGAATGCATCTTTCTATAATGATCTAACTTCCATTTTGTCCCAGAAATTCTAGGGAGAAGACACAGACTTGTCCAATCAATCTTATTTTTGATCTGGCTGATTTCTTTCTAAACTTATACATTTATTTTCTGCAGTTTTTCTCCTAGTCTTTTATGTCTTAAATATGATTCACCTCATGCATTTTTAGATCATTTTATGAACAGTAAGATTACAATATACTCATGAATAATTTTGTACACAACATTAACTGTAAATACAGACCAAGGGCAGCAACTTTTTCAGACAGCATATGCAAAATTGTCTAATTTTTATTTAGAAACTTCTCTCACATGTCAACAGGGATTTTGTGCAGTCTTATTTTTCTCATATACTTTTTATACGACAAATGTGTAACAAAAATGAAATAAAAGACATTGTTTCAAAGATACTTAAATAACGTATGTACTTAAAAATATTCTTCACAATGAAAGTGCAACTTACAGCTTCAGAAACAAATATTTTATATTAAATTTAATATAAAATAACAAATATCATTTATGCACATTAAAATTAAAGTCTGATTTAAACTTGTACTGCCCATGCATCACTAGTAAGACCACTCCTTTAATAAAGTTCATCACTGATAACTCAGACTAACAAGCATATATAGATGAAAAAATTATTTGTAATGCTGTTGAGAAATTTTTCAAACAGACAAAAGTGTCAGGAGTGGAACTTCAAACTTTAATTACCTCATTATTTTATGTAGTCCTGCCTGCATTTTCCAACTGAGCTCTGCGGTACATAAATTTTTTGCCTCCAAACTGATTAACTCAGAAAATCAATCAGCAGCATCTCAAAATTATCTGGGTCAGTCTAGTGAAACGTCAAATTTGTCAGATTCCTGTTCAGCTAGTTTTGCAGTCTGTAGACTTTATGAATTTCTAGTTTCTTGCAGACCTCTGAACATTATAGATCTTGGTGAAAACTGTTCAGTAGCTGTCTCAGTGACATTCTGACACAGAATTCAGAGTTTTGGTTATCTTTCTTATATGAGTTTTGAGATTAGCAATTAGAGAAGAAGCAGAATGCATGTCTAGAAATGACTGGTGAACTCCAACATATGCTAATAATTCTTGCAGTGAGCGTACCGTACTTTTTGAAATCACTTAAGTGGAAGTTAAAGCACAATGTAAATATGTCTAATTCATTAATGATATTTTGGAAAATATATATTTTTTAAAATATTTTTTCCAGAATACTTTAAGTTTTAAAAATATAATTGAAGTGTGTACACAGGTAGAAATTTAAAGAATAATGAAAAGCAATTAAGATGTCAACAAACAAAAAATTTCACTAATGAAGTGAACCACAAAACAACAACAAAAAAATAGATGTATTAATTTTTAGAAAAATATTTGTCAAGTGTCATTTAAATATATATAGTCTTCTACTTCTTTTTATAAAATGTAGAATAGCAGCTAACTCCATTCTCTATGGTAACTGAACTAGCATGGTTCTTTTCACATTAGGGCTTAAATTCGAAATTTGTTGTTAACAGTTTTCAAATTTCAGAACATTTGCTCAAGTTTCTTTAATGAAATTTCCTTTAAAACAAAATGATTCATGTCAGTGAGCTGCTTGTGACTATGAATTCATGCATTCCCTAAACATTTGGGGAAACTTTTTTTTTAACCTTTTACAAAATATTAATTATTACTAAGCATGAAATATAGTATCACCAGAAAGTTGTCAAACAGACACTGAAAGATCATCACCATCATCATCATCATCAGTCCTCTGTATTCCCAGTGAAGCAAAAGACATCAACAAATGTTCTCCAGCCAATCCTGTCTTGAGCAAGTTGGGATTCCTCAAAACCTTATTTCCTTTAGTTCTTCTGATATTGCGCGTCTCCACGTTTTGAAAGATAAACCCATTAGAAACAAAGAAGGCAACATATTAACATCAGGGGCAGAGCAGATGAATCAGTGGATGGAACATTTCAGTGAAACTGAGACCCACACCTGCAGAAATAGCAGATATACCAGCTGCAGAAGGTATACTGAATCTAATTACAGAACCTCCAAGCAAGGCAGAAACTGAAAAAGCCATCTCAGAGCTAAAGAAACAGAAGCACCAGGCGAGATGGAATCATAGCAGAAGCAATTCTGGCAGAAAAAGAAAAAGCAACACAACTACTCTCTGTGTTGTTTACAAAGATCTGGGAGAAAGAGAAGATATCAAATAAATGGAAAGATCTGGGAGAAAGAGAAGATATCAGATAAATGGAAAGATCTGGGATAAAGAGAAGATATCAGATAAATGGAAAGATCTGGGAGAAAGAGAAGATATCAGATAAATGGAAAGATCCACACTTGTCAAAATATTAAAGAAAGGAGACTTTTCAGAACATAAGAACTTTAGAGGCATCTCACTGCTCTCCAAATCAAGCAAAGTCTTCTGTAGGATCTTGCTAAACAAGAGAACATCAATAGAAATAACTTAAGAGAAGAACATCCTGGTTTCAAAAAGAGAAGACCATGTTCTTACCATATTGTTACACTTGAAATCAAAGGACAGGCATGTGTGGAAAACCCCTGCGGAAGCCCCATGTGCCCTGGGCACTTGAGGTTCAGAGAGAGAGAGAGAGAGAGAGAGAGAGAGATTGCACAGTGGGGAAACTGACAGAAAACTTCAAAGTAGAGAAAGAAGTATGGCAGGAATATTTGTTGTCGTTTTAGCTTCTTCTAGCAGTCGATGGGACCATGAAAATGACTATACTGATGAAGAAAACGGGGAATCCGGTGGACTTTGCAGGCAGTTTGATGACCTGGACTTTGCACAACCAAATGCAAGACAAGCTCAAGACCCTTCACTCAAACACAGCAACACTCAACGTTTACAAAACAAAGACATTGAAATATAAGTGTACCCGTGGTATCACGATAAATACTGGAGGTTATAACAGTATGCGATTTCCAGTCGGTCAGCGCGCATACAGTTTTTAAAAAAAACCACGTCTTCAGTGTTATGATACCGGTAAGCTGGTTTATTCCAACAAAACTTATTTGTGGTACTGTGAATCTTTGGTCTGCATATGCACAACCGTTTTCACAGTAGTATCTCACTCACACATCCTTGACTCTTGTCCCCAGTTCTTGTCCTTTCTTCTTCCCCCTGTTTCCGTGACCTTATACGCTCTCTCGTTGCCCGGTGTCTCCATAATTTTTTGCTTCCCTTCATTTTAAATAACAGACTCATATTGTTATTAGATCGCGAAATCTAAAAAGTAGATAATTTAACATAATTCGGTAATATAATTGATACCGTAATAACAGAAGGGAACGTTAAATCTCAAATAACAAGGCCAAGGCATAATTCATATGTTTTAGTAAAATATGGGTAGCAAAAACCATAATCGGCCACACCAATCAAAACTTTTGGGGACACAAAGAGGATTGGCATAAACTGTGGCCGCATTAACTCTTTCACTCTTGATTATATTTCCATGCTGTGCCAACATAAATTTTGTTGAGAAATTACAATAGAAATAAACCAACAGAGAGTTATTCTATAATTTGAAAACATCAACTGCATTAGAAATGTGCTACTTTTCATTTTAACTAGTTTTTGTCTATATATCTCTGATCACAGACTAGTATAGGCATGCAAGATCTGCCAGCCCTGCTAGTGTTGTTTTAGAACAAAAGAATTAACCGAAATCTGCGCTGTCAGAAAATGCATATATCGAGGAATACCTGGGTTTAAAATTATCACTGTGGAAGTCACACTTTAAAATCTCAAACTTAGTTTCGAATGCCTTTACATTGTCGAGTCAAAATGTTTTACAAGAGCCATGTAGTTTGACGTGTGCTGGGCAAAGTTGTTTATTGTGACGTATAACACATTTATTTTATATGCAAAAAAAGAAATAAAACAAACTAGAAATAATTCACGTTGTCTCCCCATGTTGACGTTTTAGTCATTTAGAAATATAGAAACATTAAAGTTTAAAGTTCAAAATTCATACTCCAGCTTCATTGCATTCGGGACAACCCCATATGTGCTCCGCCGCCTGCTGCAGCATCAAAGAATATGTTTGCCTATAGCTTTGGTTGTTTAAGATGCGTTTTTTGCCACACAGTTCGGATTTCTGCAAGTACATTAATTTTCCTAGTTCCAGGAGTCTCTTCACAGCTACATTGTTCAAATGTATTATGTGAATTATTATTATTATATAACTATTATTTATACGTGAATTATTCCCGCTCTTCATTTTACTGCAGTCTGTCCAATGCAGTCTTAGCAGTGTCCCCCTTAATTATTAACCGTCAGTTAATCATACATTCAGGTAGAGACAATGGGAAATATCACGAAGGAGTAGGTATAATTATGTCAACTGCGGCAGCAAAGAGCCTTACAGAATGGGAACCAGCGAACAGCTGTATATTAAAAGCACGATTCCAAATAAGACACGGAAGAATGACAATCATACAATGCTATGCACCCATGAACGATGCAGATGACGAAATAAAAGACACTTTCTATCACCAGCTATAACTCATTAACAAAGTTTCTAAACACGACATCTTAGTTGTCATGGGAGATTCCCCAAACAAGCTATCAAATGAAACACAAAAGGCCGAAGAAAAAGAGGTCGACCACGATATAGGTATACAACTCTATAGAGGATATTGTTAAGAGAAGCCAATTCAGTGGGCATAACATCGCTTGATGAGACTGAAAAATTCGCCGAAGACAGGACATCTTGGCGAACTACCATGCGGGTCCTATGTGACGTTTAACGGCACGGGAAGGATGTAAGATGTAAGCGTCCACCCTTGTCAATCCACCATTTATTTTACCCTCTCCAGCAAGTCTGCCTGCCACATCAGTGCCACGTACTCCCGCATGCCCTGGACAGTAAAGCCACGCTAGGCTTGTCACAGTTGACTGGCTTAACAGATGAACCCATTCTTTTCGAAGCAAATCCTTCCCAGTCACATCAAACAAGGCAGACCCTGGATGGCTGAGGAGGAGAATACAATAAAGTCAATTTGTGATCTAGATGAAGTGCCTGAAGGTGATGACTGGTTACGGGTACAGGGCCGATCTCAGCTAACAAAGGTTATTATACAGAAGGGCCGTGAATGTCGAGACTGAGCACAAGGAGCAGTTGAATTTTGGGTTCAAGATCTCATCCAGCATCGCTGTGGGTCTTCCGACACAGTAATATATACAGATGGCTCAGTAACTCGGTACAGCAGAAGTGGTTGGGGTTTTGTTGCCTACCGAAATGGAAGAGCAGTGGCACAGGGAGCCTTTAAAGTCACCACTTCAAGCATGCGAATGGAAATCGAGGCTGTGTCGACGTCAATGGAATGGTTAGTTGCTCATGATGTAGTTAATGATGTCATAGTGACGGATTCACAGGTATACTTCGTAAGATTGAGGATAGAAACATGAGTTTTGGGTTAAGCAATTTTGTTCAGGTCATAGCTAAGAATTTTAGTTTTAACGTCATTTGTGTTTTTTTAAACCCATACAATTTTCGCTGATGCCATTTACTCGCCAACTCTGGTACATATATTACGGAACAATTAATGGCTAGATCATACAGTGACTATCTTATGTTCTTCAACTGAAAACGGTTCGTATCTCTATTAAATGCCTTAAGAGAGTTCAAAGAGAAGGCATACATGGTCTAAATTTTGCTCAGATATTTCAGTTGTTCTCTTCTCAAGACACTACAAAGAGTGAAGTTTTCAGTTGTTTCACATGTTGTTATTACTTTGCTTTTAGCATCACTTTTCTTTTCTTCTGCAGAAATGTAAACTATTACATATGGCAGTAAAATTGATAAGATTTTCTTAACATTATGCTAAGGCTGTAAAGGGTAATGGAATTTTTATAAACTACTAAGAGTTTACTGTAACAGTGGCGTTTTCTAGTCACTTTCTCTCTCTCTCTCTCTCTCTCTCTCTCTCTCTCTCTCCCTCCCTCCCTCGGGCTCTTTCTCCCTCTTTATCTCTCTCCCACCTTACCTGTCTTTCTCTCCCTCGCGCTCTTTATCTCTCTCCCACCTTACCTCTCTCTCTCTCATGCATTCACTCAGGCTATATTTGCCTCCAAAGCTTAACAATATCTCTCTAGGAAATCTACTTCTATTTGAGTAATGCCGTTTTGAAGTATGCCAGCAACACGAGGGGTGGCAGAATCGCCTTTGTTTTCGAGTGTCGAGGTAGGATGATCTGCACACGAAAGATAAACGTAAATGCTGTGTTGTGTTGAACCACGTCAAGTTAGTGCGTGACTTTGAATTGATCACATGACTCGCGCACTGGAAAAGTAAGTATTCTCAAGCCAACGATTGATGTATACTGTAAATATGCATTTAGCACATTCAGCGCTTCTCTCACGAGCACTCAGAATCCACCCAGAGTTTGTCTCTACCTGTACAGCGAATTGATGTTTTCTTCACGGTGTGTGCTATCACGTATGTGTGCTTAGGAATATATGTCAGGGGTGCTCACGTTTAGAATTCGTGATCACATTTATAATCTGCTAATTCCTTATCACATTTATAATGTGCTTAGCTGATCACATTTATTTATAATCTGTTAATTTCTGATCGCATTTAAAATCTCCTATAATGTTTACACTTCGTGATCACATCGATACTCCGCTATTATGTTTATAATTTATGATCACATTTGTAATTTGCCGTAACGTTCATATTATACAATGACGTTTATATTTCCTGATCAAAATTTATAATCTACTATCATGTTTATAGTCTTATATCATACAATAGAATGCTGCATTTATAAATCGTGTTTCATTAATTCATTTGCATGTCCCTTGCGGAACCTTGCCTCCCTAACAGCACTCCTGTAGGTTGTGAGCAGGATGGCCTGCTGCTGATGCATCCATTTGCAGATCATCAAAGATGTCTTGCAGCCATCTTCGCCTTGGTCTTCCTCTCTTTCTTTTTCCCATTATGTACCCTTCCAAGACGGTCTTCTCTAGATTATCATGACGTTTAATGTGTTAAAAATATTTAAGTTTTCTCTCTTTAATCCTCTTTACTAGCCAACACCTTCTTCAATATCTTCTGTATGTTTGGTATGATTAAGGCTCACGCCGAAACGTCACAACTGTGTAGTTGTTAAGTAATAAAACTGTTCCCACATTTTTCCTAGTTTATACATTCTAATAATATGGAATGGCTGTCTCTAGCCATAGAAATATTTCTCTACACTTTTTTCCTTTTCTTTTTCCTTTAAGTTTTCCAGTGCTTCCTGGTTGTTGGTTAATTAATTTGGTGGACAGATTTGTTCCCTTGACTTGTAAAACGTGAGTCCCTTATAGGCAATTTACTTTTCCGTACATCGCTCACCAGAGTTATCTCCCATGTTTCCTTGTGACACACATCCAAACGAGGCGCAAGCTGGGGTTGGACTGTGACATAACGTCCATGTAGCAGTTATGGGAACTGCGACTCATCTCAGCATCAACTAACTATTCATGTAATGCAACGTTTAAGACTGTGCAGGCTTATACAAAGTTATGGAGACAAATTCGACCACTATTGGTAAGTTGGATATTATTTAGAAAATTTTCGAACTTTGCTCAGTTGTATATAATGGAAGAAGAACTAGAAATCTTTGTGAATGTGAGTTTGCACTTATTTTGCTCTTTTTCGATATCTATTAAAATATTTCGAAGAAGTTCACTGTAAATTTCAAGGAAACCACGACACTTTTTAATTAAAGAGAAGCAATCGGAGTAAAAAAAAAAAAAGCTGTATTCACAAAATGAGAGACCTGTTGTTTAACCAGAAAACATGTGTAGAGTTCGATGAAAACAAAAATGTTAAAGGGTTTTAATCACTTCACGACGGACAAGTCCATAAGTGCTCCTGCTTCCCTCATACGAAGGAAGATCTCTGCAAAGTGCACATGCCCCTGTAGCACGGCGGGGGGTGGGGGGGGTGGGGGAGGAAGGGGGTGGGGGTGGGAGTTTGGATTCTTACTCATGCCCGAAGTCGGAAACTGATCGAGAGACGCTTTGAACTGTCGATTCGACCAATCCTACATTCAGTTCGAACAAAACTATGAGGTGGTTCTTTTTTTTCGATTAGATTTCTCTTTGGTTATCAGATGATTCGCGTAAGGGTAGACATATACAAAGACCTACATAACTATTTAGATACATTTTTCATAACACGTTGAATTTTATGCATTTCGAGCAGCTCCCACTTTAGTTGCCTTTGATTTTTCACAGACCTTGTTTGTATAAATATTTCTATTTGAAGACTTTAGGTTTTATTGTATATATATATATATATATATATATATATATATATAAAGAGAGGCTATAGTTAAAAGCCAAATTACAGCAAAGATCAGAGGCAGACAAGCGAGATTTGTAGGACATTTTCTGAAGAGAGGAAAACTGGAACACACTGTGGCAACTGGAAAAATTGAGGGAAGAAGAGACAGAGAGAGAGAGAGAGAGAGAGAGGTTACTGGACGGGCTGTCAGTGTGGCTAGGAAGAAAGTCACCGGCGGATCTCATAATCAAGTCTAAAGACAGGGAATTGTGAAGAGAAATGATCGCCTACTACATGCCGCCCGGCACTTGATTGATTGACATATATATATATATATATATATATATATATATATATTGATATATATATATATATATAACGTTTCTTTCTATGGTTTTCCTCATTTTTGCTTCTTCCATTTTTCCAGTTTTCCAGCACAAATCTCTGGAGGTTGTCACATTTTTATTTTGAAATTGTGTCCAAAAATTAAAATATGTGTATTTCTTAAATATTCATTTCCTACTTTTGTTATTTACAGCTAGCTCAGTTCTTCTAATTCATTGATTACACGCTGAAGATTTATGAAAGCGCGCCAGAATTGTAGCATTAACATTACTGCCTGCCTTAGTGTGTCTTAAAGTTCTAATTACTGTACATATATTGTCTGTTTCAGTGTTCACTAATAGTTGGTTTAATATCTCCATACCTATCTCAGTGCCACTTAATCTAAGGTTCCTCAGAATGCAAAGGATCTAGAACAGTGATTATCAAACTGTGGTTCGCTGACCCTCATAGTGGGCTCACAAGTGCGCCGCCTAGGATCTGCAACAATTCGGAAATAAATCTTCCACATACAAGAGCCGACAATTAAGTAATGAGACTAATTACATAAAAAATAAAATAAACAACAGTTGAAGATATAACCTGTCTTTTATTCAAAGTAAGTCCCTTGTGCATTGATACAGCGACTGGCACGATCTAACAAAACACTGGAACGACCTCCTCTGCAGTTCTTCTATTGGTATGACCCTTAAACTCGATGCTACGGCCTTTTGGATGTCGTCAGTTTCGCCAAAGAAGCGTCCTTACAATGGTTACTTTAATTTTAGGAATAGAAAATAATCGCAGGGAGACAAATCTGGGGAATAGAGTGGATGGTTGAGAAAGCACACTTGTTTTGGGGCCAAAATTCCTGTACAGATACCGCCCGGTGAGCCGATGCATTATCATGAAGAAGGAAAAAAAAAACTGCCAGTTGTTGAATACTCGGGTCGGACTCTGAGAATCCTTTTCAATAGACTTTTCAGAATACTTAAATAAACTTTGGCAGTGACAGTCTGTCCCTGTGGAATAAATTCTTTGTGAATAACTCCTTTGCTGTTGTAGAAGCACATCAACATTGTCTTCACTTTCGATTTTTGAAGACGAATTTTTTTTGCCTTTTGATGATGATGATGATGACTTCTGTTGAGCACTTTGGCGTTTAGTTGTGGGATCATAGCGGAAAATCCATGTTTCATCCTCTGAAACAATCAAATTTAAGAAATGTTTATTTCTGCGACACGTTTTGATGATGTTTTTTGCGTACTCAAAAAGCTGATGTTTTTGGTCATCGGACAACGCATGTGGTACACACCGGCAAGCAACCTTTTTCTTGCCCAACTCTTCCACTAAAATTTTACGAACGGTCTCTCGGTTAACATAAATTCATCTGCCATTATCCTTACAGTCAAACAATGATCTTCTTGTATCCGTTCTCTGACTTTTGCAATGAGTTCCTCATTATGAATAGAAATTGGGCGTCCATGCTTGCATTTGCAATCGTTTCCACACCACTTTTGAATCGTGAATACGACCTGAATATCTGTGCACGAGATAAACAATTATCCCCATAAACTTGTCGCATCAATCCATCTGTCTCAATGTCATTTTTTCCGAGTTTTGAACAGAATTTAATGTTAGCTTTTTGCCCCATGCTGACTGCGTTACAGTGTGCTTCTAACTAGGTCAACAAAATGGTGGCTTATTTGTCGTCTGCTTGTAGAGCGGCGATGAAAAGTTGCCAGATCATAGGTGAAGGTTGCCTCTTTGGAGTTGCTTCGTAGATGGCATTTTTGTCTTCTTATCTTATCTTATATCCTTCCCGTGCCGTTAAACGTAACATAGGGCTCGCAAAGTAGTTCGCCAATTTTTCCTGTCTTCGGCGAGTCTTTCAACCTCATCAAAGGATTTTATGCCTGTTAATTTGGTTTCTCTTAATAATGTCCTCTTCAGAGTTTCACGCGGTCTGCCTCTTTTTCTTTGGCCTGTTGTGTTCCACTTGATAGCTTGTTTTTGGGATTCTCTGATCATTTCTTCTCATCAAGTGACCAACATATGTCCATCTCCTTTTCCTGATCACCCATGAGACTGGTTGTTGTTCAGTCATCTGTCTTATCTCTGCATTGTTCTTGAATTCATTCCACTTGATGCCGAGTATTTTCCTGAGGCATTTGTTTTCAAAAGAGTCTAATTTCTTTTCTATTTCTTTAGTTGTTTTCCAGCTTTCGCATGCATAAATGAGGGTGGATATTACATTTGAATTGAATAGCCTTAACTTGGTTTTTGTGATTATAACTTTTGAATTCCGTATGTTCTCAAGATTCTTGAAGATTGATGCCGCTTTTGCAGTTCTGATCCTAACTTCTAGTGTCACCATCGTGGTCTATGTAGCTGCCAAGATATGCAAATTGATTGACTTCTTCAATATTTGTCTCTTCTATGTGTATTTTTCCATTTTGATTGAGGGGAATTTTCATTATTTTTGCTTTGTCTTTGTTAATTCCAAGTCCTATTTTGCTAGCCAGTGAAGACAAGGTATCTGTTTTTTTCTTGCATGGAATTCAGATTATTACTGATAAGAGTTATGTTATCAGCAAAATCAAGATCTTCTTCAACTAGAAGATCTCGATTTTTGTCTTGGCCATAATAAAATCAGTCTCGTTACTTAATTGTCCGACCTTGTACTTTTTTATATTAAGAAAGGAACAACATTTTCCATCAGTTAACAGTATTTGTTAACTTCATTGACGACATCGACATGTAATTTAAATATATGGGGAGAACTTTTTAATGTCTAGCAAAAAATAGATTATGTTTTTAATAAAGATGTGCTGAATTCGGCCAAATACGAAGATTTGATTTTTCGGATTGTGGAATACGAATTCAAATACAAATAGTACACAGGTAAAACAACAGTATTCAGTGAAGTTATGATTATGCAGGTACTTATATACAAGTTATAATCGTGAAACTAATGTAGAGGAAACTTTGATAGAATTTTTGATAGATTTCATTCACAGTTACACATATTAGGGTGACACAGACGTTTTCAGACATAATCAGTCAGTTATTTCCATGTCCCTTATTGAACTTTGCCTCTCCAACAGCCCTCCTGTAGGCCTCTAGGTTGCAAGCAAGATGCTCTGCTGCTGATGCATCCATCTGCAGATTCTGACATAATACAAATTATAAATTAGTTTAACATTGCTTAAAATTTCAAAGTCTTAACATTTAAGTCTTCAATATTTTTTTCAAGAAAGTAATTTATTTAAAGATGGTAATTTTTTAAACAAATTAATAAATTGTCTTAACTGAATGAATTTTGCAAATGTCAGTTTCTTTTTAATAGATTAAAAACTGTTAAAAGTTCATTTTTCACTTCCAGAATGTTAACTCCTCAATCTGATCTGATAGAACACTAGCTCTTCTTGCTGAGTATATTTTTCTTGTAGTCTTTCAATTGCTATAGTTGTACTTTCACTTGCTATACTTGTAGTCCTTCAATTGCTATAGTTGTAGTCTTTCACTTGTTATACTGTCTTTCACTTTTTACACTTATAGTCTTTCACCTATTATACTTGTAATCTTTTGCTGGCTATACCTGTAGTTTTTCACTTGCTATAGTCTTTCACTTGCTATATTATTTCTTATCAAATAAAACCTTGGTTGCTCCAGTAAGCAGAGAAAATCTGTAATAATTATCTTACATCAAGACAATGGATCAAAGTTATGCTGCAAGTAGTTGTCTGAAATGTAGGCTGACCTTGTACATATGTTGTCTTCTCAGTTTGTACGATCATTCCAGACTGGACGTCATGGATCCATACCCTCTCATTTTATGGCTTCTTTATTCTTCTGTGCCATAATTATTTGAAGAAACTCCGCCTTGAGACGACATCGACATTCATGACGAGATGAGAAAAGACAGATAACAGACAAGCCAAAACTTCCTAATCCATTCTCACAAGAACGACTCTTATGGCAAAGCCCCCAAACCTGCTGCAAACCTGAACAAATAGTTCGCTCTACAACAACAACAACAACAACAACAACAACAACAACAACAACAACAACAACAACAGAGTTTGATTATAAATCAAACAGATTTTCCCCACAGATATCTGGGAGTTATAATCTAAATATAATATCTAAAGATAAGAAATTTTAATTCCTGTTTTTTCTTTAATGTCTTGACTTTACAGCTGGCACTTCCACATATGTGATAGAGATGCATTTAACTCCTTCATAGCAAATCTCAAGTCTATAGCAAGCAGCTTCAAGTCGAGTATCAAATTTACGAGTCAAAAGTATGCACAGTAGGTTGTCATTAGTGAAAGTAAAGAAAGTAATGTAAAACAAAGAAAAATGATTCTATATATATGCTGTCTTTCACTTCATAAAGTATCTCAGTCGTATTTTAATAATTTCATATTAAACAGTAATAAAATATATTAAGAAAACAGTGTTAATCTTCAGTATAACATCAGTGTTATACTTTAATCTGCGTTTCTTTGTTGACAGTACATTCTGTTTGTAAGGACAAAAGCAGTGGTCACCCCTCTTATATTTTGACAGTCGTAACACAGATCCGGATGTAAATTATCGCTCTAATCCACAAAATATCTTTCTATTCGAGGCGTGTCTGATAATAAGGGCATGGCACTGCACTGACGTGTCCTTCAGCTTGCTGGCATCTTTTAAAGAGCGTTAGATGTTCTGTATACTCCCCCCCCTCCAGTACTTGTTTAAGATATACAGATATAATCGTGGACTGTATATTTAAACTGGATATATAAGACAGCATGCAAGGCAATGGCGTCGTTGAAGCATGCGTTGTTTTACTAAAACCGCACCGTAGAAAGTATATAAAGTAGAAAATATCCCTGATTATGTATAGAAACATATTTGTGAATACTCGAAATTTACTGTTTTGTTTTCAAATACGAATATTCTCATTTCATGCGGTTGAATGCAAATACGAATAAGAATGTTAAATACACCCCTAGTTTTAAATAATGTTTTAATATTAGAGGAGAAGACAATCAAAATTCCCTGGACTTGTCACGAAAAGAGAGAACTTGAGAAAATTCAAGACACAAAGAAAACGAAGGAGACTGTCATCGTGATAAAGTAGTTGGCATTTTAGCAGATTTCATTGTTTATGTAGTTGGTGCATGCTTTAATAATAACAACATTAGCCTCAGTACTGTTGGCCAACGATTGAGTTATTATTTATGTGATTTGTGCCTAATATTGCATTTATTCAATAGGGCAAGATTATGTTGGAGCTATGAGGTTTACTATTGCCGTAGTACTCGTTTACGGAATAGGCGTGATAGGATTGCTGGGAATCTCGGCGCGTCGTAATAGAAGAAAAGAGCAGGCGGACAAGGAGGTTCATAAGTTTATCAAACTCAAACTGACACAGTATGCAGAACGGCGACAAGCCAGGTAAGTTACTGGTTTTTGTTAATGTACTCTATGTAACCGAAATTACTGGTTGTTATTGCTGTACTCTATGTAACTCTATGTAACATTACTTGAGTAATGGAGTAGTTTCCCGTCATATTAAAGTACGGTCATTACAAAAGCTGTCCATCAAAACGATATGTAGCGAGCCCCTCAACAGTCAGTGTATACCTGCTTTAAAACTGTCTTATAAGAAGAGAAGTGCCATTATGCTGTAGAAAAGGTGAAAACATAAGCATACTGTCGAAAGAGAAATAAGGCCTAGGTGGTGTTTTTTTTATTTAAATAAGAGCGGGGAAAATACTATTAGGAACACGAGGAAGTCTGCTCCGTTTACCTGGTTGAGGTAACCCAGTGGCCGTTTTAATAAGTGACATAACAGGTAAAGGAGAAACAATAGAATTGGAGAGATCCAGTTACTGATTCTAATAATTATGCCGCCACTCTTTTCATGTGGATTGTCCTAAACAAAACATTGCACTCTTGATAACAGATCTGAAATTATTTCTTGTAAAGTCGATCTACCGTCCTCACTGACATTAGTCACCCATTTCTACAATATGATCAATTTAAAACCTGACATTGGACAATCATTCCTACCGTGTAGCAAAAAAAAAAAAAAAACCGAAATTATTCACAAAACTCATATATTATGTTTATATACAGCATGTTGGATATTTTGTCTAGGAGAGGTCGCTTCAAAAACTGTCACTCATGATTCATAACGTTTCACTTCAGCTTCTGCTTCAAAATTCTAAATTTGTCACGGTACATTCTTAACATGTTTATGCCAAATGAAAAAAAGTGAGAAAAAAAGGCTCGAGATTTGCGGATAAATATGGAGATGATGATGATAATAATAATAATGGATGATGATGATGATAGAACACAAAGCCTAAAGAAAACAGCCACAAGAAACATTTACCTGCTGTGGAGACATCAGGCATTCACCTGTGATGTGACGTTTCGGCGTTAGCCTTCATTAGACAAACACAAACAGGACGAAGAATCAGAGAGAAGAGACAAAGTATAGATTCACATGAATCCTATGTTAAAGAAATAATAACAAAATAAAAAAAAAATTAATGAAAAATGGAAAACTTAGCTTCAGTCTTGGAAGAACACAAGGTGAAACTCGTAAGATATTTCCAATAACGTCACATCGTTGTACACGTTTAGTAATAAAGCTGTTCCTACTTTTTCCCTAGTTTATACATTTTGGTATGCGTTTTTGGGAGTTTCACCTTGTGTTCTGATCGGGCTCCTGGAGTATCTGTGATCAACTGAACACGAATTCACAGATATTGGATCAATTTATTAACATTCTCTTAGCAATGAGATATGCAAACGCATTAGTATAACTCAACTACCTTACCGGTAAGAGCTGGTGATTATGTTTCTCCATTTTGTGATATCCTTTGTGTTTCCGGTCAAATCAAATGCTTTTCGTTTTTCAAGCCGCTAGGTCAGTCCATGAGATGTTTTTCTCTTGCCACTCTCTCCGCCTTTTTCCCGCAAATCTTCCCGCCATAACCAAAGTCTCTGAGTAATTTTTACGTATTTTTCTAATAATTTAAACTAATTCTCATTGCATTGAACATTCTGTGATGACCTCTTTTCTGGCTGTCCGTGGATTTTGTTTGCAACTTTCTTCAAAGCCATCTCTCTCTCTCTCTCTCTCTCACTCTCCGTGTGTGTGCATGTGTACCAAGGCACATTAGGGATTCCGCAAGGGTTTTCCACAAACGCCTGTCCTTTGCCTTTTTCCCGCTCTTGTCCAAGTCGGTTATCTATTTCTCAGCATCATTCTTTTGCTCTTCCCCACGTCTCCTTAGGTCTAATTTACTCCTCATTGAGTCACCAGTCATCTGGAGCACAACCATCGCCAGCGTCTTTGCTGAATAATTGAAGTCTATGGCTTAATCTGCATTACTGCCATCAATGTGTCATTTCTTACAGTGTTTGGCCAAAATATTCGTCTAATCCTGCGTAAATATTTAGTCCGGAAGGAATTTAATTTGTTTTCTGTAGTTCTGGTTATCTTCTAGCATTCACTTCCTAGGATATTACTTTTGAATATTCCTTTTTTTTCTAATCCTATTTTATTTCCATATATTGTGCAGGTTTGTGAAAGCCTGGTTTGCTCTAGTTAGTCTGTTGTTAGTGTCCTCTTCGTTGCCTTCATCTTCTGCTGCTCTGCTGCCAAGATATACAAATCCTTGACCTTTTCCCAATGATTTACTATCTACTCTCAATACATTGTTGTTGCTCACTGTTTGTTTCATTAATTTTTTATTTCCTACGTTAATCTTTAGTCCTATTCTACTGGCATTTTGGGTTAGCTTATTTCTTTTGTCTTGCATGGCTTTTTGTCTACTTGATAGCAGACACATGTCGTCTGAAAAGTCAGGATCCTCCAGTTCTGTATCAAGTCCACTGTAGTCCTCCACGTTTGTCTGATGTTGTCTCCTTCATTAACCAGTCTACTGCCGAGATAAATAATGTTTGCAACAGTACATATCCTTGTTTTACTCCTGTTTGCATCCCAAAACTGTTTGCAGTATGGTCTCCGCAAAATCACCTTGCACTAAAACATTCGTATACGGCTTTGATATTCACTATACTTTTTTCACTTTAGAATTTTCCAAAGTGACTCTCTCTCTCTCTCTCTCTCTCTCTGTTGACACTGTAGAAAGCTTTGTTGAAATCTTTGAACAGTGCAAATGTCGTGCTGTGTCATTCGTTGGTCTCCTCTAGTATTTGCCTCAGTACAAATATCTGATCTATGTACGATCTTCCCTTCCTAAATCCTGCCTATTCTTCTCAAAGTTGGAATAATTTTGTTGAGGATAATGCGGACACCCCCCCCCCCCTCCAAAAAAAATCTATGTTGCTTCATATTTCTTTATCATCTGTCCGTTGTTCACGTTTCACAAACATGCAGCAATACTATCCCTGTATAACACTGTAATAGTCTTTTCTTCACATACAAGAACAGCATTTTAAAAAAGTATTTTCTTCATGTTATAGCGGGATTGGTTTGTCTTTCCTTCTCATGATCTTTTTCTCAGCTACGCACTTGGCTTCAGCTGGTATTGTTGTTCCGAGGTAAACTGAATTTATTTACTTGTGTCAATGTTTTCCTGTTTAAAAGGATGTTGGACTTTAATATATTTATTCTGTTCGATTCTTGCCATTGTTTCTGTATTATTGCTGTTTAGCTCTAATCCTCCTTTACTATAGTCTTTGATAATTCTTTTCACTGCTTTCACTTTTTCCTTACCAGAACGCTGCCATCCGCATATCTCAGGATGTTGATATTATGGTCTCCTATTTCCATTTATTTCTTTTAAATTTTAAATGCCTCATATGCTGCTTACACTGACCTTGAGACTAGATAAGGTGAAAGGACAAACCGCTGTCTTACTACTCGTGTTATCTTTTCATATTCACTTATGTCTCTGTTCGCTCTTAAAAGCAACTCTTTGGTTCTAGTACACATTCTTACTAATACTCATGTCTACCATCTATATCAAGTCTTTCAAACATTTGTAGTATGTTTTTATTTCTAACTCTGTTAAAAGCTTCCGTGTAATTAACGAAGCACTGGTATAAATCTTTATTTACTTTTAGGAATCGCTCTATTATATTTCTTATAGCAAAAATTACATTACCTGTGCCTTTTCCTTTAACAAAATCACACTGCGTTTTAGTACAGCTACTACTGTCTTTTCCAGCCTCATCACGCTACGTTCGGCAGAATGCTAAAATTTCACTGAATAAAGAAACGTTCGTTCATTCCTCCATTATGCCTACACGGTATTTCGCTGGAACTGCAACTTATTTTTGACGCGTCGAAAAAAAAAATGGAGTGCAGATTAGTGCATGGGTGAAAAAAAGAATCATGACATTTATATATTTCACGGTGGCTGGTTGCAAAGACTGCAGAATAATGAGCAAAGTGTTTTAAATGATACTTATCAGAATGTGTTACATTTTATTTATTTATCTACATTATGAAGAATATGATGAGAAGAAATGATCAGAGAATCCCAAAACATGCTATCAAGTGGAACACAACAGGCCGCGAACAAAAAGAGGCAGGCCACGTGAAACTCTGAAGAGGACATTATTAAGAGAGGCCAAATTAACAGGCATAAAATCCTTTGATGAGGTTGAAAGACTCCCCGAAGACAGGAAAAATTGGCGAACTACTTTGTGAGCACGGGAAGGATATAACGGCACGGGAAGGATATAAGATGAAGAATACTGCAGCGAAAAACATCATGATTTATTTTAAACATTGTTTCTAACAATTCTTTTTTTTTTTTTTTTGTTTGTTCTTCAACAGACGCCGAGCCAACCGCACGATTCTGAAACTGATCAGCTCTCTACATCCGTCTACCAGCAACAACGAGTCCGAGCCCTCCAGTGTATCTCAGCCGTGGCTTATGACTAGAAGCCTGCCACGAACATATGGCCCTGGTCAAGCAGTCCCTCTACGTCTGGTAGGCCGCTGTAATACCTGGTCTGAATATACACGTGGATATCTTCATATGGACAAGGCTTCTTTTACTAGCCAATCTAAGACGTTCCACCCAGACAAAGACTCACAGTTAAACCTTGACTCAGCTTCAGATCAAAGCAGCGATGTTCATTCTTCACCAGCAACTTCAGAGAAGTCAAAAATGAATAAAATGAACAGGCACTGTTGTGGAAGTCTTGATCAGTCAACAGCTACAGCAGTAAGATACTATGATGAAAATCATACAAACGCATTTAAATCTGATACAGAAGGACACCTCGACCGTTCCTATGATCTTGTAAAAGACAGAGGAAAACATCTAGACTTCGTTCAAAATCCTCATACCGATCAAGTGCTGCCAAATCGGGGTCACCGGTTGCACAGTTTTAGACATACCCATGTATAAATAATACTAAAATTCAGTACACTCGAGGCTAAAGTTAGAGCAGTGTCTGTCGATGCTCAGGGAGAGCCAGTTCCCTTCCACCCTTACAAGAGCTAAAAAATACATGTTCTATTTCTTTATGTAGATCATTTTTGTATATAGCAATTTGCAAAGGAGTAGCAAGACTAATAAAGAAAGAATGCCCTATTTTGGCGCCTCTTTAGCGCAGCGTCCGGGGAAGTCGCCCATCCCATTGATACGCCGCTGATTTGATGATGAACGAGCATGGAGACCAGAAGGATTGGGTGGGTAGACAAATATGAAGATGCACAGACATAGTCAAAGTGCACAGCTGCAGCCTATCCTCCCCCCTCCCCCCCGTCCCAAGTATCTTCTTAGTCTACCGTAGTCTCTCTCAAGTCAAGTGAGTGGGTGATGGTGGTTCCCTCCTTGTTACCCCTCCCCAGGTCTTCAAGCACCCCCTTAGTGCACTGTAGTCTCAAGTCACACGAGTGGGAGATGACAGCCTTGTCTGTACCAAACACTGCATGGAAACCTGAACAGTTCTTGACAAATTCTGCTTTACTGGCTCTAATTAGAGTTCCAGCCCTTGACATAAACCCTCCATCTTTCAAAGACTTTGGTAAACTGTCATGTTTTTTTTTAAAACCATTAATTATTTTACCAAGTTAATAAATGAACAGTTTTGATGTGATATCTCAGTTTATATAAACATTTTTTGTGTCCTTAATTACATACAAGATAGCCCTTTCATTGTTCTGTCTCTTCCTTTGCACAAGTATGTAGGTGAACAGAGTACACCTAACTCAAATTTATAAAAATTCTTATAACTTACTTGCTGGTTTCGTCCCACACATGAACGTGAATCATTGTGTAGTATGTAATTAGTTGTTGTTCTGTGCCAACATGTGACATTAACATAATTTCCTGGTCCTCCATTTCTTTACCGACATTTATATATCTACTGGAACTCCCATGCTCAGGCCATCTGTTCTCACATTTTCTCTTAGTTGTGTATTCAAGATTAACAAGAAGATTTGTGTAAGGCAGAAAGTGAAAACAGGGTCCAACAATCTTCTTTATTTTATGCACTAAATCTTTTATTGCTGAATACCTACATATGGGGTAAATGTTGATTTGGTAGTGTTCAAAAGAGTGCTAACATCATTTTAACTTGGTCTCTTCCTAACTTTCTGACGCCTTCTTGTCTTCTTCTTTGAAGGCATTTATGGTTTATACCTGCTGTTTTATGCCTATTTAAATTGGGCATGTTTTCTTCTTTGTAGTTTCTGTATAAGATCACAGAGCCTAGGTTCTTGAAACATTTTATTAGGTCCTCATCATAGATTAGGGATTTTTTCTGTACAGCACGTATCCTGTTTTCTTGTGTGTACCATAGCAAATAATAAAAACTAAGACAACTGATATCATAATCATCATTATCTATCATCAATGAATAGAAAAAAAAGAACAAAAAGATTCCATAGGTCAACATATATGGCAATATTTGATGAAGAGATTTTTGTTATAATGACCGAGAGAATATCTCACAAGAGGCCTGAAAATAAGCAATAGATTTTAATTCTTTTAGTTCATATTTTATATCTGAACAGATTAAAATGTTAATAATTAAATTCCTCTTCATTTGTATTGAATACTGATGTCTTTTTTTTAATGTATTCTCTTGTGATCTGTAGATATATATTGTCTTTACTTTCAAGCATTCCTTTCCTATGGAAATGTTTCCATAGCTTTGGAATTTATTTTAAAAACAAATGCCCCAGACAGAAAAACAAATGAAGAGGTCATCCAAGAAGTTTGAGAATAATGAAAACTAGCTGATAAGAAAACGAATGATGATAAAACTTTCTTGCACATGAGAAGGCAGAAGTTACTCTAACCTGACTGGAAAAATCATGGGGAAAAGAAAGAGAGAAAGACCAAAAAAAAATCTCAGTGGACTGACCAAGTAGCACAGAAAAAGAAAAGCATCTGAATTTAATTAGAAACACCAAGGATCACACAAGATGGAGAAGCATAACCACCAACAGTCTCTGGCACAGCACATCATAATAAAGTTCAAGTAACAGCTGTGACCACCAACAGTCTCTGGCATGGCACATCATAATAAAGTTCAAGTAACAGCTGTGACCACCAACAGTCTCTGGCATGGCACATCATAATAAAGTTCAAGTAACAGCTGTGACCACCAACAGTCTCTGGCATGGCACATCATAATAAAGTTCAAGTAACAGCTGTGACCACCAACAGTCTCTGGCATGGCACATCATAATAAAGTTCAAGTAACAGCTCTGACCACCAACAGTCTCTGGCATGGCACATCATAATAAAGTTCAAGTAACAGCTCTGACCACCAACAGTCTCTGGCATGGCACATCATAATAAAGTTCAAGTAACAGCTCTGACCACCAACAGTCTCTGGCATGGCACATCATAATAAAGTTCAAGTAACAGCTCTGACCACCAACAGTCTCTGGCATGGCACATCATAATAAAGTTCAAGTAACAGCTCTGACCACCAACAGTCTCTGGCATGGCACATCATAATAAAGTTCAAGTAACAGCTCTGACCACCAACAGTCTCTGGCATGGCACATCATAATAAAGTTCAAGTAACAGCTCTGACCACCAATTATCTCTGGCATGGCACATCATAATAAAGTTCAAGTAACACCTGTGACCATTTATTTACATTTCAAATTATGTACATTGAAATCTTAATACTGCATTTTAATATGTGGAAAAACTTCATATGTGAGAAAATATTATTTTAAAAAAATAATTAGTAAGATTTTGTACAAGAATAAAAAATATGGTCAACAAGAAAAACAAAGAAATTCTCAGAGAAGTTCCATGCAATAAAATGTAGCTAAAACTGTAAGGAAAAGACAATCAGAACTGGGTATGTCTTTAAAAGGTACGTTACATAATCTGATAGTGAACAGGAAAACTTAAAGGAGGCCAAGTCAAAGTGAATATGCAATATTTTCAATTAAAAAAAAACCCAGAAATACATTTTAAAAAGTGCATACAAACATATAAATATGTTGAAAAAAAAAACATAAGCCTACAGACTGAGTGGTTGATTCTTAATAGTTTATTTTCATTTTAACTGTACAGCAAATGGCAGCACTAATTCTGTTAATACATGACCCGAATATGAAGAGACACTTTATTTCTGCTTGGTTTTTTTCTGGCCAGCTCCTCTACGTCTTTGTGTCACAGGGTTACGAGGATCGTGGATCTCGTACCTGTCTGAGTCGTCCACATTTGCATCAAGGACCTTCTTCTTGCCAGCAACCTCAAACTGGAGCTTGTGTCTCATCCTAAAGTTAGAAGCACAACCACAACCTACAATTTTTCTCCTACACTTTCAAATTATCTTCGGGGAAATAACTTGGAGTATTTCAGCACATATAAAACGGAAGCTACTCAAACATGAAAGTTTGAAACTGCTTCATTCTAGTCTATGTCCTCACACACAGGATGGCTAATATATCTTCTGAATTTTGTATGTGGAGCAGAGCCAGACACTGATGTATAGTAGAGGAAGGAAGGAATGAAGAAAAGTTGGAATAAGGAATAGGAACAATGAAATGGTTATGAAAAGATAACAATAACAACCCAATATTTGGATAAAATTGCCTTTATCATGGACAAACGAAAAGACAAAAATAAAATCACAAGAAGAAACTTATCCACGATCTACTCCTCTCAGGAAACTGGCCAGAATATGGCCGCTTCAAGTGAAGAGGAAATATGAGGAGTTAAGAGAGGCAGCCAAGTGAGGAACAGAGATTAATTTTTTCATAGCGCTGCTGAGTTTTGTGTCTCATCTCTCCCCCATATCTTATATATAATTTTTTTTTCTAGTTCACATACTGGTGTTTTTCTCATAGTACTAGTTATAAGTTCTATAGTTCAACAATTTTACAACATTGAATACTATTATGCAACAAAAAAAAATTTGTTACAGCTATGTATTTTAATTAATCCTGAACTTTATAGACTTTAAAAAGGCATTTGACAGCATACATAGAGATTCACTGTGGAGAGTTTTAACACTATATGGAATACCACATAAAATTGTCAACATCATTAGAGATCTCTACAATGGATATGTTTGTGCAGTCAAGAAGGAATGAGCGAATGGTTTCAGACGAAACAGGCATGAAACAAAGATGTATATTATCTCCATTGCTTTTTGGAATTGCCATAGACTTTATGATGAAAAGATACTGTCCAGGTAAAACCAGCATTGATTGGGTACATGGGATCGAAATAGAAGATCTTGATTTTGCAGATGTCATAACCCTTATCAGTGACAGTGTGAAATCGATGCAGGAAAAAACGGATTCCCTGTCTTCCTTGGCTAGCAAAGTAGGTCTTGAAATTAACAAAGACAAAACAAAAATTATGAAATTTCTAATTAATCAAGAAGGAAAAATATACATAGAAGGATCAGCTGTTGATGAAGTAAACCAGTCTGCATACCTAGGCAGCTACATAGACCAGGATGGTGACACCAGCAAGGAAGATAGAATTAGAATTGCACAAGCAGCATTGTCCTTCAAAAATCTTGAGATCATGGAATTCAAAAGTTATAAGCACAAAAATCAAGTTAAGATTATTCAATTCAAATGTGATATCCACCCTCATTTATGCATGCGAAAATTGGAAATCAACTAAAGAAATAGACAAGAAATTAGACTCTTTTGAAAACAAATGCCTCAGGAAAATACTTGGTATAAAGTGGAATGAATTTAAGAACAACAAAGAGATAAGACAGATGAGCAAACAACAAAGTGTCTCATGGGTGATCAGAAAAAGAAGATGAACATATGTAGGCCATGTGATGAGAAGAAACAATCAGAGAATACCAAAACAAGCTATCAAGTGGAGTACCACAGGCTGAAGAAAAAGAGGTCGACCATGTGAAACTCTAAAGAGGACATTGTTAAGAGAAGCCAGTTTAGTGGGCATAACATCTCTTGATGAAGTTGAAAAACTCGCAGAAAACAGGAAAACTTAGCAAACTACTATGCAAGCCCTATGTGATGTTTAATGGCATGGGAAGGATGTAAGATGTATTTTCATACCTGTCTGCACAACACGCATGGAGAAAAAATGTCAGATTTATAAATCACATGTACTATGTGGCTATAAAGCCATAAATTTTTAGAAATTATAACATTCTGCATACAAACCTACCATGACATATCTTGAGTATCATCTTCAACTGTTTCCTCTTCCTTATTTCCCTCTTCTGTATCTGAATCTGAGTAGTCAGCAGCCAACTGCTTCACAGAAGACAGTCTGGATTGGAACTTCTCAAGCATCGCCAAAGTCTGGGCTTCACGATCTGTCCCTTTTTTGCTTTGTTGCTTCTTCAAGTTCTTATACTTCTGCCTCTCCAGTTTGAAAGATTCCAGAAAGTCTGAGCTTCCACTTGATATAAAATCTGTGTATATAATGTGGTATGAATGAGGTATCTTTGTTTTTCATTGCATCATGAAACTGTTGTTGACAGCACATGATACAAGATATATGTGAAAAGACATAACTATGAGGGGCATTCAGAAAGTAATGCACCACATCATTTTTTTTCAGCTAATAATGAAGATAGAAGCATGAAATTTTGAACACTTTAAATATGGCATGTGCTGATTGTATGAACCAAATTGCACCACAACTAGCTAAAGAATATGGCTGCCCTAACTGCTGAAATGGAGCACTTTAGCAACTTGCTGTATAAGCAGCGAATTATGATAGAACTTCTCTTTGCAGAAAGGAAACTGTTGTGAACATTCATAAGCATCTATGTGATGTGTATGGAAGTTTTGCAGTCGACAGGAGTACAATCAGTTGCTGGGTTCAGAGAATCAAAGAATCAATAAGTGGAGATAAGAAGCTGAATGATCCGCCACCTGTGAACATCCTGCCACAGCCACCAAGGCAGAAATGTTGAAATGCGCTGAGGGCATTATTCTTACTGATAGGCTTATCACTACTCAACAATTGGCCTCAAAGTTGTCAGTCAGCAATGGTAGTGGAAATGCAGTTATAAAAGCTCTTGGATTTTCAAAGGTTTGAGCAAGATGGGTTCCTCGAAGTTTCACAAATGAACATCAATTGCAAAGGAAAACAATTTCTTCTGAATTGTTAGAGTGTTTCAATGCTGAGGGAGAGAACTTTTTGGCTAAGATCGTAATAGGTGACGAAACCTAGGCACATCATTTTGAACCTGAGACAAAAAGAGAGTCAATAGAGTGGCATCATCCGCAATCATCATGAAAAAAGAAATTCAAGACAACTCATTCAGCTAGAAAGGTCATGATCACTGTCTTTTTGGACATTGAAGGTGTGATTCTTGTGCATATTATGCCAAGAGGAGAGATAATCAATTCACAAGCTTACATTAAGACACTGGAAAAACTCTGACGTTTTTGTAGAATTCAGCCGCACAAGAATCCAGCAGACCTGCATGACAATGCGTGCCCTCATACAAGTCTGGCAACACAGGAAGCATTCATCCAATTGGGTTGAACTGTACCATCCTATAGTCCCAATTTGGCACCCTCTGATTTCCATATGTTTGGTCCACTCAAAGATGCACTCCAAGGGGTAAGATTTGAAGATGATGAAGGAGTGATTCATGACATGAAGAAATGGCTACATAATCAAGAAAAAATCTGGTATGAGCTAGGAATACATGCACTTGTTTCACGCTGGCATAAAGCCGTACAAGTTGATGGGGATTATGCTGAATAATACTGATGCTGACATGACACATCCATGTATATTTGGTATAAATTTCATGCTTTTTGAATAAACACCTCCTGAGAAAAATGATGTGGTGCATTACTTTCTGAACGCCCCTTGTATGTATAAAAATTCAGAGGTGGACAAAGGAATGATCAAGGAGTAACTGAAGAAGAAAAAACAGATGAAAGAGAAAAAAAAAGTAATAGAAAATAAAGGCAAAATAAGAAAAATACTGTGAAATAAATGTAAGTGTACAAAGAATATGACAATAGGACATTTTAGCCAATGTAAACAAAAACTACACAAAAAGGATTTTCATGACTTTTTCATACTGTCTTGTCTCCTACATCATTTTATTTTCATAAAGTCTCCAACTTTTATGCACTAACATCATCATAATAAACTAGATATAAATTTCTTCACTTATTATAAAAATAAGTTATTTTTAGTTGTTCTCATATCTTGATTCCTCTCTCTCTCTTTCTCTCTCTCTGAACCTTAAGTGCCTAGGGCACATGGGGCTTCCGCAAGGGTTTTCCACAAATGCCTGTCCTTTCCCTTTTTTTCTGCTCTTGCCCAGGTGAGCCCTCTATTGCTCAACATAATTTCTGTTGTTCTTCTCCATGTTTCTTTTGGTCTACCCTTACTTCAGTTCCCCTGTGGTGTCCATCTTAGTGCTATTTTTGGTAGTGAGTTGTCAGTCATTCGGAGCACATGTACCAACCATCGCCAGCATCTTTCCACAATAATTGCTGTTAGTGGCTTCATCTGCATTTCTGCCAACAAGATGTTATTTCTTATGGTGTTTGGCCAAAATATTTTTCTAATTCTTCGTAAACATTTAGTCTGGAAAGAATTCAACTTGTTTTCTATGGTTTTGGTGATTTTCCAGCATTCACTTCCATAGAGTAGTACACTTAGAACACTACTCTTAAATATCCTGATTTTCATATTCATGCTTAGTTTTTTAGATTTCCATATAGTCTGCAGCACTGCAAAAGCCTGGTTTGCTCTAGTAAGTCTGCTGTTGATGTCTTCTGTGCTGTCTCCATTTTCTACTGCTCTATTGCCAAGGTATACAAATTCGTTGACCTCCTCCACTAATTTGCTATCTACTCTGAGTACACTTCATATCTTGATTAATTTGGCTAAATTTCTGTGATGCAGTTAGGAAAACAATTATCCTGATGCACTTGTTTAGTACTGGTTTCCTCAGCCCACCATCATTCCTATTTCTGTCTGCTTACCTTTCACTAATGTTCATGCACTTCCAAAGCTAAAGAACATTCAAATTCTTACTTACGTCCTAGATTTTAACTCTATCAAAAATAAAAAGCTTATGGCATAATGCCCACCTTTCTTTTCTTCTTTAGTCGAACTTTCATTATCATCTACTTTCTTCTCAGATGCAGGCTCTTTACTCTTGACATCAACTTTTTTCTTTGAATTCTTGATTTCCTTTTGAAGTTTCTTGATCTCCTTTCTGATTTCTTCACTAGAAATGATATCAACATTTACTGAACTTATAAATATGCCATTTCTTTCCCACATGCATGTAACATAACAAGCATACAAGGTGTGATAAAAAATATTCAGAATGAGGGCATAATTCCAGAACCAACTGACACAACCACAAGTGGATAGGCACAGGTTGACCTTGGCACATGTCTCCATTGCTTGTCTGTTTTGCTTAAGGTAGTGCTTTGTTCTGATGTATCTCTGAATCTGTTCGTTACATCTGTCATGTCGGAAAAACTGAATCAACAAATCTGCAATAGAAACTTGGCAAAACATGCAAAGACACATACTTAAAGTTACAGGTAATCTATGGGGAGGCTTGTATGAGTGGTACACAAGTTTATGAGTGGTATAAACATTTTAAAGATGACAGTGAAAGAGGCCTGCAACCAGCAAAACTGAATAAAATATTGAACTTGTCAGCTGCATCTGTGCTGAAAAATCACCAAATAAATATTCATGAGTTATATGAAGACATACACATTAGTTTCGGTTCAATTCAGTCAATTCTTACGGACAATTTAGGTACGAGACGTGTCTCAGTCAAATTTGTGCCAAATGTGCTCTCAGCTGACAAGAAACAGGCCCGTGTTTTGGCTGCTTGTGACCTGTTTTAATGTGTCAAAAATGACAAAAACTTATAAAAAAAAAAAAAACAACCATAACTGGTGATGAATTGTGGGTTTATGGGTATGACCCTGAAATTAAGGTCCAGTCTTTGGAAGACTCCGATGTCTCCTAGACCCGAAAAAGCACAACAGAGCAGCAGCAATTTCAAGACAGTGCTGACTGTTTTTTTCGATTACAGATTGTGTATCATGACCATGCTCCATCAGGTCAACTAGAAACACTACTGTGAAGTTTTGTGGCCTTTGCAGGATGCAGTTCATTGCAAAAGGCTGACATTACATAAGAGTGGCAAGCGGCAACTCTACCATGACAATGCGTCTGTCCATGTATCACAACATGTGCAGCAGTTTCTTGTTAAGCACTGCATTCCACAGGTCCAACAACCACCATATTCACCTGATATTGCTCCCTCTGACTTTTTTCTATTTCCAAAAATAAAAAACCACTTCAAAATGAAAAGATTTCAGGATGATGAGATACAATAGAATGCAACAAGGTAGCTATACTCTATGTAAGAAAATGCCTTAAAAATGTTTTCAGCAGTGGAATAAGAGTGCTGCTCCCGGAGGGGACTGTTTCAAATGTGACTAAATTACAGATCGTTAACTTTTTAAAAAGACATAAATCCAGTCTAGATACTTTTTGATCGCACCTCATACATTTTCTAAAACATGACAGAATCCCATGAGTAGAATTCATTTGTTTTATATAAGCACTAACAACAAAGGACTAGAAAGATCAATGAGATGTTTTAAAAAATGCTCAGAAACAATAAATGAGATAATCAGCATGAACTGTATAGCACCAGCAAGAACCTGACAAAATGGAAATGATGGAGAAGGATGGATTACAATCTATGACCTTCAGTTCAAGAAGTTGTGCATACATTGATACAAGTATTCCCACTTCATATAAGTTTATATAAACTGTCCAGTTATCACACGTACTGTACCAGTAATCCAATCTATGATTAAACACTATAACAAACTGAGATGACCGATAATAAACTGACAGAAAACATAAAATCCACTAATTACCTATCATTACTACGTGTTCCTGATGGCAAATGCTACAACTGTAGAAATATGCTTAATTTTTATGAATGTTTCTTGCAGTAAATACAATTTTGAAACAGAAGCTTAATTTGCTAAATGCTGCTTACAGTAAATACAACTTCTGAATTTGCTGGATGCTGCTTACAGTAAATACAAGTTTTGACACAAAAGCTTAACTCTTCCCCTGCAACAGGAAGAAACGCGGACATTCCAGCCATGCCAGAGTAAAAGCATGGGTCTTGATATGTATAGGAGGTATAGTTGGAAAGGTGAATGTAAGAAAGTATTTCCACGTTAAAAGTATACATATTATGCATCAAAATAACTGTAAATGTATGAAGATTTCATAAATGCTGAGTTTTTTTAGGAAAACTGAAATAGGAGAACATTTTTAGCTGATGACTGTGTCCTACTTACCATCGGCTAAGTCTAGATCTACAATTCTTACCACTGGCAATGTCTAGATCTACTTGTAGATCTATATGATCTTGTGATGATATGTGGCATGCTCACTAATGTCTGAAATAACCTTGTAACTACTTTTCCAGTCCATCTAATAGGTCTAGATCTACTTGGGGTACATTCATAAACAGTAGCCTGGTCATAGGGCATGTTCGTATGTCTCCGAAGTCATAAAAAAGTCGAAAATTCTTGAGTGAAACTTCGATTTTCACACTTGTTGCTAATAACACTTCAAAGGTGATGAAAAGAGTCACTGGACATGTGCAAATAAAATGTTTACAATAAAAAGTTGCACCGATTACTTTCACTTTGTCATGAAGCAAAACACAGAGCCTTAATTAAAGGGCCGTACAGGTGGCACGCAGACTGGAAGCAGTTTTAAAGGGCTGTGTGGCAGGGGAAGAGTTGATTTACTCTCTCTCTCTCTCTGAACCTTAAGTGCCCAGGGCACATGGGGCTTCCGCAAGGGTTTTCCACAAATGCCTGTCCTTCGCCTTTTTTTCTGCTCTTGCCCAGGTGAGCCCTCTATTGCTCAACATCCTTTCTGTTGTTCTTCTCCATGTCTCTTTTGGTCTACCCTTATTTCTGTTCCCCTGTGGTGTCCATCTTAGTGCTATTTTTGGTAGTGAGTTGTCAGTCATTCGGAGCACATGTACCAACCATCGCCAGCGTCTTTCCTCAATAAATGTTATCAGTGGTTTCATCTGCATTTCTGCTAATAAGATGTTATTTCTTATGGTTGATTTACTAGATACTTCTTAAATACAGCTTCTGAATTTGCTGGATGTTGCTTGCAATAGATGGAACTTTTAAAACAGAAGCTTAATTTGCTAGATGTTGCTTACAATAAATAAAACTTCTAAATTTTCTAGATGTTGCTTACAGTAAGTACAACTTTTAAAACAGAATCTTAATTTGCTGCATGTTATTTACAGTAAATACAACTTTTGAAACAGAAGTTTAATTTGCTGCATGTTGTTTATAGCAAATACAATTTTTGAAACAGAAGTTTAATTTGCTGCATGTTGCTTACAGTAAATACTGAATCGGGTGGATGTTCCTTACAGTGAATATAACTTTTTGAAAAAGCTCAACATGTTGGATGCTACTTGCAGTAAATACAACTTCTGAAACAGAAGCTTAATTTGCTGGATGTTGCTTACAGTCTTGATCACTGAGACAGTCCAGGACACAGAAAAGTGTACTCATTTACAACAAATCATCTCAATTAAAGGAGTTCTGGAGCAGAACAGAGGTTATGAAAATGGCTTCACATGCTAAAGGTCATATACCAGCTCCTACCAATCCAGATGAAGAAACACATACCTGACATGTGAGTTAGGGAACATAGGCTGAGAGTAGAAACCACATTCCTGGAAAAGGAATCTTTGAAATGGAAATATTCAGATATTTCACAACTCTGATATACTATGATATACTATGTACAAATACAGATCATATGACAGTATACATGAAAGGTTACACAGGGAAAAACAGTTCATCAAAACTAGACAAAAAGTGGATGGAAGATGAGAAATACAAATTTATATTTATTAAATGCAAGAAATGACTTTCGATAGAATCAATGATCTCTCTCTCTCTCTTGAAAGAAGATGGACTAAGGCAGGGATGAGATGATTCCATATTTTGTGATTCAATTCTTTTTTAAAGCAATACTGTACTGATAGTCAGGTTGCCATATGAGCTATTTAAACTAGAATTTGTGCTCTGACCACATCTGTACAATTCTGCATTGCAGCATGAGAATCTTACATCCTTCCCATGCCGTTAAATGTTACATAGGGGTCACATAGTTGTTTGCAAAGTTATTCTGTTTTCGGCGAGTTTTTCAACTTCATCAAGAGATGTTATGCCCACTAAACTGGCTTCTCTTAACAATGTCCTCTTTAGAGTTTCATGTGGTTGACCTCTTTTTCTTTGGCCTGTTGTGCTCCACTTGATAGCTTGTTTTGGTACTCTCTGACTGTTTCTTCTCATCACATGGCCTACATATGTCTATCTTTTTCTGATCACCCATGAGACAGGTTGTTGTTTGGTCATCTGTCTTATCTCTTTGTTGTTCTTGAACTCATTCCACTTTATACCAAGTATTTTTCTGAGGCATTTGTTTTCGAAACAGTTTAATTTCTTGTCTATTTCCTTATAGCTTATTTCCAGCTTTCACATGCATAAATGAGGGTGGATATCCAATTTCAACTGAATAATCTTAACTTGATTTTTGTGCTTATAACTTTTGAATTCCATATGTTCTCAAGATTCTTGCTGCTTTTGCAATTTTAAATTCCTTCCTGATGTCATCATCCAGGTCTATGTAGCTGCCAAAGTATGCAAATTGGTTTACTTCATCAACAGCTATGTATATACTACATTCTATGTATATTTTTCCTTCTTGATTAATGAGAATGAATGAATGATAATTATCATCTACAAAAATGTAAACACTGAAAATGCAAAAATAAAAAATTCAGTACCTCTTCTTCTTTTTCAGTTCATCCTCAAGTGTTTCCACAGTCTTATCCTGCTGGCCAGCTGCCACTGCTGGGGCTTCTTCTTTCTTCAGTTTCTTTCTTACATCTTCAGAAGTTACATCAGAACCAGCAGCCACACTGTCTTCCTAGAATCAGAAACATCAAACTGATACTGTGCTACATCAGAAACAACAGCCACATTGTCTTCCTAGAATTAGAAACATCACACTGATACTGTGCTACATCAGAACCAGCAGCCACATTGTCTTCTTAGAATTAGAAACATCACACTGATACTGTGCTACATCAGAACCAGCAGCCACATTGTCTTCCTAGAATTAGAAACATCACACTGATACTGTGCTACATCAGAACCAGCAGCCACATTGTCTTCCTAGAATTAGAAACATCACACTGATACTGTGCTACATCAGAACCAGCAGCCACACTGTCTTCTTAGAATTAGAAACATCACACTGATACTGTGCTACATCAGAACCAGCAGCCACATTGTCTTCCTAGAATTAGAAACATCACATTGATACTGTGCTACATCAGAACCAGCAGCCACATTGTCTTCCTAGAATTAGAAACATCACACTGATACTGTGCTACATCAGAACCAATAGTCACACTGTCTTCCTAGAATTAGAAACATCACATTGATACTGTGCTACATCAGAACCAGCAGCCACATTGTCTTCTTAGAATTAGAAACATCATACTGATACTGTGCTTCATCAGAACCAGCAGCCACATTGTCTTCCTAGAATTAGAAACATCACATTGATACTGTGCTACATCAGAACCAGCAGCCACATTGTCTTCCTAGAATTAGAAACATCACACTGATACTGTGCTACATCAGAACCAATAGTCACACTGTCTTCCTAGAATTAGAAACATCACATTGATACTGTGCTACATCATAACCAGCAGCCACATTGTCTTCTTAGAATTAGAAACATCACACTGATACTGTGCTACATCAGAACCAGCAGCCACATTGTCTTCCTAGAATTAGAAACATCACACTGATACTGTGCTACATCAGAACCAGCAGCCACATTGTCTTCCTAGAATTAGAAACATCACATTGATACTGTGCTATGCAGGATACTCTATAAGCTAGAAGTGTTCAACCTGTAGCCTGTGGGATCCTTATTTGCTTAATATGTCTGCATGTGGAGTCCTCACTGTTGGCCACTGGTCTCAAGCTGCACTGTAATTTTCTGGATACAAATGTTACAACAACCATGTAAAACCTTACAAACATATCACTAGTAATTTCTATCAAAGCATCATAAATTCGTCAACGGAATATCTGAAAGGACAAATCGGTTTGGTTCTATATTCAAAGATGGTGGTACTTAGTGGCATGATTGTTAGAGCTGTAATGTGTTTTATTTATATATATATATTTTTTTTTTTTAAATGGCCATGAGAAGAGAGAAATCAATTCATTTTGAACCCTTTTTTTCAAGATAATGTTGAGCCAATCCATGAGTAAGTGTAGTCAATAATAAATGAAAATTTGTTTTTTTTAATAACCTATTTTCATTTTATTTAATTTTTTTTCCACTTTTCCCATTTTTGCCACTTCTGAAAACATGCACCTTGGGTGCAAATACACATATTACATTAATGGCAGAACTGGCCCTGCTCTTTCTTTTAAACTCTCTTTCAGATTAAAAAAAAAAACTTTAAAATATTTTCAAATCAACAACTTTTTAAATAACCAAATTTTCTATCACACTGACTTTTATTCCACAAATGTTCCCTTTGGCGTTACTTCTGAAGCAGAGCTTAACAGTGCTATACAACTATAGTGTGGCCTACACTTTCTGAAAGCTTCAGCATACTACTGTAAGCAATGGATCATTAATGATTTGCAAAGGTATGGTTCCTTGGAAACTCAGAAGGTAGTAGCCAAGGAAATGCTTTGTCTCAGGACAGTACTTATTCTAAGCATCACATTCACTAAGGGCAGGAAATCTGAATATTCACTGAGATCTTTTCAGATAAGCTATTACAACAATGAGATGTTTTCAGATCAGCTATCAAGACAGCAATGTTCTGTGAAAGATGGGCCACATAAATAACAATGGATCACAACTACTAGATGAACACTGTTTTACTATAATGTTATCTCTTGCAGCTGGACTAATGCTTTAGTTAACATGTAAATTAACCTGCACAAATATCAAGACAATACTGGTATTCTAGAAACTGGATCAACATACGCAAAGACAGCAACATAAAAAATGAGACATATTTTCATTATTATATTTTCTGAGAATCAATAAAGAAGGACACTTTGGGTGATTAAGCATAAAAATGAAAATCCATGACTACAGAAAACCACAGTTTATTCAGGGAAATCTTCTATGCTTAAATGTAGTAAAAACAGAATTATGACCTCAATGATTTCTGGATGATACAAGCATACCTTAAATATAAGAGCATACATTAAGTAAGTAAATCTCTTTAGGTGAACAAAAAAATCAATTTGAATAATTTGGAAAATAGTCACATAAATTTGGGTAGAAAATTCTGTGAGAAAACTACAATGCATGTTGCTGGCCTATGTTAGGAAAGATGAGTTCCATTATGGCCTGGTCAATTTATTGCTTATAGGCTTTTGTCATATAGAAATGTTTCCTAGAATCTTGCTGATATTTTGGGGTAGAAAATATATGTATGAAGTTTATCATAAAATAAAAGAAAACAATGTAGATTTCTGAACACAACAATAAACTAACTTCTAAATAAAGTCAACAATTTAAAGTATGCTGATGATATAGTTCTTCTTGCAGAGAATCCACAGAACCTACAGAAATTACTAGATAAAATAAACAATACAAGCCAAAAATGGGGACTAGAGATTAATATCAAAAAGACTACAGTAAGGGTGTTCAGCAGAAAGGACCAAAAGCCACAACTGAAAGCCATCATAAAGAGAAACTGGGACAACTGACAGCCTACAGTTACCTTATATACTAAGGATGGTAGATCTGATACGGAGATAAAGAAAAGAATAGAAATGGCAAAACACACATTCAACACTATGAAGACAGTGATGTTATCCAGGGATCTGTCCTTAAAAACAAAAATGAGATTTATAAAATGCTATATCTATTCACTACTACTGTATAAAGCAGAAACCAGGGAGAAGGATAAATGCAACTGAAATGTGGATCTACAGGGAAAGTAGGTCATATAACATGGAGAAAGAAACGAACAAATGCATACGTATTAGAACAACTACAAGTGCAATGTGAACTTCTCAAAGAAGTAAGGATCAAGAAAACAAAATACTTTGGCCATATAAGAGGCTATAAGACAATACTAGAAGGAGAGGTCAAAGGAAAAACAGGAGGTAGGGATGTACATGGGAAGAAAACATAAAAGTGGACAAGATACAGCCTGGGTCAGTGTGCAGATTACAAAGAATTATCCTACATTTTTTAGTAGCACATTTTGTTTCATAACTCCATAAGTTACCTGTGTCTTTCTTTTGCTGGAAGACTTTTCTCCATCACCACTGTCCAGAACAGGAATAGGACTAAAATTTGGGTCATCAATTAAATCATGGCTGCTCTTACTTTTGCCACTGAATTTCTGAGGATATGTCAAGTGAATGATTATTCACTGGAGTAATTTCAGTGTCTAAATTATTGAATGAAGACGTAGCTTTTTCTTGCACTCATCCATAGTTTCATGATGGAAAGTTCTTTATTTGTGGGACTGATCTTCGTGTGGTATCTTATTCTTCTATCATTCACTGACAGTTTTGTGTGTCATGGAAATCTTGAAAGCAAGTAGGCAGATAATTTCTGTTTACAGAGGCTTGTTTTCCCTGGCACTAGAAGACTGGGAACCTATTGCTACAGATGGGCAGAGAGCGTGAACTGGTTGCAGGTCACAAAATCATAACCATCCAAGTTAGAAGATAAGTCGCTATTAATTTGCCTACTCACTCTCACAGTCTGCCCAACATTTAACTTCTAAATTCACATGTTAAACTTTCGCTACTTTTCTCTTATTCACATGACAAGGGCAGTAACTACATCAAACTGAGGTTTAAAAAAAACTGTACATCATTAAGCGTTTTGAATGCCATACATAATGGCTGTCACCATAAATATTATCTGTATTGACACAAGGATTTCACTCCATAAATGTCTATCAAAAAGCAACTTAACTATATTAAAACAAGGGCTGTACTTCAAATATTATACATTCTAGAAGATGGATAGAAAAGGAAAAGCATTCTAAGATTAAATTATAATCTAGTGATATAGAATTCTCAGCTGATATCAAGTCAGCCTTTTACTGAACAATTTTAAATATTTAATACAACAAGAGAGCTACACTCACTTTTGATGCTTTGAATGTCTGTTCTTCATCCTCTTCTGCCTCTTCTCCAAAGGACAGCAAACTGAAATTCCTAAGAAAGTTACAAATATACAAACAGCTTCATGATTATTTTGTTTCTACTACTACATAAAATAGATTCAAGTACTTAGGAACAATTATAACAGCTGATGGGAAATGTCACAATGAAATAAAAAGCAGACACGCTCAGGCCAAGTCAGCATTCCAGAAAATGAGAAACATCTTGTGCAACAGATCCATATCAATGGAAACAAGATTCCAAGTACTTACATGTTACATCAAGCCAATTTTGTTTTATGGGTGTGAAGCATGGCCCATGAATAAGAGAGTACAGTGGGAAATGGAGGCCTTGGAAATGTGGTTCATAAGAAGGATGTTGAAGGTACTATGGACAGCTAAGAAAACCAACGTAGAAGTCTTAAGAGAGGCTGGAGTTAAAAGGCAAATTACAGCAAAGATCAGAGATTTATAGGACATTTTCTGAGAAAAGGAAAATTGGAACACACTGTGGCAAGTGGAAAAATTGAGGGAAGAAGAGACAGAGGAAGACACAAGTTATTGGATGGGTCTTCAGTGTCACCGGCAGATCTCATAATCAAGTCTAAAGACATGGAATTGTGGAGAGAATGATCACCTATGCCTTGCGGCATGGCACTTGATTGACTGGCATGACAAAGAATGGCCAGAGAGAAATGTAGAAGAGCAATAAAATGTGCCCATTAAAAAATTTTTTTAAAAATGCATATTATCCAGAAGAATATAACACGCCAAAAAATCAGGCACAAATATGTGCATGATAATAATATAGCAAATATGTTTTACATATAATTCAAAATATAACAAATATCTTTAATGTATAATCTAAAATATAACAAATATCATACAATGTAGAAAAGAGCAACATTTGGAATTGACTATATACATAAAAAGTTGCTAGAAAATACTTTAAAAGTTAAAAAATGTACAAGCAAGTTTCAGCTAGAGATAAAAAAAAAAACAAAAACAAAACAATGCTACACCACATTTTCTTCAAAATCTCAGTGCAGAGACAACAATCAGTAATGATTTTTCAAAAAAAAAAACAAAAAAAACCTTTTCATGCAAAAAATATAAATAATGAAAAACTATTAATTTATCAGTCCATCTATATCCCTGGGCAATGATTGACTAAACAATCACTACCCAGTATACCATGTAGCAACTTGTAGGATAGCAACAAATTCTCTTCACTTCTCACGATCCACAAGCCACCCTATGTGCTGCGTCCCAGTTTTGTTGCATGCTGTTCATCTCAGCTAATAAGAAATCATTCTCAAGCTTCTTAATTCTGTAGTCTGTAATCACTAAACACATCTATTGCTTTTATTTTCCTGTTGTCATTTGGTCAGTCCAAGTAGATATTTTTCTGTTAGTCTTTACCTTTTTCCACTGAGTTTTCCAATGATTGTCAAGTTCTCAATAAAACATTATGATGATATAAATTCCATAAAAATAAAAGACTCACTTCGTAGCCTTAGATTTGCTTTTTATCTTCTTATCCTCTTCTTTGTCTTTCTTGGATTTATTTGTAACTCTTGGTATGATGTCATCAAATGGATTAGCCAGAATCTGCAGCAGACACAAGTAATGGATTAGCCAGGATCTGCAGCAGACACAAGTAATGGATTAGTCAGAATCTGCAGCAGACACAAGTAATGGATTAGCCAGAATCTGCAGCAGACATAAATAATGGATTAGCTAGGATCTGCAGCAGACACAAATAATTGATTAGCCAGGATCTGTAGCAGACATAAATAATGGATTAGCTAGGATCTGCAGCAGATACAAATAATGGATTAGCTAGGATCTGCAGCAGACACAAATAATGGATCAGCCAGGATCTGAGGCAGATACTATACTTCCGGGTGACATAAAAGATGGCGGGAGTTTTTTAACAATCTTGCTAGCATACTTTCGTATGATTCTTTTGCTTCATCACATATTGTAAAATGGGAGTTGGGCATAAGGCTAACAATTTATCCTAGGACCCATCTAGAGGTAACTCTAGATGGGGAAAAAAGCAACTGTTATGGAAACTAACAACAAAATCAACCGAGCATCAGGGATACCGACAACCGCAGACAACGATTGAAAGAACACATTCTTTGGCCCCAAATAATTACGTCAACTGTAGCAGCAAAGAGCCTAACAGAATGGGAACCAGTGAACGGTCGTATACTAAGAGAACAATACAAAATAAGTCACGGAAGAATGACAATCATACAATGCTATGCATCTACAAACAATGCAGATTATGAAATAAAAGATGATTTCTATCACCAACTACAACAACTCATTAACAAAGTGCCTAAATACGACATCTTAATTGTCATGGGAGACTTCAATGCCAAGGCAGAAAAAGGTAACACCGACGTTGAAAAAGTAAAGGGGAAAGAAAGAATTCATACGGTAAATGAGAATGGAGAAAAATTAATTGAAACATGTCTAACAGAGGGCAAGGTCAGTGGAGGAACAGTATTTCCACACAAAGAGATACATAAAACAACATGGATATCTCCATATGATATCAACCTGAAACCAGACAGATCATTTTTGATTAGAAAACAATTTAGAACATCTCTGATAGAACTAAGACTGTATAGGGGTGCAAATGTCAACAGTGATCACAATTTGTGGACAGGGAAAATAAGACTAAAACTGCAAAGCCAACACAAGAAACCAATACCCAGAAAGATAATCAGCCACAGCATACAGGAAGAAAATATCAACAGTAATTTCAATCTGGAACTTACCAAACAGTTGACAGCACACAGTGAGGTTGAGGAGACAGATATAGATGAATTATGGAACTCTTACAGTACAGCCATAACCACAGCAGCAAAAGAAAGCACTGGACTGCAAAAAATGAGTAGAAAAGCAAGGATATCAGATAATACATGGATATACATACATGAAAGATGAGCAGCCAAATTATCCATGATGAATGTAAAGACAGATCTTGAAAAAGTTTTGGCAAAAAAGCAACATACAAAGAACTAGAAAGTAAAAAGTTCAGCTACAAGGAATAAGAGAGAAATGGACAATATGGTGAAAAAAGCAGAGAAGGCAGCAAAAACAGGAGACAGCAAAACTCTATATAATATACATAAGAGGCTAACAGGTACTATTGCATCCAAAGAAACACCAGTATTCAGCAAAACTAGAACCCTATACATAAGAGGCTAACAGGTACTATTGCATCCAAAGAAACACTAGTATTCAGCAAAACTAGAACCCTATTAACATCAAGTAAAGACCAAAAGTAAAGATGGGCTGAACACTTCCAAGAAATACTTAATCGACCACATCCAAATAAATTAATAAATCTTGAAACTGAATTACCAGTCCCACAACTAAATGTCAACCTAGATGAAATTACACTGAATGAAAATGAAACAGCAGTGAATCTAATGGCTAACAATAAAGATGAAGGTGAAGATGAAATAACACCCAAAATGTTAAAAGCTATCAATAATGACAACATGAGACAACTACAGAGAATATTTAATAAGATTTGGAAAGAAGGTCCCTTCTAAATGGAAAAAAGGGATCATTGTTAAAATATAAAAAAGAAAAAAAGACAGCCTTAGCGACTGTAGTAACTGGAGAGAAGTAACCTCACTATTAGTTGTGTCAAAAGTATTTTGCAAAGTCATTCTGAACAGAATTAAAGATATAGTGGATACTGCAATGAGAGAAGACCAAGCAGGATTTTGAAACAGGAGAAACTGTCTCAACCGGATCTTTACTCTAAGAATAACACTTGAAGAACATATTGAAAAGCAAAAACCATTAATCCTGAATAAACAAAGTCACAGACACATAGATTCACTGTGGAGAATTTTAAGAATATATGGAATACCATCTAAAATTGTCAACATCATACAATGGATATGTTTGCACACTCAACACAGAAGAAGGAATAAGCTAATGGTTTCAGATTGAAACGGGTGTGAAACAAAGATGTATACTATCTCTTTTGTTTATTTGGAATTGCCGTAGACAAAAAAAATGCTGCATAGGCAAAACGGGCACTGATTAGGTACATGGGACTCAACTAGAAGATCTTGATTTTGCAGATCTTATCAGTGACAATGTGAAATTGATGCAAGAAAAAAAAGATACCCTGTCTTCACTGGCTAATAAAATAAGACTTGAAATTAACAAGAAAAAAAAATAATGAAACTTCTCATTAAGAAGGAAAAATATATGTAGAAGGAACAGCTGTTGAAGAAGTAAACCATTTTGTTTACCTTGGCAGATACATAGACCAGGATGGTGACACCAGAAAGGAAGTTAAAATTGCAAACGTAGCATTGACCTTCAAGAATCTTAAAAACATATGGCATTCAAGTTATAAGCACAAAAACCAAGATTATTCAACTCAACTGTAATATCCACCCTCATTTATGCATGTGAAAAATGGAAAACAACTAAAGAATTAGACAAGAAATTAGACTCTTTTGAAAACAGAGGCCTACGGAAAATACCTAGTATAAAGAACAATGCAGAGATCAGATAGATGAGCAAACAACAACCTGTCTCATGGGTGATCAGAAAAAGAAGATATATATCTTGATATATATGTGCCACATATGTCAGTCACATGATGAGAAGAAACAGTCAGAGAATCCCAAAACAAGCTATCAAATGGAACACAACAGGCCGAAGAAAAAGAGGTCAACCACATGAAACTCTAAAGAGGACATTGTTAAGAGAGGCCAGTTTAGTGGGCATACATCACTTGATGAGGTTGAACAGCTTGCCAAAAACAGGAGAACTTGGCAAAATACCATGTGAGCCATATGTGACATTTAACGGCACGGGAAGATGCAAGATGTGTAAAAGGTAGATACAGAAAAAAAAAAAAGAAAACCCAACTTAGCCAGAATCTGCAGCAGACACAAGTAATGGACTAGCCGGAAATTGCAGCAGAAACAAATAATGGATTATCCAGAATCTGTAGCAGACCAAATAATGGATTAGCCAAAATCTGTGGCAAACATAAATAATGGATTAGCCAAAATTTGCAGCAGACACAAGTAATGGTCTAAGTAAGGATCCTAAGTAAGAATCTCTAATGGACATAAATAATGGATTAGCCAAAATCTGCAGCTGACACAAGTAATGATCTAAGTAAGAATCTAACAGACATAAATAATGGATCAGCCAAAATCTGCAGCTGACACAAGTAATGATCTAAGTAAGAATCTCTAACAGACATAAATAATGGATTAGTCAAAATTTGCAGCAGACACTAGTAATGATCTAAGTAAGAATCTCTAACAGACATAAATAATGAATTAGCCAAAATCTGCAGCTGACACAAGTAATGATCTAAGTAAGAATCTCTAACAGACATAAATAATGGATTAGCCAAAATTTGCTGCAGACACAAGTAATGATCTAAGTAAGAATCCCTAACAGACATAAATAATAGATTAGCCAAAATTTGCAGCTGACACAAGTAATGATCTAAGTAAGAATCTCTAACAGACATAAATAATGGATCAGCCAAAATTTGTCGCAGACACAAGTAATGATCTAAGTAAGAATCTCTAACAGACATAAATAATGGATTAGCCAAGATCTGCAGCAGACACAAGGAATGATCTAAGTAAGAATCTCTAACAGACATAAATAATGGATTAGCCAAAATTTGCAGCAGACACAAGTAATGATCTAAGTAAGAATCTCTAACAGACATAAATAATGGATTAGCCAAAATTTGCAGCAGACACAAGTAATGATCTAAGTAAGAATCTCTAACAGACATAAATAATGGATTAGCCAAAATTTGCAGCAGACACAAGTAATGATCTAAGTAAGAATCTCTAACAGACATAAATAATGGATTAGCCAAAATTTGTAGCAGACACAAGTAATGATCTAAGTAAGGATCTCTAGCAGACATAAATAATGGACTAGCCAGGATCTGCAGCAGACACAAGTAAAGTTTCATGTAACTGACACCAAACTGAGATTCTGACTGAACTCAAACAAGAACGAAATGTTGCATCTGAAAACACAAAAACTGTCAGTGATTTTGCAACAAAGAATTTTTAATGGGACTCAGAAATGAAAATTTAGAATTCCAGGACCTCGGTAAAAGAAACTCTTGGTAATTGTATACACAGTAATTAATTTGTTTTTTTTTAAAATCTGCAATTTTTTTTCATCATGAAAAACTGTTATGGACAAAGATGCATTGCAAAAAATAAATTCAAGCATTTTAGACAAAAAGTATTAAAAGCATTTGAATTTCATGTAAAAAAGAAATCTTGTCATTTGATAAATATTTGATTGACATTCCTCTTGGGCCAACTTTGGCTCATAGGGTGGAAATCATATTTTTCCATGTCTGATGACTCGGACTGCCACCCGCTGTAGGTCTTGGATGGACTTGAATCCCAAAGTTGTACTCTTTCTCTAGTGATGGTTCTATGTAGAGTCTCCCTTGGCCTACCTTGCTTTATTTGATCAATAAACCAGCTGGATAAACAGTTCCAATGACATGCATACAATAATTACATCTTAATGAAACCACTTACAAAAAGCGAATATAATATCAAAACATAACATGAAGACAATAAGACCATATCTCAAAAAATAAATATTCAAGATTTAAAAAAAAGCAATAAATGACTTAACCAAATAAATATTTCAGATGATGTGATATAATTAAAACATACTTCATCACAAGTGGCATAATGTAGATATATTTTTTCTCATATGCTGCTGGCTTAACTTAAACATATTTTTTCTGATACATGGCAACTAAAACTATGTCATTAGAAAACTTAATTAGACACAGTGATCTAACTGATGACATTTTTTTTAACTCTTAAAAAAATCTGAAGCAGCAATTTCAACTCAAAATTGTGACCAACACTTTTATTCTGCAACTCTTTACCTCTGTCCGAATAATTTTGTGTGGATAGCGAGGGCGCTCATTGTCATCAATTTCAACTTCTTGAAGTTTAAGCATGTTGAACAGCGTCTGGCCTGTCACTTTTCCAAAGATGGTGTGTTTGTTCTGAAGTTCTGGTGTCTGACTCATAGTGAAGAAAAATTGGCTCCCATTGTCATGTGGTCCTCCATTTGCCATAGCAACCAAACCTCTTCGCACAAACCGTAATCTGGAATGAAACTCATCCTAGGAAAGCAATATTTTCATCAGTAAAATATTATTAAAAGGATGAATGCTTTTCATGTCCATGGCTGATATGATAATTTTTAGACTAAAAATCTGTGAATAAATAAAGTAAGAAAAAAAGGAGTGAACAAGGCACTGCTCGTTATATGGTATTAAGACGGAATCAGAATAAGTGATCTGCAATGAATATCCTACAGGAAATGAAGAACTATAGGATCTAAGCAAATATTATAATTACTTTTAATGAATTTTTTTTTATTTGCCTCTGCTGAGAGAAAGAGAAAATGTGTTTTGCACTAAATTTGTTCAAAAGATGGCTCTAAAAAGTTAAATTTTTCAGTTCAAAATATAGCTTCAGTTTTGTCAATTTTTGTTTGTTTGTTGTGTTTTGAACTCAGTGATATTTTTTTTTTTTTACTGATGCTTTTATAAGTCATGCTGCCAGTTTGAAAACTTCAGCCATCAGAACAAACACAGCATCTACACAATGACCTACTTTGAAAGTTGCTCCATAAACAGACTCTCCTCCAGTTCCTGTGCCTGTTGGGTCTCCACCTTGAACAATAAAATCTTTCACAACTCTGTGAAATATTGTCCCATTGTAATAACCTTCTAAGCACAACTGGACAAAGTTCCGACATGCCTTTGGCGCTTCTTTGGACCAAAGTTCAATGTCAATGTCACCCACAGAAGTGACTAAAAGAACCTGAAACAAGTGGGGAAAAAATCATCCCTAGAAATGCAACAAACATTAATTATGAAACAAAATCCCAGATATTTTGGTACTCAGTGACGATCAGTGCAAATTGACTGACACACACAACACAATAAACAAATATGTATACACACACACACACATATATAGTGGTGAAGTGGTTAGTGCACTAGTCTTGCATGGTGAAGGTCGGGGGTTTGAATCTGGCCGGGGACACCCCAGTCACCCAACTGTAGAAATGGGCATCCGACTTCTTCTGTAGTTGGGGAAGGAAAGGCGGGCAGGCATGATACTGACCACATCACCCTCTAGTGCACTGACAGATCAAAGAAAATATGGGCACTAACATCATATCCCTATGTGCCTCTAAGGCATGACAGGATTACCTTTACCTTTACTTTTTTATACATATATATATATATGTGTGTGGGTGTGTGTGTGTGTGTGTAGCTATAAAGTGGAACACAAACAGGCCAAAGAGAAAGAAGCAGACTGCGTGAAACTCTGAAGAGGACATTGTTAAGAGAGGCCAAATTTATAGGCATAAAATCCCTTGATGAGGTTGAAAGGCTTGCCGAAGACAGTAAAAACTGGCAAACTACCTTATGAACCCTATGTGACGTTTAACGGCATGGGAAGGATATAAGATATATACATACATACATACTACAGGAACTTAATATTGAAGAAGGCTGGCTAGTAAACAGAGAAAACTTAAATATTTTGGAAACACTAAACGTCATTATAATCTAAAGAAGACCGTCTTGGAAGGGTATATAATGGGAAAAAGAAAGAGAAGAAGACCAAGGCGAAGATGGCTGCAAAACATCATTGATAATCTGCATATGGATGCATCAGCAGTAGGGTATCTTGCTTACAACCGAAAGGCCTACAGGAGAGCTGTTAGGGAGGCAAAGATCTGCAAGGGACATGCAAATGACTGACTGATATATATATATATATATATATGTAACTACTTTTTCTCCATTAGAGAAAAATGCGACAAAGATTCACCTGAATCTGAAACTTCAGGTGGAATTTTGATCAGCCAAAGCCTGCTTGTCTGTGCTTATGTAAGTGCACAATTCTCACCACCTGCAACCTTTATATGTCTCTATTAATAAACCATTTAGTGAATTCATGAAGGGAACATAGAACAGCAGAATGTAGTCTTCAGATTTTGAAGTGACAGCAACATAAAGAATTCCTTCTTTAGAGACCAACTATTCTGAAAGTGTGTAAAAGGTTTATAAGCTTCATGTGATGCAGTTAACCTGAAGATAGTTGTTAAACCATTTAATGTGGCATTCAGGATAATTTACTATTGAATACAACAATTATTCAGTTTCTGACATGGAAAGAAATGTTTATCTCACTCTGATGTTGATGATTTTCTGAATTTTGAGGATAAAGATTGAAACCTTCGATGTAACACAATATGGACAAAGTTTACAATTTTTTACACAACTCATTTAGGACGAAAATTAAAATTTCTAATATAGCAAGAAGCAAGATTATTTGTCTAACTAAAAGATGTCAATTCACAAGCTGAGGTTGAGCTACCGTTCTTCAGGTGATTCAAATTGCACCTGAACCTGAGTTGACTGATCCCAGTCTACATCTACTGAGAAGGTGCAGATGTTGTAACTGTCTATGAAGTTGTGCATTTACTAAACAAACTGGGGCAAAGATAACTGTTCTAGAACAAGAAAGCAGATATGAGGACTAGTGAAGCAGAACTGGTCTGGGTCTTACTACCAGTTTGCAATACATCAAGTAACAGGCAGATTCTTCAGCCTTGCTAACTGAGTGGGAACTGTCATGGTCCACAAAGTGACAGAATATGACAAGAAGTGCACTTCTTGATTCCCCTTTAGCTTTTAGAGAGAGCTACCAATATCCAATCCTTAATCAATGATGCCCACGCATCATCTAACAACATGATCACTGCGTCATTTACAGAATACACAAGAATTTTCATAGCCCCAGGGAATTTAAAAACATCATCAAAATATCCATAAAAATCATCTTATGCTGGCCATTAGCCCAGCAAATCATGCCCGCGATATCCATGAAGACATATAAAGTAAGAAATCCAAGAAAGCATGGAAAGATCTGCAGCGAACTGGACGCGAAAGATGGGAGACAAGACGCCGATTGGTGTTTTGACAGCAAATGACAAGCACGGGCAGCAGATAAGTGTATCTTTTGGATCGGTTATATTAAAGCATTCTAATTTCATACCTTTCCCTTTGTGGGTGGCTCTTGAATATAAATATTACTCATGTGTTTTCTCGTTCGACAATTCTGCAAACCTTATGAAACGAAAGTCAATTTGTTCTAAACGAGACACGGTCTTTATAAAAAGCGAGATATATTTTTTCCGAAGTTAATAATTTAAAGTTTATTACATTCGAAATCAACAACAAAAAATTGTACACAGAAGAACCATTAAATTTGTAATGCAAATTTTATTAAAATTTACTTCGTTAAACACAAATACACAATTTTAATTTTCGTTAATGTGTTCTAAATAATTACTAATAAATGTGGTAAAAATTTCAAACAGAATAAAATTTGTTTCGTAAAATTTACATTTGTGTGCACTTATGTACTGTACGTATAAATCCTTGGTGTTGATTTTAAAGTGCCAAAAAAATTGTAAAATGTAGAACGCCTGAGAAGAGTCTGCGGATCTCGAGATTTCTGGGCTAGAAGAAGCGCAACATAGTCACTTGATTGAATTTTAAAAAGCAGAACAATGGAATTTCAAGGTAAAGTTACATTCAGACACAATAATGGAGCATGAAGTAATAAACAATCTGACTGATTATATTTGCAGTTATGGTTATATCTAAGAAACAGAATCCACCAAAATACAGCATAAAATTGAATGGAACTATTCTAAAAGGTGCAGAAATTCAAATACCTTGGAGCAGATGGGAAATACAGAACAGAAATTAGGAACATAATAGGCAAAGCAAAAACTTCATTTCATTTCAGAGAATGAGAAACATATTAGCCAACACATCCTTATCAATGAATGTTAGAAAATGAGTCATAAAATGCTATATTGAACCTGTCTTGTTATATGGAAGTGAATCACGGACAATAGGCAAGTCTGCACAAAAATCATTGGAAGCAGCAGAAGTGTGGTTTATTAGAAGAATGTTGTGAATTCCCTAGACAAGAAAAATAACCAATGGAAAATGTATGAGAAGACCTGAAGAGACAAAAAAATCTTGTAAAAAAAATAAGAGAGAGAGACAATGTACTTTCATAGGACATGCAATGAGAAGAAGGGGGCATTGAAAATATTATAACAGTAGGAAAAATAGAGGGAAGAAGAGCCAGGAGAAGATCAAGAGAGATGATACTGGACAGTCTGATGAGATGGTGTGAGAGGAGATCACCAACTGAGCTGATGGCCTGCATGAAGGATTGTGTACTCTGGAGAAGCATAATAGTCAATGCCAGTCGGCATGGCACCTGATACTACAAGAACTTAATATTGAAGAAGGTTGGCTAGTAAGGAAAATTAAACAGAGAAAACTTATATATTTTTGACATATGAAATGTCATGATAATTTAGAGAAGACAGTCTTGGAAGGGTACATAATGGGAAAAAGAAAGAGAGGAAGACAAAGGTGAAGATGGCTGCAAAACATCGTTGATGATCTGCGAATGGACGCAGCAGGGCGTTATGCTTACAACCGAGAGGCCTACAGGAGTGCTGTTAGGAAGGCAAAGTTCCACAAGGGACGTGCAGATGACTGAATAAATGGGTATCATTTGTAGCTGATGAAGCAGTTAGCTTTGAACTTTCTTAAATTGTTACCTAATTCTTTTTATTTATAGGTTACATATCAAAGTTTGGGAAATCGCTTGACAATCTCCGCACAGCCTGCAAAAAATGTGGATATGGTCAGTATAGCTTATTTGTTCTTGGTTAGAGTGTTTTTTGCTGTTTTGTCCACCGATGATACAGGCAATGGTAACAGATAGTTGTGACTTTCCGCATAATATGATATATGCACAGACTGTAGAAATGGGTACCTGACTTCTTCTGGGTTTGGGGAAGGAAAGGCATCCGGGTGTGATACTGACCATATCACCCTCTAGTGTGCTGACAGGTCAAGGAAAATATGGGCACTAACACCATATCCCTATGTGCCTCTAAGGCCTGAGAGGGTTACCCTTACCTTTTACCTTATAGAAAAGTGGGACAGTGTCTTCCTAGTGAGCTGCAATATCAAACTTCTTAGTAAGCTGGACCAGAGATAACATTTATCTGAGCTTTCTTTACAAGGAAGCATATTCCAAGGAGACTGTCTAGAAGTGACACCAGAGTCATGGGGAACCCCAGCACCAGTGTGGGACATCTACTTCCTGCAGTAAGTAAAAGCTTGCAGTTGTTGAGAACCAGATTATTTAGTATGAGAAATGTTCACACAAATAAACACCACTAACTGGACATGGAGAAAACTTATATATTTATTTTGAGGCCAAGTTAACAGGCATAAAATCCTTTGATGAGGTTGAAAGACTCGCCGAAGACAGGAAAAATTGGCGAACTACTTTGCGAGCCCTATGTGACGTCTAACGGCACGGGAAGGATATAAGATATAAGATAAGAACTGGACATGGGAGCTTGTTCAGAGTGAACTTTCTCTGTGGTCAGAAAACTTGAGAGTATGTACTTGGATCAACAGGGTTATCACCTGAAAAATAACACTACATGATGAAGACACTTTGAAAAAATATGCAGATGTCACTATAGGGAACAGAAAATGTGATGTCACTGTGTCAAGCACAAAAAATAGTAGACACAACATGTTACACCACCAGTGTCAAAAAAGAAGCAAGCAATTAATCACATCATCAGACTTCATTCATGTCAGCCACTTTTGCAGATTTTCAAGTGCATAAAATGTTGAATTCCAAGCAGAAGATTGAGACAGGCATGATACAGGTCATATCATCCTTCACAAAGCCATATCATCCTTTACAAAGCAACATAAGAAAGGAAAATATCATCATGGACACCATATCTTTAATGAAATATGAGGGGTGATTGATAAGTTCACGGCCTAAGGTACAAATACTTGAAACATACAGTTTATTAGGTGCTTTTATAGATCAGGTTAATGTAAGATTAAACACCAAGTTTCAAGAAATTAACTGCAACCAATTTTTTTTATACAGGCTACTGAAGTGATAAGGGGTGGCAGAAATTGAGAAAATGGATAACATTTCTCATCGAGCAGTCATTCGCTACCTCTGCATCAAGGGCTTTTCACTGAAGGAGATCCATGAGGATATGGTAGAGACTCTAGGGGAAAGTGCCCCTTCTTACAGCATAGTGAAGAAATGGGCAGCTCAATTCAAACATGAAAGGGAGAGTCTGGAAGATAATCCCCATCCAGGAAGACCAAGAATGGTAACCATCGGCAGAATCCATGACATGATAATGGAGGATCGATGACTAACTGATCGGTACATTGCTATTGAGTTGGGCATCTCCCAGGAACATGCTCATGCCATTATTAACAATGATCTTCAAATGACAAAGGTCTCTGTTTGATGGGCCCCAAAACTTCTTGGAGCTGATCACAAACGACAGCATCTCAACATGTCAAGAGACTATCTTGGCCGCAGATCCTGAAAAGTTCTTCAGCAATTTGTGACTGTGGATGAGACTTGGGTTCATCATTTTCAACCAGAAACCAAAGAACAGTCAAAGCAGTGGAAACATCATAGATCCCCACCTCCAAAGAAAGCAAGGGTGGTTCTGTCTGCAGGCAGAGTGATGGCTTCCATCTTTTGGGATTCAGAAGGTGTTCTATTGGTAGACTATCTTCAAAAGGGCAGAACGTCACCTTGAGTTTAGATTAGCTAATCTTGTGAAGCAACTGCGGGTCAAATGGATGGAAAAGTGTCGAGGGAAATTGACGAGAGGAGTCATCTTTTATCAAGACAATGCTCCAGTTCAGAAGTTGGCAGTGGCAATGGCTGCCATTCATGAGTGCGGCTTCCAGCTTCTTGAACATCCTCTTTATTCCCCAGATTTAGCCTCTTCGGACTATTACCTGTTTACCAAACTCAAAAAGGAGCTCAGTGGTCGCAAATTTGCTTCAGATGATGATGTCATTCATGCTGTAGACAACTTTCTACTGGCACAAGATGCTGATTTTTACAAAGAAGGGATCTATATGCTCCAGGATCACTGGACTAAGTGCATAAACTTGCAAGGGGACTATGTTGAGAAGTAACCAAAAAATGTTGTCCACAAATAATCCGTTGTACCTTATGCTGAGAACATATCAATCACCTCTCGTAAGTCTGCTTTTTTTCTTGCTTCCTACCAGCACAACTTTTTTTTTTTTTTACTTTAAATTCTCCAGTGTTCATGTCTTTTCATTTAGCTGGCCATCTGACATACCAGTGTCGCAACTTTCTTAAAGCAGACCCAAGTAAAGAAGTTGTTCTGGATGTAAGCAGCACAAGTTCAGACTCTGATGATGAGCCTTTTATCTCTCCATTGTCAAAACTGGGCCAAGGTAGCTTTTTTTTTTGTTCCCCCCCTCCCCAATTATTTTTAGTTTTTTAATTAAAGATACAATCTGTCCTGCTGTAACATTTGTTCCATCATGATTCATAAATTGGGGAGCAAAACAAATATAGCATGATTTTTACATTTGTTTGAACACAATTCTGCCTTGAAAAATCCACAAGAGTACAGAAAAAAATCTTGCAGTTCATCCACCTTGTGTAGGAACACAGTACACAGAATACACAGACAAACACAACAACAGAAACACATCTAACCCACTGATTGGTTTGTCACATCATATATCCTTCCTGTGCTGTTAAACATCACATAGGGCTTGCATAGTAGTTTGCCAAGTTTTCCTGTTTTCGGCTAGCTTTTAAACCTCGTCAAGAAATTTTATGCCTACTAATTTGGCCTCTCTTAACAATGTCCTCTCTAGAGTTTCACATGGTCAGCCTCTTTTTTTTTTGGCCTGTTGTGTTCTACTTGATAGCTTCTCTTGGGATTCTCTGACTGTTTCTTCTCATCACATGACTGACATGTCCATCTCCTTTTTCTGATAACCAGTGAGACAGGTTGTTGTTCGCTCATGTGTCTTATCTCTGCATTGTTCTTGAATTCGTTCCACTTTATACCAAGTATTTTCCTAGATATTTGTTTTCAGAAGTCTAATTTCTTGTCTGTTTCTTTAGTTTTTTTCCCTTTTTTTGCATTCTTAAATGAGGGTGGATATTACATTTGAAGTAAATAATCTTAGCTTGGTTTTTGTGCTTATAACTTTTGAATGCCGTATGTTCTTAAGAATCTTGAAGGTCAGTTCTGCTTTTACAATTCTAACCTCCTTTTTGGTGTCACCATCCTGGTCTGTGTAGCTGCCAAGATATACAAGCTGGTTTACTTCTTCAACAGCTGTTCCTTCTATGTATATTTTTCCTTCTTGATTAATGGGAAGTTTCATCATTTTTGTTTTTTCCTTGTTAACTTCATTTTTGCCACATCTTTTTTTTCTTTGAACCTTAAATCACATTAGTTCATCAGTTCCCGTAAGCATTTGTATTTTAATTTTTTTATTACATTTTATTTCTTGTGCATGAGCGGAGACTTTGATAAGCCAACATAATAGGGTGTAGGTATTCCCCTGAGTGCACATACTAAAATATTCATAGTCACTACATGTTTGTCAGGTGTTCTGTTAGAAATTATGTAGTAACAACACACAGAGTAAACATGTAGAACTGATTACCAAGGTGAAGCAGACAGACAGAAACGAAGCAGAATTATTCTGATTAAAATCCTTAAATGGCTAAAGTTAAAAAAAAAAAAAAAATCTAAGACAGTGGTTCCCAATTAGCAAAAGTCTGCGGACCCTTGCCGTTTCAAAATCCAGGGCACGACCCCCATACTTTGGGAAAGTTTCACATCTGTATTGCTGCTATGTGCTCTAAATGCAAAGAAATTTTTTGTCACAAAATGTAGGTAAGCTTTAATGGGTCAGTGCTACACTAAAAAAACACAGTATAAACTTGGTAAATTTTCAAAATGACAGTAATATAGTTAAGAAAATTTGACAGAAATTAACATTCCTACTTGTTCTGATAAATGAACAGAACATGAAATGTATCACAGCTAACCGGCCTAAATATGGTGAGAGAGATCATGCCTGTTTTTATTCTGAACAGTTGCATTTGTATCTGGTTCAGTATTTCCTGTTTTTATTCTGAACAGTTGCATCTGTATCTGGTTCAGTATTTCCTGTTTTTATTCTGAACAGCTGCATCTGTATATCTGGTTCAGTATTTCCTGTTTTTATTCTGAACAGTTGCATCTGTATCTGGTTCAGTATTTCCTGTTTTTAAACATGGAAAAAATGTCATTTCTTCCACACAGTATGTGCAGAAACATGGCTTGTTAAACATTTCACAGTGGAAATGTAAATTACTCCCCAGAGTTTTTGTCATGGACCCACACAGCAGGTTCCATGGACCCGCAGGAGATCCACGGACCATAAATTAGGATCCACTGATCTAAGACAATAAATGCCATCATAAAAGTATTGAAATAGATCTTTGTTGGAAATAAATGTCTCAGAATCCGAAACCTGAGATTTTTTTTTCAAGTAAAACTTCGTTATGATGCTGCATTGTAATCTCATCTCATTCAGATGAACTGAAGCAGCCACAGGTGGCTGACAAGGAGAAGGAGAAACACAAGCGATCAAGGTCACACAGGTACAACAGTGCAGATCTCTCTCTCTGTCTCTCTCTCTGAACCTTAAGTGCCCACGGCACATGGGGCTTTCGCAAGGGTTTTCCACAAATGCCTGTCCTTTGCCTTTTTTTCTGCTCTTGCCCAGGTGAACCTTGAATTGCTCAACATCCTCTCTGTTGTTCTTCTCCATGTCTCTTTGGTCTACCCTTACTTCTGTTCCCCTGTGGTGTCCATCTTAGTGCTATTTTTGGTAGTGAGTCGTCTGTCATCTGGAGCACATGTCCCAACCATCTCCAGCGTCTTTTCTCAGTAATTGCTGTCAGTGGCTTCATCTGCATTTCTGCCAACAAGATGTTATTTCTTACGGTGTTTGGCCAAAATATTCTTATAATTCTTTGTAAACATTTAGTATGGAAAGAATTCAACTTGTTTTCTATAGTTTTGGTGATTTTCCAGCATTCACTTCCATAGAGTAGTACACTTAGAACATTACTCTTATATAACCTGATTTTCATCTTTGTGCTTAGTTTTTTAGATTAACAATACAGATAATTAACTGTATTAGACTTAAAATGGTTATAACCACAATTCTCAGTAAATTAAGATCTTCATCTCACTTTGAATGTACATCTTACATCCGTCCCGTGACGTTAAATGTCACATAGGGCTCGCATAGTTGTTTGCCAAGATTTCCTGTTCTCGGCGAGTCTTTCAACTTCATCAAGGGATGCCATGCCCACTAAACTTACCTCTCTCAACAGTGTCCTCCCCAGAGCTTCACATGATCGACTTCCCTCCCCTTGGCTTGTTGTGTTCCACCCGACAGCCTGTTTTGGTATTCTCTGACTGCCTCTTCTCATCACATGGCCCACACATGTCCATCTTCCTTCTCCGAAGGCTGTTGTCTGCCCATCTGTCCCATCTCTGCGCCGTTCCTGAACTCATTCCATTCTACACCAAGTATTTTCCATAGGCATCTGCTTCCAAAAGAGTCCATTTCTTTAGTTGATTTCCAGCTTTCACATGCATAAATGAGGGTGGATACCACATCTGAATTGAACAGTCTTAACTCTGCCTTTGTGCCCATAACTTTTGAATTCCATATGTTCTTAAGATTTTTGAAGGACAAAAATGATGTACATACATAGCTGTAAATTAAAACTGGAGGTCTGGGGAGGTGATACTGTGATGAAAATCCTGGAACACAATCATCAGATAATATGGGGGTTGTGTGCTTCTTTAACTTTCCTTAACTCAGGTAGGGTCTAAGAAGCAGGTTTCTCAGGAATCTCAGCAGTCATGGGTTAAGTAGATCACTGTTGTACTGACCATATTGTTTTATCACAATAGCTTATTTGGAGTTTGCACTGAGACAGAACAGAGTCTTGAGCACATGCTCCACTGGCCTATTTGAGAGTGCCATTTCTGACATGTCATTCATGCCATCTCCTGAATTTATGGTGTAAGACTTATTGGTCATGATAATGTAAACAGTAAAGTATAATTGTATAGTCAAGTCATGTGGCCTATCTTTGAGGTACATGTAGGATATGGTGTCAGTGTTTTCCTTGATCTGTCACTGCACTAGAGCAGTGTTGTTTAACTGCAGGCTGCAACTCAAATTGGGTATTATGAAAAAAAAAGTGAAGAAGAAGAAGTAAAAAGTCAAAATAAATCAAAATTTACATGATTTTAGGGAAATCCTGCAACTTTATGTTTTTTTAGACTTAAATATTAAAATAATAACCACAATCACTACTATTAAGTGAAATAATTTTTGTTAAATTTCAGTAATTTTTAAAAGAAATCTGTTTCAACGAGAGCTATGTACCATTGCTGATTTAGGGTCTGGCTAAAAAAAAGCTGAGAACTGCTTCACTAGAGAGCTGTGGTCACTATCAAACATGGCTACCTTTTCTTCCAAAGTGCCTCAAGAGGAGCCAGATAACCATTTTTGCGGCTGGGTTGACCAGGACACCTTCAGCTCATAGTGAGCCATAGTTGTTCGTCCATCATTAGAGACAACTGACTATAATTAGGCTTTGTATTATTTCATCATCATCATCGCCTTTCACTCCCTTGAGAGATAAAAGCTCTCCAGTCATCCCTGTTCTTGGAGTTATTCTCTGCTTACTTCCATGTGTATTCCTTGTCCCTGAGCACTGCCATAATTTGTATTATTAACGGCCTTAAAGCATTTTTTCGATGAACAATTATATCATGGATTTTCAACATATTTGGCTTCATGTACAAAGAAGAAACAGTATACATAAGATTAGTACAAGAATTATTCATTCATTCATTCATTTGTGTGTCCCTTGTGGAACTTTGCCTCCCAAACAGCACTCTTATAGGCCTCTCGGTTGTGAGCAAGATGGCCTGCTGCTGCGGCATCCATTTGCAGATCGTCAACGATTTCTTGCAGCCATCTTCGTTTTGGTCTTCCTCTTTTTCTTTTTCCCATTATGTATCCTTCCAATACGGTCTTCTCTAAATTATCATGACGTTTAATGTGTCCAAAATATTTAAGTTTTCTCTCTTTAATCCTTTTTACTAGCCAGCCTTCTAAAGAATTATGACACATTTAAATCAGCTGAGGAGAGGAAAAAATGTCACCAACAATAGGGGAAAGTGTGTTTTGTCAACAGAATGTTGTCCTACCTTCCATGACATCTGCATGAGCTGTAGTGTTTTTTTTTTTCTAAAGAAGAATAATCAAAGATAGCCTTGTTTATATTAAGATCAACACTTAAGTTCTCATTTATGTAAGAAACAGTATGGTCACTATATTAAGATCAACACTTAAGTTCTCACTTATGTAAGAAACAGTATGGTCACTATATTAAGATCAACATTTAAGTTCTCACTTATGTAAGAAACAGTATGGTCACTATATTAAGATCAATACTTAAGTTCTCACATATGTAAGAAACAGTATGGTCACTATAGTAGGGGTGGCCAAAACCATGGCTTGCATGCCATATGCAACTTTTTGATATGTAATGTGCAGCATGCAGAAGTATGTTGACTTTAAAAAATGTTCAAGCTTTATAATTGTTTGCCAGGTATAAACTAAGATTCCACTCAACAGACTGGACCCTGGGCATACGACCTCAGCTCCTTTCACTCTTATCCACCAAATCCCCCAGCCCCAGTCTTGTCGTGCTTACTTGTGGCTCTCAAACATCTAAAGTTCACATGTAGCTCGTACCTTACCTTGGGGAAGTTTGGCCACCCCTGTGCTGTAGTATATGAGAAAATGTTTTGCGTACTCTAGTAAAGGAAAAACATTTTATGCTCATGTAGAATCCACAAAGTTTGCTGAATGAAATTTTGATCTGTTCTAAGTTTTCTTACTTCATTCACGCAGGCTGGATTTAAAACAATAAGAATCAGGTATTTCTCTTTGATCTGCCTTGTATACTGTTGTATAACAAATGTATAACATCTATATAACAATATCATATTTCTTTCACAGTGAATCATCACGGAGAAAACAAAAAACATCAAAGAAAAAAAGAAAGAAGAGACAAAAGCACAAGAGATCTGGTGATTTGGAAACAGATTCATCATCAGAGGACAGACAACGAAAGAAAAAAAGAAAACATAGAAGAGATAAAGACAATAGTGACAGTGATGATGATGAAGATGTAGATTCTAGCACAAGTGAAAACAACAAGAAGGAAAGACAGCATAGAAGAAAAAGACATGATTCTGACAGAAGTGAAGAGTGTGGAAAAAAATCAAGAAAGAGCAAGAAGGCTAAACATAGAAGTCATGTATCTAGCAGCAAGAGTGACATGACCTCTTCTGATGAAAGTGATGGTGACACTGAGAGAAACAGAAAAAAGAAGAAGAAAAAACATGACAGGCACTGACCACGTTAAGTCCTTATGCTACATTTTGTAGTACATGTGCATGTAATAATTAAAGAGGAAATTGTAATCAATGGGTGTCATGAAATCAAGAAACAAAAAGCCTTAAATTTAGCCTTGCTCTTTGTTAAGTTTTATATCACTAGACCATTTAGACACAAAGACAGGTTTTTCAGTGAATCCCATTGACAGCAGGTCTTCTTGTATGTCTCATAATTTTCCATCCAAGCTGTTTTCCTGAGATTCATTTTGGGGCTTCTAACAGTTTTTGTCTCACTTGTGTTTCCCTCCCATTTCAGTTTGGAGCTTTGTCAGAAAAATTTGCCTCTAGGTCTGTTCTTCCTGTAAATCTAATGCTTGACTTCTTCTTCCACTTCATATTGAGCACTTGATCAGTCCTCCACCTCCATTCTTTCATGTCAGGGTTTGTATCCTCTAAGGCCAACTGATTTTCAGTTGACATGAGGAGAAGACACTGTCTGGTTTGGCAGTTGCCAATCCATAACTGACATGCTAGCATCAGGGCTGGCATATAGTCAACCTGCCCCACCACTTCATTGGTTCCCCAAATAACGGGCTTAGCCTGGCTAACAGGACAGAGATTGCCATAGCCTCCATGATGGTTGAGTTTGCCAAAGAAGTATCGCAGATTCCCTGCATTTTTTTTTTTCTTCATTCAGTATCTGAAAAAAATAGCACATTAACATGCCCCCATTTAAACATGATGTCTCAACACCATCACCGCATCAGCTGTAAAGAACATCAGGGAGATAGAGGAAGAAGATTCAGTAGACAAATTATAATATGAACAACTTTGCATAAATAGCTCAGTGGGTAACAGTCTGAAAATTTGTTTCAGAAATTAATTTGTGTTTGCAAAAGACATATTTCTCATGACTAATACTGATATATATATATATATATATATATTTTTTTTTTTTTTTTTTTGTCATGTAAACTTTGGCTAGTTCATTGACATCAAGTTTTCTTTCACCCAGAACATCTAGCTTATGTGTTTCATGGCAACTTCTGTACATCTTACATTTTGAGGGCATGAAATAAAAAATTAAAGGTTACCCAGTTTCATTCCACTGAGGTTACTAAAAGATATGGTCTTGACATCTACATTTACCTTGACCCTCTGGCTCACTAGAGGAAGATGTGGTTGGTATCAAACCTGGATACATTTTCTTCCTCAGCTTTTTCAGCCAGGTACCAGTTTGTACAGCTAATTTGACAAGGTCTCTATAGCCAGAGTTTTTAACAGAGTAATGTAGAATGTCCTTCAGACTATTCTCATTGTTAAAGTTAACCATTTATGTGAGAGTAACATTGAGTAAAATAAGTGGTTTTTAAGGAATGCATTGTGGTTGTTTGAAATGATAAATCTTTAACTTATGGAACTGTATTCTGATTAATTCTCAGTGATTACATATCACAGAATGGCACGAGTAGATATGCAAGAACTTTTTGAGCACTGGATATTAACTAAAACTTGCATGACCTCAGACTTAATCACAAACTCTGTAGCAATAGAATGTAGCAGTAAATTGTTACCATTATATATGTACATGCATTGTCATGTTCAGTTGACACACCAGAGAAACATGATAAGTCTGGAACTTTATGTTGAAAAATAAAAATTATCAAAAACATATTGTTTCTGTGTGTCTTCTTCACAAACATGAAGTTGGTAACAGAAGCTGCACACATAAAAAGACTGAAAATATATCAAGGGAATGATGAGTAAATACTGTAAAACATTTTGTTTTTCAGAACATAATTCCAAAAGTAATTTGTTCAAATCTCAAATTCCAAAAGTAATTTGTTCAATCTCACCAACACCTGTGGCTAAAAGAGAATAAATTAACATAAAAAAAATATTGAAAAGTAATGATTCATTTCAGTTATTTCTAAAGAGAAACATCTCTCTCTCTCTCTGAACCTTAAATGCTCAGGGCACATGGGGCTTCCACAAGGGTTTTCCACAAATGCCTGTCCTTTGCCTTTTTTTCTGCTCTTGCCCAGGTGAGCCCTCTATTGCTCAGCATCCTTTCTGTTGTTCTTCTCCATGTCTCTTTTGGTCTACCCTTACTTCTTTTCCCCTGTGGTGTCCATCTTAGTGCTATTTTTGGTAGTGAGTTGTCAGTCATTCGGAGCACATGTCCCAACCATCGCCAGCGTCTTTCCTCAATTGCTGTCAGTGGCTTCAACTGCATTTCTGTCAACAAGATGTTATTTCTTATGGTGTTTGGCTAAAATATTTTTCTAATTCTTCGTAAACATTTAGTCTGGAAAGAATTCAACTTGTTTTCTATAGTTTTGGTAATTTTCCAGCATTCACTTCCATAGAGTAGTACACTTAGAACATTACTCTTAAATATCCTGATTTTCGTATTCATGCTTAGTTTTTTAGATTTCCATATAGTCTGCAGCACTGTAAAAGCCTGGTTTGCTCTAGTAAGTCAGCTGTTGATGTCCTCTGTGCTGTCTCCATTTTCTGCTACTCTACTGTCAAGATATACAAATTCGTTGACCTCCTCCACTAACTTGCTATCTACGCATGATCGTAAAAGGCGACTAAGGAGGGTTCGGCATATGGCCAGCAACTCTATCTGGTAAAAAAACTATCAGACTGCTACAGAAACAGAAGCAAAGGAAAAAACCAATAAGTGAAGTAAAGGAGGCAATAATGAAGCTAAAATTAGACAGGGCACCAGGTGAAAATGAGGTGACTGCTGAGATGTTGAAAGCAGAAGAAACAGAAACACCAAAACAACTCTGCCGGATACTACAACAAATTTGGGATCTAGAAAAAGCTCCAGAGGAGTGGAAAACTGGCCTTATACTAAAACTACCAAAGAAGGGTGACCTCAGAGATTGTGTGAACTAAAGAGGCATTACCCTACTGCCACTCACCAGTAAAGTAAAGAGAAACATACACGCAAATAAAATAAGCCAAAGACACAGTCACATACCTAGGAGGAGATGCATGTGAAAGAAAATAGGATTTTTTCCCCTAAAACAAAGCAGACTCACAGTTATTTGGACATAGAGATAGCATTTTGAGAAGTCAACAGACACTGGACAGCTGAATTGAAAGAGGAAATCAGGTAGTTAAAAGAGCATTCTTGAGCAGGCGGTGAGAAAGAGAAAAAGCTCTGATTAAACACTTGATTCTGATTAAGAATGCCATAACAGTAATACAATCATACACAATTTTTTGGCATGACAGACAGTGATGAGAAAACTCGTCTTGATCAAGGAAAGATGTCTAGTCTTCGGCAGTCCTATACTATTCTACAACATCCCGACATTCCTTGCTCAGAAATTACTTTCCTAATTAGATTTTACAACCCCTTTGCCCGCCCTACCTTCTCTCTTCCTCCCCGCGTTGCGAGACATACATTGTCCCAATTTCCTGCCAGATTGAAATGCCGTTTAGTTTGATCATTTTGTCACGAAACCTCAGTGTGAGCCTGGGTCTGTGTAGCACAACATGAAAAACGTTAGAATCAGCGTGACAGTTTTGTTATTCCGAGAAGAATTTTGTAAGATGGTGCCAAACTATTTCTCTCACCCCCACTACCCATGCCCAACCTAACCTGCTGATGGGCCATTCTGTTTCTAGTCTCTGCGAGTCCCCCTGAAACGGAGGAAGTCCTCTAGGCCCGCAGCGATGGGGCTGGGCCCCTTTCTGGACCTGATTACTATACAGTGCTTAGGCGATGTTAGTATGGAAATAATAAAGCAACAAAAAAAGAACCCTGACTTCATAATAAGAGCCCGCAAAGACGCTGAGATCTGTATTTTATTTACAAGCATTCTTACATCTACTACACCATGTGTTTGCAAGTCTGGGGGAGGGGGGAGGGAATTAAGCGGGAGCATCAGTCCGTGGATGTTTTCCTCTGTTTTGGGGAGGGGGGGGGGGAGACAGAATGTAGAAATAATTCCTTTTTTTTAAATTCCAGTTGTCGTACGTTGCGAAGACCGAGAGTGTGCATGTTACAAATGAAATCTAAAACGTAAAGAAAGGACACTTTCCCGTTAACATAAGCACTGTGATGATTAAAACTTAGGAAATATAAAAGCATTGACCATCGCATTTATCTTTTTCTTCTTGCTTCCTTTTTTTATTTTAAGGTAGAAATTAAACTGGTTATTGGCTATATTAATATATTTTACTCGTAATAACGCTCATTTTCTTTTCATAAAGATTCTTACCATTGGCACAATTTTGAAATAAAGTCTTTGGTTAAAAGAAACTTTGCCTAATTTAGTTTTTTTTTCTTGTAGTTCGAGAGGTTGCTACTTCGTTCATATTTGTTAATAATGGCAATGTTTGCATATAAAGGACCGAGGATAGAAGTTAGACCTGATAAAGTGTGTTCAGTTTTTTTTTTTTTGGTTAGTATTGACAAGCGTTTGAGTACTGAAAACATCTAATTTCATCCTATATTTTTTTATTCTTTTCAATTTTGTTTTTTTTTAAAACTCATATTGTTTTTCTGTTGAAACCTTCTCATATTTTATATTAGAGAGAAATATGAGAGTGTTTAAAAATTAGACAACACGCCAGCCTAAATCAACAAAGACACAGATGTAAACAGCAAAGAAATTTGATACTCATGAACACAAATCTGAGTTCACAAAACTGTAAGAGTAATCGTTCCTTTTCTACTTGTATAGCTGTTAATTAAGCCCGTTGAAAAGTGATGATATATAAATGCATCATTTGTATAAGAATTATCGCCATAGGCCACTAACTTTGAAATGAATTGTGATTCTGAACATGTTTTAACATTTGAAGTATTTGAATATGTTCAATGTAATTCCATCACGAAGACAGAACACAGACAAAAAGTGCTACATAGTTTCTCGAATGAGAAACATATTAGCCAACACATCCTTATCAATGAATGTTAGAAAACGAGTCCTAAAATGCTATATTGAACCTATCTTGTTACGTGGAAGTGAATCATGGACAATAGGCAGGTCTGCACAAAAATCACTGGAAGCAGCATAAATGTGGTTTATTAGAAAAATGTTGCGAATCCCCTGGACAGCAAAAATAACTAATGGAGAATGTATGAGAAGAACTGGAGAGACAAAAAAATCTTGTCAAAAAGATAAGAGAGAGTGAGACAATATTCTTTCATAGGACATACAATGAGAAGAGGGGGCATAGAAAATATTATAACAACAGGAAAATAGAAGGAAGAAGATCAACAGGAAGACCAAGAGAAATGATACTGGACAGTCTGACGGGATGGTGTGAGAGGAGATCACCAGCTGAGCTGATGGCCTGCATGAAGGATCGTGTACTCTGGAGAAGCATAATAGCCAACTCCAGTTGGCACATCACCTGATGATGATGATGATGATGATGATGAGAGCTCAACTGGCTACTGGCTCATAATATTAACTCATAGATTCACGATGACAAAGTCCTCGCAGAGTCAACTTGAGTCTGGTTGACTTGGAAAGCTTTGAGTCGTACTAGGTTCCTCCCATAACCCACAGCTGCTTCGAAGGCCATGGTGCTGAGGTAGTAATAGTGGATCACTATAAGCAAAACAAAGCATATTGTGACTGGGGAGGCTTATAGTGTCAAGCACTAGCTCTCAGTCCGATCTTCTATTGCCCCACCCTTCCTGATACTATTTGCAGCCTTCAGCGCTGGGAGGGAGTAGTATCACAGCTGGGATCACTTCACCACACTTTTTTAAAAGGATTGTCGCAACATAAGGTGAAAATACTCATTTCTGAAATTTGCAATTAGTAATAACAAACTATGGCAGGTAAATACTGTTACTCTTGAAAAACTGCAAATAATAATAATAATAATAATCTGTTTATTATAGACCACTTAAAAAAACTTGCGAGATTCCATAATTCCCTTGATGAAGTTGAAAGACTCGCCGAGAACAGGAAAACTTGGCAAACAACTATGCGAGCCCTATGTGACGTTTAATGGCACGGGAAGGATGTAAATAAGATGTAAGTTTAAAAAAAAAAGATTAGAAAACATCGCTTCAGCAATATTAACCTTGGGTTGATAGTTTGAGATAAAATAATTTTTCCTTCTATTCTCCGATAACGTGAACCAAGCCCGCAGTGGGGAAAGACACTGAAAAATTTTATTTCTTGTCAGTGTTTGTGACAATTAGTAATTTCAGACATTACCATCATCATGATGACCATGTCTTTGTGAATTTTATAATTTACTCATAATATTCGACTCCCAAGAATGTTATATATATATATATATATATATATATATATATATATATATATATATATATACTGTTTAAAAAACGCAACAAATACAATGTTGCGATGCAAATGGCCTGAAACGTTCACTTGGATATCAGCTTCACGTGCTGACCTGAACTGTACTCAGCAGATGATTCATGAGCACAGAAAAGCGACACTAGTCAAAACAGCATTTTTGGCAATAACTCATGGCAGAGAATCTTGTGAAACTTACTGAACACAAAACTCACTGACTATGTTATTGAATGCCTATAAAAGTTTGATGCTTCTCGAATCAATTCATTTGAAAATTCAATGCGCAAGTATGGCTCATCTCACTACAGAACAACGACTCATCATCATTGGACGTTTACAGACTGAACAGTCACAAAGTGTAGTGGCTAGACAATTTAATGTGGTTAGAAGCACCATTAGTCGCCTTCGGAGACTATTTCAAGAAACTGGCTCAGTTGCAGACCGGCCGCCCAGTGGAAGACACATAGTCACAATTGCCGAAGACCGCTTCACACGGCTGCGTCACCTCAGGAATCGATTCGCATCTGCGTCCTCAACAGTCCAGTCAATTACAGCAGCTCGTCGAATTTCAGATCAAACGGTCAGGAACCGGTTGCACGACGCTGGTCTTTGGGCAGAGGTCCTGTTCTTACGGACCACCATTGCCAGAACCGACTGCAGTGGGCGAATCAGCATCGTCAATGGACCGTTGCGAATGATTGGAGAAGGGTTTGGTTTAGTGACGAATCATTCTTTCTGCTCCCGCGACACGATAGACGGAGAAGAGTTTACCGCAGTCCATGAGCGCTACGCCCAGAGGCGAGTGGATGAGGCTCCTCCACATGATGGCGGAGGTGTACTGGTGTGGGGGATGATCAACTTCATGGGAAGAAGTGACCTGGTGCAAAATTAAGGACGCTTGAATGCCCAAAGATACGTCGCTGAAATTCTTCGTCCTCGCGTCCTTCAACTTCTGGGTGCACCAGGGTCGATTTTTCAGCACTATAAAGCTCGACCTCATGTGGCACAACTCACTACCCAGTTCTTCGCTGACAACAACGCCCAGACCATTCTGTGGCCATCCACGTCATCAGACATGAATCCAAAAGAGCACTTATGGGATGAACTCAATAGAAAAGTCCGCCAGCGAAACGTGGGACCAACCAGTCGACAAATCGGATCCATGTCAAGGAGATGTTGCTCTCTGATACAGGCCAGAGGAGGTCATACACCTTACTGAAACGGAGGCCTCAGTCACAAAGAATAAAAATCCAAGCCAAATTGAATGAACATAATTTCATTGTTAAAGTCTTAAAGTTTCTTCATGCCAAGACTGAAACATTAATTCCGGAAAATAAAATTTTGATACAAGTTTGCAATTTGGTGTCCATTACAACTACAGTAGTGTTGCGTTTCTTTTTTTTTTTTGAACAGTATATATATATATATATATATATATATATATGTGTATGTGTGTGTGTGTGCATATCTTTTAAGCTAAGCTATCATATGAAATCGTATCCATAAATTAGCAAGATTTTTTACAAAGTCTTATCTGGGTCTAGATGAAGCCAACTTTCAAATATTTGTAATATTTGCTTGTAAAGTATACCACCTTTATCAATTCTTTGCCCCGTATTGTAAAACTACGGTAGATGGAAGAAAGTTAATTATTTTTGCACATTTTTGAAGTAGGAAATGCAGAACAAATGATTAAATCTAAAAAAATAATTTCACTGAGTAAAGTTACAGACATTTCTCAGCTAAACTCAGCACCGTCCATATTTTGATATTGACAACCCGCGTATAATTTGGTATTCAGCTTGCCTTTTCTTTTTCATCCCACTTCCCCTCACCCTCCATGTATGCTTTTCATTATAGTGTTATGCCTCTTGGTACGGCCAAAATATTTAGCTGTGTTCTTTGTATTTCATTATTTCGCTTTGAAAACTCAGTTTATCTAGTAATAGAAATTTGAATATAAAAAAGCAGGAATGTAAATTTGAATGTAAATGCTACAGAAGAGTTCTTCAAATATCATGGACACAAAAAAGAACAAATATATCCATACTAGAAGAACTTAATATTGAAGAAGGCTGGCTAGTAAAGAGGATTAAACAAAGAAAACAAATATTTTGGACACATTAAACGTCATGATAATCTAGAGAAGACCGTCTTGGAAGGGTATATAATGGGAAAAAGAAAGAGAGGAAGACCAAGGCGAAGATGGCTGCAAGACATCGTTGATGATCTGCAAATAGATGCATCAGCAGCAGGCCATCTTGCTCACAACCGATAGGCCTACAGGAGTGCTGTTAGGGAGGCAAAGTTCCGCAAGGGACATGCAAATGAATGAATGAATGAATGAATGAATAATTTGCTAACTTTCTCTTGTGTCCTTGAAATACATTTATATTTTTCATCTGTATATACAGTCATTTTCTCATTATATCATTCAGTGTACAGAGAACGATGACACTATATTCTACGTTGATTTACAATTCAGTTGGTAATATAGCGTTCACATCCGACCATCCCTACACTATATACATGCCAGCTGCTTTTCGACCTACGGCTCTTTCAACCATTTTCAATTATAACCAGAACCTAAGTATTCGACCGGTAGTTCCTTCTTTGGAGCGATTTACCCATGTATTTCACATGTTTCTACATTAATGTGCATTAGGTATTTCTCCGCTATCTAATTCCTTTATTTATGGCAGACCATATGTCATATACGTTATAAATTTCTTGCGCAAAGCACTGCTTGCAATTATTATGATGCTCATCTCTTCCAATACGAAACCCCTGATCAGAAAGTGAAAAAGAAAGCGAAAAGTAAACCTTTGACGTCTGGAAACATAATTATCTTTCGACTTTTCCCTCATGATAAATAACATTACAATTTATGTACGGGACGTTTAACACCAAGTAAAATTGATAAGAGAACATTTATAAGGTTTTAAAATGATCACAATTTAAATAACGCATGTATGTTAACTACGAACATGCCAGACTGGATTTGAGAGATTTTAGCCAGAGCAGGAGATCTGTGAAACGTTGGAACGTTTATAGTGACACTGTCCAAAAGTCTGGACTACACTGGTCCACTTTTGTCGTGGCAAAAACAAAATAAAATATTTTGAATTCTACCAGCCACGCTTTATTATGGATTACTTACATTTTTTTCAAGGAATGTTAATCATGTCATAATAATAATAATAATATACAAGAATCAATGCTAGGATATTATAATACATTATATATATATATATATATATATATATATAATATGCATTATATATACTAATATGCAGGAAACTCTCTACTGTAGAGAGCGGAACAACAACACCATTCCTTCAGATCATCAGAGGAAGTACCCCCCCCCCCCCTCAGACATGTGTTTCGGCCCCTTTAAAGACACTCTAAGGGGGGTAGGCCCCTCTGGGCCATGACTCCCAGAGGTCTTGTTAGTTGTTGCTTTTTTTTTTTAGTCCCGGGATTGAACCCATGATCTTCCAGTTGGCACTGCACTTTGAAGTGCGTCTTTAGTGATTTAGCTACGGAGGTCTGGTATTGGTTGTGACAAACGAAATTATTCTCTATCTCTCTCTCTCTCTTCCTTTTGAAATAAAGATCAATCAATATATATATATATATATGTATGTATGAATGTATGTATGTATGTATGTATAAAGGGGAAAAGGCACATCGCAACGGTTTTTTTTTTGTTTTGTTTATTATTATGAATAAAATGTACGCGAAAATCAAACATGAACATTTATAACAATAAACTCGTTGTCTTGAAGCCAACAGAAGAAATATTTGTTTACGGTTTTCGATTATCATTAATAAAATCAAACAGGATGGCTACCAGAACACATACACATCAGTCTTACATCTTATATCTTTCCCGTGCCGTTAAAAGTCACATAGGGCTCGCATAGCTGTCTGCCAAGTTTTCCTGTTTTCGGTGAGTTTTTCAAGTTCATCAAAGGATGTTATATGCCCACTAAACTGGCTTCTCTTAACAATGAGTTTAGGGTTTCACTAGAGAAACTCTTTAGTGTTTCACGTGGTCGACCTCTTTTTCTTCGGGGTGTTGTGCTGCACTTGATAACTTGTTTTGGTATTCTCTGATTGTTTCTTCTCATCACATGCCCTACATATGTCTATCTTCTTTTTCTGATCACTCATGAGACAGCTTGTTGGTTGCTCATTTGTCTTATCTCTGTGTTGTTCTTAAATCGTTCCACTGTATACCAAGTATTTTCCTGAGGCATTCGTTTTCAAAAGAATCTGATTTGTTGTCTATTTCTTTAGTTGATTTCCAACTTTCGCATGCATAAATGACGGTAGATATCACATTTGAATTGAAATCGATACAGTTTAGATAAAAACTTATAAGTATGTCAAAGAAATACACATTTACTACCGCAACGCTGCGGAAATTAAAAGAGATGCAGGAGAAAGCGTTGCTCTAGTAAAATATTGTAAAGTTTATATACATATGTATATGAAACAAAATGTATAAATATACATAAAGCCACTGTAATGAAGTTGTGATAACAAATAAATACACTAATGTACAAACGAAGTAGGCAATTGTAACTGCTGTTTTCATACAAAAACATGCAGAACTAAGAAACAGAAAATGAAGAGAAAGTGTAAATTTACACGATGCTGTGTAAGAAATTACAACTGAAGAAGGCAAATAAAAGAAAAGAGAAATACTTGTGACTTGTATGATGCTGTGTCAAGAGTAAATGAATAAAGCTCAACCTACTTTTTCAGTTTAGTCTACTATAGCAATATGCAGTATTTGTTTCTTTTTTATTTTTTCTAAACTCATATCATATTTCTCTCTCTCTCTCCCCTCTCTCCTTTCTCTCTTTTTAACAAATAAAAAAAAATCATAAAGTCTTGTTACAATAATGAAGCCTTTCCCTTTCATTTTCTTCCTCTTACACTCTGAACACCGAGCCGGATAACATTTAACCGCAGACACGTGCTAGTACCTGGCCTAGCCAGCGTATTAAGTTGCTAACACTCACTGGCAGACTAATGTAGCAGAAGTGTTCGACTAACAGAACTCATGGGGTATATCAAATAAATAGTATTCAGGCAGTGTTTCTCAACATCGTGGCCTCTTCGTCGCATTATAAGGTAATATTGGTCATGGTTACATTCGATAGATTTATATAATCTCTTATATTCATTCGTGAAAATGAAGACTTTCGATCGCTTCGTTGTATCCAACCACAGCATTACTAATAGGTAATAACTGAATGCTTAGTTCTTTCGGACTTGTTTTGTTGTTAAACTTAAACTGTATGTAATCATTCGTGGGTGAATACAAAGTTGCATGTTGCAATTCATAGCAAATCAAGAAAAAAAAATCTTTCTGGTGGTGGATGTTAAAAAATCTAAGATTGAAGTTGTTCGGTCCATTACGTGGCATTTAATAATATGCATATTAACAGCTGTGAGACAGAAATAAACCTTTTTGTTTTCTATTCATTAAATATATTCACAAATAAATGTATGTGAGGGCAAGAAAAATGAAAAGAGATAATAAACATAAAATAACCAGAAATGTAAAAATGTTTTGAGCATACTGTTGTGAAAAGTAATAGTGGAGGGGAAAAGCCAAGACAAAAGAGCCAAAGGACGACAAATGTTAGATGAGTGGACAGTGGCAAGAGATAGTTTGTCCATGTTATCAAGGCAGGAGATATAGCCAGTGAGAGATTCAATGAAGCCAGGAGTGGTTATGATGGTGGTGATGTGTCTGTGCAATAATGTAACCTTTTCAGTAATGTACTAAATTTTGTTGTCTTACATTATTTAATGCAAAGCGTGTTAATTAAATAATATGTAATACTAAATCATTGCAACAAGGACTGTGATTAGAGGGATATGGATAATTAGGACAGAGCATTTTGAAATAAGAGGGCAAAAACAGATGTAAGTGAATTAGAGTTGAGCTTTGCTGTCTAGTAAAGTGAATTGTTTCTACACATGCATGATTGTATTTTATCCCTTCATTACTGGAGCAAAGATAAAGATAACTGTATTACTCTGATGGCACAGTTACAGGGACCAGTGAACCAAAGCTGTCCTAAACAACATCACACCTTTTTTTATTGGTACTTCTAAAATCATGCTCATCCTGTCTGACTGGGGTAGACAACTTACTTTGTCTCCAAGCTGGTGGATTTGGGCACTCTGGATTTTCAAACAGGCAACTATAATCCAATCCTAATCAGACAAGATGTCACAGTATTAGCGTTGTCACACTGTGAGCAGTTTAGTCCAGGGAGATCAGACAACACATATACAGTATTAATGTAGTATACACTGTATAAGTAAGAAATAGTTAATTAGAGAGAATAATATATGACATCAATAAAAGGCACAGAAATTAGAAGAAACAGACATCCTTTATTTAGATGAGTAAACTGAAGTTATTTCTCCTCTTTCCTCTAGATTTTCCTAAATTTTCACAAGAGCCCAGCTGATATGTAGAGATTTCTGTAGTGGTGATTCTGTTTACACACTTGAGCACTTCTGAGAGAGTTTTTTTTGTGGTGAAATTATGAAGCCCAGACAGTATTTTTTTCTGTCTTTGTTGAAAAGCAGGGTGGTGGAGAAAAGATGTGGAGGAGCACCATTTATCTTTAAAATTTGCTACTGTCAGTTGTAGCAAAACCCATTGCAAGAACCCAGCACAGCCATTCCTTTGCTTCTGTATGGCTTGCAAAAGTGTGCAGTCATGGCAAGCTCAGGAAAGTCATTTTACTCATCAAATCTACAGCCTAAAACAGCTAGAAAGAGCTCAAAGCCAGACTCTGAAGCTGTTAAAAGTGAAGAGACTGGAAGCAGGCAGGGTTTGGATTGTAGGATAAAACGAGAGCCTTCAGTTAAGAAAGATGTTAAAACAAATCTCAGTGATGTTAATATGGAGATAAAACAACAGAAAGAAATTAAGATGAAAGCTGATCAGTCACAAATTAACATGAGTGTGAGTGAAAAGGAATTGAAATTATCAGCAGATAAAGATAAGCTAAACGTTTCTGAAGCCTCCAGTATAAAATCCAGCAGTATCTTAGCTTTTGAATGTACCAGACCTATCACTGACCCCACAGCCAAAGACTTTATGCTCAAGAAACCTTTGGCTAAATTCACATTATCTGTAGAATCAGAGGAGGATACAGCTCCCAGCAAGGATCAGAAAGCAGATAGCAGTCCTGATCTAACACCACAGTTGGCAAGGTCTAGCTTTGGAAGAAGAATATCTGATATTTCAAGGGAGAGTTCTACATTATCTGGCCTGAAGCTAAACCTTTCTGGTGGGGAGTCAGTTTCTTCACCTGAGTGTGGAAGTTCTCCAGAAATTCGTTCCACGTCGGGCAGATTTCGAATGAGCTCTGGTGATATTTCTGTAACATCAACGCCAGTAAGGACAAGAAAGCAAGCTTTTTGTGGAATCTCTTATCTTGCAAGAAGAAATTTCTCTCGAGAAAATACTCTTGATGACACAGAGGATACTTATTCTGCTTCATCTACAGACTATCCTCCTGGGAGCATATTCTCCAACTTTGGAGCAGACAGGTTTCGTGTAAGTGATGAACTGAATGATGAGGCATGTAATGATGGAAGGTTGCGGGAAAGCACTGATTCTAATGATGATTCTGAGGCACGTATGCTCAGTGAACATTCACTAACTGCACCTGTGAATAAGCAGCTTCGTATTGTTACATCTGTGGACAGAGCACTCAATCCACATCGGAGAAGCTCGGTAACTTCTCTGAAAGTCCTTAATCTCAGTCGCTCATCATCAGAAAATCTGGAGCATCTAGCATTTGTTGATTATTTGAAACGACTTAAGTTGGGTCAGTATTTGAAAAACTTTCCTCCCAATATGACACTTCTTGACTTCAAGTAAGTGGAAATCATTTTGTCCATTTTAATCACTTAATCTGTTTTCACTTCCTTTGAAGGCTCATTAGCTGATTGCATCTTTTTTAACATAAACTCTTGTCACCATCCATCCGTCCATCAGTCCTTCCGTCCATCCATCCATCCATCCATCCATCCATCCATCCATCCATCCATCCATCCATCCATCCATCCATCCACCCACCCACCCCATCCCATCCCATCCCATCCCATCCCATCCCATCCCATCCCATCCATCCATCCATCCACCCATGATATACTTTGTGACATATTACAGTGTAGGAACAAATTCTCTCCACTTCTTTCAGTATGTAACCTCAGCCAGTGTTGTAAGCTGTCCATTTCAGCATGTACCTTTCTTTGCCAAGTTGTTCTTAGTATCTTCCTTTTTCATCTGCTGTTACATGTGTGATTCAGCACTGGTGCTGAGGTTCTTTTCAAAGTATATGATCAATCCATTTCTGATCTTGTTATTTCATGTATGGTGAAACAATAAACCATTTATTCACACTCTTAATTTTGTTCCTTGCATAGGCAGTCTTTTTCACACCAATATTATACACATTCTGTTACAAATGGATATTATTTTTTTCATATTGTTCTTTAGTTCTTTGCTTCCATCCACTCCCATTTGTTATTTGCTGTTTCTACCAAAGAGGTGACAACCTCTTTTAGGTTTGTCATACCTCTCACAGTATAAATTCCAGATAGAAATTCCTTGTCTCATTGTCATGTTTTGCATGGGTGCAAAATATATATGCCGATCTTGTGGTTTATTCAAGAGTTGGTGTTTGAAACTGTGGAGGCCAATTCTCATTCATCATCATCATTTTGTGGTGTCTCCCCATGGAATGTTGGCTGCAGTTCTTCTACACACTCTTATGTTTCTTGTCTTCATAGAACACTTGGCCAAGCTTGTCCCTGTCCATCTCTTGACGTTGTCTACTCATCTCTATCACTGTCGTCATCTTGTTTTTTTCCCTTTGACTTTGCCCTGAAGAAAGGTCTTCAATATAGTATTGTGCCTCCTGACATGCCCAGAGTATCTTAGCTGTCTTGTTTTTATGATTTTCAGTATTTCTCTTGTCACTTCTAGTTGGTTTAGCACTTCGTTGTTTGTTTTCTTTGCTATCCATGGCATATGCCCATATATTCTTCTGTATATCCACATTTCAAGGGCCTTGATTTTCTTTTCTATTGTCCTATTCAAGGTCCAGGCTTTATCGTTCAGTTCTCATTAGATAACGTTATCTCAGCTCCTGGTAAAGTTTTGCATACTTCACTTTTATCAGGGGAAATTTTCTTTACAATTATTTTTATTTATTAACCTTATCTCCTGATATGATGTTTTGATTGCTTTTTATTTTGTCTCATTCTCTGTGGCAAGTCTGTCTGCTCTTTCATGCCCAGGAAGTCACATTGAACAAGGATCATTTAGGGCCAACTATTTGCTGTTGTAGCAAGACTAGTATTTATGTTTTCCATGATGTTCCCTTATTCTCTGTCTTTCTTTCCTCTACACTCAGAATTCCTTGTCATGCTTATGCTGCATAATCCTAACATGGTATCATTTCCTGAGAATAAAGACATAAATTGGTTTAACTTATTTATAAAATCATGATTAACATTTCCTAGATTATCCACTAGTTTCATCATTAATTTTTAAATGGATAATTTTGTAATGATTACTGTCGATTACTTTACATACATTTTGGTTTTACAGTTTTTTTTTTTTAGAGCACTTATCGGTTAAAAAAAAGACAGAAGAAGTCAGAAGTTTGGGTAGTGTATTCCTTGATGTGGTTTGTTACTATTCTATTATCATTTAGGTGTCCTAAACATGATTTGTTATTGCATGTTGCATAAATCAAGAGTGAAATTGCTTCTCTATTTTCTTTCATCATTCACTTTAAGAGAGAGGGATACTTCATTTGTATTGTACATACTCCCCCCCCCCCCCCCCGAAAAAAAGGAAGTTTGTTTAACCTCAGTATGATTCTGGCTTGATAATTTGAAAACAACAACAACAACAACAACAACAAATGTTTGTACCGTTTTCTGTGCTCTTATTTGTCATTAGCTCTTTTTGTATTGTGACATCTGTGTACAGGTCTTCTTGCATGCAGCTGTTTATATGTTTATTTTGTTTCTGGAGAAGGGGGAGAGGAGAGAAGGAAAGACAGAGAGGGGAGAGTAAGAGAGAGGAGAGAGGGAAAGATAGTTTCCCCGAGTGAATTCACTCGACTACCATCCGCTGTTTCCCGTTCCTTATCCATATTTCACAATGCATTATTCATCGAATTTCCCCATATATATCTGCGACTGTATTGGGATCCCCCTCACCCCACCTTTGTAATCCTGCGAATACTGATAGACGATAAAATAATGAATAGTTTCGGTAGAGGTTATGTCCGGTACGAAATGTATTGTTGCAAAATCACAGTGATCCCTCTTACCATGTCTTTGGCACGAAAAGGCAAGAAGGGATTAAAATAGGAGAGAGAGAGAGAGAGAGAGAGAGAGAGAGAGAGAGAGAGAGAGAGAGAGATGCTAGTAATAACCAAGAGAATTGCACACGTGCAAGAATAAGAGGTATCAGAAACCACTTTGTCAACATTAATCTTCGTAAATTCATTCCCAGGAAAGTTTAGTTGTTGAAAAATCTCTCCCTTCTCTCTCTCAGTCTCAGTCTGTGGAACCTTGATCATTTGAAATCTTGGGCTTCAGTCTCATTTTTATTTTAAGTCTGATCGATTCACACAGACTAGGGGGGTAGAGTTGTAGGTTCTGTTGATGTAGAAGGATGACCCCCCCCCCCCAAACTTTCCAGTAGTCACCGCGTAAAACATAGTCAGCAAGTGATAGTTGTTCTGTTGATTCTGAAGCCCATGTCGGTAGTACATACTACTTGCCATCTGCGATTCGGTGCTGATATATGTCTAATATGGAGTGTTAGAATTGCTGACAGCCAAAAAAATGCAAGTTTTTCCTTGCACGGAGATTACACAGCCCCAAGCTCTTTGATTCCTACATTTATTCGGACTCTGTTCAAAATTGCCAAGTCTTTTATTTGTCTACTACCCGACTCCGAGTTTTCATAAATGACGCATTTCTTTAAACCCCAAAACCCGCCCCCCCCCCCTCTTGTCTCTACGCCTGCACAGCCTGGAGAAAAACTGTATTCAGCCATTACAAATAAACATTAGAACGACCTGCACAGAATATACGAAGAAGGAAGCGATACTGTAGGCATCAGAAACAAAAAATGTGAACGCTAGGAAAAACAAAAGCTACAGAAACTAGTAGGAAGTAAGCAAACAAAAACGATTTCAAGCAAGTAAGTTTAGTATTTGTTGAGCACCGAGATCCCAGGCTTGGATCAATCAATGCCGAGTTGGTCGTGTGCCAGCGTGGTCGTGTGCCAGCGTGCAAGTAAACTGTTTAGAGGAACGATTGCCAGGCATCAGTCTCATTTTTTAGGGGGGAGGGGCAGAGACCGGGAGCACAACCCCACCAATTATGATGGTCGAACTTAAAGTGTGTTATATTTTTAACAGACAAAGACTTTGACGCAAATGATTTAATTTGTATGAGCTTGAGGTTTTCCTCCCTCGGGGAAAGTGGGGCAGGAATGGAATGAAACAAGCAAAACTGTATGGCATATTATAATATTATATACAAGCTAAATATCTGTATATACACACAGTGGATAAATAACATAGTGTTTATATGTCCCAAAATGTGTACACAGATATACATTGTCACTACCGTAAAGGACGTAGAGCAAAGCTTTTATTACACTAACTAGACAAACTATGAGAGCTTTTCCTACAATTTTATCAGTAGTTACGCTCTACGTTTTTGTTTCCCTTTCAACCTAAAGTTTGCCTGCTTGTCTTGTCTCTCTGTCCGCGTAGTCTGTCAGCACGTCTGTCTGGCTGGTTCTCCCGTTTCTGGAGGCTTTGCTTGTATGAAACTCATCTGTGCACGCCAGCAATTGAAATGAAATCCTAGTTAAAATTTGTTGTTTCTGAGAGAATTCTATTGTCTTACAGGATCACAGCAACTGACACGAACACACACACACACACACACACACACATTTTGTTGAGATTAATACATTAATTTATATTTTATTAGTAATTGAAATATATTTATTAATACAAAAATTCAGTAAGAATACCTGATCAGAAAACTCAACATAAACGAATAACTTCCGTTTAATCTTCCCAGAAAGCATTATTGTTACTAGCAGATGCTGGTTTAAAGTGAAGGCAAAGGAAATTAAATGTGATTGTAATTTAAAACTGTGAAGTCTATATAAACCAAAACATTAAAAAATACCACTGTTTGGTGATGAGCTTGCAGTTTTTTGGTTTGTTGTCCACACACTTTACCAGTCCACCAGGTACTTCACATAGCATGATTCACTTAGCAGAAAATCGAGATAAGAGTTTTTAAAAAATCAACTTAAAAAGAATAAAGCCAGGGAAAAGCAAAAGGTGTGACATATACTCAGAAATTTCAGGTATTGGCACACAGTAAATGGAACTTATTGATGTTTGAAACATTGTAAATAAGTATTCATTGTTTATTATACTTTGATAAGCTGATATTTGTACATTACAGGATAAAAGGACATCCTCCAAAAATGAAATACTGAGATGCACCAACTTGTCAGATAAAACGGCACATGAGTTTAGTGCTGCGGTTATGTACAGACCTTAAAAAAAAAAGATCAGATAGACAGAACTGCAGATGTAGACTAAATGCATGCGAAAAAGACATTCAAGTTTTTAACTAAGTAGGGCCATAGCAGAACGGGCAAGGTAATCAACTTGTGCCTTGTATAGTCCCTATTTTATTTAGAATTCAGCAGTTTATTCGCGTGGTTTTTTCATCAAGAAAGATGATATCATTAGAGTGGAAACACGGGGATCCCGTCTTAGTTAAGTCTGGGACTCGTGCGCATGAAATAGCATTTTGGAGTGTGTAAGGAAGGAAACAAACTGTTGGCTGGCAGGTTCTGCACCAGTTATCTCTGTGTCAACTGCCTAGTCTTTACCACGAGCATCTGTTTCTGTCTGAGAGTTTCCTCGCATGCATATCTGAAAAACAGGAGAATAAGATGACCTGAACTTTCACGAATCTATCTATTGTAAACCACTGCCTTCCGTGAGAGTTCCTCTATTTTTATGATAAGTAGCTATGTTCACCTTAACCACATTTTTTATATCATTTTCCAGAGAACATAGGCTTATTGGATAACGGATTAGGGAAATGTCTGGATATAATAAAGTTTGTAGCTTATCCACTTATTGCATGATCGGCTTGAACGCTTTCAGAGAATGCTGGCTGATAATGTTCAGTTCCTTGCTTGTTCCTGTAACTTAGACTGCCCTTCAGGCACAAGTGCTATGGCGTGTGTAATTGTTTCTATTCTGTCATCTTGTCTGAGCCGGTGACATTTGCAGAACGAAGTCGACACGCCTTTCTTTCTTGTAATTTCTTCTTATTTGTATTCTTGCACTTGTCTCTAGAATCCAACATTGGCAAGCGAAATGAATTTTAAATTCGACTGCTTTTAGACAGAATGTATTCATTACGAGCAGTTGCCAGTGTTGTCTTCTGGTTATGTCAAAGTGCACATGTGAAAGAGCAACATTAACCACTGATGGATTTATATGAAACAGGTTAGCCGCGTCAGTGAAGATGAAAGGTAGCTAACTTTCAAGTGGCACAGACACATGAGAAGAAACGCTTTACTATCTTCAGACCGCAAGACAAATAACCGGAAGTCTGGTTCATTGTATCTCAGGGTAAAATATACACTTAAAAAAATCCTCTGAGAATTAAAAAAAAAACTGTTCTTGGATGGTCGGAACTCACTATTCGTGAATTTGTGTCTTAGTGGGGATGGCTGGGGCTCAGTATTCGTGAATTTGTGTCTTAGTGGGGATGGTCGAGACCCAGTATTCGTGAATTTGTGTCTTAGTGGGGATTGGTGGGGCTCAGTATTCATGAATTTGTGTCTTAGTGGGGATTGGTGGGGCTCAGTATTCGTGAATTTGTGTCTTAGTGGGGATGGCTGGGGCTCAGTATTCGTGAATTTGTGTCTTAGTGGGGATTGGTGGGGCTCAGTATTCGTGAATTTGTGTCTTAGTGGGGATGGCTGGGGCTCAGTATTCATGAATTTGTGTCTTAGTGGGGATGGTTGACTCAGTATTCGTGGATTTGTGTCTTAATGGGGATGGCTGAGACTCAGCATTCGTGGATTTGTGTCTTAATGGGGATGGTTGAGATTCAGTATTCATTGATGTGTTTTTTAGTGGGAATTAATGTGACGCAGTATTCGCAAATTTGTTTTAATGGGGATGGTCGGAACTCAGTGTTCTCGGGGTTTTGTTTTAATGAAGATGGTCGAATGATTTATAATACGTAAAATAAAGTACACCTGCTAGACCTGAGTCTATAAAGTAAGGAACATAACCAAACAACAACAACAACAACAAAAGACCAAGAAAGTGATGATTTAAAAGAGAAAAATAATAAAGTCGAGATAAATATGCGGAAAGGCTACCACATGGAGAAATATTCGCACTTTCTGCATGAATTCCACAAGAGCAACTTTATTTTGAAGAAATGCTGTAACCTGCATACATAGCAGCCAAACATAAGTTTCTAGGATATAAGCCGGCGGGTTATCATGATCACTTTACGTTTCTAGATTGTCTTAGTTTAGAATAACAGAGTGCACAAGCTTTTAGAGGGTGTAATAAAAACACACAAGCAGAGTACTGGACGTGGAATACAAAAGCATAGATAATAAAAAACTTTCCATGTTTTGACTCCACCGCTACCTTTTCCTGAAAGTCAAGTAGTAGTTTGAGTAAGCTTCCATCTCAACTTATTCTGGTGCTTAAGAAATGCTCCAGGACACCCGAATACTGTGATATTCTGTTCAGATTAAAGCGGGCATATAAATACTATAGTAAAACCAGTACAAGTCAGCCAGAATCAGATGAATTTCATGGGGTGCAGTTTGTCATTAAGGTTTTAAAAAATCACCAGAAAAAGGGGAAAGAAATGGCAATAAAGATAGTGAGAAGAGTACAGAGTACTGAAAACCAACACGAACAAGCCTCTGTATCGGCAGTACATGCTTATGAAAGAAAATTAAGCAACAAATGGACTCTTCCCCCCCTCCCCCCCTACTTTGAAGTGCGCCTTATAAAGTCAACTCATTTTGAAAGATAAGTGGTGTAGCTCTGTTAAAGACGTTCTTCTGAAATGAAAACGCAGAGATGATCTTTTGTGTGGATGTTCGAGTCCAGAAGAACAGTGCAAAGAAATCATCGCATGGTAGAATACACGCAGAAAAGGAGCTTTTCAAAAGAACAGTGGGCATAAGTTTGAGGATTTGGAGGAGGAGGATAACAGTTATTTAACTGATGGGCAGGCGGCATCACTAAGAGATAAGGAAGAGTTCACTTCGACGCTGGGGAAGAAATAGGCATGGAGAACGATTTGGACTTCTTACAAACTTCTTCCACGAGCATGGTTCGTGCAGTGAATTTCAGGAAATACTCGATGACGTATTAACACCATACTCACAGACGTTCAAAGAGTTTGGATGAAAGAAGAAACAGTTTTGAGTCGTAGTAAGTTTCCTTGAAAGATAGTTACGACGCTTCCAACTTCTTCTCGAGTCCCCATGATGCAACTACTGACTAGGTACATCTGACTGAATGCTCTGATTACTCTTTCTTTTTAAAATCATTTTCTGACACCATCTGATTTGTATTTCGCTAGTGTGAAACGTATTTAGAATCTTGTAAACACTTGCAAACACACTGGTACACACATACCAGATTATATATATATATATATATATATATATATGAGAGAGAGACAGAGAGAGAGAGAGAGAGAGAGAGACAGAGAGAGAGATATCATTTCCTGGTCGGCAGTTTGCATATACGCGTATTTTAGCCTGGATAGACGAAGCAGACAAACTGATCCCTGAATGTTTCATCTAGTAAACTGACCTTTTGCTAAAGAAAATAAAAGATGCAAAATTATTGATATTTTTAACGCTTGTACAGATTTGTATAAAAATCATTATCATCATCATCATCATCATCGTCCACTCCCTTGAGAGCATAGGCCACGGATAAAGGCTCTCCAGTCAGTTATTCTCTGCTTCCTTCCACGTGTATCCCTTGTCTCTGAGCACTTTCATAACTTCTCTTCTCCAAGTAAGTCTAGGTCTTACTTGTTTTCTATTTCCATGAGGATTCCATGTCAGTACCTGTCATGCTATGCTGGTGTCGGGTTTCCTCAGACTGTGGCCAATCCACTGCCATTTCCCAGACATGATTTGTAGGTTCATAGATTCTTGTCCTGCCATTTCCCAGACCTCCTCGTTCCTGATCTTGTCCTGCCATTTAATGTAAACATCAGGCAGTAGTTCATGAATGTTTGTATCCTCTGTTGTATTGTCTTGGTCATAACCCATGTCTCTGAACCATATAGCAGGACAGTTTTTACGTTTGTATCCAAAAGCCTAAGTTTGGTTCTTGTTTTGATGTTCTTAGATGACCGTATTTTGTTAAGCTGGATAAATGCTGTCCTGGCTTTGGTTATTCTAGCTTTAACACCCTTTTCTGTTGCCCAGTATTTATCCACAATGCTGCCTAAATATGTGAAATACTCTACTTCCTCAACTGGCACTCCCTCAATTACCATAAGGCTATTGTTTGCACTATTACTTTTCGTTATCATTGTATAAAAATGTGTGTTTAGAAAAACAACAACAATAACAACGGCAACAACAAAAGGCGCGAAGCTCGTTAACATAAGACTAACCCCCACAAACAAGGGTGCATCATCAGCACCAAGTAGTGGTGGATGTGGTTTGCTGTGTCGTGTTTTTGGTGTAAATGAACACATGAAAGGAAACTGAGGCAGAGTCATATGAAAACTATGTACGTCTGATGTGGCAAGGGCGTATGTTCATCGCACTAGTTCCGGGTTAAAGAAAGTCTCCCCAGGCATATTTGGATGATACTCTGAGATATTCTGATCTGTTCATATTCAAGGAAGATTTATTTGATTTCATGTATCCGGAAACATGTATACCTGTCACATTTTGCACCCCGAACTTGCTGAACAGCGAGCATTTTCATTGGCAGAAATCCAAAGAGCACGTGATGCTACTGCTACAGTTAAATAGTTTGCTCTTTCGTAAGCGACCACTCCCGTATTATATTGCTCAGTGTTGTTTAAATGGGAGATTTTCTTGCACAGGAAAAGGTTAATGAGTCGTTTACTTTCTTCTTCATATCTAATGCTTGCTTGTAAGAAAATTTTTCTAGTTTGAATTAAAACTCGTGGGTGCTAAGTGTGAAAGATAAGATCAGCTTGCCGTCTTGTTCTCTCAGACTCTGTTTCTTCATCAAGATTCTGCTACTGATGTTGTTGATCATGCTGACTGAGTTGTCTTAGGTTTGTAACTATCTGCTGACACCAGATTTGTTGATATTTGATATTGTATACTGTGTAGATCCTTTCTATAGAATATTCTGTCTTTCTTTGTCGGCCTTTTTACCTGCGCGTAATCAGTGAGTTGTAATGTTCAGGTCTTATAGAACTCCTTTATTGTTGTATCTGCAGTTCACGTTAGGGTCGTCTACAAGGGCGAGAAAACAAGTGACGGCAATTATGCTCTAAAAATTCGAAATCGAGTAGTAGACATTTGTAGTACAGATACTTTGCCCACCCTCTTTAGGTATATGTGCAAGGAGGCACATCAGCCATTTTGGAAATTTGACGTTAGCAAACCAGATTCAAGATGGCAGCTAGCTTGGAAGTATGCAGGAAAGAGGAACAGCATGCAGTTATTGGCTTTTTGGATTTTGACAACTTAAAACATCTGTCCACTTCATATTTCTGGTATTATGGGAAATGAAACAGAGATACAAGAACAGAGCATTTTACTTGTACTTTTAACACACAACTCATATTCCGTGATGTTAGAAAGTGCACAGTCTGTCACATTGATGTCTAACTATTGATATTAAATTGACATTAGCATATTTCCTAAGATAAACTGGCATTTTGAGTGAACTACATATCATGTTTTGTGTGTTAAGATTTTTGTTTCTGTCGTGCTCTGTTTCAGTTTGACACATATTAATTGTATCTTTATCTGATTAAGTATATTAATCGAATTTATTTCTTTAAGAATATCAGTTGCGTCTATTTCTTTAATGTTGTGAGTTGTATCTAAGCATGTTACCTGCGTGTATGTTTGTGATTAAGTAAATCAACTCTTGCGTTTTCCTGATTTAAAATATTTGTATTTCTCGCGTCACATAACTTTTATAACAGGTTGTTTGTTGTCGTTGTTCACACATAATGCACTCAGGTGAAGTCTTGTACTCATGGAACTGAGTTGCACCTGATATTCTGTCTTCCTTTCATCCACTGACCTCCGTCTATACTATGTTATCCAGTATGTCTGTAATACACTATGCAGTACAGACGAGAGCTGTTAAGTATCTCTGCCTGCAGGTAGTTCTTTTCTTCTGGAGCCAGTTTTCCTGAAACTCCTAGCTTGGTTGAGTGCCTGTTTTACGTCTAGATCTGTTGAACATGTTAAAAGATGATCTGTTTGTACGATCTGTGCATGGGGCGTATACGTAACTAACCTCATCAGTTTCCTGGCGGGTCATACAAATGGTTTCTTGACGTAGCTTATAAGCAATTGAAGTATCACATTACTTGTCACAAAAGACGACATATTTAAATGGAAGAACATGAGAATGAAGATATTTCACGTTTACACGAGTTGTATGATAAAATAGCCGCTTACTTGGAAATTTATTCACTTTTAAAATGGTTTACCTAATGATGTTCGGTTACTTCTATTCTATAGTATAAGGTTTTTTTTTCGTGACGAATTAAGGTTACAGGAGAGAAATGATCCTTTCTGCGTTATATATGCATGCACATACTACTACTACTACTATTACTACTACTACTACTACAAATACTACTACTACTACTACTACTACTACTACTCATAATAATGGTAATTTTCGTTTTAGATGGTAGTTTTGAAGCATTTAGGCGAAAATTATTTCTAGAATTGCTTGGCGTTCTGAACAGTTTCTTTCATGGCTCAATTCTCAGATGGGAGGGGGTGGGAACAGAGAGGACAATTATCCCGTGGGACTGGACGGTGGGGGGGGGGGGGGAGGGTAAATGTCTTACAAAGAATTTTAACATTATATTGCCTTGTCCAGGTCAGTAATTTCTGGAATTAAATTGTAAGAAGAACTCACTGAGTACAGGAGTGTTTCCCAGGCTTGTTCGGGCTGCCCTTTCTCTCCCAGGCCACATCCTCGGCGCTCTTTCTTTCCCCATGTACTGCTTACTGCTCATACACTGACCTGCTAAACTAGGACATGCATCACACACTTAAAAAACATCAGCTAACAGACCAGTTTATTTATGAAGGAGTGCATTTATAACTCACCTACTGCACTATTTTCTCAGTTTTTATTTAACGTGATGGACGAGTTTCATGCAGGGACACGAGTATCAGGTTAAAAAGTGCTAAGAAGGAAAGTGTTACTGTCCCCGCCTGCTGCTTCGTTTTCCCTCAACACACCCCCAGCTGTCCCATATTCTTCCACCCCCCACCACCACTGGCCTTTTTTTCTTTCACTGCCCACCTGGTTCTTTCCAACGCCCACAAAGGAAGGGGAGTTATGACTGGAGTATACAGTAGAAACGATTACAGAATAAGATAAGAGCTGTGGGGACGTCTCATGTTGTTAAGAGTCACACGGAAGTTGGAAATGAACTCAAGGAGATAGTCAATGATATACGCCTCCAAGCAGTCTCAGATTAGCCAGGGGAGATAAGTGTTGAATAAAGAGTTTATACACCTCCAAGCAGTCTCAGATTAGTCAGGGGAGATAAGTGTTGAATAAAGAGTTTATACGCCTCCAAGCAGTCTCAGATTAGTCAGGGGAGATAAGTGTTGAATAAAGAGTTTATACGCCTCCAAGCAGTCTCAGATTAGTCAGGGGAGATAAGTGTTGAATAAAGAGTTTATACGCCTCCAAGCAGTCTCAGATTAGTCAGGGGAGATAAGTGTTGAATAAAGAGTTTATACGTCTCCAAGCAATCTCAGATTAGTCAGGGGAGATAAGTGTTGAATAAAGAGTTTATACGCCTCCAAGCAGTCTCAGATTAGTCAGGGGAGATAAGTGTTGAATAAAGAGTTTATACAAAAAATAACGAGGAAAAATATAGCAAGATAAATAAAGAAATAAGACCCAAATGGAGAGAAGCAAAAGAAGTGTGGTTAAATGAACAGTGCAGACAGATAGAGGACTTTCATAATAAAGACAGCAAAAACATGCACAAACGAATTAATGAACTCACAGGCAGGAAAACAAAATATACCACAGGATGCCTGAAATCGAAAGAAGGTAAAATGTTAATGGGAAAAGAAGACATTGTGGACAGGTGGACAGAGTATATCGGTGAGCTGTATGGAGAAGAAGGACCAGAATTAACACCAGATACTGAAAACTGATGGACCGCCAGTACTTGAAGATGAAATCATAGATGCCATCAAACACATGAGGAAAGGAAAAGCGACTGGGCCTGATAATATAACAATAGAAGAAATAGAGGCACTAGAGGAGACAGGAATAAAAATAATAACCAAGTTACTGAATGACATTTACAACAGTGGTTACATTCCCAATAGCCTGATTAAATCCACGTTTATAGCACTACCAAAGAAACCAGGTGCAAAGGAGTGTGACGACCACCGGACTATCAGCCTCTCATGTCACATAACGAAGCTACTTCTGAGAATAATTATGAGAAAAACAAGGAAAAAGATAAAAAATGGAAATAGCAGATGAACAGTTCGGATTTGTTGAAGGAAAGGGAACACACAATGCCATTTATGCTTTACGAACACTAACAGAAAGAGCTTTAGAAGTACAGAAAGATCTGTACTTATGCTTCATTGATTACACCAAGGCATTCGACAAAGTGAAATCTCTCTCTCTCTCTCTGAACCTTAAGTGCCCAGGGCACATGGGGCTTCCGCAAGGGTTTTCCACAAATGCCTGTCCTTCGCCTTTTTTTCTGCTCTTGCCCAGGTGAGCCCTCTATTGCTCAACATCCTTGCTGTTGTTCTTCTCCATGTCTCTTTTGGTCTACCCTTACTTCTGCTCCCCTGTGGTGTCCATCTTAGTGCTATTTTTGGTAGTGAGTTGTCAGTCATTCGGAGCACATGTCCCAACCATCGCCAGCGTCTTTCCTCAATAATTGTGTGTCGTTGGTTTCATCTGCATTTCTGCTAATAAGATGTTATTTCTTATGGCGTTTGGCCAAAATATTTTTCTAATTCTTCGTAAACATTTAGTATGGAAAGAATTCAACTTGTTTTCTATGGTTTTGGTGATTTTCCAGGATTCACTTCCATAGAGTAGTACACTTAGAACATTACTCATAAATATCCTGATTTTCATATTTATGCTTAGTTTTTTTGATTTCCATATAGTCTGCAGCATAGCAAAAGCCTGGTTTGCTCTAGTAAGTCTGCTGTTGATGTCCTCTGTGCTGTCTCCATTTTCTACTACTCTGCTGCCAAGGTATACAAATTCGTTGACCTCCTCCACTAACTTGTTATCTACTCTGAGTACATTTCTGTTGTTCACATTTTGCTTCATTAACTTTGTCTTTCCTACGTTGATCTTTAGTCCTATGTTGTTTGCATTCTGAGTTAGCTTGTTTATTTTCTCTTGCATATCTTTGTGACTGCTTGATAATAGACAAATGACCTCCGCAAAGTCAAGGTCCTCCAGCACTGTGTCAGGGGTCCATTGTAATCCTCTGCGTTTGTCTGATGTTGCCTCCTTCATTAACCAGTCTACTGCCAAGATAAATAATGTTGGTGATAGTACACATCCCTGTTTCACTCCTGTTTGTACCCTAAAGCTGCTGGAGGTATGTTCTCCACAGATAACTTTGCACTGAAAACCCTCGTATAGGGCTTTGATTACATTCACTATTTCATGGGGGAGGCCATGCCATCTTAGGATTTTCCACAGTGCATCTCTGTTGAACAAAGTGAAATATAATGAAATTATTAAAATGCTTGAAAACATCAATATAGACGGCAAAGACCTGAGGATTGTAAAACATCTATACTGGCAACAAGAAGCAGTAGTTCGAGTTGAAAATAGAATTGGAAAATATCAACCTATAAAATAAGGGGTGCGACAAGGATGTGTACTATCTCCAGACCTTTTTTCTCTGTATAGCGAGAATATTCTAAGAACAATCATCACAGAACCAGGCATAAAAATTGGAGGAAACAATATTAACAACCTTTGGTATACAGACGACACAGTACTGATAGCTGAGAACCAACAAGACCTGCAAAATCTCTTGGATAAAGTCGCCAAAGAAAGCCCTTACTTTGAACATAAAAAAGACAGAGACAATGGTTATATCTAAGAAACAGAATCCACCAGCAAGCAGTATTAAATTAAATGGAACTATTCTAAAGCAGGTGCAGAAATTCAAATACCTTGGAGCAATAATAACTTCAGATGGGAAACGCAGAACGGAAATTAGGAACAGAATAGGCCAAGCAAAGACTGCATTTCAGAGAATGAGAAACATATTAGCTAACACATCTTTATCAATGAATGTTAGAAAACGAGTCCTAAAATGCTATATTGAACTTATCTTGTTATATGGAAGTGAATCATGGACAACAGGCAAGTCTGCACAAAAATCATTGGAAGCAGCAGAAATGTGGTTTATTAGAAGAATGTTGCGAATCCCCTGGACAGCAAAAATAACTAATGAAGAATGTATGAGAAGAGCTGGAGAGACAAAAATCCTTGTCAAAAAGATAAGAGAGAGACAATGTACTTTCATAGGACATGCAATGAGAAGAGGGGGCATAGAAAATATTATAACAACAGGAAAAATAGAAGGAAGAAGATCAAGAGGAAGACCAAGAGAAATGATACTGGACAGTCTGACGGGATGGTGTGAGAGGAGATCACCAACTGAACTATTTTACTAGCCAGTGAAGACAGGTTTTTTTCTTGCATCGAATTTATGTTGTCTGAACCTTCGTTGAACTATAAATGGGGAATTCGTTTCATGATAGCACAAAACGCACTGCGCTTTATTTTTCTTTTTATAAACCTCATTTTGATACTGTGATTGGCGCACTATTTGTTAAAAAAATGAAAAAACGTCTAATAACTGGCCTACCTAATGCCACATTGTTGATGTTTCTGTCTAGCATAGTTTTTAAGATACGATTATTGTTAATGAGGGAAGGAGTTTATGATCGCATTGTATTACAGAATTTCATTTCACATCCAACAGTAGCGTGTTTCTACCAGACTAACTATAGGCTTCTCTTGTCTCAACAGACTGACCACAGAGGAGGAGCTTATTGAAGTTTACGGAGTTCATGACACGGAGGGTAGGATAGCCCTTCTGAAGGCGATCGAGGCCATTCGAGAAGAGGAGGAGAGTGATACTGACTCGTGGGTGAGTACATGGCACGGCGACCCTCACACAAAACCTGCTTATCGTTTGCTGACAACTGTGTGTTTGTGTTTGTGTGTGTGCATAGCGGAGATAATCTGTCAGATACACGATCTTCATCATCACAGTGTGATATATGTGCATCATGAATAGTTGATAAACTCTTTCGCTTTCTCTCTGTTAACGCTATGCTAATCCATAAACACATCGTGAACATTTCATCCTGAATTTTTATATATTTCCAGTATGTTCGTGTTCATGTAGCTTTTATATGTGATTTTATCGCAGCTCAAAAAGATGATTTTTAAAAAAAACTCTATTCGATGACTTCAGCATGCGCTCAACTGCCAGGAGAACATGTAAACGATAGTCGATTTCCTGCCGCCTGTCATCTCTTTAGTCACAGTTGCTAAAGCATCCGTTCTTTTTGTCTTCAAATATCAGGAGCTGATGAGCACTGTGCCCTTAATATACCCCTATTTAAAAAAAATTTTCTAATGTTCTATTCTAGTTTGTTTCGTGGTACCACAAAATACACAGGAGTTTCCTCTCCACAGAGGTCGTTAAAAAACTGGGCTTAAGTAATACCACACATTCATGTTTCTGTCTAGCATAGGTTCTAAGATATGTTTTTTTCTTTCATTTATGCGTTTTCTGACATATAATTCTACGAAACTCATTATAATGTAACTCTCCTCGTTTCAACAAGCTGCTGACTTCGTTCTGTTATGTGTACGTATATTCTGTGCACGAGCAAGCCCACACCAGGAAATAGAATGGACTAATCTGTATGCATAAGTTCATATTTGTAAACCGTATTTGCTCGTGGATTCCCTCATCTTATCTAACGCTCACTCAAGTGCAGCTCTTGAGTATGGCAGATGCGCGTGAGTCTGTGTTCTCTTTTTCCACTCTGACAATTTGCTGACTAGCTAGGACCAAGTTTGAACTGCCTTAAGAGCGGTGATCGATAATCGATCCAGACAATCATCTCCCTCTTGGTAATACTCATCTGGCAACCTTCACTTACAGTAAAAACAACATTGGAATGTGGATGATGCCGAGGGAAGGAGAGAGTAAATAAATTCGTATGACAGAATATAATAACTGTTTTTTAGTGCAAGTAGCCATGTTTTGTAAGTTGTGTGCGCTCAATAACTCATTTTTGTGAGGTTAGTTATATTTCTAAAACCCAGTCCTATGATTATCATCTTTCAGTTTGGGGTTTTATAGCCTGCCTTAACCGCATCGACGTTTACAACGTATGCACACGTGAAAAGAAGCACAATTATTTTTTTTTTAAATTGGAGTCAGTGTTATCTAGGGTGACAGAACGGAGAGAGAGAGAGAGAGAGAGAGAGAGAGAGAGAGAGATATGCAGAGAATGTGTATTTCTGGTTATTTTTGAGAAAGTCTAGAAGAAGAAAGAAGCATAAATGAAATCATATAACTTGGTCACGATGTAAGCACAAGCGCTGTCGATATGTGCACAAAACTGCCTTGTTTTTTTCAGAATCTCGTAGTTTGTTCGTATCTAAGCACAGTGTGAAAACATCCATTTAAAGCAAAGTGTTTTGTTCGTACTACTATAATTATTGGTATGTTGGGCCGGGGTACACACAGACCATGTATTAGACGACACTTTGAATGTTGGCAGACGCTATAAAGCAGAAAAACCTCACGGCTACGATATTCAGGATAGCGAATGTTGTGATACGAGTTCTTGTATACGAACATCACTAGGGACAAAAATTATAATGTTGGTTTATCACACTTTTCTTTTAAAAAAAATATCGCGCCCCGCCCTGTATTTTTTTTTTTTTTTATAATCGTGGACGGTCTAGTAGAGACGGAGTATTTGATGTGAAGGCTTTTGAAACTTTTATGAGAACGTTTTTTTTTTTGAGATTTGATTTTTGGCACTAATAGTCTTAATCGCAGCTTTAAGAATATTACATATAAACAACTTACTATAAATGTAAAAACAAGTATAAACGAAGCACGTGTTCCTACATACACCGGCCGTATGTGCTGTGTGATCCAGTGTGTCGTCTACCTACAGGAAGATACGTTTTCATGAAACATCAGGAATGTGTCAGTTACCTTATGTATGGTCAACTCCTCTAGAGGACACATGGGGGGTCTACTGCACATAACCATCAGTTCCGAAGACTGTTCTATTTCCACTGCTTCACGCGTTTCTGTGTTTGTCGACTGACAGAAGCGGCACACACGTGTCAACGTTAGAACTCGAAGACTTAAATAAAGTTTCAAGTTCAAATCGTTTTCATTGAGAGCATTAATGAGAGACAAACGTAGAAAAACATTAATTGCTTCTGTATGAGAAATATTGTTATGTTCTAAAGTTGTAAATGAAGTTCCTGTTTAATCTTAGACACTGAATGAAATCTAGTTTCATGAAAACCACTAAGGTCTGAATTAGAAACAAGTAACAGTAGAATCTGAGCCAGTTACGAGTCCCAGTGACCTGAACTCTTTCACGCCTGACTTACTGTTTATGCTTTGCCAGAATACATTTTGATGAGAACATTTGGTAGAAAGAAACTCAAAGGAAGTTACTGCATAATTTTAAACATGTGCTGGGTTAGACATGTCCAATCCTGCCAGTGTTGTTTAAGAGTGAAAGAGCTAAATAGATGAATGAATGAATCTTTATTTTTAAAGGGTAAAGAATTCGGCACGCAGGCCCGTCTTACATTCTGCCCTTCGAAAACATCAGAAGAGGTTACATTGCGTCGGAACAATGTCAGAATTCACCTGATTTTCTCGTATTCTGTTACGTGGTTGTGGGTGCATTTATGCGGACTTGAAGATACAACCCTTTTTTTCTGCCTTTCTGTCATGTTTTCATGTCTTGACCAGTTTGTAACAGTGGTAAATGTAGGGTTTATACAGTAGATACGAATATTCAGACACATATCAGCTGCCTGTGCTATATAGATACGGACACTGCGACATACAACAGCTGCCTAGGCTATATAGATACAAAAATTGCGAGGTATAACAGGTGTCTAGACGAATTAGACAGGAAATATGCGTAACAGCAGTTTTTTGTGGCATTAGTTTACATTTGAAGAGGCCTTTCGTTGAATCTTCTTGACCTGTACATATAGTATAAGAGTAGAATATATAGTATAAGAGTAGAATATATAGTATAAGAGTAGAATATATAGTATAAGAGTAGAATATATAGTATAAGAGTAGAATATATAGTATAAGAGTAGAATATATAGGACTGGAACTAAAAATTGTGAAGAAGCAGAGGGAAAATGAAGTAAATAAATGATTGAACTTTGAACGCGCTCCACTACAGCTAGGAGAGGAGAAGTTAGTGATAACTTTGCCACAAGCCGGTGTCTTTCTAAGTTTTTATTTCTTTCGTGTCAAGATGTTATGTATAGAAATGTTTTCAGCCTAATCCTACACCAGGTTTCATCATATGAACCTGCATATTTCTAATCCATTGCTTTCCTCTATTTATAGAAGGCATAGTTTCTGCTGTATTATCATTGTGAAATATATTTCCTTGACACGTAACGCGAGCAGCAGTGAAGGAGAAAATTGAAATAAAGGTGTTAGCTTGGATATAGAGAGAATCTAACAGACTTGACGTAGATCCGATACTTGTAGTCGTCCGGACTGTGTTATCAGCACAGACTTAGTCCTAGACATCAAGGAATGTAGGTTACAGTCTGGATCGGTTGTAATTGACAGATGTTAGTGGCTGGAAACTGATAAAAATCAGTCATTTTAGCCGTGTCTTGGAAATTCACAGTCAGCATAGCTCACACACAATGAGTTTTTTTTTTTTTATTTTCCGCTGAAAACTGAGTTTCAAAAAATAATATGGTATATATATATATATGACAATAATGAATTGTAAGACTAAACAAAAGTGAGCCGCGAAGAGGCATTCAGAAAAAAAAACGTTACCCCATCCGACAGAGTTAAATTAGTACTTCCTTTTCACCCGGATGGGCATATGGTTAAGAAAATTCTTTATCGCCATCTGCCACTAATCCAACTCGACACCGATACTCGCGACATCTGTTCTGATCGACCCCTGTTAGCATACAAACGGGAACCAAATCTTAAGGACATCCTCGTCCATAGCCACCTGAAACGGAACTTTGTTTATGTTGGCACCAGAAAATATAACCACCCTCGCTATGTTAACTGCCCTGTAGTCTGGGAAACGAAAACGATCACCTTTCCCAAAACTATCCTCACTCTCCATGAGGGATTCACATGCGAGTCCCGTAATGTGATATATGCCATTATGTGCAAAAGGTGCAGGATGACTTATATTGGTGAAACTGGACTCAGATTAGGGGACCACATGCAGGAACATGCTTCGAAACCAGTACCTAATCATTTCAGTAGCCTCAACCACAGAGTCAAATCTGATATTCTTAACAGCCATCAAACAATGTCACGCTGATGATAGAAACCGCCTAGCTCCTGAGAACCGCTACATTCAGGAATATGGTACGCTCGAACTACATGGTTTGAGCTACACCTAACATTCTCCTCATCCACAATCATAACCCCTCTGCACTAAGCTCCACTCCCTTCTCACTTGTAACACATAGTTCAGAACCTCTTCACAGAATCACATTACAACCCTCCTCTACCCCAACTGTATTCACCTATTCCACATTATCCCGGTTAGATTACCATTGTATCACTCTCTCTCCTCTCCACGTGTCTCACCCACCCCCTTGCCCCATTCCCCGCCATCCTCATTTACGACCCACCTATCACACATCACAAGTCTCCATTTAAATATTCTCTACACTTCCACCATGTGCATTTCTAAACACAGCATCTTACAAGTCACAGCTTCTTAGAGGTGACATATAAAGTGCTTGATTTATTTTATTTTATTTTTCATTCATATTTTTTACATGTGATTCATGTGAATTCATACTTTTTTTCTTATCTCTCTATTCCTTCGTCATATGTGTTTTTGTATGATTAATCCTCACATCGAAACGTTACAATTGTGCGCTCGTTAAGTAATAACGCTGTTCCTGTTTTTTCCACGTTTATACATTTTGGTACCACAGCTTTACTGCAGTGGATTCGTGTATAGTTATACACTAATTATTCGTGTAATTTGTGTAAACAAAGACAGGAACAGCATTATTAATTAACGAGCACACAGTTTTAACATTCTGTTATCACAGCTTTATTGCAGTTTATTTAGTTTCGTATATACATATATCCCAGAACACTTCCATTACAGAACTGTAATGATTCTTGTTGTCTAAAAGGACGGCTTTGAAGGAGCCACATGTAGATTATTTGTGTTTTGTTTAGCAGCGTCTAGTAATGGCTTGTTTCACCAATATTTGACATAGTTACTATGAAGTAACAACCAGCTATAATTTCTCTTGTAAGATCCATCCAGTATTTTGCCCTTATCTCCTCAGTTTTGGCTCACTTTTTCTCCTCACTTGATGTATGAGCTCGACGCAGAGTAGCTGTCCATGTGGCACTTTAAAAAATAATCTTTTCCCAATCAAGATGGCTGATAGAAAATCTCATTGTTTGCTCCTACATTGATATACAAGGTCTGACAATTAAGTAATGAGACTAATTACATTAAAAAATAAAATAAACAACAATTGAAGATATAACCTGTATTTTATTCAAAGTAAGCCCCTTGTGCATTGATACGAGTGGCACGATCTAACAAACGCTGAAACGACTTCTGCAGTTCTTCTGTTGGTATGGCCCTTAAACTCGATGTTACGGCTCTTTGGATGCCATCAATATCGTCAAAGAAGTGTCCTTTCAATGGCAACTTTAATTTTGGGAATAGAAAATAATTGCAGGGAGACAAATCTGGGTAATAGGATGGATAGTTGAGAACACACACTTGTTTTTAGGCCAAAAATTCCTGTACAACTACCGCCTGGTGAGCTGGTGCATTATCACGAAGAAGGAAAAAACTGCCAGGTGTTGAATACTCGGGTCGGACTCGGAGAATCCTTTTCAATAGGCGTTTCAAAATACTTAAATAAACTTCGGCAGTGACAGTCTGTCCTTCGGGAATAAATTCTTTGTGAATAACTCCTTTGCTGTCGTAGAAGCACATCAACATTGTCTTCACTTTCGACTTTTTGCCTTTTAGTGGTGATGACGACTTCCACTGAGCACTTTGGCATTTAGTTGTGGGATCATAGGGGAAAATCAGTGTTTCATCCTGTGTAACAATCAAATTTAAGAAATGTTTATTTCTGCCACATGTTTTGATGTCTTTTGTGCACTCAACACGCTGATGTTTTTGGTCCTCAGACAATGCATGTGGCACAAACCGGCAAGCAACTATTTTTCTTGCCCAAATCTTCCACTAAAATTTTACGAATGGTCTCTCGGTTAACACCAAATTCATCTGCCATCATCCTTACAGTCAAACAACGATCTTCTTGTATCCGTTCTCTAACTTTTGCAATGAGTTCCTCATTACGAACAGAAAGTGGATGTCCATGTCTAGTTGCATGTGTAATCGTTTCCACACCACTTTTGAATCTTGAATGCGACCTGAATATCTATGTACGAGATAAACCATTATCCCCATAAACTTGTCGCATAAATTCAGCCATCTCAGTGGTACTTTTTCCGAGTTTGAAACCGAATTTTATGTTAGCTTTTTGATCCATGATGATTATGTGACAATGCACTTCTAACTAGGTCAACAAAATGGCGGTTTGTTTGTCGTCTGCTTATCGGGCGGCGATGAAAAGTTGCTAGATGGATTCTATAATTTGCTTCATAGATGACATTTTTGTCTTGGTCATAATAAAATCAGTCTCATTACTTAATTGTCGGATCTTGTAAATAACCGAGAATATCAGCACTGACCTTTTCTACGTCCTGGAGAGGGCGGCTATTTGCGAGGAACGCGGTAAGTCTGAGTTGAAACATTTGAGAAAGCTGGTAGAAATAACGCGGCTTCTTGTAAAGAAGGCTCATTCTTATTTTTAAAATAATTTTTGCTTTCGCTAACGTTTTTGTGAAATGTTTTATATATGTCCTGACTGTTTTAGTACATATGCATTAACAGAATCGTTGATTAGGTAATGATAGGTAGAAAACAAAATGTCAAGATATAAAGCATAATATATTGATCGTATATTGCATGTATATGTTGGTCCACTTGATGAGAGGAAATGATCAGAGAATCCCAAAACAATCTATCAAGTGGAACACAGCAGGCCGAAGAAAAAGGCAGACCGCGTGAAACTCTGAAGAGGACATTGTTAAGAGAGGCCAAATTAACAGGCATAAAATCCTTTGATGAGTTTGAAAGGCTCGCCGAAGACAGGAAAATTTGGCGAACTACTTTGCGAGCCCTATGTGACGTTTAACGGCACGGGAAGGATATAATATATAAGATAAGATATTGCATGTAGCTCAAACAGTAAAACGTATGAGTGTTTACAATGTATACGTTTACATATTTTGATAAGGTGGATAAATGGTTATATATACATTAAGATGCAGTCTTACGTACATAGTTTTGTGGACTGAAGCCACTAATCGTCAGCCAAGCACGGTTTTTTTTTTGGTAAGTGACAAAGTGCGTGAAACGGGCAGTAATCGTGGATTTGTCAGATTCGTGAATTGTACGAATTATTTCCCTTCATCTGTTGCTTAAAATGCCACGTGCGAACCCTATATTAAATGTGGTAAACTTAAGCTATCATATGAAGGTGATGGATTGGAAGCTTCGGTATTTATTTAGTCGCCCAGTTACTTGCACCTTGTTGTACATACATATATTCCATACTCTAATGTGAAAGTCAGAGAGCATCTGCATTCAGGGGGAATGTAACTTAGCAACTGTAGAAGCGTGTAGAATAACATGCCCATATTTAATTGCCCAGTTTAATGACAAATATAATATGTAATAACTTTCTACTCACTTCCTAGCTGTAATCAGGGAAGCGACAAACTATTTTGTTCTCACCCTTCCGCCCTTCCTTGCTCCACACACATACACATCATCTCACAGCCATAACAGACATCTTTCTCTCCCCGACTCCGCCACCACCAGCTGATGCTTGTGATAATGTGCCAAGTATTGATTTTAATTGCAAATTGTGATGTTACTTTGTCCTACTCTTGTTGGTTTTTTTTTTCATTTTAAATCAGTTTTTACTTGCCTTGATGATTTGTTTGCTGACTGTTTTTACGCTAAATTTGCTTCAGTGTAAACTTACAAACAAGTAATTTTCTCTGTATATAGAAGCAGAAGAGCTTCTCTCTCAGCAAGGTCAGGGACCTGTCAGCTGTAGCCTGACCTGTCACCAGGCGATGCTTCTCTTTTGCAACTGGTAAAAACATTTTTGTGCTGGCTGGGCTGAGACATGGCATGACTTTGGCCGATCTCGGGCTAGATTCGCAGTTCCTGTGCTCACGCCATAGCCTACGTGGCGGCGAAAGGTGAAGAGTGAGTGCGAGTATTTCTTTCACCTTGTATAAATCACAACAAAGGTCATAGGTGAAGGACAGAAAGTCAATGATCCCACGTGGGATGAATCAAAACATGTCATAAAATTTCTCTTTTAATATCCATTCAGTTGCCCTTTCTCTTGTGCCACGATATCTTCGTGTTATCATCCGTGACATCTGAAATGACTGCTAGAAAGTATTATATCTTCAGGATCGTCGTTAAAAGTGTTCAGATCCTATCATTCCGTCACCAAACATTACTCCAGGCTGTGGTGACACAACATCTGAGTCCACGAATCAGCGTGTTCCCTCATGGTCGTAAAGATGTCAACTGCAAGAAATCCACCATAACCCACTCAAAGTCACCTTATTTTATTTTATTCAGAGATGTTTGTTTTTTTTTTCCTTCCAAGATCTTACCGCACGTCTTATATTCCAAGATCTTTCAAATGTCTTATAATTCAAGAGCTTTCATTTGTCTTATATTCCAAGATCTTTCCCATGTCTTATAATTCAAGAGCTTTCATTTGTCTTAGATTCCAAGATCTTTCTCTTTTTTATATTCCAAGATCTTTACCGCTTCTTATCTCTCAAGATCTTTAAATCATCTTATATTCCAAGATATGTACCGCGTTTTATATACCAATATTTACCGCATCTTATATTATAAAATCTTTTCCATGTCTTATATTCCAAGATCTTTCCCATGTCTTATATTCCAAGATCTTTCCCATGTCTTATATTCCAAGATCTTTCCATTGTCTTATATTCCAAGATCTTTACTGGTCTTATATTCCAAAGTCATTATTGCGTCTAATATCGCAAGATCTTTGCTGTCTTTTGTTATTCTATGATCTTCACCAGATCCCAAGAGTTCCCAAGATCGTAAGAACGCAAAAACAACCAAAAAATTAATTGTTCAGGGTTTTCCAGTATTTGGCAAACACGTCATCGTCAGTAAACAGTATATCTGAAGTACATGCCCTGCCAGTTTCAGGCAAATGAGAGGAAAACTGAGCAGTGCGGAAACACCAGGTGAAGACGAAGATAATCGTTCTCTTATTTGTTGCGCTTGCATTTCATTTCTTTGATTTCGGGCCAACAGTGTAGGCGGCCTTGTATATATAGTTCTCCGTGGAGAGAAAATTGTTTGCATTGATCATTGTAACGGTTAGCTGACTGGACGTAAATCTCTGCTATATTGAATGAAAATGCATAGCTTCGGTACGTTTAATGGGTTTATGTCTTCATCAATCATGAGGCAGGTTTATATGCTTGTTATTTTCTTTGGCACACATCGATCAGCCAAGCTGTCTGGCGGAGATAGGTAGGTAGGTAAAGTAGGTAGGTAGGTAAAGTAGGTAGGTAGGTAAGGCAGGTAGGTAGGTAATCAGGCAGATAGGTAGGTAAGCAGGCAGGCAGGACAATGTAATGATTTTTCTGTGTTTGTTTTCTGGTATATTTCGAATGTAGTTTGTTCAAGTTTTTTTGTCACAAAATTGTCACAACTTCAGCATTTTTTAAAAACATTTCAAATATCTGATCATCACTGCTGACAAGTCTGTTACTGTTTCAGGTTTTCACTATATCTTATATCCTTCTCGTGCCGTTAAACGTCACATAGGGCTCGCAAGGTAGTTCGCCATTTTTCCCCGTCTTCGGAGAGCCTTTCAACCTCATCAAAGGATTTTATGCCTATTAACTGGCCTCTCTTAACAATGTCTTCTTTAGAGTTTCACGTGGTCTGCCTCTTTCTTTGGCCTGTTGTGTTCCACTTGATAGCTTATTGTGGGATTCTCTGACTGTTTCTTCTCATCACGTGACCAACATATGTCCATCTCCTTTTCCTGATCACCCATGAGACTGGTTGTTGTTCAGTCATCTGTCTTATCTCTGCGTTGTTCTTGAATTCGTTCCACTTGATGCCGAGTATTTTCCTTAGACATTTGTTTTCAGAAGAGTCTAATTTCTTGTCTGTTTTTTTAGTTGTATTCCAGCTTTCGCATGCATAAATGAGGGTGGATATTACATTAGAATTGAGTAGTCTTAACTTCGTTTTTGTGCATATAACTTTAGAATGCCATATGTTCTCAAGATTATTGAAGATCGATGCTGCTTTTGCAATTCTAACTTCCTTTCTGGTGTCACCTTGGCAACTACATAAAACAGGTTTATGTAGTTGCCAAGGTATGCAATTTGATTGACTTCTTCAATAACTGTCCCTTCTACGTGTATTATTCCATTTTGATTAATGGGAAGTTTCATTATTTTTGTTTTGTCCTTGTTAATTTCAAGTCCTATTTTGCTAGCCAGTGAAGACAGGCTATCTGTTTTTTTTCTTGCATGGAATTCATATCGTTACTGACAAGAGTTATGTCATCAGCAAAATCAAGATCTTCTAGTTGGGTCCCATGTAACCTGTGTTACCTGTACAGAATTTTTTCATTATGAAGTCTATTGTAATTCCAAAAAGCAAAAGAAATAGTATACATCCTTGTTTCACGCCTGTTTCAATCTGGAATAATTCACTCATCTCTTCTTCTGTTTTGACTGCACAAACATATCCATTGTAGAAGTCCTTAATGATGTTGACAATTTTAGATGGTATTCCATATAAACTTAAAATTTTCCATAATGAATCTCTGTGTATGCTATCAAATGCCTTTTTAAAGTCTATGAAGTTCAGTATTAATGGTTTCTGCTTTTCAATATGTTCTTCAAGCATTATTCTTAGAGTAAAGATCTGGTCGAGACAGCTTCTCCCTTTTGGAAATTCTGCTTGTTCTTCTCTCATTGCGGTATCCATTATATCTTTAAGTTTATTCAGAATGACATTGGAAAATACTTTTGACACAAATTAAGGTTACTCCTCTCCAGTTGTTACAGTCACTAAGGTTACCTTTTTTGGTATTTTAACAATAATTCCTTTTTTCCATCTAGAAGGGACCTTTTCTTCTTTCCAAATCTTATTAAACATTCTCTGTAGTTGTCACATGTTGTCACTATTGATAACTTTTAACATTTCGGGTGTTATTTCATCTTCACCTGCAGCTTTTTTGTTAGCTATTAAATTCACAGCTGTTTTAGTTTCATGCAATATAATTTCATCTAAGTTGACATTTAGTTGTGGGGCTGGTAAGTCGGTTTCAAGGTTTAACATTTCTTTTGGGTGTGGTCAGTTAAGTATTTCTTGGAAGTGTTCAGCCCATCTTTGCTTTTTGTCTTTACTTGATGTTAATAGGGTTCCAATTTTGCTAAGATTGGTCTTTCTTTAGTTGTAATAGTACCTGTTAGCCTCTTTTGTATGTTATATAAAGTTTTGTTGTCTCCTGTTTTTGCTGCCTTCACTAATATGTCATAGCTCCAAGGAGCCTCATGTCGGTGTTCACTGCACTGTCACAGCTAAGTTATGTGTGCACCCGTTTGTTCTAGTTTCATGCTATACCTTAGACACTGCTGACTCCAGCGAAGACACTGACACTGACTCTTCCCAAGAATACGTTCAGCGTCACAGCCCTGGTTTCATCTCTTCTTTAGCGTCACAGCCCTGGTTTCATCTCTTCTTCAGCGTCACAGCCCTGGTTTCATCTCTTCTTTAGCGTCACAGCCCTGGTTTCATCTCTTCTTCAGCGTCACAGCCCTGGTTTCATCTCTTCTTCAGCGTCACAGCCCTGGTTTCATCTCTTCTTCAGCGTCACAGCCCTGGTTTAATCTCTTCTTTAGCGTCATAGCCCTGGTTTCATCTCTTCTTTAGCGTCACAGCCCTGGTTTCATCTCTTCTTTAGCGTCACAGCCCTGGTTTCATCTCTTCTTTAGCGTCACAGCCCTGGTTTCATCTCTTCTTTAGCGTCACAGCCCTGGTTTCATCTCTTCTTTAGCGTCACAGCCCTGGTTTCATCTCTTCTTTAGCGTCACAGCCCTGGTTTCATCTCTTCTTTAGCGTCACAGCCCTGGTTTCATCTCTTCTTTTCTTCACAGAGTTAAAAAAAAGAAGGTTGCTCACTTGAGAGATGTGGAAGAAGAATTTTGCTGGTAATATCACAATTTAATCGTGTGAACTATCACAGTATTGATGAAGATTGATGATGATTAAGTTTTTCTTTTGATCATAACATGTCGAAGTCTCACACGCAATACCATATTCACTAGATCAGAGCAAGTCCGATGAAGTGTTCACTGCATTATTTAATCCTGACAATTAAGGTATCAGATTCAACAGTTGGTAACATCACTTGTACTAAGATATAATATGACATAATCTTCGTTAGTTTCGTCGTTGAAGCACATAATCATTTGTTCACAATATCAAACTCTGTCATATTCTACATGCAACATTTCTCAATGTTCTCAACCTCACAGTATTCTACACTTGATACGAGAACATTTCCATTTCCTAACTCAGTCTTATATCAGATCTGCAAAACGTGATCAATCAATTACACGACTAAATCACTGTGCTCGAAGTTTTAAAAGTATCAATTCTTCGAAATCACTTGAATCACTTGAAACACATCTTCAATCCGTCCTAAAAACTACTTCTTCAAAACTGCTTTTCCTGAGTTTCTATTTCTCTAATTGTCCATCTGTTCCTCTGTCGTTACCTATGTCTTCTGTCTCTCTCGTGTCTTCCCAGGTGTGTGTTCTCCTGCTGTTCTTCTCTGACTGACTGTTCTTCTCTGATCGTCTGTTCTTCCGTCTGCTGTTCTTCTCTGCTTGTCTATGTTCTCCTCTGATCGTCTGTTCTTCTGTCTGCTGTTCTTCTCTTCTCACTTCTTCTTCCCCCTCACTTGTCCGCTAGCCTCTGGACTTCCTCTTCTTGGGGGCTCCTTCCTTCTCGTGGTCCTTACTTTAACGTCTGGACCGGTCTCTATTCACTGGCCGTCCTTGTTCCTCCGTCTTCGGGCTCCCTCCTCTGTCTCCTCTCTCCTGTATTTCCATACTTCTTCGTCCTTCTGTTCTCCTCTTGTCTGTCTTCCCCTCAGTGTCTCCTAGTTAGTGTTTTCGAATCGTGGCATGGACTGCCTTCCATTGATCTCTGGACCGGCCTCTGGTTACTGACCGTCCTGGTTCAGATGGTACCCCTCTCTTGTCCTCTCAGCTGTTTTTCTCTGGTTTTCTGATTGTCCTTGATTGTCCCAGCTTGTCCCCCGTTGTCCCCGATTTCAAACTTCCCCGTGACTTATATGTCATAAGTCAGTTGTCCAATAGGCCACGCCTCTAAATATTTAATTGGTCAGCTGGCCGAGTTGGTCATTCCTTTATTTTAAAACCATGTGCAATAGCGTCCTAATAGCGTCCTAACCCTAAAAGGTGTCATGCGTGTTAGTCTGCGTTAATTCCGTCTATACAATTGTCATTTACCTAAGTCATTATCTTGCTTTTTCATGCTTTTCTTGCTTTTCGGAGGTTTTATTGTGTCCTCGCTTTTCATTGTGTCTGTCTTTTCTATTCTGTTTACTGTGTCAGCGTCCAGTCATACTAGTGTCATAGAAGTTTGTTTTTCTTCTTATATCTTATATCCTTCCCGTGCCGTTAAACGTCACATAGGGCTCGCAAAGTAGTTTGCCAATTTTTCCTGTCTTCGGCGAGTCTTTTGTTTTTCTACCATGCTCTAATTTTCCTGTTTACCTTTTCTATTGCTATTAGATGTTACTGTTATGCCTACAATATATTCATAATCATATTCATTAATAATATTAATAATGATAATAATAATAACAACTATAATCATTACTTACATGGCCATGGTACAATAATTGACAACTGATTTAAAGTTGGCAGTGTGTACTTCGTTCATTTCTACCAGTGAAAGTCATTCTAGTTTTGTCTTTGTTGTCTTATACGCCAGGCTGAGTCAGACAGTAAGAGCAATATTTTGTTATTAATATAAAATGTACATATTTTGTGTGTAAAATTTCTTATCACGTTTCATCATAGTCCTCACCAGGTTCAATGCAGGTCTACCACCGCTCCACTAATGCCTGGAGTCTTCAAGGAAAAAAAAATCTTGACTGACTGTAAGTCTCTTTTATCTCATCATCAGTACTGAACTTCTTCCAACCTCTCTCTCTCTCTCTCTCTCTCTCTCTGAACCTTAAGTGCCCAGGGCACATGGGGCTTCCGCAAGGGTTTTCCACAAATGCCTGTCCTTCGCCTTTTTTTCTGCTCTTGCCCAGGTGAGCCCTCTATTGCTCAACATCCTTTCTGTTGTTCTTCTCCATGTCTCTTTTGGTCTACCCTTACTTCTGTTCCCCTGTGGTGTCCATCTTAGTGCTATTTTTGGTAGTGAGTTGTCAGTCATTCGGAGCACATGTCCCAACCATCGCCAGCGTCTTTCCTCAATAATTATTGTTAGTGGTTTCATCTGCATTTCTTCTAATAAGATGTTATTTCTTATGGTGTTTGGCTAAAATATTTTTCTAATTCTTCGTAAACATTTAGTATGGACAGAATTCAACTTGTTTTCTATGGTTTTGGTGATTTTCCAGGATTCACTTCCATAGAGTAGTACACTTAGAACATTACTCTTAAATATCCTGATTTTCATATTTATGCTTAGTTTTTTTGATTTCCATATAGTCTGCAGCATAGCAAAAGCCTGGTTTGCTCTAGTAAGTCTGCTGTTGATGTCCTCTGTGCTGTCTCCATTTTCTACTACTCTGCTGCCAAGGTATACAAATTCGTTGACCTCCTCCACTAACTTGTTATCTACTCTGAGTACATTTCTGTTGTTCATATTTTGTTTCATTAACTTTGTCTTTCCTACGTTGATCTTTAGTCCTATGTTGTTTGCATTGTGAGTTAGCTTGTTTATTTTCTCTTGCATATCTTTGTGACTGCTTGATAATAGACAAATGTCGTCCGCAAAGTCAAGGTCCCCCAGCACTGTGTCAAGGGTCCATTGTAATCCTCTGCATTTGTCTGATGTTGCCTCCTTCATTAACCAGTCTACTGCCAAGATAAATAATGTTGGTGATAGTACACATCCCTGTTTCACTCCTGTTTGTACCCTAAAGCTGCTGGAGGTATGTTCTCCACAGATAACTTTGCACTGAAAACCCTCGTATAGGGCTTTGATTACATTCACTATTTTATGGGGGAGGCCATGCCATCTTAGGATTTTCCACAGTGCATCTCTGTTGACACTGTCAAAGGCTTTCTCAAAATCTATGAATAATGCATATGTTGTGCTATACCACTCATTTGCCTGTTCTAATATTTGTCTAAGTACAAATATGTGGTCTATGCATGATCTTCCTTTCCTAAATCCTGCCTGCTCTTTCCGAAGTTTTTCCTCAAGTGTTGGTACAATTCTGTTGATGATTATTCTGCAAAATACTTTACTGGTGAGTGGCAGTAGGGTAATGCCTGTCCAGTTCCCGCAATCTCTGAGGTCACCCTTCTTTGGTAGTTTTACTATAAGCCCAGTTTTCCACTCCTCTGGGGCATTTTCTAGATCCCAAATTTGTTGTAATATCCGGCAAAGTTGTTTTGGTGTTTCTGTTTCTTCTGCTTTCAACATCTCAGCAGTCACTTCATCTTCACCTGGTGCCCTGTCTGATTTTAGCTTCTTTATCGCCTCCTTTACTTCATTTATTGTTATTGGTCCTGTATTGATGTTTAGTTCCATTTTTGCTTCAGGTATGTCTGTTGTTTGTGCTTCTTGTGCTCTGTTTAGTAGGGTGTTAAAGTGTTCCCTCCATCTTTCAGTTTTTTCTCTTTCTCCACTGACCAGTTGTCCATTTTGTGTTCTTACTGCACTTTCACATCTTGTGTTGAAGTTACCTGTCATCTGCTTTGTGATTTTATATATGGTTTTCATGTCATTTGTATATGCTGCTTTCCCTGCTGTTTCTGCTAAGTTGTCATAATACTGACGTTTATCTTGACGGCATGATTCCTTCACTTCTTTGTCTTTTTGTGCATAATTACTTAAAACTCGTTCTTTAAGCCGTTGTGATTTGGTGTTCAGTAATTTTTTCTTGATTTCTTTTCTTTGCTCTATCTTTTCCCATGTGATCTCGCTTATCCATTCCTCTTTTCTCCTTTTCCGATATCCCAGCACCTCTTTTGCTGTTTCCTGTAGTGTTTTATTGAACTCTAATATGGACATTTCTGCTTCGTCTTGTAGGACACTGAAGCGGTTCTTAAGTACTATTGAGAATTCATTTCTTGTTTGCTGGTCTATCAGTTTTCTTGTATCAAAATGTATCTTTCTGTGTTCTCCGATTTTGGCTTTCCTTAATTTTAGTTTTATTTTTGCTACCAGAATGTTGTGATCACTTCCTACATCTGCTCCTTTCCTTGCTCGCACATCTTGTAGTGACCGTTTCCACTTGTTATTTATTAGTATGTGATCGATTTGGTTTTCTGTGGTTTTATCTGGTGACCTCCAAGTCACCTTATGTATGTTTTTGTGTTGGAAAATTGTCCCTCCAATGGTCATCATGTTTTCTTCACAGAAACTGCACAGTGTTTCTCCATTTTCATTTATTTCTCCGATTCCTTCTCTTCCCATGATTCTTCTTCTATCATCATTTCCTTCACCTACTTTTGCATTGAAGTCGCCCAAGATGAGTAGCATATCATGCATGGATATTGTTTCTACTGTTGCTTGGAGGCTGTTGTAAAAATCTTCTTTTAATTCCTCTTCAGCTGCTTCTGTTGGTGCATAACAAACTATAATAGACAGCTTCGTGAATCTTGAGTTGAACCGTGCATATAATAATCTCTCATTTATTGGGGTCCATTTCAGCAATGCTCTTGATGCTTCTTTTGTTATAATCAGTGCTACTCCTCCATCATGAAGATCTTCTTTACCTGACCATATTATTGTATCTTCTGTGTGCTGTGTTGTTAATTTCCTTCTGCCTTGTCCTGTCCATCTTGCTTCTTGTATTCCTAGTATGTCTAGTTTGTATCTGTGCATTTCCTTGATGGTTTGTGCTAGTTTTCCAGTCTGGTTTAGTGTTCTTACATTCCAGCTGCCTATTTGCATCTTGTGTTTAGGTTCCAGGAGGTCTGCAGTCGGGCTGGGGACTTCCAGTGGCTGGCTTTCATCCACAACCTTCATGGGCTCAGTTTCCTGATACGCATTTCTCCTTCCACCTGCATTTATTTTTTCCCTTGCTTCCGTTTCTGTAGCAGTCTGATAGTTTTTTTTACCAGATAAGGTTGGTGGCCCTATGCTGAACCCTCCTTAGTCGCCTTCTACGATCATGCGTGGTAGGGTACAGTGGTCCTATTCTTTGCAGATCCCAGGTACCACACGGGGGTTCTTCCAACCTAAAACTATCTAAAAGAAAGTAGGAACAGCTTTATTAAATAACAAGCACGGCAGTTGTGACCTTCTGGTTTACACCTTAATCATGAAGAAATATAGAAGGTAAAATGTACATTCACATATATAAAACAAATAGGAATGAAACAAAAAATAGAAATAAAAGAGGAACATTTAACTGTGACTTAACTGTATGCAGCTGCGTACAGGAGTGGATTTTCTCCTGATTGTCCTAAATGTGAACTAACAGATGTATGTGCTTCGGTGAGGATTGGCGGAATCGTATTTGACTCAACATTGCCGTTTACACGTTTATGAAACCTTTGCATACTCGTATAGGGACTGTGATCTCAAATCACGGCACCTCTGGTCTGGAGGTCGGCCACGTCCTGAGTGCAGTCATATTGGGTGAAATGCATGAACCGGCTTATCCCAGAGGTTAAGACACTGCTGGCGAGACTCTTCAAATGCTGCGCGTGGAATGAAGCTCCTCCCGGTCAAGGAAGAAAATGCGGAAAAGAAATAAAGGTTGCTGTGCAGCGCCGATGTGAAAAGGTGATGGAAAGGATAATTTCATTCATTCATTTGCATGTCCCTTGCGGAACTTTGCCTCTCAAACAGCACTCTTATAGGCCTCTCGGTTGTGAGCAAGATGGCCTGCTGCTGCGGCATCCATTTGCAGATCGTCAACGATGTCTTGCAGCCATCTTCGTTTTGGTCTTCCTCTTTTTCTTTTTCCCATTATATATCCTTCCAATACGGTCTTCTCTAAATTATCATGACGTTTAATGTGTCCAAAATATTTAAGTTTTCTCTCTTTAATCCTCTTTACTAGCCAGCCTTCTTCAATATTAAGCTCTTGTAGTATAGATATATTTGTTCTTTTTTGTGTAACTATTCTGTAACATTTACATTCAAAGGCATTTATGTGTTTCTCAGGAAAGGATAAAGTGAAGTTTAATCAGTATGTCCAGTAGTATCGCTGCGAGAGCTACACATACCACAGCGCCTCTGCTCTAGAGGGCGGCCACGTCCGAAATACACCTACACTGGTGAAATATGCCTAAACCGGCACACACCAGGGGTGGAACTTGATGGCTAGACATGTCATGCCACCTCCGCTCTAGACGTCGGTCACGCCTGATATACACCCATACTGGTGAATTATGCCTAAACCGGCTCACACCAGGGGTGAATCTTGAAGGCTACGCATGTCACAGTACCTCTGCTCTAGAGGTCGGTCACGTCCCAAACACGCCCATACTGGGATAATATGCCTAAACCGGCTCAACCCAGGGGTGGATGTCACTAGTGGCGAGGATTCATCCTCCTGGACAAAAGCTCCATCCTGGTCACAACTAGGAAGGGTAGCGGCCACGACTGCAAAATACTGAAGTCGGAGACACTGAACCAGGGCAGTCTAGATAGGCAACCACCTCTCACCTGGCGGGGATGTTTACGTATCCTAATCACGCTGAGGTTTTCCGGTGAGAAAGTCCAACTCTGGACTGGGCAACCACCTCTCACCCGGCGGTGATACACGGGTATCTCAAAACACGTCGAGGTTTTCCGGTGAGAAGGTCCATCTCTGGCCTGAGTGGGCTACCACCTCTCACCCGGGGGGGGGGGGAATGCACTGATATCCTAAACATGTTGAGGTCTTCCGGTGAGAAAGTCCAACTCTAGACTAAACTGGTGCAACGAAAACCACGGTGTCACGCAATCCGCTTCAGAGACCCACCAAGAATACAGGCTAAAGCCCTGCGATACTCTGAACCCCCTGAGGTCCTCTCGGGTATCTCGTGTGGTCCTTTCGGGGACCACACAGGAGACCACGAGACCTAACGAGGACCACAGGCGTAAATTCAGTAGGATCACAGTGCGGTTTTGGTGGTAGAAGCGAACGAAGAAGAAGAAGAAGAAAGGACTGTGAACTAGCGCCTAGGTAGGACAGAACTAATTTCTTACGTTCTCTGTTAACTAGTAATATGTTATCAAGTGATGGTAAAATGTAAATATGATTCAGTAACACATATGTACATACGGTGACAAACATCGTACTAGGCTAAACATAGAATCATACTTCATTTGTTGTGAAATGCGGTATTATAATTTCTAGTAATAACAAATATTGTATTCAGAATGAGGACCAACTTTTGGCTACTGACTCCTTGACAGAGTGATTTCAGAGCGATCCTATCAGCTTGTTAAATTAGATAGATAAGTTATAGTCCCATGTGAACTAATCGAGACCTCTTTGTGTGATTGGCGAAAGTATTTTTTGTTATAAATATAGAAATGTAGTATAGACTGTGTGTGTATGACGAAGAGACTATTTCTTATAGGTATAGAAAAGTATAGCCTGTTTGTGTATGATGAAAAGACTATTTCTTGTAAGTATAGAAGAGTATAGTCTGTGTGTGTATGATGAAGAGATTGTTTCTTGTAAGTATAGGAGAGTATAGCCTGTGTTTGTATGATGAAGAGATTGTTTCTTGTAAGTATAGAAGAATAAAGCCTGTGTTTGTATGATGAAGAGACCGTTTCTTATAAGTATAGAATAATATAAACACCAGGTGTATGGTCAAGATATTTTTTATTATAGGTGTAAAAGAATATAATTTATATGGTGAAGATTCTCTCCGTTATAAGTATAGAAAAATGTTAATACAGAAAAAAAGAGAAAGAAAGGGAGGGAGAACATTAGAAAAATGAAATAGATATAGAGAATAGAGAAATATTAAGTTGTGGACATTATGTTTCCTGCATTTTGTTTTCTGTGTCGAGTTGTATATCAGGAGTTTGAACTGACGTTAGGAAAGCATATAGTGGAGATATTGTTTTGTTATTAGTAAAGAAAAGTGTTGCACAATCATAGGAGTATACTGGATAAGTTAAATTTAAAGATGTAATGGGGTATGTGATCTAGACGAAAGAGTGATGTGAGGTGAAGAGAAAAATCAATGTTAGCTTTCTGCTCATCGACCCGGAGCCAGTCAGCTTGATCTCATCCGCCTTAGTTTACAAGAGAAACTTGGACCTGCATGTAGGGTTTTTTTTTAATGGGATAGCGGATAGATGTTAGATGTAAAGTTTGAATGATAACGTCATTAATTGTATTAGTTTTGTTGTAGCTGAAGGATTATTTGCTGTTGTCCGTTATTGCTGTAGTGTTATATCCATGTAATGGAAGCATGAGGCTATTACGTATGAGGTGATGCCGTGTTTAAGATCTTGCAACACTTGCCTCTGTTATTTACTGGGGAGTAAAAGGATGGAGGTTGAGCAACATAGTCCATTTAAGTAGAGAATATTGTGATCCATACGCCCAGGATCAAGTCTTAGCAACGTTTTCGTAGCAGTTACTTCGCTTGGAGAAAGTATAGTGTGTTGGCCAGCTGTTGTCTGTTGTGACTGTATTAAATATTACGTCTATTACACGGCTAACTAGATGCATTTATTTACTGGAATATGTCAATTATTTATGCGAAAATAGATTTCACTTCTCACTTAAAACAGAAGATGCAAGACTCTTGGTTCAGTACAGACCGGAAACCACGAAACGACATTGCTTACCTTGGTTCCTTGCTCAAAACACTGTAATTCTTTTCTATTTTTGTTGAATATATAGTCGTTAGATACATTTAATGTTTGTGTTTGTCAGTACCTGGATCTATGTTTGGGCTGGTCCGGTATTAACTCCTTACGTACGGTAGGTTTTTACATCAACCCTTTTATTTTAAATGCTCCGTGTGTCAATAACTTGACAAAGATTACTAAGACAGAACAGGATGCAAGATCTGCCCAGTAATTGATGTAAATGTGCGCTGGGCAGAATAGTTATTAGTGTCACAAGGAATGTATTTGCGCAGGCACAGATCTACGACTCACCGGCCTCAGGCATTCTGCGTCTTTTCATTGCACTTAATATCGATTACCAGTTTCTTTTAAACCCTCCATGTCAAGGACAGCAGAAGCCTTAAGAGACAGACAGACAGACAAACAGGAAGGTAAACAGACATAAGATACAAGCATGACACTTATATATATATTGCCAGGATGTTCACTAATATAGAGAACAAAACAACAACACAACTACTTAGATCATAAGAGGAATATCACCGCAGGTTCATCCACACTTTAATTTTGATCAGCATGTGCGCGCGCGCGTGTGCGCTCAAGATTTACGTGTATGAAAGCACACACAAAAATGTTAATTCAGAAAAAAATAAGAAAAGGAAAGGCGGGGGGGGGGGGGGGGGGGGGAAAGAAACATTTTTAAAAAAGTTGAGAAATACTAAGTTGTGGACATTATGTTTCCTGCCTTTTGTTTTCTCTGTCGGGTTGTGTGGCATGAGTTTGAACTGATGTTAGAAAAGCATAAATATTTTCACAGAAACGAAAATTTCGAAACATTCTATCGTTTTTCTGAATCCGTGTTACTTTATAGGTAGCATGCACAGAATCTGGTTGAGCTGTACAGTATAATGCTATATTGATATCTGCAACTCTTGACACACTAAAGTAAGAACACAATTAAAAATGTGTCTCAGTTACATTCTTGCAATATAAAACCGTGGCCGCTTTAACAGTTCGTGACAAATGGAAAGTTTTGCAGTAAAGCCCACATATTCACCCCTTCGTTGTTTGTTCTCATGCCCCAGTAAATTATTGCTGGAGTTGCCTGCCGCTGAGGGGACGGACTACCATATGGGTCATATTTTCCGCGCCGCTGATGTTGACTGGAAAATTAATAAATAAAATATGTTTCTTTTTGTAGTTGATCTTTGTGTTTTATGTGGATTTTAACAAGGAAAATATCAATAATACTTCTTTTAGAAGTAGGGGTTATTTTCTTGGTATTTGTCTTTACCATTCCTGTGTGTTCTGTAGTATGCGACTTGGTTGGAAATCGGTAGATAGATTTGCAATATTCGTAGCGTGTTCAAGCAACGTCATTACGTGGGGAGATTTAGTGAATCGATCTATCGAACGTGCTCCACGTGGGAGACTGAAAAACGTTGAGTAGGGAAAAATACTCGTAATCGCTGAACAGTTGCAGTGGATCGTTTCACCGAAAGTTTAAAAGTAAAATCGTCATACGTGCCGCTTTATTATAAACAGCTCGTGATGTTGCAGGTAACGTGAGCGATCATGGGTCTCCTGAAATCTCAGTCTTTCATGTTTTCAGAAATCTGGACTGATGACTTCCTGTCACGACATTGTGATCAGAGAAACAGTATTTTTCAACTTGGCCTTTCATGCTTCCAGTTTCAGTTAAAAATATTTTGTAATTCTTTTGAATATCTGAGCAATTTAAGGGCATTTATTGTTTGTCTTTGATTGTTGTACAAAGAAAAAAAAACAAACTGCTCTATGTATAATACGTCTCTGACGGTGAGTCTGGAAACACACATTTAAAACGCTACATTGGGCCTATATTGCTCAGTGGAAATGAGTCATAGGCGATGAACAAAATCGATACAAAGATCGATGGCAGGAAATGAGAAAAGGTTTCTTAGAAGAATGTGAGAAAAATCTCTTGGGAGTCTGCATAGCCACCTCAGTAGATGAGGCGGCCATTACCCAACAAAATGTTTTGAACATATTCTGTTCCGAGATCTTACACAGGAATTTCCCATCAGAAAGTGTTAAAGTACCCTGATATTTGAGTCCTTGTTCTCTGATCGTTCTCGTTGCTTTAATCAGAGTAGGGTCATTTGTTGCCATGTACTTATTTTTTGTCTGTTTTCTTAAACGTTTTAGTTCGCTTGCTTTTTTTTCTTCTTCATTTATATGCTACAGTTTTCCAGTTTTTGTCCGCTTTTGACTGTTAGCATATTTATAAAAAGCGTATTATAATTTTATTCTCCTGATTTCAGCTAATATTGTCGTATGGGAAGGAGAAATCCCCATTGGCTGGGGATAAATGCACATGAAATTGTGGAACACATCCTCAGAATTGCACCAGCTATGAAATAATGAAATGCACCTATTGGTCCAAATCGATCAAAGTAACCAAGCTGTAAGATCCAGGGTCTCTCTCTCTCTCCCCCTCCCTCCCTCTCACACCCACCCACCCACGCACGCACGCACGCACGCACGCACAGAGGGATATCAAAACATGTGGATTAACCTCCACAAACATGGACAGCTGACCTTGTCCACTCGGAAGAGACTTTAGTCAAAATCCAGACCCATAAAGAAGATAATCAGTTTTCCATCCAGAGATAATTAGCCACTGTTACTCCAATTTACCGTGATTTATTATTGGCCCTTTTCACGTGATTTTGCCTAGCAATGCCAGCTGTATCATTAGTTCGTAGTTTACATCAGAAGTGAACGGCTGATCTGCATTCGTTCGATGGTTAAACAGATACATAGATAAGTTGGCCGACTGGTCAGTTCTGACATTGCCAGCGCAAGATCGTAGCATTTATCCTGCCCAGCATATACAAACCCAGAACAGAGTAGATCTACCCATTCATTCATTCATTCATTCATTCATTCATTCATTCATTCATTCATTCATTCATTCATTCATTCATTCATTCATTCATTCATTCATTCATTCATTTGTATGTCTCTTGCGGAACTTTGCCTCCCTAACAGCACTCCTGTAGGCCTCTCGGTTGTGAGCAAGATGGCCTGCTGCTGATGCATCCCTTTGCAGATCATCAATGATGTCTTGCAGCCATCTTCGCCTTGGTCTTCCTCTCTTTCTTTTTCCCATTATTTATCCTTCCAAGACGGTCTTCTCTAGATTATCATGACGTTTAATGTGTCCGAAATATTTAAGTTTTCTCTCCTTAACCCTCTTTACTAGCCAGCCTTCTTCAATATTAAGTTCTTGTAATATGGATATATTTGCTCTTTTTTCTGTCTATGATATTTGAAGAACTCTTCTGTAGCATTTACATTCACAGGCATTTATGTGCTTCTCAGCTGTTTTGTTAAGTGTCCAGGTCTCACAGGCATATGTTGTGATAGGAAAGATTCATGCCCTTAAAAATCTTATTTTTGTAATTCTGTCTATTCCTCTCCACAGATTATTTAGTTCTTTTACTTTCTGACAATCGATATATGTCCTCCTTTTAATTTCCCTCATTATATCTCCATTATTAGTTAGTAGTGATCCAAGATATTCAAAACTCTCCACTTCTTCCAATTTTTCTTCAGTGATACATATATCAGCTTCCTTGTTTGTTTTGCCAGTTATCATCAATTTAGTTTTCTTCGCATTAAGATAGAGGTTTTGCTTTTCGCTGTTCTTTCGGACTGACATAATTAGTTTTTTCCATTCCTTTTTGTGTTGTGAACAGTAATACTGTGTCATCAGCATATTGTGGACAGTAATACTGTGTCATCAGCATATCTAATCTCTGATATTTCATAACCTTCAATTGTTATGGCATCGTAATATTCTTTGTCTACATTTTCTCTAACATTCCTCATTATATTTTCAGTATACAAATTAAATAAGTAAGGCGACAATATGCACCCTTGACGGACCCCTTGTTTTATGTCAACAAAGTTGTTGTTTCACCATTTATTCTTACTGCTGCCTGTTGATCTAGATACAGCAGTGATGTTAATTGTATCAAATGTGTTGGAAATCCCATTTTTTCCATTATTTTCCAAAGTTTCCGGTGTTGTACATAATCAAATGCCTTTGAGTAGTCTATAAAGGCTAAATATAGATTCACATTAAACTCTCTGCATTTCTCTATTATTAATCTTATATTGAATTATGATTTCTTGATCCTCTTCCTTGCCTGAAACAGCTTGGACCATATTGACTTCTTCTATTTTCTTAAAAAGTCTACCCATTATGATTTTTAACAGAATTTTACTGGCATGACTAATCAGGGCAACAGTTCTGTAGTTTGTGCATAATTTCAGGTTACCCTTTTTCGGCAGTGGTATGAATATAGTTCTTTTCCATTCTTTTAGCCAAATACCTGAATGCCATATCATTTTTCGTAGTGCATGATAGACTGTTGCACATTCCTTTCCTCCTGCTTTAATAAGTTCGGCTATTATCTAATCACATCCTGGTGATTTACTATTTTTCAGATTCTTTATTGCCCATAATACTTCTTCTTTTGTCGGTTCAGGTTCTTTCTCCTCCAATAATAATTCACATTGTTGATTTCTGCTTTCACAGTCAGTTGTTTCATACATTCCTCTGCAATATTCCTTCCATCTTTCTAGAATTTCCTCTGTCTGTATTCCCAATCTCGTCACAAATTACATTTAGCTTAGGTGTGACATTTCTCGTCAGTGTCTTCATTTCTTTAAATATTTCACTATCTATTCAACTCTTCTGATGTCCTTCTATTATTTCACATCAATCTTGTATGTATTGTTTTATGTTTATTCATACTTCTTTTGTTAAAGATTTATATTCCTCTTTGTTGTTGTTTGTCATTTTCCATTGCGTCTTCATTTCTCTACGTTGTTTTATCAGTTTTTGTGTACCTGCTGTAACCCATCCATTCTTTTGTTTTCTTTACTGGAACCATGTCTTTAACTGTTGTTATTAAGATATCTCTGGCCTGCGTAGCAAATTCACCTGGTGTCATATCTTCCTTTTATACCTGCTACTATGTTGTAAATGCGTGCAAAGTTTATACAAGTACATACATGCATACAACAAAGCACACGCACTCTCTGATGTTTTCAATATTATTAAACAGATGAACATTTAAAGCTGGCATGGTTGAAAAATAGTGTTTAATTTTATTTTTAACTGCATAAATTGACTGACATCTTAGAACAGAAGACATTTTAGGCAGTTAAAAAAAAAGCTGAGAATTTTTCAGAGATAAATGCCTCAGACGCTAGTGAAGATTGTGTTACAGTTTCTGCTGCTATAACGAGGAAAATCTTTAGTCTGTTTTATAGGCTTGTTATACTTGTCTGATATCGTTTTATTAAGAACACGAACGATAGACAAACAGACAGACAGACAGGCAGACAGGCAGGCAACCAGGCAGGCAGGCAGGCAGTTTTTTCTCCTAAATATCTGTTCATGAAAAGGAAGATTATTGAAAAGCGTCATAAAATAATGAAGCCGGGGTTGTTGCTGTGGCAAAAAAATGGAGAGACACAGACATCTTGCTGTGAAGTTGCAGCGAGGAGGTAATGCAAAACATCACTTAGTGGGCGCTGTCCTGAAACATGATTATCAGCACTTCTTGACACAACACAACATAATGATCATTCAGAAGGTGGCGGATGAAGAGGGGAAGAGATTGCTTTCATTGTGGATCTAAAGTGTTTTGGAACGCGGATTTTTCTCTCTTTTTTAAAACAAAATTATTATTGTGATTTTCATTTCATCATAAAAAAAAACATTAAATCTAAACAAGGAAAGACTACTTTCACCATCACTACCATCATCATCATCACTGTCATATCCTGCATGCTCAGACACACTCTTCCGCACAACTTAGTCATGGCGTCAACAGCGTTAAACTGCATTAACGCTAAACACACGTTAATATATACAAGAATAAAAAAATAACGCGTTCTGCTACACACATTATTCGTGATTTCTACACCTTTCTCTCCCTCTTCTTCTCCCTCTTGTTTTCTCACTCTTTCTATGTCGCTCTCTCTGATGCTCGAAATGTGCCTCATCACTTGTTCATCATGTCTTGAACAGACACACACACGCACTACTAATAAAATTATGCGCTCATTCGCATTCCTATACGTGATTTCTTATCGCAGTACCCTAAGCTGGGTTAGCTAACTCTCATCGCAGTACCCTAAGATATGTTAGCTAACTCTTATCGCAGTACCCTAAACTTGGTTAGCTAACTCTTATCGCAGTACCCTAAGCTAAGCTAGCTAACTCTATCACAGTACCATAAGCTGGGTTAGCTAAGTCTTATTGCAGTACCCTAAGCTGGGTTAGCTAACTCTTATCACAATACCTTAAGCTAAGTTAGCTAACTCTTATCACAGTACCATAAGCTAGTTTAGCTGAGTCTTATCACAGTACCCTAAGCTGGGTTAGCTAACTTTTTGCAGTGTAACCCTAACTCTTAGCGCAATAGCCTAAGTCAAATTAGTTAACTCTTAGCGCAGTAGCCTTAAGTTAGCTAACTGTTAGCGCAGTAGCCTTAAGTCAAGTTAGTTAAATCTTAGCGCAGTAGCCTTAAGTTAGTTAACTCTTAGGCGCAGCAGCCTTAAGTCAAGTTAGCTAACTCTTTGCGCAGTAGCCTTAAGTTAGCGAACTCTTACTACAGTAACCCTGAGCAAAGTTAGGTAACTCTTGCAGTAACCATAAGCCAGGAATAGTGTTACAGCGGGGAGGGGAGGGGGAAGAGTTCTTTGTGCAACTCTGTGGCTAATGTTCCCTTTTGTTTAGTCTTCGTGTCCATCAAATAATTCTTATTTTGACAAGGTCTGTGATTGTCCTGTAAATTATTATTTATATCTGGTAAGAACAATATGGCTTTGTCCAAGGATAGTGCACAAGTAATGCAATTTTTATATTAAGAACAGTAATATCCCGTTATAGCAATACACAAAGACTGCTATTTAAGCTTTATTGATAACACAACACTTTTGATGGAGTTAGACATGAAGATGTGATAAAAAAAAAACAACAAACTTTTGATGTAGTTAGACATGACGATGTGATAAAAAAAAAACAACTTTTGATGGAGTTAGAATATTGTAAGTTTGTGAATCATATATTTTTGACTAAAGAAGATGTTGTTTGGTTCTCTGATCATAACACTTGAAGATTGTGAATCATATATTTCTGAATAGTTCCATATTATAGAACTGGAGCTTAAAGATGCTCTTTGATTAAGACATCACAGGTTTCACAAAACTTTACTACATTCACTAGATCAAATCCTATGAAGCGTTCACTGAATTCATTTATTTTGACACATAAGATCAAGATGTATTGTCGACTTGGATTGAAACACTTAATCATTTGTTCACAATATCGAACTCTATCATATTCTGCATGCAGCATTTCTCAGTGTTCTCAACTTCACAATATTCTACACTTGATACAAGAACATTTCCTATCTCAGCATTATATCACATCTGCAACACGTTATCAACTAGTTTCTCTTCTAAAATCACTGTACTCATAGTTTCAAAAGTGTCAATTCTTCTTAATCACTTGAATCACTTGAAAACCATCTTCCGTTTAACACTACTTCTGATTTTATACCGTCTCGTCCTCTTTCTTCTCTTGTCTGTCTTCTGATTTCTTCTGACGTTCTTCCTCTGCTGTCTCTCAATCGCAGTGTACTAACGAGGAAAGTCTACTTGCTTCTTCTCTGGACTTCTGTTCTTATCTCTCATCTGATGGCTTCTCAGCTGTTCTGGTAGGACTTTCTTTCATCACTCTTGACTGTCCACGTGCACTGACCATCCTTCTTGCAGTTCTGGTCAGTCGCTACTGACCGGACAGACGGTGTTCTGACGATCTCCCGCCTCTGTCTCATCTCCCTTCTACTTCCGTACTTCTTCTTTTCTTCTTCGTCCTCTGCTGTCTCTCCGCTCACTTTTTTATCGTCAAGTCCAGCTTGATGGATTAACCAATAAGTATTTTGGCTCCACCCTTCAGATGTCCACTGGTTCCCATGAGCGTTCTGATTGTCCGTCATTCAAACTGCCCCGTGACTTATCTCTCGTAAGTCAGTCAGTTGTCCAATAGGCCACGCCTCTAAATATTTAATTGGTCACCTGGCCGAGTTGGTCACTCCTTTATTTAAAAACCGTGTGCAGTCGCGTTCTAACGCGCGTCATCTAACAGGTGTCAAATTGTCAACTCCGTCTATACAGTTGTTATTTACCTAAGTCATTATCTTGCTCTTTCATGTCGGAGGTTTTATTGTGTCCTCGCTTTTCCATTGTGTCTGCCCTTTCTGTTCGTCTTTCTATTGTTTACACGTGTCAACGTCCAGTCACCGCTTTGTTGTCACTGGACCATCCTACTTTCTGCCGTCTCCCTTTGTATTACCTATATCTCAGCATCACCGAGTCTTGTCTTTTTCTATTCACTGTTTCCACCGTTTACTTTTGTCCGCGTCTTGTTCTAGTGTCATGAAAGTTTTATACCTTTCTCTTCCTTTTGCTACCTGATTTTCTCTGTCGCTATTCGATGTTACTGTTTTGTTTACAGTATATTTTCATAATCATATTCATTAATAATAATAACAACAACGACAATAATCATTACTTACAAGGCCATGCTACAGAGTTAGACATGAAGATGTGATACAAAAGCTTGAAAAACTTCATATAGATCGTAAAGTTAAGAGAATTACTCGTATAATGAATATGTACTGAAATCAAAGAACAACAGTAAGAATGAACAATAGTATACGGTTATGTCCCTTGGATCAAATAGATCATTTCGTGTTAATGCTTTGGGCTTGCTTGCTTGCTTGTGTGTGTGTGTGTGTGTGTATGGAGAGAGAGAGAGAGAGAGAGAAGATTAATCGGAAGATTAAAAATGTCATGAGAGCGTCTAAGGGGCGTCCCGGGGCGTCAGAGTTCCATTGTGAGAGACAGAGAAGTAAACAAAGGCCCTCTGATGTCTTTTTGATCTCGGACTAAACCTGCCTTCTCAAACTACCTGATATTACTTGGATTTGCCAGCGAGGCGTGAGTGAATCTAAAGAAAGGCACCTCATTGGCCAGTCGGCATCAGCAGTTTAATGGGAACAACCGAGTTCAGAGATAGCTGCCTAGAAGATGTGATAGTTTGATGCGGCCATCGTAATGAGAAAGCTAGGAATTAAAAGTTCTTATTTAATATTGGCGATTGTTTACTCACTTTCTCGTCCAGATCACCAGGATAGTATGTTCAGGTTGAGTTCACTTCTTAATTCAGAACGAAAGCAATATATAAAAGCAACACATGAATCACTACCATGCATGATGAATAAAATCTCCGGGCGCCTATCGGGCCGATGGACAAATAAATTTGATTTACAAGCTTAACGTGAAGGGCTTTGTGGTTATTATTACTGTCACGAGGTTACTGACTGAGAAAAATAGAGACTGGATATACACTGGTCTCTCATGGCGAAGGTCGTAGGTTCGAATCCGACTGGAGGCACCCCAGTCACCCAGCTGTAGAAATAGGTACCCGACTTCTTTTGGAGTTGGAGAAGGAAAAGCATGATATTGACCATTTCACCCTCTAGTGTGCTGACAGGTCAAGGAAAATATGGGCACTAACACCATATCTCTATGTGCTTCTAAGGCATGACAGGATTACCTTTACCTTTATATGTAAGAACAATGTTCGGTCAAGAACGATAATAATAGAAGGAATATTTAAACAAACACCAAATAAAAGCTGTGAAATATAATTGAATTTGTGGATACCACTTGCATCCTGTCGCCTGATATATGTCCCTTTGTGCTGTGAAAGCATCATAAAAGACACTCAAAATTTGAAAGAAATAAAACTGGGTCTTAATAAGCTGAGATACGCAGGTGACACTGTTATAATGGCAGGAAGTGAATGCATTTGGCAGAATCTAGTAAACAAGATTATCAAAGACAGCAGTAAAGAAGGTTTAGAGCTAATCAAAGAAGACAGAAACTGTAGTAATATCAGATGGACTAAATATTACCAAAGTTCACTATCCATGCAGTGACATGAGTAAATTCAGTTATTTCCTAGCCACAATAACGGCTGATGGCAAGTGTATAACTTCGGAGCCACAATAACGGCTGATGGCAAGTGTATAACTTCGGAGCCACAATAACGGCTGATGGCAAGTGTATAACTTTGGAGTCACAATAGCGGCTGATGGCAAGTGTATAACTTTGGAGTCACAATAGCGGCTGATGGCAAGTGTTTAACTTTGGAGTCACAATAGCGGCTGATGGCAAGTGTTTAACTTTGGAGTCACAATAGCGGCTGATGGCAAGTGTATAACTTTGGAGTCACAATAGCAGCTGATCGCAAGTGTATAACTTTGGAGTCACAATAACAGCTGATGGCAAGTATATACATGATATCTAGTTTAGAACTGGAAAGACAAAAAGCAGCTGTTTATAACACAGAAATGATATTAACAAAGAGGATGTCCCTAACTGTGAAGAGAAACGTTTTGAAGTGTCTCTACAGTGTTGCTGTGTGTGAGTGAAATTGAACAGACGTTAAAGAAACTGGAAGCAACAGTCAGAATTTCATGCACATGTCATGAGAAGACCGAAGTTAGAGAACCTGAAATAACTGGAAAACTCTAGGCAGAAATGAAAGAAAGGCCAAAACAAAAATATCATAAGCGGCTGAGCTAATGACACAAGAAAAGAGCAGCATTTGAAATGATTGGGAATACCAAGGACCATACGAGATGGTGAAACATGATCGTTGTGACTTGGGCAATAAATTTAGATATTATATACAGAGTCTGTGAGGTAGCATGAAACTGCTATCAAAGCTAAGATCCTTGTCTACATCATATCATAAAGTTTGCTCTTAACTTCATATTATAATAATTTGGAGATTGAGAGCCCTAGCTCAGCAAGAAGTGATGATAGTGACGATTGCTCTGTCACATTTTCCAGAGCGTTAGGACAGGACAATATTTAGACTCTCTTTTCTCGTCGTGTTCCCCCCTCCCCACACACAAATGGACACACACAGAGAGAGAGAGAGAGAGAGAGAGAGAATCCCCATTTCCTACTTCTCCAGATGGTGACTGACCTCGTTAGTAGGGAGGGTTGTAACTCAACTGTTTCCTAGACTGTTGTGTGTGTGTGTGTGAGAGAGAGAGAGAGAGAGAGAGAGAGAGAGAGTTTGTGTGTCTTTTGCTGAACGGTTTTCTCGCGGAGTGGACTCAGTGCTCCCAGTGGCCTCTTAGAGCAGCGATTGGCAACTGATGCTCCGCGGTATATTGTTGTATCATAAAGGTTTACATTTATTCCTCGGAAGTTTCTGAGAAGGTAGAAAAAGGAAAGGATTTTAATTGCTTTACAAGAGTAAAATCTCTCTTTAAAAACAGTGAGATTTGGCAGTTCTTTCGCCACATTGTGTGCCATAAGGTGAATAGGTGGAAACTCTTGTGTTTGTGCCTTTTCTATTTTCTGCCATTGACGAACAACAACTGGTCGAAACGCGAGGAATCGTTGAAGCTCATTGACCGAAAGAATGATTAATCATTCCTGACATGGCTGCATATTTCTGTCAGTTTGTGCAGGTAACATTTGAACAGACACAGAATTACGCAAGCTAATTTACCGAACGTGCATAACGTTAGTGATTAATTTGAGAGATTATTCATCGTTATCGGTGATATAGACTACAGACAGTTACTCCGATAAAATGTTGCTAATTCCTTCGAATATATAAGAAGGGGTGGTATTTTTGCTGGACTACTTTTGATACGATTGATGAAGTTTTTTTTCCGCAGTGCCACGTTTGAGCAGGAAGTATAATTAATATTCTATGAGTTTAAACGTTATAATTAATATTATAGTTTAAAAAATATAATGATTTGTAAGTTTTATATTATAAAGCGGTTTTTAAGTTATAGTTGAAATGAAATTCCCTGTCATGAGCAGACTGTGTGATGATGAGTGAAATGCTGCTTGTCAGACAAAAAAGAACACCGTATAATAGAATAAAAGGTATCGAAGCAGGTGGATCAGTTTTTTTTCCCTTCAAATTTTGGAATATCATTGCTGTGATCATCTTCAATGAATATTTGATTTGACTTGTAAGTCGATTACGGCAGCAAGGAACTGTTGTAAGTTCGTCTCTTTGTATCTAGACTTGCCATTTACTTTGGCTCCAGGTCACAAATCTTCGTCAGGTGTTGCTCTTTCTGTGTAGTCGAATCGCTCTCCATGTTTCACCGTTTTTCACCACTCCTTTCCAGTTCCCAATTTCTAATGAAATGTTCTCTATTACTGTTGTCTTGCTTTATCTTGCCTCCTTCCTCAGGTATCTTGCAGTGTTGAGGCGGTAAAAAGATTTCTTGATATGACGCGTTGGCTCACTACCTAGGTGAAGATTGTAATGGTTTATGCAATATTATCTGTCCAGTTCTTGTCTTGTCGGCCCCCTGTCACTGTCTCCATTACTTGTGAGTGCCTTGTTTTATCATACATCACACACAGATGTTATGTAGATCTCCTATAGGTTTGCTCTAGTTGTAAGAATAGATCAGATTAACTGTGCAAAAAAGACGTCACAGTTTTAGCATGACCAGCTAGCCAGAGCATGGTAAGGGCCAGTCTCATGCTTGATGTAAACAAGCTGTTTCACGCTTATTATTTTTTGTTTAGCGGAAATTCAGTGTATCCTATTTGTAGGGGAATCCTAGAATCGCTCAGCGTGAATTTACAGCACAGATGCAAACAAGTAGGTGTCCACCTTTTTCCACGTCCATACATTTTGAGAATAGTTATTGTTTGCGGTTTGACTGTATGTCGTGGTTTGTAAAGAAGAAAGCACATTTGAAAATGTAATGAGAAATAATAAAGATACTTATTTTCGATGCATGAGAAACAAAAATATTCTTAGAAGAGCTAGATCTGAGGTAAGAGAGCAGGTAGATTTTTGATGCAGACAGTGTGAAGACAAGGGCAGAAGATAGTTTACCCTTGTTTAAAAGATTTAACCATCTGAAGATTCAGTGCAGTCAACTTTTTTCTTGTAAGCAGACTTTTTGTGTGATTTCTGATCCAAGCAGAAATTTGTCACTAACTATTATGAAGCATGTCATTACTCTTTTGCTATAGACGTTTGTCACTCAATATTATGTAGCATGTCATTACTCTTTTACTATAGAAGTTGGTCACTCACTGTTCTGTAGCATGTCATTACTCCTTTACTATAGAAGTTTGTCACTCACTGTTCTGTAGCGTGTCATTACTCTTTGCCTGTAGAAGTTCTTGACGTCATTACTGTGCATAATGTAAGTTTGTCACGTGACTACTTCGTTCCATCTTAATGTCTGCCATATCATCACTGTTCAGTCTTAAGGTTTGTCACATCTTTGCCACATCACTGTTTCGTCTTGGGGTTTGTTACATCGCCACCTTTCCATAATGTGATGTGCCACATCATCACTTTTCCATCTTGAGGTGTGTCACATCATCACTTTTCCATCTTGAGGTGTGTCACATCACCACTTTTCCATCTTGAGGTGTGTCACATCACCACTTTTCCATCTTGAAGTGTGTCACATCATCACTTTTCCATCTTGAGGTGTGTCACATCATCACTTTTCCATCTTGAGGTGTGTCACATCACCACTTTTCTATCTTGAAGTGTGTCACATCACCACTTTTCTATCTTGAGGTGTGTCACATCACCACTTTTCCATCTTGAGGTGTGTCACATCATCACTTTTCCATCTTGAGGTGTGTCACATCAGCACTTTTCCATCTTGAGGTGTGTCACATCACCAATTTTCTATCTTGAGGTGTGTCACATCACCACTTTTCTATCTTGAGGTTTGTCACAGCACCCCTTTTCCATCTTGAAGTGTGTCACATCATCACTTTTCCATCTTGAGGTGTGTCACATCACCACTTTTCCATCTTGAGGTGTGTCACATCACCACTTTTCCATCTTGAGGTGTGTCACATCACCACTTTTCCATCTTGAGGTTTGTCACATCACCCCTTTTCCATCTTGAGGTATGTCACATCATCACTTTTCCAACTTAAATTTTGTCACACCATCACTTTTCCATCTTGAGGTATGTCACACTACCACTAGTTTATACAGAAATGTCTCACGTCACTATTGATCTTCTGCCTAGAGTTTGTTACCTGTCTCCCACACGCCATGTACACTGAAAACGTGCTGACCACGTTTATACAACATATAGCATGCCGTGCCATGTTACATGGAGTTTGTTAGTAGAAGATTTTATAGTAAAACTCATAGAAAAATTTGATGCCACATATCATAGGAGTTTTTTTCCCTGATTATTTCGGACATTTTTTTCTTTACTATTTGTTTTTCTATGCCCTAGTTTTTCTTACACTGTAGTCTTTTCTTTTTAACCACAAGAACATGACAGCCTATGTCTTTGGGCATTTAGGTGTGAAGACAGAAGTTAGAGAACTCGACAAACATTGGAAACTCAGGGGAAAAGAGGAGATAATTAATTCATTAATTCATTCATTTGCATGTCCCTTGCGGGACCTTTTACCTCCTTAACAGCACTCCTGTAGACCTCTCGGTTGTGAGCAAGATGTCCTGCTGCTGATGCATATATTTGCAGATCATCAACGATGTCTTGCAACTATCTTCGCCTTGGTCTTCCTTTCTTTCTTTTTTCCATTATGTACCCTTCCAAGACTATCTTCTCTAGATTATAATGATTATAATTTTAAAGTTTTCTTTGTTTAATCTTCTTTACTAGTCAGCCTTCTTCAATATTAAGTTCTTGTAGTATGGATATATTTGTTCTTTTTTGTGTCCACGATATTTGAAGAACTCTTCTGTAGCATTTACATTCAAAGGTATTTATGTGTTTCTTAGATGTTTTGTTAAGTGTCCAGGTCTCACAGGCATATGTTGCGACTGGAAAGATGCATGCCCTTAAAAATCTTATTTTTGTTCCTCTCCACAGATTCTTTAGTTGTTTTACTTTCTGAAGAACGATAGATGTCCTCCTTTTAATTTCCCTCATTGTATTTCCATTATTAGTTAGTAGTGATCCAAGATATTCAAGACTCTCCACTTCTTCCAGTTTTTCCTCATCGATATATGTATCACTTGCCTCGTTTGTTTTGTCAGTTGTCGTCAGTTTAGTTTTCTTCGCATTAAGATATAAGTTTTGCTCTTCACTATTCTTACGGACTGACATAATTAGTTTTCCATTCCTTGTTGTAATGGAAATAATACTGGAGATAGTACTGGAAGAAAAATGTCCTAATGGGCACAGAGTTCCACAGGAAAACTCAAGCAAATCATCTAATGAAAATACTACTAACCTCATATAATGAAGAGCCATGATCGCCAGCGCTCATCGGCACAGCACCTAATAAATTACTGACATTTACATATCATCTTCTTCATCTTTAGCTGTATCCATGTCCTTGATCATCGATTGGCTGAGCAACCACTGCCCAGTATGCCCTGTAACGTCGTGCAGGGCAGAAACAAATTCTATCCACGTCCACAGCCCTGTGGCCAGCTTTTGTATTGTACCTTAGCTTTTTTAGAATATTTGTATGTTCTGCACATGTGTTGTCTGCCTGCGTTCTTCGTGATGGTTCCCTATAGGGTTTAGCTGGACAGTTTTCAAGTGTATATAAAGAAATGTCAATAGCGCCCAGTTTCCAGCCTGTTTTGGAAACGGTTTGAAAAAAAAGGGGGGGGGGAGAGGAAGTGTATAGGACTGACTGGAAGTGATATTTTAATATAACTGGGTTCACGTTTCTGTAATGTGCAGCAAGTCGTTTGACAGGTTTTAAAATAGCAGGTTGTGTAAAGACACATCTTGTTTATAAAGTGTGTGGAATAATGCTGGACAGTTTTGTGTTTTTTCGGCGTTTGGTTTGAGTTATGGGAACGAGAAGTCTACATGGATTTATTGTGAGTCCGCTGGACGTTTTAAAAATTATTACCAAGTAACAGACTAAGGCAAAGATAGACAGCATGGAAGAGATGGAGAGACAGCATGGAAGAGATAAAAGAGACAGCTTGGAGTAGAGTGAGGGACAAGATGGAAGAGAGAAAAGAGATAACATAGAGGAAGTGGAGCAACAAGATGGAAGAGATAAAAGAGACAGCTTGGAGTAGAGTGAGGGACAAGATGGAAGAGATAAAAGAGATAACATAGAAGTGGTGGAGCGACAAGATGAAAGAGATAAAAGAGACAGCATGGAAGAGATGGAAAGACAGCATGGAAGAGATAAAAGAGACAGCATAGAAGAGATAAAAGAGACATCATGGACGAGATAAAAGAGACAGCATGGAAGAGATGGAGAGACAGCATGTAAGAGTAAACATCCGGAGGAGGATAGGAACAGACAGGAATCTAGAGAGATTGTGTGTATAGCGAGTAGTCGCGGAGCACTAGAGGAATGGACACAGGAAACGGGGGAAAGATGAACACAACTGCTGAAGCTATATGTAGAACTAAAGCCCACCAAGTCCCAGAGGTAGACCTATCAGCTACAAGTGTAAATAAGTTGTTTGTGTAGCTGCACTCATTATAACCACCTGACTGGAACGTGACAATTATATTGGCATGGTTTTTGATATGTCATTGGGCAGATAAAGCAGCATAGTGTTGTGGGCTTGAACAGAAAATATGCCAGTATAAGATAATAGCAACAGATCTTTTGTCACTCTGTAGTGTCATCGTGCTCTATACGCGCAGTGTTCTAAGGATATTAAAATGTGTATAATTTGATAAGGAGATAAGGTTATAGTATTTAACCGCCATTGTACTTCATTTTTGTTTGTGTGATACTTCAAGCTTGTGTTTACCAATAACTGAGTTAAGTTCCTTGTGTTTTGCCAGTTCTGGGTTGGTGTTTCTGTCTAGAGTTTAGCTTAGAGGTCAACAAATCCGTGATGTTTAATCCATCATTCACTTCTGTGTGATGAGACGAGGTAAAGTGTCACATACATAAATGCTAGTTCATAAAGTGTGTCCTTAAAGAACATACATTATAAGTTCCGTGTCGCTTCATGGTACATATTGTTATGTTATAAAACATAAAGTCTGATATATAAAATATAAAGTCTGGTTATAACTTGCTGGTGCTGAACAGCGTGAAGTGTTAAGCTTATCTCTACCAGAATACATCATGTTCGCGTTTTGTTCTGTTCCAACGGCTGAGCATTTATAAGTAACAGTTGCAGAACAAGAGCCAAGGTTTCATAATAAATTGGAAGGCAAGATATACTGTTAAACCAAAAGCCGTTTTCTGCATAATACCTCATACTAACGTACTTTTTTTAAAAAGACAATTCTCACATTTGACCATTTGTAACATATTTGCATGCAGTGAGATACACGCCGCATGCACTACAAAATCAGAGTATATAGTAAACGATGTGCGTAGCTTTTTTATGTTCTGGGCACTGGCTTTAGTTCCTGGCCATTAAAAATTGTGAGGGCTTTTTATACTTTTTGTTTTGTTTTGGGACACGTTTTGAACTTGTGGTCTACGGCTTATGGTTACTTTTCTGTGACAGATCAGCTTCTGTCTGCGTCTCTAGATGTGACTTCATAGAACCAGCTGGTCACAACTTGTGTTTACCTTGCTCATTAATGGCGGCTGATAACCAGCCCTGACAGTTCATGGTGTGGTTAATATATCCACAAATGACATTTGATTTTGGATGTTAGCATGTGCGTGATTGCGGCCTGTCACAGCTGTGGTGTTTGATGTGTTGTCATTCGTTTCACACGGTTTTTATGATGCAGAAAGAACAAGATTTATGTTAAGTACTTGAAAAATGTGAATCAAAATTATATTCTTGCAATTTGATAATGAACCAAAACCCCGTTTTTAAAGTCTGATTGTGGATAAAAATTGCGTCCGTATCAGTCGTATTTTCAGTTGAAACGTATTTTATTACAGCTTACTTGTGAAATGGGGAAAAAAAATCTTATTGTTCTCTAACACAGCAAAAATAATTCACATTATTTATTATTGATTTGTACAAAAATGGCGAACAGCTGTTAATATTCATCAGAGTATCAAATGTATTTTTGCATGTTTTCATAAAGTTTTCATGCTAATCTGGCTTATGAAGGTTTTGTGTAAACACAAGCTCCAGGAAGCTTTACATAAACAGAAGCCATTGTTTTATCTTTCTTGTGTCCTTCTTTAGGTGCTTTTCTTGTTGTGATTCAGCTGTGTGCCTTTTTATGGGTGTATACACGTTTTCTTTTATTCCATACATTTTTTTTTCTTTTTTACTTGTTCGGCGTCTCATTCTGTTTCCAATACTTTTGAATGCGAGTACTTTCTGTGATATATTATTTCCATTGTTATAGTAACCATTTATTAATATTCATATTCTGTATTTATATCTTTCTTAACGGAAGATACAAATACAGACTTGGTACGCCAGTTTTTTACCCTAAGTACCACAGTCTGTTTAAAACGGTACATGTTGTTGATATGGTTGTTGTAGCCATTCATTTCCGTAGTCCTGTTTGTCAAGTCTCTGTTACTATTGTCTGTGTAGAGAGTTTCCCCACCCTCTGTCTGTCTCATCTCGCTTAAAAAAAGAAGTTAAATGATGTCCAAAACCTTATCAACTACAAATATCCTGGTGTGCTGGATGCAGATCCCAGCTAAATGCTAGACCACGCGCAGAACACAACCAGCACAACGTTAGAGTCATTTCTCTTAAAAAAAACAAAAACAAACTGAAGAACATCCTGATGTCAAAGGTCGAACACGTATAGGAATCCCCCGAGTGTGGTGAGGCTGCTTCCCCCCCCCCCCCCTCACACACACAGTTTGACAGTTTAGAACCTGGTATGCGGGCTTTAAGATAATAGAATAGTTGATGGGCATGGAGAAAATACTTTCAGAACAAACACTCACGCTGACTGAAACAATGGCCATCCATCCATATCTGACTGATTGTGAGATTAGGGAGCCGTAGCTCACCAAGACTGTGTTCTACCTCCAGCGTGTGCCCCTGGCAGCAGATAATAGTCTGGCCAAGCGAATAGGGATCAAAATGAGAAGACAAACCCGGTTCTAAAACTATGTCATGCCGAAGACTGATATGTCGGACCGAAAGGCGCAAGTATAGCGACCTCATCATTGTTTGCAAATAATGACAGTGTCCGTCTGAGGATGGACACAGAAGAAGAAGAAAAATAAGAATAAAACTGGATTGTGTTGTTTTTGTTATTGACCTCGTGAAACAGGTTTGTGTCAGCAAGCCAAATCTTATTTCTTCATAGTAAATAGTGGAAGGCCAGTGTCGTAAAATAAATATCCAGGCTCTTTACCGTTGCTAAATCTTGAAAGTCTCATAAGACACAGAACATGTACATTCTAAAGATCCATGGAAATAAGCACATATCAGCAAGGATATCTCTCATTCAAAACCTTCTAATCTTCAGATCGACTCGGGTTAGGTGTCCCCACATATACAGCTTTAAACATTCCAGTTTTTTTTTTTTGGGGGGGGGGGGAAATATTTCCTATGGTTTCTTTCTTTCTTTCTTTCCTTTCTTTCTTTCTGTCTGTCTGTCTTTCCGTCCGTCCGTCTGTCTGTCTGCCTTTCTTTCTATCTTTCTTTCTTTCTTTCTTTCTTTCCGTCCGTCCGTCTGTCTGTCTGCCTTTCTTTCTATCTTTCTATCTGTCTTTCTTTCGATCTTTCTTTCTTTCTTTCTTTCTGTTTGGGCAGTGGAGTAATATATCTGCACCTGTTATGTGGCCAGCTCTCCCTTACTTTATCCTGTCACAGTAGGTTAAGTAGGTTTTGTTTCCTTGTATCTAAGATAACAGTGTTATGTAAAACGTGTAGCTGGCATCCCTTCCCTTCTTTCATACAGCAGCTGTGCAACTCTGTATCGTTCTTTTCCACTTTGGTTGTGACCTTTCAAACAATGGATCAGGAAAAAAAAGAAGAAACTGATTTTTTTTTTTCAAACTTAAACTCAGCACAAAATGCTGAAATAAACAATTTATGTCAGTGTTTTTTTTTTCTCCCAAAGAAATGTTACCTACATTTCCTGCTGACAAGCAGTTGCTTTCGGTGTGTGGTAGTCTTTCATCAGTTCTGTGTAGTTGTAATGGCTGATGCAGACATCTGTCATTCATGCCTTCATAATATATTATTACATATATCTCAGTTTTGATTTACTTCGTGGCCTCCTTGCATCTAGCGGTTCCCCGTATAATATGTGCTTGAGGATATGCCTTTCACCCATTGTTGCTACATGGCCTAGCCCTCTTTATCTTCTGCTCCCGTGTATTGCCATAATGGATGGAATCTTAATATTCATCTCATCAGGTCGAGTTAATTTGCCCTGACATTTGATGTTCATTATATTACAGAGGTATCTCATATCTTCAGTGTAATGTCCACGTTTCAGATTCATATCAGAGAATTCTGGGCTAGCTGCTCTGGTAGATCAGATTTTTGTTTTAGATGTTATTATTTCTTCTGCATGCTCTTTCAGTTAGTCCATCGAAAGGAGTAGCGGCCTTTTTTGTTCATGTCTTGATTTTTCTGGAAAGAGTACAGATCCTATATAGTGGAATCATCCACTGTTTCAAACGAGGTTCCATTCAGAGTTGTGTTGGTCAAAGAATATTTTTTCTTTGTGTTTATTGTCCTGAGAACAATTTATATGCTGTAGCCATGCCGTTAGTCAGTGAACTGTAAGGACGGCATTTTCAGCAACAGAAATTTCCTGATAAAAGTGTAGTTGTTTGATCGAGAATCTTACTAACAAGTCCGCCATTTGTCTTTGTGAGATTGAAAGGACAGTCCATTTACATCTCAAGGAAGTAGAGGAAGACTCTCTTAAAGTAGATTACCAAGAAGTAATTTAAAAGACGGAGGATCCTTGATTTGACCCGTGGTGTCTGAATGGCGAAGTGGTTAGTGCACTGGTCTCATGGCGAAGGCCGGGTGTGCGAATCTGGCCGGAGAAACCCCAGTCATCCAGCTGTAGAAATGGGTACCCGACCTACTGGAGTTGTGGAAGGAAAGGCGCCCAGGCGCGATACTGACCATATCACCCTCTAGTGTGCTGACAGGTTAAAGAAAATATGGGCACTAACACCATACCCCTATGTGCCTCTAAGGCATGACAGGATTACCTTTAAATTTTTTTTTTTTTACAAAACTCTCAGATATGTATCATATCAGACTGTATCTTCGGTTTCATATCCTCGTTGGTTTTTTTTTTCTTCTTTTTTATATACTTGTTTTCGACTCCCGACTTCAGAGACGTATTTGGTACATCGTTTAACAGGGATGTAAACACTAGTATCGTATTTGAAGTATTCAGTTGTTTGAAGCATTCAGTTGTTGAGATATGGTGATGCAGTATCAGAACGAGTCAACCGTGTCTTAAATTCCTGAACCTGCTCTCATCAGTCGTGCTGGAAGCTTAATATTTCACTCCACATCCAGTTCCTATTGTCTTGAGAGCCAGCGCAGTTTACAGGCTAACATTTTATTTCTGTATCTAATAGCCAGCAGGATCTGCGTCACCGGACAGCTCACGGCAATTCATGTAATAACATGTAGGCCTCTGCCCTTACTACAAGAAGAGAATCACAAACAACCCATACTTCCTGCCTGTGGGATTTTCAAACGACATGTCATTATTCTCAATTATGTTCATGTGCCGGTGTCTTCCTTTATCTGCTGTCGCCATCTTGTTTCGTTGCAGGCAGTTCAGGAATCCCTCAATTAAGATTATCGGATCAGGCTGGCCTCGTACTTCCTGACACAGAAAGATCAGCTTGAAGACAGGTGTCAGATATTTGGGGCAAACAGCACATTTTTTTTTCTACTACCCTGCGTAATGCACTTGTCAGCCTAGATGCTGCTGCTGAATAAGATTAAAATTAATGTGTGCATTAAAACAGTCGTTTAAAGAGCTAGCACATTTCTTTAAGATTTTGAAGTCCTGAAAGAAGCAAGCAGCACAGTCGAACAAAGCTTACCATCGTAAAGGAAGTTGCCATTTTTTTTTCAATGGAGGAAGTAAATTCTTTAGGACGGAGCAAGAAATAGGAAGGCTAGATTATCAGTGGAAGAAATATGAAGAGAAGAAGACAGAGAGAACAACATTGAAAGCAAAGTCCAGGAGCATTTCATACATTTGGTAATATAATTACGTGTGAGAGAAAACTGGATTGAAGGGATGTATTTGCATGTGATTTCAAGTCGTGCTAGGGTTGAAGAGGACCGGAAACAGTAGATGAAATTTGATTTGGAACAGGAAGAGAGAGAGAGAAAGAGAGAGAGAGAGAGAGAGAGAGAGGGAGGGAGGGAGAGGGAGAGAGAGAGGGAGGAAGGGGAGAGAAGCAGATATCGACTTCTAATGAAATGAGATTTAAAATGTTCAAGCCTGAGGGATGAAGGCAGCTGATCTCACATGAAGCAATGTTCCAGGTCTAAAGATTAAGATAGCTTAAAAAATAGACAGTGATAGATGAAACATAGCAGCGGGACGACAAGTTTGAGGGAATAATTATTGTCCTCAAGACAGGGAAGTATCAACTGGTGGAAAAATATTTGCTGGGCTGTTGGTCTGCAGTAATTGTTGGTTTTCTTTTGGAAGAAAGTAGCTGTGTATCAGTTGTTGTCTTCAATCATGTGAGAAGTAAATCGAAGTGGAGAAGAGATTTGTGATCGTTTTAATTCCTTTTTTAAAAAAAATCATTCAAGCATACTTTAAAGAAAGAGTATTTATCTAGTTCTACGATCAGTTTTACATGTCCAGCCATCTACACAGAGACAACGGATCTCATCTGTGAATCCTATGGTGATAAGGCCGTATTCTTCTACGGGTTTCCATGCATTCTTTTCCTGAGACCACTTTTGGGCTCAGTCTCTGTAGAGAGTGCAAGTTTGCGTGATGTGTTCTGGAATCTGGTGAGTCTCTGTAGAAAGTTTGCAGGATGCGTTTTGGAGAGTATTTTGCCATGGTTGCTTAAAGTGTATATAGACTGGCTTTCAATCAGCAGCGTCCTGCTTGTAGCACGAACACTGTACATGCTCGTATTTTTTTTTTAATAACGTTATAAATGTATGCAGAAAACGTTCTTTGATGGCTTTATTCTCAGACAAATGCTTCTTTAAATCGTCCTTTGTCTAGATTATGGATTTAGAACTTGCGACCATGAATTTAAATTGTTTGTTGTATCTTGCATTGTGGAAGATCGTGGGAAAAATAAATTAAAATCAGAAACCAGATCACTGCATTCAGAAAAACCAGAACACATGCAGTCAGAGTGACAGTTCAGGTGTCAGAACCTATATTTCGTTCAGAAAATACCCAAAACGTTCAAGTTGTTTTGGTAGCTATTTCAGAGGTTTTGCGGATAGCTGGATCGATAGCGACGCGTCTTCTCTGACTGAAAACAGAGGGTTCTGTCCCACTGCTGTCACCCAGTAAGGATTTTGTTGCTGCTGTAGAGAAACGAGCACTTCGCTTCAAAGAAAGACATCGGAGCATGTATAGATTATCTGAAGTGCCATGTTGATCGTTCAAACATGGGATGTTTTTTTAGGCGCCTAATCGCATAAAATCTGATTCATCGGCGTTTCGAGAAACACGACTGTGTACATTCGTCAGGATGGCGAGAAAAACGAGCATGTACATTCGTTAGGATGGCGAGAAACACGAGCGTGTACATTCGTTAGGATGGCGAAAAACACGAGCGTGTACATTCGTTAGGATGGCGAGAAACACGAGCGTGTACATTCGTTAGGATGGCGAAAAACACGAGCGTGTACATTCGTTAGGATGGCGAGAAACACGAGCGTGTACATTCGTTAGGATGGCGAGAAACACGAGCGTGTACATTCGTTAGGATGGCGAGAAACACGAGCGTGTACATTCGTTAGGATGGCGAGAAACACGAGCGTGTACATTCGTTAGGATGGCGAGAAACACGAGCGTGTACATTCGGCACTGTGGCGAGAAGTATGGTGATGTACATTCCTCAGGTATTCATCATACGAGAGCATCTCTCACACATAAAGTCAGGTAAACACATGCGAGAGTTATAGCTAGGCTCAGGCAGACGTAAGAAATTCCATACTATGTACAGTGTCACTTTCTAGCAGTTAACTGGCACAGGTGATACATCTGTACTGGGTTAACTGGCATTTATTGTTCCACTTGTCCGGTACAAAAATATTGTCAGTTTACTGTCTTGCTACAAGGACAGCAACACGTATTCTACTATTGTGCCATTTTCCACGCTTCGCTTCCTTTAATGCAAAAGGGGAAAAAAAGCCCTGGCATTTTTTATGTCGGAGCTCCTGTCATAAACAAGTGCGTATGTTTTTATGCATTTCACAGGGAAGATAAATCCATTTTGAAGCAAATCGATATGGCAGTAGTTACAGCATTTTGCTCAATAGTTTTTTTTGTCTCCCTTGCTTGAAATTCAAGTTCTCGTTCTACAAAACGGACGGTAACTGTCACTATTGGTGAATATTTCTCTCTAAGTTTGTTTGGAGTGGCGAAGTTAACACCTTATTGTTCGTATAGAAATATGGGTTGTCAGTCTGGTTCTGGGTTGTTTTGTTTTGAAGCAAGGTTGATTATATTTATTGTGAAATAATTGAATGGGTCCTGTTTTTTAACTTTATTATATTTTCCTAGACCATTGCGAAGTGATGGTTGTGGGGGGGGGGGGGGATGACTAGGCGAAGCTAGCTACAAACATTTTATTATAGACTGTTGTGTGTTTTACACTATTATAGAGTGTTGTTTGTTCAACGATACTATGGACTGTTATGTGTTTTACACTATTTTAGAGTGTTATATGTTGTTGTGTGTTTTACACTATTATAGAGTGTTCTTTGTTTTACACTGTTATAGAGTGTTGTTTGTTCAACGATATTATAGAGTGTTGTTTGTTTTACATTGCTGTAGAGTGTTGTTAGTTTTGCACTATTATAGAGTTTTGTGTGTTTTACACTATTATAGAGTGTTGTTTGTTCAACGATATTATAGACTTGTGTGTTTACACTATTATAGAGTGTTGTGTGTTATACACTGTTATAGAATGTTGTGTGTTTTACACTATTGTAGCATGTTGTGTGTTTTATGTTATTGTAGAATGTTATTTTTTAACGCTGTTATAGAATGTTGTGTGTGTTTTTAATAACAATTTTATAATGACATAGAGACAGCCCTAAACACACACAAAGTCACATGAAATTACTATAGTCATGGGAGATTTTAATGCCAAAGTTGGTAAAGGAAGAACTTCAGACATCATTGATGACTGTGGACTTGGGGAAAGGAATGACAGGTAGCAAATTAATTGAATGGGCAAGAATACATAGCATGGTTGTAGGAAACACCTGGTTTAAACAACATCCCCGAAGACTGGCAACGTGGTGCAGCCCAGACAAAAAGACTTTTTTTAACCAGTTAGACTACTTATTAATCAACAAACGATTCCGCAATGCATTACTGACAACAAAAACCATGCCAGGAGCTGACTGCAATAGTGACCATGATCCACTCTGTGGAAAAGTTAGAATAAAACTAAAGAAAGCATGCAGAAAAGTGAGAAACATCAAACTGAATACAAAACTACATAAAACTGACCAAGAACTGCGAGAACAATACAGAGTTACCATAACAAATAGATACAATGCAACAGCAAAGATAGTATAGATGAACAATGGGCAATGTTAAGAGATTCTATCCACTAAACTAGTAAGGAGATAATACTACCGATAAAAAAGAAGCCCCTAAAAATAAATGGATGCCAGACGACATCTTAAGACTGATGGACAAAAGGAGGAGGAGTAAACATAACCAAGAAAAAATATGGCAAGATAAATAAAGAAATAAGACGCAAATGCAGAGAAGCAAAGGAAGTGTGGGTAAATGAACAGTGCAGACAAATAGAGGACTCTCATAATAAAGACAGCAAAAACATGCACAAACGTATTAGTGAACTCACAGGCAGGAAAAGAGAATATACCACAGGATGCCTGAAATCGAAAGAAGGTAAAATGTTAATGGGAAAAGAAGACATTGTGGACAGGTGGACAGAGTATATCGGTGAGCTGTATGGAGGAGAAAGACCAGAATTAACACCAGATACTGAAAACTGTGATGGACCACCAATACTTGAAGATGAAATCATAAATGCCATAAAAACATGAAGAAAAGAAAAGTGACTGGGCCTGATAATATAACAATAGAAGAAATAGAGACACTAGAGGAGACAGGAATAAAAATAATAACCAAGTTACTGAATGACATTTACAACAGTGGTTATATGCCCAATGATTTGCTTAATTCCACGTTTACAGCGCTAGCAAAGAAACCAGGTGCAAAGAAATGTGATGACCACCGGACTATCAGCTTCTCGTGTCACATAACGAAGCTACTTCTGAGAATCATTATGAGAAGAACCAAAAAAAAAAAAAAAGATAAAAATGGAAACAACAGATAACAGTGTGGATTTCTTGAAGGAAAGGGAACACACAATGCCATGTATGCTTTACGAACACTAACAGAAAGAGCTTTAGAAGTACAGAAAGATCTCTACTTATGCTTCATTGATTACACCAAGGCGTTCGACAAGGTGAAACATAATGAAATTATTAAACTGCTTGAGACATCAATATAGACGGCAAAGACCCGAGGATTGTAAAACATCTATACTGGCAGCAAAAAGCAGCAGTTCGAGTTGAGAATAGAACTGGAAAATATCAACCTATAAAACAAGAGGTGTACTATCTCCAGACCTTTTTTCTCTGTATAGCGAGAATATTCTAAGAATGATCATCACAGAACCATAAAAATTGGAGGATACAATATTAACAACCTTCGGTATGCTGACGACACAGTACTGATAGCTGAGAACCAACAAGACCTCCTCTTGGATAAAATCACCAAAGAAAGTGAACAGAAAAGCCTTACTTTGAACATAAAAAAACAGAGACTATGGTTATATCTAAGAAACAGAATCCACCAACATGCAGTACAAAATTAAATGGAATTATTCTAAAGCAGGTGCAGAAATTCAAATACCTTGGAGCAACAAAAAAATGAAAATACCTTGGAAATGCAGAACAGAAATTAGGAATAGAATAGGCCAAGTAAAGACTGCATTTCAGAGAATGAGAAACATATTGTGCAACACATCCTTATCAATGAGTGTTAGAAAACGAGTCCTAAAATGCTACTTTGAACCTATCTTGTTATATAGAAGTGAATCATGGACAATAGGCAGGTCTGCACAAAAATAATTGGAAGCAGCAGAAATGTGGTTTATTAGAAGAATGTTGCGAATCCCCTGGACAGTAAAAATAACTAATGAAGAATGTATGAGAAGAGCTGGAGAGACAAAAAAAATCTTGTCAAAAAATAAGAGAGAGAGAGAGAGAGAGAGAGAGAGACACACACACACACACACACACACAAACACACACACACACGCGCACACGCGCACACACACACACACACACACACACACAAAATGTACTTTCATAGGACCTTCAATGAGAAGTAGAGGCATTGAAAATATTATAACAGGAAAAATAGAAGGAAGAAGTTCCAGAGGAAGACCAAGAGAAATGATACTGGACAATCTGACGGAATGGTGTGAGAGGAGATCACCAACTGAGCTGATGGCTGCATGAATGATCGTGTACTCTGGAGAACCATAATAGCCAACGCCAGTCGGCACGGCACCTGATGATGATTTTAACGCTATTATAGAGTGTTGTGTGTTGTGCACTGTTATAGAGTGTTGTGTGTTGTGCACTGTTACAGAGTGTTGCGAGTGTTACTCTGTGTCGAGAAAGCTTTGTAATGATGCCACTGTTTTTAACTGAAATTGATCTGGAGCTGACATTTGACCTCTGGTTTTTTTCGGCCACATGCCATTTATGTTTGTGAAGGAAATTAGACCACTTTTTCCAGTGGTTGTACAGGCGGTGTATTCTTTCTGCTGTTGTTGTTGGTACAGTGTGATGTGCTGTTTTGTTGTTGGTAGAGTGTGATGTGCTGTTTTGTTGTTGGTAGAGTGTTATTTGCTTTTATGTTGCCCCTAAAATGTCATGTGCTGTTGTGTTGTTGGCAAGAGCATTAAATAGTGTATTGTTTTTGGCAGAGTATCACGTGCTGTTGTACTATAACAAGAGTTTTATGTACTTCTATGTTGTTTTTGTTGTTTTCAGATTTCGTGTACTGTCGTGCTTTGCAGAATTTCATATATTTTTATGTTGCTTCTAGAGTTTCCGTTTCATGTGCCGCTATCCCATTGGAAGTTTCATGTTCCGTTTTGCTGTTACTAGAATTTCACGTACTGTTGTGTTGTTGCTAGAGTTTGATGTTCTGTTTTTACTGTTGCTATATTTTCACGTGCTGTTGTGTTGGTGTTGGAATTTCATGTTCTGTTTTGCTGTTGCTAGAGTTTCACTTGCTGTTGATTTGTTGCGAGTTTCATGTTCTGTTTTGCTGTTGCTAGAGTTTCACTTGCTGTTGATTTGTTGCGAGTTTCATGTTCTGTTTTGCTGTTGCTAGAGCTTCACGTGGTGTTGTGTTGTTGCTAGAGTTTCACGTGCTGCATGTTGTTGCTAGCGTCAGATATCATCTCTCTCTCTCTCCCTCTCCACCCCTCTCTCTCATGCACATAAAGTTCACAAGTACATACCCAGGTTAACATAATAACAGTAATATAAACTGGTTAGATTACGTTGTAACGCTCAAATTGAAGTTAATGACAAAGAGGAAAAAAAAAGAACTATACCACAAATGCGTTGTCACAAGACATAATCAAAATGTGGGTGTAAAGAGTTAATTAAAGAAGAAGTAAAAAAAAAATAAAACATTTTCCAGAATAGGTGTAATTACTTCCTGGATATCGTATGTTTTAAAGGCTTATTGCCGTAATATCGGTGATACAATAGAAATACTAATACAAGTAGAACAAGTGCTAGGACTGTCGTGTCTCCCCTGTAGGTTTTTCCACGTTCTCTCAATTTTGGTGATTGATTACAACACAACAACAACAACAACAAAATGAAAATACTTTGTGAAGTTGGAAAGAGGATTGAATAATGAGTTATTTAATTTCCCCATGTTCCATGAATATTATTGCACGATTTCTATGCATTACTTAAGTTTTGTTTTCTGGTTTTTTTTTTTAATAAAAAGAGTTACCTTGCTGGGTATTTGTCATCTTAGTGCTGTGCTCCTGTTTGTATGGTTCAGTGCAGGAGTTTGGTTTTTGCCGGTGCTTCAGTTGTTATGGTGTCTGTTAGCCCATCTGTAGTTCTCTCATGTTCGCTCTCTCCCACTTAACAGCTAAATGTGTACATCATGCAGGTATGGTGCATGTACATAAATTAATTCAGTTCATAATAATGCAAAGTAATGAAACTCCTTTCCAAGAGTCTGTTGCCTTAATGTTGTCTGTTGTCTTATATGAGTGTTGTGTTTGTCCTTATCAGATCTTACTAATCTTAGTTTCTGACATAATATTCTAATTTAATGTCAGAGATATGTATGGCAGGATGTGGAATGTATTAATACGTATTATGTATCACGATCAGCCGATGCCAAGCTTTGCTCCATTAGACTGATTGCCAAGCCATACAAATCTGAGGCTAGACGACCGGATATTCAGTGTTCTTGCTGATCTACACAAATCTCACCAGATGCTAATATAAGGCGCATTCGATTCTCAGCACTTTACTGCGTGTTATATTACAAATTTTACTTAGATAAGTAAAGGGATATGTTAATACATACATCATATATGCATGCATACATATATACGAGGTGTGATCAGAATGTATCCGGATTGAGGGCATAACTCCCGAACCGACTGACACAACCGAAAGCGGATAGACGCAGGTTGACCTTAGCATATACTGCACACATGGCGTAAATCACGTCTCCATTGTTTGTCTTCTTTGCTTAAGGTAGTGCTTTTTTCTGACGTACAAGGGGTGATTGTTAAGTTTTCGGCATAAGATACAACGGCTTATTTGTGGACAATTTTTTGGGGTTATGTCTCAGCATAGTCCCCTTGCAAGTTTATGCACTTAATCCAGCGATCCTGGAGCATACGCATCTCTTCTTTGTAAAGGTCAGCATCTTGTGCCAGTAGAAAGTGGTCTACAGCATGAATGACGTCATCATCTGAAGCAAATTTGCGACCACTGAGCTCTTTTTTTTGAGTTTAGTAAACGGGTAAATGTCCGAAGGGGCCAAATCTTGGGAATAAGGAAGATGTTCAAGAAGCTGGAAATCACATTCATGAATGGCAGCCATTGCTACCGCCGACTTGTGAACTGGAGCATTGTCTTGATGAAAGATGACTCCTCTCGTCAATTTCCCTCGACGCTTTTCTTTCAGTTTGACCCGCGGTTGCTCCACAAGATTAGAGTAATAGGCTCCGGTGACCGTTCTGCCTTTTTGAAGATAGTCTACCAATAGCACACCTTCTGAATGCCACAATAGCACACCTTCTGAATCCCAAAAGATGGAAGCCGTCACTTTGCCTGCAGATAGAACCACCCTTACTTTATTTGAAGGTGGAAATCCATGATGTTTCCACTGCTTTGACTGTTCTTTGGTTTCTGGTTGAAAATGATGAACCCAAGTCTCACCCATATTCACAAATTTCTGAAGAAACGTGTCAGGATCTGCAGAAAAATTTGCAAAGATTGTCTCGACATGTTGAGACGCTGTTGTTTGTGATCAGCTCCAAGAAGTTTCGGGACCCATCGAGCAGAGACCTTTGTCATTTGAAGATCATTATGAATAATGGCATTAACACGTTCGTGTGAGATGCCCATCTCAGTAGCAATGTACCGCTCAGTTTGTCGTCGATCCTCCATTATCATGCCATGGATTCTGGCGGTGGTTTCATCGGTGGTTACCGTTCTTGGTCTTCCTGGACGGGGATCATCTTCCAGACTCTCCCTTCCATATTTGAACTGACCTGCCCATTTCTTCACTGTGCTGTAAGAAGGGGCACTCTCTCCTAGTTCTCTACCATATCCTTATGGATCTCCTTCAGTGAAAAACCCTTGATGCAAATATGAATGCCTGCTTGATGAGAAATGTTATCAATTTTCTCAATTTGTGCACCCCGTGCCACTTCAGTAGCCTGTAAAAAAATTGGTTGAGTTAATTTCTTGAAACTTGGTGTTTAATCTTACACGAACCCGATCTACAAATGCACATAATATCAACTGTGCGTTTGAAATATTTGTACCTTAGGCCGAGAACTTATCAATCACCCTTCGTATCTGAATCTGTTCGTCTCATTTGTCATGTCAGAAAAACTGAATCAACGAATTTGCATCAGATTTTGTAAAAAAAAAAAAACAAACCAAAACAATCTTGGCAAAACATGTAAAGACAAATACTTAAAGTTAGTCTATGGGAAGGATTGTCTGAATCGTACACAAGTTTATGAATGGTATAACGATTTTAAAGATGACCGTGAAAATGTTCAGAGTGATGAACAGTATAGGACGCCTGCAACCAGCAGAATTGAATAAAATATCGGACTTGTCCGCGCAGACGGTGTGGACATGAACATTATCGTTCTAAAATTGTGCCACAATTGCTGTCAGCTGACCAGAAATAGGCTGGTGTGTCGGCTGCTCGTGACCTGTTTGAATGTGAGGAAAACGACGAAAACTTTTTGAAAACAATCATAACTGGTAGAGGAATCGTGAATTTATGGATATGACCCCGAATCTATTGCCCAGTCTTCTCAGTGCAAGACCCCGACATCTCTCAGACCCAAAAAAGCAAGACAGAGCCGCAGCAGTTTCAAGACAATAGTTACTGTTTTTTTGTTTTTTCATTACAGTGGAATTGTGTATGGTGAATATGCTCCATGAGGTCCGACACTCAACAAGGAATGCTACGATGAAGTTTTGCTGCGTTTGTGGGACGCAGTTCGTGGCCGATATTGCATAAGAGTGGTGAATGGCAAACATTTTTCTTTGCCAGGCTTTGTGTGGTGTCGTTGATGGATATGTTGAAAATAATGGAAGATAACATTGTGGCCCATCCTGCTGTAGGCTAACTGTCGACTGAGGGTAACATCTATTTTTACTCTGGCTGTGCGGTTCAATGGAATTCTTTTATTCAGTGTATTCCATTATTTTCACGTTTTAGCAGCTTTGATATTATGATGATTATACAACATTATACAACAGTAAATTATGTTGGAAGTTGGACTGAAAGTACAGCTGAACGCTGATAATGCCAATGAATCATCTTGTGTTTTTTTTAGAAGTGCCATCGGAACAGTTGTCCTGTTGAAGTTTTGTGGGCTGTTCAGCACGTACACATGTAAGTCTTCCAATAGAATCTGTGGTACTTGCCAATCTTGAGCTGGGTCTTATTATTCTGTGATAGAGAGTCAGAGCACAATCATAACACAAAATACTGAAGTCTTTCCTTACCAGAATTTCTGTACCATAAATTGTGGTCTTGTAACGTCGTTGACTCTTAAGAACTTTTCATATCTGTGTGACTAGAGTTAGGAGCACATATAAAGGGCATCTCTGTTTTTTATTGCATTCGAATCACCCGGACATGATCTCAGCAAGTCTGTGTGTCATGAGTAACTTAACCTTATTCAAGAATACAGTCACCCACAGACAGGTTTTGCTAGCTTTAGGACCATCTATCAACTTCTTGTAAGTGAAATACTCGGACCACAATCAGAAACTCAACGTCAGACGAACATTTTGATGAAAAAATAAAATAGTTTATTTCCTTGCAGGTCAAGACAGCTATTCTTTGCACTTTTCGGAAAAAATATATTTGTCTTGGACTTTTGTTAATGGTCTGTAGTAGTATGTGTGTAGCATTTTAAAAATTGTGAATTAATGGTTAGCATCAAGGATGTGTACAGTTTAAAATCTGTGTACAATTAAACTTTAGATCTAGTATGAAATATGCCCAATGAGATGATACCATATGAAATAAATAGTACACAGCTGAACAGCTGGCGACATCATAGATGTTATATTTGATTAGTATTTCATCATTAGACAGTGTGAAGAAGGATGTGTGCTTCTGTCTTTACTGTGTTATTGGGGCATTCGTTAAGCCGGTGTTGTGCCTTGATGCGCACGGTGATTCTGATTTGTAGCAATATCTTGAAACCTTGTTTTCTGGGTGTTACTGGATTAGATATTCACTGTCTCCAGCCATCAGCTTCACGTTTCTGGATTAGTTAATCACGTACTCCAGCCATCAGCTTCACGTTTCTGGATTAGTTAATCACTGTCTCCAGCCATCAGCTTCACGTTTCTGGATTAGTTAGTCACGTACTCCAGCCATTCTTCACTTCCAGGTTCTTTCAAACCTAAGGTTGGCAACACACTGATACGGAAGTCAAGCCAGTTCTGCGTAACACTTGACATGAGGATTTATTGATGGAGTGGATGAAAATGCAGATGGTGGTGACGATAATCTGACCGCCGGCAAGTTTGCCCTGCCACATGGCGAGTCCATTCATACTTGCAAAACTCCAGAACAGATATAAACAGAGAGATCGCGAAAACCATCCACTCAGGTACACATCCAAAACGAAGACTAAATCACTCAGGCTTTCTCCCACAATTCTCAGTCACGGAATTCGCAAATCACGTGACCTTCCGGACGTTCAAAATAAAGACTCGTAAGGCGAGAAATGCCCTTTGTGTAGAGGAAAAAAAAACAAATTATCTCCCATACTCCTACAAGTGAAATCTGTAGATAACTACCGGTAGTGCAAGCCATTCTCTTTCCTTATTTGACGTGCACATGAAATTTTGAGTCACGTCATTGATCATAGGTTTTAGATGGTTATGGGAGTTTCAGCAAAATGCTTGAGTATGCACATTTAGCGTGGAGAAGTTTTAAACTAAGCACTTTAGATGTGAGAAAAAGATAGTAAGAGAACCACTGCTGCTCCAACCCCAGACTGCAGTAGGACGAGATGACTGCGTAGCCACAGAACAGAGCCTCCATGGCTTAGCTGATAGTGCTTAATATAGGCCGCAGTGGAGATTGTCGCTGAGATAGACTAAGTCCGAAAGTACTGATGCACGTCACACGAACAAGTTCAAGTCATTTCGCTGTTGTCGGATAGTGTTTAGGATACTTGTTTACAAACTCACAACATTTCCGATTTGCTGGTTTGTTACGTGATCATTGTATAACATAATCGTCAGAATTTGTCCAACGATGGCCTTGACTTCTTACAGAGAAGGTGAGAGCAGGATTGTTGTAGTATTTCTAGACAATTTTGTTTCATTGCCCAACTTGAGTTTTGTCCAGACCTGTTAGTGATCAAAATTGTATCACATAATTTCAGTAATAAATAATCTGGTCACATGCCGTTATACTAAAAAATTCCAAGATTGTTCATGTTGTTAGAGGATGCTTAAAATAAGTGCGAAAAGTAATTAAATAGAATTTAAAACATTTTCATTTCTTCTGCCGTCAGTTTTGAAGGATTACAGTGTGCATTATCTTATGATGTTCAAGAAAAAGCAGAAATGCGCAAGAAAAAAATGATTTTGTAATATTATAGAATGATCAGGAACAGCATTAGAAGTACAAGATTCAAGATCAGACAGAAGTGACAAAAACTGGCCATGAAATGCGGCCTGCTATATCACAGGGACATCATTAATGTTGGATCCAGTATGTTCCATCCAAGACAGAACATCGATTATTTTTCTTGCTCTTTGCAGAGGACATATATTTATTTACCTTTCCAAAGGCGATCAAAACCTACATATGCCAGATGGGATAAAATTGATAACGTTGCGTGAGCGTCAAGCTCATGTTGTCCGGGCTTTCAATGAATGTGTATTTAGTCGAGATTTGCTGGGTGCAGATGGAGTGCAGGGTATTGATTTAAGCCTTGTTTGGGAAAGATTTTTCTGCATCCTTAAACGACTGTTTGTGTGTGCGCTAGACGGTCGTTATCTCTGCTCTCTAATTCACATGTCAGTTTTCGGACGTCGCTGGGCGTGTCGTTATCCCAATTTGGTTATAGGTCTTGGAATATAGATTCATCATAGATCTCACAGTATGAACTTATGGACGTTGCCTGTGTCTTTGTATTTTGTCGTGTATGTGAACCATTCGTTGTTCACGTACATAGTGTTCTTGTGTACAGTTACCTTTGTATTAGCATATTCCTACTAGAAATATTTATTCACATATCTCTCCCTCCATCTCTCTCTCTCTCTCATTCATGTAAATCCACTTATGTACTTCATAAGACATGTTATGTAAATGTTCACTTCGTTTCACCAGTCGGTCTATACAAGCACAACAGTATGGGTTTATTCAAATACATTAATCTGTCATACATAATAAATGTGTAATATATCCTTGGACATATTGTGCCCCTAGAGACCTTCTTTCAGGACAGCAATAACTTATCTCTCTATCTCACTAAATATCTGGGTACTTCGCTTATCCTGCATTGTGTGCTGTCAGTCTCAGCTTGAACAGTTGTTCCCCATCACGTCTTTCTTCCTTTTCCCGTTTGAAACAGTAATCTATTGTGATAACTTGATCAGTCTAGTGAGAATTCGTCCATCCATTTCATTCATTTATTTGCATGTCTCTTGCGGAACTTTGCCTCCCTGACAGCACTCCTGTAGGCCTCTCGGTTGTGAGCAAGATGGCCTACTGCTGATGCACCCATTTGCAGATCATCAATGATGTCTTGCAGCCATCTTCGCCTTGGTCTTCCTCTCTTTCTTTTTCCCATTATGTACCCTTCCAAGACAGTTTTCTCTAGATTATCTTGACGTTTAATGTGTCCAAAATATTTAAGTTTTCTCTCTTTAATTCTCTTTACTAGCCAGCCTTCTTCAATATTAAGTTCTTGTAGTATGGATATATTTGTTCTTTTTTGTGCCCATGATATTTGAAGAACTCTTTTATAGCATTCACATTCAAAGGCATTTATGTGTTTCTCAGCTGTTTTGTTAAGTGTCCAGGTCTCACAGCATATGTTGCGATGGGAAAGACGCATGCCCTTAAAAATCTTATTTTTGTAGTTCTGTCTGTTCCTCTCCAAAGATTCTTTAGTTGTTTTACTTTCTGAAGAGCGATAGATGACATCCTTTTAATTTCTCTCATTGTATCTCCTTTATTAGTTAGCAGTGACCCAAGATATTCAAAACTCTTCACTTCATCCAGTTTTTCCTCATCGATACATATATCACTTGCCTCGTTTGTTTTGTCAGTTGTCATCAATTTAGTTTTCTTCGCATTAAGATAGAGGTTTTACTCTTCGCTGTTCTTACGGACTGACATAATTAGTTTTTCCATTCCTTTTTGTGTTGTGGACAGTAATCCTGTGTCATCAGCATATTAATCTCTGGTATTTCATAACCTTCAATTGTTATGGCATCGTAATATTCTTTGTCTACATCATCTCTAACATTCCTCTTTATATTTTCAGTATACAAGTTAAATAAGTAAGGCGACGCGACAGTATGCACCCCCGACGGACCCCTTGTTTTATGTTCAACTAAGTTGTTGTTTCACCATTTATTCTTACTGCTGCCTGTTGGTCTAGATACAGCAGTGATGTTAATTGTATCAAATGTGTTGGAAATCCCATTTTTTCCATTATTTTCCAAAGTTTCTGGTGTTGTACACAATCAAATGCCTTTGAGTAGTCTATAAAGGCTAAATGTAGATTTACATTAAACTCTCTGCATTTCTCTATTATTAATCGTATATTGAATATATAATCCCTTGATCCTCTTCCTTGTCTGAAACCAGCTTGGATCATATTGTGTAGTTTGTGCTTAATTTCAGGTTACTCTTTTTTGGCAGTGGTATGAATACAGTTCTTTTCCATTCTTTTGTCCAAACACCTGAATGCTGTATCTTTTTACACAGTAAATAATAGATTGTTGCACATTCCTTTCCTCCTGCTTTAATAAGTTCAGCTGAGAATTCGTTACATATGGTAATTGTGACGCCGTGCCATGTTGTACACGGAATACGGTGGAAATTCTCACACATTTCATGAGCATTTGGCACCTGAAAGCTGAAATGATCAGATTATTTCCTGTCAGATTTATCTTCCGCATCTCCAGTGGCCTGATGCCTATTTCAGCCAAAGGACATTTATACAGCGCAAAGGCTGATATTAAAAAATACATCATAGGTCGAGATTAGCGAAGCTGGAAATTACAGCTATTACTGATAGACTGGTATATCTTAACTGAGTACTTTAATTTGAGAAGAAGGAAATGTTGCCTTCTTTAGTTCAAGGCATGGTGAAGAATTTATATTGTTGACACTGTAATCGAATGAAAAATATGTAGTGTTAGTTATTTAGACAGCGGTAAAGGAGCAATAATGCTATCTTCTCAGAGACTTCACCATTGCACGGAACATGTCGATGTCTAACCGTATGGCGAATGTTTAATCAGTCTACTGACCGGGAGCCTGGCTTGGAGATACGTTGAGATCCTGACCATGTAAATTTCACTGTGATACTCCCAGTGCGGAAATGGATGCAGCAGCTGCAGGCCATCTTTCTCACAACCGAGAGGCCTACAGGAGTGCTGTTTGGGAGGCAAAGTTCCGCAAGGGACATGCAAAGGAATGAATGAATGAACTCCCAGTGCAGGTTGATACGTTGAGACCCTGACCATGTGTAGTGCAGGTTGATACGTTGAGATTCTGACCATAAAGTGCACCAAGCAACTTCATTTTGGGAAAAGCACAGTCATGTTATTTATATACATGTGGCCTTGCACAGTATTCTGGCTTAGTTTCTTTATGTTGCTGTCTTGCAAATGTTCGATTTGTATGTTTTGTAACATTCATCATTCTCATATATATATATATATATATATATATATATATATATATACACACACATACACACACACGTTCTTACGGTGTAAAGGGAATTCCCATTTGAGTAACTTTTTTTTTTCACACAAGTCCCTGTTGGCTTCTTAATGTGTATAAAATTACGTTGCTTGTCTACAAGCGTGATATATCTTGTCAGAGCTTTGTTTCAGCTGTGTGTAGCGTGTAAGTATCAAAAGTAAGTCTATAATTGTCCTGTCTGTTTTTCTGTCTGTCTGTCCTCAGGTGTGTGATTGCGTGCTTGTACCTGTCTGTCCTGTATAGTTTATAATGAGTAGAAGATGGGGGACCTTAGGGCACATATAAGGCCCAGCCTTGTTGGATTAAAATTGCTCGAGTATATATATATATATATATATAGAGAGAGAGAGAAATATGATTTATGAAATAGAAGTATATGTCTTTAGTAGCTGTTAGAAATATTTGTTCGATGTTTGATCTCTTGTGATGAAAGCAAACTTCTCATAATATCGAGGATTACAAACGGCGAGAGGTGGGGAAAATGTAAAATCGATTGTAACGTTAAGATGTATGTCGCGTTGACCCGCCTGACTCAGGTACGGCGGTAGTGATTTGGGAAATATATAGTGACGTCATGAGCTACCGGGCGAGGACTGCTATGTGAACGTAATCTGTTGGCTGAGAAGTGAATCAAGTCTTCACATGCTTCCACATCATGACTAACAGGAACCAGCGCGCAACATTCTATACACACATGTTATGGGAACGTGGAATCGAAGGCTAGGAAGTTGCCGAGTTGATTCTTGCTTCATTATTTGCTGGCAGTAATTAAACATCTTGGTATGAGAACATCAGAAGATTTTAAATGTGTTTGTACAGATGTGACAGTTAATTGTGATCAGATCTTCTTAGACATGTTTCATTTTTTATATGTTCAAAAATCGCTCTCGGTTGTGAGTTTGGACTTATTCCTACAAAAACGTGCTAGACGAAAAGAGAGGAAAAGAAGAGAATATTTAGACTGCATGTTAGAAAAAAAGGCGTGAGAGATATTATAACATGTAATGAGAAGCAGATGTATAGCTTAGCTTGTGAGTTTCTGTGACCGAAAGAGTAGTTTGACTAATAGTTGTCACAACTTTACTTGCAATGACCTCTCCTTTGTTTATAAACTTAAATGCATTGTATTACTTTGACTGGTGCCACTTACACTCGTCATACGATATTCATGGACGAATATGTCAGATAAGAACTACTCTGTCACTATATTACCTGGATGTTTACGAATATGAGAGTGTACCATAGTCTGCAATGCTTTTCTGTAAAATCTCATGATATTCTTAATTTTATGCATATTTGTTTCCTAGTTGGTAATTAACTGTCACATTAAATTATTCTGAGTTGTACCCAGCCCTGTATGTGGCGTTATATCCATGAATTATAATCAGAGATGCATATAGCATTCACATATTTATGTAGAACCAATTGGATGCTTACTTAAATTTCGGAGAAAGGATAGATATTTGTGAGTCACTATCATTTGGCAGACAAAGAGATTATAAACCGATCTCGCATGTTAGTTTTATGAGTATAATTGACAGCTTTCAGTGCAACCCGCTGTTAAGTACAACAACAACAACAAAGAACAACAACAATAATAATAAAGAACAACAACGATAAAGAACAACAACATCAACACAGAACAACAGCAACAGCACCATACAAACTACCACCACCACCACCGTAATCATTATTTTCATTTGGATTGGTTTCAAAGCTGTCAGCATAGGCGTTCCTCCAAATGCTACTAGGAGAGTGTTTCTCTATGTATTTGGTAGTCATTTTCTCTATGTATTTGGCAGTCAGTTTCTCTATGTATTTGGCAGTCAGTTTCTCTATGTATTTGGCAGTCAGTTTCTCTATGTATTTGGCAGTCAGTTTCTCTATGTATTTGGTAGCTAAATATTCCTTTGCCCATCTGTCAGGTTCTTGCTGTGATGTTCTCAGTTAGATCCGGGAGTTTATGATACCCTCCATACTTGACATGTACTGGGGGAAGGGGGCTGAGTGGCCTGGGAATAACTTCAGCACGTTGGGTGTTCTCATTGCCTTAGTTATCTTTGCTAATGTAGATCATTTAAGTTTGCCTTTTCCGAATCTCCCTTCATCCTGTGACTTTCTGACCTTATAAACTTTCCTGATAGCATCTGTGCTCTTCTATCAGGTGACTCCCAGCTGGATAGGAGTTTCTTTACGGCGAGTGACTCCCAGCTAGATGGGAGTTTCTTCACGGCGAGTGACTCCCAGCTAGATGGGAATTTCTTCACCGCGGGTGACTCCCAGCTAGATGGAAGTTTCTTCACGGCGAGTGACTCCCAGCTAGGTAGGAGTTTCTTCACGGCGAGTGACTCCCAGCTAGATGGAATTTCTTCACGGTGAGTGACTCCCAGCTAGGTAGGAGTTTCTTCACGGCGAGTGACTCCCAGCTAGATGGAATTTCTTCACGGCGAGTGACTCCCAGCTAGATGGAATTTCTTCACGGCGAGTGACTCCCAGCTAGATGGGAATTTCTTCACCGCGGGTGGCTCCCAGCTAGATGGAAGTTTCTTCACGGCGAGTGACTCCCAGCTAGATAGGAGTTTCTTCACGGCGAGTGACTCCCAGCTAGATGGAATTTCTTCACGGCGAGTGACTCCCAGCTAGATAGGAATTTCTTCACCGCGAGTGACTCCCAGCTAGATGGGAATTTCTTCACCGCGAGTGACTCCCAGCTAGATGAGAGTTTCTTCACGGCGAGTGACTCCCAGCTAGATGGGAGTTTCTTCACCGCGAGTGACTCCCAGCTAGATGGAAGTTTCTTCACGGCGGTCGCAATGCATGGCCATTTAACACCAGATATTCCACACACAATATAGTGGTATTTCACACAAAATATATTAATGCGTTCTCTTCCCTTCACACAGGCATTGTGTAACACACATGGACACACGTATCTTACACATATGCATGTTTATACACTCATAATGTGATATATGCGTTATAGAAAGACTTTCTTGCAACAAAAAACATCTCATCTCTCCCACCCACAACTGCCTTCATCTTTGTATGGTCTAGCAGTACCACTCAACCGACCGAACCGACCCGTCACTCCATTTTTATTCGGCTGGTACACCTTGTTGTGTGGAAGTCGGATAAAAAAGTAAATTTGATCGTCTAGAGCCCGCCGAATTGACCTTTCCCGCTGACGAGTTCTGGCTGAGATAATACTGGAAATTGGCTGGCTAACATTTTCAAGAGCTCTGAGAAATTTCGGGCCCGTCTGTTCCATTCGTTGCTTGTGATTCAGTGTTGACAGCCAGCGCTTTGAGAGCAGCCCAACCGGCGTTGCTGTCTGTATATGTGTGTTTGTTTATTATATGTGGAATGCATACATACTGATTTCTGAACTGTGCTCTACTGGCTCATTCGGTAGTGAAAGTTCAGTTTTTTAATCTTCTTCGCGTGGAGATAATGGATTTAGAACTTTATGTTTGATAATAATACATTCACTGTGTAGATGAATCGTGTCGTGGTGATAAAGTATTCAGAATCTTAATAGAACTCGGAAGTCATGTGATGGAGGGAAAAAAGTCGCAAGAGAATGACACAGAGACGAAGGTACACTTTTAGTAGAACGTGCTTATCACTCGGCCACGAAGCATCTCATCTCATCTCATCTAATCGTCACTGGTCTGGATATTTGTGTGGTACAGCTTTCAGTAAATGGCATAGGTTGTGAAGCACGTTATTCTGTTATGGTAGTTCCCCATAATCTGTCAGAAATGGCTTCTTTGTTTATTAGTTTCCGAAATCAGCACTTCGTGCTTAGAACTGTCTATTTAATGCTGTTCTATTACATTACGATTTAAATGCAGTAGTATATAAGTTTTTCCGAACAACAGTATTACGGGATAATCCTTTTGAAAAAAAAGTGCACATGTTTATGATGATCTGTATTAAAAAAAAACAAATGTTTTGATTTGATACAGTTAAAAAAAAACAGAAATAGTTTATCTGGCTGAGGAACGTTCGAGATTGACTGTCGATGATTTATTTCTCCGCTCACCATTTCTACTATCATCTTTTTTTTTTACTTTCTCCTTCGTATTTATCAAGCTTATATATCTGTTGTGTATTTGTATTGGTGAATGTTTTATCCAGTTTTATCATATGTTCGTCAAGTGACTGGCCCATTTGGTCATTACGATGGTAGTGATAATGATTATGATAATGATAATACTTTTATTGTATTATATTAATACTGCACTGTATTTGTTTCAACAGTATAATGTTATATAAAAATATATTCTTAGTTCAACTTAGTTTGAAATTGCTCTGTTTGGACTTGGGGGTGTTACATACATACACACGCGCGCACGCGCGCGCGCACACACACACACAGAGGCACCCCATTTCGTGTATGCGGATGTGCGATCTTTGTGTAACGTACTGTTTCATTGTACATCATGAACTTCGTTTACTTTCATGTGGATGAGTGAAAAGTTGTAGTTCTGTCTTCTCTGGATCAGTGACAACTAGTAGCGGATATTCTGCCATAGCTTGGATGAGTGACAATTTGTAGGGGACCTTCTGTCTTCTCTGGATCAGTGACAAATAATAGCAGGTATTCTGCCATAGCTTGGATGAGTGACAAATTGTAGGGGGCCTTCTGTCTTCTCTGGATCAGTGACAAATAATAGCAGGTATTCTGTCATAGCTTGGATGAATGACAAATTGTAGGGGACCTTCTGTCTTCTCTGGATCAGTGACGACTAGTAGCGGATATTCTTTCATAGCTTGGATGAGTTACAAGTTGTGGGGGATCTTCTGTCTTCTCTGGATCAGTGACAGATAGTAGCGGATATTCTGTCATAGGTTGGATGAGTGACAAGTTGTAGGGAATCTTCTGTCTTAATTTAGATGAGTAACAACTTGCAGGGGATCTTCTGTCTTTAACTTGGATGAGTAACAACTTGCAGGGGATCTTCTGTATTCAGCTGGATAAGTGACACCTTTTAGAAGATATTCAGTATTCGCCTGGAGGAGTGACAGGCTGTAGAGGGTATTCAGTATTCACCTGAATGAATGAGAACTTTTAGAGGATATTTGGTATTCATCTGGATGAGTGACAGCTTGTAGAGGATATTCAGTATTCACCTGGATGAATGACAGCTTGTATGGAATTTTCTACTGTTGAACATATGCAAGAGTGATTTGATAAAATAGTAAAGCATTTGTTGGTTACTCTGTCATGTGTATGGCTGACAGTACATAATGTTTCCTGGGTGCTTCTGTTTTCATGCTGACCGAGTGAAATCTTTGTTACTGATGAAACTGTGATGGCCTGTTGAAGATGATAATAAAGAATGGGACACTACAGTTTTAATTGTATTATATACTGATATAACTAAAAAGAAGTAAGAATGTGTTTAGTCTCATACCTTATCCCATGTCCATACGTCCAGACAACCCACTAATTAACAAATTAGTCCATTTGCTGTCTTTAAATGAGGCAAGGCACATTTTTGGATCGTGTTAAGCTGCGTGCTAAATAATTAGTGGATATGTCTAGGAAAAGTCAATGTTAGTTATTGTTGAACAAGCACATCATTATTTTGCTTAATTGAAAACCGTTGTCTAGAATAAAATAATAAGGGACAACATGGAAGTTTTACATGACAAGAAAAGGATGCCTTTCTGATATTGCAACCAACTTCATTGAGGAAGTAACACATGATGATGATGAAGAATGCTGTATCATTAAGAGTAGCGTTGTGTGATCAGCTAGTAAATATATTATATATAAGCACAAACCCCCAAAAATCTGCAGATGGTAGTGGTGGCAGATCTCCCTATGTCTATAAGCACATAAAAAAAAGTCTACAGGTGGTAGTAGGGGCAGATTTTCTTGTAAGCACAAACAAACACAAAATCAAATGGTGGTAGTAGGGGCAGATCTCCCTGTGTCTATAAGCAAAAAAAAAAATCAACAGGTGGTGGTAGGGGCAGATCTCCCTGTGTTTATAAGCACAAACAAAAATCTGCAGGTGGTAATAGGGGCAGATCTCCCTATGTCTATAAGCACATACAAAAAAAAAGTCTACAGGTGGTAGTAGGGGCAGATCTTATGGCTGTGAGATAATAGCTGGTGGCAGTTGATACTGTAGCAGAGAACTTGGCCGTTGTTTGTGGTTGTTTGGTTCTGGAATAAAATAGTTTTGAAAAATGGAGAAGATGTTCCGCAGTTCACGCAATTTTTACCCAGAAGAAGATTATTGTAAAATAACATGTTGCTAGTGACTGGAATTAACACATGGTAATGCTCCCCTGTCACATCTGTCGACGATTTATGTAGGTTTTGTTTTTGTTTTTGCTACACTTGTGCCCATCATGTGTCGTTGTACATTTATTTTCCAGTGAGATTCGTGCTTTTTCAACGAGTACTTCACTCTCCATTTATCTGACACTGTCGTCATCTTATTCAAGGAAGAAATCTCTTTTTCGCAGGAATTGTTCTTGCAAGCCCCGGTATCCAATACAGTTTGCAAGAAGAAAGTGTGTTCATGAAACGTTACTGCAATGAGTACATAAGAGTTGTTAATGTGTTCTTGATTGCCCTGAAGCGACCAGACTGGTAGGCGTTGCAGCGAGCTTTGTTAGTTCATGTTTAGCAACATCTTGTAGTAATCGTTGTGTTCGAATAGGATTTATTTCTGATGCGGGGACTGTCTAAAGCAGGAGAAAAGATGTAAACATTTGAGTCTTTCCTGTCGTGGAAGTGTTACAGTTGTCGTTTTGTGTGTGTATGTATATTTTAACCATAAATAGTAGCAGGCACGTCTTTCTGGAACTTCATGTAAGTTAACTGAAACTATCTAGTAAAAAGACTGTATCGATTTTTTGGAATAAACTATTCATATGTAGAAGATGTTAATTAACTGATATGCAGTATGTACAACGTGTCAGTTGGCCGAAAAACAAAACAGACTGTGCAGTATGCTGAAGGTGGCCATTGACTGAAGAAACTCTCCGGCGTGTAAGACATGTTAATTTATTATAGAACTTTCCAGCATGCCTAAGATGAGAATTGTTTGAAAAAAACTACCCAGTGTGTCTAACATGTTAATGGACTGAAGAAACTCTCCAGTACGCAGAAACAGATATTCGTTAGAACATACTAGTTACGTAAAGAATCGTGAACAAATATTCGTTAGAACATACTAGTTACGTAAAGAATTGTCAGTCGTTGCTGCTGTTATATTACGATATAACCACGTAGACGGATCTACTCTCGTCCATGGCTGTGGTGAAGATTTTGTACACAAGCAGCATATTCAATAACGGACGAGTTATAGCTTTTCATTAACTCTTAGGACATAAAGATAAGAGGCTTCTATGCAAGATACAACCAACGTATGCAACATATGGATCAATTCTCTCTCTTGACAGAGAGCACAAAAACTTCCATTTTATCATATAGCAGCACGGCATGTAGGATTGCTGGCTATGATTCACAGATCTTGATCTCCAGTATATAGCCATATTAGCATCCAGTTATTGTCAGTCATTTGCATGTCCCTTGCCGAACATTGCCTCCCTAACAGCTTTCCTGTAGGCCTCTCGGTTGTAAACAAGATTCCCTGCTGCTGATGCATCCATTTGCAGATTATCAACGATGTCTTGCAGCCATCTTCACCTTGGTCTCTCTTTCTTTTTGCCATTATGTACCCTTCCAAGACAGTCTTCTCTAAATTATCATGACGTTTAATGTGTCCAAAATATTTAAGTTTTCTCTCTTTAATCCTCTTTACTAGCCAGCCTAATTAAATATGAATTTCTTGTAGTATGGATATATTTTGTTCTTTTTTGTGTCCATGATATTTGGAGAACTCTTCTGTAGCATTTACATTCAAAGGCATTTATGTGTTTCTCAGCTGTTTTGTTAAGTGTCCAGGTCTCACAGGTATATGTAGCGATGGGAAAGATGCATGCCCTTAAAAATTTTATTTAAATAGTTCTCTCTGTTCCTCTCCACAGCTTCTTTAGTTGTTTTATTCTTTGAAGAGCGATAGATGTACTCCTTTTAATCTCCCTCATTGTATCTCCATTATTAGTTAGTAATGATCCAAGATATTAAAAACTCTCCATCTCTTGCAATTTTTCCTCATTGATACATATTTTAGATGCCTTGTTTGTTTTGTCAGTTTTCATCAGTTTAGTTTTCTTCTCATTAAGTTAGAGGTTTGTATTCTTATTGACTGGCATAAGTGTAAGTAGTAGAAATAGCCAAATTTTTGTTACGTGAATTGCAAGACAGAATATGATATTGCATGCTGTTACACACTGGCTGGTTGTGTAATGTCGAGTATTGCTAGCATCGGCAACGAGAGAAGCTGATTTCAGGCAACTTCTACAGTAACTAACATCTACATTCTTCACAATCGTTTTGTCACACTAAAAATGATCTGGATTAAAAAAAAAAGGTGAAAGGATGTTAAATAGAAAGAGAAGAAATTAATCATCCGCATGTAGTGCTGTTCTCATGCGCGTGTCAGTTTTGTTTGTCTTCTTGGCATTTCTAATCAGGTAAGCCTTCATTTCCTGTGCCACTTGGTTAGCCCGTTCAGAATGTGTTTTTTTGGCGAGTGATTTACTCTGTCGCTTCCCCCCACCGGGTCTGTCTTTTCTTGATTTTACTAAAACTTTTTTTTCATATTGACTGAAAACATTACAATTACATTGATTATCAAGTATAAATCAGTGACAACCAGATCAATAGATGGTATAGAACATTATGTGCAGATTGCAGTGTTATTTTTTATGAATGAATCTGAACATCATAATAGCTGCACGTGAGAATAACCTGTGTAATGATCATGTTGCTTTAAGTTTAGTAATATAAAATAATGGAGCTTGCGGCAATTTATGTCATATGAAATAATAAAGAAAAATGCAGAAATTTAAAAAAAAACCTGAAAGATATCCAGCAAGATAGCATTGTTCATATGCCGTACGTCAAGTGAAACCCTTAGCCTTGTTCATGTGACATACGTCAAGTGAAACCTTAGACTTGGTCATGTAACATACGTCAAATGAAACCTTAGCCTTGGCCATGTGACATGTGGCAAGTGAAACCTTAGCCTTGGTCATGTCACATACGAGAAGTGAAACCTTACATAGTGTGTTATGAAAAGCAGAAAACATGCCTTGAACACGTATATACTGTTGAAGATAATGTACTTAGATGTGATAGAGGCTGGTTCTGATGTATGCTAGTGGTCATGTTATGTAAATGTTATTTAAAATCAGTAATATCGAAATATATCGAAGTTTTTTTAAGCTTCGAACCAGCGGGACATGCACATTTAGAAGAGAAGAGCGCCGAATATTAAAGAATGGACATATAATACATATAATATAAAATACATAATATAAATAATATAATTATATAATAAGTATACTTTTATTTATAATATAAAAATAGAGATGGGCATATGTCGGTCACGTGATGAGAAGAATCAGTCAGAGAATCTCAAAACAAGCTATCAAGTGGAATACAACGGTTCAAAGAAAAAAGGCAGACTACGTGAAACTCTAAAGAGGACAGTATGAGAGGCCAAACTAGTAGGCATAAAATCCTTGATGAAGTTGAAAAGCTCGCCTAAAACAGGAAAACTTGGAGAACTATCATGCCAGTCCTGTGTGACGTTTAACGGCACGGGAAGGATATAAGATGTAATACAGAGACGTCTTGATAAAGTTAAGAACAACGAAGTACTACTGTACAAGTTGCCCATACGATGCAGAAAGGATATAACAAATGGCAAACATGAAAGAGGGCGACAGATGCACTACTGGATCTTGCAACACACACTTAGTTTATTTTATTGTGGCCGATTATGTTAGTCTGATATTTATATGATCAGCTAAAACAGAATCATTTAACAAGAAAATGCTAGACAAACAAGCATACAGCGGATATATTACTACTTTAGAACAATTATCAAAGATGAAAATAGCAATCATAATTGTAGCAACATGTTAGCTCCTGTTCTAAACATTGATTTGGGATTTCCATAATTAATACTCGCATCTCGTTTAAGTTGTAATCGGATTTTCACACATACGTAATGAGCAGCTCTGTTACATTCTTGGAGATAAACTGTGCGCTGAAGCAGAAAAAAAGAGAGACTCTATGACACGGAAGTTGCATTTCTCTTTGTTCATGTCTAGATTCTGAGCCGGCTGCGAAGATCGATAGGGCCGGTCACTGTGATTTGTGATCGAAGGTCTTCTTATCTGTTTATTATTTTTTTCTATGGAATTCTTTTTCTGCGTCTTTTTAGGATGAGAAAAATTTTCTTGGTTTTTAATGGATTTGTTGAGTGTTTTGTTGTGTTTTATTCATGTATGAGTTTCCCTGTGTGAGAGTCATTAACAGTTTTTATGTTTTAGAGAGCACAGGCTGTCATGGGCTGGCTGTTTTATTTCTTATTAGTGTTGCCTGTTTTATTTCTTATTAGTGCTGGCTGTTTTATTTCTTATTAGTGCTGGCTGTTTCATTTCTTATTAGTGCTTGCTGTTTTATTTCTTGTTTGTGCTGGCTGTTTTATTTCTTATTAGTGCCGGCTGTTTTATTTCTTATTAGTGCTGGCTGTTTTATTTCTTATTAGTGCTGGCTGTTTCATTTCTTATTAGTGCTGGATATTTTATTTCGTATTAGTGCTGGCTATTTTATTTCTTATTAGTGCTGGCTGTTTTATTTCTTATTAGTGCTGGCTTATTTTCTGTCCACAGCGCAGCAGCTTATGCTAAACAGCTGCCATCTTAACTGATGACCTGCTGCATGAAAACCTAGTTTATTTGTCCGTCCGTCCATCCGTCTTTCTTTCTTTCTTTCTTTTTCTTTCTTTCTTTCTTTCTCTTTCTTTCTTTCGATTCGTAATCATTTCTACTTCTGTCAATTGTGGGACGTGTTTTTATACATTTCCATTTATTATTTCGTTTTTAAATTAACTAGTGTGGAAGAACTAATATTTCTTCAGATGAATTATAAATACATGGTCATCAAAATCTCAGTAGTCATACGACGCTGCCATACATGCGTATTCTAGTAACTAATACAAGGCCAGTCCCATCTCGTCTTTCATATCGACCGTATTGATGTAGGAACCTCTTGTTTCCTGGCTCAGTTTTCCCGTCCTGTGTGGCAGTGACGTTCAGGAAAGCATTGATTGTGGAGCACGGAGGTACTGCAGCAGTTATCACCAGCCTTCATGTGTTCTGGGTGAACAGTTGGATCAGTGGGTTATGAAGGTAGTTCTTACTGAAAATGGATTATGACGTCATGGATGCTGGATCGATGAAATAAATAGGAAAAAACATCGTTGGTACCTTTGGAACTGAGAAAATGAAAGTGAGAAATTTATTGTGTAATAATAAAAACTGACAACCAGACGAACGAGGAAATGCGCTTACAGATCGGGCTTGCGCCATTGAAAATAAGGTTACAATAAACGCGAGGGGAATCTGAGAGAACTTTAGTTTTTCTTTAAAAAAATCGACATCGAGTTGTAGATAATTGTAATATATATATATATATATATATATATATATATATATATGTTATGCCATCCCACTCAAGATGTATATGTGCAAAGGCATGTTGGCCATTTTAGAAATACCACGTCAGAAGATAAATAACCAAAGGTGGCTAGCATGCACGAGACAAGAACATCGCACAGGTATTCGTTTCTTGGGTAGTGAAGGCTGCAGATATTCATCGCAGAAGGAAGAGGCAGTATGGGGACATGTGTGTGTCACCTCATTAGGTATATGAATGACACAGGAAGTTTAAAAGTGGGGTGTCAGATTTGGCGGATGCAGCTTGCTTCATCCAACCTCACGCTGCGAATACTCCTGACTGTAACGCTGAAGTGGAACGAATGATACAGAAAAACCGGCAAGTAACAATCGATATTATGTCTGGAGAATTGAAGATTAGTCATGGCTTGGTGCCTTCACATCATTCACGAAGTGCTGCAGTACCGAAAAGTCTCCGCCAGGTGAGTAGAGAAACAACCAACCCCTGATCTGAAAGTACGTCATGATGATGTATGTGAAATTTCTTTACGATGTTTATAAGCTGAAGGAGATGGCTTTCTACGACGTATGGTCACTGGAAATAAATGTTGAATCATTACTTCAAACCAGAGACAAAGCGAGCAAGCAAGGAGTGGGGACATTCTCTCACGTCGAAACCAAAGAAGTTACATCCAGGTGTCGACCGGAAGATCTTCTGAGATCCAACCCTGGAACCAGTAGCAGTAGCGAAGTATACTATGATCTGCTTGAGAGCCACTTGAAACTGCAGTCGGGAGTTTTTCAGTTCTGATATGTTTGTTACAGCATGACAGTAGAGTGATTTAGTACAGTGTTGTGTGGTTAGAAAAATAATAGAGCACTTTACACGTGAGAGAAATAAACATGGGGCTCAGACCAGGGACTACGGTAGGGCGAGCAGCCGCCTAGCCACGAGAAACAGCGCACTATCCACTCGGCCATCTTACACCGCCAAAAAAAAGGTGCTTGAATAGCCGAGCCTTTAATGCGGCTTAAATCAGACATAACACCCGGAAAAGAAACGAGATCGTGACAAATTATGTATTCTCACACTTCACACACTTGTCCAGGTTTTAGTACAAGTGAAACACCAAGGAATTTTTTAAAAAATGAGTTATTTTGTTTTGATTAGTAATGGATTTTGACAGCTGAAATAAATTTAGAAGGAAATGCTGTCATCTTAAATCTTTTTTGGTTAGATTTTTTTTTCAGTTTTTTTAAAAAAAAATTTCAGAGGGGAAAAAAACCTTTGGTTTGTTTCAGTTTACAAACTCATCCATTTAGTTTGGTTTATTTATGTTAAAAATAATCCTTTTTTTGCTTGTTTTATTTCTGTTAAAAAGTCCATTTAGTTTGGTTTTTCCAGTAAAGATGATAATCCTTTTAGTTTTACTTTATATCAGTTGAAATAGGTTAAGGTTTATTTTGGTTAAAGTGATAATCCTTTTGGTTTAGTTTATTTCAGTCAAAAATATAATCTTTCTGATTTGGTTTATTTCAGTTAAAGTCTGTGACAAGAAGCATCTCATTCGTGAACGTAAAACTCACTTTGTAATGAGGGAGAAGGAGGTCCTGATGAAGCTGGACCACCCATTTTTTATTAGACTCGCCTACACCTTCCAAGACCCTGAGAGGCTGTGTATCCTTGACCTGAAAAGAGTTGATTGGTTTTATAAATGTACATCTGCTGACATTGTCTGTCGTACCTCATCAGGACATAACTTCAGCATGTTCTGGCAGAGCATCCCAAGCCAGTTGCTTAGTAACATCTCTTTAAATTCAGCTTTATATGTTTAATGCGCTTGTCTCTTATAGCAAGGCCAGTCACCTAGCTGTAGAAGTGGGTGCTTTTTTCTCTTGGAGCCAGGGAAGTGTGATGCTCACCACTTGATCTTCTGGTGTGCCAGCTGGCCACAGAAAATATGGGCCACTAACACCATTATCTCCCAGGTGTGTCTCTGTAGCATGATAGGGTTATCTTTACCTTAATCTTAGCATTGGTTGAATAAGCTGCAGTGTAAACCGTACTTAGTGAATGAACATGTAAGGAAGACCATGGTCATAGTATAAAAATGTCAGTGCTGTCTTTGTTTCTGGTTTTAACATGACCTAAATCATGGCCTTTGCCCAAGTTATGAGACTCTTAATTTCAGTATGACGCAAAACATTAACGCTTTAGAGGAAGAAGGTATCGTCACTAGCCTCAGGAATAGAAGATCAGTGTAAAGGGAGAGAACAGTAGAGATTTAGATAAAATGATGACTTTTGGCGTTGTTCACATTCTGAAGGTCACACACTATGGCTCAAATGACTTTTCAAACCATGAATGGAAGCAGTGAAGGCTAATGTAACTGGTATCACTGTGGCCGTTGAAAATGACTTACCTCATCATTTTCCAGTACAATCAACAATCCTTAACAGAACTAAGATTATGTGCTAACGTATGCTCGTAATGGTGAACTCCTTGGTTATCTCCACAAGCTGTCAGCTTTTGATGTTCCTTGCAGCAGGTTTTATTCTGCTGAAATCATCCTAGCTCTAGAGTACTTGCATGGATTAGGAATCATTCACAGGTACTTGCTTGATCTGATCTTACTTTATTACTGTACCATGTTTGATTTGATCATCATATTTCATTGACATTTTGTTTGATTTTGATCATATTTTATTTTTACTGAATGTCATTTAGTATTCACTCAAAATGTAGGATCCTGTCTGTTTGCTTCTATCTATTACCATTTCATAGTTCCATCTCTTTATTGCTAACTTTCCCTTATTCCAGTTTTCGTAAAAGTGCACTGTACGTCTCTGTCTAACTCTACACTGTCTTTAGTCAGGGAACATTGATTTCTTTAATATGTTAATCATTTAGAAAAATATCCCAGTGAAATGCACTGATATGGTTGGAAATTTTGCTGTGCTAAGGTGCTAAAAAAGGTCTCATTGTATAAAGACTTAGCTAGGGTCTTTACTATGCATGTTGATTTGAAATTTCACTGATGACTGATGTGGAGTCTTAATTTTCTTTGAGCTTTCTCGAGAGTGAGCGCCTGCTTACTTAAATATTATTGTTACTTTTAGTATTATTTTCTTGTTAACCTTTTGTGAATCGGGTGAAGTTCAGTATATAAATGTATATGGACTTCATTATGTTTTGTCATTCATCTGCTGATGAAAGCCATGTTTGCAGTGTGATACAGAATGCTCGGCCTTGTAGACATTTATTCTTTATCTTCAAAGGCAGTTTGTCCTCAACACGGTGTTTATACCCCAAGTTGCTTGTGTCTCAAAAGTGTCCCACAGTGTATAGGTGGATTGACTGGAGGGTGATTGGTGAGAGTTGTCCGACACCTTCAGTTTTAGACAGAGATAGTGTGTTATTCGCAGTTTGGCAGATCCTCCCCTCTCTTTTAGACTTTTTCATTAGACTTGAGCATGTTAAGAGCTGGGTGCAGACCAAGTGCTTTTGTTGTGGGAAACACTCTGACCATAGACCACTGTAGACTGCATCCATCAACATAACATAGTTACATAAAGAACTGCGTGAAGTGAAGAAAGTGTGATTATTGGCAGTATTATATCTTCTCACAAATTTTAGGCATGATAAAAAGAAGTTAGTCACTTAAGGCAATGATTCCCATGTTTTTTACGTTCAGGGACCACTTTTCTAGGTTCATTTTTGTTGTGGGCCATCAGCTTATCTGAGCCGTTTTGGCATTGTTGACAATGAACAAGATGATCAACTTGCAGGGAGGCTGACCAAGTAGGAAATGCCAAATTAGATATACAAGACATACATCAATCTTTCAAGCAGAAAACCAAGGAATCAGTGTAAAAAACCTTCCTCAAAAGTGCATAGCACACCTGCATCAGTGGCTTACGTGTAATCGGAGGAAGGGGAAGCAAATCCCAGTTGTTCGCTAGAGCACAAGCAGTTTTCAACCAACATAGTATTGACATCGTATCAGCCAGAACATTAAAGGACATCCTGGCGTTGAATGTGAAGCACTTTTTGGGCGTGTCCCAAGTGTAACAAAGCAGCTCCCATAGGCCAGCAGCAGAGCTAGGTTGTGTGCAGGACTGCCAGCTTGTATTGGTATCACAGTGCTGTAAAACCCTTAATTATTTTTATTCAATAACTTATACCACAGGTTGGGGATTACTGACCTAAGTTGATTGATTTATCTGATGTGAAGTACTTCTAACTGCTTTCATTCATTCTGTTAATAGTGCACCAGTACAAGTTAAAAACTGCTTTCATTCATTTTGTTAATAGTGCACCAGTGCAAGTTAAAAACTGCTTTCATTCATTTTGTTAATAGTGCACCAGTACAAGTTAAAAACTGCTTTCATTCATTTTGTTAATAGTGCACCAGTACAAGTTAAAAACTGCTTTCATTCATTTTGTTAATAATGCACCAGTGCAAGTTAAAAACTGCTTTCATTCATTTTGTTAATAATGCACCAGTGCAAGTTAGAAACTCCTTTCATTCATTCTGTTAATAATTCACCAGTACAAGTTATCTTTCTTTGTTATAGGGATCTGAAACCAGAAAATATTCTACTTAGTGAGGACATGCATATCAAGATAACAGACTTTGGAACTTCAAAGATTTTGTCTGTGGATTCAAATGGTTTGTCTGTAGTGGTTTTCTGTCATTTGAGAATGAATGTTTATTGATATTTCGGTTCACATTCAAATAATACAATTTAATAGGCCAAGTGAACCTTAATTTTTACACATTTTGTTCAACTCATGTTTAGATATTTAATATAAAATGTAGAGTTTATAAACTTGCCACATGTCACCGGTATTTTGGATAGTAAACTTCTGTACGCTGAAGTCCTTTGCTGTTGGGTCTCACATCTGAGTACTTAACTCTTTCCATGCATATGGTCGAATTTTCGACACTTCCGGTGGTCCCAAGCTACCGTATGATCGAAAATTTGACAATCATTGTTCCATCAAAACAAGCGGTGTAACATTTATATTGTACGGATTTCGTCCGCGATTCCGATGACACTTTCAAAATGGAGAATGCGTGCCTAGTTACGAGCGATGCCGAGCGAGAACAAGGTCGTGAAGCATGGAAATTTTTCAATTTTTGACGATGTAGATAGGGGTATGGACATAGCCTATGGCCACCCCGCTGCTCTTGAATGTTTTCTAAGTAGATTTAGACATATTTAGACGACTGGAGAAGTAGTTAGGAGGTTATTTCAGACATTCAGTAAGCGAAAATGCCATACGGAGTCACAATACGAGATCGATAAGTAGATCTACACATCTTAGATGGTAAATAGGGGTAAGAAGCACGAATCTAGACCTAGCCGATGGTGAGCTGGCCACAATCAGTGTCTAAAAACATCACATTACTTCTTTTTTCCTAAAAAACTCTGCATTTATGAAATTTTCATTCATTTAGCTACACTTTGACACATATTACGTATACGGAAGTACATGGAAACACTGTTTTCCATTCCATTTTACAACTAGACCCCCTTACAGTCAAGACCCGCGTTTTACTCCCGCACGCAACGACACGTCCGTGTTTCTTCCTCCCGCACGGGAAGAGTTAATGCTTCTAATGTACGCTTGACTGTTTTTAAGTGTAAATTTGAATGGAAGGAATTGGGGGAATTATTACAGCAAACTTAGATTTTGTTGTTATGATCAAGGCAAGTAAAGACATTTGTTCTGTTGCTGCATCTCTCAACAATGCAGACTTTGAAAGTCTCATCATCTGATGCCATCTTGAAGAACTTGCAGCGTGGACATTAGTTCTTGAATATTTTGAAGACATAAGGCATGACAGTGTTTGGCGGTTTGTAATCTGTCACACTGTAAGGGATCAGCAAACACTTTATATATATTAGCTGAGTACCCGATGTTGTGCGGTTAGCGGGGTAGGGGTATCCCCTATCAAAGGAGAAGTAAGACGCCTCCTTACCTCCGTCAGTCTACGGGACACCCTTGGGCAAGGTGGAGTACCCGTATAGCCCCCCGATCAGGGTGACGTGAAGCCATGGGAGCAGGTGGTGGATGGAATGGGAGAGCAGCTGACAGATAATGTTGGTTATGGTCACCATTCTATGATGGTAGGCAGATGATCTCAATGTAGGGACAATGGCTACGATCACTGACTAGTACAGTCACTGCCCGGAAGGAAAGCAATGGTAAACTACCTTCTGGAAACATACCAAGAAACCCAAGCAGCAATCATGGAAAGTCAAATAGGAAAAAGATCTGGTGGTGAGTCCCCCAGGCCAGATAGATCTAATTTTAACACTGGGGAAGAGTGTGAGGCAGAGGTCGGTACTAGTAATTGTGATGACGGACAAAATCCTGACGGTGTTACCAAGGAAAACCCCTGTATCAAACTAAAAAGAAAAATAAGAGTAGGAACATGGAATGTAAGAAGTATGTATGAGGGAAAATATCAAGTAATAAGTGACGAGATGAAAAGAACGCGAATACACATTTTGGGAATCTGCGAACATCGATGGAAAGGATCAGGACACTTTAAGAGCGAGAATGATAATATATTTATATATTCTGGCGGAGAAGTAGGAGGAAAGAATGGAGTGGCTTTTTATTTGGACAAATCAACATCAAAAGCATTACTAGGCTACAATCCAGTAAGTGATAGAATCCTAACAATCAGACTTAAGGGCATTCCTAGAAATGTAACAGTCATCCAGGTATATGCACCTACATCAGCAGCAGAAGAAGATGAAGTAGAACATTTTTATAACACACTGCAGACGACAATGGACCAGGTACGGAAAAATGATATTGTATTTATAATGGGTGATTTTAATGCAAAAATTGGTACAGAAAGAGCAGAAGATGAAGGACAGGTTGTAGGGAAATTTAGCATAGGACACAGAAATGAGGCAGGTGACAATCTAATGGCGTTTTGTATGGAAAATGAGCTAATGATCGCTAACACACTTTTTAAACAACATCCAAGAAGACTTTACACATGGACATCACCTGATGGGAAAACCAGGAATCAAATAGATTACATTTTAGTGCAGAGAAGGTGGAGGTCAAGCATAACATCAGCAAAAACTTTACCAGGTGCTTATTGTGACACGGACCATGAGTTATTAATAGCAGACATGAAGATAAAGATAAAAAAGATAGTTATGGGATCAAGACCACTCCGCTTTGACCTTACAAATATACCAGAACAATACGGTATAGAAGTGAAGAACCGTTTCGAAATCCTGATGGCTGTACAGGAAGAGATGACACCAGATGAATTGGCTACGCAGGCCAAAGATATCTTAGTAACAACAGCTAAAGACATGGTTCCAGTAAAGAAAACACAAAAGAATAGATGGATCACAGCAGGTACACTAGAACTGATAAAACAATGTAGAGAAATGAAGACGCAGTGGAGAGTGACAAACAACAACAAAGATAAATTTAAAACTTTAACAAAAGAAGTACGAAGAAACATAAGAAAAGACAAAAAACAATACATACAAGATTGTTGTGAAAGAATAGAAGAACATCAGAGGTGTGGAAGAGATAGTGAAATGTTTAAAGAAATGAAGACATTGACGAGAAATGTCACACCTAAGCTAAATGTAATTTGTGATGAGATGGGGAATACCCTGACAGAGACAGAGGAAATTCTGGAAAGATGGAAGGAATATTGCAAAAGAATGTATGAAACAACCGACTGTGGAAGCAGAAATCAACAGTGTGAATTATTATTGCAGGAGAAAGAACCCGAGCCGACAATGGAAGAAGTTTTATGGGCAATAAAGAGTCTGAAAAATGGTAAATCACCAGGATGTGATGAGATAACCGCTGAATTTATTAAAGCAGGAGGAAAGGAGTGTGCAACAATCTATCATGCACTATGTAAAAAGATATGGCATTCAGGTATTTGGCCAAAAGAATGGAAAAGAACTGTATTCATTCCACTGCCAAAAAAGGGTAACCTGAAATTATGCACCAACTACAGAACTGTTGCCCTGATTAGTCATGCCAGTAAAATTCTGTTAAAAATCATAATGGGTAGACTTCGAAAGAAAATAGAAGAAGAAGTCAATATGGTCCAAGCTGGCTTCAGGCAAGGAAGAGGATCAAGAGATCATATATTCAATCTAAGATTAATAATAGAGAAATGCAGGGAGTTTAATGTGAATCTATATTTATCCTTTATAGACTACTCAAAGGCATTTGATTGTGTACAACACCAGAAACTTTGGGAAATAATGGAAAAAATGGGATTTCCAACACATTTGATACAATTAACATCACTGCTGTATTTAGACCAACAAGCAGCAGTAAGAATAAATGGTGAAACAACAAGTTGGTTTGACATAAAACAAGGGGTCCGTCAGGGGTGCATATTGTCACCCTACTTATTTAACTTGTATACTGAAAATATAATGAGGAATGTTAGAGAAGATGTAGACAAAGAATATTACGATGCCATAACAGTTGGAGGTTATGAAATACCAGAGATTAGATATGCTGATGACACAGTATTGCTGTCCACAACACAAGAAGGAATGGAAAAACTAATTATGTCAGTCCGCAAGAACAGCGAAGAGCAGAACCTCTATCTTAATGCAAAGAAAACTAAAGTGATGACAACTGACAAAACAAACAAGGCAACTGAAATATGTATCAATGAGGAAAAACTGGAAGAAGTGGAGAGTTTTGAATATCTTGGATCACTACTAACTAATAATGGAGATACAATGAGGGAAATTAAAAGGAGGACATCTATTGCTCTTCAGAAAGTAAAACAAATAAAGAATCTGTGGAGAGGAGCAGACAGAACCACAAAAATAAGATTTTTAAGGGCATGCATCTTTCCCATCGCAACATATGCCTGTGAGACCTGGACACTTAACAAAACAGCTGAGAAGCACATAAATGCCTTTGAATGTAAATGCTATAGAAGAGTTCTCCAAATATCGTGGACACAAAAAAGAACAAATATATCTATACTGCAAGAGCTTAATATTGAAGAAGGCTGGCTAGTAAAGAGGATTAAAGAGAGAAAACTTAAATATTTTGGCCACATTAAACGTCATGATAATTTAGAGAAGACCATATTGGAAGGATACATAATGGGAAAAAGAAAGAGAGGAAGACCGAAACGAAGATGGCTGCAAGACATCGTTGATGATCTGGAAATGGATGCAGCAGCAGCAGGCCATCTTGCTCACAACCGAGAGGCCTACAGGAGTGCTGTTTGGGAGGCAAAGTTCCGCAAGGGACATGCAAAGGAATGAATGACCCGATGTTGTCTGCGTATTTATTTATCCCAATGATGAAAGTTCTATTCATTTCTACAACCTTCTAGACGGTTCTACAAAGTTCTATTTATTTCCACAACTTTCTGGAAGGTTCTACAGAGTCTTAACTGTCCTACAGAATTCTGTTTGTTCTATGTGACTAAATGTGAGGTTAATTGCCATCAGGACTGTCACCAATCAGCTTAGTGACCTCAAACACTATGGATTCGACACTAATCTCAGTAGTTGTTGATTATTTTTACATGTCACACCCATCCCACCCCCACTCCTAGGCACCCCCCTCCCCATGCAGATGGGAGCTGAAATTGGACTTAAACGGCATTGGGAGTGTCACTATTCATCTCTGCAACCCTGAAAACTATGGATTCGACACTAATATCGGTCGTTTTCGATTATTTTTACACGTGACCCCCATTCCACCCCAGCCCCTGGGCCCATCATGCCGATGAGGGCTGAGCCTGGACTTAAACAGCATCGGGTGTGTCACTGTTCATCTCAGTGACCCAAAATCTATGGATTGGACAGTAATATCAGTCGATTTTGATGATTTGTAAATGTCACCTCCATCCCACCCCCACCCCCACCGCCATGTGGTTGGTGACTGACCAACCACTGTATGGGCACTCTCTGTTATGAAATAAACACTCTGTCCATTTTCTAAAAGCTTACATAAACAAATAACAATTTAAAATATGAAGCATAGAAAGCTCTTCACGGCAGTAAAAAAGTAGTACTGAATTTGATCCAAACTGCACTCTGTCAATGTAGGAGGCACTTATTGAATCAAGTAAAAGAGTGAAATGACACTGTCATTTTCCCTGAAAGATGATAAACTGGAAGACTTGCCAAATTAGCTTACCATTCAACCATCTAAGATTAAGGTTGGTGCTGGAAGTTTCTCGAACATCACGAGTCCAAGACCGCATTCATATATGTGGTTGGTGGCTGATCAACCACTGTATGGGCGCTCTCTGTTATGAACTAAACGCTCTGACCATTTTCTAACTGGACGCTGAGGTGAACAACAGTAGGAAGCACAGAACTGTGAATCAGAAATCTGGTCCGTGGATCATGTTTCTTGTTACCAATGCAGAAAGTCAGCATATATAATGTCATCAATTTGCATTGGCTGACCTTTATCCGTCATGACCGACAGTCCAAAGCAGGTATAAATATAATGGGAGTTACTTCCCGTCATTTCTATCGGTCGGTTTTGATCCCACCCTAGGTCTCCAGGCCCACCTAGGGACGATCTAACCACCACCATGCACTGTCCAGATTGTAAGTCATATGTGTGCCAAGTGTGGTTGAAATTACTCCAGGCATTCCAGTGTGATGCTGGAACAAATATATGTTCATAGATATATATATATATATGTATATGTTTCACCCATTTTCTTCTATTTTGTATTTGTCATCAGTGAGCACAGACAAGAAAGATGAGCAGCAGAAGAGAAAGAACTCATTTGTAGGAACAGCTGAATATGTGTCTCCAGAAGTACTCAACAACCAGCCAGCTAATTATGGGTATCTTGTTTTAGTTTGTCATGCCAAAGAGTTCATTTACACATTTATTATGCATGAGGGCTCTTGGTATTGTGATCTTACTGAGAGACTTGACTTTGTAGTCTTCTGGGTTAGCCAGCCTCTCTGGATCTTTGTAAACCTCAGGACGCAAAAAGAGTCATGACATCGTGCCACTTATTTGCCACTTCTCATCAAGAAAGTGCACATAAGGAATAATTTGCCGTGTCCCATCGACATTCACAACAGCACCATTGTGGTGAAGTCTAGCTATAATTCATCAGAAAAATGTCAGGAGAGATGAAAACATGATTTTGGCAGATAAGAAATGTCAATGAGCTTTGCGTAAGACATTCATTCATTCATTTGCATGTCCCTTGCGGAACTTTGCCTCCTGAACAGCACTCCTGTAGGCCTCTCAGTCGTGAGCAAGACGGCCTGCAGATCATCAATGATGTCTTGCAGCCATCTTCGCCTTGGTCTTCATCTCTAAGAAGACATATGCGTAAGACATGTGCTTTTAAATCTGACATCATGCCAGTTTCACTGAGCATTGAAAGGAAAAGAAAAACGAGTGAATCTATAATCATACAATGCAGAACCTCTTCCTTAGTGTTTGCCCTGAAAAAGGTAGTTCTTGTGTTGTGTCATGATTTACAGCTATTACAGCTACGCTGCTATATATGTCTTCAGTATGTCTTATATTCAGGACTGGGTTTGTCTTCATGTGCAATCCCTATTCGCTTGGCCAGACTGATAGTTTGTTGTAACAGGATGCCACCGAGAGGTACTGGAGTAGGATCTTGGTCAGCTATGATTTGCCAGCACTGACACAAGTGGTCAGATTTACTTGGTGGCTTTGGAGCAGGATTAACGAAGGAGTCCCAGCAGTGAGTTTGGCGACAGAGTAATAAAATTTTTGACAGTTATGCTGTATAAGTTTATTAAAACCGTAATGCTTACCCAGAAATGTTAATCTTGTTCCCCCTTTTATTCTTTACGTATTCTGGTATACACCAAAAAAAAAAAAAAGGATCCGGGGTCCATCCAGCTTCTCAAAAGTTGTAAAATAGAAACCTGGGAAAGTAAACACTGCGGCCAGGCGAGATACTGACCACATCAGAGTTTCATGTGCCGATGGTCTTGGAAATACTGACCTAACACCATATCCCCAGTGTGCCTTAATGGCATGGAAAGGTTCTTTACAATTTTACTTCTTCTCATTGTAAGTCTAGTGAATGATGACTTTTGTTTTGTTATTTATTTAATTAGATTAATTTCTACATTTTCTTTTCTTAGACATTCCATGCTTACACCTTAGCTGTTCATGGTATTGTTAATAATCTTGTAATAAAGCACTGTTGCTGCTGGTGATCTTTGCATCAACTTGTTGATCGTCCATGACTCACTTCCATACAGTGGGGTAGGCTCAGTGTAGCATCTTAGAACTCTGTTTCTGATGTTCAGTGTTACGTTTACACTGTACAAGATGTTTCTCATTTGTTTGAAAGGCGTGGCATATTCTGGTTTTGATTTCAGAGGTGCATTTTACTTCTAGTGCTCAGATATTTGAATTTATTCACTTGTCTCACGGTTTTTACTTTAAAATTTAGGTGGGTTCTTCTTTCGTAATATGACCATTGTTTCTATTTTCTTGTTATGCAGGGTAAGTCCTTTCTTCTCACTTTCTTTCATAACTATTTCTAATAATTTCCATAATCTCTTTTCGTTTTTCTTTTGCATTTAGTATCGTATCATCTGCATATCGTAGATTATTCACGCTGTAACCTCCAACTCGAATTCCTGGTTTAGTTTTTATTTCATTTCTCTTATGATATTTTCACGGTACAGTGAGGATACATCTGATGAGAGGACACAACTTTGCCTTATTCCTTATGCCTGGTTCTTCTTATAAAAATTTTCAATAGTAGTTTTGTGATAAGACATGAAAGACTTACTTGATATTAGGTTTCGTCTTTCTCCACCATACAGTTCATTATTGTATTCTGTTCACCTCTCTACAATGTACTGTACTGTTCATAGCATAAATATTTATGTATACAAGAAAAAAAATGTTGCTTTAAGATCCTTTGACGCCAAGAACCTTTCCTCTGGGGTCCCTTGGGTGAAACGACTGGTCTTCTTGTCTGGAAAACTGAGCACGTGAAACTGAAGACAAGGAAGTAAGGAGAGTGGAGGAGAAGGGAAAATAGTGCATTGATAAACATGCGGAGAGCAACAAAGGAAGATGTTGATAAGTAAGAAATTCAGGAACTAGTCGGAGTAAATGACCTGACGGTTAGGTGTACAGAAGCAGACATCCGTGAGCTGAACCCACAGGAAAGGATGTGGACATGGCAAATCCAAGCACGAATGGAGGCCAAGCTTTCAAAACTGAACTTCAAAAAGTACAGGGAAGACTGGATGAAAGACAAGCAGAAATGTGAAAAGACGGGTCTAATGAGTTTTAAATTTTGTTGATATTTTTTGTTCTGTTTGCTTGATGTGCATCATAGCGCCATACGTTACGCCATACGTTACGCCAGGCCTTATGTTCCTGCTTGTGCAGTGCTGCTTTGATATCACTGGCAGCAAACATACATAGCAGATATTTTAATACACTGATCCTGATCACAGAGATGTTCTCTTTCTACAGTTGGCAAACTTCTACCAACTTCTAACAGCTGTAAATAACATCATTAACATCATTCTTACCTGCCTAATGTCATTAGTAGCTGGCGGCGGATGATATCAACAGTCAGTTTGCTTCCGGATTTTGGTATACATACGACTCGAGGGGGTGGGGAGAGAGAGAGAGAGAGAGAGAGAGAGAGAGGCTGTAATGTATTGGCCGAGGCCAACATGGGTTCGTGTACTGTATATTCATAAGCTCAGAGCTTTGGAAATTTCATCTGGAATAAAACAATGATTTCGTTGATGGCGCGTCGGCATAACTTATAGAGCCTCATATACAAGTATGGTAATCGTTTGCAAGATTTCTATTTTAAAAGATACCCTTGCTTTCATCAGATTTTCTGACACGGCATTCACAGTTGTATAACTTTTTTTTATTTTTAATGTCAGATATAACAATGCACAGGTTCAAGTGTTACACCAAACGTTGAACCTCATTTACAAGGTGAAACTTGCAGCTGTCACTAATGAATGTCACTGATGTTCATTAGATATGGAAAATTCACTGCACGAAACCTCTTTTAGAAAACTCATTGCATGTACCAACCCGCTTGATCGTACTGTATGCACGAGTCTGTGATAGCTTTCTGCCTTCTTACCAGGAAATCAGCCTGCTCGTTCCTTGTGACACTGCACTGAGGTGCTATCCACTGTACCACGGCTCTTTCATAGAGTTAGATCATGTTGTAGGGTTGTAGTGAGTCTCTTGCAGGTCTGGGTTCTGTATTTATTCCAGTCATCGATGCTTTTATTACTGCCAGAACATCCGTAAGGAAACGCTGGTAATGGGGGTTCACATATATGTCAGAAACGTTTTAATTGGATTCTTGTAAAAGCGAGGAAAACAATTATTATTGTGATTTCTGTGGAAAGGCTATAGTATGTCCATCATCTCTCAGTGAGGGGGGAAGTTACTTAGCATATAGTGTTCTGATTAATTAGTTAACATCAGACATACCAGACATGTAATATTTTGTTTGGTTCTCAACATCCGGAAGTGTGCACGTGTATATACGTTTGTGTATAAGTAGAAGTAAGAGCCACTGAATTCTGACATAATCTCTCTGTCAGTCTCCGACACTCATCTGTCAGTCTTCGATACCCATCTTGTCAGTCTCCGACACCCATCTGTCAGTCTCCGACACTCATCTGTCAATCTCCGACACCCATCTGTCAATCTCCGGCACCCATCTGTCACGTTACTGTTGGCACAATTGTAGGAATGGGTACTCGAAACACTGTTTTGAGGATGAAAGCTTCCGTAGATCAAAGAACGCATACAGAGTGGCAAGGTGCTCTGGAGTACATATATACACAATATGTGTATGTATGTGTGTAATATTGTTACAGTATTTTCAGTGCCCCCTCTTCCAATAGTGGAATTGACTCAAAAGCCCTTTATTTTCAGCAGGATGGGACAACAGCTCGCATCGCACGAAACAGTTATTCGGCGATTTCTCAGATACGTAGTCTCTGTTTCGGTGATATCACATGGCCGTCTCGGTCTCCCAGCCTTAGTGTCCCTGACATTTCCTGTAGGGACTCTTGAACGATCTATGCGCTGGAAACGCTTGACAGAACGCCAGCCCCCCCCCCACACCCACACCCACTCACACACACATACACACATATACTTGTCAGCTTGTCTGTGGGAGAAGGACAGTTAGGACATCAGGCAAATGTATACATGCTTCTTGCACCGTCTGAGTGGGCGGCAAGTTTGAAGTTTCCACTTCCCTCAGGGTGTCTCAGACAAAATCCTCAAGCGTGACACACTGGACAAAGCAAGAGCGACAAACGCGAAGAGCGATCAAGAATTAGCTTACATTAATATAAGGAAAGAAAACCCCTAAATCTACCAACAAACAGCACTGAACTTTAGTAAGTTAAAGACGTTAAAATGCGGGTGGTATCTTCAGCCTCGTGAAGCGGTTGTAAGCCAACTCACAGACCTGTGAGAGTCTTGACCCAGAGGGGCCCATCCTCCTTAGAATGTCAGAATTTGAGAGGGCGGAACGCTTTGGGGGGGGGGGGGGAATGTGTTATTTTGCTCTCTACAACATTTTCCTGCCTGTATGTATGGATGTATAGATGGAAGCACACAGGCACGCGCAGAAAGGAGCCGAGACGACTGATATGTTTTAAATTCAGTTGTCTCTGCCGTTGGTGACAGAATAGTGGTTTTGGAAGATGTCTGAAGGAGAAGATGACGTCATTTTTATTGATGCTGTTGCAAATGGATTGTTGGACTGCCGCATCTCGCCAGCACTTTTTTTTTAATTAAAAAAACATCCTGAATAAGTGGTGCAGCGACATTTTAGAAGTGATTTAATGTTGTGGGTATGGTCAGGTTCTGTCTGGGAGTAGGACACTGGGGTAGGTGAATAAACAAGTGGAAACGGGTGTTAGAAGTGATTTTAATGTTGTGGGTATGGTCAGGTTCGGTCTGGGAGTAGGACACTGGGGTAGGTGAATAAACGAGTGGAAACGGGTGTTAGAAGTGAAACACAGAATGCCACGAACAGTGCTCACACCTGATAACCAACAGAGGGTGAGAGAAGTTTCTCAACGCAGTCTAGGATGTTCGGTGAGCCAGAAGTCTCGCATTTTAGGTAAACAGAAAAAGTTGAGATCTTATGCCGAAGGAGTTCAGATTTCATCAGTACAAGATCCAGATTTCTCAGCAACTGTTAAACAGAGACAAGGAAGCACAGGTGAATTCTGTACGGCCATGCTTGGTTTGCTACAAAAACATCCTGAACAGTTTGTTGATAACCATAGAAGCTGACTTTCATCTGTCGAGGTTTATCATTACACAGAATATGAGATACTGGTCACCTGTGAACCCCCAAGAACTACATAAAAGGTTGTACTCTCCGAAAGTAACGCTGTGGAATTTGGTTTTTGGGAATTGTGGAGCTGTGTTTCTTTGAGGACAACAAAGGAGAAACTGTGACGATAAATTCAGATCTTTACGTCACCATTTTGGAATCCTTTGTCGTGCCGAACCTAAGGCGCCTTGGAATTGACTCATCATCATCGGGTGCTGTGCCGACTGGCGTTGGTGTTATGTTTCTCAATAGTGCTCGATCCTTCATGCAGGCCATCAGTTCGGTTGATGATCTCTCACGCTGTCTCATAAAACTATCCAGTATAATTACTCTCGGCCTTCACCTGACTCTTCTTCCCTCTATTTTTCCTGATGCAAGCAGAGCACCTATCATTGTGTGTTTTTATGGTTCGTGAGAATTTGTTGTCAGTATTCATTGTCCAGCATTGAACAGCTCCGTGTTCTGACCAAAGGGTGTTGTTACCTGCCTGTGAGTGTCCTGCATGGAGAATCCTCTTGTAGTTGTCTCACAAATGAGATTCCTTTAGAGTTTATTTTTAAATTCACTTGATACCTTTTCTCTGACTAAAACTTACTTACATAGAGGTAGATGAGTCATTAGCACAGTTACACACATTTACACACTAACAATTACACAAGAACACGTTTATACTGGGTCAGCGTGTTACACTGATTTAAATTCAAATGTTTATGACCTTTTTAAATGTGCCAGTATGCTTGTCGTCACACTGCACACTATATATGCAATCCCTGAGTTTACAAGTTTTGATGATTGTATATAAATTGTACTACGCAGTGGCGGAGTATGCTATATTTTTCAGTTATTCTATATTTCCGTTTGTTGATCTATTCTTGTCTACTATAGTACATGCACTATTGTGTATGGTCCACGAACACTGTAAATGTTTGTTAAAATTATTGTATCATGTGGATAAATGTCTTGAAACTGAACAGACTACACTGGCTGGGGCATGTAGAAAGAATGGAAGAGAACAGACAAACGAAAATGATGTATGCACAAGAGATGAGGGAAACAAGACCAAGGGGTAGACCAAGAGAACACAGAAAAGGATATAAAAGAAATTGGTGTCACCAACTGGAGGTAGAAGATTAGGAATAGAGAGGAATGGAGACGAACTTTATCTGTAGCAATGAGCCTTAATGGCTCGGAAATCTGAAGAAGAAGAAGTACGCAACTTGAATCAGGCCCATTGTTAGGGGGAAAGTGTCCAGCCAGTGCATTGTATGGGGTCCAGAAAGCTTCCCCTTTGTAAAGGTTTTGTACCAGTTGACACAACTCATGTCAAGGCCCTGGCATGAAGATTGTACACATGTTTCTATGAGTTCAGCTGTTGATGTTGTCTATGGGATTAGTTTTTGATAAATGAGAATATAGTGATCTTCCGGTTATATCGCTGGCTCAGTCGATCATTCTGCTGCCTTCTGGCCATGACACTGGCTCAATAATCAGTCATCCTGCTGTATTTCGTTCATGTTACTGGCTCAGTAGTCTGTCATCCTGCTGTCTTCCGGTCATGTTACTGGCTCAGTAGTCTGTCATCCTGCTGTCTTCCGGTCATGTTACTGGCTCAGTAGTCTGTCATCCTGCTGTCTTCCGGTCATGTTACTGGCTCATTAGTCTGTCATCCTGCTGTCTTTCGGTCATGTCATTGGCTCATTAGTCTGTCTGTCATCCTGCTGTCTTCAGTTCATGTCACTGGCTCATTAGTCTGTCTGTCATCTGCTATCTTCCGGTCATGTCACTGGCTCATTAGTCTGTCTGTCATCCTGCTGTCTTCCGGTCATGTTACTTGGCTCAGTAGTCTGTCATCCTGCTGTATTCCGGTCATGTTACTTGGCTCAGTAGTTGATCTTTCTACTGTCTTAAGCTGTTGTGTATAAAAAGTTTTCTGATGTTGGTCGGGATCTGACACGGAGTGAATGACAGTTTACGAATACGACGAAGCATACAAACACATACATATATAAATTAACGTATATTTTATTGTGGATGAACGATGAAAGGAGAAAACTTACATGTCATGTATTCCAGAAAACAAACCAGACCTGAGAAGAGAGCATGGAATTTCAGTGAGTGAAGCACCGCATTGGAAGCTTCATTATTTTCAGGGCAGGGGTGCCTTGAATATAAATCGTATGGCATATGACCTTAAAAAATATGAGTCATGTCATGAGTTCGACTTTACTCTATGCCACGTTATTTCTCTCTCCTGGAATATTTGGGGTAATTAATAATCAGAGGGAAGAGAAAATGGAGGGAACTGAGATGTGGTCTACAAGAGAAATACAACAAATAACCTGGACAGTCAGAAGGACACTTGAAGTTTTCATAGAACACTTAGACAATTAGAAGCTGACATGAAGTTTTCATAGAACACCTAGACAATTAGAAGCTGACATGAAGTTTTCATAGAACACTTAGACAATTAGAAGCTGACATGAAGTTTTCATAGAACACCTAGACAGTTAGAAGCTGACATGAAATGTTCAAGAATGATGACTACTTGAAACATGAGAACAGACCAGTTAAAATTATTTTGGATATATCATGACCGACTGGCAGCTGGCTGGAGTTTTATCATGTCACCAGTTACATAAAGGTTCAGTATGACACCAATTGCCATGGTAATGATGCCAGTCGGCAATATCTTCATTGTGACATCAGTAACTTGGAGCTTTAATATCACACAAGTTTCGAAGATCTTCCCCATGACATCAGTAACCTATATCTTCAGTAACCTATATCTTCAGTAGCCTGTATCTTCAGTAACCTATATCTTTAATATGACATTAGTTCACCAGATTTGCACCATGGCATCAATAACCAAGATTTTGAACTTTAATTTAGTTGGCAGTATCTTCACCATGGCGTCAGTAACTTAAAACTTCAGCATGCCATTAGTTGCCTACATCTTCACGCCTGGGGCATGTGTGAGTTAATGCATCAGAAGTAACCCTTTACATTATGATCAGTACTTCCGGCGACTGATGATCATGTTTAAATATTGGCCTTACTAAACAGGCCGAACCGGAAAATGTTACTCTCAAACCTTTATTTACACAAGACAAATGCTCCGTCAGTTTTATTTATTTATTTTTCTGTCTGTCTGTTTGTTTATTTGTAATGAAGGTAGTATGAACTGAACTAGCAGACTACTGGCTAAGAAAGCAGAAGAAAAGACACTTTAACCTTAACATCAGTTCTCTTCTCGCTTTCTTTCAGCATCATTTTAAAGAAGACGCGAAGATTTCGTTGGCAGTGTCAGAAAGAAAGAGTGGGGCAGAGACAACGCATAACAAAATAATATTACTGCTCCAAGAGAGGTGTGTGTGTGTGTCTTAAGCTCTACAGTGAGCTTGGAAGGAGAGAGATGGAAGTGTTAAGGTGGGGGGAAGAGTTTGAAGAGTTTGTGTTTTGCACAGCTGACTGTGATCATCGGGCATCATTTGTGAATTACTTGTCCAGGTTGATGTACTGGCACTTCATTGATATACTGGCACTTCATTGATGTACTGGCACTTCATTGATGTACTGGCACTTCATTGATGTACTGGCACTTCATTGTAACTGTATGCCTGAAAACGTTACGTTTACACTTTTAGTTGGTCCTGTTTGTTTAATGTTCTATAGCTTTGTCTGAATGACATGCTTTATACTGTTTGTTATTCTCTTTATCAGACGCAAATCCTCGTTAACATTTCACATCATGATACAAGATTTAGTACGAGAATAGTGCTAGTGTCTAGTTGGTGAACCATAGCTGACCAAGACCCTGTCCCACTTTTCAGTTGTAGTAGTCTCAAGTAACAGACCTAACCTGACTAACGGGACAGAGATCACCAATGTCCCAGTGATAGTGGAGTCTGCAAAAGAAGTAGTGCATGCCCCCCCCCCCCATGGTTTTTTAGTTGCACTCAGGGGCGACAGAAATAGCTGCCATGACCTGCTTGTAAGCCGACACGATACCGTGCCTCAACATCTGCAGCGCTTCCGCTGCAAGGAACACCAGCTCACTGTTCCAGGGAGATTGGTGAAGAAGAAGAAGAAGAAGAGTATGAGCCTTGCTTCAGACCCCGAGATCTAGTTACATTAAACATGACTGACACAAGAATACATATAGACCAGGGATCTTCACTCTTTTTTCTGTGACTTGTAATCATACTTTAATGCATTCATATTTTCTGCAGCCCCCAACAAAATCTGTTTACTATACAAACATATAAGCATTTTTAATCGTTATCCCCAGAATATTGGTTAGTGCTTCGACGTAGCATGAGGACGAAGGCCTGAGATGGAAGCTTCCGTCGAGATACATGCGTGCGATTATTGATAATCTGCTTCATGTTATGTTCAGTAACACAGGACTGAACAAAATGTATAAACTACCAAAAAAAAAAGTAGGAACAGCTTTATTACTTAGCAACCACAAAGCTTGACGTTTCGGCGTTAGCCTTAATCATACAAACACAAACAGGACGAAGAAGTAGAGAGACGAGATGAAGTATAGATTCACATGAAACTTATGTTAAAGAAATAATAAATAAATGAAAGGAATGAACACTTAACTGAGTCTTGGAAGAACACAAATAAGCGTTGCCGATATACGACTGGGAATGCGACTGGTATTACGTTCAGAATGCCTGAACAAGAGTTTTTAACATTTAGAGTTGATGTAGTCAACTGCTTCTTGTTCTGAAGTGATAAATACTGACTTGTTAAATCCGGCATAACAGATAGAAAGCACTGTGTGGTGTGAGTGGTTCTTTATAAACATCTTAATCATGACTGAGGCAGACTGCGTGAAGCTCTGAAGAGGACATTGTTAAGAGAGGCCAAATTAACAGGCATAAAATCCCTTGAAATGGATGCAACAGCAGCAGGCCATCTTGCTCACAACCGAGAGGCCTACAGGAGTGCTGTTTGGGAGGCAAAGTTCCGCAAGGGACATGCAAATGAATGAATGAATGAAAATCCCTTGATGAGGTTGAAAGACTCGCCGAAGACAGGAAAAATTGGCCAACTACTTTGCGAGCCCTATGTGACGTTTAACGTCTCGTGAAGGATATAAGATATAAGATAAGATAATGATGACTGTATATTGATGACGTGTGACCAGAACATCTGACTGTGACATTAGACAAAAGGCAGCTGACATTCTCATTTTCTGGTATTGATGACACGTTAGTATGCGGCATTTAAAAAAAAATTCCCAAAGCATGTTCCTGAAAATATGAAAAGCTTGCACAGTTCTGAATGTGAATGATTATATGATTGTATTGTTGTTTGGCTTTCTTAACAATACTCATAATTTACAAGCGGATAGCAAGTATATCCTGTCCTTCTTAGCTGTAAGAAGTTTTCTAGTATAATGTCATTACATTCCGTTTTGACTGGCAGCAGGAAAACTCCAGTATTCTTCCATTATCTGCAGTCGGATTTCCTTAGTCCAGCACTGACGTCCCCATTACCTTCTCCACTCTTACGTAAGTGTCGGGATGAGCTGTCATTCAGCGCTGTCCCAGGGGGGTTGCGGAGGCTGCAGAGAACGTTGTCTGAGGACACGAGACCCTCCACGCCCACTGCGCCGCAGCCACCGCCCACTCTTACACACAGTGAGTATAGAACAAGTCTTGTCAGACTGTAATCTCCAGAGATGAAATGAAATCGTGCAAGATGTAGATAAATAAGAATAACCAGATGAAATTAGATCACACACGATGTAGATGTATTGGAAGAGCAAGACAGAATGAGATGTCGCAGGTGATAAACAAGAAAAGTAAGCTAGAGTGAAGTCAAAATGGCGATAGTAAAATGAAATAAAACCGCGAGTAAAGTATATACATTTGAATTGTAGATAAATGTGAATTGTAGATTAATGAGACTGGGATGAATAGTGTCTATAGAAATACAAAAAGAGATCTGAAGGACATTAAGTAGATTACATCATCACAGAATGAATATATTATTTTAATTGTTTAAGTTGTTAGCTTTTTATAATATGTTTTAGTAACCACTATATCAGTAGTTTTCTCAGAAATAAGAATATTGTTTCAGTATATATATATATAGCACTAAGATGGACACCACAGGGGAACAGAAGTAAGGGTAGACCAAAAGAGACATGGAGAAGAACAACAGAGAGGATGTTGAGCAATAGAGGGCTCACCTGCTCAAGAGCGGAAAAAAGGCAATGGACAAGCGTTTGTGGAAAACCCTTGCGGAAGCCCCATATATATATATATATATATACGTAGAAGGAAGAATGAAATGAAATGTTGAAGAAGTAAACCAATTTGCATATCTCGACAGCTACATAGACCAGGATGGTGACACTAGAAAGGAAGTTGGAATGTGAATTGCAAAAACAGCATTGACCTTCAAGAATCTTGAGAACATATGGCATTCGAAAGTTATAAGCACAAAAACCAAGCTAAGATTATTCAGATTCAAATGTAATATCCACGCTCATTTATACATGTAAAAGCTGGAAAACAACTATAGAAATAGACAAGAAATTAGACTTTTGAAAACAAATACCTAAGGAAAATACTCGGTATAAAGTGGAACGAATTCAAGAACACCCCAGAGATAAGACAGATGAGCAAACAACAACCTGTCTCATGGGTGATCAGAAAAAGATGATGGATATATATATATATATATATATCAGGTTCAGTCCCAGCAGTGGGATTTTTTTTCTGGTGAACACCAAAAAGGCCCCGGGGTTCACCCAGCATCTAAAAATGGGTACAATAGAAATCTGAGAAGGTAAAGCGGCCGGGCGTGATACTGACCACATCGCACTTTTATGTGCTGAAGGTAATGGAAAATACTGACCTAACACTGTATTCCTCATCATGCCCTAATGGCGTGGAAACGGGAATTTTACAGCAAGAAGTTGGCAGGAGGCAGCATGGTTTGGTGTGTCAAGACAAGAGACAAAGACTACTAGAGATCTGCTGCAGTCTATCTTCTCTGGGAAACTGGTACATCACGACGACGATGACGATGATGATGATGATAATGATGATGATGATGAGATAAAAAGGTGTTAAAAATGGTGAGACTGTCTGGTTTTGTGACCTATATCAATACATTAAAGAGCTTTATTTTCACACATGAAAAGGGAAGATGACGGTAAGGTTAAGAATTCGAGTAAAGCGCACGTAGGAGAAGGAAAATAGGAAGGAAGACTGAGAAGTAAACAGTAAGACGAGAAGCCGGCTAGCCACAGCTAACCTTGCACCTGCCTTCACATTATGAGGCTAAGTGGCTAATGTAGTCATATTGTGCTGAAGGATTCATTTCTCATTTGCAAAATTTCCACATATTAATGTTCTGTCTGTGGAATCTCATACGTAGTGTCCCGAAGCAATTCTTATTTCGATACTTAAGCCTCCGTTTTGTATCAGTTTGTTACTATACTGAGCATGAGACAGAAACATGTATTTTGTATATGTGTGTTACTATACTGAGCATGAGACAGAAACATGTATTTTGTTTATGTGTGTTACTATACTGAGCATGAGACTGAAACATGTATTTTGTATATGTGTGTTACTATACTGAGCATGAGGCTGAAACATGCATTTGGTTTATGTGTGTTACTATACTGGGCATGAGACAGAAATATGTATTTTGCTTATGTGTGTTACTATACTGAGCATGAGACAGAAACATGCATTTTGTATATGTGTGTTACTATACTGAGCATGAGACAGAAACATGTATTTTGTTTATGTGTGTTACTATACTGAGCATGAGACAGAAACATGTATTTTGTTTATGTGTGTTACTATACTGGGCATGAGACAAAAACATGTATTTTGTTTATGTTTGTTACAATACTGGGCATGAGACTGAAACATGTATTTTGTTTATGTATGTCTGTGTCTCGAGAGTATGGGTCTTACTGTGTATACATGTGTGTCTATCCGCCTGTCATTCTTGAGCGTTTAAATTTTACTGTTTGTAAATGTGTCTTCACTGTTTATGTTTATTCATGTCTGACTGTTTATGTGTATGCGTTTCTGGTTAGAAAACTGACGCTTTCTCCTGTACCAATTGCTCGACAGATATTGACGGCCAGATCGAGTTGAGCAACTTGTTGAGGATGAAGACCGCAGTCATGGGTCAGTCGGCTCCGTCCTTGACAAACAACCTGGTAGGCCACTGTCTGCTTGCCTTTTGCACCTCGCTGTTACTTAAGCCAATTTCAGGTTTATACTTGGGGATTATGCTGTGAGATCTTTGAATAGGAAAAAACCCCCAGATGTATGTTTGTGTGTGGGTGGATCAGGGTGGGGAGGAAACCTGGAGGTTTTTTTTTGGGGGGGGGGAGGAAGAGGTTGGCAGGAACGTGGAGTCAGCAGCTTGTGCCAGATATTCTGTCACTCACACAGAATGACAGTTTCATACATGCTGTTAGTAATATGCACCAGGAGGTGCGCTGACTGAATGTTTTAGAATTCTTTTTTTTTTAAAGGAATGTTGAAGAGGAAAAACTAATGTATGCGTGGTATTCTTTTTAGTACTAAACTTACAAGTCATGACAAGCTCGACAAAGTGCGTGCCAGCTACCATCTGCCTGCTTCATAATTGTCCTTACTAGACAAGAGAGTTTTCCCCCCTGCCTGGAAGGGAGATAAGAATAATTCATTCCGTAAGTCTCACAAGTCATTATTTCCCCATGGGGACTTCCTGGCGTTATTGTACTGAGGCTAGGTAAATATGTTGAGAGTTTTCAACTTGTGTCTCAACGCATGTGTGTTCCTTCTACTGCCTACAGGCGTCCTAGTTTGTGTACAGTCAGATATCTATTATGGTGCAGTATTTTTTTAAAGCTGAAAAAAAGAAAGAAAACAAAACTTTTTTTCTTCCTCAAAACCCTGCCTGACTGTACTAGAACCAGGTTTCCCACAGCCACTGTCACATTTATCCTGGTTTGTTTCTGGATCGTCTTTATCTTCCATGGAAAATTGTTAAAAGTGCTCCTTTCTTCCTGATTTGATGTTTGCGCTGTGGAATATCGTTGTATTCACGTCATTGTTTGGTGCTGTATGATGAAGCGAGTAAGTCATGGTATCAGGGATGCCTGGTAAGTTTATAGGAATCCCGGGGATAAAAGTTGCCGAGAATATGAAGGTAGAGAAGTTGCCGAGAATATGAAGGTAGAAAAGTTGCCGAGAATATGAAGGTAGAAAAGTTGCCGAGAATATGAAGGTAGAGAAGTTGCCGAGAATATGAAGGTAGAGAAGTTGTCGAGAATATGAAGGTAGAGAAGTTGCCGAGAATATGAAGGTAGAGAAGTTGCCGAGAGTTCTTGCCAGCAGCGCACGTTCCTAGTCACAGTGTTTAAAATATCTCACATGGCAGGAAGCTTCTTAAGTAATAGGGGAAAGCCACACAACTCCATGCATGACTGATAGCATTCCCCACACAGACAGATGTTTGACCCTTTTAGTTTCTGACACATTAATGTGATCGTATAACTTTAAGCTGTTGACAGGCTTACCGTGTAGTTGGTAACCTATCTCAAGAGACTAAACATCTTTTAAGACAATGCTTGCAGCTGTCCAGTCATCCCTTGTTACAAAATAATCAGGAGGGTCCAGATTTTCCAATAAAACATATAGGAACGTTTATTGATGGAACATGATGATGATGGCATGGCGATCCATGAAGAACATAGCTTGTAACATATCAAACTATATAACTCCATTTCAACTGTCAGCACATCTACCCATGGAACTTGTAACTTTTCAAAGTTTCAGACAAACATAGGAACAAAACTTGACGAAACATATAAATAACATTTAGGACCTCATGTGGACATAAACATCCTCTCACATCAAGCGTTCACTGTTTTCTCTCTCTCAAGTAACAGGCTAGCCGTCCGAGCTCGCCCGGGGAATCCCCGAATTCATGACTCCAGAACTCGTGCAAACATTTACTGAGCGCAACATACAGGGTAAATAAAAAAAAATCGTGGGCGTATACCATATACACAATAATGTGGTTAGCACTTGTAACATATACTGTTACACAAGGGAGGATTCTTCTCTTCCCCCCCCCCCCACCCCTGCGTAGTCATAATTCGGTGATTTGATTCAGCTGAAATTAAAACATTTATTGTACCCTTTTTCCCCCCTTAGCTATCCTTTTCAGTAACATCCACTTACGTTTTGAAACTTTATATGAACGCACGTTTTAACATAAGCTAGCAAAAAAAAAAAAACGTTTATTCAGAAATAGATGTTGTGTGTTGTCTGAGGTAATTGCATCATAGAGGCCAGTTCCTGTATTATTATAGGTGCTGCCCTTGGAAGCACAATAACCAATAGGGGCGGGTATCAACACTTTCATTCTGGCTGTTATGATGCTTGTCCAGGAGTGTGTTTGTTTTATCAGTACTGGGAACTGAAGATGTGTACTTCAGCACGCCCCTCATCCCATGCTAGACCTGGCTGGCAAAGATCTTCACGGCGGTGTTAGCCGGCTAGAGCTCAAGTATGCTAGTCGCAGGCTATTACAACAGCAACACGAGAAAATATTGAGAAAAGACTTGATCTTTTCATAGTCTGCAGCCATGAGATATTGAGTATTGATCGGTTACTTTGACATATTTCATTGATTATCTGATGCCTCGTCTGGGCTACGTGTGGCTTCAGGTTTTTCATATAAATTGTTCTTTTGTTGCAAAAATAATACACTTTCTCTCTCTCTCTCTTCTCTCTCTCTCTCTCTCTCTCTCTCTCTCTCAGGCAGGCGCGGGCATAACTAATATATTTGGATCAGAACATACACACACGTAGAGCAAAGTGTACGCACAGATTATTACATTCACGTCCCTCGTTTGACGATCGATAAACTATTCTTTACGCTGTCATTCCACGAGCCACACTTCACACTCCAATTCATCTCTGCCATCGTGCAAGCTTTTTCATCAATACATCCTTCAGAATTTTGACACTTAGGGCGGGTCTGAAATTAATTTATAAGCGATTCCATTACTCTGACGTAACGGACTAGAAGGCACATGATTTTACACAACAAATATGGGAGGGGAGGAGTGGAGGAAAAAAAAAAGGGGGGGGGGGTCACGTCAAGTCGTTTCCCGGATTTTTTGTTTTCATTAAAGAGTTTCAGTGAAAGAGAAATAAATTTTGTTGCAGCACGAATTAGATGCTTGGATATGACGTAGTGTCAAGGATATTCAACGCAAATATTTTTATCCTCTATACCAAACTGTAGATGTTACGTTTATTTTTTCCTAACACTTTGCCCCCTTATCGTGACAGTTAGTTTAGTCTCTAATGTATACTATTTGTGTATAGTATTTTGTTTTACTTTTTTTTCTCAGGTTTTTTTTTTTGTCACTGATGTTTTATTGTTAAATAATTTTCTGGCAACACACTGTGTGACTTTTTTTTGTTTGAATCTGTCTCTGTATGTTCCGGAAATCCGACAGTAGCTGTTTGGCATATCTGTCTTGACCTTTGTCTTTTAAAACATACAGTCAAATTTGCTTGCTAAGGTTAAAAAAAAAGATTTTTGGAATGTAAATTGCTCAGTTTACATTCCGTGCTTTCCATGTTTGGAAGTTCTGGCACTTCTTGCTGGTCTGGACATTTTTTGCACGTTTTTAATGTTGCTCAGTAGTTTTTTTTTTAATCGTCTGTCCCGTGCGATACAAATTTTGCTGATGTTCTCTGAGAAGAAGCTCACACAGCTACAAAACTATTACTCAGAGTAGGCTGAATGCCTAGGAAAGATGTTGGAGTGGCAGTTTGTCGTGTTAACACCTCTCATTCTCGATATGGTTCATGTGAAGAACGTGAGACAAGACGATCAATTTATGATTGTCTGCCGTTACAGAAGAGAACATCTTGAGATAAAGTCTGTGATTGTCTGCCGTTACAGAAGAGAACATCTTGAGATAAAGTCTGTGATTGTCAGCCGCTACAGAAGAGCACCTCTTGAGATAAAATCTGTGATTGTCTGCTGCTACAGAAGAGCACATCTTGAGATAAAATCTGTGATTGTCTGCCGCTATAGAAGAGCACATCTTGAGATAAAATCTGTGATTGTCTGCTGCTACAGAAGAGCACCTTTGAGATAAATTCTGTGATTGTCTGCTGCTACAGAAAACTACTTCTTGAGATAAAATCTGTGATTGTCTGCCGCCACAGAAGAGCACATCGTGAAATACTTATGATCTAACTTTGTTTTCTCGGTGTAATCTACAAACACATATACATCTTAACTTCTAATCCTCTGCTGTACAAAGTTTTTAGATGTGGCCTGGTCATATAGTATAGTGTGAGCGCTGGCAGTATATTAGTTATACAAGTAATGTTTGATGAGCAAAGACCTCCAGTAGTACGCCAGGCTGGCAAACTGCTAACCAAGATTCAATCTTTCTTTCTGTCTCGCACTTTCACTCTCACTCCCTCACTCTCTCGCTTTCATTCTCTCACACTGTCACTTTCTCTCTCTTTCTCTCTCTCTCACTTTCACTCTCTCTTTCTGTTTCACTCTCCCTCTGACTTTCTCTCTCTCTCTTTCTCTCACGATCGTCATCATTCCGTTTTTTTGACAAAGCTGCAGGTGATCCATTCTCCTTCTTGGAAAGATTATCACAACAGCAGACGCATGCATTGTGTGGCAGCCTCACGAGTTATCATCATCTTAAGGGCGACGACAACACTCTCTTCGGGTCAAGAATCGCTATCGATTAGACCAGTAGCATCCTCTTATCATTTTCTCAGAATTCGCCCTGGAAAGATTCTTGAAAGTGTAATATACTTGAAACAACAAAAGTCCAGTAGTCTGACATAGTATATTATCACTTGATAGATTCTTCGTAAAAACGTTGAAAGGATTAAGAATTAAAGAAAAAAAACATGAAGCGTGCATAATTGATAAATGTAGCTGTTTTGTAGCAGTGAAATAGATGATAATATAAACATCACATCAGCGGTGTGCTCTGGGAAGTATCATTTTTCACTAGAGCATTCGTTCAACTTTGCGTGACTCATATCTAGGACCAGTGCCCCCGGCATAACCTGATCATTTGTTGCCATAATTCAGTGTGTACACGTTGTGCAGGCGGTTTTTAGAGCTCTAGCTGACTCACTGGGGAAGTTGTTGCGGATTAAGTTCTCTTTCCTTGCCACTTCACCCCTACCATATTCTTAACAGTTCAGAAACGTTGGTGACAAGTGTTGCCAAGTCTAGCAAACAACCTCTAGATCAGTGGTTCCCAACCTTCTTCACTTGCGGGCCCCTATGCAGCCTATTTTCATAAATTGTACACCTTCATGGTGCCGTTAAACGTCACATAGGGCTCGCAAAGTAGTTCGCCAATTTTTCCTGTCTTCGGCGAGTCTTTCAACCTCATCAAAGGATTTTATGCCTGTTAATTTGGCCTCTCTTAATAATGTCCTCTTTTTCTTCGGCCTGTTGTGTTCCACTTGATAGCTTGTTTTGGGATTCTCTGATCATTTCTTCTCATCAAGTGACCAACATATGTCCATCTCCTTTTCCAGATCACCCATGAGACTGGTTGTTGTTCAGTCATCTGTCTTATCTCTGCATTGTTCTTGAATTCATTCCACTTGATGCCGAGTATTTTCCTTAGGCATTTGTTTTCAAAAGAGTCTAATTTCTTTTCTATTTCTTTAGTTGTTTTCCAGCTTTCGCATGCATAAATGAGGGTGGATATTACATTTGAATTGAATAGTCTTAACTTGGTTTTTGTGTTTATAATTTTTGAATTCCATATGTTCTCAAGATTCTTGAAGATTGGTGCTGCTTTTTACAATTCTGATCTTCATTTCTGGTGTCACCATCCTGGTCTATGTAGCTGCCAAGGTATGCAAATTGGTTGACTTCTTCAATATCTATCCCTTCTGTGTGTATTTTTCCATTTTGATTGAGAGGAATTTTCATTATTTTTGTTTTGTCCTTGTTAATTTCAAGTCCTATGTTGCTAGCCAGTGAAGACAGGCTATCTGTTTTTTCTTGCATGGAATTCACGTTATTACTGGTAAGAGTTATGTCATCAGCAAAATCAAGGTCTTCTAGTTTATATTGTATTATATGTTACTATTATACTTACTGTTATATTAATATTTTTTTCAGCCATTATCCATCTTCTTTTGGCGTACGCCTTTAACGTGATGCCGCATACTTGATCACCGAGTCCCGACATTATGTGTATTTATTAATCCAATGTGTGAAGAGGGCGGGAATATATTCTCCGACTTCGTCATTCAAAAATGACACTTTAAAAAAAAGTGTCATCTTTATTCATTAACAAAACACACAGTTGTAACATTTCACCTCAAGCCTTATTCATACAGTACATGTAAGACCAAGAAAATAGAATGAAATAAAACGTCAGAATTTAGATGTATTCTTCTTCTTCTTCGTTCGCTTATACCACCAAGATCGCCCCGTGATCCTGCTGAATTTACTTCTGTATAACAGATACGCCCGTGTGTTAATTTACTGTGGTGGGTTTTGTATGTTTATATTTTGTATGTATACATATCTTTAGTTCTAAAATATTCATTGTTGACCGGAAAGTAGTTTCTTTAGTTCCGGGTGTTTTTAAAAAAAATTAAAATATTCTTTTTTGTTTGTTACCTATGTTGTTATATTGACGATGGGTTGCACTCGGAAATATTGTACCTATTTCCGAGAAGATTTTCTGCTGATTCTCTACTTCTACACCGATGTCTAGATGTAACATAGAGAGCCGAGAATTGAATAAGTCTGAACTAGTCCTCCAGCCGTAATTCTGTTATAGTTTTAGATATTTGAACGACCGTTTGATTTTATGTTCCTAATGACTTTCAGGTCTTTCAAGTAACTTCCAGCCTACTTGGGCTTCTAATTTTGTCATGTGGATCGTTCCTTGCACATTGTGCACAAGTACGTCAGAGTCCACTCATCGTCATCAGCAGGTGCCGTGCCCGTAGGAGCTGACCAACATCTTTGATATTTGTAGTCAGCTGTGTTGATGATTTTTTTGGTTGTGTCTTCGCATTAGATTGTCCATTCTTTTTTCTCTTGTTCTTCCCTTGCCTCGTCACATTTATCTTCCCTGTTGTTATAATGTTTTCAAGCCCTTCTCTTCTCGTTATATGTCCAGTGAATGATGACTGCCCTTTTCTTATGGATTTAATTAGGTTCGTTTCTATATTTGTTTTTCTTAGGTATTACCTGTTTGTCATAATTGCTGTCCATGGTGCTCTTAACATTTTTCTAATAAGCCATATCTTTCGTGTCTCTTGTGATTGTCCATGACTCATTTTCATAGAGTAGAAAAGACTCAGTGTAGAATTATCTCTGATGTTTAGTGCTATAGATATTTTGCACAAGATGTTTCTCATTTATTTGAAACCTATTTTGGCTTGACATACAACATCTGCATGTTGTAGATTGTTTGCGTTGTAACCTCCAGCTCGTTCCTGGTTTTTAAAATTTTTTAAAATTGTATTTCTCTCATATTATTTTCACAGTACAGTGACAACAAATATGATCTTTGCCATCTCTTTGCTTTATTTGTTGCTATTTGCCTGTCATATTTTCTATCCTGATGGCCGCTTTCTAATAGCTTGCAAATCCACCAGCCTTGGTAAAAGTTGGATATGTAGATCATGACAGATTCATTTGATTGCGTTTGCCTCCTGGCTAGCTTATGTGTTACAGCTCATCTTTGCTGCCTTGAAAGACAAAAACTTTCACAGACCGTGAAATCCAGCGATCAGTAAATACATTTCACTGATAATTTACATAGATCAAGGGCGTAAAGACCTGGAAAAGAAGCATGGATGTGAGAACTAAAATGTCCCGCATACCTGCTTCAGTCACATTAATGAGAAGTAAGCGTTATTGTGGTAATAGTGAACTGACGCCTAGCTTAGGAGCTCCTATACAGGTAGCACTGAGAGTGGATGAGTGTAGCTTTCTCAGTTTGACGAGGGAAACGTTAGAGAAGCAAAGTTACAAGGCTTGCAATGCCGATTCTGCTTGTTTTTGTGTATCTGTATGCGTACCATACTTTGTTGAGCTAAGGGAAATAAACAGATATTTAAGGTGGAATCAGTTTGATGTGAGTTGTTGCCCATGAATCGTTATTTATTACAAGTGCATAAAATATGATTCGTTTGTCCGTGCTAGTGAAAATAGAAGCAGATTCGTTTGTCTGTGATAGTGAAAATAGAAGCATCTGTCAGTTTTACACTTTGTTCTGGTTTGTATGAATAAATGAGGAAAAGATGAACCGAACTCATTCACATTTATTTTGTCTGCACACTGAAACTTTGTTTAGTCGTGTTCTGTTGTGTTAGTTTCACACTTGACATTGTGTGACTATCATAGGCTGTAGGAGAATTTGGCTTAAAATCAGTGGTTTAAAAAACTTAACAGCACATACATCTGCCTATGTGTCTTTGCCAGACAAGAATCAAAATTTTTGTTGATTAAAATAATCCATGCTGTTTTCTTGTATAATGAGTATTGATCAGAATTGTAGAACATTCTGCATGAAGTTGTTAATTGCATAGACAAGAAAACCTCTGTCAATCTGTCTCTTTCACGTGTGATATGTTGAAATGGAGATGTAGTATACGCTGTAGATGTTGAAACAAACAAAAATAATTATTGATATTAGGTGCATTTGTAGATCAGGTTAATGTAAGATTAAACACCAAGTTTCAAGAAATTAACTGCAACCAATCATTTTTTTACAGTCTACTGAAGTGGTAAGGGGTGGCAGAAATTGAGAAAATGAAAAAAATTTCTCATCGAGCACTCATTCGCTACCTCTGCTTCAAAGGCTTATCATTGAAGGAGATTCATGAGGAAATGGTAGAGACTCTGGGGAGAGTGCCCCTTCTTACAGCACAGTGAAGAAATGGGCACCTCAGTTCAAACATAGAAGGGAAAGTCTGGAAGATGATCCCCGTCCAGGAAGACCAAGGACGGTAACCACCAATGAAACCACTGGCAGAATCCATGACGTGATAATGGAGGATCAACGACTAACTGAGCGGTACATTGCTACTGAGTGGGAATTTCCCAGGAAAGTGTTCATTCCATTATTCACAATGATCTTCAAATGCCAAAGGTCTCTGCTTGATGGGTCCCAAAACTTCATGGAGCTGATCACAAATGACAGCATCTCAACATGTCAGGAGACAATCTTGGCCATTTTTCTGCAGATCCTGACAAGTTTCTTCAGCAATGTGTGACTATGGATGAGGCTTGGGTTCATCATTTTCAACCAGAAACCAAAGAACAAACAAAGCAGCGGAAACGTCATGGATCACAACCTCCAAAGAAAGCAAGGTTGATTCTGTCTGCAGGCAAAGTGATGTGTTCCATCTTTTGGGATTCAACTATAAGCTATTGGTAGACTATCTTCAAAAGGGCAGAACAGTCATCAAGGCCTATTAGCTAATCTTATGAAGCAACTGGGGTCAAACTGAAGGAAAAGCATCAAGGGAAATTGACGAGAGGAGTCATCTTTCATCAAGACAATGCTCCAGTTCACAAGTCGGCAGTGGCAGTGGCTGCCATTCATGATTGCGGCTTCCAGCTTGCCTCCTTATTCCCCAGATTTGGCCCCTTCGGACTATTACCTGTTTACCAAACTCAGAAAAGGAGCTCAGTGGTTGCAGATTTGCTTCAGATGATGACATCATTCATACTGTAGACCACTTTCTACTGGCACAAGATGCTGACTTTTACAAAGAAAGGATCCATATGCTCCATAATCGCTGGACTAGACTAATTGCATAAATTTGCAAGGGGACTATGTTGAGAAATAACCCAAAAAAGTTGACCATAAATAATCTCTTGTACTTTAGGCCGTGAACTTGTCAGTCACCCCTCGTATATTGGTTAGTATTTTCTCAGTTCCTGGAATGCTTCATTGACATATTTCTCTAATATTTTGTTTCATATTAGATTTTTATTTCTAAACTGATGTCACTGTATATGGTAGTGAAGTGACTTGTCCTTAAATGAGCATTGCTCTCTTGATTGCCAGTCTGAAAATTTCTTGTTGTGTAAGATTAACTGCTTCAGTGAATGTGGTATTTATAATGTCAGTGACCACCTGGGATTATGGCCACCACAGCTGTTGCCTTTCTCACTTTACAGGAAGATATAAACAGCATGTTGTAATGTGTAAAATAATTCTATTCCTACCTTGTGTCATAGGTTTATAGTTGGAGTATAAACCAGTTTTTGTTTCATTTTAACACTGTTTAGACATGAGGCTTAGTTTATAAACATGTTATTATTGTTTATTATATGTGAAATCATCTATCATGTTTAGATGTCATTTTATCCAATCACATAACATTTGTTAGTGTGTCATAACAGTTAAAACATATATAAAGTGCAATAAACATCTGAATGAAATGTAATATAAGCTGTACAAAAAGGAAGCTTTAGCTTGTTTAAAGAAAGGATAGAAAACATTAACACAGAGTAAACCTACACTCTGAAATCTGTTTGTGAGAGTGGGATATTGTCTGTATTTAGCTGAACAGTTGTTGTGTGTTAGGGGTGTTCCCAGTGGTCAGTGTCATGAAGATGTTGTAACACAAGTAAAGTCAGAATAGGAGTGGATTATGATGGGCAAAAACAATAAACCAAGTCTCACGGCAGACTTTGTCACTGAGGAGGCCAGTTCTTCATTAGCCAGGCAGAGGTTGTTACTGTGAGCACCAGCAGAGACCATGGTGAGTCCTGCTTCATTAGCCAGGCAGAGATTGTTACTGTGGGCACAAGCAGAGACCATGGTGAGTCCTGCTTCATTAGCCAGGCAGAGATTGTTACTGTGGGCACAAACAGAGACCATGGTGAGTCCTGCTTCATTAGCCAGGCAGAGATTGTTACTGTGGGCACAAGCAGAGACCATGGTGAGTCCTGCTTCATTAGCCAGGCAAAGGTTGTTACTGTGGGCACAAGCAGAGACCATGGTGAGTCCTGCTTCATTAGCCAGGCAGAGATTGTTACTATGGGCACCAGCAGAGACCATGGTGAGTCCTGCTTCATTAGCCAGGCAGCGACTGTTACTATGGGTATCAGCAGAGAACTGATATTGGGTCCTGTTTTTCCAGCCATGATAACTTGCTGTCATATCAGCACAGTCATCACTGCTACAGACTGAGTAGATCAAGATTTTAATTAAAAGTATCATTGTTATAAAAGTATTCAGTCTCATGTACACAGTATTGTATATTAACGAATGTGTATAGCATATGTTAGGAAAACTTGGTGACCTACCATGGGACATTTAACAGCACTGAAAGGATGTAAAATGTGAGATAGTTTATGTCCAGCAAATTAACAAATGTGTATAGTATTCATTCATTCATTCATTTGCATGTCCCTTGTGGAACTTTGCCTCCCAAACAGCACTCCTGTAGGCCTCTTGGTTGTAAGCAAGATGGCCTACTGCTGCTGCAGCCATTTGCAGATCGTCAACGATGTCTTGCAGCCATCTTCATTTTGGTCTTCCTCTTTTTCTTTTTCCCATTATGTATCCTTCCAATAGGGTCTTCTCTAAATTATCATGACTTTTAATGTGTCCAAAATATTTAAGTTTTCTCTCTTTAATTGTATATTATATGTGCAGCAAATTAACAAATGTGTGTAGTATATGTGCAGCAAATTAGTGTATGCATATAGTATATGTGCAGCAAATTAACAAATGTGTGTAGTATATGTGCAGCAAATTAACAAATATGTATATGTGCAGCAAATTAGTGTATGCATATAGTATATGTGCAGCAAATTAACAAATGTGTGTAGTATATGTGCAGCAAATTAACAAATATGTATAGTATATGTGCAGCAAATTAACAAATATGTATAGTATATGTGCAGCAAATTAGTGTATGCATATAGTATATGTGCAGCAAATTAACAAATGTGTGTAGTATATGTGCAGCAAATTAACAAATATGTATAGTATATGTGCAGCAAATTAGTGTATGCATATAGTATATGTGCAGCAAATTAACAAATGTGTGTAGTATATGTGCAGCAAATTAGTGTATGCATATAGTATATGTGCAGCAAATTAACAAATATGTATAGTATATGTGCAGCAAATTAGTGTATGCATATAGTATATGTGCAGCAAATTAGTGTATGCATATAGTATATGTGCAGCAAATTAACAAATATGTATAGTATATGTGCAGCAAATTAGTGTATGCATATAGTATATGTGCAGCAAATTAGTGTATGCATATAGTATATGTGCAGCAAATTAGTGTATGCATATAGTATATGTGCAGCAAATTAGTGTATGCAATAGTATATGTGCAGCAAATTAGTGTATGCATATAGTATATGTGCAGCAAATTAGTGTATGCATATAGTATATGTGCAGCAAATTAGTGCATGCATATAGTATATGTGCAGCAAATTAGTGTATGCATATAGTATATGTGCAGCAAATTAGTGTATGCATATAGTATATGTGCAGCAAATTAGTGCATGCATATAGTATATGTGCAGCAAATTAGTGCATGCATATAGTATATGTGCAGCAAATTAGTGTATGCATATAGTATATGTGCAGCAAATTAACAGATGTGTGCTGGGTGTATGGAGGTCTGAGAAATAAAGGCCATAGTGTTGTTAGGTGAACTGTCTGAAAATAAAGTTTGTTGATTTCTTTACTTATTTTCCAATCTTGTCTGACAGAAGGACATTGCCCTGACTCGCAAGAACAGCCGCAGCCATGGTCGTAAGTCTGTCGTGGCAGCATCAAGCACGTCACCTGTGCTCCCGCTAAGATGTATATCCCCACATAACCACACAGGTAAGTTATTTATATATAACCACACAGGAGAGTTTTTCACACACACACACATAACCACACAGGGAGTTATTTACACACACAACCACAATAGTGAGTTATTTACACACACAACCACACAGGTGAGTTAGTTACACACACACATTTGTTGGAACACAATGTTACTATATCATGTTCACAGCAGGCATATTGAGTACAGTGTGCTCATACTTGTTGTATTATTATTAATGCAGGAAGATTAAAAAGTCATCTTACAGTAATGCTATTTCTTGTATAGAGTGGTTTGTGAGAAAAATAATCATGTCATGAATAAAGAGAAAACAAATTTCCCTATTTATAAAGACTTATAAGATCAGTGTTTCTCTACTTTGTCCCACCAAATAATTTTATATTGCACACTTTTTGACCTTCTGATCTTGGCTTGGTGAATTACATTTTTTTGACAGAAACAGATGGACGGACTTTGTAGAACTATTTATAACTATTGTATAAAGCAGTCTAAATAAAATAAACATATAAAGTTTTTGATGAGATAATACCGTTAGTGAAATCTGATTTCTTGTATTTAGCGCAGTATTGAACATTCAGTAAAGGGAGTTAACTGTTATTTATAGACACTTTTCAGTGTGAGGAAAAAAAACGTGTATTGTGTACCCTGTAGTTAAATATAATATTCTTACTTTTATCATAACATTGCCTACATGTGAATGCTATAAGCTTTGTTTCCCAGATTCCTTCGGGCTGCCGCCCCCTTTTTATCCCAGACCACATTCTCAAAGCTCCTACCTCTACCCCTACCCCTCGTACAATGGCCTATTATACTAGGATATGTCTTTCAGTTAAAAACTTCAGCTAGCAAACCAATTTAACAATATGAACATCTCTAATCGCTTCTCGGCCTTTTGGCTAAGATCAAAGGGGCTACGGTCAAAGTGTCTTCTTGGCAGGTACCCTGATCAAAGAGCCCTTTGGTTAAGACAAAAGCATCGTTATTTTTTTAACTAAACGAGATGTCCAAGGCCTGCCCTGCACATTGAATGCCGGGGGTATGGTCCACATCTCGTTACGGATGGACCCGGTTTGCAGTACCACCGGGTCACGGCCTGTTGTTTTCGACGTCCTAAAAAGAAAAGTACATTTCTAATTCACCTACATTATTTTCTCAACTTTTAATGTGATGGATGAGTCTCAAGTAGGGACACAAGTTTCTCAGTATCAGATTGGAAAGTGCTAAGAAGAAAGGTTTTACTGTTTCTCTCTCTCTCTCTCTCTCTCTCTCTCTCTCTCTCTCTCTCTCTCTGAGCCTTAAGTGCCCAGGGCACATGGGGCTTCCGCAAGGGTTTTCCACAAATGCCTGTCCTTCGCCTTTTTTTCTGCTCTTGCCCAGGTGAGCCCTCTATTGCTCAACATCCTTTCTGTTGTTCTTCTCCATGTCTCTTTTGGTCTACCCTTACTTCTGTTCCCCTGTGGTGTCCATCTTAGTGATCGTAAAAGGCGACTAAGGAGGGTTCAGCATAGGGCCAGCAACCCTATCTGGTAAAAAAAAACTATCAGACTGCTACAGAAACGGAAGCAACTGTTACTCTGTTGCTTCGTTTTTCCTCAATGTCCCCTACTGCGGCCGCCCGCCCCCCCCCCCCCGACCATTTTTCTTTTACTGCTCCCCTGATCCTTTCCAACGCCCACAGGGAGGCCTTATCACCTGCTTTGGGAAGCACTGTTATACAGGGTGCCCAGAAAAACAGGAGGAGTTATTTTTATAATAATAAAACATAAGTCATCTCATTTTTCAGTCTGAAGTGATAGGCACAAGTGGTTGCCATGTTTACAAACTTCAGAAAGAAGTTACGAGTTAAAAGGCATTCAGAAGAGTTGTTTATTTAAAGAAAAGCTACTTTCAAGTATCCAGAACCTAAGTATGCTACATACTGACATCCACATAGAAAAGATGCTCAAATATTCCTACTTTAGTTACTGTGAGATAGGTGTTTGAGATAATGCCTTCTGTATTTTGTATATATATATATATATATATATATATATACATACAAATCTGGTTACTCTTTTCTACCATCTTATGCACATACTAGTGATTGTTTCTGTCATCACATACACATACAAGTGATTGTTTCTGTCATCTCATCCACATACAAGTGATTGTTTCTATCATCTCATCCACATACAAGTGATTGTGTATGTCATCTTATCCACATACAAGTGATTGTTTCTATCATCTCATCCACATACAAGTGATTGTTTCTATCATCTCATCCACATACAAGTGATTGTGTATGTCATCTCATCCACATACAAGTGATTGTCTCTGTCATCTCATCCACATACAAGTGATTGTTTCTATCATCTCATCCACATACAAGTGATTGTTTCTATCATCACATACACATACAAGTGATTGTTTCTATCATCACATGTACATACAAGTGATTGCTTCTGTCATCACATACACATACAAGTGATTGTTTCTGTCATCTCATCCACATACAAGTGATTGTTTCTGTCATCTCATCCACATACATGTGGTTGTGTATGTCATCTTATCCACATACAAGTGATTGTTTCTATCATCTCACCACATACAAGTGATTGTTTCTATCATCTCATCCACATACAGGTAATTGTGTATGTCATCTCATCCACATAGAAGTGATTATCTCTGTCATCTCATCCACATACAAGTGATTGTTTCTGTCATCACATACACATACAAGTGATTGTTTCTATCATCACATACACATACAAGTGATTGCTTCTATCATCACATACACATACAAGTGATTGCTTCTATAATCACATACACATACAAGTGATTGCTTCTATCATCACATACACATACAAGTGATTATTTCTGTCATCTCATCCACATACAAGTGATTGTTTCTGTCATCTCATCCACATACAAGTGATTGTTTCTGTCATCTCATCCACATACAAGTGATTGTTTCTGTCATCTCATCCACATACAAGTGATTGTTTCTGTCATCACATACACATACAAGTGATTGTTTCTATCATCACATACACATACAAGTGATTGTTTCTGTCATCACATACACATACAAGTGATTGTTTCTATCATCACATACACATACACTTGATTGTTTCTATCATCACATACACATACAAGTGATTGTTTCTATCATCACATACACATACAAGTGATTGTTTCTATCATCACATACACATACACGTGTTTCTTGTCCAGAGTCCCGGAAATAAATTTGGTGTCATCCTGACCGTGAAGATGCCAGGCGCTTGTGAACGAATTTAACATGTTTTTTTACATCCCTCACTTCTCCCGCTGTATCTCCTTCTCTCCCCCCTCCACCCCGGTTTTTTAAATGGTTGTTTTAGTGCTGCTGTCCGGATAACAGAGTCCTAGATGAGTAGTCGGCATGTGAGTAGACAGACATGGTAATCCTGACCCTGAGTCTTTGGTTACTGAAATCTGTGAGATGTGATGTTCGGTTTCTTATGTCTTATCTGTAACCCTGCACGTAATTCTGGCTGGTAGAGCTTGTATGTTGTGTCATTTTTTAGACTTACTACTGATATGGCCGCGTGAGTGAGCTGTATGTATAAAGTCTATAGTCGCGTGAGTGAGCTGTATGTATAAATTCTATAGTCGCGTGTGAGGTGTGTGTATAAAGTCTATGGTCACGCGAGTGAGCTGTATGTATAAAGTCTAAAGTCCCATGAGTGAACGGTATATATAAAGTCTTTAGTCACGTGAGTGAGCTGTATGTAGAAAGTTTATAGTCGCGTGAGTCAGCTGTATGCATAAAGTTTATAGTCGCGTGAGTCAGCTGTATGCATAAAGTTTATAGTCGCGTAAGTCAGCTGTATGCATAAAGTTTATAGTCGCGTGAGTCAGCTGTATGTATAAAGTCTATAGTCACGCGAGTCACCTGTATGTATAAAGTATGTAATGTCGTGAATGAGGTGTATGTATGCTGTATATAACGTTTAGGTTCATGAAAGTTGTCAGAAAGCGTCTGTTTCTCAGGCTTATCTGTATGAGACCTGAACAAGAAGAGAGCAGTAGTTGAAGTGGAATGTTAGAAAAATCAATTCTATACGACATATTCTTTTCCACCATATGATATGTCTTCATATAAATCACTCACTCACATCAACACCCCCCCCCCCAGGTATTATCATCTAAGATTTTTGGCAATCCCTCCTTTCTTTAACTGAAAACTACATCGCTGTTTCCTGTGGCATCCATTTTTCCTTCCCCCCCCCCCCCCCAACCCCAAAAAAAAAATGTGTTTAATTCTGTTTGAGTAGGGCATGTATAAATCTTTGAAAACAGCATATGTGTTGAGAATGTTCTGAAAGTATTCATATCTGGATATACAAGATAAAGGAACATAGATAAAAAAAACTGTCGATGTAGTAATGGATAAATATATGATAATGTGTGTACGAGTTTGGGGTGAAATTATCGAGCTTTGTGCATTTTTATCCATTCGATACTCCGTTTCTTTATTTCTTAGTTCTATAGATCTGAATGACAGAGAGAGAGAGAGAGAGAGAGAGAGAGAGAGAGGTCATGTAATGCGATAGTTTATTTGTCTCACCTAGTTTTGTAGACTGACGGTAATCCTATTTGATTTTTGTCTGTGCGCCAAGAGAGCCAACCCCCGTCTTATCCCGTTAACTTGAAGGCTTGGATTACAGTCGTTTGGTCTGTCTGGCCTCAGAGTGGTAAGCCGGGGTTGTCAGTGGTTAAACATAGCACAGAGCGCTTAGATGTGACTTTACATCTTGATCCATCCAACTATAATCATCAGCGACATCATCCTATGTCTAGCACGACTACCTTCTAGCATCTCTTACCAGGTTATCTGTACAGATATTGCTATATTACACTGGTTTTCAAACCTTTTTTTTAGTGCGAGCAGATCTGATAATTCCCCTGCGACTTGGCATTCAAATATTCGTACTTCAAGGTCCTGTTGTTATGTACATTTTATTATAAAGTGTTAAGTCTTGCAACAACTAGGATATCCCAGGTTTGGTGTATGTTGGTGCATTCCGCTTTACTGATATCCCTACATTTGGTTTGTTGGATTTTTCCTGTTTTGGTCACTTGAAGTGTCAAAGTTAGTGATGATAGTGATTAAATGATAGTGATTAAAAAAAAATTGTAACTTCTATGATGAAAAATCTTCTGATGTGAGTTAGAAACCTAAAGACAGTGGAGAAATGAATGCACTCATTATCACAACAGACTTAAGAAAGAGATATCGGGGCAGACTCCACTACTTTAGTGTAGATGTTAATGATTGTATGATGGAACCACAACGACCTTCAACTTGGAGTTACCCCCCACGGAATGGAGATAAAACCTTGTGACCTCGACGAGTAGACTCTTTCTCACGCAATCATTTAATCTGGACATTTTAAAAAGCAGTGTGACTAAAACATAATAAAGGCACTCTAGTAATTAATGATTAAAAACAAGATTCTTTTAAAAGTGTACTTCCTATACTTATTTAGAACTGTGATAAAGTCTCTTATTCATATGATATCATATAAGAACTGTGGTAAAGTCTCTTATTCATATGAGATAATATAAGAACTGTGGTAAAGTCTCTTATTCATATGATATCATATAAGAACTGTGGTAAAGTCTCTTATTCATATGATATCATATAAGAACTGTGGTAAAGTCTCTTATTCATATGATATCATATAAGAACTGTGGTAAAGGCTCTTATTCATATGATAACTGTAGTAAAGTCTCTTATTCATATGATATCATATAAGAACTGTGGTGAAGTCTCTTTTTCATGTGATATCATATTTTCTCTTTCTTCATTGACAGTAATGTGTACAGTGTTGTGTTGTGTGATGTGACTCGCCATTCACGCGGATATTATCCCATTTCCAGGGCTATTTTCCCCAGCATAAGTGTGTGGGTTACCCATTTTTATACCTGGGTTGACGCGAGTAGCCCGGTAACGGGTCAGAAATCCATCTTCCGTATTAGAGGGCAATGTACTTTCAACTAGACAGCTTCAGCATTCATTCAGTTCATAATGTATAAACTAGCAAAAACAATCGGAGCAGCTTTATTACTTAACGAGTACACAGTTGTGACGTTTCGGCGTCAGCCTTAATGATACAAAAACACAAAGGACGAAGAAAAACAGATAGAAGATAAAATATAAATGTACATGAATGCTATGTAAAATATAGGAATTACAAAAAATTAGATTAAAATAAAATGAATGGCGCACGTATCTGTGACTGGATTTTATTTTATTTTATTCTTTTTTTTCATTCATATTTTTTACATAGTATTATTGTGAATTTATACTTTATCTTATCTCTCTATTTCTTCGTCATGTGTGTTTTTGTATGAGTAAGGTTCGCACTGAAACGTCACAATTGTGCGCTCGTTAAGTAATAAAGCTGTTCCTATTTTGTTCCTAGTTTATACATTTTGGTATCACAACTTTACTGCAGTGGCTCCGTGTATAGTCATACACTAATTATTCATTCAGTTCATATGCTTGCCCTATTTATTTTGTGTTGTAATATTTAGAGTACACAAAGTGTACTCCCTCCCTACCAGTTGTACCGTGTCCGTGATAAAAGTGCTATATCAATCTTAAACAAACAAACAAACAGCACACACAAATGACAGTTCGCTAACTCACTGGTATATGTATCATTATGTCTGATTTCTTCATTTGTCTGGTGCAGAAATCTTTCATCTTACATCCTTCCCGTGCCGTTAAACGTCACATAGGGCTCGCATAGTTGTTTGCCAAGCTTTCCTGTTCTCGGCGAGCCTTTCAACATCATCAAGGGATGTTATGCCCACTAAGCTGGCTTCTCTTAACAATGTCGTCTTTAGAGTTTCACGCTGTCGACCTCTTTTTCTTCGGCCTGTTGTGCTCCACTTGATAGCTTGTTTTGGTATTCTCTGACTGTTTCTTCTCATCACATGGCTTACATCTTTTTCTGATCACCCGTGTGACAGTTTGTTGTTTGCTCATCTGTCTTATCTCTGCGTTGTTCTGCGTTGTTCTTGAATTCGTTCCACTTTATACCGAGTATTTTTCTTAGGCATTTGTTTTCAAAAGAGTCTAATTTCTTGTCTATTTCTTTAGTTGATTTCCATCTTTCGCATGCATAAATGAGGGTGGATATCACATTTGAATTGAATATTCTTAACTTGCTTATAATTTTTGAATGCCATATGTTCTCAAGATTTTGGAAAGATAATGCTGCTTTTGCAATTCTAATTCTAACTTCCTTCCTGGTGTCACCATCCTGGTCTATGTAGCTGCCAAGATGCAGAAATGGGCGACGTTAATTTATATTTTCCTCGCTGTGAAAAAAAAACAAACAAACAAACAGCAGAACCAAACTGTTAGTTAAAGAATGAGTAAAACTGTTCAACACTTGGCAACATTAACGTCTGACAATATGAATGCATTTCTTCTCTTCAAGTTATAATTAGGACACGCCTTCGTGAAAAGCTGAAAAACCTCTAAACGTATCACCTATCACATTTGAAACACAAAATCACCACACTGTGTATCACTTACTGCATTTGTAACTAAAAAATCACGACACCGTGTATCACCTATCACATTTGGAACACAAAATTATCACAAAGTTATTACTAGTTCGCCTTACTAGGCGACCGGTTGCCCACCCGTGGCCTTGTGTTTGCTTTACTGAATATAATCTTTTGCTCTGTTACATTACGGTCAGAGAATATCATTAATGGAGGTGGTGTAGTTAGCAGTGCATGTAATTATTGTTACCAGGTTGATAAAAAATGCCTGTAGTGCATTTATAAAGGAGCTTGTACTTGTACGAACTGCCTGTAACTGCGAGCTGTTGTTCTTTGTAGCCGATGCTGTAGAGATGTTGAGGCACAGCATCGTGTCGGCGTGGGACCGGGTTATGGCAGCTACTTTTTCAGTCCCGGAGTACAACTAAAAAGCAGGGGTGTGCAATGCTTCTTCAGCAGACTCCACCACCATGGGGACTATGGCGTTAGCCAGGCTAGGCCTTTTACTGCGGGTACCACAGAGAGGTGGGACAGGGTCTTGGTCAGCTATGTTTGGCTAACCCTGACTCTGACATATCAGCTATGGATCGCTGATTGGAAATGAAGTACATTTCATTAGCTGTGAAGCATGTAGAACATGTATGCGAGATTTTGTTAGCTTCATGAGCGCGTGGTCTTAAATAACTCATACAAGTGTATATTGCGTTTATTTGATTTCAAGTCAGCAGCAGCAACTTTTAAGGTGAGACAGAGAAACATAGGGAGTGGGGGGGGGGGAGGGGAAGAAACTTGCTCTGGTTTCGTGTGTTGATGTGAACGTGCTTAATGCATGTGTAGATGTTAACGTGGGTAATGTTTGTGTTGAGAAAGGAGAGGAGGAGGGGTGGTGGTGAGGGTTAGTACATAAACGCACCCAGCTGGGCTGCTGTAGTACAGCTTTAGTGCTAGCTACAGATCCCTAATATGATTACACCTTATCCACTAATATGTCATCTATCGGGTTCTTGGGACCAGTTATAACACACCGCTGTTTGCCGGCCAGCCCAGTAACACAGAATGAGCTGCTGCAAATGTTGGAGTATTTGTTGGGTTAACGCGGTGTGTGTGCTTTCTTGTAGTTTTGTTTTAGATGCAGGGCGACGTTTGTAACATGTTTCATAAACTGTAGAGACTGTTTCGTGAAAAAACTTGTCTAATTTTGGTGTTTTCGTGGCTGTAGGTGATTTTTGCGCAGTCTGGAACAGAACTATGATCTTTTTACCACTTATGTTTTATGAGTTTTTGACTAGGTAGATAGTGATGTTTTGATGGTGTGACAGCAGCTTTTCAGATGTGATACTCTTGTGTATTTTGATAGAAATAGATTGTCCAGACACGTGCTTAATGAGTATTAATCACGTTTCAGTAAGTTGTATTCATGCGCGTGATTGTGCTAGTGTGTGATGGTAGTTTTCTGTAGTTATTTTATGTGAGATCAAAGAATTATTTCCTGTCAAACTATAAAGTCATTGTCACGTGAGGCTGGAATATTATGGTAAGATTTCGCGTGTTTTAAATGACGGAGTAATATTTGAAACTGTTTTTTACCACACAGTGTGGTTTAGAGTTTATATAACAAGATTTCATTTGTATGAGATTATATCTTATATCCTTTCCATGTCGTTAAACGTCACATAGGACTTTCATGGTAGTTCATCAAGTTTTCCTATTCTCTGCGAGGTTTTCAACTTCATCAGACCTTGTGTTCCACTTGATAGCTTGTTTTGGGATTCTCTGATTATTTCTTCTCATCACGTAACCGATATATGTCCATCTCCTTTTTTCTGATCACACTTGAGACTTATTGTAATCTGAGATTACACATGTGAATATCACATAGTGGCATTATAGTGTTTCCGTTTCCGTATTTCATAGCGAGATCTCATTTGTCTCATATTTCATAGCGATATTTTGTAGTTTGAAATAACATTGAGTAGGGTGAAATTATTTAGCAAAAAAGTCATTTTCTTCGAAATGGCGTAGTAAACATGCGCTTATTTGAAATTACTTAGCAACTATTCATATGTTTGAGGCTGTATAGTCAGTCTGTTTGCCTTTCATAGTGTGTGTACTTTTTCTTGTTGTTAATTATTCTAGTGATTTTCCTTTTTTTCTCTCCTCCTTACCACCCTCTCTTCCCCCCCCCCCACCCCCACTTCCCTCTTATCTTGACATCGGAGATAGATTTGCTTAGCTCTGCCCGAAGGCCGCATCACTGTTGACCCTCAGCCCCTGAAGCCCAGGCGTGATCTTGACAGATTCTTCTGATATTGATACAGCAATTAAATGATTCTTTGACACAGACTGTATAAACAGTTTTGAGACTAATCTAGAGAAAGAAGTAAACTTTGACCTGTGTTGTCTTGTAAAATGGAGACACTGTGGTGGGAAAGATTTTCCAAAAAATATTGACATAAATATACTCACAGGAACAATTATCAGGAAGACAAGTTGTAATAAAAAGATAAATAGATGTTCAGACGATGGCTTGAGTGGATAGGATCATTGGCAGGGAAAGAGTTCGTAACAGGAGAGTGTAACCCAGGCCAGAAATTCTGGCTGAGACCGTCTGGTACAAGTTTCAGTGTGTGCTATCTGGAAGACTAGCACGGTAAGGTGGATTCATAACTTATCTCGGCCAGAACTGATAAGAAAAAGAACAGATTGTGAAATCAAAGACCCGCCCAGTGGTCTGATATTATCACTAAAGCTTCAGTGTACACTCGGTTCAGATATTATCACTAAAGCTTCAGAGTACACTCGGTTCAGATATTATCACTAAAGCTTCAGAGTATACTTGGTTCAGATATTATCACTAAAGCTTCAGTGTACACTCGGTTCAGATATTATCACTAAAGCTTCAGTGTACACTCGGTTCAGATATTATCACTAAAGTTTCAGTGTACACTCGGTTCAGATATTATCACTAAAGCTTCAGAGTATACTCGGTTCAGATATTATCACTAAAGTTTCAGTGTACACTCGGTTCAGATATTATCACTAAAGCTTCAGAGTACACTCGGTTCAGATATTGACAGACTCCTTGTGCACGGACTCAAGCATTTCAGTATGAGAAACAGATCCTGCAAAACTACTCAACTATGAAACATTAAGATTCACCAAATGAAACTAACCAAGAACAAAGTTTTACAGCTCAGTACAGAAGCTAATAAGAATAGTTCAGTGTATTCAGGAGACGGAACTGCAGATATAGACCACAAATGCACACGAAGCATAAAAAGACAGGTACTTGAAAAATTTCACACTGCTTAGATTGAGCAGAACAGACAGCAAATCAAGGCAGTCTGCCAGAGCATGAACTTTTTACTTCCAGTTTCAGAGTGATGGCTAAGAGAGAACACAACTATACAGCACAGATGTCTCAGAGTACTAGCTAGGAGAGAACACAACTACACAGCACAGATGTCTCAGAGTGATAGCTAGGAGAGAACACAACTATACAGCACAGATGTCTCAGAGTGATAGCTAGGAGGAAGCACAACTATACAGCACAGATGTCTCAGAGTGCTAGCTAGGAGAGAACACAACTACACAGCACAGATGTCTCAGAGTGATAACTAGGAGAGAACACAACTATGCAGCACAGATGTTTTAGAGTGATAGCTAGGAGAGAACACAACTATGCAGCACAGATGTCTCAGAGTGCTAGCTAGGAGAGAACACAACTACACAGCACAGATGTCTCAGAGTGATAGCTAGGAGAGAACACAACTATGCAGCACAGATGCTCAGAGTGCTAGCTAGGAGGGAACACAACTATGCAGCACAGATGCTCAGAGTGCTATCTAGGAGGGAACACAACTATGCAGCACAGATGTCTCAGAGTGCTAGCTAGGAGGGAACACAACTATACAGCACAGATGCTCAGAGTGCTAGCTAGGAGAGAACACAACTATACAGCACAGATGCTCAGAGTGCTAGCTAGGAGAGAACACAACTATACAGCACAGATGTCTCAGAGTGCTAGCTAGGAGGAACACAACTATACAGCACAGATGTCTCAGAGTGATAGCTAGGAGAGAACACAACTACACAGCACCGATGTCTCAGAGTGATAGCTAGTAGAGAACATGACTATACAGCACAAATTTTCACACAATGTTTGCTTGTAATTATTTCCCAGAGACAAGGTTAGTCGTTACCGGAGTTAAAATTGTAGCATGAGGGTTCCATAAGAAATTTTGACAGAAACTTTTTGACAGTTTTACTTATTTAAAGTAGATGTAGGTGTATGGTTCTGTTTTAACAGGAAATAGAAAGAGTGAGAATAATCGGCATAAAATAAGATCAAATCAAGAATATACAACAGTCCAATATTATGGTAAAACCATTTTCAAGGATCACATGAAAAAAAAAACAAAAACAAAAAAACAACACGACAGATAAAAACACGAAAATAGATGAATAATTAAACAATTGCCTTTTTTTGGGGGGGTGTGGGGGGGGGGGGAACAGGGGTATCCTTCTTGTGAGAAAGAAAGATGGCACAAAATGCTCCCAGACAGACGTAGGTAAACACAAAGTGAAAGCAGACGATTGGTTGAGAAATGAGGTAAAGGGAGGATGACAAAGGGTACCATATGGTAAGCAACATGACGTTATGCTCTAGATGACTCCAGCCTGCTCCCTACACCAAAGCCAGGCAGATAATAATTCAGAGAAAACAGTATAGGGGATGGGGTAGATGAAGGACGGTTCTGAGTGAATATATAACTCTGAGAGGACAAGACTGCTCCCTTAGGTTGTCTAGACAAGGAAGCTATCAAAGTTTTCTAGCGGCTAGAGAAGGGTAGAAATTGCTGGAAAATTCATCTTAAATGGCCTGAGGCGAGAATGAGAAAACGCAGCAAAGTGGGTGGGCCTAAGACAAGAAAGTTGGGCGTGAGCAGCAGAAATAGAAAGAGGCAAACAACAAGATGCAAGTGTAAAGTAGTCTAAAGAAAGCTGAATTTACTGTTCATTTCAGCTGTGTCAGTAATTTAAAAGTGAATAATAATTTTTTTAAAAAATATGCTGTTTTTCCTGTAAGCAATTTATTTTCTACTTTTGTTTTGTTTTCGTCCCTATATTGATGGTGAGATATGCAGGAACGTTCTAGAATTTCCAAGAGAGGGAAGATTAAAAACAGTGTCATTGTGGAGGAAGACAGAAAACATTATTTTCATGCTTTCCCTGACACTCGTGATAAATGCTCGTGTTGTATTGATTTTTGCTATGGCTGTCAGAAATATCGTGACGTCACGAAGATGGGGGAGCCATTGATCGGCAGAGCGTTTACACTCGCGCTACAGCTCCCAACAGTCTGAAGTGCACTGATACTCCAAATCCGTAGTGTCAAGTCCGAGTATGCTCTTTTCAAACTACATTGTACATACAACAATCTGAAGTATGTTGAGAAAATGTGGAGTTTTAGCTGTAACAGTATACAGATCGGGAAGAGAATGTTAAATGTAACAGAAGTAACCATCAGACATCAAGTAAAATGTTCAGCTAGAAAAACTCATACGTAAGTTCTAACATAGGACACACATCGAAATTTCACTAAGTTGTAAAAGCCAAGACCTTTCCTTCCATCACAGAAGGTGCACCATACAAGGAAAAGACACAAAATGAAACCACATTGACAGTTTTAAGTACTTTAGACACCTTGCCGTTCCATCAAATGGAAGATGTATCACCGAAGTAAAAAGCAGAAGTGCGCAAGCAAGACCTGTTTTAGAAAGTTGAAATATATACTTTGTAATAAGTCATTATCAGTGAGAGTGTTTCATTGACCCAGTCATGTTCTATTGATGCGAAGCCTGGGTAGTCAGTAAAGAGATACAAAGGAGGTTGAGATCAGCAGAAATGTGGTTCCTAAAAAGAATGCCGAATAGTACCATGGGCAGTGAGAAAGTCGAACGAGGAAGTTCTGAAAGAGGCACAAGAAACAAGAAACATTTTAACAAAGGCCAGAAAACTACAATCTAAATTTGTGGGGCATGTTTGGAGGAGAGGCGGGCTAGAGTACATGATGGCAGCAAGAAAGATCGAAGGTAGAGATAGAGAGAAAAGATGTTTGATGGTTTGACATCCTGACATGAAAAATGCTCAGTGACAAGCCTGTTGACATGCACAAGGGATCGAAGGTTGTGAAAGGACATGATATCCTACGCCTGTCGGCAAGGACCTTCAGAGAGGGAGGGGGAGGGAGGGAGAGAGAGAGTAAGTAATAAAGGTGCGAATATAAATATTCGCAAACGATTTTTTTCTCTTTCTTTGTTAATGAGAGTCGTGTGTGCACTATTTTTTTCACGTAATCCTAGAATTCAGGGCATGAATGATTACTGTGGTGACATGGTCACTCTCTCAAATGCCAACCCTTACCGCCAATCACAACCTACAACAGTAACAAAGAAAGCAGTGACCTCCAGAATGTTAATGTTTAGAATGACACCCAAGAAACTGTTCCATATCTTATATTGAGATCTTAGTATCCTGTGTGTTTCGTTAAATGTTTTGATCTACCCCGGGTTCTCTGCCATTCATTATTTCGTTGTTTTTTTCTGTTATCCATGTTATTCTTCTTTCTACGTTCTTTCACGTAAAAGTTTTCACTGTACGTTCTATGCCCTGATGATGCCAGTACTACTCTGGGATTTTGCTTGATTGGGCTAGTTTCGTTTCAGTCTAATATAATGCTGAAGAGAATATTAGATGTATAAATTCTTGATACACATGAAGATAAGTTTTTGAGAACTGTTTGGGTTTATGTCGACTGTGTGTTTTTATGTTTTATGCGATTATCAATGTTTCTAACAAGATCTTTGTTTTGTAGTTCTGCTTGGTCAGTCTGTTTTACATGTTCTCGTAGTAGAACTCCTTGCTTTTTTTTTTTTTGGTCTTGACTGTTTCAGGTCAGCTTATGGCAGTGTTTCTTTTTATCTTTTATATCTTTATCTTTTTTTATCTTTGTCTTTTTCTTAAAATTGTAAGTAACTTTCGTTGTTTTTCTGCTTCTGTTTGAACTTTTAATTTTTTTTTTCAAATTGCCATTCCATTATTTGTTGCATCTTTCTTCAAAGTCACTTCTGTTTCTTCCGGTTTCCGTCCGTCCGTCCATCCATCCATAAACTTAGCTGGCGCTAAATCTATATTTTATGTATAGACTGGGAAGAAATAGATCAACCCAGCTGTTTCAGGCATTCCCTTGGAATGTACTACCGTACTGCGTAGCCAAGATCTCGTGACACCCATGACCGCCAACCCATATTCTCCCCTCGAAGGATACTACATGTCAGTTCATTTAGTATCTTATACACATTCATACATCACATCAGCATGAAATACATATTGCCAAGTCAACAAATCAATTTACATCCATTTATTAACCTACAATGCATTATCTCTAAATATCAACGAAATCAGTGGACCAGATTGACCTGAATTTATAGATTTTCTCAATATTGTGCTGATACACTGGTAATACATGTCAGCCGCTGCTTCCATGAAATCCCCATCCCCTATTTCACATAAAACTTTCTTGTGCCAATGCACTGAATAACATTCCACTTTGTGCCAGTGCACTGAATACATATTTCCTCCTTTGTGCCCATGCACTGAATAACATATTTCACTTTTATGCCCATGCATCAGTGCATATAACATATTTCACATTGTGCCAATGCACTGAATCTCCTCCACAGCTTCATGAAGTTAAAATGTGCTAACGCACTAATACTCCTCCACGGCTTCATAAAGTTCACATGTGCTAACGCACTTAATTCTCACCCTATCTCTCCTCCCATCTCTAGGAATCACCATGTGCTCTGCACACCATTCACAATGCAGCTGCCTGCTGCCGGGTTAGTATCTCCTTATACCTTGACATAATATTATCCATGCAAATGAAACATGATGGACTTGATGTGTGCCTATCCCACATGACAAGACCCAACAGATTCAGCGAAATCTTCACGTACGACGACAGTAACGATAATCCAACAGCACAGTATGATTTCACGACACATCATATAATCCACAGTACATACGAGTAGAATCACATAGTGAGGTCGGCTAAGGCTAAGTAGACGAGACGAAATTTGCTCCCTGCCCTATCCTCCGGTTTTCTGCTCTCCTCTCAGGTTCATAATGTTCACATGAAATTAACACCATGATGGCATCCCCCGTGCCATTCAAGGGAACATTAATCATATATATATATATATATATATATATATATATAACAATGTTTTGGGCGGCTGGGACTAATTATTTCCATATCAAACACCACAGACGAGATCGAACTTGCCCAGCCATTGCCCGCTGGCTATGCTCAGTGTATCCTTTCTCGCGCGCTTTTTCCTTTATACAGGTCTTCAACCCCCACATCACGTGAACTGCATTTCTCCGTCCAAAATCCGTACACTGTTCTGGGCATCCATCCATCCATCCATCCATCCATCCATCCATCCATCCACCCACCCATCCATCCATCCATCCATCCATCCATCCATCCAATCACCGCTCAGTACACCCTGTGTTGTCTTGCAGGACAGCAGTAATTTTCTCCATCTCTCACGGTCTGCCCCCAGCCTGTGTGTTGTACCTCAGCTACTTATTTCTGCTTCTACATTTCTCCACCAGGAAGTCTTTGGTCGGCCTCTCTCTTTTTCTTCTTCTGTTTATGTCTGCGCAATAAATTCTATGAAATAGAATAAATTCTATTTTTAAAATTCTATGAAATAAATTCAGTAAAAGGTTTCTTAAAACTCTTGTTTACTGTAAACAGCTGACATCATACTAGCAGCATATCATATGGCTGTAACGTATAAACTAGGGGAAAAAAGTAGGAACAGCTTTGTTATTTACCGCTAACACACTTGTGACGTTTCGGCGCGAGCCTTTATCAAACAAAAACAAACAGGACGAAGAATCAGAGAGAGGAAACAAAGTACACTTTCACATTAATTTGGTATCACAGCTTTACTGCAGTGTTTTATGTATAGTTGTATGCCTATACACTAATTATTGTGTGTTACTAAATCATATGACTGTAATACTCTTTCTCTGCGAAAGGCTTTCTTTTCTATTATTTATTTATTTACATAACATACACACATACACCACACACTGTTTAGTGTTGTTTTTCGCGTACCCTGGTACATGTTTACGAAGACAGTTATAAATTATGTGTTTGAGACTGAATGTGACAGAGGTCGATATTTGCTGCGAGATGCTTTCATTATAGCCAGCTGGCATGGGAGATATCATTCTGTATCCTTAGTCAGACAAGTTAATAAAAGCACATTATTAGTACAGGTAATAAAATCAACAGAAAACTGAGGAAGTCATATAGGAAGATTGGAAACGATACAGAATTGTAAATTCTCGTCGCTTGTTAGGTGGAAACAAAGACTGACAGCTTGACTCCGCTGTGGACGTCGCTTTCATGTAGAAGAGGAAGAAGCAACACCAGAGTGTTTTCAGTGAAACTAAGAGGATTTATGATTTCTTCACTTCTCTGAGGGTTAAGGTCGTAACCTTTCATGTAGGGCTTGATTACCATGATATATCTAGTTCGATGAAAGGGGGAGGGGGGAGGAGAGGATAGAACCATTTATATATACTTTATATTTCCTCCTTTATTTTTGTACTTTTCTACTTTTTTCTTCTTTTTTTTGCGGCACTTTTCCATCCTTGCTAAATAACTGTCTTTCGAACCCAGGAGATTTTTACATGTACAGATGGTCTTCGGCTTACGTCAAGTTGGACTTAACGACGAGCTGGGATGTCGAGTTGGACTTAACGAGTTAGCCTTACGTCAAGGTGAACTTAACGTCGAGTTGGGACGTCGAGTTGGACTTACGACGAGTTAGCCTTACGTCGAATTGAACTTGCGACGACTTAGGCTTACGACTAATTTTTCGTAAAATTTAAGTAGTAGTTTTCAGTCTGACCTATTATTTGTTAATGTATTTGCTTACATCTTACTTCCTTCCCGTGACGTTAATCGTCACACAGGGCTGGCATTGTGTCTCGCCGTTAGTCTCTATTCTCGGTGAGCTTTTCAGTATCATCAAGGGATTTGATGCCAGTCATCTCAGTTTCTCTTGTCAATTTTCTCTGTAGGGTCTCTTAATCAGCCTCCTCTTCTTTTTTCCCCAGATGTTTCTCATTTGATGGCTTTCTGATTCTCTGATTGCTTTTTCTCATCACCTGGGCCACATATGCCCATCTTCTCTTCTTGTTCACTGCTGAGAGTGTTTGTAGCTTGCGCATGTCTGTTATTTCTACTTTAGTCTTGAATTCGTTCTGTTGTATGCAGAGCATTTTTCTTAGACCATTGTTTTCGAATGCGTCTAATTTGCTCTCTATTTCTTTGGTTGTTTTCCAGCTTTTACGTGCATACGTAAGATTGAGTATTACATATGAGTTGAAGATCTTAAACTTTGTGCTTGTACTTAGGGGTTTTAATTTCCATATGTTCTCAAGTTTCATAAGCGCCAGTTCGGCCATTATTATTCATGATCCAACTTCTTTTCTCGTGTCTCCTTCCTGATCTACGTAACTTCTGAGATATACAAAATGATTTACATCTGATGTTGCTGTTCCTTCCAAATATACCCCCCCCCCCGCACGACTAGATTCTTTATTACTTGTACTTTTTGTCTCCTCTTTGTTGATCTCTAATCGTGTTTTGCTAGCCATTGAGTGCTGGACATTGGTATTTTTCGTGCATTTTTCCCACGTTTCCACTAATAAGCGCCATTCATTCACTCATTTGCATGCCCCTTGCGGAACTTTGCCTCCCTAACAGCACTCCTGTAGGCCTATCGGTTGTGAGCAAGATGGCCTGCTGCTGATGCATCCATCTGCAGATCATCAATGTTGTCTTGCAGCCATCTTCGCCTTGGTCTTCCTCTCTTTCTTTTTTCCCCATTATGCACCTTTCCAAGACGGTTTTCTCTAGATTATCATGACGTTTAATGTGTCCAAAATATTTAAGTTTTCTCTCTTTAATCCTCTTTGCTAGCCAGCCTTCAAGCGTTACAGAAACACGGAGAGAAAATGTTTCTGTAAAGTTAACTATAATTTTCCCATATTTATTACATTTTTTTTTTACAGAGAACAGGCCGTTGGCCTATCCTCCAACCTCATTAGTCGCCTCTTACGACATGCGTGGAAGGTGGCAGTGGTTCTATTCTTTTCTCTCCAGGGGCCCCGGTAACCACACGGGCGAAATTATAATACTATATGGTTCAGAGACATGGGTCCAATACAGCAGAGGATACATGTTATTTCTTTCTTTACTCTCCCTGTAACTGCGTGCTGGTGTTCTTTACGGCCGATGCTGTGAAGATGTTGAGGTACAGCGTCGTCTCGGCGTGGGAGCGGGTTATGACAGCTATTTTTTCATCCCGGAGTACAGCTAAAAACCAGGGGGTGTGCAATGTTTCTTTAGTAGACTCCCGCCACTTTGGGGACTATGGCGACCCATACCCCGTTAGCTAAGCTAGGCCTGTTACTGGGGGTACATCTCCAGCGGAGAGGTGGGACAGGGTATTTGCCAGCTATGGTTCGCCAACCCTGACGCTAGCATATCAGCTATTGCCTAATAGGACAGCGTCTTTGCCCCCGCATATTTACATATACAGTCGTGCGTCGACTTAAGGCCGCATTTTGGAACCTGGGTCCGGCCGTAAGTTGATGGCTGTAGGGGGAGGTCAGATACTAAGTACAGTTCCCAGCTATAACATGTTACAAGATGAACAGACATGTTTCCTCCCATCTTAAAATAGTAACGGAATGCATGTGAACACAATAGCTGTGTGAAAGGTAATCATAAATTGGATCAGAATACATTAAACAGTCCTATGGGATCTCGGCCATAATAAAGTAGGCGCACAACTCTCCTCGAGAGACATAAGTAATTTTTTTGTTATTTTTCAAAGTTATTCTTTTATAGCTGTTGTTTGTGACTTCTGTTTTATAGTTTACATTACTGTATATGTGATTAGATTACTGGCCATGCCAAACTGTTCTTTACCACAAGTGTTAGGAGTATCCGAATGTACTTCATCTGACGGACGGACATAACAGATGACAAGTGTTCACCATAATCGGTTTATTTTGTCGCCAAAAGTTAATGTACACTTATCTGGTCTGTCGTTTGAACTTGATGCTTAGCTTTCTTGTCACTGTCATCTCAAGGACTGGAGATAAAATCTACTTTGTGTTTTGAGCTTTACATAGAGGACCCTTAAGGTTTTTCTTGTCTGTTAAGAAGCTTATTTAAACCGACATAATCTCTAGACGTAGGTGGTTATTTTTTTGTTTGTTTTTGTTGTTCTTGTTACACTTTGTTTTCTTTTACTACAATCGCTTTTCATATAACTTCATATTTGAAGACGCCCTGGGCGTATTATTGTGTAAGTAAGACTGAATGTTGTATAGTGTTTACTTTAATCTTAATTTAAAATTCTAGTCCTGAAAAATATAATTTCATGAACATTTTGTCGTTGGTTGGTGCACACTGATCACACACATTATACTCGGATCTAGCTGGCCACATACACCTCATTGCGCAGCACGAGACGACACGAGTATTGTGTTGATGTACAGAGCAAAGAATAACATTTAACTTTTGTAGAATTTCTTAAGTTCTTTTCAGCTCTTGAGTGTCAGTGTTAAAAAAACCGCTTACAGATAGTCAAGGCTAGCAGATACAAGGTAAAGATACATGGTAATTATTTAGAGATAGTCAGAGCTAACAGATATAAAGCAGTTACATGTCATTTCTTTAGAGTTGTAACTGGGTGGTTGACCCTCTTGTTATGTGCTTCTGCACAGCCCAGATGTTTCCTCTATGTACGCGAAAGGATGTGGCTCTCAAGTGCTCATTTAGTTTCTTATCTCCCCTTAATAGTTCATGGATGACATCTTTGTGGTGCTGTAATAGTGTACGTTTAACACTGTGTGCTGGTGCTGTAATAGTATACATTTAACACTGTGTACTGGTGCTGTAATAGTATACATTTAACACTGTGTGCTGGTGCTGTAATAGTGTGCGTTTAACAATGTGTACTGGTGCTGTAATAGTTTACATTTAACACTGTCTGCTGGTGCTGTAATAGTGTACGTTTAACACTTTGTGGTGGTGCTGTAATAGTATACATTTAACACTGTCTGCTGGTGCTGTAATAGTGTACGTTTAACACTTTGTGGTGGTGCTGTAATAGTATACATTTAACACTTTGTACTACTGCTTTATACAGTTTCTTCTGTTTTTCTTATATTGTTATATTGTGTGTTGGTTCATTCATGGAGAGTGGTCTCTCATTTGTTAGAAGCTTTATCTCAGTGATAGGTTATAGATGATAGGTAACTTTTTGTCTCCCCCCCCCCCCCAACCCCCAACTCGTTTTGTCCTCATTTATTCGGATTTGTCGTTCATGTAACATTGACGAGTAACATTTACGTATAGCAAGATTAAAGGAAGCATTGTTTATATTTTGATCATTTTATTTCTGATATTTTTCACCTCCATGCACTCTGTTCTAGTATTACTAAGGCATTTTTCTTCTCAAATTCAGGTTTTCTGGTATAAAATGCGGCTTCTGCAGCTCTACAAGCTCTCTTGTGTCACCTTGTCTTTCGCACGTATTTCCTTTCTGTGCACGATCTTGTCATTTCTTTCTCTTCTATGGCTTATCAGCTGTCACCCAACTTCCAGCCTCCACTGATCATCTGATAAAATCTGGGTATTGTGTGGCTATGCTGTCAGGTGAAGTGTGAGGAGGAGGAGGAGATTGAGACATCCTTTGCCATGTCGCCAGTCTCATTCCTGTTGTTTTGTTTTAATCGCATAGCTGTTTCTTGTTACGTAGTTCGTTTTCTCCCCAGTATAATCACATTCAAAGTGTTTTCGCAATATGACATTCAAAGTTTTCTCGCAATATAATGACATTAATACTGTTTTACCATTATAATGATATTCAAGTATTCTAGCAGTATAATGACTTTCAAAGTGTTCTCTTAATAAAATGACATTCAAAGTGCTCTCTTAATAAAATGAGACTTCAAAGTGTTCTCTTAATTACATTCAAAGTGTTCTCGCAATATCTCTCTCTTTCTCTCTCTCTCCTCTCTCTTTCCTCTCTCTCTCTCCTCACTCTCTCTCTCTCTCTCTCTGATCCTTAAGTGACCAGGGCACATGGGGCTTCTGCAAAGGTTTTCCACAAATGCCTGTCCTTTGCCTTTTTTCCACTCTTGCCCGGGTGAGCCCTCTATTGCTCAACATCCTCTCTGTTGTTCTTCTCCATGTCTCCTTTGGTCTACCTTTACTTTTGTTCCCCTGTGGTGTACATCTTAGTGCTGTTTTTGTCAGTGAGTTGTCAGTCATTAGGAGCATTTGTTCCAACCATCGACAGCGTCTTTCCTCAGTACTTTCTGTCGGTGGCTTCATCTGCATTTCTGCCAATAAGATGTTATTTCTTATGGTGTTTGGCCAAAATATTCTTCTAATTCTTCGTAAACATTTAGTCTGGAAAGAATTCAGCTTGTTTTCTATGGTTTTGGTGATTTTCCAGCATTCACTTCCATAGAGTAGTTCAGTGTTAAGAAGTTGGGGAATAAGCTGCTTGTTGAGTTGCTAATTTAATGAGAGCGACCGGTTGAAGATAGTTTAGAAATATTGACACACATTTTCATAGACAACCTAAGACAGTCCTCGGAGGAGACAAAACTTCACTCACTCCTTCCCTCTCCCTCTCTCTCTCTCTCTCACCCCACTTCACACACTCTCCCCCCTATTCGATTTCTCTCTCTCTCTCTCTTCTCTCTCTCTCCTTCCTTTTCTCTCCCCCTCCCCATTTCTCACTTTCACTCCTTTTTATCTCTCTCCCCCACTCTCTCTCCCTCTCTTCCTTTCCTTTCTCCCCCTTCCCTTTCACTCCCTCCTCCTCCTCTTTCTCATCCCTTCTCTTTCTCTTCCGTCTATTTCTATTTCACTCCTTCCATTTCTCTATTTCTCTCTTTCACTCCTTCCTCCCCCCCCTTCCATTTATCTCTTTTATTCTTTCCTTTTCTCTCCCTGCTTTCTTTCTCTCGCTCTTTCTTTCCTTCCTCTTTCTCTCCCCTTTTTCTCCCACCTCTCTTTTCTCTCACTGTCACTTCTTACTTTTCTCTCCCCCCTCTTTCTTTCCCTCTCTTTCTCTCTGTCACTCTGTCACCCCTTTCCTTTCTATCCCGCCTTCCCTTCCCCTTTCTCTCTGTCTCTTTCTCTGTCTCTCTGTCTCTCTCTATCCCCGCCTCTCTTCCCATCCTCCTCTTGCATATACACACACGTAAAAAACACACACAATAAACGACCCCACAGGCATTTCAGTTTTCCTTTTTATCTGGAAGACGTGAGATTCTTCAAGTTTGATTATTTCCTTCCCAAATCTTCTATCCTTCTGATTATTTCCCGTTTTTAATCATTTAGAAATATTATTTCAAGAATTTACCTTTCTTCTCGAACTCAGTACGGAAATATTACTTCAGTCTTTCCTCTTTGTTCTCAGAACTCTTTGGGGATTAGGCTTTTCATTTCCATTGTATAAATGAACGATCAGAGCTGCCATGTGTGACTGCTTTAGCGGGAACCCTCATTAGAGACGTTGATGTGGTAGTCGTGCTTTTCCGTTTTTGTCTGGCAGAGACACATGCTGGCTTTGATCATGGTGTAACATTTTGGTAGAACAATCCAACGTAATAATAATGCTCTGATCAACCTCTTCTTTATAATACAGGGAGTCTCCAAAAATCTTAGAGGGGTTTTCAATTATTAAACAAGTTTGAATAGCGCAGGGAATTTTTAGGAGCATTCAGTAAAATATTCAAGAGACAGTTGTATATCGGGTTATAAAACTAGGAGAAATGAAGGAATAGTTCTGTGCTGGATCCACCAGGATTATATGTGTATATGGTGGGGGCACTTTTGAATGTGCATTGCATGTTGTGACTGATGCGAGATTTGAGAAATGTGCATATGTAAAGACGCGAAGAACGTATATCAGTTCGCACGTACTCACGTACACACACACACACACACAAGATAATTTAAAAGGTTAAAAAAAATCAAAAGAGTCAGTATTTAGAATGGCATGAAAATAACATTCCCGCTTACCACTGTTCCCTCTAACCTGCGCGCCTGCGCGGCCGCGCACAGAAAACAATCAATCACACCGCGCACAAAATTTTGGAGCCGCACAAGAAGAAAAAATGAAACTGTTACTTTTACTTTCCAGTCACCAGATGTTACTCCGTGATGCCAGCAAGAACAAATACAGTGACGGTCATGTTTTTCCTTTACTGTCTCCTTCTTGTTGAGAAATGACTTTCGGATCAGATGTTTCAACTGGTCTTTTATCGCCTAGTTTCGGTAGAACTGTAGCAGAATCTTTTGTTGCACATGAGCAGAACATTGTGGACACAGACCGAAAAACCTTAGAGGGAAGAGGGAGCATTGCCTCTTACCCTCTGTCATTTCTGGACTTCTACAGCTGCTGTCCAGCTTATTTTTTTCAAAATAGCCTCATTTTTAGGGGAAACTTTCCTGAAGAATAAAATAGTAATGTTATTTATTCTTTGTGTGTGTATATGTGTGTGTGTGTGGGGGGGGGGGGGTTGTCCAGTCTATACTTATAATGCTGCTATTCTCTTGCAGTCATGTTGAGTCTGTAAATGCTTCTTTTGTGTGACTGCCATGTTGCGTGGTGTAGACAGATTCATTGTCACTTCTGTTATCATTGTCACTGCTGTTCATTGCTGTTATACGCCACAAGGCAATTTCTGATAGCACTTCTTATCAAAGAACATTAGGGCGTGAGTCAAGAACAGAATTTTCTCATCTCATCACAGTCCTGAATTCAGTTTGTTCATGTTATATCTGCTCCAGCGGCATTATTTTATATTGATAGAGAACACAATTTTGTAGGATTAGACCTCGAAAAAATCGTAGACAAAGCACTTTAGTGAGAAAGAAAAATCACAAGAGAAGTACCTGGGATTCGAACACGGACCCCGGTAGGACGAGCAGCCGTCTAGCCACGAGAGAACAGTGTACTAACGAACTGAGCCATCTCAGACCTCCATTAAAAGGTCTTTTGAAAGCTAAGTCATCAGTGCTTGTTTTGGCGACACAAGGATCGTGACACCCGGAAAAAAACGAGGTCGTGACACAGAAATTCCGTAGCGTAGATTCAGTATCTCTAGCAGGTACCAGTTTTTAAGTACGCTGTTCTCTCGTGACTAGACGGCTGCTTGTCCTACCGGAGTCCGTGTTCGAATCCCAGGTACTTCTCTTGTGATTTTTCTTTCTCTCACGTCTCCTTGAAGTGCTTTGTCTACGATTTTTTCGAGGTCTAATCTTACAAAACTGTGTTCTCTTACTTTACCGTACAAAAGCCTCGTTGTTTCCTATTTATAAAACAATATTTTATATTGATTGTTACTGGTCAGGTTCAGACCTCTTCCGTGGTTGTCATGCATGTTTTCCTGTACATGATTTCCAGTTTTCCTTTCCTATCCTGACAACCATTTTTGTGGGTGTAATGCTTCACCGTGCAAATATATATTATCCGTTTTCAGAGAGTTTTTTCCCCCTACACATCACTTGTGTGTGTATGTGTGTGTGGTGTTTTTAACAGCTTTGACAACAGTAGTGAGAGCTAGACACACTGTCTTCAGCCTGAGAAACCAAGTCAGTGTCTAATAATAGGAAAGTCCCTTCCCCATTTCTGGCAGGTTGTCACTCTCAGGAACTGTGTTGAGATTCCATCAGCAGAGCTTCAGCGCGGAGATGGCACATGATGATAATGATGATGATGATGAAGTTTTCAGTGCCGTACCCCACGGAAATCAGCTGCCAGCCTTACAGGTCTGAGAGCAGACAACAGTTTGTCAGGGCTCTCTCGCTCGACTTGAATGTTTCCTAGGAAACCAGAGCTCTGCCAAGAGAAGGGACGTAAGCGCTATGGCGCAGAGAGGAGTTACCCCACTTCACAGTTTCATTGAAATAATTTGTGGTCACGATTTTTGTATTGTTCTGTTGTAGCAGGGCGTGTATTGGATTTATATTTAGAAGCATTTCATAAGAATGTTATAAGAACATTTGACCTTGTCTGTTTATCAGTGGTTTAGTGTGTGTAATATTCAAGTGGATAAATGCAATCAGTAATAACATGAAACCTGTTTTATTTTGTTGACTGCTACCATTTTATATGTTAATCTTACATACTAACGTAAGTTCATTATAAGTTAATGTAGGGAGCAAGCATATGTTCGTATGTGAGTGGTAGAAGTAATGTATACGCGGATACTCAAAAAGATTTATGAAAGAAAAAAACACTGTGAGCTCCAAAATTATCACAGTGAAGAAATAAACACACAGAAGTATAATTGTGCTGGCAGTGAATGAATGTTTGCCGTCTAACATGACAGAGTCAGTAGAAAAAACTCATGTGTCACTTAGACGTGAAACGTTTAACTCGATTCGTTTATTAGCAAATGGTGAAGAATTTGTATGGTAAATTGCTAATATTTCTTTTCAAATAATGATTTCTAAGACGTAGTAACACGCCATAGAAAACTCTTTTTTCTTATAGTTCAGCACAGTACAACAGACATGTCTAGTTGTCATGTTACATATCTATCTATGCTAAGTTCACGTTCGCTGTATGTTTTCATGTTTATCTGTTTTTTCTTAAACTCATCACAGGGCAGAGTTTTGCAGAACATGGTTTCATTTACAGGGGCCATTTTTTCGTTGTCTTCGTTAGAAAACAGTACCATGAAATACAAATTTAAGGCATGTATGGACAGTTTTTTTTTCAGCGGTGGACTGGGAAAAGGCACATACAGTGTAATAGACATTAAACTGTTTAAACAAAACATCTTCTTCAGAATAACAACAACAACACCTGTAAGCATATTTATTCGCCAGAGAATAATTTCACTACAGGCATGTTCACTCTGACGTCCTGTTTACTTTCTTTCATCTTCCACGCGGCAGGGAAGCACACAAAACAAGACGCTGAATTTTGTGTTCCACTCACAGGGCAAAAGTGGCCTACACATAGTGAATGTGTGTCAGGAAGCTTGTTCAGCATAATCCAGCACTCCACCACAGACGTATCAACGGGTTTTCAGCCAACCTTTCTGTCTGCATCGTATCGTTCTCACGCTCTTTTGTTCCCATATAAAACTGAGGTTCTTTGGGGACGGTGATTTTTAAAGAAAACTTTTTCAGACTCAAGTGAGGACTTCAGTCGTAGAATGCTTGCTTAGTTTCTCTCGCTGTTTCAGTCTGACATCTACTTTAAAACTGTCTGTGTTGCGTCGTTCTATAAGCCATCAGCTGTTTCATGAGTTTGGTTTGGAAGGCACTATCAGTTTTGTGCTGATACTGTCGACTTAGCTTTTGTTTTGTGGTTGTTTGGGGAGATGGCGGGGGGGGGGGGGGAATCTCTTTTCGCCAAGAAGAAATGGCACCTTGAGGAAAGTAATCGAATCTTTTTAGCGTGGGAAATAATCTTTTAACTGTGTTTTATGTGCCATTTAATATTACATCTGTGATTTATGTCTCATTTAATCTTGTATTTGCGATTTGTGTCATTTAATTTAATGTCTGTGATTTTTGTGTCATTTAATCTTATATCTATGATTTATGTGTCATTTAATATTATATCTGTGATTTATGTGTCATTCAGTCTTACATCTGTGGTTTATGTCATTTAATCTTATATATGTGATTTATGTCATTTAATCTTATATATGTGACAGGTAGGAGATCTAATTTTAAGTCTGTGGTTGATATCAGGGAAAAATATATGCGTATGGTATTCGTTAATCGCTGAGTTCATCGTCTTTCATTGTTGGGTGCAAGGTTTTGTTGGCTGTCTCCATGATCATTGTAGAGAACATTGTATAATGGGAGAAAGCGGCTAATTAGCAGCTTTCTCCCATTATACAATGTTCTCTACAATATGATTTCTCTGCCAGGTCATTTTTTTCCAGCTCTTCCAGAAGTAATGTAAGCAGTGATTACACCGATTTTGTACGTTTATCGAAGTTAACGTCCCTGGGTGCGGCATTCTTGTTAACATAACGAAGATGTAACAATGTTACAATGTAATTTCAGCTGTAATTAACGCCAGAAAAGTAGATAATCTTAAATATGAGCACGTACAAATCCATAATTATCACTGCCAGTGATGTTTGTATGTACTGTGTGACATCTTCGTACCTCAGAAGGGCATGGCCAAGAGCAGAACCTACACGCAGTTCTCAAATTTCTAAATAAGGACAGCAGAGGTAGTGAATATATCCCGTCTTCCAGCAGAGTTTGTCAGATTGTATCATTGCTGTGGGTAGTTCGGTCCTAGTAATTATGTCCAGTGTGTAGAATACATTCACACGAGAGTCACTACTTGTTTCAGAAAGATAAGGAAGCGCATTAACATTTTTAAAAAATGATGCAAATAAAACCCCATGTTTCAGATTAATTCACACAGATGGTAACAAGTAACAATTTTTTTTTGTTCATTTAAAATGAAATAGAAAACTACATGAATTCTGTTTTATACAAAAATATGAACATATACTTTTAAACTAATGCTGTAAACACTTATATAAGTTGGTACATTAATTAGAAAAAATGCAACATATCTGTTATATTGATAATCCTCTAAGCTTGTCCTGGCCAGCACATGCCTATTTCGTGTACTCTTTTTTTTTTTCTTTCGTTTATTGTTTATCTTTTCGCGTATTATTTTCTTTTCATGTATTGTTTTCTTTTTCATTTATTGCCTACCTTATCATGTATGTTCTTCTTTTCGTGTATTCTTTTCATTTATTGTTTATCCTTTCATGTATTGTTTTCTTTTCATTCATTGTTTTCTTTTCGTTGCTTTAGTTTAATTTACTGTTTTTATTCATGTATTTTTTTTCCACGAGTCTGTTTTTCTAAACTGTATTTTTACTTTGCCTTGGTGTACTTGACACCTAAGAATAGCTTGTGCTGGCCAGAGCCACGACTAAAACATGGCCACAGAAGTTAAAGCTTTCTACATTTCTCTTTTCTTTTATAATGTGTATTTGATTTTTATTGTGCTTAACAGGCGTTGTGTGGGACGGATTTCACATATCCTGCTCATTCGTTCCATAATATTTATATGTTTCCACAATTTTCGGAAATTTCGTTTCTGTTTACAAGGATTAAATATTCCATTATTAAAGGCATATTTGAATGAGGCTGACAGTCTGATTTGGATCAAGTCTTTGCATGTGTACAAGTGACAGAACATATGAGGAAATAATAATCTAAACATGACGAGAACGTGAATAGTAAATAGTTGAATAGTATGAAATGTAGTATGTGGGAAAGTAATATAAACATGATGTAAACGTGAAAATAAATGTTGAATAGTAAGAAATATAGTGTGTGGGCAAGTAACCTAAACATGATGATAACGTGAAAGTAGATGCTAAATAGTAAGAATTATAGTACATGGGCACATTATAGTTTTTAAAATTGTGTTAACACATCAGATATGAAGGTTAGGAACATGCATGAGCGACGAAAATGTCATTCTGGAGCTTGCTTTTACCGATAAGAGAAAAGAGATAATATTTCCTAATATTTCAAGTCCTTTATTGTGTTGTTGAATGAACTAAACGGTGCCGAGTCTTAAGTTTAAAACTAAAGTAACGACGGATCGTGCGGGCTTTGGACAGCAGCGGCTGAAGCCGGTAATACGCGCTAATTGAAGCCAGCTAATTGTCTGTTTATTATACACATGTATCTGGAATGTTAAAATCTGTCCTGATGTTTGACATTTCTTTCATGTCTTCATCTTGTGCCACGTGACAGCTAAACTCCTGTGTAATTGTTCTGAAAATGCTTTCATTTTGCAACGATCATAGAACAGCCTACCTGAGCAGCAAATCATTGTTTCTGACAGATATCAGAATAAAAACTTTCTCTTTTGTAATGCTGCATAATATTTATCTTTCTGTTAGATTCATCCTACCTTGGTGTGGCCATTACACGATTGTTGACAAAAGCGACTCACTGTTTGATGAAACACATACGTTCCTATAATAAGAAATGCATTCCCACAAAAACATACTTTCACGTGTATGTTAAAAAATATTTGATGAAAATTGTAAAACAAATATATATTTCTAGATTTCAGATAATGACTGCTTACTTTCTAGTGTATGCCTCTACGCGTCACAAACTGCTGATAAGCACCGGCCATTTTTGTACTTGTTTCTCTTTCATGTAGGGATTTATAGGCTGGCTGATTATATTTTCCGAATACTGGTACAGGTAAATAACACGGTAGCAATATAGATCCTTACAGATCCTTATTCTGTGTAATTTGACTGTTATACAATGTCATATATATATATATATATATATATATATATATATATATATATGTTTCTCCATCATTTCTCCATCATTTGTCCCTAGAGTGATGCAAGGACTATTTGCGCACGCGTATGTGTGTGTGGGTTGGTTGGTTACTGCTTAGTGTGGTTGTAACAAGACTTTTGATGTATCTATCAGGTCAGATGTCAAGCGACGATTGTTTAGTCACGCGCAGATTAACCGCCATATATCTGAATATGTTCTGTTTTTGTGACAGTTGGAGATGTGGAAAATGGAAACTATTTCATTTATTATATTTTGTAATAGAATTTGTTATGTCAAGGGATTCCATTTCTGTTTTAATCTAAAGAAAGATAACACTTTATCTCACAGACTGAAATGGACCGTTTGTGTTTTGTAATGCAAGTGTTGTAAGGAGCAGGGATGTTCTAAGAAATGTGTAGGATTGTTTGAAAACCTTATAGCAATGGATGACAATATGGTCCTGGCTTGGCCTCTTAGACGAGCCTCACATCATAGCCTGTGGGGCTGCGGCTCTGAGGATAGTCTACACTTTCATGGCTGGGAAGAGCTGGCTAGAAGACAGCGAAGCCGGAGCCGGTCTCGCTGTTTAAACCGGTTTTTCGTCTTGCCGGACATTTGTGGTAAGAAGAAATCGTGACGTTTGTAAGTGAGCAGAATCAGTGAGTGAAAGTGCTACGATGTAGCATGTCATGTTTTTTTTTTTTTATTGGCAGTGTGCCAATATTTGTTTCTGTATTATCTGTTAACAATGTTGACACTTAATAAAGACTGCAGCCTTTCGGAGACATTTATTTACATGTTGAGAACAGAGGCATTGTTACTGATAGACCAGAACAACTGTTGTCTACAGCTAAAGCTGTACTGGCAAATTGCTGTCTGGCTACTCACCCAGAATTAGCTTGACTTGTCTTGTCTCCTTCCTCATATATCTTTCGGTGTTCAGGGGACAAACAGACGTCTTGTTAGGGTTGGGTGATTTGCTTCATATAATGGAATATTTAATGCTTCTGTAATTTCTTCTCTCCATCTCTTGCGTGGGCGGCCTCTTCTTCTGTTACCTACAAATCTTAGTGTGAATGTTTTCTATGAAATACTATCTCGTGGTAACCGTGTAATATTACCAAACCACGTGACTTGCTGTTTCTGGATATAGTGTAGTATTGGTGTTACTCCAACCTTTGCCCTGATGATGTCATTTTCTTAGTTGGTCTCTTTTTGTAACATTCAGTATTCTCCTTAAACATCTCATTTCTGTCGTTTTTTTGTTTTTAGCTGTTAGTGTCCATGTTTGACATTGATAACATGGAGTTGGGAGGAAAATTGTGTTGTAAAGTGCTCTCTTTGTTTCAGTTGTGATGTATATATTTTGTGATGTATTTGTTTTTGAGTAAAGGGGTCATTTGTCCAGTGACATGATTTACTTTATTGCATCTATTCTCAATTTCAGCATCAGTTTTCCTCGAGAATGATATTGTGCTACCTAGATATTTTGAAATTTTTCACGGGTTGTCTAGGAAGATCTTTGTTTGGATTTCATCTCTGGTCATGATTTCCGTGTTTTTCACCACTGATTTTCATGTTGTGGCTTTTACATGCCCTAGAATTAGCTCATACTGAAAAAGCCTTATATGTGTGACATAGTGGTTGCAGCATGTTCGTTCTGGCTAAGATAAGATATTGTTGTAGTAGATAAAGAAACCTTTTTTTTTTTATAAGTGAACGATCTCGAGAAGTTTTCCTACACTGCATGTATGTTTCAGTATTGTATAGAAAGTGCCGGTGCTGGCAGTGAAAGTGCACTAAGTTTGTTTTAAGCTTGAAGTGCACGAAGGAACTCAGTAATTGCCTATTGAATTTTTAGACACAGGCAAGAAGAGCTTTCATCTGTCAAGCCGTGGACTACCCACATAGGAAGTAAGAGAAGACCAGGGCCAGTTAAATATAGAAAGATAGGAAAGGCATTTTTACTGGATGCAGTAATTAGAAATGTTGGATATCTTCTAAGAGTTGTCTAGCGTGGATTCCCTTATCTCTAACAGTGTTGGCCATTATTTCAGGTCTGAAATAGCCAGTCCTTCACTTTGTAATTTTTCTTTACTTATTAGCTTATCCACTTGAGTGTTTCCGAAAAAATTAATAAAATTCCTTTATATTATTTCTAGCAAATGATACACACGCAGGTGTTTCCAGTGAGTGTCCATACGATCACACCTGTTGTCCTTATCGTATTTCCATAGAACACAGAGATTGGTGTTCTTAGCAGCTGGATAAAACTGTTGTACGATCAGGCTTTTATGAAATGTTTAAAACGTTTGCATTATGTTTATTCAAAGTTAGTTATTTTAATCTTGTGATTACAGTATTTTAAATGCTAAAAATAAACATGAAACAAATAATTTAGTGTGAAATTTAAGAATTGAAATATTGTACAAGATGCAACAATATCAAAACATCCAGACAAAGCTCCATCACAGCAATACAGTGACTCAAAATATAAATTGCACTGTAAACCAGATAATGAATTCCCTCAGCTCTCGCCGTCTCAGTGAGTAGGACTACAAGAAGAAAAGAGTCATCTTAAATTTGAATTCAGATGAAAAACACTTTTACTCTCTTTGTGTTTATGTGACACCACGTCTGGTCACCGAAATTCACTTGTTTATCACGCACTTTAGGGTGTCAACTTGAGACACTTCTTTTCTTCTAGCTATGGCCAGGACAGTCTTTATGAAAATGCAGGAAGCATTTCAATATAGGACCTGTTATAGAACAAACACTAAATCACTGAACTTCCAGGACAGATTCGCTACCTGCAAGTATGCTGATTTCGGACCAGATAGCCAGACAAACAAGCACATAGATAAGCGGGCAAACAAACAAGCATATAGATAAGCGGGCAAACAAACAAGCAGATAGATAAGCAGGCAAACAAACAATCGGATAGATAAGCAGACAAACAAACAGATAGATAAGTAGGCAAACAAACAATCAGATAGATAAGCAGACAGACAAACAAGCATATAGATAAGCAGACAGACAAACAAGCATATAGATAAGCAGACAGACAAACAAGCAAGATAGATAAGCAGGCAAACAAACAGAGAGCAACTGTCTGCGATGAACACACTTTTCTTTCAAATTACGTACAGTAAACTTGAGCACATTGACACTAACTAGGAGCAGTCAGTATTAAACTCGATACTACAATTTTTAACATTTTAAAAATAAATAGAGGATGGTGTCTGAACGTGGGATTTTTGTATTAATGCACCTTAAAACTCTGTTAACGACGACGCTAACGAGTATTTATGTGTTGGATTCGGATTTCACTAAAGTACAGAGCTATTAGCAGTTGAGTTCAGTAACAGAAAACCTCAGCAAAGTTGTCTCTCTACACGCGGCTTGTGTGCTTGCTCTGTTTTATGGCTGTTCTTCAGCCAGTGTACAAAAAAAATAGCATTAGTGAGAATAAATTTTAAATGTGCAAATGAGTTATTCTGAATAGTTTTGTTAAACTGACCAAACTGTTGTCTCTATGGAGCTATACTTAACAAACAGACGCTGAAGTGCCGGGAGAGGGAGGATAGAGGGAAACATTTTTCTTTTTCTTCCTCGGTATGTACTGTATGCTTCTGCGCTTTCAAGCATAACAATATACTGTGCCACATCAGATTAATAACAAGCATAACAATATACTGTGCCACATCAGATTAATAACAAGCATAACAATATACTGTGCCACATCAGATTAATAACAAGCATAACAATATACTGTGTCACATCAGATTAATAACAAGCATAACAATATACTGTGCCGCATCAGATTAATAAGGACGACACTTCTTCCTAGGGAGTGGATCCAGCTTTTTCTGGGCTCTCGGTTTTCCATTTTGACTTGGATCTACTGTCCAGGTCATGCAGGAGTCAAAGTCAAGGAGAGAGCGTACAAGCTGCCTATAGTACCTAAAAATGAACGAGGACATTGCAAGAGCCACATTGAATAAGCGGCGTATGGAGGATGGTATCAGGTTGAATGACAACAATCACATCAGGAGGTTGATCTCCAGAGGAGAGGGGGAAGTTGATGTTTTTTTTTCCAAACGAAGTGGTTTAGCGCACATTATCCACAAGCAGTGTGTGACTGGCTCCATCAGCAGGCACACACTTCAGTGGGTAGTGGAACTAAAGGCGGAGCACATATGGGAATGCCCGGAATGCGGGGATGCCAGTCTAAGATTACAGATTAATAAGGACGCTATTCTACGCTGAGACTTTACAAGTAAAATATAATGTTAAAAAATACACAACACTACTGTAGTCGTAATGGACATCAAATTTCAAACTTGTGTCAGAATTTTATTTTACAGAATTAATGTTTCAATCTTGGCATGAAGAAACTTTAGCAGTGAAATGATGTTCGTTAACTTTGGTTTGAACTTTTATTCTTTGCGACTGATGCCTCCATTTTAGTAAGGTGTATGAGCTCCTCTGCCCTGTATCATGGGTTGGCGCCACGTCTCGCTGGCGGACGTGTGTTGAGTTCTTCCTATAAGTGTTTTATTGGGTTCATGTCTGATGACATGGATGGCCACGGAATGGTCTGGACGTTGTCAGCGAGGAACTGGGTGGTGGGTTGTACCACATGAGATCGAGCGTTATCTTGCTGAAAAATCGACCCTGGTGCAGCCAGAAGTGGAAGGACGTAAAGACGAAGTATTGTTGGGCATTCAGGCGTCCTTCATTTTGCACCAGGTCACTTCTTCCCATGAAGTTGATCGTCCCCCACACCAGTACACCTCCACCACCACGTGGAGGAGCCTCATCCATGCAGTTCTGGGCGTAGCGCTCATGGACTATGCGGTAAACTCTTCTCCGTCTATCGTGTCGCTGGAGCAGAAAGAATGATTTATCACTAAACCAAACCCTTCTCCAATCATTCACAACGATCCATTGGCGATGCTAGTTTGCCCATTGCAGTGGGTTCTGGCAATGCCAGTCCGTAAGAACAGGACCTCTGTAGAGTCTTCTAGCCCAAAGACCAGCGTCGTGCAGCCGGTTCCTGATCGTTTGATCTTAAATTCGACGAACTGTTGTCAGTGACTGGACTGATGAAGACGCAGGTGCAAATCGATTCCTGAGGTGACGCAGCCGTGTGAAGCGGTCTTCGGCAGGAGTTGTGACTATGGGTCTTCCACTGCACAGCTGGTCTGCAACTGAGCCGGTTTCTTGAAATCGTCTCCAAAGGCGACTAATGGTGCTTGTAACCACATTAAATTGTCTGGCCACTACACTTTGTCACTGTCCAGTCTGTAAACGTCCAGTGATGATGAGTCGTTGTTCTGTAGTGAGATGAGCCATACTTGCTCATTGAATTTGCAAATGAATTTATTCGAGGAGCATCAATCTTTTATAGGCATTCACTGACATGGTCACTGAGTTTTGTGTTCAGTACGTTTCACGGGATTCTCGTGAACCTGTCATGAGTTATTGTAAAAAATGCTGTTGTGACTAGTGATCGCTTTTCTGTGCTCATAAATCATCAGCTGAGTACAGTTCAGGGCAACACGTTTCAGGCAATTTGCCCTTGTCTGATCAGCTAACTTTAGTTTAAATCCCAACATCGTATTTGTTGCGTTTCTGTTTTTGAACAGTATATTAGGCCAGTGGTCCGCGACTTTTTTTCCATGTCGTAGGCCCCTGAAGCCAATGATAATGTACCACCCCAACTCTTGTTTTTATTTATTTTTTTTATTTACATTATCCTGCCCATTGGTTTTTAGATGCCTTACACATTTATAGAGCGCGTGATAGCGACGTAGGTAGTGCACAAAACTCCAGTGTCGAAGGTGAATGGTTCTGTTCTGGTTACCCAACTGTTGAAGTAGGTACGTGTCTTCCTGTGGAGACAGGGAAATAAAGACGACCATGTACACTCTAGTGTGTCGACAGTTGAAGGAAAATATGGGCCCTTACACCATATCTCCTGGGTGCTTCTGTGACATGAAAGGTAATCTTTACTTTTACACATGTCTACATTACCCAGACTTGCTAGGCAGACCACTTCACATGACCGTTCGCTGACTCTGTGTTGGGAATCTTTCCTTTAGACTAACGTCTGCTGTCTGTTTACTGGCATTGTCCCTTTGGAGTTCTCGTGTATAAAGTCTGTTAGGCCGTATTGTAATTAGTTGTTCCGCGTTCTGGTCATTATTTGACCACATCTCAGAAGTTTGTAAATTATTACATCTGTTACGAGCAAACTCGCCCATCCATCCTATTACTAGCTGATACCAGTGTGTAAGGACTGCGTTGTTGTGTGGGCTTACGAACACTGTTTCTTCTACTTCCAGTTGTTTGTATGCACTTACAACAGATTTAGACACGAGATAGTGACATGGTCTGTGTTTTATGACAATTTAGAGACCAGCTCCTTCATTCAGTATTGATCGCTTGTTTCTGTCCAGTCTTGAGAGTGTGGCCGTGCGAGCCGTCCATCTAAAACCAAGGGAAACTGATATTTGGCAGAGATAAGAGCCCTGGGGGTGGCATGAAACCAGCTTTGAACAATTAGAAAGTGCCAGAACCTGAAATAAACGTGTCTTTGTCGCCTACTTATCTCCCAGCAAATGTTTCCTCAGGCTGTATTATATAGCTGTGATTCTAGATATTTTTCTCATAAAGTGTTCACTTATTTATTTCATGCTTTATTCTCAGTTATGAGACCTGAAAGGAGGGCCTTTTAACAAAATCCCAGAAATATTAGATCCTGGTGAAAGATTTTGTTTACAGTTCTGTCTAGAAATATTAGGTCGTGGTGAAAGATTTTGTTTACAGTTCTGTCCAGAAATATTAGGTCGTGTTGAAAGATTTTGTTTACAGTTCTGTCCAGAAATATTAGGTCGTGGTGAAAGATTTTGTTTACAGTTCTGTCCAGATATATATTAGATCGTGGTGAAAGATTTTGTTTACACTCCTGTCCAGATATATATTAGATCATGGTGAAAGATTTTGTTTACACTCCTGTCCAGATATATATTAGATCGTGGTGAAAGATTTTGTTTACACTCCTGTCTTGATATATATTAGATCGTGGTGAAAGATTTTGTTTACAATCCTGTCCAGATATATATTAGATCATGGTGAAAGATTTTGTTTACACTCCTGTCCAGATATATATTAGATCATGGTGAAAGATTTTGTTTTCACTCTTGTGCAGAAATATTAGATCGTAATGAAAACTCTTTATTACTTCTGAATGAAAAAAGGTAGAGAAAGAAGATATACAAGGTCCGACAATTAAGTAATAAGACTAGTTATATAAAAAGAAAACAAAAACTTACAGTTGTTGAATACTGAGGTTGGACTCGGAAAATTCTTTTTAATAGGCGTTTCAAAATACTTAAATAAACCTTGGCAGTGACAGTCTGTCCCTCTGGAATGAATTCTTTGTCTATAACTCCTTTGCTGTCGTAGAAGCACAACAACATTGACTTCACTTTCGACTTTTGAAGACGAATTTTTTGGCCTTTTGGTGATGATGATGACTTCCACTGAGCACTTTGGTGTTTAGTTGTGATCATAGCGGAAAATCCATGTTTTATTCTAGGCAACAATCAAATTTAAGAAATATTTATTTCCGCAACACGATTTGATGATGTCCTTTGCGCACTCAACACGCTAATGTTTTTTGGTCATCAGACAACGCATGTCGTACAAACCGGCAAGCAACTTCTTTCTTGCCCAAATCTTCCACTAAAATTTTACGAACGGTCTCTTGGTTAACTCCAAATTCATCTGCCATCATCCTCATGGTAAAACAACGATCTTCTTGTTTCCGTTCTCTGACTTTTGCAGTGAGTTCCTCATTACGAACAGAAAAATTGGGCGTCCATGTCTAGTTGGATTTGTAATCGTTTCCACATCACTTTTGAATCGTGAATATCACCTGAATATCTGTGCACAAGATAGTCAATTATCCCCACTCCTAACATGTAGCATCAATTCCACTGTCTCAGTGGCACTTTTTCCGAGTTTTAAACAGAATTTAATGTTAGCATTTTGCTCCATGCTGATTACGTGACAGTGTACCTCTAACTAGGTCAGCAAAATGGCGGCTTGTTTGTCGTCTGCTTATCATGCGGCGATGAAAAGTTGCCAGATCATAGATGAAGATTGCCTTTTTGGATTCCATGCTTTACTTCATAGATGGCAGTTTTGTCTTGGTCATAATAAAATCAGTCTCATTACTTAGTTGTTGGGTCTTGTATTTCGATCATTTCCTTTGTTCGTGAATTATTCCTAAATATTATAGGAATATTTTTTGTGACAAGAATTTGACTTTATATGCAGGTAGAAGAGCTGGAGTAAATTCAGAACCATGGTAGCAAAGTACATTTAATTAACTAAACTTCGAGTTGGAGGTCCCTAGTTTATACATACTCAAAGCTTTTCCACCTGAAGAAAGTTTGTTCTGCCTCGGTCCAACGCCGCTTCCAAACGTCAAGGTTTTCGTTGGAGTTAGGAAGTACAAGCACCATTCTGAGATCTTCCTGCACGGACATTCTGATATTTTCCTGCAGGGACATTCTGAGATCTTCCTGCAGGGACATTCTGAGATCTTCCTGCAGGGACATTCTGAGATCTTCCTGCACGGACATTCTGAGATCTTCCTGCACGGACATTCTGAGATCTTCCTGCACGGACATTCTGATATCTTCCTGCAGGGACATTCTGAGATCTTCCTGCAGGGACATTCTGAGATCTTCCTGCAGGGACATTCTGAGATCTTCCTGCGGGAACATTCTGAGATCTTCCTGCAGAGACATTTTGAGATCTTCCTGCAGGGGACAGAGATTGAAGCACTGATTTACGTGCCCAGACTGCAATGCTGATAACTTTCATATCTGAATATGTTTGTTAAAGTTGTACTTCTGTCTGTCTGGTATACATACGTATCACCATGAAAGAGAAAAAAACCCACCAGTGTATTCATTGAATATTTTATGTTTATTTTTGTGACTGTTAAACTTTAATTTTGCTTTTAGTCAGAGCATCATTTATTTTTTTTTTAAAAACTGAGGGAAAGCCAGGAGAGAAGAAACGCTAAAGTACTGAAGCTTTTTCTACTTCACAAACAACTTTCCGAAAATGTTTCTGTTAAATAGAAGAATTGATTGCCAGGAAATTGAAGTGAATAGCTTTGGCTGGCAGTAAATTCAGGGAATAGTCAAAACATCTCTAGGGGCTGAACAGCGGTCGTAAATCTGTTAAACCATCACGTTGCTACTAGGTCGAGTTAATAGAGTCTACAATCATTTTAGAAGTATAATTTCACTTTCAGTTGTCATCTGAACAAAGCTGCGTGGCGGAAATGTGTTATATAGTTACGCTTTAAATTGCTGTCTTTCTGTAAAACATAAAAGCCAGCATGATCGACGTGTGACCTATTTATTTATTTATTTGTGTTAACAATAAGAATGTGACACTTTGTTTCAAGCCGGCGAAATGACACAAATGTACCTTTCACACGTCAGAGTCTCGGTCTCTTAGGGGTGTCACATTACTCAAATATAAAACTGCAGAATTCATATTAAATTGTACAGTAAAGTGTACAGACAGAAGAAAACTAGCCGAACTGAAAGTTGGCATGTATGGCTGGACTTACCTGGATGAATTCGAGATTCTACTGACAGACTTTCAGGGAGTTCAGTTTGAAGGCAGAGATTTGACAACTGTAAAACTTAGGTGAATGTGTCGAAAAACATTCATACGAGACAACATACGAGAATGGACAGGACACAGCCTGAGTGTATCTTCAAGGCAGGGAGCGAGGAAACAGTTACCTCCAACCTTCGTTACCAAGCAGACACATGATGATGGTGATCGAAAGACGGCGTTTAGTCACGTGACTGAGAAAACTGCAAAAAGTGATGTGCAGAAAGTTTGGAATTCAGTTCCTCATTGTTGCTAACAAATTTCTGATCGATATTTCTCAGTGATGTACTTTGTTTAACCTGCGCATAGCGGAAGTTGCGCTCGTGGAGCTAGAGCTGCTGGTAAAGCAGTGAAATTACAAAGTGTAAATCTCATATAAAGTATCTGTGGTCCATGATTCGCCAACACAAATCTCACTGAGACGTACATACGTGACAAGAGTATGAGAGGTCTGCCCGAAGACTTCAGTTTGTTGTTGAAGTTACACGCTGCATTTTCTTTGTGAAGATATTTGAAAGTACACTGTGCATACTTTATTTAAATTGTGGGATCTTTTTATGTTATATATCAAAAAGACCCCAGGTCAACCCAATCTCTAAAAATGGATACCAGAGTGGCCACGGTCGTGGATATACGGGCCTAGCACTGTACCCCCAATGTGCCTTAATGACATGGAAACAGGGATTTTACCCCTTTTTAAACACTTTATTTAATATGAAGTAAAGTCCTTCTTTTCACTTGGTTGTTAATGCTTTTGTGAGGTTAAAAAGTATAATAAAAAGTAATGAGCTTGCCTGGTCTTATCTTTGGCGCCTTCCCACATACCCCTCATTGTCGGGGGTAGGGGGGGGGGGAATAAACTTCATGTCAGGGCTGGAGGATTTGCATCAAATAACAGGGATAGTTAAGGTCTCTGCTGTTCTTTTTGTTCATCTCTAGCAATGACTACTTCTTCCTCCTTTCCCCTCTATTTCTCATTGTATTCTGTGGTATAATTTCTGGTGGGCAGTCATGTCACATAGCCATAACATTTGGCCCGTTGTTTCGGCATATGCTATCCAGTCTTGCACTGATGGTATCAGTTCTGATTTTATGCCTCTTTATTACATTTTATTCTCCTCAAACATGTCATTTCTGTCATGATAATTTCCTTTTATTTTTACCTGCTAATGTACTTGTTTGTCATTGGTGGTCCAGGGTGGGGGGGAGACTGTGTCACAGTTATCTTCTTACGTCATTTGCTAATGTATTTGTTTGTTTCCAGTAAAGGTATCGTTTGTTCAATGATCTAATTCGCTTTTATTGCTGTCTGTTCTCAGTTTCAGTATAGATTCTTCCAGAGTTTCATCCTCATCCAGTATTCCTTAGATATTTTAAAAGATTGGTTATCAAGATTTTTTTCTTTGGTATTTCTTCTCCGGCGGTGGACATATCGACAGTGATTTTCATGTTGTGGTTTTTACCTGCTCCTGTTACACATCATCCATGTTTTGTTCTAAGTCTGACGTGGTTGTACATTTTAGGTCATCAACTTAAGAAATCTGGAGTGTTGTGAGTCTAGCAGACATTGTACTATGAGAGGTTTCAGTGAGGAAATTCTTACTATGCTTGTTGGCATTTCTGCACATGGTATCTATGTAGGTTTTTTGTAGTAAATACACAGCCCAGCCTCACTTTAGATTTTAAGAGTTGTCCTTCAGAGTGCCCTTCATTTGTACATTGGCTATTATCGTATAGCTTTTTGCATAGGCTGGTCAGGTGTCAGTTCTCACTTTATACTTGTAAGATTTCCCATAATGTTCGTCTTTCACGATTGTATTCAGTTTTCGTTGTTAGTTGTCCAAGAGTGAAGTTGGTGTATGCACAGTTAGTTGTCTGAGAGTGAAGTTGATGTATATACAGTTAGTTGTCTGAGAGTGAAGTCGATGTATATACAGATAGTTGTCTGAGAGTGAATTTGATTTATGTACAGTTAGTTGTCTGAGAGTGAAGTTGATTTATGTACAATTAGCTGTCTGAGAGTGAAGTTGATTTATGTACATATAGTTGTATTGTTCCTTATATCTTATTATAGCTGCACGTAACTGTGGCTCAGATATTGACTGTAATCCTTGCTGGGTTTTTCCCCTATGATTTTGTAGAATATCTTCTCAGTATGTCTTAGTAGCAAATGTATCTGTATTGACTGCAGTACTTTTTTTTCTCTTCCATTTATGACCAATTAAAGTATCTCTACAGTCCTGTGATATTCCTTGTTTTCCCCCACGCCAGTCTTTAGAGAACTGCTGTTCTCCAGTTTATTGATGTTGTTGATCCAGTTGTTGATGAAGTAAATCAATTTGCATACCTTGGCAGCTACATAGACCAGGATGGTGACACCAGGAAGGAAATTAGAATTAGAATTGCAAAAGCAGCATTATCCTTCAGAAATCTTGAGAACATATGGCATTCAAAAGTTATAAGCACAAAAACCAAGTTAAGATTATTCAATTCAAATGTGATATCTACCCTCATTTATGCATACGAAGCTGGAAATCAACTGAAGAAATAGACAAGAAATTAGCATATTTGGAAAATAAATGCCTAAGTAAAATACTCGATATAAAGCGGAACGAATTCAAGAACAACGCAGAGATAAGACAGATGAGCAAACAACAACCTGTCTCATGGGTGATCAGAAAAAGAAGATGGACATATATCGGTCACGTGATGAGAAGAAACAATCAGAGAATACCAAAACAAGCTATCAAGTGGATAGCAGGCAGAAGAAAAATAGGTCGACCACGTGAAACTCTAAAGAGGACATTGTTAAGAGAAGCCAGTTTAGTGGTCATAACATCCCTTGATGAAGTTGAAAGACTCGCCGAGAACAGGAAAACTTGGCAAACAACTATGCGAGCCCTGTGTGACTTTTAAAGGCACGGGAAGGATGTAAGATATTCTCCAGTTTATAGTCTTTAGAGAATTGCTGTTCCTACCTCATCTGTAAATTTGATAATGTCATTGGATCTTTCATTATGCTCAGGAGCTTCGTTCCAAGGGTCTGTTATTAACTGTCGGTATGTCTGGTTCTACATTTCAGTGGAGACGACGATGTTGGTGTCCCGCTGTTGGTTTAATGTCATGTGACATGCTGTGAAGCATGTCAAATTATTGTTTCCATCCCTCTGGGTCGCACAGTGACTCATTATAAATGTTCAGAGTATCTTTTGAGCTGAAGCACTCTGAAGTTTTTATCATTGCTTTCATCTTTTTCTTTTTTTTTTGTAAGAGATTTTCTTGGTGTCTTTTTAATTGTTAACTGTTGAAGTGCATTCCCGCTATGAATATATCTTGCTTCTTTTATTACTCTTTTTTAATGTCTTCTTGCAATTCTATGTTCAGTACTGTTTTTGTTCATATTTATTCCTCATTCATTTCCTGTTTTACTTTCTTTTCTTTTACAGGCTCATTCTCCACATCTTTGTACAGGCTTATTCTTTCTTGTACGTATCTTTTTGTTTGTTCCTGCAGGTATCTCTTGCTGCTTTTAGGGTGATAATTCTTAAAAGACTCATTTCTGATCCACTGATTTTGTTTCTGTGAGTAATTTTATGAGCAGTTCTGTTTGTGTTTTATACTATTGTTTTTCATACTTTGATAACTGAGTTTGCTCTTTCTGCATCTGTTTTACTTGTAAATTGAGGTTTGCAAATGAACATGTCATCTTAAGGTTTGCAGCTCATCATGTCATCTAATATTAAAATGTCATATTTCTTGATTATACAGCTTCATATTTACTGATACCCATTATCATTCTTTTATTTTTTACTTTTCTATTATGCTCAGTGTAATACTCAAAAGCTAATTATTTGTTCTTAAACTAGAGTTTTTACTAATATTTTTATTTTATAAAGCTATTTTGCCAGGCTAAAGTAATATGTTTGTTAAAAGCCCACTCCAAATAGCACGCCAGAAAAATTTTCAAGAAAATGTAGCTAATGTTTAGCTGAACACACACAAAAATCCTTTTTGGCAGGCGGGCGACTGTTTCTTGAGACGAAGAAATCAATACACGAATAGGGAAGTCAGCTACAACACTTTACACTGAGAAGACAAACATGTGGGAAAGCTGAACATTGGTACTAAATGCAAAGTGTTATGATTTACATGCTTAAAATTTCATCCTTGGATCTGAAGCACGGAAAACACTCTAGATATGAGGATAAGCGTGAACTGTTTCAGTGTTCACAAAAAGATAAACATCACGTAGCAGAATTAAGTAACAAATTCTGAGATGCTAATGCGACAGCGAGGATAGATTTTCTGGCTAATGCGACAGCGAGGATAGATTTTCTGGCTAATGCGGTAGCGAGGATAGATTTTCTGGCTAATGCGGTAGCGAGGATAGATTTTCTGGCTAATGCGGTAGCGAGGATAGATTTTCTGGCTAATGCGGTAGCGAGGATATATTTTCTGGCTAATGCGGTAGCTAGGATAGATTTCCTTGCTAATGCGGTAGTGAGTATAGATTTGCTGACACATGATTCGATGGCCGCTTGATCTTCTTCTTCTTCTTCTTCGTTCACTTCTACCACCAAAAACCGCACTGTGAACCTACTGAATTCACGCTTGTGGTCCTAGTTAGGTCCCGTGGTCCCCTGTGTGGTCCAAAATAGACCACACGAGATCCACGAAAGGACCACAAGGGGTTCAGAGTATCACAGTGCTTTAGCCTGTATTCTTGGTGGGTCTCGGAAGCGGGATTGCGTGACACCGTGGTTTTCATTGCACCAGTTTAGTCTAGGGTTGGACTTTCTCACCGGAAGACCTCGACGTGTTTAGGATATCAGTGCATCCCCGCTGGGTGAGAGGCGGTAGCCCACCCAGGCCAGAGTTGGACTTTCTCATTGAGATACCCGTGTATCACCGTCGGGTGAGAGGTGGTTGCCCATCCAGTCCAGGGTTGGACTTTCTCACCGGAAAACCTCAGCGTGATTAGGATACGCAGACATCCCCGCCGGGTGAGAGGTGGTTGCCTATCTAGACTTCCCTGGTCCAGTGTCTCCGACTTCAGCATTTTGCGGTCGTGGCCGCTACCTTTCCTAGTTGTGACCAGGATGGAGCTTTTGTCCAGGAGGACGAATCCTCGCCACTAGTGACTTCTACCCCTGGGTTGAGCCGGTTTAGGCATTTCCCAGTATGGGCGTGTTTGGGACGGGATCGACCTCTAGGGCAGAGGTACTGTGACATGCATAGCCTTCAAGATTCACCCCTGGTATGAGCCGGTTTAGGCAAAATTCACCAGTATGGGTGTTTATCAGGCGTTACCGACCTCTAGAGCGGAGGTGGCATGACATGTCTAGCCATCGAGTTCCACCCCTGGTGTGTGCCGGTTTAGGCATATTTCACCAATGTAGGTGTATTTCGGACGTGGGCGGCCTCTAGAGCAGAGGTGCCGTGGTATAGCTCTCGTAGCGATACTACTGGACATACCGGTTAAACATCACTTTCCACCACCTTTTCCCATCGGCGCCGCACAGCAACCTTTATTTCTTTTCCGCATTTCTTCCTTAACCGGGAGGAGCTTCACTCCACGCGCGGCATTTGAAGAGTCAAGCCAGCAGTGTCTTAACCTCTGGGACAAGCCAGTTCATGCATTTCACCCGATATGACTGCACTCAGGACGTGGCCGACCTCCAGACCAGAGGTGCCGTGATTTGACCGTTTGCTTCGCTTTATCCTTTCTACCACCTTTTCCGCAGTGATGCTGCGCGGCAACCTCATTTGCAAATTTCTTCATTGGCCGGGAGGAGCACCGCTCCACGCACGGCAGCTGAAGATCTCGCCAACAGCGGGCCGCTTGATAAATTACCTAGTTATGTGAACTTGAGCTCCTTGCAAACTCGGATGTGGGGTGGGATTCTTTGACTTTGTCAGCTCTCAGACATGGTGTTTTAAGCAGGGTTCTTGCTGAGTTTCCGCCAGATCAGTTACAGGTGGATCCATACCCTGCATGTAGGTCAATACTGACAGACATACCCTGCATGTAGGTCAATACTGACAGACATACCCTGCATGTAGGTCAATACTGACAGACATACCCTGCATGTAGGTCAGTACTGACAGACATACCCTGCATGTAGGTCAGTACTGACAGACATACCCTGCATGTAGGTCAGTACTGACAGACATACCCTGCATGTAAGTCAGTACTGACAGACATACCCTGCCTGTAGGTCAGTACTGACAGACATACCCTGCATGTAGGTCAATACTGACAGACATACCCTGCCTGTAGGTCATACTGACAAAAAATTTAGTCTTAACTTGAGTAAACTCTAGCGTGGCTTTGCTCGTGGGTAAAATATGGTCTAGTCATATTCAGGTCCAGATATTTGAGTCTTTTTTTTCTAATACAAACAGAAAAGATCTACTTCTTTACAACGTTGTTAACGGCTGTCACTCTGGCATCGGCATTTTCCTGCTAATGGCCTCATTTATTTTATAGCAGCTGTTCCCACCCCTTCACAAAACTACTAGATTCTGTTTGCTTCTCTCTCACCTGAAATCTTTAAAACAAACATACCCACCTACCCACCCGGGGCATTCTGGTATACTGGTTTCTCTCCGATTTCCTTCGACAGTTTGATACGAGTAATCTCCCCTGACATTTACGTTTTACGAACACGTCAGATTTTTTTGTACACATTCAACCTTTCTGCGCATGATGTGCATTGACCAAACGGATCACGTGATATCTCCTAGACGGATTATATTGTTACAGCAGCCATCTCAACAGTCAGGATTGTGGGGTTTGTTCCCCTTTTGTTTTTACGGCAGTGTTAGTAGACAGGCTTGTGTGAAGGGACATCCAGTGTAGTTAGGTTCATAAGACCGGGATTCTTGGAAAATGTTATCACAGCACGTGGTTGAGAATCAGCTGACCTTTGTTTATTATCGCGTTTTATCATTGACAGAGAATTCCTGGAACTTGAGTGTGTTGTGAATGAAAAACATTTAATGCTTTTTGAGCGAAAGGAATTTTACAGCTCTTTCGAAAGGTAGAAAGTAACAAAAGAAGAGAAGTTCGAGATACTATGTGGTGTTCTATACAGTGGCTCACTTCTGCTGAGAATGCGTTTTTCAGTCAGATTATATGTTAAGTATGTTTGGAACTTGCCAAGAATTGTCTTGCTCAGATATTTTTCTCATGACTAATTGTGGGTGATTGCAACTGGTCTATCTCCTGGCCTTACTTTCTCAGAAGTTCCACCTGTAATGACATGTGATTATAGGCGAACATTTGAAATGAATTTATCTTATAAAAGTGTCATCTTCTTATATTATAAGCTTCCCGTGCCGTTAAATGTCACATAGTATTTCGCCAATTTTCCCTATCTTCGGCGAGCCATTTTATGCCTATTAATTTGGCCTCTCTTAACAATGTCCTCTTTAGAGTTTCACGTGGTCTGCCTCTTTTTTCTTTGGCCTGCTTCTTTTCTTTATCCACTTGATAGCTTATTTTGGGATTCTCTGACTGTTTCTTCTCATTCACTCATCCTTTCTTCTGTTTTGACTGCACAAACATATCCATTGTAGAAGTCCTTAATGATGTTGACAGTTTTAGATGGTATTCTTTATAGACTTAAAATTCTCCACAATGAATCTCAGTGTATCCTACCACAATGAATCTCTGTGTATGCTATCAAATGGTTTTTTTTAAGTCTGTGAAGTTCAGTATTAATGGTTTCTGCTTTTCAATATGTTCTTCAAGTATTATTCTTAGAGTAAAGATCTGGTCTGGACAGCTTCTCCCTTTTCAAAATTCTGCTTGTTCTCTCATTGCCGTATCCGCTATATCTTTAAGTCTATTCAAAATGACATTGCAAAATACTTTTGACACAGCTGATATTAAGGTTGCTCTTCTCCTTTTGTTACAATCACTAAGGTTGCCTTTTTTTTTTTTTTTTTGGTATTTTAACAATGATTCCTTTTTTCCATTTAGAAAGGGCCTTTTCTTCTTTCCAAGTCTTATTAAACATTCTCTGTGTTTGTCTCATGTTGTCACTATTGATAGCTTTTAACATTTCGGGTGTTATTTCATCTTCACCTGCAGCTTTATTGTTAGCCATTAAATTCACTGCTGTTTCAATTTCATGCAATGTAATTTCATCTAGGTTGACATTTAGTTGTGGGGCTGGTAAGTGGCCTTCAAGGTTTAACAATTCTTTTGGGTGTGGTCGATCAAGTATTTCTTGGAAGTGTTCATCCCATCTTTGCTTTTGGTCTTTACTTGATGTTAATATGGTTCCAATTTTGCTAAGGGTTGGTCTTTCTTTAGAAGTAATAGTACCTGTTAGCCTCTTTTGTATATTATATAAAGTTTTGCTGTCTCCTGTTTTTGCTGCTTTCTCTGCCTCTTTCGCCATAGTGTCTATATATTCTCTTTTATCCCTTCTAACTGAACTTTCTACTTTCGTGGCTATTTCTTTGTATGTTGCTTTGGCCGGATCTTTTCCAAGATCTGTTTTTCCATTCAACATGTCTAATTTGGCTGCTTGTCTTTCTTCTTGGTACTTCCATGTGTTTTCTGATAACCATGCTTTTCCATTTGGTTTTTTTTTTCAGTCCAGCGCTTTCTTTTGCTGCTGTGATTATGGCTGTGTCTGTAAGAATTCCATAATTCATCTGTACCTATCTCCTCCACTTCACCGAATTGTCATACAGGCAATTAAATATCGTCACTTTAAGTGCTACTTTTGAGAACTCATTTCTACGGCGAAAAATGAAGGGTGTGTTTCCCTGTGAAGTGTCAGAATATTTTATTTCCAAATTCTAAACAGTTTAACCCGAGTACAAGTACAGTCCAGGTGCACACTGTTTAAAGGTGACATTCAGTGTCAGCTTGATCGTGTCAGTGAAACTGAAGAACACTTACTATACTGGAAACTAGTACACGACACCAGGGCTGTTGGGTCATCATGTCAGATCTTCACCTTCAACTCTTTGTTTTCAGTCTTGCTCGTACCTTCTGAATCCTGTGTGTTTCTGCTCAGCTTCTTCCACTCTTTCATAACTGGTGCAGTTCTACTCACTTCATTCACAATAGCTTCGGACCCCGAGAAGGGCCTACCGAAAGACGAGAAGACAGACTGAGAAAGACAAAACCCACCAGAAGGTTTCAAGGAAAGTCAACGGAGACAGAGATTAAAATAGTTTTTAAAAGTCTTCGGTTTCAATTAATGTCAGTAGCCGGAAATACTTAATGAGAAAATTAATTTTAAATGTATACACAGAATAGCGGATTGTAAGTTTAATCTCGCATATGTTTAATAATGGACTTAAAAGATTATAGATGTGTCTGATACAGCTAAAATAAATAAGTAGATCTGATAAATAGAAGATAAAAAGTGGTGGTATAACTATAGGCTGCGAAAATTGTCAGCATTTCAGCCAGAAGTCTTCCATAGTGATAACATAAAGAAGAAAAATAATATGAAGGAACTAACAAGGAGTTAAAAAAAGAAAAAAAGTGCGTTGAGTTTTAATAGTCGAAGCTTTTTGTGCTTTTTTCTGTTTAGTTTTTAGTGGCTCTTTGTTATTTGTTTCTGTTTTTTTTTCTATTCAGTTTTTTTGTGATTCCGAATTCAGTGATTGTATCTTAGAGGTTTAGAAAATAATAAGTCTGTCAACATTAATGAACGTAATGGACAAGTGTAATATGTAACTGATTATATTGTACCACACCACAAGATTAGAAGTATAATATATAATATGTGAAGTGTAAAAGTAAATTTCATATTCAAAAGTATGGCGACATAAGATGACTATGTGATCGACGACAAACCACAGTTTATTGTGGATTAAAATGGACATAAGAAATATCTTTTTTAATATTATTCCTGGACGCGCACATTCTGACACATATCATCCATGTGATGATTGTATAATGCATTAAGGTGGAAACAGTATGCCACGTTTTGATAGGACGAATGTTGTTGTGCTTGATTTGTACGTTACTAACACGTGCGAGGTTTTTCAGTGAAAACTCGTCATCGTTGTTACTGCAGCTGATGTTTGTGAGATAGTTGGTGTGGAAACATAGGAAACATGCGACACCTTTTCCAATGATTTATCTGCTGCAGGAAGTAAACACAGTAATGTGTGAGCGAATAAAGCGATAATAAAAGTAAATGCAGGGGCAGTAAATACGACAGAACTCTTCATTCGGCATGGGAGAGGATCTAAACAGTCCTAGTTCTGGGGAACTTCCGGTTCTGACAATATCTGTGTGTGAAGGTACTTTTTCAAACATTTTATTTCGTTATTCACAATTATTTATTCACTGGAAAAAATGCAGATCTGTAAATGAAATACATTTCATTTCGACATTAATGCACTTTTGAAATCCTGTAGTTGATTTAATGTTTAATTTTTCTAGCTCTCTCGCCTTTTCAGGCAAAGAGAGAAGGGGAGAGAAAGAAGAGACAACTGTAGAAAAAAAAATACAGTACACGTCACATACAAAAAAGAAAAAAAGAAATTGTACATCCTATGCTAAATAATCCTGTAAATGTAATGCTAGAGTGCATGAGTTTCCTGCTGGTGCGATAAGAAGATGAAAATATCAGAGTAGCAGGGGTGAGCAAGAAAAAGCCAAGATATTGTTCAACACACACACCACACATACATACACACATACATGTCAGGTCATGGCACAGAAGAAAGAAAAATATTTGTAAATATAATTCAGATCAACAGTTTCACTCGAAATGCCGCTATCAGCCGCAACAGTGACATATTTGGGAGAATTCAGTATGAACTATCGACTTTGAGATCAATGATATCCTCATGAAGATTAGAGTATTGACAGTTCTACTGTGTGTGGCATTTAGGGATGGTTATTACTGGCAACAGAAGTCTTAGAAATGGCTTTTGGACGTGATCATTTTTATAGTTGTTTCAGAATATTGATTTGACATCTCTGTATATTGTAGGGAGATATTTTTATGTGGTAAAATCACATATCCTGATACAAGTTACCAAAATTACAGCCAGTCTTGTCCGTTGTTTTCTTAGTGTCTCTGTGTTGTCTTTACTCATTTTGCTTATTCTATGTCTCAATGAGAGACATAGAATAAGGAAATAACTAATTTGTGCTGCATGTACAGCGAAGAGTTGCCGCATTGAAACTCCTAATTTGTGCTGTATGTATAGCGAAGAGTTGCCACATTGAACCTCCTAATTTGTGCTGCTGTATAGCGAAGAGTTGCCGCATTGAACCTCCTAATTTGTGCTGTCTGTATAGCGAAGAGTTGCCGCATTGAACCTCCTAATTTGTGCTGCTGTATAGCGAAGAGTTGCCGCATTGAACCTCCTAATTTGTGCTGCTGTATGGCAAAGAGTTGTCGCATTGAACCTCCTAATTTGTGCTGTCTATATAGCGAAGAGTTGCCGCATTGAACCTCCTAATTTGTGCTGCTGTATAGCGAAGAGTTGCCGCATTGAACCTCCTAATTTGTGCTGCTGTATGGCAAAGAGTTGTCGCATTGAACCTCCTAATTTGTGCTGTCTGTATAGCGAAGAGTTGCCGCATTGAACCTCCTAATTTGTGCTGCTGTATGGCAAAGAGTTGTCGCATTGAACCTCCTAATTTGTGCTGCTGTATAGCGAAGAGTTGCCGCATTGAACCTCCTAATTTGTGCTGCTGTATAGCGAAGAGTTGCCGCATTGAACCTCCTAATTTGTGCTGTCTGTATAGTGAAGAGTTGCCGCATTGAAACTCCTAATTTATCCTGGATGTACATCGAAGAGTTGCCGCATTGAACCTCCTAATTTGTGCTGTCTGTATAGCGAAGAGTTGCCACATTGAAACTCCTAATTTGTGCTGTATTTATAGCGAAGAGTTGCGACATTGAACCTCCTAATTTGTGCTGCTGTATAGCGAAGAGTTGCCGCATTGAACCTCCTAATTTGTGCTGCTGTATGGAAAAGAGTTGCCGCATTGAACCTCCTAATTTGTGCCGCTGTATAGCGAAGAGTTACCGCATTGAACCTCCTAATTTGTGCTGTCTGTATAGCGAAGAGTTGCCGCATTGAAACTCCTAATTTATCCTGGATGTACATCGAAGAGTTGCCGCATTGAACCTCCTAATTTGTGCTGTCTGTATAGCGAAGAGTTGCCGCATTGAACCTCCTAATTTATCCTACCTGTACAGCGAAAAGTTGCCGAATTGAACCTCCTAATTTGTGCTGCCTGTACAGTGAAGAGTTGCAGCATTGATCCTCCATCTAGCTCACATTTTTGTCATTGTCTCTGGAAAAAAAAACCCCTAAAAAAGCAACTTTTCGAGAGACTCTAACTATTGTCTGCAAACTTATTTTTTAAAAATACTTTTGTCAGACTTGTCCTCTTTTTCATTGCATTTTTCTCTGCCGGTATCGTTTAGGTTTTTTTAGTGTTGCTCTACATGCATTTCAGAATACTTAATCTTTCAGGTGAGATTTTGGAGAAAAAAAAAATGCATTGTTCTGGACAAAGTATTGAAAGTAATGCTGATATCTTTTTCCGAATGTAGCTGGTTATTTCAGTTTAAAAAACGGACGTGAATATAAATATATGGTACAAAATAAGGAAAATAAGGGGGAGATGATGATATTTCCTGCCATCACTTCAATCATAAGCTGTTTATATTGTTCTATTGCTGCGGAGGCTGAGACCGCTAAACATATCTATGAAAGCAAAACAACGTATATTAGGATCATTTTATACCAACTTTATGTTGTTAATATCAGAAAAATTTATATGTAGAGTAGATGTCTGAGAAGAGCTGTCAGTCTCATTATACGAGGCCACGTGAGAAATGATGTTATCAGAAGAATGATGAGTATCACGGCATTCACCAAACATCGCCCAGCAAAGCAAGAGAAGGGTATCAGAATATGGCATGACCAGTTACTTTCACAGATCTTCAGTAGCAGAGGGCAACCAAGAGCAAGCTGGTTAGATAATGTGCAAGAAGTCCTGCAGAAATATAGAATACCTTTTGTCAGTGGATTCATTTGTGTGACAGTGTATGGCCTGAAACTACACATGTCCTAAATACACAACAGCTCACATGGAAAGATATCATTAAGTAAATAAATAAAATGTAGAGGGCCTTGGATAGGCTACATAGTTATGTTCCTTATATAACGTACTACGAAACGATGTATAGTGAAATTTCATTTCCCAATGAGGTAATGTATTTTATGCGATATCCGTTCTAGACCATCTAAACATTTGATTTTATGTGGAGGTGTAGAAGCATACGATTGAGAAATGCTTATTTCATTGTATATTAAGCTGTAATGTAGGATAACCTGTTGTGCGCTAAATATTCATTCATTCATCCGTTCATTTGCATGTCCCTCGCGGAACTTTGCCTCCCTAACAGCTCTCCTGTAGGCCACTCGGTTGTGAGCAAGATGGCCTGCTGCTGATGCATCCATTTGCAGATCATCAACGATGTCTTGCAGCCATCTTCTCCTTGGTCTTCCTCTCTTTCTTTTTCCCATTATGTACCCTTCCAAGACTACTCAAAGGCATTTGACTGTGTACAACACCAGAAAGTTTGGGAAATAATGGAAAAAATGGGATTTCCAACACATTTGAACAATTAACATCACTGCTGTATCTAGACCAGCAAGCAGCAGTAAGAATAAATAGTGAAACAACAACTTGGTTTGACATAAAACAAGGGGTCCGTCAGGGGTGCATATTGTCACTTTACTTATTTAACTTGTATACTGAAAATGTAATGAGGAATGTTATAGAAAATGTAGACAAAGAATATTACGATGCCATAACAACTGGATGTTATGAAATACCAGAAATTAAATATGCTGATGACACAGTATTACTGTCCATAACACAAAAAGGAATGGAAAAACTAATTATATCAGTCCGTAAGAACAGCGAAGAGCAAAACCTCTATCTTAATGCAAAGAAAACTAAATTGATGACAACTGACAAAACAAACAAGACAACTGATATATGTATCAATGTAGAAAAACTGGAAGAAGTGGAGAGTTCTGAATATCTTGGATCACTGCTAACTAATAATGGAGATACAATGAAGGAAATTAAAAGGAGGACATCTATCGCTCTTCAGAAAATAAAACAACTAAAGAATCTGTGGAGAGGAGCAGACAGAACCACAAAAATAAGATTTTTAAGGGCATGCATCTTTCCCATCGCAACATATGCCTGTGAGACCTGGACACTTAACAAAATAACTGAGAAACACATAAATGCCTTTGAATGTAAATGCTACACAAGAGTTCTTCAAATATCGTGGACAAAAAAAGAACAAATATATCCATACTAAATATTGAAGAAGGCTGGCTAGTAAAGAGGATTAAAGAGAGAAAACTTAAATATTTTGGACACATTAAACGTCATGATAATCTAGAGAAGACCGTCTTGGAAGGGTACATAATGGGAAAAAGAAAGAGATGAAGACCAAAACGAAGATGGCTGCAACACATCGTTGAGGATCTGCAAATGGATGCATCAGCAGCAGGCTGTCTTGCTCACAACCGAGAGACCCACAGGAGTGCTGATTGGGAGGCAAAGTTCCGCAAGGGACATGCAAATGAATGAATGAACCCTTCTAAGACGGTCTTCTCTAGGTTATCATGACGTTTAATTTGTCAAAAATAGTTAAGTTTTCTCTCTTTAATTCTCTTTACTAGCCAGCCTTCTTCAATATTAAGTTCTTGTAGTATGGATATATTTGTTCTGAGTGTGAGCCCCATAGGTTTTCTTTAAGTTCCTCTCCCTCGGGCCAGATGTGTGCTGGGAGGTTTGAGTGGATTGGACAGGTCTGCAGGATGTGTTCCAGCGTCTAGACACCTAAGCCACAGAGACATTAGTTTGTGCCTGACATTTCAAGACGAACGAGGTAGCTCAGGAGTCGGCACAGACCCGTTCATAGACGGAAGATTGTGGTTTGCTGGTATCTCTGTAGTTGATCAATGGAATCTTGTTTTCTTTCTGTTTTCAGTTTTGTTTTCCAGTTGGTATTTAGTATGTTGTGTGTGATGATTTTTGCTTGATGGTATGTTGTTGGGTGGTTGAGTGAATTTCCGTTTTGCTCCCTGGCTTCTGTGACTAACTTTTGAAGGGAAGCTTCTCTGACTTTTTTTCTCTTAAAGAAGGAGAGTAGTGATCAGCCCTCACAACTAATGTACACTGTAAATCTCCCTGTAACATGTCAGATTGTTATCTGTGAGGTGTGTTCCTGTAACAAAACAGTCAATCATGTCATCACACAAAATCTACAGGATCAGGATACTTGTGAAATCATCAGCGAGGTTGAAAATACTTAAGATTCTTTGTTGTTTACTTCAGCTTGGCCTGCATCTTCTTCATTGTAGTCATCAAATGCTTACCCACTCGACTCATCTAGTTCTTTATTAACTAAATATCATGATGGCTGCGGTAAAACTAGTTCTGATAGTTAGACCAGAATGTTCAGAAGCAGTGTCTTCCCATAACTATACTTTAAGCTAAGTAATAATTAAGTTAAGATTATTCATATCAAATGTAATATCCACCCTCATTTATGCATGCGAAAGTTGGAAAACAACTAAAAAAAAATATACAAGAAATTAGAAAACAAATGCCTAAGAAAAATACTCGGTATAAAGTGAAATGAATTCAAGAACAGTGCAGAGATAAGACAGATGAGCAAACAACAACCAGTCTCATGTGTGATCAGAAAAAGAAGATAGACATATGTCAGTCACGTGATGAGAAGAAACAGTCAGAGAATACCAAAACAAGCTATCAAGTGGAGCACAAGAGGTTGAAGAAAAAGAAGTCGACCACATGAAACTCTAATGAGGACATTGTTAAGAGAGGTCATTTAGTGGGCATAACATCCCTTGATGAGGTTGAAAAGCTCACAGAAAACAAGAAAACTTTGACGAACTACCATGCGAGCCCTATGTGGCGTTTAATGGCATGGGGAGGATGTAAGATGTAAGAATAATTAATATTTTGTAAAAATTCACCATACCGAAAAGAAAAAGTGGTACATCACTGAAATCCGATAAGAAGAAAAAGTAAAGGTATCACCCTGGACACAAAACTGTACATTACTGAATGGTTTGATAATAGTCAAAGTAAGGCTGTGAGGAAGCAGTTAACGTTGTTTGTGAAGAAATTTTTTAGCGTCAGTTGGAAAAAGATCTTAAAGTTGCTGATGCCCTGAGTGTGAGAAAGCCTGGATTCTCATTCACATCCACTCACTGACACAGATTTTGCATAATTAGAGCTACAGCACTCTTGCCAGGGGAAAAAAAGGAAGAACTTAACGACAGAAGGGGAGAAGTGATTCTCAAAGTCAGTTTCGTTAAAGAGATTGAGCAGATATTTCAACATTTAGGGATTGATAAACAACAAAATATGGATTTAGAATTTGAACGTAGAAAGAAACATTGCTAGTTCACAGAAACTTAGAATCATAATTACTTGCTATGGTAAATTTTATGAAGAGAAAAGGACGGTCACAACAATTCAGCGACATTTGACAACTGTTTTTTTCTTATAAGAAGTAGCATGTCTATTTTTATTTGTTTTATGTGTCATTCTTTAATAAATGTTTTTGAGGATTATCTGATTTTCAGTTTTTTTATTCCTATCTCTGTACACAGTTAAAATATATTTTAAATGCTTAGTTCAGGTTTAGCGAGAAATGTTTCAGAACATCGTGAGTGAATTTCAGTTTTTGTTTTTATTTTTTTAACTTCGATATATGCAGTTTCTTCTGAATGTTGCGAAGTTTACCTATATAATGATTTGTACTTGCAGTGTCACATAAGCTGTGAAAGTTAAGAAAATAAAGTAAAATAAATAAATACTGTATACTTTATCAGACATCTCTACAGTAGTTTATTCATTTCTTTAAAACTTTACACAGAAAAAAAAACATAGGTAAACAGAATTAATCTTCGGTATGTCATGAGCGGCCATTGGACTAGATTTTAATTTTTTAGTTTCTTGTTATCATTTCATTGTTTGTAAGGACAGAATATGGTGGCTTCTCTGTTATATTAAACCTCAATCAAAATCTATCTATCTATATATCTATCTGTCTGTCATCCATCTGTCTGTTTGTCTGTCTGTCTGTCTGAGCTTTTCTTGTGGACTTACTGACTGGCAGGCAAACAGACTGACAGACAGAGTGACTTACAGACAGACAGGTTGACTGACAGACTGACTGCCAAACAGACTGACTGACTGACTATTCTACGCCTCTCAGTGAAAAATACCTTTCCCAAATGCGGTCGTTTGCATTTGCCACATAGGTCTTCATTTTGTATCTTAGTTTTATTATTCTTGTTTTTATACAAAAAGGCTTCACTCACTTCACAAACGAGCATTAAATCTAGATCAGCATAAACAACTCAAAATCCTACCCCTCAGATATAGAGTCATTTTTAACAAAGTTAAGTTTGTTCACAGAATTCTGTCGTACAATGCTCCACCTTACTTGTGGTCACTGTTTACGTATAACACTAGACAAAGCCAGCGTTTAAAAAAAACTGTCTTCTTCCTAAACCCAGGATTGATCTGTACGAGAAAAGCCTTGCATACTCTGCAGTACAGCTCTGGAACACCTTCCTCTACCATTTAAAATCCATTAGTAATACTTCATCCTTTAACTCAAACCTGTTTCATTATTTACTTGCTTGTAATTATATGCCTCCATAGAATAACCAGCACTCTTTCAACCCATAACTCGCCAGCCATCAAATACTAAAATTACATAGTTTGAAAAGTACCTTGTTAGATATTGTTAGAAATTATTTTAATGTTTGTTTAAAACATATGTTAGAATATCTGTATTTTTGTTTATGTGTATGTGTGTGAGTGCTATTTTATTAGGTTAATTACTTCTTCTCTTTTGCTTTGAATGTAATAGTTTAGTCTTACACTCTTGTGATATGTTTTTTTTCATAATGTATTTTATATACTTGTATTAAATCGAGTGTGTGGGAAGAATGAAAAATGGAGTGATGAAAGGCAGAATGTAAGACGGGCCTGTGTGCCAAATTCTCTACTCTTTAAAAATAAAGATTATTCATTCATTCATTCCCTGATATTACATTTATGTTACAAGTTACTTCCCTTGGTTACGTGATCTTATTTGTCTGCTCCTGAACCTTAGGGTCACCTCATGAAAGTCCTCGAAACTTATCACCCAATCAGCATGGCCACTTTGCTTTCCAGGCCGTTAGAAAGTAAGTATGGAATACAATACATGTTTTCTGTTGTTTTTCAGTTGTGTAAGTTAGTATCTTAATAATAGAAAAATGCAGAGAGTATATTGTGAATTTACATTTATCTTTCATAGACATTCAAGGACATTTGATTGTGTACAACATCAGAAACTTTGGAAAATAATGAAAAAAAGGGATTTCCTACACATTTGGTACAGTTAACATCACTGCTGTATCTAGATCAGTAGGCAGCAGTAAGAATAAATGGTGAAACAACAACTTGGTTTGACATAAAACAAGGGGTCCGCCAGGGGTGCATACTGTCGCCCTATTTATTTAACTTATGTACTGAAAATATAATGAGGAAGATGTAGTCAAAGAATATTACGATGCCATAAAAATTGGAGGTTATGAAATACCAGAGACTAGATATGGTGATGACACACTATTACTGGCCACAACACAAAAAGAAATGGAAAAACTAATTATGCCAATCCGTGAGAACAACGAAGAGCAAAATCTCTATCCTAGTGCGAAGAAAACTAAATTAATGACAACTGACAAAACAAACAAGGCAGCTGATATATGTATCAATGAGGAAAAACTGTAAGAAGTGGACAGTTTTAAATATCTTTGATCACTACTAACTAATAATGGAGATACAATGAGGGAAATTAAAGGGTGACATCTATCGCTCTTCAGAAAGTAAAACAACTAAAGAATCTGTGGAGAGGAACCGGAAAAACTACAAAAATAAGATTTTTAAGGGCATGCATCTTTCCTATAGACCAAGATGGTGACACCAGAAAGGAAGTTAGAATTAGAGTTGCAAAAGCAGCATTGACCTTCAAGAATCTTGAGAACATATGGCATTCAAAAGTTATAAGCACAAAAACCAAGTTAAGACTGTACAGTTCAAATGTAATATGCACCTTCATTTATGCATGCGATAGCTGGAAATCAACTAAAGAAATAAACAAGAAATTACACTCTTTTGAAAATAAATACATAAGTAAAATACTCAGTACAACGTGGAGCGAATTCAAGAACAACGCATAGATAAGGCAAATGAGCGAACAACAACCTGTCTCATGGGTGATCAGAAAAAAGAGATGGACATATGTCGTTCATGTGATGAGAAGAAACAGTTGGAGAATCACAAAACAAGCTATCGAGTGGAAGACAACAGGCCAAAGAAAAAGAAGTCGACCACGTAAAACTCTAAATAAGACATTGTTAAGAGAGGCCAATGTATGTAGTGGGCATAAAATCCCTTGATAAGGTAGAAAAACTCCCCGAAAACAGGAAAACTTTGACGAACTACCATGCGTGTCATATGTGACGTTTAACGGCGCGGGAAGGATATAAGATGTAAGATGATCTTTCCCATTGCAACATATGCCTGTGAGACCTGGACTCTTAACAAAACAGCTGAGAAACACATAAATGCCTTTGAATGTAAATGCTACAGAGGAGTCATTCAAATATCATGGACGCAACAAATATATCTATACCACAAGAACTTAATATTGAAGAAGGTTGGCTAGTAAGGAAAATTAAACAGAGAAAATCTAAGTATTTTGGAAAACGCCATGAGAATTTAGGGAAGGCGGTCTTGGAAGGGTACATAATGGGAAAAAGAAAGAGAGGAAGACAAAGGCGAAGATGGCTGCAGGACATCAGTGATGGTTTGCTAATGGATGCATCAGCAGCAGGGCATCTTACTTAAACCGAGAGGCTTACAAGAGAGCTGTTAGGGAGGCAAAGTTCCCCAAGGGACATGCATAATGACTGACTGACTGAAGTTGGTATCTGTGTTATTCTAAATTCCCTTGCATGCGGCATTTTTTTCTTGACTTAGTATGGGCAGTTTCGGCACGAGTAGTCTAGTTGATAGTGACCTGTCCTCTCACATGAAATGTCATGTGTTCGTCACCAGGGCCCTCCAGATTAACCCATTTCAAGGCAAACCATAGACTCCTTAGGCGCACATATGTCAGTGAATAAATGGGAAGTAGGAAATCATGTGTGCAGGCCAGTCTAACTATTAAGCTGTTTCAAGTCCAGAGAGAGAGAGAAAGTCGTACGCACATATATTTGATGATTAACCTGCAGACCTACTGATAGCACATGCGTATCGAACTGATGGGCCTGAGGAATGTAAGCTGATACGCCATTCAGTAGCAGCGGATGTATTTCTAATGAAGTATATATGGTTATTTTCGTATACAAGATTATCAGTGTAGATCTTTACCACTTCATAACGCTTATTACATTTTTTCGTTGACCTACAGTTTCACGTGTAGTTCATTGACCTACAGTTTCATGTACATTTTATTGGCCTATAGTTTTCACTTACATTTTATTGGCCTATAGTTTTCACTTACATTTTATTGGCCTATAGTTTTCACTTACATTTTATTGGCCTAAAGTTTTCACTTATATTTTATTGGCCTATACATTTTATTGGCCTGTAGTTTTCACTTACATTTTATTGGCCTGTAGTTTTCACTTACATTTTATTGGCCTGTAGTTTTCACTTACATTTTATTGGCCTGTAGTTTTCACTTACATTTTATTGGCCTGTAGTTTTCACTTACATTTTATTGGCCTGTAGTTTTCACTTACATTTTATTGGCCTGTAGTTTTCACTTACTTACTGTTGACCTGCAGTTTCGTGTATATTTTATTGACCTACAGTTTCGGGTATATTTTATTGACCTACAGTTTTTCACGTATATTTGGTAATCTACAGTTTCACGTTTATTTTTTTTACCTACAGTTTTTCACGTATATTTGTGATCTACAGTTTCGGGTATATTTTATTGACCTACAGTTTTTCACGTATATTTAGTAATCTACAGTTTCACGTTTATTTCTTTTACGTACAGTTTTTCACGTATATTTGGTGATCTACAGTTTGGCATATATTTTGACCGTGTCAGTTTTCTGTTTCTATTTGTCTACTTTGGATGTCAGACATTTTCAGCTCCCTGAAATAATAAAAAGATAAAATCCCCGTTTCCATGCCATGAGGGCATACTAGAAATACGGTGTTAGGCCCGTATTTCCAAGACATGCGGTACATGAAAGTCTGATGTGGTTAGTTTCACGCCTGACCGCCCTCTAATAACATATGCATAATAATTGAAATCATTTATTTGCTAAATACAAAAGTTGCTCGTATTCTCTATTTTTCTTGTTTGCATACATCCTTGTGAACGTCATAGAAAAATGTTGCTTTCATTGGACTTTTTTAATCACAGGAAAATTTTAATATTTGTGCTGCGTGTGTTTATTTAGTTGTGCTAAATATGGCTGCTTCTTTACTATGTAGTCATCATCATAAGTTACTTCGTCGTCATCGCCATCATTATTGTCATCATATTTGGTCTCCATACTGAAGCAGAAACCATTCATCTGTCCGTCCTTTTTATGTCACGCACTTAAGTAACACATTAAAACAATAACAGAAACGCTGAGGGGGCGGGCGGGGGGCTGCTGTGTAGTTTCTTAGTACAGCTTCCTAAACGCGGAGAACATACTCATAAATAAATGTATATGTTGTGACTGCCAAGCACAGCAACACTTGAAAACTGCAGGGAAAATAATGTATGAGAACTTTTCCCACAACTCTTGGAGGTTAGAGATAGAATACTCAGACCTGTCGCACCGGTGCAGTCTTTATATCCTGTACGTTGGAAGGACTCCGTACAGATGTGGGAACATGACCAAGCCACTGCAGAACTGGAAGATGCAGGCCAGAGACTTCCATTATTTTTTTCTGTTGTATGAACTACATTTATCCAATTCTCGTCAACTGGGTATTGCCTGTTTTCTATCGAAAAGTGCTGCTTAGATGCGCTAGCTGAAAACTAAGGACATTTACATAACACAAGGTTCCACACAGTCACCAGTCTTTTTCAATGTATGCACAGTTTGAATGATAGGAAAACAGTTTTGTGGGAGGGGGCGAATGTTCCGTCTTATCAAGGTATAGCCACAGTGCAAGGGCAAAGTCTAGGTTAATCAGGAACTACAAATGAAACCACAGTTCGCGTCATTACAACTTACAATTCAAAGATCCTCTGAACTGTATTATACCTAAAATCAGCAAAGGCTTGTCTGCCATTAAAAAAAAAAAAGTGGCAGCTTTAAAAGGGGTTGTTTACTGTGGATAGTTGAATCAAACTAAGTATGACACAAGTCTACCTCAGAATAAGTTGAACTAAGGAACATTTACTCCACGATGAACTTGTAAGAGCAAAAGGAAACAGACTCAAGAGAGATGGATCACGGATGGTCGTGTAGAAGTGTTCTCCCAAGAATATAGGCCCTGGACTGAAATGTCCACCACAATAATTTCGTTTTGCTTTTCAGTTAACATAAAACTTGGTAGAAGGTACAAAGAAGACATTCTTGCCTGGATGGGTGCTAAGTCAAAGTATTCAGTGAAACACAGAGATGGGGACAACTGTTATTTAAAAACAGACATCAGAATTTCGTGCCAGGCTTTGTGCCTAATCCCTTCATATTGAACAACAAAGAAGAACTGTGCTTTTTCCGCAACTATTAGTCTCATAATGGTGGTAACGATTGCTGTAGCAGACAGTAGCTTTGAGCTGCTAGAGACACAAAACTACACCCCAGACTGTGTATCTAATGACGCCGTGAACTAGCTAAGAAGCAAAAATAATTAACCTGGCTCTCTGTGATAACAGTGGCTCGAATCCTGAAGTTGTCATAGATTTTTTTTCTGCACCAGGCTTCAAAGGAAATAACAGCGGATCAATTTATCTTTGAGAAAGGACATGTTAGCCAGGTTTCTACGAGGACTGCCTTGTGAGTCTTGTATCGTGTCTGATAGATAGTAAATCAACAGACATTACACATGCAAGAAAAGATGAATGAAGAAAAATTTCTCTGAATCAGTGCCAGGATTAAGGGAGCAGTAATGAAACTTGGAGGCGCGAACAATGAACAACTTGTTAAAGGCACTAGGAGGAGTATCAGTCTAAACAGAATAGATGTTTTCAATCATTGTATGCTGACTGACATATTAAAGAGGAGATCGGAGAATCTGTAGATGAGTCCATGGTTCAAGGGTGATGATCCTTTCTACTTCTGACTTCCTATAAACAGTCCCAAGTTCATATATTTGATGTTGCACATCCGTGTCAGCCGTTTATTCCATCTCTTTGTCTTGTTAGTTTTTGGCATCAGTATCATCATATTGTTTTGACATTGAATATTTGTGCAAATAAATATGTGTTGTCTACATCGTGTGTGATTCTTTCTTGCAGATGTGATGGTAGACGCTGGTCATTCGCGTCCATCCCATCGTCTGGTTACGGAACCAACACACCAGGCAGTCCCAGTGTATCGGTAGGCACCAATATCTTACATCCTTCCCGTGCCCTTAAACTTCACATAGGGCACACTAACATAATGACGTTTAATTCTGTCAGTTTCTGTCAATGCAAGTCAGTTTTCATACGTAGCATTATTATTATTATTATTTACACAGTTCTCTCTCTCTCTCATATATAATATGGATGTATGTTTTTTTTATTTGTAATTAATTTGTTTCCTTTTTTTCTTGTACGCTATTCCGGCTTTAGATGAGGCAGATGTCCATGAGACTTAGCTAGTGAACCTTGTACAGTATCTAACAGTAGTTGTGGAAAGTTGGAGAATTTTTTTTTAACTACCAAAAATACACAAGGCAGGCTTTACTTTTAACGATACATGGAATCTGAAACAAGCAAAAAGTGTCGTTACATTTGAGAGTCCCATCTCACTTATTGATTATTGATTTAAGGAGAAGACAGTGGGAGGAAAAAAAAGTATAGCAAGAAAATAACAGTAAGTTGTTTTTCCTGAGGATGAAAGCACTAAAGAGATTATATCCATACTGCATGATTGTAATCTCATCTTGTTTGTATCCAGGACCCCCTCCCTCTCCCCCATATGACATGAGTCAGTCAGTTCACATCCTTGAATTTTGTAACATATGGATGATTAACCCTCAGAGTAGTATTAGATTCTCTGGTAGAGCGCTTAATCACGTTTCACGGGCCTGGGTGTTTTAATCAAGAAGATTAACTTTACTCAGACACGTAGATGTCAGATGGGTTATAAGCTTAGTGACTGAAAGAGCTGTATGTTCACCAAGCTCGTCAGACATACACAAATGTAAATCAGTGTAAACCAGGACGAGGCTGAACCACGTGCCCTAAGATCAGAACGGATGGACGCCATTTTCATAGTTAAGAGAAAAAAAGGCATTCTACTTTTCACGTATATGATTTTTTATTTTCTTTTACTTCACTTTTTTTTCAAGGGACACTTTTTTTTAAAAATGAGCTTAGGCACCATCAGCCGATGTTATGTATCCGATGTAAATACCAAAATAAGCAAGTTTACTTTTCCTGATCAAGAATTACAAAGATCATTGCTTTCCGTACACATTGCTTGAACAGACATATGGAACTGCAGTGAATGTACCCCACTTTGTCATTTTAAAAAGCGTATTTATCTTAAAAGCATTGTTTTATAACGTGTTGACAGGTAAGATAAAGGTAAAATTCCTGTTTTCCATGCCATTAAGGCATATTGGGGATACGGTGTTAGGCCTGTATTTCCAAGACCTTCGGCACATGAAAGTGTGATGTGGTCAGTGTCACGCATGGCCGCATTTACTTCCCAGATTTCTCTGGTACCCATGTTTTAGAAGTTGAGTGTACCCCAGGGCCATTTTGGTGAAAGCTTAGTGGTAAGTGCTATTATTGCAACAATAAACAGCATTTCTCAGACATGCGGGGAAAGATTTTTTAAACAAAACGTTCGCGTTCATGACATGCTGACAGCAAGTACATAATACCTGAATATCAAATGCTTTTATAATTGAAACTTTATATCGGATGGCTACAATCACTACCTCTCAGTCTTTGTGCTTGCGTACATCCTAATGAACCTCGAATAAAAACCGTACCTGGAAATGTTGAAACTTGGATAAATGGTACCTGTGTGTATATGCGTGTGTGTGTGTTTTGTTTCTTTCTGGTTTATTTTTGTTATAAGCGGGTGGTTCTTAATGTTAAACAAATGATGTAGGCATTTAAAAAATGTTTTATATCATCATCTGCTCGCTATTTTTGTGGTCGGATTATTCAGTTTAATATGGGTTTGATACTCACATGATAGCCTGGCTGTTTCAGCGTAATATGGGTTTGATACTCGTATGATATCCTGGCTGTTTCAGCTTAATGTGGGTTTGATACTAGTATGATATCCTGGCTGTTTCAGCTTAATATGGGTTTGATACTAGTATGATGTCCTGGCTGTTTCAGCTTAATATGGGTTTGATACTAGTATGATATCCTGGCTGTTTCAGCTTAATATGGGTTTGATACTCGTATGATATCCTGGCTGTTTCAGCTTAATGTGGGTTTGATACTCGTATGATGTCCTGGCTGTTTGGTGGGAAAAAAGGAGCGGGTAGGGAGAGAGATTCTTAACTTGTAGTTGTCACTGTTGCTGATGGGCGGGGCCAAGGTTTCTGCCACTAATTATGATGACCTTTATTAAAGTTACAACCCACCTCCCACACACCCTTCTATTTTCATCAGTGTGTGACCAGAACTATTGGAAGTAGCCAAATAGTAAATCATTGTGTGTGACCAGAACTATTGGAAGTAGCCAAATAGTAAATCAGTGTGTGTGACCAGAACTATTGGAAGTAGCCAAATAGTAAATCAGTGTGTGTGACCAGAACTATCGAAGCAGCCAAATAGTAAATCAGTGTGTGGACAGAACTGTTGGGAGTAGGCAAATAGTAAATCAGTGTGTGGACAGAACTGTTGGGAGTAGGCAAATAGTAAATCAGTGTGTGGACAGAACTGTTGGGAGTAGGCAAATAGTAAATCAGTGTGTGGACAGAACTGTTGGGAGTAGGCAAATAGTAAATCAGTGTGTGGACAGAACTATCGAAGCAGCCAAATAGTAAATCATTGTGTGACCAGAACTATCGAAGCAGCCAAATAGTAAATCATTGTGTGACCAGAACTATCGAAGCAGCCAAATAGTAAATCACTGTGTGGACAGAACTGTTGGGAGTAGGCAAATAGTAAATCAGTGTGTGGACAGAACTGTTGGGAGTAGGCAAATAGTAAATCAGTGTGTGGACAGAACTATCGAAGCAGCCAAATAGTAAATCAGTGTGTGGACAGAACTGTTGGGAGTAGGCAAATAGTAAATCAGTGTGTGGACAGAACTATTGGAAGTAGCCAAATAATAAATCAGGACTGATTCAAAACTTTTACGTAGTAACAAGATATCAGTATGATATTTCGGCTTCAGCCTTGATCATACAACAGCGGCATCAAGCGAAAGGATAATAAAGACAGTACAAGATGTGAGTAAAAAAAAATCCTGAAAGTTAACATGAAAACAAATAATACATTTATCTTTATAGAATAAAACTGTTATTAATGAATATTTTGTTCTCTAGAAATACATTATTATATAGTGCATAGTGCTTGCTTAAATAATACTTTCAAAATTGTTACTCACTGCACAGAGGGGGATGGATAGTTTCCTCAGTTATCATTTTTTTGTTTGTAATTAAAGTGAATCACTTTTATGTGAATGTCAGCCTTCCTATCTATTTTCATATATTCCTCCAGTTCACATGAGATGTCCCCTGTCTTTATTTAACCATTTTTTTTTACTACATACTTACTTTAGTAAGATGTACTCAAGGAAACGCCTATGTTAGAGCTGTGTCGTGAGGATCATTGTATCTCGTGATCTTTCACAAATGTCCTTGTCATTGTTCCACGACTTTTAATCTTTTTGATAGCCCTGCTTAAGTAAGCAGTTTCCAGCTTCAAGCAACTTCCTCTTTGTCATCTTCACATTGATCTCCCTTAGACTGCACATTATAAGATACTGTTCTAAGAAGCTGTTTGATCTTGCCAGAAGAAGCCTGACAGCTCAGTGAAGAGTTAGTAATTGTTTGCTTGTCCTTCTATCTGATAGCCAGACAGTCTTGACAACCTAGCCTTTCTGTTTGCTCAAATCGATTATTTTAGAAATGAAAAAAATTGAACAGGAAAAAGTGTGTACAGAATACGAGACATTCGAATTTAGTAAAGGCCGAAGAGTTTGGTGCGCGTCGCAAAAAGAGATATTTTTTCATCACTGTCATTGTATTTCCATCCATCCATCCTTCCGTCCATCCATCCGTCTGTCCGTATCCATCCGTCCATGTACCTTATTTTACTCCATTCATGTGGCTGAACTTTTCTTAAAATAACCTGTTTCCAAGATAACAGCCTGTGTGGAATTAATTCAGTGTCTCTCTCTGATAATAGTCCTGCTTGTCATCACATGAAGCAGGCTTATGTCAGATATTTCCCAGCATCATTTTTTACTATCATTTTGCCCGACAGCTTCTCTTACACTGCTGTAATGGCTCACAGTAACAATAAGCCATGTTTGTGTTTCCATTTTTTTCCAGTTGTGTCTTCTGTCTTCAGATTAGACCCTTAATTCCTCTTCTACAATCCCCTCTCCCCCCCCCCCCACACGCACCCTCCAGTCAGTTCGCTGTCCATGTCAGCGTCTTTCTCTGTTTTCCTTGTATAGCCCAGGTCTACTCACAGTGTCTGACATATCAAAAAGATTGTCATTGTGTGACAGTCACACTTTGATCCCCTGGCCACTTCGAATGCCTCGCTGTGAGACGAAATTCTCGTAGGAGTGCCCACGACTAATGTACTGAAAGTTGCCAGGTCCCCTGACCATTTGTAGAGATTATACACTCGTGCGTGTCGTAGAATACCAAGGCAGCACACAGCTACCAGCCAAACAGTCATAGCAGAGCTATATGTAACGCCGTAGGAGGCATGTCATTCTGACTTCTGTGATAGATCGGAATATTCGCTGCTACAGAAACATGGGTCATATGCGGATCGTCATAGTTGTATACTAGGGCTGTTAATAACTGATTTGCAGAAATAGTGTGGGTAACATCAGAAATACGAATTGGATCAATATAGATAGCATATAGATAACATATATTGTAGGGCAGATAATTAAAGTAATAGTTGATAGTTGGCTTTTCAAGTAGAAGGAAAGATCTCGTCAAGATCGTATTCCGCTGTCATTGGATAGCATGATGAATGTGAAGATAAAAATCTTCAAGCATTTTAGATATCTACGAACACATAATGAGATTTTTAAGCAGGGCTATCTATATAAATAGACAAAACATGTCATGTAGACACATAGACTTGGAGCTTGAACTTTAGTGTCATGTGGACATAGAGAGCTTGAACTTTGGTGTCTTATGCACACAGAGAATTAGAGCTTGAACTTTGGTGTCATGTGGACACAGAGACTTAGAGCTTGAACTTTGGTGTCATGTGGACATAGAGAGCTTGAACTTTGATGTCATGTGGACACAGAGACCTAGAGCTTGAACTTTGGTGTCATGTGGACACAGAGACTTAGAGCATGAACTTTGATGTCATGTGGACACAGAGACTTAGAGCTTGATCTTTGGTGTCATGTGGACACAGAGACCTAGAGCTTGAACTTTGATGTCATGTGGACACAGAGACTTAGAACTTGAACTTTGGTGTCTTGTGGACACAGAGAGCTTGAACTTTGATGTCATGTGGACACAGAGACTTAGAACTTTAACTTTGATGTCATGTGCACACGGAGACTTAGAGCTTGAACTTTGGTGTCTTGTGGACACAGTTACTTAGAGCTTGAACTTTGGTGTCTTGTGGAACAGTTACTTAGAGCTTGAACTTTGGTGTCTTGTGGACACAGAGACTTAGAGCATGAACTTCGGTGTCTTGTGTACACAGAGACTTGGAGCTTGAACTTTGGTGTCATGTGGACACAGAGACTTGGAGCTTGAACTTTCGCACTGAGTCTTAATGCGAGTTTAGCTTGTCGCTCTGACACGACGCATGACCATTTGCACCAAGACTAAATCATGCCTACATAAGCATGCAGTTTTATCAAGACGCCTGTGTTGTGCTATCAGGGCAGTTATTCAGTAAACAGTACTGTCACGTATGGAACGTTGAGATAATATCAGTCTTCTTTTTGAACCATTTTATTGAGATTGTATAACTCTGAAATTTTAAAAATCCCATTATATGAAGCAGTTTACCGAGCACTATCAAAGCATCTATTTGTCCCCTCAACACTGAAAGGTATATAAGAGTATGGCTCTGAAGAATGAAAGATTGAATGGTACAGAATGTTACGGTTAAAAAAAAAGAGACTTCAGAGAACAGTGATAAAAAGACATCACAGAAATCCTATAAGAGCAAACTATCATGGAGAACATCAGTGATGAAAGCGCGAGGAGACAGTGGTGTTGCTTGTGATATAAACTTTCATCTAGAAGAGAGTAAAGCTCACCACCTTCTAGAAACCAAATCTCATAGACTGAAAGGAAGAAATATTTTTTTTTAACTTGACGAAGAGTCAGTACTTTTTGTTTTCTCTCTGCTTATAAGACAAGCTTTATGTTTAGAGTTTGAAGATTTGGGTGTGCAGCCTTGTCTGACAGTTCCGTCGTTTATCTCTCAACTTTCACGCTGTAGTAGAAACTCAACATCAGTTTCCTACAATAAATACGCCACCTAATTCCTCATGGGTACAGTTTTGAGTTATTTTCTCTTTAACCCCATACATTAATTACAGATTATTAAACAAGTTACTACGAATTAGTAGAGTTATTACAGCCACTATGTGGTGTGTGTGCCTGTATGAGAGAGATATTCCGAGCAACCTTTCCCTTATCTTATGCATTAATACGAAAATGGAATATATTAGAATGTTATATATGACTTTTTCGTATTAATGGACAGTTTTTTTAAAGAAAATACCACTTGCCGTAATGTCTTTATTTTTTAAAATGAATTTATATTAATAACACATCTCAGGATACCTAGCTATGGTCGGACTCATAGATTACGTGCCACTGGGTGTATGGGATAGATCATTCATGCATTTTTTCCCGTTTCTAAACGATGAACAACAGTGTTTCTGGGACAACAGTGTTTGAAAATCAAGTTGGAAGACTTGAAAATAGGTTTGAGATGCAGAGATTTTTATTGTGTAAGAATCCTGGCTGTCAAAGAGACATTACCACTGTTTTTAAAAAAATGTGCATGTGAAAAGCTAGCAGAAGCCAGGGCTGAGAATCGATGCTCTACCAGCATTTGCGTGTCTGGGTAATTTCCCGAATGCAGCCATGAAACCGATCAATAGACATGGCACAGGAAGGCCATCTTGGCACCGTGCTAAAAATTAAATACAACACAACAGGGAAACTTGTAGCATACGAGCAGTTGATGTACAATTCTGGAAGACATAGTAAATGTAATGTGGGTATTTAATACCTGAACTTGATTGTAGACACATACAGTAAAACGAGTTCATGTTGGTCATATCTTAGTGCAGGCTTGTCCGAAAGTCTCCAACTTAGGGAAATAAATAGTTTTTTTTAAAAAAAGAAACACTCACTTTATTCACAGAACATTTACTACGTAGTTGCCATTACACGAAAAAAAAAAACCACACACGCACGCACGCACACACACACAAGCACACACACACATTATAAAAGGGTAACTAGGAAAAAAAGAAGCACCCACTGTATGTTTTTTTTTTAGTTTTAGTTTGATACCTTTAGTCAAGCACTGTATTTGTGCTTCTAAAGTCATTGTATGTATTTTTATCGGGTCCATGTTTATTGTTGATCTTGAGGTTTTTATCCCGGTACCTTATGCTTTTTCATTTCATTTCTACTGCTTATTCTGCTGTTTGAAGACTCCAAACGTTTGCCATGAAGTGAGGGAATGCCCTGGGGAGTTGTGTGGCTGTTGTAGAGTTTGCAGTATACAAGGTCCGACAATTAAGTAATGAGACTAATTCCATTAAAAAAATAAAATAAACAACAATTGAAGATATAACCTGTATTTTATTCAAAGTAAACCCCTTATGCATTGATACAACGAGTGGCACGATCTAACAAACACCTCCTCTGCAGTTATTCTATTAGTATAGCCCTCAGACTCGATGTTACGGCCCTTTGGATGTCATCAGTATCGTTAAAGAAACGTTCTTTCAATGGCAAGTTTAGTTTTGGGAATAGAAAATAATCGCAGGGAGACAAATCTGGGGAATAGGATGGATGGTTGAGAACACACACTTGTTTTGAGCCAAAAATTCCTGTACAACTACCGCCCGGTGAGCCGGTGCATTATCATGAAGAAGAAAAAAACTGCCAAGTGTTGAATACTCGGGTCGGACTCGGAGAATCCTTTTCAGTGTGCATTTCAAAATACTTAAATAAACTTTGGCAGTGACAGTCTGTCCCTCTTGAATAAATTCTTTGTGAATAACTCCTCTGCTTTCGTAGATGCACACCAACATTGTCTTCACTTTCGACTTTTGAAGACGAAATTTTTTTTCCTTTTGATGATTACGATGATTTCCACTGAACACTTTGGCGCTTAGTTGTGGGATCATAGCGGAAAATCCATGTTTCATCCTCTGCAACAATCAAATTTAAGAAATGTTTATTTCTGCGGCACGTTTTGATTATGTCTTTTGCGTACTCACCACGCTGATGTTTTTGGTTACCAGAAAACGCATGTGGTACAAACCGGCAAGCAACTTTTTTTTGCCCAAATCTTCCACTAACATTTTACAAATGATCTCTCGGTTAACACCAAATTCATCTGCCATCATCCTCACGGTCAAACAACGATCTTCTTGTATCCGTTCACTGACTTTTGCAATGAGTTCCTCATTACGAACAGAAATTGGGCGTCCATGTCTAGTTGCATTTGTAATCGTTTCCACATCACTTTTGAATCGTGAATACCACCTGAATATCTATGTACGTGATAAACAGTTATCCCTACTCCCAACTTGTCGCATCAATTCAACTGTCTCAGTAGCACTTTTTCTGAGTTTTAAACAGAATTTAATGTTAGCATTTTGCTCCATGCTGATTACATGACAATGCACCTCTAACTAGATCAACAAAATGGCGGCTTGTTTGTCGTCTGCTTATCGGGCGGCGATGAAAAGTTGCCAGATCATAGATGAAGGTTGCCTCTTTGGATTCCATGCTTTGCCTCATAGATGTCATTTTTGTCTCGGCCATAATAAAATCAGTCTCATTACTTAATGTCGTACCTTGTACAATGTTTCTGTCTTGAATTTCCTTTACTGTAGGTTTCGGTGGGAATATTTACAATAGTGCCCCTGTTATTTGTACCAAATTATTCGCCATTATACAGCTCAAAATACTTCATATTATCAGAACCACGGCTTGTAAAAAAACACGTTTATTGATGAGACGGCTTCCAGTGAAACACTCTACCGAACTTGTTGTCCCTGGGGTCCCATGTTTTCGCTTTTTTTTTTATTCCAGTAAAAAGAACCATTGTGCCTTTATGTTCTGTAATACGTGTGTATTCCAAGTGTAACGAACAGTGTTCGATGTTCATCTCCCCGCGGGAGTCTTTCTGTCAAATTGTGGTTTTTGTTTTGTTTTGTTTTTTTTTTTTTTTGGGGGGGGGGTATGTTCTGACAGAATTATAATCAAACAGATGCATTATTCTTCATCTGAATTTCACTGCAAGTCTGCCCTTGTATATGTTTTATCCATTACATCCACTTCTTTGTCTACCAGAGAGAATAAAAAGCTAACGCTAATTTTTCTCTAAAAATCAAAGTAGACAGTTGTAGTACATATATGTTATGCCATCCTTCTGTAGATGTATCTGTGTGGAGACACGCTGCAATTTTTAAAATATGGCGTCAGTAGATCAGATGGCTGCTCCTTTGGAAGCATGCACGAGAGAAGAACAGCAAGCAGGTATTCGTTTCTTGGATATTGAAGATAAGAGACCTGCAGATACTCGTGACAGTATGAAGAGGTAGTGTGTAGACACATGCGTCGCTTCAGCAAGTATATGAATGGGAAGTTTAAAATAAGAATTTCAGATTCTGGCGGATGCGGCTGGACCCGGCCAGCCTCACACTAACGTGAAATGAATGGTAAAGGAAAGCTGGCGGATAGCACACGATAAGGTGAATGGAGAATTGAAGTTCGTTCATGGTTCGGCGCGCCACGTTATTTATGAAGTCTCTGCTAAATGGGTTCCAAAACAGCACATCGCCGATCTGAAAGAGCATCATGAGGATGTTTGTGAAGCTCTTTTACGATGTTTTGAAGCTAAAGGAGATGGCTTTATACGCCGTATAATCACTGGAAATGAGTGTTGGGTTCATTACATTCAGTCAGACACAAAGTGAGCCATATCATTCCACAATGGAGTGGCGGCGTTATTCCTAGCCGAAACCAGAGAAGGTTATTACAACTCTGTCGGCTCACACTTGTCTAGAACTGTCAAGGCATAATCCTAGCACATTGCATGCCAAAAGGAACCACAGTCAATAGCAAAGCATACAGTGATCTATATAACTGAACGGTACATTTTATTACTAGAACCAGTTTTACCGCAGAAAAGAAGTGATAATTGTGTTACACTATCTGCATGAATTATGAGATTCATTGTATCCAGTCAGACTATGGTAATTATACTTGACCAGCTTCGAGACAAACCAGTGGGAAATAGCAAAAACTTCATGTCTGTTTCATGTTTGTTACTCAGGATCACAATCTTTGCACTTTGAACAAGTATCATAGGTACTTTGATCTCTTCCTCAATATATATCTCTTATGAGGGGGTATTGAAAATTTATTCTTACATCTTACATCCTTCCTGTGCCGTTAAACGTCACATAGGATCCGCATGGTAGTTTGCCAAGATGTGAAAAGTTATTGGCCCAGCTAAAAAAAAAGACTGACCTAGAGCTAAAAAGCAGCATGTTTTTCCATACATTTACCTCAAAGTTCAACTCTCTTGGCGTAACATTTCTCAGTCGTTATTTCTTTTATCTGTGATCTGTTCAAGAACCACTCGAAATCCTGCAGTCGTGGGTGAAAACATCGAGGTTTGCTCATCTCTGGCGTGTTCTTACAATATGCCTCTCAAAGGACGTGCAGCAGCTCAAGGAATTACGAATCTGCGTTTGGAGTGTCTTCGACATACTGCATTTTCACCTGACATGTGTGATTTATCTTTTGCGTTGGACCCCTCAGGGAGGCGCTAGGTGGGAAGAACTTCGGTATGGACGAAGAAACTAAAGAGGCCATGCATTGATGGCGGTAGGGTTAGTCAGAAGATGTTTTTCCCTCTATATATCCGAGTATTAGTGAAGCGGTGGCAGATATGCACTGAGCATGGGGAGGACATCGTTCTGGTCTTGTTGGGGAGTTTTCAATCGTATTTGTACATTTACTCATTTAACAAAATGCGGTTACTTTCTGACTTAGCCTCGTATTCCACTGGTCACTGCCATTTCATCCCATAGTTCGAGGGTTATACTGAAATTCGTGAGCAACATTTTTTAAAATGAAAATTTATAGATAGAGAAAATATAAATGTATCACCTTATTCTGCATCTTTTTCTTCACTTTTCCATATAATCTCATTTTATCTGCACACATTTTTCCCATCGTTCTGCAGGTTTGAAAATACCCTCCCGGTAGAATTCCCTTCCAACTGATTGACGGCACAGAAGCACTGCTTTCTGGACGTTCTCTCCTGTGGGACCCAACTGGCACAAACTTTTCTATAGCCTAGGGTTTCAGTCATTTCCTGTACTGCATTATGTCCTATTCCAAGATTTGCAGCTATTTCAGAAACTGTGACACGTCTGTCTTCTTTAATCATGTCGTCGACCCTTTCCACGTTGCGTTCAGTGGAGGCAGTTTGAGGGCGACCGCTGCGAGCCATATTTTGGATGCTCGTGTTTCCAACTTTGAAATGTTTCACCCATCTCCTAACACTGCTAGCACCCATACACACATCTCCATAAGCAAGTTGAAGTCTTTGGTGAATTTCAGCAGCGGGGTTTTCGTCTTTAACGAGGAACTCAATAATCGCACGTTGACGAAACGAAACTTCAGCACTCGCCATTTTGTTTATGCTCCGCGTGGTCACGTGACATGTGATTGTGACGTCATATTACCTCTACATGAAGTGCAGTGATGCAGATTAAGCTGATACATTTTTATTTTCTCTATCTATAAATTCTGATTTTAAAAAATCTTTGCTCACGACTTTCGGTATGACAGTCGTATTTCCATGTTTTTAAAATAAAAGTAAACTCACTAACTGTGTATTAACTGAAAAATAAATATTAAGTTTTTTGGAAGTCATAAAATAGTAAAGCACTTTTTGTTTTCCTTTACCATAGAGCTAAAAAAAGATTACAGTAATTACTCTGTATGAATAAAGATTGTCTTATATTGGTCTGGAAATTATGCATATAAGAGTGTCGTTATATTGTTCTGGAAATTCATACATATAAGAGTATCATTATATTGCTCTGGAAATTCATACATATAAGAATGTCATTATATTGCTCTGGAAATTCATACATATAAGAGTGTCATTATATTGCTCTGGAAATTCATACATATAAAGAGTGTCATTATATTGGTCTGAAAATTCATACATATAAGTATGTCATTATACTGCTCTGGAAATTCATACATATAAGAGTGTCATTATATTGCTCTGGAAATTCATACATATAAAGAGTGTCATTATATTGGTCTGAAAATTCATACATATAAGTATGTCATTATACTGCCCTGGAAATTCATACATATAAGTGTCTTTGGTTGGGAGAAATCAAAGTTGTAGAACAGTGGCAGAGATGCTGGGAAATTGTTCAAGATTAAAATGAGAAATAAGAAGTAAGGAATATTTCATAGAAGTGAAAATGTAAGCAGATGTATTAAGAAATTTGAAGTGAACTAAGTGGATTGCTGAAAGTAAAAGGTGGAGAATATATAAAACTGTTCCTACTTTTGTTTTAAATAGTTGTAACATACTGAAAGTAAAGCAAAGAAGGTGTAACATATTGAAAGTAAAGCAAAGAAGGTGTAACATACTGAAAGTAAAGCAAAGAAGGTGTAACATACTGAAAGTAAAGCAAAGAAGGTGTAACATACTGAAAGTAAAATAAGAAGGTGTAACATACTGAAAGTAAAGCAAAAAAGGTGTAACATACTGAAAGTAAAGCAAAAAAGGTGTAACATACTGAAAGTAAAGCAAAGAAGGTGTAACATACAGAAAGTAAAGCAAAGAAGTTGTAACATACTGAAAGTAAAGCAAAGAAGGTGTAACATACTGAAAGTAAAGCAAAAAAGGTGTAACGTACTGAAAGTAAAGCAAAGAAGTTGTAACATACTGAAAGTAAAGCAAAGAAGTTGTAACATACTGAAAGTAAAGCAAAGAAGGTGTAACATAGTGAAAGTAAAGCAAAGAAGGTGTAACATACTGAAAGTAAAGCAAAGAAGGTGTAATATACTGAAAGTAAATCAAAGAAGGTGTAACATACTGAAAGTAAAGCAAAAAAGATGTAACATAGTGAAAGTAAAGCAAAAAAGGTGTAACATACTGAAAGTAAAATAAGAAGGTGTAACATACTGAAAGTAAAGCAAAGAAGGTATAACATACTGAAAGTAAAGCAAAGAAGGTGTAACATACTGAAAGTAAATCAAAGAAGGTATAACATACTGAAAGTAAATCAAAGAAGTTGGAACATACTGAAATTAAAGCAAAGAAGTTGTAACATACTGAAATTAAAGCAAAGAAGTTGGAACATACTGAAAGTAAAGCAAATAAGGTAGAAGTGTGATGAAAATCAACTGTATAAAATTCTAATTTTTTAGAGTACTAGCCATCACTACATAACTGAATGAAAATTCAAATAATAAAGAAAAGATAATAAAGATAGGTTGATATATATGTTGCCTGATTTGAAGTGTTTTCCCTTAGTGCAGACTTAATCTTGCAGAGAAGTGCAGTCCAGAAATAAACCAGAAGATTTTTTGTAGTAATTAGCACCAGAGGCAGTGTCTTGGTTGTTGATGGTCTCATGGGGTTGGCAAAAATGTAATGGGAAAGATAGCAACAAAATTTATATGTTCTTCTCTACCCCATCCTATTTTGACAGGTTGCAGCATGTTCAGTTGAAACCTACAAACTGGAGACACAACAAGAAATAAGGGATGGGTGGTGGACAGTAAAATGTGACAAAATCCTGATGGTGTTACCAAGGAAAACCCCTGCAGCAAACTAAAAAGAAAAATAAGAGCAGGAACATGGAATGTGAGAAGTATGCATGAGGGGAAGTATCAGATAATAAGTGATCAGATGAAAAGAATGGGGGAATACACATTTTGGGAATCTGCGAACATCGATGGAAAGGATCAGGACACTTCAAGAGCGAGAATGATAATATCTTTATATACTCTGGTGGAGAATTAGGAGGAAAGAAAAGAGTGGCTTTTTACTTGGACAAATTAACATCAAAAGCATTACTATGGCACTCCTAGAAATGTAACAGTTGTCCAGATATATACACCTGCATCAGCAGCAGAAGAAGAGGAAGTAGAAGACTTTTATAACACACTGCAAACGACGATAGACCTGGTATGGAAAAATGATATTGTATTAATAATGGCCAATGTTAATGTAAAGATTGCAACAGAAAGAGCAGAAGATGAAAGATATGTTGGGGGGAAATTTAGCATAGGACATAGAAATGAGGCATGTGACAATCTAATGGCGTTTTGCATGGACAGTGAGCTAATGATCGCTAACATTAGACAACATCCAAGAAAACTTTACACATAGACATCACCTGATGGGAAAACCAAGAATCAAATACTAAAATGTAATCATTTTAGTACAGAGAAGGTGGAGATCAAGTATAACATCAGCAAAAACTTTACCAGGTGCTGATTGTGACATGGAACATGAGTTATTAATAGCAGACATGAAGATAAAGATAAAAAAAGACAGTATGGGGATCAAGACCACTCCACTTTGATCTTACAAAAATACCAGAACAATACAGTATAGAAGTAAAGAACCATTTCAAAATCCTGATGGCTGTACAGGAGGAGATGACACCAGATGAATTGGCTATGCAGGCCAGAGATATCTTAATAACAACAGCTAAAGATGTGGCTCCAGTAAAGAAAACACAAAAGAATGGATAGATTACATAAGCACACTAGAACTGATAAAACAATGTAGAGAAATGAAGATGAAATGAAAAGTGAAAAACAACAAAAGAGGAATATAAATCTTTAACAAAAGAAGTAAGAAGAAGCATAAGAAAAGACCCAAAAAAAAATACATACAAGATTGTTGTGAAAGAATAGAAGGGCATCAAAAGTGTCAAGGAGATAGTGAAATGTTTAAAGAAATGAAGACATTGATGAGAAATGCCACACCTAAGCTAAATGTAATGAGGGGAATGTAATGATGGGGAATACTTTGACAGAGACAGAGGAAATTCTAGAAAGATGGAAGGAATATTGCAGAGGAATGTATGAAACAACTGACTGTGAAAGCAGAAATCAACAGTGTGAATTATTATTGGAGGAGAAAGAACCTGAACTGACAATAGAAGAAGTTTTATGGGCAATAAAGAATCTGAAAAATGGTAAATCACCAGGATGTGATGAGATAACAGCTGACTTTGTTAAAGCAGGAGGAAAGGAATGTGCAGTAATCTATCATGCACTGTGTAAAAAGATATGGCATTCAGGTATTTGGCCAAATAAGTGGAAAAGAACTGTATTTATACCACTGCCAAAAAAGGGTAAGTTGAAATTATGCACAAACTACAGAACTGTTGCCCTGATTAGTCATGCCAGTAAAATTTTATTAAAAAACATAATGGGTAGACTTCATAAGAAAATAGAAGAAGAAGTCAATATAGTCCAAGCTGGTTTTAGACAAGGAAGAGGATCGAGAGATCATATATTCAATATAAGATTGATAATAGAGAAATGCGGAGAATTTAATATGAATCTGTATTTATCTTTTATAGACTATTCAGAGGCATTTGATTGTGTAAAAAACACCAGAAACTTTAGGAAATAATGAAAAAAATGGGATTTCCTACACATTTGATACAATTAATATCACTACCATATCTAGATCAATAGGCAGCAGTGAGAATAAATGGTGAGACAACTTGGTTTGACATAAAACAAGGGGTCCGTCAGGCGTGTATACTGTTGCCTTACTTATTTAATTTAAATACTTAAAATATAATGAGGAATATTAGAGAAGATGTAGTCAAAGAATATTACGATGCCATACAAATTGGAGGTTATGAAATACCAGAGATTAGATATGCTGATGACACAGTACTACACAAAAAGGAATGGAAAAGCTAATTATGTCAGTCCATAAGAATAATGAAGAGCAGAACCTCTAACTTAATGCGAAGAAAACTAAATTGATGACAACTGACAAAACAAACAAGGCAGCTGATATATGTATCAATGAAGAAAAATTGGAAGAAGTGGAGAGTTTTGAATATCTTGGATCACTACTAACTAATTAATGGAGATACAATGAGGAAAATTAAAAGGAGGACATCTATCGCTCTTCAGAAAGTAAAACAACTAAAGAAGCTGTGGAGAGGAACTTACAGAACTACAAAAATAGGATTTTTTAAGGGCATGCATCTTTCCACTGTGCAACATATGCCTGTGAGACATGGACACTTAACAAAACAGCTGAGAAACACATAAATGCTTTTGAATGTAAATCTTACAGAAGAGTTCTTCAAATATCATGGACACAAAAAAGAACAAATATATCCATACTACAAGAGTTTAATATTGAAGAAGGCTGGCTAGTAAAGAGGATTAAACAGAGAAAATGTAAATATTTTGGACACATTAAACGTCATGATAATTTAGAGAAGACCGTCTTGGAAAGATACATAATGGGAAAAAGAAAGAGAGGAAGACAAAGGCGAAGATGGCTGCAAGATATCATTGATGGTCTGTGAATGGATGCATCAGCAGCGGGGTATCTTGCTTACAACTGAAAGGCCTACAGGAGAGCTGTTAGGGATGCAAAGTTCTGAAAGGGACATGCAAATGACTGAATGACTGACTGACTGACTAGTGGACAGTGACAGGTGTATGAAAATGACTGGCAGATATAATGAAGTAATAAGCCAGATATGCCCAAGCATGTGTTCTGTTTCATTTTTCATGAACTAAAAACTTTGCTGAAAACTGGACAGTTTAGGTTATGTCAAGAGAAACTGGAAATTTAGACAGTACAAGGAAGTCAAAATCACATTTTTGTTTAGATTTAATTTTCAGGAATGTGGAAGATTCTCAAATTTTCGGACAAAAAATGTGCATGTGCTCCCTGAAGTTGAGTATTCAGAATATTCAGAAGTCTTTCAGTCTGTGATTCTGAGGAACTGATGAACCAGTTATTCATGGATATGTACCAGATATTCAATTTGAATTCATATTTGGCCAAATAATGACAGAATTTGAATATTCATATTAGGAAAAAAAGTAGTAAAGTTGAGCATAATCAAGTAAATATATTTCAGTTTAACATATTCACATACATATATTTCCTGAAGTGCCAGCAGAACATGTATTCAGGAAATTTCTAATCAGTTTCTGGGTTGTTACCACTACCAGCATAAGACAAACAAATCAGAATTTAATATTCACCATGTTGTTCTTTTAGCCTCACATGTCCCACTTTTCAAAAAACAATTTAGTAACAAATTCATCCCAATATAACATATATTAACATCTTTCAAGAGATGGTACAAAGAGCCCACATTTTAGTTTTGATATGAAATTTCTTCTCCTTCATACACATCTTCTGTCCATATATGAGTATGCAAGCTCAGTCTCTGATAAATTTGATTGTTTTTTGTAGTAGCTGTATGTAACCATAGAGCTTATCTTTTTAGGTGGTTTCACAGGTCTGGTAATTTCTTCTCAATGCCTCATAGTTGGTACAGTTTTGTAGGATGTGTTCCAGAGTTTGGGGTACCTGGTCACATTGTACAAAGAGGAGAGTCACAAACCTTAAACTTTACATATATGTAGCTTTGGAATTGCTTGCATCCTGTTCTGAGATGGAAACTGATGACATTTTTGTATAATGTGTAGTAGTCATCAAGTGGTGGTGTTTGTGACCTCCTGTAGGTCTTTATCATGTTTTTCTTCTGGTTATAGGTGACTGGTATGTCTGTGAACAATTTCAGTGCTCTTTTTGGCCAGACGGTCAGCTTTGTCTTTGTTTGGTATCCTACAGTGGGATTTTGTTGGAAACCACATATGTTTGTATATAAATTTTGTTGGGAACCACATATGTTTGCGTATAAGTTTTGTAGGAAACCACATACATGGTGTGTGCATATGAATGTTGCAGGAAACCATGTACACGTTGAGTGCATATAAAAATTGTAGGAAACCACATAAAAGTGCCAACTCCACAAAATGTTGATATAGTTCATGACCTGATTTTGGCAAATCGATGAATTTCAGCTAAAACAATTGCTGAGATGCTAGAAATTTCCGGGGAATGCATTGGATTTATAATTCATGAGCATTTGGGTATGCAGAAACATCAGCCAAGTGGGTGCCGAAATGTTTGAATGTGAGAAACGAAATCGAGTGGGACCAAGTTGATTTTGCAGAATTTTGAGTGATCTACTTTGTGGAATGACTCATCACAGTTGATGAAACATGATTACATCACTCCAATTCTGAGACCAAACAACAACTGTCCTTGTGGTGGCAGCACTCCGATTCTCTACAGTCAGAGAAATTCAAGACCAGAAATTAGCAGAAAAGCTCATGGTCACTGATTTTGGGATAAAAAGGGTATTTTGATGATTGTCCATCATCTAAGGACCAAAAGTTAATGCAGACTACCACTCTGACTTGCATTGCTGATTACAGGATGAATTGAAAGAAAAACATCAAAGGAGGCTGCAGAAATGTTTGGGTTTTTTTTTTGGACAATGTATATGCACACAGTACTCACAAGATTAATTTTTTTTAAATGCTCACAGGACATTGACTTTTGAAGAATTTGTCATTTGAGTGCATGGATCATCCACCTCACTTACCAGAACTTGCTCCATCTGACTATTTCCTGTTCCCCAGCCTTAAAAGTGTGTGAAAGGGAGGAGCGTTTCAAATGATTTGGAGGTGATAGCAGCAACAGCTGCTATTCATGGTCCATGAATAAGAGAGTACATCGAGAAATGGAGGCCATGGAAATATAGTTCATAAGAAAGATGTTGAAGGTACCATGGACAGCTAAGAAAACCAATGAAGAAGTCTTAAGAGAAGCTGGAGTTAAAAGGCAAATTACAGCAAAGATCAGAGACAGACAAGTGAGATTTGTAGGACATTTTCTGAGAAGAGGAAAATTGGAACAAACTGTGGCAACTGGAAAAATTGAGGGAAGAAGAGACAGAGGAAAACAGAGAGAGAAATTACTGGATGGGCTGTCAGTGTGGCTAGGAAGAAAGTCACCGGCGGATCTCATAATCAAGTCTAAAGACAGGGAATTGTAGAGAGAAATGATTGCCTACACCATGCGACGTGGCACTTGATTGACTGAGCAGCATCAGAGCAGTATTTTAGTGACCAGATATCAGATTTTGTTTTGAAAGGGTTAAAGAAACTTGAGAAATGTTATGAAAGGAGAGCTGAACTTTGGGGTAAAAGTATGGAAAAGCATGCTAATTTTTAGCTCAAGGTCATTCTTTTTTAGTTGGGCCAGTAACTTTTCACATCTTGGCAAACTACCATGCGGACCCTATGTGACATTTAATGGCATAGGAAGGATGTAAGATGTCAGTACCCCCTCATAAGAGATATATATTGAGGAAGAAATCGGAGTACCTATGATACTTGTTCAAAGTGCAAAGATTGTGATCCTGAGTAACCAAACATGAAACAGACATGTATAAACTAGGAAAAAAGTAGAAACAGCTTTATTACTTAACATTGACAAAGATGTGACGTTTCAGCGCTAGCCTTTTTCATACAAACAGGACAAAAAATCGAACAGAGGAGACAAAGTATAGATTCACATGAAATATATGTAAAAGAAATAATTTAAAAAACAATAAAAAAAATTTTTAAATTTAAAAAATTAATGAAAAATGGAACTTAGCTTAAGTCTTGGAAGAACGTAAGGTAGAACTCGTAAAACCACTTTTCAGAATGCTGTTGTTAAGCGGCCGTTAACTATGTTCAGGATGCCTATTAGGCATGAAGTTTTTTGTTATTTCCCATTGGTTTGTCTCGAAGCTGGTCAAGTATAATTACCATAGTCTGGTTGGATACATTGAATCTCATCATTCATGCAGATAATGTAACACAATTATTGCTTCTTTTCCCTTACTTCCATGTCAGAATAGCTGAGCTTAGATTTATGTCCTTAATACAAGGGTCTATAATCTAAATATAGGATTATATCATCTCTACGCAACCTTTATAAGTCATATAAAATATAATTCAAATTATTACTGAAACAAACTAAAAAAGAACGATGAGGCCCATGTGAAATTTTAGAATCAAAAATTCTTAATGTCTTTTGTAATTAGAAAAAATTATCATGAAAAAAATATTGTGCTTTACTTGAAGGGAACAAGATAAAAATGTGTGTTTCCAGTGAAGGTGTGCTGCAGAACTTAAAAAAGAAAAACCCAGCAAAACAATTTTTAAAATATTAAGTCTAAAAGCAAACAACGCAGCTGTTCATTTCTTGGATTTGAATAATAGCATTGTCTCATTCAGAAGCACCATTATCTGTTGGTCTGCCAGTACTTGTGAAATTTAGCATGACACTTGTCATGAATCACAAGATGGCTTCGAGCTCTAAAGCCAGACTGCGCCATTTCAAGCAGGTTTCTTTGACATCGTTATTTTTCACAGGGTGTTGGAAAATGTATTAACTTTTCACATATTTATTAATTCATACTTTGTTCTTCATTTTTGCCCAAAACTTTGAAATTACTTTTTTATAACATATGTAATGTGAAATTATCAGTAAAAGAATATTTTTAGAAGTTTGATAAATTGGTCCTGACCATGTGTTGGGTGGATCTGAAATACATAAAAAAATTGGTAGCTGCATCAAAGTTAGTGACCATTTGGATGTACACATTTCGAGTAGGCAGTAAATTGAGAAAAATATTGGAGATGTCCTCATACAAGTTTTGTTGAAAATTGATAACAATGTATTGTGGTGAAGAAAGGTACAGAGAGATGTTATTGTTTTTTCATACTTTAACTGTACTTTAAGATATATCATATCTGGCGATACATGTTTGATGCTCCAGTCACTTGTCTAGGAATAAAGGGTAGCTTGTTTTAAATGGACAAATTACTGTTGTGCTTCCAGATTTTATTCTACCAGTCATATTTGAGAATTCTTTGCTTTAATCATGAGTTTTCTGTATTTAGTTAAATGACATTACATTTTGAATTAGTCATCTGCTGAATCAATCATTCATACACCTTCTAAATCAGTCATTTGTAAACCTACTGAATCAGTCATTCATAGACTTATGTTACTTAAAGCATTCATGTGAAGTTTCTGATCCTCTCATGTTATGTCATTTGTTCTTTCACTTAACATCTCTCATATAATTGCCCATTCACATAATGTCTATTACCCATTCATTTAACATTAATCATTCATTCACTTTATGTCCCTCAACCACTCATTTAATGTCCCACAACTACACTTAATGTCCTTTTATCTACTCACCTTACTTCATTCAACTACACATCCACTCACCAGAGAATCTCATCTTTACCCTCCCATCTCATTTAACACCACACATCCACTCACCAGAGAATCTCATCTTTACCCTCCCATCTCACTTAACACCACACACCCACTCACTAGAGAATCTCATCTATACCCTCCCATCTCACTTAACACCACACACCCACTCACTAGAGAATCTCATTTATGCTCTCCCATCTCATTTAACAACACACACCCATTAACTAGAGAATCTCATCTATACTCTCCCATCTCACTTAACACCACACACCCACTCCCTAGAGAATCTCATCTATACCCTCTCGTCTCACTTAACACCACACACCCACTCACTAGAAAATCTCATCTATACCCCCCTGTCTCACTTAACACCACACATCCACTCACCAGAGAATCTCATCTGTACCCTTCCATCTCACTTAACACCACACATCCACTCACTAGAGAATCTCATCTATACTCTCCCATCTCATTTAACACCACACATCCACTTACCAAAGAATCTCATCTATACCCTCCCATCTCACTTAACACCACACACCCACTCACCAGAGAATCTCATCTATACCCTCCCATCTCACTACCACACACCCACTCACCAGAGAATCTCATCTATACCCTCCCATCTCACTTAACACCACACCCCTCACCAGAGAATCTCATCTATACCCTCCCATCTCACTACCACACACCCACTCACCAGAGAATCTCATCTATACCCTCCCATCTCACTTAACACCACACACCCACTCACCAGAGAATCTCATCTATACCCTCCCATCTCACTTAACACCACACACCCACTCACTAGAGAATCTCATCTATACCTTCTCGTCTCACTTAACACCACGCACCCACTCACCAGAGAATCTCATCTATACCCTCCCATCTCACTTAACACCACACACCCACTCACTAGAAAATCTCATCTATACCTTCTCGTCTCACTTAACACCACACACCCACTCACTAGAAAATCTCATCTATACCTTCTCGTCTCACTTAACACCACGCACCCACTCACCAGAGAATCTCATCTATACCCTCCCATCTCACTTAACACCACACACCCACTCACTAGAAAATCTCATCTATACCTTCTCGTCTCACTTAACACCACACACCCACTCACTAGAAAATCTCATCTATACCTTCTCGTCTCACTTAACACCACGCACCCACTCACCAGAGAATCTCATCTATACCCTCCCATCTCACTTAACACCACGCACCCACTCACCAGAGAATCTCATCTATACCCTGCCATCTCACTTAACACCACGCACCCACTCACCAGAGAATCTCATCTATACCCTCCCATCTCACTTAACACCACGCACCCACTCACCAGAGAATCTCATCTATACCCTCCCATCTCACCCGCAGTCACGCTACTCCTCTCAGGAGCGGCTCCACCAGTTTCCATCACACCCTACAGCTGAGGAACTGCGTTTCCTGTCCTGTCATTTTGGAAGTTCAGAGCAGGTGGCTGCTTCTCATGATGATAGTGACCTTCACCTTCACACGAACTTAAGACCTAGGTCTAGGAGCCTCAGGTTAGTTTAAGCACACTTTTTCCTTCTTAAAAAATACATTTCAGGGCATATTCTTTGCAGGTCAAAACAAATACAGTACAGTATTAAAAATGCAAAATACCACCACTTCATTTCATGCTTAGATGAGATAGGTTTCTTTATGATGATTAAGTTATATCATTCTGTCTGTATTTTTTCATGTTATTGTTTTATAGTTTTTTTTTATATCACAACATAATATCAATTATTTCATTAGCACTGGCAAAGATATTACTAGTTTGTTTTTTTTAAAGTTTCATGTTTAACTTGATTAAACTTAAAATAAGATTTGAGGGACAGTTGTTTTTTAATTTTTTTTTCATCCTACATTTCTGAAGTAATCCAGGTCAGATTTCTTTATTTTATTTCAAGAATAAATTCTATTTGTTTGTGTATGAAAGACACAGTTGAGATCAGTGGAAGAAATGATAGAATCATTAGCTGTATATTTTTCTGTTCACAAAGCGGTGTCGTCAACACTTAAGGTGTAATAATACAAAAATATCATTGGATAGGGATCAGATCAGGATCCTGAAATATTTGCTCCTTTAATCATGTTTAGTGTCTCTGGAACAGGTGAAGTTTGAGGTGAATTAGGAAGTTTGAGAAGGCTTGTCCATGGTTACCTGTCTTTTTATCTGAAAGGAGGTTGTACTAATACCTGTGCCAAATAGATGATCCAGCTATACAAATGTGTACCTGGCTCACATGAGTTAGGGAATGCAGTCTGTAAAGTTGGAGAATATCTCATTATAAGAATGATGTACACTAGACTTCCCTGCACAAAAGCTGTCAGTGAACTAAGATAGGATATCTCGTCTGTCTCACAATCAAAGGAGTTCACTCCAGTCCATAGGGAATTTTGAAAAGGGATGAATGGAGGTGGGCTATATCATTTTCATCATTGTGGTCTATTTCTGAATGAGTTCCATCTCTTCATGCATTTGTATCTTTGGTATTGCTTTTTGATGAATATTTAGTCTCAGAAATACCTCAGCCAAATACTCCTCAGTTTTCTTCTGGTGTAGGATAACAGCAGATTGTTCATATAAGGATTTGCCATCTCATTTATAATTTTCATTATGTTGAAATCATGTGCACTAGAATGTGAGACAAAGGTTTTATAATATTCTTATAACAGTCTGGGGGAAAAATCCTGCATAGATACAATGAAGAACCAGGACCATATTTGAAGTGATAGAACCTGCCAAGACACACACACATTTTTATGTAGTGTCTGATTATGCCAATCAGATATTGGTAGAATAAATGAACACACTTTATTTCCAGAAGGGGAAGAGTGTAGGCCCATCAAACATCCCGCCCTTCATCATTATAACGCAGTCATTCAACTACTACTTGAGAGAACCTGGGCAGGAAAAAGACCAAGTTAAAAATTTTTTTTAAAACAACATATAACTTTCTTCAAAACCATCAGAAAATGTGTATTTTATATCTGTGTGTAGCAAGTGATAGATCCTCAAAAATTTGTAGAATGTATATGTGACACAGATATGCAGTTGTCATAGATAATCCCAGACATTTCAAGAACATACAAGGAATAGACATCAAATCTAGTTCACAATAACACCAGTAGAGTCATTATCAAAGAGAATAAATATTACAACTATTTTTCCATTACCCAAAAGCACAAATGAAGTAATCTTTGACCTGTTATTTTGACTATCATCAAACTCAACCCAGAATTTCTCTATCCAAGCAGTGTCTTATGATTTAGTGTGGGTCCCAGCAAAACTAACAGCCACAGGAAGTTGTCTAATGTCCGTGCAGCCATGGCTTGATCTCTGCTTCACTAATTAGATTAGTGGACTTTCCAGCCTGTTTCCTGTACTTTTCTGGATTTAGTAATTCAAATCTAATATTCTGTGTCACGCTGCCCCTAATGGATGAGACTTAAGAGCAGGGAATTTCTCTGTAGTGTTGTTGTTGGACTGGAGATTGCCTGTGAAGGTGGCTGGATTTTCTAATCTCCTTTTTTTATCATTCCTATTTGGCTATGGATCTTTAATAAAAAAAATTTTTAAATTAGCTGGTTGGAGCAAACAAAACTGGTGTGGATATTGGGTTATTATAAGTACAATGTGCTCATAATATGTGATATTTTCATTCCATCTCTCTCTCTCTCTCTCTCTGTCTCTGTTTTTCAGTTTATTTATCCATCTGTCTGTCTCCCTGGATGTTTGTCTGTGGGTCTGTATGTCAGCCTATTCCTATTGATCAAGTGGTTTAAGCAATCACTGTTGTGTAAATCTCACTTCAGAAACTTTGTTTCAGCTCTGAAAAATTCCACTGTTGTCAGAAATAGAGTATTTGGAAAATACTGTGCCTAGAACATTTTATCAGTCTGATAATACAGGAACATCTGCACTGTTATGGCACCACTAGAACATTCTGTTATGCATAAAAGGTTCTGACTGCATAAGAACATTCTGTCAGAAATGTAATATACTATCACATCATCAAGGCATTTGCTAATTACATTTCACTTTTTCTTTGGGACATTCTGTCCATAACATTTCATTCTTTCTTCAGGACAGTATATTCATGTTGTTTCATTCTTTCATGTCAGATTATAATATATGGAAGGCATTCCATTAGCAGTATCACATTCTGTGCCAAGGACAGTCTCTTCATAATATCCTATTCTGCACTGAAGCAATTCTATTAGTAATTTTTAATTCTGTTGCAGTAATATTCTTTAAATGCAATTTTATCTCTGTCCCTGTGATAATCTTTCATTATATCTAATTCTGTCCCAGAAACATTAGATTAATAATAACAACCTAAGGACATTATGTGAGTAATAATTCTAGATCAAGGGAATTCTATTACATTCTGTGTGAAGGGAAACTATTAGTAATATTTAATTCTGTCACAAAGGAAGTCTGTTAATAATGTCTGTACATGCAGGGAACTCTCTAGTAACGAGAGTGACCCCAATACAGAACCCTCTAGATCCATCAGAGGATCAGACAAGTGACATCCCATGGAGAGGGTTTCAGGGTCTTGTCTTCCAGTGGTCTATATGTTGTATTTTTTGCATTTCCAGTCTTAGAGCAACTTCTCGCACGTGACACTGAGTCTTGAAGCATAACTTAGCTATTCTGTCATGCAAGACCAGTGTTAGAAGTAACAAATTATTTTAGTTTTCTTTGCTTATTGTGCTTGATCAGTACCTAGCATAAAACCTTACTTCCCTTTTCAGTGCTCTTGATTTTGCTTGTCTCTTTGTGTCAAGTTGCTTACATATGCTGATACTGCTATGAATCCTCACACAACTACTTCTAAAGCTGTCACTTTAGCCTTCACTACACCAGTTGCTATAATGGCTGGACTTGAATGTGTGCTGCTTCTGTCTTCTGGTTTCAGATGGGTCCTAAAGCTTTATCATTATCAGGTCCTGCTTTGTTGCAGAGTACACTAAGATGTCTGGTCACATTCTAGTGTTTTTCTGATGATTATGGGGTATTGCCTTCTTTCTAATAGGTTCACTATGACATCCCAGTTATCTATGCCATGGAGTAATAATGGTAAGGGGATGTCCACAGTTCTAGTATTTGATGATTTCCCAGCTACTATGAAATACTTTGAAGGGTCTTAACTTCTTTCCTGAAACCTTTTATTTGTAGTTCTAATGATGAAGATCAGTCTCAGGTGTGCTGTTTTCCAGATAGTGTACCATGTCAATGATCTGTCTCCAGTACAGTTTATCTTACTTACTTACTTTATCCTTCCTCTTGTACCATGAAGTGTCATGGGGAGATGCAAATGGCCTCAGTGATGGTCATGCCATAATTAGCGAATGTCTCTCTGATACCATCTAACCATCTCTTTCTAGGTCTTCCCAGTTTATCCCTAATATCCAATTCTGTCTAAATAACAGTGTATTAGTAACATCTTGTTTCAGCAAGAAAGCATTCTGCCCATAATCTTCTGTTTTGTTACAGAAAGAACAGTTTGAGAAGATTTTTGTAAAGAACTGTTTCTTTATCAAGCCCCCAACCTCCATTTTATCTCTGTTGATTAGCCATACTGTTTTCATCCACCATAAGCCCCCTTAAAACAGGAGAAGCCCCCTGCGCCCCCCAAAAAAAAAAAAAAAACAAGGAATTTATCTGGCCCTGGCACAAAGGCTGGACCTCCCTCTCTTTGGGTTTGTATCCTTCCTAACCCTGCCAGAGAAAATCATTTCCACTCCTTAAACTAATAAATCTTGGACAGGGCTTAATCCAGGGAGGGACCTCTTTTTTGCCTTGTATTTTGAAGGATTTTTAAATTGAAAAAAAAAAATGGAGCATGGTGTATAAAACCTAAGTGTAGTATTCAAACAAAGCTTAAGTTTGAGGCTCAGCCTTCTAAGCACTGCATCATAGCAGTCAGCAGTTTTTTTGTCTTTGATTTCTGTATGAAATCTTTCAAGCATTGCATCATAGCAGTCAGCAGTTTGTTTTTTTTATCTTTGATTTCTGTATGAAATCTTTCAAGCATTGCATCATAGCAGTCAGCAGTTTTTTTATCTTTGATTTCTGTATGAAATCTTTCAAGCATTGCATCATAGCAGTCAGCAGTTTTTTTATCTTTGATTTCTGTATGAAATCTTTCAAGCATTGCATCATAGCAGTCAGCAGTTTTTTTATCTTTGATTTCTGTATGAAATCTTTCAAGCATTGCATCATAGCAGTCAGCAGTTTTTTTATCTTTGATTTCTGTATGAAATCTTTCAAGCATGCCATCATAGCAGTCAGCAGTTGTTTTGTCTTTGATTTCTGTATGAAATCTTTCAAGCATGCCATCATAGCAGTCAGCAGTTGTTTTGTCTTTGATTATTAAATCTTGCCTTTATTTCATCCTAGTAGTCTCTGAATTTCATTGTTTTCCCCATGTAGACAGTTTCCTAATTCCCATAGAACTATTATTGTTCTAATGTTTTTTAATGCAGTTCTGTCTAAGAGTCTGACATTTGCTTGTAATAAGCAACATTCTGTTTTCTTGTGTTCTGTTATTTTAATCTTTTGCTGTAGGTTTATGTTTTTCTTTTCTTTACTTTCATTTTGGTTGTTGCTTTCATTTTGTTTTTAAACACCATGTGTTATGATCTTTGCCATCCGCATTATATTTCTCCATAGATTTTAATGTGTATGCCATCCCTCATCTCCACCGCTGATATTGTTTGAATAGAGAAAACATATTTCTGGTGCCAGACATGACCTAGATTTTTCAGATATGAAGGAGGACTTTCCAAAAATAGCATTTAGCATTGGACGAAAGATTATCTGTTACATATAAACTGCAAATAGAAAATTGTATTAATACAAGGAAAAGGAGAATATGTGGTTTTTGCTAAACATTGTGGAGGTTCAGTTATTTATGTGTCATGTATGGAAATACATGTTTTAACATTCTGTTTTTAACTGATTGCTTGCAAGTAGTTTTTTTTGTTTGTTTTGTTTTGTGTCTTCTTTTTTTATTTTTAAAATCATTGTTCTCCCTAACAAGAATATTTTTTTATACATTTTCTCACAGTTAAATGGTAATTTATTTTTGTTTAAATTCACCACTGGTAAAAAAAAAAAAGTCCATGTAAATTAATACAAAGTCAAAATATCTGACAACTTTATCAGCAAACCTATATACTGTTCAGTTGATCTGCTGCGTTTATTTCATACTTAATTACCTGCATGAAGCAGCAAGATGATATTATTTTGTTTCATTTTGCTCTTTTTTTTTTTTTTGGCTTGATTTTCTACAGCCTTTCATGGCTAGCATTAGAGTAAGATATTTGTCGTATCTTTATTTCTGTCACCATATATATGTCCCTTCATTATTTCCTACAGTGAATTTTTTTAAAATATTTTGTACAGACATTGTACAAGTTATTTGGTTGTTTGTTATAAAACAGTTCAGCTTCTGATCTCTTTAACATATTTATTTTATTTCATCTGACTGTCAGTTGTGCTCTATTTTAGCTTAGTCAAATCATCATATGGGATGCAGTTCAGTTCAAGACTCAGAAATTATGTTTGTTATGTAATCCGTGTGAATGTGCACACTGAAAGAAATATTGTTGTTGTACTAAGTATTATGTTGATGTAAGGTTGTTGTTTCTGCACTACCTCCATCCATCCTCCCTCAGCTTTCATATGGTTGGCATCATACCTAGCACCTGTTAGCTCTCTCACATTTTCTTCTCTTCTCTCTCCCTCAGCTTGCATATGGTTGGCATCATCCTAGCACCTGTTAGCTCTCTCACATTTTCTTTTCTCCTCTCTCCCTCAGCTTGCATATGGTTGGCATCATCCTAGCACCCGTTAGCTCTCTCACATTTTCTTTTCTTCTCTCTCCCTCAGCTTGCATATGGTTGGCATCATCCTAGCACCTGTTAGCTCTCTCACATTTTCTTTTCTCCTCTCTCCCTCAGCTTGCATATGGTTGGCATCATCCTAGCACCTGTTAATTCTCTCACATTTTCTTTTCTTCTCTCTCCCTTCCTACCCTGCTCCTCCTCCTGCCATACACACTCTTGTTATTCCACTCTTCCAGAGGGATTTGTGTACGTGACAAAATGAAACATATCATTAGCACACAACAGGATATATAAGACTAAAGATTGAATTATTTTATTAGCACACAACAGGATATATAAGACTAAAGATTGAATTGTTTTATTAGGGCAGCTGCTTGTTAACATTCATGGGATACCTCCTACGCAGACATGTAAGCATCATCATCGTAACTGTGTAAAGGGCAACTAAGCTTACAGCATTTTTTCATGAGAGATAAGAGAATTGATGACTAAAAATCTATTTCATTACAACATTTTTCCATCACTTGCCTTCTGCTGGGTTTTTTTTAAAAATAAACATTATACTGTAGGTTAAGATTTGTTGAGAAACTACTCATACATAAAATATGTTAGACACAAAGATATGAGCAGGTCGTTCAAATAGAAATGAGTCACATAAGTCCTACAGTCATATGTGGTATGTGAGCCCTTTCAAGTAATGTGTATGTGTGGTTTATTGTTAAATGTTTTCCTGTTGTCAGCAGTAACTGTGACCTAATTAGCAAAGTAATTAGATAATGCTCTATACAGATCAAATCGGACAGTGCCATGCTCTGTACAGAGAGTAGTTAAACTTTGTGGCTATTGAGTATACAGTACTTGAGAGTAGAAATCTCCGAGCATTGTTCAGATTAAATATTTGGAGCATAAGTTTAAAAGCTTCTCCGAGTGTTAATTCAAAATAATATTGGCATATATTTCATTATTACTTGTGTATTTTAAAAGGGTTTTGTTATTAGCATAAAATAAACATTGCCTAAGAACTTACTGCATTGTACATGTCATTTTTGGCAAAGTGAAATTATTATTGCTGTCATTATCTCTTTTTTTTCTCTGATCCAGTCAATAAATGTGGAGGTTAGCTGTTAATATTTTAATAAACAGCACCGATTTAGAATGGATATAAGCAGCAGTGAATCAAAACAGCTGTAAAGAGCAGTGAATCAAAACAGATGTAAAGAGCAGTGAATCAAAACAGATATAAACAGCCATGAATCATTTTAAAACAGCCATGAATCAAAACATATATAAGCAGTAGTGAATCAAAACAGATGTAAGGAGCAGTGAATCAAAACAGATATAAACAGCCATGAATCAAAACATATATTTTAAAACAGCCACGAATCAAAACATATATTTTAAAACAGCCATGAATCAAAACATATATATAAACAGCAGTGAATTGAAACAGATGCCACCACAATCCTGTAGGTTAGTTGCTTCAGATAAAGGCTAACAGAGAAAACTTGATACAAAGCAGCAGAAGAAAATGACCAATATATTTTCATTCTCCAATCAAAGAATGCTTTAGCTGATACATTTCTACAATTGGACCATCCTTCAGTCAGAATATTTCATCAAATTAATGTTTAATACCTCAGCTCTTTTCACTGCTCATGTAAGAATTTTGCAGAAGCCTTCACAGACTGAGTCAGCACCAGAAGGAGAGGTTCTTGTAGGGAGTAAAGTTTTCTTTACTCTGATCAGACTTTTGTTGACTAGAATAAGTTTTCTTTACTCTGGTCAGACTTTTGTTGACTAGAATAAGTTTTCTTTACTCTGGTCAGACTTTTGTTGACTAGAATAAGTTTTCTTTACTCTGGTCAGACTTTTGCTGACTAGAATAAGTTTTCTTTACTTTTGTTGACTAGAATAAGTTTTCTTTACTCTGATCAGACTTTTGTTGACTAGAATAAGTTTTCTTTACTCTGGTCAGACTTTTGTTGACTAGAATAAGTTTTCTTTACTCTGGTCAGACTTTTGTTGACTAGAAAAAGTTTTCTTTACTCTGGTCGGACTTTTGTTGATTAGAATAAGTTTTCTTTACTCTGATCAGACTTTTGCTGACTAGAATAAGTTTTCTTTACTCTGGTCAGACTTTTGTTGACTAGAATAAGTTTTCTTTGCTCTGATCAGACTTTTGCTGACTAGAATAAGTTATCTTTACCCTGGTCAGACTTTTGCTGACTAGAATAAGTTTTCTTTACTCTGGTCAGACTTTTGTTGACTAGAATAAGTTTTCTTTACTCTTGTTGACTAGAATAAGTTTTCTTTGCTCTGATCAGACTTTTGCTGACTAGAATAAGTTATCTTTACCCTGGTCAGACTTTTGCTGACTAGAATAAGTTTTCTTTACTCTGATCAGACTTTTGTTGACTAGAATAAGTTTAATAAGTTTTCTTTACTCTAGTCAGACTTTTGTTGATTAGAATAAGTTTTCTTTACTCTGATCAGACTTTTATTGACTAGAATAAGTTATCTTTACTCTGGTCAGACTTTTGTTGATTAGAATAAGTTTTCTTTACTCTGATCAGACTTTTGTTGACTAGAATAAGTTTTCTTTACTCTGGTCAGACTTTTGCTGACTAGAATAAGTTTTCTTTACTCTGGTCAGACTTTTGTTGACTAGAAAAAGTTTTCTTTACTCTGGCCAGACTTTTGCTGACTAGAATAAGTTTTCTTTACTCTGATCAGACTTTTGTTGACTAGAATAAGTTTTCTTTACTCTGGTCAGACTTTTGTTGACTAGAATAAGTTTTCTTTACTCTGGTCAGACTTTTGTTGACTAGAATAAGTTTTCTTTACTCTGGTCAGACTTTTGCTGACTAGAATAAGTTTTCTTTACTTTTGTTGACTAGAATAAGTTTTCTTTACTCTGATCAGACTTTTGTTGACTAGAATAAGTTTTCTTTACTCTGGTCAGACTTTTGTTGACTAGAATAAGTTTTCTTTACTCTGGTCAGACTTTTGTTGACTAGAAAAAGTTTTCTTTACTCTGGTCGGACTTTTGTTGATTAGAATAAGTTTTCTTTACTCTGATCAGACTTTTGCTGACTAGAATAAGTTTTCTTTACTCTGGTCAGACTTTTGTTGACTAGAATAAGTTTTCTTTGCTCTGATCAGACTTTTGCTGACTAGAATAAGTTATCTTTACCCTGGTCAGACTTTTGCTGACTAGAATAAGTTTTCTTTACTCTGGTCAGACTTTTGTTGACTAGAATAAGTTTTCTTTACTCTTGTTGACTAGAATAAGTTTTCTTTGCTCTGATCAGACTTTTGCTGACTAGAATAAGTTATCTTTACCCTGGTCAGACTTTTGCTGACTAGAATAAGTTTTCTTTACTCTGATCAGACTTTTGTTGACTAGAATAAGTTTAATAAGTTTTCTTTACTCTAGTCAGACTTTTGTTGATTAGAATAAGTTTTCTTTACTCTGATCAGACTTTTATTGACTAGAATAAGTTATCTTTACTCTGGTCAGACTTTTGTTGATTAGAATAAGTTTTCTTTACTCTGATCAGACTTTTGTTGACTAGAATAAGTTTTCTTTACTCTGGTCAGACTTTTGCTGACTAGAATAAGTTTTCTTTACTCTGGTCAGACTTTTGTTGACTAGAAAAAGTTTTCTTTACTCTGGCCAGACTTTTGCTGACTAGAATAAGTTTTCTTTACTCTGGTCAGACTTTTGTTGACTAGAATAAGTTTTCTTTGCTCTGATCAGACTTTTGCTGACTAGAATAAGTTATCTTTACCCTGGTCAGACTTTTGCTGACTAGAATAAGTTTTCTTTACTCTGGTCAGACTTTTGTTGACTAGAATAAGTTTTCTTTACTCTTGTTGACTAGAATAAGTTTTCTTTGCTCTGATCAGACTTTTGCTGACTAGAATAAGTTATCTTTACCCTGGTCAGACTTTTGCTGACTAGAATAAGTTTTCTTTACTCTGATCAGACTTTTGTTGACTAGAATAAGTTTAATAAGTTTTCTTTACTCTAGTCAGACTTTTGTTGATTAGAATAAGTTTTCTTTACTCTGATCAGACTTTTATTGACTAGAATAAGTTATCTTTACTCTGGTCAGACTTTTGTTGATTAGAATAAGTTTTCTTTACTCTGATCAGACTTTTGTTGACTAGAATAAGTTTTCTTTACTCTGGTCAGACTTTTGCTGACTAGAATAAGTTTTCTTTACTCTGGTCAGACTTTTGTTGACTAGAAAAAGTTTTCTTTACTCTGGCCAGACTTTTGCTGACTAGAATAAGTTTTCTTTACTCTGGTCAGACTTTTGCTGACTAGAATAAATTTTCTTTACTCTGATCAGACTTTTGTTGACTAGAAAAAGTTTTCTTTACTCTGATCAGACTTTTGCTGACTAGAATAAGTTTTCTTTACTCTGATCAGACTTTTGCTGACTAGAATAAGTTTTCTTTACTCTGGTCAGACTTTTGTTGACTAGAAAAAGTTTTCTTTACTCTGGTCAGACTTTTGCTGACTAGAATAAGTTTTCTTTACTCTGGTCAGACTTTTATTGACTAGAATAAGTTTTCTTTACTCTGATCAGACTTTTGCTGACTAGAATAAGTTTTCTTTACTCTGGTCAGACTTTTGTTGGCTAGAATAACATTAAAATTGTTTACAATTTTTGTAAGAAGAAAAGACAGAGAGTGAAGATTTATCAGAATTACCAGGCTCATTTTTTTTTAATGACCAGTAAAGGAAGTTAAATTTGTTTGTGGCAGAGACTGTTTAGAGTTATTTATGGCTGCTCCATGTGTATATAGTATTTGATTTTTCAGTTTAATATGCATGCTTGTTTGTACATGTTTTTGAAGAAATGATGTCGGGGAAAAGGTGCGCAGATGTAAAATAGCTTGGAGGAAAAAACTCACAAAATCCCTTACATCATTCTTTCTACATCAGACTTATTGCTATTCCTTCCTCAAAGAATATGTTTCTTTTCCCAAAGTAAGGATTATTTCTTTATGCAGGTAGATAGCTGCAAGTTTTCATAGAGAATCCATAGATCCTGGCTGCTGGCTGTTATCATTTTATCTGTCAGTTCATGTTTGATATTTTCATAGAGAAGTTTACTTCTAGTTTCTTTATTTAATCTGTCAAGATCAAAACTGCTGTTTTTGAGGAGCATTTTTGACTGTCAAAGTCCTTAGCCATGTTAAGTGACCACTTATCAAATGTTTTTTTTTTAAACTTGCTTGTTCCATCCATATTTGACTTCGTTATAGATAACTCATCACATGCATCATGATAGACACATAGTAAGTAGTAAGTACAGAGCGCATGCAAGTTTTTATTGGTTGTACTGTAAAGCACAGTTGAGGTCGTGGTTTATGTTGAAGTCATGTCAATGTTATGTCATTCGTATGTAAAAGTAAGGTGTTATTAATTGTAATAATACTTTTCATAAGTTGCATCTGTTTTTTTTTTTTATTTTAATCATTTCATTCTAGTACTTGGGGACTGCATGGTCTCAGAGTTAGACATTAGCCTCTGATGTTAGTTGTAGGTTCATATCCCGTCAGAAGTGGCAGGGATTTGTTCTCATGAATCCTCCAGCAATAAATAGCATTTGTCTCTTGGTAGTGGGACCAAACATCTGTGTGCGCTGTTGCACATATTAAAAATCCCTTGCCAGATGGAAATCACAAAAATCATAGACCAGACGGCTGCTGTCTTGGCAAAATTCTGGAAAAAAAAATATACACCAGGTGCTTGGAGTATCTATACTGACTGCAACACCCTTTCTGAAGTGTCAGAACAAGGGGTCAGGTAGATATGGAAGTATCCTGACTGCGATGAAGCCATTTTAAATCGGTTTACTGCTTCATACCAGAAACCAAGACTTTATTTTGTATTTTGTATGTTTTTTTTCTTCCAGTAAGTTTTTTTCTGTCTCAAGTTTTTGGTGGTAGCTTTTATGACAATTCTGTATTTTAAAAGTCAGATTTGTTATATTCTTGTTTCATACCATAGGAGTTTTTTTATGTTAAATGAAAAAGTAGAAAATTTGTATGTGTATCTGTTAAGTGTCATTGCTTTTTTTTTTAATATGACGCAGTTTATTTGTTTCTTTCTACATTATAGCAGTCCAGCACGCTCTCCTGGAGTAGAGTCAGAGATAATCATGATGAACAGTGTGTACAAGGAGCGGTTTCCAAAGGTAACTAACCATGATGTGAACAATTTTGTCAGTAAGGAGTTATAAATATCTGAGGACTTATACCCATTGCAACACCTAAGACTTGCACTGTTGATGTTTTACTATAAGGAGCAGTCAGATGAAAATGACCTGGGACCTAACTATGACAAAGTATTACACTTACCTGTCAGTAGTCCCTGCCATTGTCTACACATCTCTCCTACTATCTCACTAACCGAAGGATACCGGCTTCATAAGTCTTTCAGATGCTGTCCCAACCGACTGTAGCACCTTTTTCACTGTATCATTTGAGTCAAATTTCTTGCTGATCAGATGCTTATTTGGTGGGTAAAAGATATGAAAACTGCAAGATCCAGACTGTAGAGGTTGCTGCAGAACTTCCCAGCCATGTTTTGCTAACTTCTACTTCATTGTATTGACCACATGAGGTCTGGCACTGTTATACAAAAGGATGACACCGCTAGTCAAGGACCCACATAGGTTTTTCCTGATCTTGGCTCTAAATTTGTCGTGGTAGTCTAGTAGTGCTCCGTATTTATTGTGCCACTATGTGGCAGAAACTCAATGAGAAGGTATCCATGGTAATGAAGAAAAAAGTGAGCATAACCTTCTCAGCACAGGGCTGAGACCTGGACTTCTTTGGCAGAGGTGACATGGTGTGCTTCCATTGCATGCTCTCTTGACCAGATTCAGGGTCATGGTAGTGGCAGTAATATGCAGCAGAAATGAGTTGCCTTCTTCTTGAAACCTCTTCATATATACCTGGCACATATGCTGCTGCTGATCCTTCTGCTCAACTGTCAGGTTCTGCAGGACCCAGTGGGCACACACCTTCTTGTATCCAAGGTGCTCTGCAGGATGGTATGAATGTTACCATGACTAATGCCAACATGAACCATCCACTTTTATTCATTGGTCACAATGCACCAGATTATCAACATAATGAATTGCCTCTGGCATGATAACCACATATGACTGACCCAGAGACAGGTCATTGAGCACTCTTTCCCTGCATCTTTGAAATCATGCTGTCCACTCTTTGACACCTCTCTTGGACAACACATTTTCACTATGCACATTTACCATTTGTTGATCGATTTCTGCTGGGAAATTTCCTTCAGCTGTCAAAAATTAGTAAGCCCATGCTGCTCCTTCAGTGCAAACATACTGGTAGGAGTTGTGTGGTGTGTTTCTTCCTGCATGACTTATGTTAGCATGACCTTTCCAACAAGTGACCTTTACTTCCAGTCTCAGCAACCTTCACATTGACATTATCTACCACAAGAGCAATGTCTTCCTCCCACACACATCATGAATTTAGCAGCTTCAGCTCATTTTCATATGACCACTTGCTATATTTAGTTATTAGGTTATGTAACTGGCACATTTTTATTATAAGTTTCTGGAGAATATACCACTTTGTTATAAGACTTTGTTGACGTCACTATTTTGTTATCATATTCTGTAGAAGGTATCATTTTACATTCTCTTGCCGGAGCCATTTTGTCAGTGTGTTTTGTGACAGGGGCAAAGTTATCATTGTCTATTACAAATCAGATTTTCACAGACTTTAAAATGGCCACTATAAATCATTTAGTCTGCACTTGTCAACAAGTTTGCATTAGATTCTTCTAAGAGACCTTAACTGTTAACTAGTGTTCAGCATGCATGCATCATATATGATTTACAAGGAGGAATGCTTGTCTCTGCCATAGGCCACAGCACAGATGGAGGAGAAGCTCAAGACATTCATAGAAAACAATGCCACACTAGACCTAGCCCAGGAGTCTGATGCCATTCTCTGCTTTTTACACTATCAGGTACCTGCACTTGCAATTAAATTTATACCAGTTACCGTTGCCTTTTTCCTGCTCTACTAAGATCACTTGATAAGTTATCAGTCGTTTGAGAATTGTCAGATTATTGTTCTACTTTTACCATTCTGTGATGCTAGGATTGCTAGATGAAATTTCTGCTGATTACACTTAAGGATTGGCAGATTTTCCTCACTCAGACTTCTAATTGCTATAAATCAGTCTCAAGAAGAAAACATCAAACAAAAGCTAAGATAAGCTCTCTCTTCTGTTACTATCTATTCTTTATTTTTACTTTCTGCTGATCTTTAAATATTAACTTTAAATATTTTGGACATATCATGAGAGTTTAGAGAGGACCATCTTGGAAGGATACATGATGGGAAAAAGAAAGAGAGGCAGACCAGGGCGAAGATGGCTGCAAGACATCGTTGATAATCTGCAGATGGATGCATCTGCTGCAGAGCATCTTGCTTACAACCGAGAGGCCTACAGGAGAGCTGTTAGGGAGGCAAAGTTCCACAATCATCATCATCAGGTGCCGTACCGACTGGCGTTGGCTATTATGCTTCTCCAGAGTACCCGATCCTTCATGCAGGCCATCAGTTCAGTTGGTGATCTCCTCTCACACCATCCTGTCAGACTGTCCAGTATCATTTCTCTTGGTCTTCCTCTTGATCTTCTTCCTTCTATTTTTCCTGTTGTTATAATATTTTCTATGCCCCCCTCTTCTCATTGCATGTCCTATGAAAGTACAATGTCTCTCTCTTATCTTTTTGACAAGGTTTTTTGTCTCTCCAGCTCTTCTCATACATTCTTCATTAGTTATTTTTGCTGTCCAGGGGATTCGCAACATTCTTCTAATAAACCACATTTCTGCTGCTTCCAATGATTTTTGTGCAGACTTGCCTGTTGTCCATGATTCACTTCCATATAACAAGATAGGTTCAATATAGCATTTTAGGACTCGTTTTCTAACATTCATTGATAAAGATGTGTTAGCTAATGTGTTTCTCATTCTCTGAAATGTAGTCTTTGCTTGGCCTATTCTGTTCCTAATTTCTGTTCTGCATTTCCCATCTGAAGTTATTACTGCTCCAAGGTATTTGAATTTCTGCACCTGCTTTAGAATAGTTCCATTTAATTTAATACTGCATACTGGTGGATTCTGTTTCTTAGATATAACCATAGTCTCTGTCTTTTTGATGTTCAAAGTAAGGCCTTTCTGTTCACTTTCTTTGGCGACTTTATCCAAGAGATTTTGCAGGTCTTGTTGGTTCTCAGCTATCAGTACTGTGTCGTCAGCATACCGAAAGTTGTTAATATTGTATCCTCCAATTTTTATGCCTGGTTCTGTGATGATTGTTCTTAGAATATTCTCGCTATACAGAGAAAAAAGGTCTGGAGATAGTACGCATCCTTGTCGCACTCCTTGTTTTATAGGTTGATATTTTCCAGTTCTATTTTCAACTCGAACTGCTGCTTCTTGCTGCCAGTATAGATGTTTTACAATCCTCAGGTCTTTGCCGTCTATATTGATGTCTTCAAGCATTTTAATAATTTAATTATGTTTCACCTTGTCAGATGCCTTGGTGTAATCAATGAAGCATAAGTAGAGATCTTTCTGTACTTCTAAAGCTCTTTCTGTTAGTGTTCGTAAAGCATAAATGGCATTGTGTGTTCCCTTTCCTTCAACAAATCCAAACTGTTCATCTGCTATTTCCATTTTTATCTTTTTCCTTGTTGTTCTTATAATTATTCTCAGAAGTAGCTTCGTTATGTGACATGAGAGGCTGATAGTCCGGTGGTCGTCACATTCCTTTGCACCTGGTTTCTTTGGTAGTGCTATAAACGTGGATTTAATCAGGTCACTGGGAATATAACCACTGTTGTAAATATCATTCAGTAACTTGGTTATTATTTTTATTCCTGTCTCCTCTAGTGCCTCTATTTCTTCTATTGTTATATTATCAGGCCCAGTCGCTTTTCCTTTCTTCATGTGTTTGATGGCATCTATGATTTCATCTTCAAGTATTGGCAGTCCATCACAGTTTTCAGTGTTAATTCTGGTCTTTCTCCTCCATATAGCTCACCGATATACTCTGTCCACCTGTCCACAATGTCTTCTTTTCCCATTAACATTTTACCTTCTTTCGATTTCAGGCATCCTGTGGTATATTTTGTTTTCCTGCCTGTGAGTTCATTAATTCGTTTGTGCATGTTTTTGCTGTCTTTATTATGAGAGTTCTCTATCTATCTGCACTATTCATTTAACCACACTTCTTTTGCTTCTCTGCATTTGTGTCTTATTTCTTTGTTTATCTTGCTATATTTTTCCTCGTTATTTTTACTCCTCCTCCTCTTGTCCATCAGTCCTAAGATGTTGTCTGTCATCCATTTATTTTTAGAGGCTTCTTTTTTTGGTCGTATTATCTCCTTAACAGTTTGGTGGATAAAATCTCTTAACATTTCCCATTGTTCATCTATACTATTTATCTTTGCTATTGTATTGTATCTATTTGTTATAATAACTTTGTATTGTTCTCACAGTTCTTGGTCATTTTTAAGAAGTTCTGTATTCAGTTTGATGTTTCTCACTTTCCTGCTTTCTTTAGCTTTATTCTAACTTTTCCACAGAGTGGATCATGGTCACTATTGCAGTCAGCTCCTGGCATGGTTTTTGTTGTCAGTAATGCATTGCGGAATCGTTTGTTGATTAATATGTAGTCTATCTGGTTAAAAGTCTTTTTGTCTGTGCTGCACCACGTTGCCAGTCTTCGAGGATGTTGTTTAAACCAGGTGTTTCCTACAACCATGCTGTGTATTCTTGCCCATTCAATTAATTTATAACCTCTGTCATTCCTCTCCCCCAGTCCATAGTCACCAGCGATGTCTGAAGTTCTTCCTTTACCAACTTTGGCATTAACATCTCCCATGACCATGGTAACTTCATGTGACTTTGTGTGTTTTAGTGCTGTCTCTATGTCATTATAAAATATCTGTACATCTTCTTCTGAACTTTCAGATGTTGGAGCGTACACTTGTATAATATTTATGTTTATTGGTTGTCCTTTCAGTTGGGCTAGCAGGACTCTGTCCGAGATGTTCAAATATCCTACAATTGTCTTTGCTGTTTCTTCATCAAATATAATTCCTACTCCTCATTCATGTTTCTCACTTCCTGAATATATTATTGTATATTTATCAGAGTTTATCTTCCCTGCACCTGTCCATCTAACTTCACTCATTCCTAATATGTTGATCTTCATCCGCAAGAGACATGCAAATAACTGGTGATCTTTTGAGAGGCAGATGATGAGAGTTAGGCTGATAATAGAACTAAATTAGTTGAAAATATACAACTCACAATAACAGTGTAAGTTTTATAAGAATGTTTTTCACTCCATTAATGAAATCATTTCACATGGATTTTTATTGCACAAAATACCCATCATGGTACTTTAGTGACCTTAATTACACTAATTATAACATCAGTAAATTAAAAAGTTATAATGCAAAGTTAATCTTTTTTTAATTAAATAACTTTTTTAATTAATTTTTTTTATTGATTTATTACTGATTAAATTGTAAATTATTGATTTATTTATTTTGAAATGTGTGTAACTTTTAAGGTCTTAGAGTTGGCTCGAGACTGCTTGAACAAATCTGCAGAGAAGGTCATCTCCAAGTCTTACTTTTACGAACTTCTGGACAACTTGGAAAAGTTGCTGCAAGATGTAGGTTTCTGAAACAGAACTTGTCTCTGTGTGCCTGTCTGAGAGAATAAGTAAGGCGTGGATGGCACTTTTTTTTTTTTTTTGTAATGATTATGTTTTGTGCTGATTTTCTTTTATAGTTTTTCAAAGTTAAGTGTATGTTAAATGTAAACAATATATAACCTTTTATCTTTCCAAACAGTATAGAAGCAAGTGGATGATTCAGACAAAAGAGCAGTAATGCCATTGACTATAATATTCATGTAGCTACCTCACTGTCCATGAATGAGAGTAGTTTCAGCCTAATATAAAAGCCATGTGGTAAATCCACACATTCAAAGTAAATAGCAGAGTATATACACTGCGCTGATTGAATTAGTTTTGTGGTGATTTAGCTAAAGTATACTTAGCCTGCACGGAGTAAAAGAAAGTATAGGTAACCTAAGTGAGCAAAGGAAATCATGTGAGACAACCTGTCCAAGTTTTGGATATGTGCATGTCTGTTATTACTATGGCTGATTATGCCAAGTAAACATAAGTTGCCGTGAGAGCAGCTGCACAACAGGAGGATGCTCAACGGCTTCCACAAACATGTAATATTTGCTTGCTTCAAGAACATCTTCATAACATCAAACAGCCTCAGAGACATCTTCAAAGAGGAAAAGGTAAATAGGTGATAAAATATTTCAGTAGTGATAAAAATGTTGCAGTGCATAGAATTTTTAAGTAGCATACACTAAATTGCACATTTATATATTTGTATACATACATACATGTGTGTGTGTGTGTTTTTGGTAATGCATGTGTGAGCAAATTAATTTCTTATAATTTCTAACTTTATTTTGAGGCTCGGGAGCGATCTCTGGATGCATACAAGAATCTCTACCCTCTTGTTAAACAGCTGTTACTTATTGTTTCACGGCCTCTTAGGCTTCTGGAGTGTCTGGTGAGTTCTAGACCCAGCCCTCAACATTACCAGAGTTCATTCACATTTTTATGTTTATGTTTGTGCCCTCCCCGAAAAAATGAATGCTGGACATGTCTGTCATAGGAGTAATTTTATTTTTTCATGTGGGTGGCCATCATTCACCTCTGTTGTGAAGGTGATCATTGTAAAGGTCTGATCATCATTCATGTGTGTAGTGAGAGTGGATGTCATGCAGGTCTTCTGTGAGAAGTCCCTGATGTACTTCTTTTTTTTTTTATTATTGAAACTTTTTTTTTGGTTTTATTCATGAAAATTCTGAGTAGATAATTTATGAAAATATATTATTTGTTAAAACATCATCAATTTTTAAAAAATAAATCAGTAGTGAGGGTAGGTGATTTCTTAGGATCCCTGTTGTTTTTTGTTTAAATGATGAGTAGTAAACATTCAGAACAGGAGGATCTTTTGAATGCCTTGGTTAAAAAATATTTTGTAATAAAACTTAGTACTACATTAATTCATTCTGTACATGCTGTGTCAGATAGCATCACAGATAATACTGTGTCAGATAGCATGAAAGATAATGCTGTGTCAGATAGCATCAAAGATAATGCTGTATCAGATAGCATCAAAGATCATGCTGTGTCAGATAGCATCAAAGATCATGCTGTGTCAGATAGCATCAAAGATCATGCTGTGTCAGATAGCATGAAAGATCATGCTGTGTCAGATAGCATCAAAGATCATCCTGTGTCAGATAGCATCAAAGATCATGCTGTATCAGATAGCATCAAAGATCATGCTGTATCAGATAGCATCAAAGATCATGCTGTGTCAGATAGCATCAAAGATCATGCTGTGTCAGATAGCATCAAAGATAATGCTGTGTCAGATAGCATCAAAGATAATGCTGTGTCAGATAGCATCAAAGATCATGCTGTGTCAGATAGCATCAAAGATCATGCTGTGCTGGGTAGCATAAAAGATCATGCTTCTTTATTTTGTGCAATTCTTGGTGCTTAACCCTTTTTGCATATGACCTGGTCAGTCTGTCTCTTGACCTCACATCTGATTGCTGTGTTATTTCAGGAGTTTAATCCAGAAGAGTTCTACATGTTGCTGGAAGCTGCAGAAGGCCAAGCTAAACAGACAATTAAAGCTGACATTCCCCAGTACATAATTTCTAAACTTGGTCTGGCAGGGGATCCACTCGCAGGTACTGTAATCTGAACAGAGAAAAGTGCTGTTGGTTATTTATTTCATCATATAATCATTCACTGGCTCTAACTCTTTCTACAGAGATTGATTGAAGTCATAATATTGTCTATCTTTTAATTCTTCTGGCTTCTATTTTTTCATGTTGGTGGTCCTAGAAAGTCATTTATTACAGTAGTGCTTATTTTTCTTTAATAATTCAGAAAAAATGTTGTGTTGTGAATCTGTGCTCTTCATTTTAGGGAAATGCCACTTTTATAAGAGAATTAAAACTACTGTTCAGAGCCAGTGTATTGAGAAAATAAGAGATTGGATTATCTGTTGACCAAGAAAACCTTCATATAATGGAGTTACCCATACCTGTGTACAAAGATGTGCACCAAAATGGGTGTCATTGCTAATATTTTTATGTTTTCAGACATTGGCCCTGTAGACCAGTATGATGCAGTTGATCATGGAGCTGAGATGGAAGAACACAAGACAGAAAATGATGAAGCAGAGGTAGAATACACTCACATGTTTACATTTTTATATTCATTTCATGTTGAGTAATATTTGTCCTATGATATAATCAAGCTAAAAGAGCATATGCGCTTCATTTTAATCAGTAAGCTTTGAATATGTACTTAAACGCGTTGTGTAAGATATGTTAACCTGAACTCATTGTGTAAGATATATTAACCTAAACACATATTTAACAATATATTTACCTGAACACATTGTGTAAGATTTTAAGTTTGTGCCAGCTTGCAATTTTTTTGTTTAATTCAAAAGTTAAGATGAGCTGACACACAAAATATTGACAGAATCTGATTGATCATTATTTTTGGCACATTTGTCACTAAACTCTTTCATTTCCAGTCACATATTTGCTAGAGATTCACTTCAAAAACAGAACTTGTAATTATATTTTCTTTATTAAATTATTATTCATAAATTTCATACATCAGTTAGAATAAACAAAATGTGTGAAATGTCTGTATAAAAGAAAATAAACAACTATTATTTTAGATAAATTGAATTCCACATGGAGATTTCGTTTTTAGCAATGGATAAGCCAAAGTTAAGTGTCAGATATAAAGCGGACACATAATCCTCTGTGTGTAAAACTGTGATCAGTCTCTGTGTTTTAATTCATATCACAGGAGCAGGAATTACCATCTCAGATGAAGCCTAAACAACCATGTGAAGATGATTATGACACGGTTAAACTCATCAGCAATGGCGCCTATGCGTAAGCTGTGTTTTATTTCTGCTTATGTAAAATGCTCAAACCAATAGAAGGTACTAAATCTATTGCTATTATTAAATTAATATTTATTAAATTACATTATTAAATCTATTAGTAATTTCATTAATTTTGGGTATAGAAATTACTGAGAGGAACAAATATGATCACCTTCATGCTATATAAAAATGATCACATCATGTTCTGTAAAACAGGATTGATGATAATGGATTCAAAATTTAATACATTTATGCTTTATTAGCTAATGTATGTATTTCAGAGCTGTGTACCTTGTCCGGCATAAAGAAACAAGACAGAGGTTTGCCATGAAGAAGATCTGCAAACAGAATCTGGTATTAAGGAACCAGATTGAGCAAGTGTTTCTGGAGAGAGACATTCTCTCCTTCACTGACAACCCATTTGTTGTGTCTATGTACTGCAGTTTTGAAACCAAGGTCAGTTGAATAATTCAGGTTTCATATCTTATAAGGAAGGGGCAAAAAATCTCTCATTATTTCTTTGAATTATTCATATTTTTTAAGGAGTAGCCTAATATTCATTCTTCCAATGAGCACATTTATTTTCCTACAGTACTTTTCTTCAAGTGGTCTCATTTTAAGGTGTACAACATCAGTTTTACAGTTCAAGTTTTATGACATAGAATGTCTGCAACACTATTAAAAGGGAATAATCCTTGTGGCCAGGAAACAGTATCATTCAAGAACCAAAAATCTTCCTAAAATAGACTTCTGTGAAACCATTTTCAGTCTCTCCTAAAAGTACGTTTTATTTTGAGAATGTTTTCTTATTTCATAGAAAGTGCCAGAAAAATGTTTCTATCCTTACTTCCTCAGAGAACTTAACAAAAGAAGTATTTCCATTTTACTGTTTTAAAATGTTTTTCATCTGTTTTTTTTTTTTTCTTATTTAGAAACATTTATGCATGGTAATGGAGTATGTGGAGGGAGGTGACTGTGCCACACTTTTGAAGAATGTGGGAAATCTGGCTTTAGATTTGGCCAGGTAAGGGATCATTTTCCTCTGGTTGGTTTGTGTATAGCATTAGGCAGTTTTGTAATATAAGTTACTACATTGTTTGGACTTATTCAAGATGGTCCAGATGATTCTGACAGATACAGAGATTATTGAAATTTTCTTAAATATAATTATAAATCTCTGATAGTTTATATATGTAGGCTGTTCATTTCCAGTTTATATTCTCAAAACTTATGATTTTTTTTTATGTTCTTGTTGATAACAGTAAAGTATTCTTATAATTAGACTGTTTCTCCTTGTTTGTGTCCCCTGATTTTCCCAGACTGCGCCATTTGTAGGCTAACACACTCCATCTTCAGCAGCCTGGATGACCTTGTGTTATCAATAATGGGGGCACTTACCTGAGAAAAGATCCCGCTGCTTGCACAAAAATCATGTGAATCACACACAGAATCATAGAACATAGTGTAGTGCACATCATTTTCACAGTTGAAAATGTGATGATAGTCCGTGATGAAAATGAGCCAATTTTCACACACTCGGACAGAAGGCACAGACACAATCAGTACTGTCCACCATCTTCGACCGGAAGTTAAAAATATGTCTCATTATTAAATTGCGTCTTTCATGTTAAATCTCAAGTCAAGTGTGAAGAAAATTTAAAAACAAAAAAAAAAAAAAGATTAAGTCTAAAACTCAGAAAGACTTTACACAGTTTTAGGACCTGTTTGGAGTAGTCTTCAGTAAACTATGGGAATCCTTAGACTCAGTTTTTTTCCAGTTTCTTAGTGAGCATTTTCAGCTGTTTGTAAGCATCGATGTCTCATGACAATTAATATTTCTTAAAGATTTGAAAAAAGCACAAAGAGAAAATGTAATTTTTTGCAGACAGAATTAAAAAAACATTCTGCCTGGCAATTACCACATGGATTTTCTTTTGGGGCATTTTATAAATTTAAGATACATCATGGGATCTTTGTTATCTTATTTTAGTCAATGTGGACTAAGGGCATTTCTGCAGTTTGAAAGTTGTTAGGCAAATCCAGCCTCAAGTTATCTCTTACATCCTTTATTTTCTCTGTCTCTTTCTCTTTATAAGAAACATGAGATAAATCATGTGTCGTTATGATATGTCGAAGCCTAGTATCTAAATCATGTGTCGTTATGATATGTCAAAGCCTAGTATTTAAATCATGTGTCGTTATGATATGTCGAAGCCTAGTATCTAAATCATGTGTCGTTATGATATGTCGAAGCCTAGTATCTATGTCATGTGTCGTTATGATATGTCGAAGCCTAGTATCTAAATCATGTGTCGTTATGATATGTCAAAGCTTTGTATTTAAATCGTGTGTCATTATGATATGTCGAAGCCTAGTATCTAAATCATGTGTTATTATATGTCAAAGCCTAGTATCTAAATCCCTCAGTTTGATGGTACCCATCTGTCTTTTTTGCCCTTAGCCTCTTTACTCTGTCAGAAGTCAACAATATGTTACATAATATCTGGATACCATGAAGACACGTTAAATATAACATAGATTCATATTAAATATATCTGACTTATTAAAGGTATCACCTACTCGTGCAATTCTTAGATGTCTTACTAATACTACACACCAGTAAAATCTTTCAGTCAACAAACTAAAAATGTCAAGTTGGTACTCTTCACCATTAACTCAAGCCCAAGTCTCTGAACTAACTCAAGCTGGATTCCCAGTTCTAAAACTCTGTCATGTTGTGGCAGTGGCAGCTATTTTGACAGCTGCATTTATTTTTCAGACGAAGAAGCACTGGAAATATAGAACAGAGAGAAGAGTCTGTAGATAATTTTAATGCTTAATGACAAATAAAATGTTCTTTCTTTTATAGAATGTACTTTCTTTTATAGAATGTACTTTCTTTTATAGAATGTACTTCGCTGAGACAGTTCTGGCTCTTGAATATCTCCACAGCTATGGCATTGTTCATCGAGATTTGAAACCAGACAAGTTAGTTCTTTTGTTTTTTTTTTTTTAACTGTATTGAACAGAGTACACATTACTGATTTGATTGTGCTAAATTTGTGAAGACTTGGTGCTATGTAACAGAAAAATTTGTAGTTATTCCATTTTAGGATTTTGTAATGTACAGATTTGTTGTTTGTCTACATAGAAGAATTCAAGAATTTACCTTCTACCTTTCTCAACTTAAATATTTTGTTCTGTTTTTTTTTTTGTGTGTCTTTATATATCTGTTTATGTGATACACTGAAAAGTAAGTATTTCACAGTTTGTTTGTGTACTTAATTCCTTGCCAGTTAGTTATAAAGTTTCACAAACTGCTTTCCTATAGTTTACTGATCACGGCTTTGGGTCATGTGAAGCTAACAGATTTTGGACTCTCCAAGATTGGACTAATGAGCTGTAAGTTGATTTCAAGCTTGACATTCTACAGAAGCAGTCCAGACACTGTAGTATAAGATATGATATTTGAATGTGACAGTATGAAGTAATGAGATTGAAATGATGAGACCTACATTAACTTAAAGGGCACTCAGTCTGCATCTGCACATGCAAAATTGTCACTAGACTTCAGAGCACATCCTGCAAAACTGCCCTCTGTATAAAGACTTAATAGCTGATACCAGGAAAAGAGCTTGGATAGAAGATTATAGAACATGTATGTAGAACACATGTTTGTCTAGATGGCTAAACATATGAAACTGAAAATAGAGGAAGTGAAAGATTTGAGATTACAAAGTAGGATGGGTGAAGTAAACAAGAGGAATTGTATGAGATTTGTCTGGAAAAAGTTTTAAGCAGAATTATAGTTACAAAAAATTTAATGAAAAAAAACAAGCTTATATCAGTTATTTGTGGAATCTGTCCTGAATCATTTTTTTTTAGCAACTTTGATAAACATAATTTTTCAAGTGATAATAAATCACCACTGTGTAGAAGAATGTGTGCTTCATGACAAGTAGATAATGCATTGTCCTCTCATGTCCAGGCTGTTGTTTGTCAGTGAAAACCAACAATATTATGACATAACCATAAATTATCAGATATAGAAAATTATTAAAAATAACATTTCAATAATTTCATCATATTTGGGTGTCTTCAGTGACAACAAATCTCTATGAGGATGCTTTAGACAAAGACTGCAAGCAGTTTCGAGACAAACAGGTGTTTGGAACACCAGAGTACATTGCCCCTGAAGTCATCCTGCGATCTGGGTACGGAAAACCTGTAGACTGGTGGTCTATGGGCATTATTCTGTATGAGTTTCTGGTGGGTTGTGTCCCCTTTTTTGGCGACACACCTGAAGAACTCTTCTCACAGGTCATAAATGGTAAGTACCAAGCGGTCAGTGAAATACCATCTTCATGCATTATCCTTGTGACTGAGTTTGTGTATTTAGTGCTTATTACAGAATTATGTCTGCAGGTACTATAAGCATTTAATAGGTTGGAAAAGAAAGTTGGAGAATGATAAGGATCATCTCTGCATCATGATCTTAAGAGAATCACTCAAACAGGATGCTAATTGTATCAGTTCAACAGGTTCTGGAGGTAGAATATCCTCAGATAGCTTCAAATGAGCAGGTAGAACACTAGATCTGTGCATTAATAATGTGGTATCAGTCACTGATTTTTGCTGATGATGAAGAAGCTAAGAATGTTTGTTTTTTCATCCAGAATCACTCCCATCCTGTCTTTACAAGTGTCTTCTGTCTATTCTTTGTTATCTATTCATTCCTTGAAGATGTTGCTGTTCTTTCAATGATTCTTATAAGGGTCCAATTTTAGTAACTGTTCTTGTGCTGACTTTGTTTTTCCTTACCAGTTAAATTTTGTCACTTGGAATTTAAGATATCTTGTTCTTAGGGAAGGTAACTACAGCAGGATTGATGTATGTCTAATATCTTATTAAGATTTTAATTTAAGTGTCACAAACCCAGCAAAATGTATTTTAATAAGTGAAAGATTTATTTCAATCAACATAAACATATACTAAGATTTCAGAATTAACATTCTCAGCATTGTCCTGAAATACTTACTTTCTGCTCATAGATGTATAATTTAAGTTGATCCCTTATGTAAGAGTCCTGATAAAGTATTTGTAATACATTTGGTTCCAGTTTACGGCTTCAAAATTAATGTCAAAGAGGATACATTTCTAATTTTTTGGTGGTATTTTTAAGGGTGTATTGATTGTAAATTTTGGCATAATCAGTATTAAAATATTCAAAGTCGTTCATTCATTTGCATGTCCCTTGTGGAACTTTGCCTCCCTAACAGCACTCCTGTAGGCCTCTCAGTTGTGAGGAAAATGGCCTGCTGCTGATGCATCCATTTGCAGATCATCAACGATGTCTTGCAGCCATCTTCGCCTTGGTCTTCCTCTCTTTCTTTTTCCAATTATGTACCCTTCCAAGACGGTTTTCTCTAGATTATCATGACATTTAATGTGTCCAAAATATTTAAGTTTTCTTTGTTTAATCCTCTTTACTAGCCAGCCTTCTTCAATATTAAGTTCTTGTAGTATGGATATATTTTTCTTTTTTTTTGTGTCCATGATATTTGAAGAACTCTTCTGTATCATTTACATTCAAAAGCATTTATGTGTTTCTCAGCTGTTTTATTAAGTGTTCAGGTCTCACAGGCATATGTTGCGTTGGGAAAGATGCATGCCCTTAAAAATCTTATTTTTGTAGTTCTGTCTGCTCCTCTCCACAGGTTCTTTAGTTGTTTTACTTTCTGAAGAGCGATAGATGTCCTCCTTTTAATTTCCCTCATTGTATCTCCATTATTAGTTATTAGTGATCCAAGATATTCAAAACTCTCCACTTCTTCCAATTTTTCCTCATTTATACATATTTCAGCTACCTTGTTTGTTTTGTCAGTTGTCATCAAGTTAGTTTTCTTTGCATTAAGATAGAAGTTTTGCTCTTCGCTGTTCTTACGGACTGACATAATTAGTTTTTCCATTCCTTTTTGTATTGTGGACAGTAATACTGTGTCATCAGCATATCTAATCTCTGGTATTTCATAACCTCCAATTGTTGTGGCATCATAATAGTCTTTGTCTACATCTTCTCTAACATTCCTCATGATATTTTCAGTATACAAGTTAAATAAGTAAGGCGACAATATGCACCCCTGATGGACCCCTTGTTTTATGTCAAACAAAGTTGTTGTTTCACCATTTATTCTCACTGCTGCCTGTTGGTCTAGATACAGCAGTGATATTATTTATATCAAATGTGTTGTAAATCCCATTTTTTCCATTATATCACAAAGATTCTGGTGTTGTACACAATCAAATGCCTTTGAGTAGTCTATAAAAGATAAATATAGGTAGACATTTCTCTGTATTTCTCTGTTATTAATATAGAGTAGTCTATAAAAGCCCCCGTGTGGTACCCGGGATCTGCAAAGAATAGGACCACTGTACCCTACCATGCATGATCGTAAAAGGCGACTAAGGAGGGTTCAGCATAGGGCCAGCAACCCTATCTGGTAAAAAAAACTATCAGACTGCTACAGAAACGGAAGCAAGGGAAAAAGCAAATGCAGGTGGAAGGAGAAATGCGTATCAGGAAACTGAGCCCATGAAGGTTGTGGATGAAAGCCAGCCACTGGAAGTCCCCAGCCCGACTGCAGACCTCCTGGAACCGAAACATAAGATGCAAATAGGCAGCTGGAATGTAAGAACACTAAACCAGACTGGAAAACTAACACAAACCATCAAGGAAATGCACAGATATAAACTAGACATACTAGGAATACAAGAAGCAAGATGGACAGGACAAGGCAGAAGGAAATTAACAACACAGCACACAGAAGATACAATAATATGGTCAGGTAAAGAAGATCTTCATGAAGGAGGAGTAGCATTGATTATAACAAAAGAAGCATCAAGAGCATTGCTGAAATGGACCCCAATAAATGAGAGATTATTATATGCACGGTTCAACTCAAGATTCACGAAGCTGTCTATTATAGTTTGTTATGCACCAACAGAAGCAGCTGAAGAGGAATTAAAAGAAGATTTTTACAACAGCCTCCAAGCAACAGTAAAACAATACCCAAGCATGATATGCTACTCATCTTGGGCGACTTCAATGCAAAAGTAGGTGAAGGAAATGAAGATAGAAGAAGAATCATGGGAAGAGAAGGAATCGAAGAAATAAATGAAAATGGAGAAAGACTGTGCAGTTTCTGTGAAGAAAACATGATGACCATCGGAGGGACAATTTTCCAACACAAAAACATCCATAAGGTGACTTGGAGGTCACCAGATAAAACCACAGAAAACCAAATTGATCACTTACTAATTAACAACAAGTGGAAACGGTCACTACAAGATGTGCGAGTAAGGAAAGGAGCAGATGTAGGAAGTGATCACAACCTTCTGGTAGCAAAAATAAAACTAAAATTAAGGAAAGCCAAAATCGGAGAACACAGAAAGTTACATTTTGATACAAGAAAACTGATAGACCAGCAAACAAGAAATAAATTCTCAATAGTACTTAAGAACCGCTTCAGTGTCCTACAAGACGAAGCAGAAATGTCCATATTAGAGTTCAATAAAACACTACAGGAAACAGCAAAAGGGGTGCTGGGATATCGGAAAAGGAGAAAAGAGGAATGGATAAGCGAGACCACATGGGAAAAGATAGAGCAAAGAAAAGAAATCAAGGGAAAATTACTGAACACCAAATCAAAACGGCTTAAAGAACGAGTTTTAAGTAATTATGCACAAAAAGACAAAGAAGTGAAGGAATCATGCCGTCAAGATAAACGTCAATATTATGACAACTTAGCAGAAACAGCAGAGAAAGCAGCATATACAAATGACATGAAAACCATATATAAAATCACAAAGCAGATGACAGGTAACTTCAACACAAGATGTGAAAATGCAGTAAGAACACAAAATGGACAACTGGTCAGTGGAGAAAGAGAAAAAATTGAAAGATGGAGGGAACACTTTAATACCCTACTAAACAGAACACAAGCAGCACAAACAATAGACATACCTGAAGCAAAAACGGAACTAAACATCAATACAGGACCAATAACAATAAATGAAGTAAAGGAGGCGATAAAGAAGCTAAAATCAGACAGGGCACCAGGTGAAGATGAAGTGACTGCTGAGATGTTGAAAGCAGAAGAAATAGAAACACCAAAACAACTTTGCCAGATATTACAACAAATTTGGGATTTAGAAAAAGCCCCAGAGGAGTGGAAAACTGGTCTTATAGTAAAACTACCAAAGAAGGGTGACCTCAGAGATTGCGGGAACTGGAGAGGCATTACCCTACTGCCACTCACCAGTAAAGTATTTTGCAGAATAATCATCAACAGAATTGTACCAACACTTGAGGAAAAACTTCGGAAAGAGCAGGCAGGATTTAGGAAAGGAAGATCATGCATAGACCACATATTTGTACTTAGACAAATATTAGAACAGGCAAATGAGTGGCATAGTACAACATATGCATTATTCATAGATTTTGAGAAAGTGTCAACAGAGATGCACTGTGGAAAATCCTAAGATGGCATGGCCTCCCCCATAAAATAGTAAATGTAATCAAAGCCCTATACGAGGGTTTTCAGTGCAAAGTATCTATGGAGAACATACCTCCAGCAGCTTTAGGGTACAAACAGGAGTGAAACAGGGATGTGTACTATCACCAACATTATTTATCTTGGCAGTAGACTGGTTAATGAAGGAGGCAACATCAGACAAACGCAGAGGATTACAATGGACCTTTGACACAGTGCTGGAGGACCTTGACTTTGCGGACGACATTTGTCTATTATCAAGCAGTCACAAAGATATGCAAGATAAAATAAACAAGCTAACTCAGAATGCAAACAACATAGGACTAAAGATCAATGTAGGAAAGACAAAGTTAATGAAGCAAAATGTGAACAACAGAAATGTACTCAGAGTAGATAACAAGTTAGTGGAGGAGGTCAACGAATTTGTATACCTTGGCAGCAGAGTAGTAGAAAATAGAGACAGCACAGAGGACATCAACAGCAGACTTACTAGAGCAAACCAGGCTTTTGCAATGCTGCAGAATATATGGAAATCAAATAAACTAAGCATAAATATAAAAATCAGGATATTTAAGAGTAATGTTCTAAGTGTACTACTCTATGGAAGTGAATGCTGGAAAATCACCAAAACCATAGAAAACAAGTTGAATTCTTTCCAGACTAAATGTTTACGAAGAATTAGAAAAACATTTTGGCCAAACACCAAAAGAAATAACATCTTATTAGCAGAAATGCAGATGAAACCACTGACAACAATTATTGAGGAAAGACGCTGGCGATGGTTGGGCATGTGCTCTGAATGACTGACAACTCACTACCAAAAATAGCACTAAGATGGACACCACAGGGGAGCAGAAGTAAGGGTAGACCAAAAGAGACATGGAGAAGAACAACAGAAAGGATGTTGAGCAATAGAGGGCTCACCTGGGCAAGAGCAGAAAAAAAAGGCGAAGGACAGGCATTTGTGGAAAACCCTTGCGGAAGCCCCATGTGCCCTGGGCACTTAAGGTTCAGAGAGAGAGAGAGTCTATAAAAGATAAATATAGATTCACATTTCTCTGCATTTCTCTATTATTAATCTTATATTGAATATATGATCTCTTGATCCTCTTCCTTCCCTGAAACCAGCTTGGACCATATTGACTTCTTCATCTATTTTATATATTGAAAGTCATATTGGTGAAATATCTGTTTTGCAAGAGTGTAGCATGAAGAAATGGATACAAGACACCATAGATGTGAGAGACAGAACGTTCCGGATATTACTTTAGTTAGTTCTGTGTAGAATGGCATAGGGTGATGTTCAAACTTAAAAATTTCTGTTTTTTTTTCAGCTGTGATGGCTGGTTTGTATTATGACATTTGATGATGCATTGACTGTAAATGGTCATGTTTTGGAGCCGAAGAATGCTCTCATTATGCCATATTTGTCTTGACCTGTTTTATGATGTTATCAGCTTGATATTCCAGGCTGCCTTTTTTTGCAGTTCCAGGAGAGGCCATTTACTTATTTCTACAGCAGAGATATTCATGAGGAGCCATTTACTTATTTCTACAGCTGAGATATTCATGAGGAGCCATTTACTTATTTCTACAGCTGAGATATTCATAAGGAGCCAGTTACTTATACGTCTTCTTCATGTGCCTCAACTGGGAGAACCTACTGCGACAGAAGGCAGAGTTTGTTCCCCAGCTGGACAATGAGGAAGACACAAGCTACTTTGACAGTAAGTGCTCATCAGACACAAGGTTATTTTGACAGTAAATAGAGCTAAGGTAGTTCAGACTGATACAGAATTAACTTTGCCAGAAGAAACATCTCAGCAGTTAGGTAAGTGCAACAAAGTTTTTTGGATACATTTCTTTTACTTTTTTTAGTGGATTAATTTTCTGAAAGGGAAAGATGCTTATCATGATGACCTCCAGTGGTAGAAAAGTTACTTAACAGATGCAGAGAGGGCTGATGTTATGGGGACATCCAGTAGCATACACCTGGGAGGTGTTGTAGTGAAGTTTGTTACAGATGAGGTAGAAATAAAATTTGAAATTATTTTCTTGTGACAGAATTAATGTGAAAGTTGTAACATGCTCCATGTGCAAATGAGGAACAGGACATAATTACTGTCCTTGAACTTCACTAAGTGTAATTTGGTAGAACTGGTGTTATTTATTTGTTTTTGTATGGACTGTTCAAAATGTTAATACAATGTACATTGAATGTCCTTCAAGTCATCACTGGGAGATATGTTTTTAAACAAATATGTGTTTGATTAGTAGGTTGGTTACAGATTTCCTGTGGAAGTATAAACTATAACTGCAGCCAGTTCCTTGGTGTCACTGAAGCAAACAAAAGGTGAACTGTGCTCATTTATTTAATTCCATGAGCAGACCTAAGAAATGTTTAAGAAGACTTTACTGCCTTGCAGAAATATGTTGATCTCTGCTTATCTGGGCAAAGAGAAGTTGCACAATCATCATTTTTCAGGAACATGTAAGCTAGGGATCCTGGCAAGCATCAATTTGCTGGGGTAGATAAAAATGAGTAATCTGACACAGTGTCTTAGCATCTGATACATGCAGTGGGTTTAAATGTTTTTTTTAAATTTGTTTCATTATTTTCATACTGTGAAGTCATATTTGTGTACAATGATAGGTATATCATACTGACTTCAGCAGCATTTTACAGATGTATTTCTATATGGAAATGCAAAATAGTTTTGTTTTCTTGTCATTTGTAGGTCGTGTTGATCGCTATAACCATGAGATGGATGCCGAGGACACTGAAGATGACGGAGAAGATTTGTTGTTTCACAGTTTCTCTTCCTGCTCTCCACGTTACTCTCGGGTCTACAACCGCGGCCTGGAGCCAGTCATCAATGATGTAAACATGGCCTTCCTCAGTCCGTATGCTAGCATTCCTCCACAGGTTGATGACAGCAGTATTCTCACCATGGTGACTGTTGTAAATCTGTTGCCACGGACCAGTTTAGATGTTGATGTCATAAGAATATCATTACCTCTGTGGTGATTATGTCACCTAGTTCCTGTATGACCACTGCCTCCAAACTGACTTATCATCAACATTGTTGTAAAATGTTGTATCTGAAACTTGCACTTGAAATATCTGAAAGCTGTTCCAAAACCACAAAACATGAATCAAACATAGCATGGCAATTTCAGTGCTCTCTAGTGTGCTCTACTTACACTATTCAGTGCTCTCTAGTGTGCTCTACTTACACTATTCAGTTCCCTCTAGCGTGCTCTACTTACACTATTCAGTGCTCTCTAGCGTGCTCTACTTACACTATTCAGTGCCCTTTAGTGTGCTCTACTTACACTATTCAGTGCCCTCTAGTGTGCTCTACTTACACTATTCAGTGCCCTCTAGTGTGCTCTACTTACACTATTCAGTGCCTTCTAGCGTGCTCTGCTTACACTATTCAGTGTTCTCTATTGTGCTCTACTTATACTAGTTTAAAATGGGGGGGGGGGGGGGTTACATCACATGACCAGGGTGTAAATTTCATAAAGTGGAATGATATGGTTGTCACATTTAAAAGGATCACAAAGGCATAGTCAGATTTGCAGTATGACATATTATACATTAGTTTAAACAGGAAACGTTGTATATTGTTTTTCTAATAAAATTGTTAGTATGTTGTTAGTATAGAACAGAAAAAAAAGCTAAGAATTAAGAAGAAAGATTGGAAAATAATGATGAAATAATTTCTCACTTACCCCTCAAGTTAATCCACTGTACTGGGGCCAATATATCCAAAATGAATACAGTTTTACGCAAACACCATTTCCTCACAGGAAAATATACACTAATTATTTATTTACAATTAATTTACAATCTACAATAAACTGAAAACATGAAAACACAAGTGGATGGCAGGCTATAAGCTTAGAAAAAACTTAAAAACAGTTTTTTTTTTTTTTTAATTGGCTCTGAATTCAACCTCATGCATGCCTTGTGTCCATGTTTTTGATACCGTAAGGAAGTAATACTACCAGCTTTGCCAGATGCAGTAGTATAGTTAGAATAAATTCGAAATTAGAGACCAATGCATACCAACCCATACCAGCGCACTACAAGTTTGTAAATGATCTGATGCTGACCCCATCCACGCAAGGAACGTCAAGCAAGACACTAAGTTTAATATTGAAAAAGGCTGTCTAGTAAAGAGGATTAAACAGAGAAAACAAAATATTTTGGACACATTAAATGTCATGAGAATTTAGAGAAGACCGTCTTGGAAGGATACATAATGGGAAAAAAGAAAGAGAGGAAGACCAAGGTGAAGATGGCTGCAAGACATCGTTGATTATCTGCAAATGGATGCATCAGCAGCAAGCCATCTTGCTTACAATGAGAGGCCTACAGCAGAGCTGTTAGGGAGGCAAAGTTCTGCAAGGGACATGCAGATGACTGACTGACTGAATGAATTTACAGGAAGCTTTACATTTTTCATTGTTTGATGTGAGTGATGTAATATATGGTGCTGGCTTTGAAGGTATAAGCTTCAGTGTTAGCTAGGAACAGAAGTTAGATATATACCGAGTCACAAGTAATAAGTTTTAAATATGGTATATGTTAGCACTTAAGTCCAACATACAGATACAGTAGCTTTATCAGATTTATCACCACAACCATAGCATCAATTCTTAAAAAAACTTCACTCTAGCATGTTGCTGCACTCCAAGAATAAATTGCATGAATTCTTATCTTATATCCTTCCCGTACTGTTAAATGTCACATAGGGCTCGCAAAGTAGTTCGTCAATTTTTCCTGTCTTCGGCGAGTCTTTCAACCTCATCAAAGGATTTTATGCCTGTTAATTTGGCCTCTCTTAACAGTGTCCTCTTCAGAGTTTCACGTGGTCTGGCTCTTTTTCTTTGGCCTGTTGTGTTCCACTTGATAGCTTGTTTTGGGATTCTCTGATCATTTCTTCTCATCAAGTGACCAGCATATGTCCATCTCCTTCTCCTGATCATCCATGAGACTGGTTGTTGTTCAGTCATCTGTCTTATCTCTGCATTGTTCTTGAATTTGTTCCACTTGATGCTGAGATTGCATAAATTACAAAAGTCTAAATTAGATGCAGAGTGTAACAGTCAAGCATTTCATAGATGATAACAAAGACATTCATTTTTTGTGTAAGATGGGTAGAAGAATCTGAAAAATGGTAAATCACCAGGATGTGATGAGATAACAGCTGAACTTATTAAAGCAGGAGGAAAGGAATGTATAACAATCTATCATGCACTATGTAAAAAGATATGGCATTCAGGTATTGGCCAGAAGAATGGAAATGAACTATATTCATACCACTGCCAAAAAAGGGTAACCTGAAATTATGCACAAACTACAGAACTGTTGCCCTGATTAGTCATGCCAGTAAAATTCTGTTAAAAATCATAATGGGTAGACTTCATAAGAAAATAGAAGAAGTCAATATGGTCCAAGCTGGTTTCAGGCAAGGAAGATGATTAAAAGATCATATGTTCAATATAAGATTAATAATAGAGAAATGCAGAGAGTTTAATGTGAATCTATATTTATCTTTTATAGACTACTCAAATTTATAGACTACTCAAATCAAATTTGATTGTGTGCAGCACCAGAAACTTTGGGAAATAATGGAAAAAATGGGATTTACAACACATTTGATACAATTAATATCACTGCTGTATCTAGACCAACAGGCAGCAGTAAGAATAAATGGTGAAACAACAACTTTGTTTGACATAAAACAAGGGGTCCATATTGTCGCCTTACTTATTTAACTTAAATACTGAAAATATAATGAGGAATGTTAGAGAAGATGTAGACAAAGAATATTACAATGCCATGACAATTGGAGGTTATGAAATACCAGAGATTAGATATGCTGATGACACAGTATTACTGTCCACAATACAAAAAGGAGTGGAAAAACTAATTATGTCAATCCGTAAGAACAGCGAAGAGCAAAACTTCTATCTTAATGCGAATAAAACTAAATTGATGACAACTGACAAAACAAACAAGACAGCTGATATATGTATCAGTGAGGAAAAACTGGATCACTGCTAACTAATTAATGGACATACAATGAGAGAAATTAAAAGGAGGACATCTATCGCTTTTCAGAAAGTAACACAACTAAAGAATCTGTGGAGAGGAACAGACAGAATTACAAAAATAAGATTTTTAAGGACATGCATCTTTCCCATCGCAACATATGCCTATGAGACCTGGACACTTAATAAAACAGCTGTGAAAAATGCCTATGAATGTAAATACTACAGAAGAGTTCTTCAAATATCATGGACACAAAAAAAAAAGAACAAATATATCCATACTACAAGAACTTAATATTGAAGAAGGCTGGCTAGTAAAGAGGATTAAACAAATAAAACTTAAATATTTTGGACACATTAAACGTCATGATGATCTTGAGAAGACTGTCTTGGAAGGATACATAATGGGAAAAAAGAAAGAGAGGAAGACCAAGGCAAAGATGGCTGCAAGACATCATTGATGATCTGCAAATGGATGCATCAGCAGGAGGCCATCTTGCTCACAACCTACAGGAGAGCTGTTAGGGAGGCAAAGTTCCACAAGGGACATGCAAATGAATGAATGAATAAATGGGTAGAAGAATTCTGTAATTATAATATTGTTCTTTCTTGTTTGTTCAGTCGTGTCCTATGAATTTTTCCTGTAAGAGCATATTTTTCATTGTTTCTGTGCTCATTGTGGCTCTTTTTGTTTTGACTAGAAGCACACAAGGGAACATTAAAGCTGTAACCTATAAACAAAGCTTTACTAACATTGTATTGTTTGTATATGGCTTTCTTTTACAAGAATTAATGCATTTTTTAATGATTTATTATTTTTATTTATATCCTTCTGCACTAAAACTTCATGCACAAGTAAGGTAATTGTCTCAGTCAGGAGTAGATTTGTATGTAAAATAAATTGGCTAGTAGTTTTAAAGATCATAAGTTATTGTCCCATGCCATCCAGTGTTAAGTTTTTGTAATGATACTCCAGTTGCAATCGCTTGTGTTCACCCATAAGCCACAAATAACTGATGTCCATCATTCTCTGTGTGCCATCACTGTTTTCAGACTCATTGACCAAGTGATGATGTCCCTCGTTTCCTTGATGTTGTACCTCTGCCATCGTCTGCTTTATTTATTTTTATAAACTGATAGCCCATATATGACTTCACTTGCAGAGTTACTTAAGAAGATATTGGTGTTGTCTTTCATTCAGTGTTGGATCTACATTCCTTTGGTGTTAATGTCAGTGACAAAGTATTACACTATATGGGAAGAAAAAATTAATATTAAAAAATAACAAAAATATTTCAAAAACTAAAAACTGTATCAATAGCTTATCAACAGATTGCAAAAACATTATGAAGTTATCCTAATACATTCATATCAAAATGAGTGGAAAAGTTAGTGATTTCATAAATGCTTTGAATACCCCACACAAGCTGATTTGTAGTGAAATATTACTTCAGATTAGAAGTAGATAGTGTGAATTTTGTCACATCAGTACATAATGTCAGTGATGGATCATTAAAAACAAGCACAAGAATGAGTGCCTAGTTTTAATTTGAAGTGCTGTACGGCAGAATGAAAGACTTTTACAGATTATATACAACCTTTCTAAAGTCTAGTACAAAAAATTCAAAATTTATAAAAGCCCTATACAGTGATCTAGAAAACAGCACTGAAATATTTGTCAGTCAGTCATTTTGTTCATTTAGCACAGCACAATAATCACAGACATTTTACACTATATTAATCATTATGGACAGACACACTGTTGGCTTACACTACATGTAGCTCGAGTTGTATCTGCCTCTGTTACTGTCATTTGAAGGTTTTTGATGATTGAGTGCTGTAGAGTTGTTTTTTTTTTGTTGCTATTTCTAGATCTAAGATAAATGCAAACTGATCTTAGATATCTATTTATATATTTTGCACATGTTATTATTTGTACAGTTTATAAATTGTCACATCTTTCGTATTTTTCTAACTGGATATGTAATTTGGACATTTAAAAATCTTATCTTTCTGTATTGACAGATAAATGTCATAGAGTTATATTGTTATTATTGTTATCATTTGGAAGAAGGGCTGAGTATTTTTGTGTAAATAATGCGTCTAATTAGTTTCCTTTAAATGAACAGGAGCTTAGAGATAGACGGCGCCACTCAAGTGCTGATGATTTCCGTGCCAGAGTGTTGGAGCGAAGAGCCCTAGAACGCAAGGACTCCAACCATTCTGAAGGTTCAGAAGGGTCGCTAGAGATGATCAGGAGAAAGGATAGTGTTCTGTCTGATACTACTGACAGTTCACACAGTGACAGAGGGCATAGGGAGGATTACTTCATTGCTCATGAAAGGTATGAAGTTCTTTTTTTTGTCCAGCTCAGATCATCATATTCTTACATTATTCGTTTGTTATTGTTTTCTCCATTCATTTAAGACAGTGTTTTTGCAGGAGACGGATGTGACAGTCACAGAGTTTTTTTCTATGCTAGGCACATATGTTTTTCTACTGAAGTCATTAATCTTGGTTCAGTATGAAGTGTGCAAGTAGCTTCTCAGATTGAATCTCATTGGTCAATATCACATTCATTCATTTGTGTGTCCCTTGCGGAACTTTGCCTCCCTAACAGCACTCCTGTAGGCCTATCGGTTGTGAGCAAGATGGCCTGCTGCTGATGCATCCATTTGCAGATCATCAACAATGTCTTGCAACCATCTTCGCCTTGGTCTTCCTCTCTTTCGTTTTCCCATTATGTACCCTTCCAAAACAGTTTTCTCTAGATTATCATGATATTTAATGTGTCCAGAATATTTAAGTTTTCTCTCTTTTATCCTCTTTACTAGCCAGCCTTCTTCAGTATCAAGTTCTTGTACTATGGATATATTTGTTCCTTTTTAACATCACATAAATTTGTCTGTACAGGAGAGAGGGCACAGTTGTTATGGTCCATGACCTAGAACTGAGCAAGACTTTATCTCACCTCTTCATGCTGCATCTGGTAATGATAGACTAACGTACTACTTCAGATTTTAAAAATTTTAATTTTTCATCCATTTTTTTATGTCTTTATCACATTTTTAAACATCATTAGAATTTGGAGAGGACCACCTTGGACGGTTACATAATGGGAAAAAAGAAAGAGAGAAAGACCAAGGTGAAGATGGCTGCAAGACATCGTTGATGATCTGTGAATGTACGCATCAGCAGTAGAGCATCTTGCTCACAACTGAGAGGCCTACAGGAGAGCTGTTAGGGAGGCAAATTTCCACAAGAGACATGCAAATGACTGACTGACTTAAAACATTTTATCCGCCCTTCATGTGGTTGTAATTCAGAAGCATATAAAAAAGGACAAGAGCGAGGGGAGAAAAAGGGCAGTGAAGAATTTAGCATCAGCCACAGGTTAGCACAGTTTTGGTTTTCACTTGTTAAATTGCAAGTGAACATGGATTTCTGGCAGATAACAGATCAAAATAGACAGTTCAGTTTTTATCCACAGTAAGTGGATCTTTCACAATATCTCTCTCTCTCTCTCTCTCTCTCTGAACCTTAAGTGGCCAAGGCGCATGGGGCTTCTGCAAGGGTTTTCCACAAATGCCTGTCCTTTGCCTTTTTTTTTCCCACTATTGCCCAGGTGAGCCCTATGTTGCTCAACATCCCCTCTGTTGTTCTTCTTCATGTCTCTTTTGGTCTGCCCTTACTTCTGTTCCCCCTACAGTATGACATGTGTATTCATGTCTTGTTTAGTCTACCCTTACTTCTGTTCCCCTTACAGTATGACAATGTGTATCCATGTCTCATTTAGTCTACCCTTACTTCTGTTCCCCTTACAGTATGACAATGTGTATCCATGTCTCATTTAGTCTACCCTTACTTCTGTTCCCCTTACAGTATGACAATGTGTATCCATGTCTCCTTTAGTCTACCCTTACTTCTGTTCCCCTTACAGTATGACAATGTGTATCCATGTCTCCTTTAGTCTACCCTTACTTCTGTTCCCCTTACAGTATGACAATGTGTATCCATGTCTCCTTTAGTCTACCCTTACTTCTGTTCCCCTTACAGTATGACAGTGTGCATCCATGTCTCCTTTAGTCTACCCTTACTTCTGTTCCCCTTACAGTATGACAGTGTGCATCCATGTCTCCTTTAGTCTACCCTTACTTCTGTTCCCCTTACAGTATGACAGTGTGCATCCATGTCTCCTTTAGTCTACCCTTACTTCTGTTCCCCTTACAGTATGACAGTGTGCATCCATGTCTTCAGTGTGAGATCACCCAGGCGCAGGGCTCAATCATTGAAATCAGCCTAAACCCAGCTCTGCATAAATGTTCAACATTTCCATGTGTGTGATATAGTAGTTTTTAACATGATAATGATATGAGTACAAGCTGTGCACATATTCTGTTTTTAAATAACAAAATATGGAGGGGGAGCGTAGAGATAAGGATTATTTTGAATTTTTTCAGTTACTATAATCTGACTAACATTTAATGGATATTGCCATTATGTGTCTGCATAATATGGCTTACATTATGTGTCTGCATAATATGGCTTATGTTATGTGTCTGCATAATATGGCTTACATTATGTGTCTGCATAATGTGACTTACTTTTTCTGTCATTTTTTTTTGTTAAAAGGAGTTGATATAATTAATGAGTAGAGACAAAAATTTGTTTCTGGAATCAAAGATTTTGGTTTTTTTTTGGGTTGCTTTTTTTTTTTCAATCAGCTTTTGGAGAAGAATTTAGCATTGGTCACATTTATGACCATAAAGCTATTTGCTTCTCTTCAGGCGTGCCAGTGACAATATGAGCGTGTCAGATTCATCCCAGACAGACAGTGATTCCTGCAACTCACCTCAGATTGCTCGAGCCAACAGGCTTCATGTAAGAAATGTCATCCCCAAATTTGCCATCTCTTCAGAGGAAGATAAACCTACAAGTCCCAAAGGTAAGCGGCTGATAAAGCTTAAAGAGTTTATTTGTTTTATCACTAACATCATTAAAATTCTTGTATTTGCTTTTACAGCTCTTTCTTACTCCCGATAAAAGAAATGTGAAGAAGTTGGAGAAACCCTCAGCAACACACATTCATTCATTTGCATGTCCCTTGCGGAACTTTGCCTCCCAAAACAACACACAGGAAGTCATAATTTGGGCCTCACTTTCAGCTTCAGAAATTTGACATTTTTTAGCGACATATCTGGAGGGCCAGGAGTGAAGCAGTAGTTTTTCTGACTCTCCTGGGCAGCATTTTCCAACCAGTGTGCCACGATGAATCTGCAGGTGTGCCACAGAAGTGGAGGGGGGGTGTATTCATATACTTGTTGTTATTATTATTAAAATATAATTGTTCCCATGCAGGGCAGACAGGTATGTCCCAAGCTGAACATGTCTTATACTTACCTACTGTGATCTTAGAAAGTTTCAGAAGGTTCTAGGAAGGTACGAGGGGAAGTCACAAAGTAATTCACAAATACCTGTTACAAAAAAACTAAATGCGACAGTAATTTGAAAACTTAATTTTTTAACCTACCTTATTCCCCTATTTCTCAATGTAATCACCACCAACATTGATACATTTGTCCCATCGTGTAATCAGTGATGCAATACCCATGGCATAAAAATCGAGAATTCGATTTCTGAACCATTTTTTTTACTTCTGTTTCCATCTCTTCATCACTCAAGAATCTTCTCCCGCCAAGGTGGTTTTTCAATGGACCAAACAGGTGAAAATCACATGGATCTAAGTCAGGACTATACGGTGGATGCTCAAGAACTTCCCAACCCAACTGGCTAATTTTCTCTTGGGTTAACCGAACCGCATGTGATCTGGCATTGTCATGAAGGAGAAGCACACCACTAGTCAGCAGACCAGGATGTTTTCTTCGAATTGCATCCCGTAACATTGACAGAACTTCACAGTACGATACAGAATTCACACTGTCACCATACTTCTGGAACTTGGTTAACAACACTCCTTGATAATCCCAGAACACGTCAGCATAACCTTCCCCGCAGAAGACATAATCTTGAATTTTTTTGTGCATGGCGATGACGGGTGTTTCCATTGCAATGAGGCACGTTTTGATTCGGGTTGATAGTGGTGCACCCAAGATTCATCTCCAGTAATAATCCTTTGGTGCATGTCTTCACCTTCATATGCATAATGACAGAGATGCTGGAATGACAAACTAAATCGGTTCATTTTGTGTTCATCATTCAGATCTCTGGATGCCCAACGTGAGCAAACTTTCCAAAAATTCAATTGCTTACGCATTATTCTGTAGGTTAAGCCATGTGAACATCTGATTGCACTTGCTACACTATCATTACTAGTCTATCAGCTCTGATAATCTCATTCACACATTGCACAGTTGCTTCTGTTGCAATCTGGACAGGATGGACAAGTTGGACTTGTCAACAATTTCGGTGAGTCCCTGAGAAAATTCTTTTACCCAGTTATAAACCACTTTACATGATAAACACTTTTCAGCATAAACTGTAATCATTTCCTTATGAATGTCCTCAACTGAATATCCTTTAGCCCACAAAAATCGCACTACACTTCTCTGTTCTTCTTTGGTACACACTAACAGTTGGGTAGCCATTTTGTTATTGCTTTGTGCATGCACATGTAACTCCCAGCACCTCCTACATACAACTGTTATAAAGTTGGATGATGGTACTATCTAAGGATATATTTAAATACTACCCGATAACTGCCACTGATAAAATATTTAAATTTGCGAGTTACTTAGTGATTCCCCTCGTAGATATGTTTCACTATTGTGCTAGAGCTTTTTCTTTCCTTTTCTTCTCTTGTTCTTTGAATTTATTTTCTCTTGTTAGCCACCTTCATTTAGTGCTCCCCTCTTATGTTTTTGGGATTGTCTCTTTGATCTTGTACAGTTAGCTGTTTCCTTCTGGCAGTCATCACAGAATGAAGGCCTTCAGGTTCTTTGTTTTATATGATTTTGCAGAGCTCTCTCCTGTGGAGGAAGGAAAAGAAGGTAGTAAGGAAAAGAGTGATCAGAAAACGCGTGGAGATGGTAAATCAATGCAAAAGTCTGTCTCCGCCAATGCCCTGACATTGCTCATCACTTCTGCTCCCGGAGGTAAGAAAAACTTCTCTGGCACTGATTAAAAAAAAAAAAAGCTGTCCTAGAAGTAGGTTTACAGGATTATTACCCAAGCAGCGAGGTTTTTTTTTGGACATAAAACATTGTACAGTGTGGTCCATGTAGTCACCATGATAGTTACAACATTTGTCTAAGTGTAGAACAAGTTTTTCTATGCCTATCTCATAAAATGTAGTGGCCTGGACATACAACTACCATTATTTCAACATCCCTATCACTGTGAAGATGTTCCTTGAGAGCTGAAAGAGATGAAAATCACTTGGCAACAGATGAGGACTATGTGGCGGATGGTCTGAATTCTTCCACAGAAAATGTTGAGTTTCTGAATGAAAGTAGGTGCGTGTGAGCGAGCATTATCACGAAGGAGCAAACACACATTTTGTCAACAGCCCAGGATGATAGCATCTGATGGCAGTTTGTAAATGTTCCAGTGTTACACCATACACAGCTGCATTAATTGTTACTCCACTTTCCAGGAAATCAGCCAGCAATGCATCTTTCTAATTCCAAAGCATGGTAGCCATCACTTTGCCAACAGCATGGCATGACGTTGAATTTCGGGGTCCATGGAGAGCCTGGATGCTTCCATTCCATGCTTCAGTTCTGGAATGCTATGATAAATCCATGTCTTGTCATCAGTGACAGTGTGTTCCAGAAAGTCTTGGTTGTGAATGCCATATTGTTGCATGAATGACAAGGCATATGCCATTTTCTTTGTCTTGTGGTCCTGAGAAAGGGGTTGCAGGACCCGTCGTACACACACGTTATGAAATCCCAACTACACAGTCATTCTGAACACTGTTCCACAAGACAGATTCAAGTCATGCATCAGCTTGTTCACAGTATTGCACATTTGATGCATGTTTTATTTTGCTGCTGTAAGTGCTGTTGTGCATGACAATCATTTATGTAGACAGATCAGTGAGCAGGGGAACTAGAAGCGATTGGGGTTTTGCAGCATACCAAGGAGGTAAAACACTCAAACTCATAAAACACTCAAACTCATGACTGGAGCTTATACAAACACCTGCTCAAGTATACACATGGAAGTAGAGGCCATCACATAAGAATTAAAATGGATAGTGACACCACATCACCATCATTACTGACTCTCAAAATCTATTAAGGAAAGTGGAACAAAATGCCATTAGGAGTGAATGGCAAGAAATAATTAATAAATCCCACATCAAATACATCAGATGGATATACTGTCTAAGCCATCCCAGAGTTGATGGAAACAATGCTGATCACCTTGCAGCAAGGACCAAAGCAGAGGGTCTCATCAAAATGGACAAATTGGATTTATACAAATCCATCAAGCAACACCTCAATGAACAAATGCAAGGCAACTTCCTCCAAAGAACCTATTACATATGACTCAGTGCATTACGTGTATCTAAGGGCAGTGGTTGCAAGTCCCAGCTAAATGCTAGATCATGGGTGACACACAACCAACACAACATTGGAGTCATCTCCCTAAAAACACTGAAGAAAATTCTGATGTCAGAGGCCGAACAAGTATGGGCGTGCCCCGAATGTAATGAGGCCACTCCCCAGGACCAACAACAGAGCTAGGCCCTTTTTTACACTTAACGGCTGCAACTACTGTCATGGGTGTGCCACTCTGTGCAGTGTTGTCACTTTCCCAGTTTGAAATTCTGCACATCATTTGCCTAATGTTGTCGACTCATCACACTGTTTCAGTAGAGTTCCACCAAATGATGATGAATTTCCACAGCTGGCACCTGCTTCACGTTCAGAAATCATATCACACCATGAACCTCCTTTTTGGAGCACTGCTCTAGTCAGCCCTCCATGTTTAACTGACAGATGCCACCTAGATAGTGCTACACAATGTTGTCATCTGGCATATTGTTGACAAGTGACAAATGTGGAAAATTTCGCAACTATGCCTGTTAGTCTGGCATTACTTTTATGGACATTAAATACCTTGTAATCTTACTTTTGGGACTCCCCTCTGTATATTTATTTTTTATTAACTTTGCATGACTTAGATTTTAAGAACTAAGTGTTTGGAAGGAATGCTGAGAGTGACGAAGAGAGACAATGGGAAACACTGAATTACTATAAACTGTGTTCCTTTCATAGATGAGTACACCACCCCCAAAGCCACGTCCCCGGGTGGGTCCAGCACAAGTTCACGAGATGGATCACCGAGCCGGGACACATCACCCCTAACTCGTAGTCTCAAACCACCAATCATTCTCAAGAGAGGTGCCCGAGGATTTGGCTTCAGTTTCAGGTCAATTCGAGTTTACATCGGAGAGTCAGACGTCTACACCTTGCAGCACATTGTCACTGTGAGTCATTGTCTGTTTTGTTTCTTCTGTATTTTTTTAAAAAATAGCTTCACTTGAAGGACATCAATATATTCCCTTCATTTTGCGTCTTTGTTTATTAGCTAGCACCATATGGAAATTTTTCCTTAGCATTTAGAAGCTGTCACAAATATAACAGGCAAAGTAAAGCTGTTTTTTTTTCTTTAATTAAACACATGCAGGTAGATCCTGATTTAAAATGGAGCTAACATTCATGGAAATAGCATTGTAAATGGAATGCAAGTTACACTGTATTTCAGTGAATTAGGCTCTAGCCTCTAAAATGTTTTTGTTTATTAAATTTTCTGCTGTTTTTAATGATTAAAGCTGCTGATAAATGTTTTCTGTTTTTTTTAAAATAAATACACATTTTATTGAATATTATATACTGTACTTGTTTGAAAAAGCGACAAAAATAAAATTAGAGTTACTAACAATGGTTGGAGTCTTGTGCTGTATTAGTCAGGCTCTTTTGTTGCTCTCGTTTGATTGTGGCACAATGCACTGATCTTAACCATCTTAGATTGTTCCAAGTTGAGAGTTGTCCAGCTTCTTGAAGTAACCCTAGAGTGTTGATTGACATGCTGTAATTTTCCTATCCTTTAAAATTCTGTAATAAAAGCCCTAGGATGTCATCGTGTTCCTCTTCACAATATCACATTACTCAGAGTCATAGTTTCACACTTCACCAGTTAATGCCTCCATAATGGCAAGAATTTGTTGAAGATCGCTGGTCTTCATTATCATTTGAGAATGTTTGTCTTTTTTTCTCCTCTTCCTTTTTTTTCTTAATTTATGTTTGTTAGTGAATGTTACAATTCTTCATTGGACAGTTCCTACCAGTGAGTTTTCAACAACTCTGTTTTGTCTTCATGTGTAACTTCTTCCAGCCCTGCCTCTTGTGCCAGCCAGCTAACATCATACCCAGGATACCCATTTCTAGCATACAGCTTGTGAAAACATGGCTTAGTTCAGGCAAAGGTTTCTGCCAAGCAGCCATTACACATCATATCACTACTTCCTTCCAAGCTGCATTGATGTGCATAATAGCCTTCAAGTTTGTAGAGGTAGTCATTGAAGTCTGCATCTGGTCCATTGCTTGTAACACAGAATCTGTGTTTTGAAGCAGAAATTCTCACTTCATCAAGGTTTAGACAATGTCAGGAAGCATTATCCTAGAGGAGGAGAGCTTTGTGTGGCAAGGCCATTCTCTTGGCAGAAGCAAAGTGCATTGTGGCGAAAACATTTTGTGCATTAAATCCAGAAATATGAGTATTTGTTGTGACACCCAAGTCTACCTGATCAGCCTCCAGTAAACAGCCAGGATTTCAAGCCTTTCAGAGCATGGTGTGTTTCAGAATGGTGCACTGATATTGATTCAGTTTCAGGGTGAGAGCTGAGAACATTATGTACAATGGGAGTAAATACATTTAGACTTTTATTTTTTTCAAAGAGTTTTTAGGAGAGTGTCATAATTGTGATTTAAAGTTTAACAATTTGAAGTCCTTGTTGACCATCATTCATTCATTCATTTGCTTGTCCCTTGCGGAACTTTGCCTCCCAAACAGCACTCCTGTAGGCCTCTCGGTTGTGAGCAAGATGGCCTGCCGCTGCTGCATCCATTTGCAGATCGTCAACGATGTCTTGCAGCCATCTTCGTTTTGGTCTTCCTCTCATTCTTTTTCTCATTATGTATCCATCCAATACGGTCTTCTCTAAATTATCATGACGTTTAATGTGTCCAAAATATTTAAGTTTTCTCCCTTTAATCCACCTTACTAGCCAGCCTTCTTCAATATTAAGTTCTTGTAGTATAGATATATTTGTTCTTTTTTGTGTCCATGATATTTGGAGAACTCTTCTGTAGCATTTACATTCAAAGGCATTTATGTGTTTCTCAGCTGTTTTGTTAAGTGTCCATGTCTCACAGGCATACGTTGCGACAGGAAAGATACATGCCATTAAAAATCTTATTTTTGTGGTTCTGTCTCCTCCTCTCCACAGAATCTTTATTTGTTTTACTTTCTAAAGAGCGATAGATGTCCTCCTTTTAATTTCCCACATTGTATCTTCATTATTAGTTAGTAGTGATCCAAGATATTCAAAACTCTCCACTTCTTCCAGTTTTTCCTCATTGATACATATTTCAGCTGCCTTGTTTGTTTTGTCAGTTGTCATCAATTTAGTTTTCTTTGCATTAAGATAGAGGTTCTACTCTTCGCTGTTCTTACGGACTGACATAATTAGTTTTTCCATTCCTTTTTGTGTTGTGGACAATAATACTGTGTCATCAGCATATCTTATCTCTGGTATTTCATAACCTTCAATTGTTATGGCATCGTAATATTCTTTGTCTCCATCTTTTCTAACATTCCTCATTATATTTTCAGTATACAAGTTAAATGACCATTAGCAGTTGAATAACAATCCAGATTACACCATGTCAGTGGCTGGCTAGATTATTCTTTAAATATTTTAAAGATCTAAATTGAAGATAAAGATCATGACGCAAAAGATTAAAAAATCTTGCATAAAATCATGACATCAGAGCTGGAGATTTAACTTGTAAAAATCTTGACGTTGAAGTTAAAGATTCTATCACCGAGATAAAGATCTTGACGCAGGAAATTAAAACCTTTATGCTGACTGGTGTTTAACAGTCCAAAGTTTGAGTAAGTTGTTTGGGTTTGATGTGTTCAGTGTGTGAAGCGCTGTAATGCAAAACTGTATGTACAGATTTTCAGGGAAATGAAGGTATAAGATTATAAAATATTAGATGAGAGGGTCTAAAACTGAGGAATGGAGGTTTCCTAAGCTTTTGTGACATGGAGAATATTGTTGCAAAAGATTTCAAACACTTAAGTTACTGAGTAATTGTGGTATTTTTTTGTAGTCTGTATGAAATATTATAACTTCATATGTTGTTATTGTGTGTGTTTGACAGGAAGTGGAGCCCAATAGTCCTAGCTTTGAGGCAGGCCTTCGTGATGGAGATCTCATAACCCACATAAATGATGAAAGCGTGCAGAGCTTACTCCACACACAGGTGGTACATCTGCTTAGTTCTGGGACAATTGTCAACATCCGAGCAGTGCCACTAGATAAAACATCTATCAAGGAAGGCTCTAGGCGAAAAGGTAATCCTGGAAAGATGGCCCGTCGAAGCCTTAAGAAACGTCAACAGCGGGAAAAGGTGCAGGAGAAAAAAAAGGGCAGGAATCTGCTTCGCCGCTTGAGTGCCAAGAAAACCGAACCTTTGTTTCCACACAGCCCACATATCTCAGTGGGTAGACAGCAGTTCACGCCTTTAAATAGGTCATGCTCATCAGGTGATGCTATTCCTTCTCATGGCAAATTGGGTCGCTCACCTCCAATCTCTGTTCCTTGGTCACCTGACTCTTCTCAAGCAGGCTCATCCACATCCAGCTCCCCAAGTTCAAGTACTCCAAACTCACCAGCCACACAAGCCACATCAGCCACTGCTCATCTAGGTCGGCCTAGCTCATTGCAGGTAGCCAAACATAAGAAAACAGCCAGCCTCAAGTCTCCACACCGTCGAAAATCCGTTCACAATTTCCCACTGTCACCTCTAGCTCGAACACCTTCTCCATCTACCACAGCAAACCCTCCAGCAAGAAGTCCCTCTCCTCTAACCCTGCACCACGGTCACCAAGTTGGTAGTTGTAACCAGCCTCAGCAAACAATACCCTCACACCTCAACACCAGCAGTATTCTTCATCATTCAGTGCCATTATCTACCTGTAAGAAACCAGTACACATGCCATCACCTATTACTACTCACAGCAGCCCTGCCACCACTTCATCTCCCCAAAGCAATATTCGAATTCCCCCAGAACGCCCAAACAGTGGTGAGCAAGGGTCTCCCATTAAGTGTCGGATATCTTCACCAGAAAGACTTCATCCAAGTTCGGCCAGTCAGAGAAGTTCAGGAAGTAGTGGAGGAGGTATGGACAAGCTTCCTCCTCCTCACAGGAAAGTATCATTGCAGGAGAGATCTTTGGCACCTCATTCTGAGCCAAATTGAGAAACAAGATCAGAAATAGTTCAGCCATGTTGGTAATGAACAGTCCTCACTTTGATGAAAATAGTATCTTGACCTGACATTTTCTGCTGTTTTATTTTACCTACATTCAGAATTATACAGCATTCAGCAAATGAACCACCGTTTGATGATGCTGGTTCTGCCCATGTAGTGCCACATTGTGATTCTCAAGTCATCCAGAGTTGTGGAGAAGTTGGCAGAGAATGTAACTGAAATTTGTGTTTTTGCTCAGGTGTCTTATAGAACTGGCTTCTCATCAGCAGGGTACAGAGGCAGTGTTCCATGACAGCATTAAGATACTCATGACTTATAATCTGGCCACTCATTGGACTTTCACAAGGCACAATTCCATGACAGTATTGTGGACACTATCATCATCACATTACAGATGACACTTATGTTGTGGATGCTGTGTCAGCACTAGAGTTAGAGAGCTGTGTTCCTTGACAACAAAAGCAAAGACATTCAGTCGTCACTTTAGATCACATGATCTCAGCTCAGATGATACACATGTCAGTTAAAACGAGGTCATATTTTCATCAAACTGTACTAGAAACAACACTTTCACATATGTACTGTAATGGAAGCACTTTTATGCACAATTACATTGCAGAGATTATTTTTCATGATACAAGGCACAGCCCTTTCAAAAGCATTGTACAAAAAAACCCTCATTTATCATTACACAAGGTGTAGTTTATTATTGAAGTACATGGAAAGTTTATTGTTGAACATAAGGCATTTAGTTAATTTGCTGTGATATTCAGAGATGTTGACATGTTTTATGTTTACCATGTTGGCCAGAGATTCATTCAGTTTTGCTATTTTATTGTAATTAGTTTCTTCTGTGTTCTTTTGCTAAATTTTTAAGGGGCACTTGAGGTCATTCTGACTTGAGGAGATTCTTGAGTTTATTTCATTTTATTTGAAAATAGCTTCCGTCTCAGTTACTGTATTTGAAATCATTCGTGTTCCCCCCAGAGATGACTGCTCAGTGGTCAGTTACAGTAGTGCTAAACTTCAATATTTTAATCTAATCCACCATTTTATATTGTATTTTAAATGTTTACTTCTGCTCCAGACCAAAAATACCTGTGATTAGTGTGAATTTCACTAGTGTTCTTGCAATTTTAATTGAAAAATAAATGATATTATTCTGCAATATCATCTTTTTTTTTTAAATGTGACATGAGCATAAGTTCACATGAGAAAAAAATTATGTATAAAATGAACTGTTTAAATACTTGTCACAAAACAATGCTTTGCAATTCATGAATGAAACTGGTGGTTTATTTCAGCATGGCCACTGTTATGGTAGAATCAGTCAAGTTAGAATTTACCGAACATCATATATTTTTTTTTCCAAGTACTACTTGAAAAACTTCATCCTAGATATAAATTTGTACTCCCTAACCACAATAATTAACTTGTGGGTTCAGTTCTTTTTAATATATCATCATCATCAGGTGCCGTGCCTACTGGCATTTGCTATTATTCTTCTCCAGAGTACACGATCCTTCATGCAGGCCATCAGCTCAGTTCATGATCTCCTCTCACACCATCCCTTTAGACTGTCCAGTATCATTTCTCTTGGTCTTCCTCTTGATCTTCTTGGACTGCACCACGTTGCCAGTCTTCAGGGATGTTGCTTAAACATCTTTTTAATACATTATTTTTAAAAAAAAACATTATAATTTTGTAGTCATAAAATTTCTCAACAAAAGTATCATCATCTTTGATAGATACAAGAAACATTATCACTGTCTTTGATAGTTACAAGAAGCACTTCACTATCTTTGATAGATACAAGAAACACTGTCACTATCTTTGATAATAACAACAAGAAACACTATCACTATCTTTGATAGATACAAGAAACACTGTCACTGTCTTTGATAATAACAACAAGAAACACTATCACTATCTTTGATAGATACAAGAAACACTGTCACTGTCTTTGATAATAACAAGAAACACTATCATTATCTTTGATAGATACAAGAAACACTATCACTGTCTTTGATAGATACAAGAAACACTATCACTGTCTTTGATAATAACAAGAAGCACTATCACTATCTTTGGTAGATACAAGAAACACTACCACTATCTTTGATAGATACAAGAAACACTATCACTGTCTTTGATAGATACAAGAAACACTATCACTGTCTTTGATAATAACAAGAAACACTATCACTATCGTTGATAGTTACAAGAAACACTATCACTATCTTTGATAATAACAAGAAACACTATCACTGTCTTTGATAATAACAACAAGAAACACTATCACTATCTTTGATAGATACAAGAAACACTGTCACTGTCTTTGATAATAACAAGAAACACTATCACTATCTTTGATAGATACAAGAAACACTATCACTGTCTTTGATAATAACAAGAACCACTATCACTATCTTTGATAGATACAAGAAACACTACCACTATCTTTGATAGATACAAGAAACACTATCACTGTCTTTGATAGATACAAGAAACACTATCACTGTCTTTGATAATAACAAGAAACACTATCACTATCGTTGATAGTTACAAGAAACACTATCACTATCTTTGATAATAACAAGAAACACTATCACTGTCTTTGATAATAACAACAAGAAACACTATCACTATCTTTGATAGATACAAGAAACACTGTCACTGTCTTTGATAATAACAAGAAACACTATCACTATCTTTGATAGATACAAGAAACACTATCACTGTCTTTGATAATAACAAGAACCACTATCACTATCTTTGATAGATACAAGAAACACTACCACTATCTTTGATAGATACAAGAAACACTATCACTGTCTTTGATAGATACAAGAAACACTATCACTGTCTTTGATAATAACAAGAAACACTATCACTATCTTTGATAGATACAAGAAACACTATCACTGTCTTTGATAATAACAAGAAACACTATCACTATCGTTGATAGTTACAAGAAACACTATCATTATCTTTGATAATAACAAGAAACACTATCACTGTCTTTGATAATAACAAGAAACACTATCACTATCTTTGATAGATACAGATACAAGACACAGTATCATCTTTGGTAGATACAAGAAACAGTAAAAGATGTGAAATGCAGTGTCTTAATATCTGATGTTGTATATCACATTTTTGGAAAAACACAAGATTTATATTCTGACATTTCTGTGACTGACTTGTTCTAATCTGGAACATAAGATATCAATAGATTTGTCATATGCTACTCATCTGTCACCTCCCATGCCATCAGAAATGTTTTTAGATTTCAAACTGGCTTGTTAGACTGCCATTTAATATTTTTTTTTCATTTCTTTACTTTCATTTTACACATACTTTTTAACAAAATTTCTTCCCTCCTAAAAGTACATCTCAGATCATAATCCAGTGAGATTGTTGCTTTTCACATGAAAGGAATATCATGGAGTTAGGAACAGATTGTTTTTAATTGCTTCTATTACACTTGGCAGATGTTTGAATCTTCAACATACAAGGTATGAAATATTATGAAGGTCAAGATCTTTACTGTAAATATTTAATAGTTTTTATTCATTTCAATGTGCTTATTTTTTTAGGTGGTTGAATCAGTTGTCAAAATTATGACAATTTGTTTCATAGTCTTTCATTATGTGAGAAGTTTTGCATGAGTTTATATCTTTTTATGTGTGCAAGTGTTTCTTTAATAGGTAACACTTGTTTTTTTTTCTCTTATACTCCAAAGAGGACTGGTGAAATAAATTGTGATAGCTGGTATTTATTTGGCAGTAAACATTATCACAGAGAGTGATACAGCTGACAGCACCTCAGATCATCAGAAACAATTCCACGTCCTCTCCTAGATAGTCTTAACCCACTCATTTCTGACATTTTGTGAGTGGTGGCCTGTCGTGTGTCAGGGTTCTCTGAGGTGTGTCAGTTGTTGGTTTGTTTTTCTTTTCACATTCTTGAAAGTCTGGAGTTAAGTCCTAGCCTCCCCTTGATCATCAGATAAAGCTGTTCCCCCGCAGATAGCAGTGCTAAAAGTGACGGCATGTACCCTAAAAAATTTTCATTATAATGCCAGGCAGAACACAACAAGCAACAGTTTTCTGACATGGAGACTACAGGCCCATCTCCATAATCTGAAGGCTGCCCAAACCATAACTGCACGTGCAACAGTGATATGCAGACATGTCCTGCAAACTTTCACTCTTTAAGGTAAAAAATTGGCTCCAGAACAAGAGAGGGATGAAAAACTACAGGACACACATGAAAAAACACATATTGATAATGAATTTTGTAAAGGCTGGCAGTCTTTTTGTCTAAAAGACTGAACATGTCAAAGTGAATGCAGAAGGAAAAAGTGACAATATAAAATGGTGTATTTCACTTCATAAATAACTAAATATTGCTGTTAAATCAGATGCAACATAAAGAATGGAAAGTGTGCAAAATAGATTTGCTTTTCTTGAAATCAAAAGTGGAGAGGTCAAAAACTGGTCTGCACAAATACGGTAAAATGTTAAGTTAGCCAAGAAAATAATCTGTGCTTACACATTTTTTTTCACCTCCAGCAAGAAAAGTCCTATTAAAACAAATCAAGTGGAAACTACAGACTATAACTGGCCAGATAATAAATGTTTGTTATGTTCCATTTTTGTTGTTGTTTGCTTGTCCTTGAAGAAAGTTTATTTTAGGCTGAAATATTGACTAACGCTTTCCTTTTCTCCATTTTCTGTCTTATCTGATCTTCATACTTTTTATAAAACTGCTACAAACAACATTCCGGGTGAGTTTTATCATGGTTTTTATTGAACTTGTGTTGTAGCAGAAAAATAGATGGTCTAGAGGCCAATTTGTGTATAACCAGACAAGCTGTGAACTAGAGCTGCATACAAATACAAAGAGATGCTCAGCTGAAACAGAAGACCTCCATCACACCCTGAGTAAGAAGAATTGAAGCAAAATTCCAGGATGGGATCTAAAGGAATCAACACTTGAAACTTGGTGCTGTACCAGTGTAAACAAGAGTCAGAAAAGAGATCAGAAATGTAGAAAATAATGGAGAATGACTGCTAATTCTGTAATTGAGGAGTTAGCTTCTCATTAATGAAATTAAGAGCATTAACTTGTTTTTTTTTTATAGTGCCATATATACACTAAGAACTGGACAGAAAGAACTTTAGCAAGTACAAAAAAAACTTATTTGTGTTCTTCATTGAATATATCAAAGCATTTGATAAAGTGAAACAAGATGAAATTGTAAAAATGTTAGACAACATAAATAATGATGGTAACGATCTGAGAAAAAAATATGTATGTATACTGGAACCAAGAAGTAACTGTCAGGGCAGAAAATACAATAGGATAGTATCAACCAGTAAAGCAAGGAGTTAGACAGGGTTGTGTACTCTCCCCATATTTGTTAGCACTGTACAGTGAAAATATCATGAGAGAAATCAAAAACAAATCAGGAATTCAAGTTTGGTGCTAAATGTGAACAACCTTTGAAGATGTTAGAGTACTAATAGTCAAAATTGTAAAGACCCTTGCAGATAGTATTAGATGTAATGGTGAAAGAAAGTGAAAAGAAAGGACTCACCCAACATAGCAAGGAAACAAAAACAATGGTTATAAAACGGCCTTTTGGCAAAGATCAAAGTGTAGTGCACTTTGTTATTTTGGAACAAACGGGGTGTTTGAGGCCTTCCCTGCACATTGAATGCCGGGGGTAAGGTCCGCATCTCGTTACGGGTGGACCCGGTTTGCAGTACCACCGGGTCACGGCCTGTTGTTTTCGTTGTCTTAAAAAAAAAAAAAGAAGAGCCCACATAAAATGCAGTGTTGAAGGACAAGGAACAACCTTGAGACAAGTGCATACACTTAAATATCTGGCCATGCAAGTAACACATGAGAAAGCCACCTCTGAAGTCAAGAATAGAATATGCCAAACCTAAACAGCTTTCACTCATACGAGAAACTTCTGACACTAAACATCAGAAAAAGGAGTTCTGAAATACTTGGTTGAGCTTTTCATACTCTCTAGAAGCTAGTCATGAACAATCAACAGATCAACGCAAATATCCTCCTAGAGGTAACAGAAATGTGGTTTCTTGAAGGATGTTAAGAATAGTTAGCTAAGATGTCAAACAGATAATGTCTAACAACAGCAATGAAGAAAGGAACCTAATTAAATCCATAAGAAATGGTAGTCAACATTCACTGGACATATATTTGTGAGTAGGGGAGAGCTTGAAAACATAACAAGATGAAAGATAAATGGAAAGAGAGGCAGGGAGAAAAAAATAGACAATTTTATACAATGGCAGAACAAAAAGTTGATAAAAAACAAAAAAATCAAATATTTCAAGATCTGTGGAGAAGCTGATGCCTGTCAGCACAGCACCAAAACATACTGAGCTGTTTAATAGATCTTCCTTGTTCCTGGCACGTACCTGATTTTGGTGGAATAAATCTCTCATTGCTGGCACATTTACCTGCTTTAATTGTACTTTCTATAGAGTTTTTGTGAACTGTTATGGCTGGAATATTCTTCTTTTTTGTAGACTGAATTTCCCTTGGCATAAAGTATATGCTTGAATTAGTTCTTCAAACTGAATTAGTTCTCCAATGCATATGTTTGTAGGTAGACTAGAATTTTTGAACAGGACCAAATGGCCTCCAAGGAGGTCATCTGCATTTCTAGGGTCATGTGACTGAAAGATATAAATAACTTTTTATATAGTAATGAGGTTGCATGGGTCTGTCACAGAGAAAAAAAGACTGAGAGAACTTGTAAACGATAAAGCAGTGCTTGAAACAAACATGTGCTGAAGTGCTGATCGTGAATACTGCAGGGACTTAAGAGTATCAGCAGCTCTTTGTGCTCTCACATTCTGCCATAAGAGACCATGAAGTAAAATCCCTTACATATTTCAGTTCACAAACAGTCCTGACTTGCAGGTTCAATACTACTCTTCCCATTTGTTGATGATCAAAATGACCATCTTATAGATTTCAATACTATTGCTAATATAGCAGCTACATAGACCAGGATGGTGACACCAGAAAGGAAGTTGAATTTGAATTGCAAAAGCACCATTGACCTTCAAGAATCTTGAGAACATATGGCATTCAAAAGTTATAAGCACAAAAACCAAGTTAAGATTATTCAATTCAAATATTCACCCTCATTTTTGCGTATGAAAGCTGGAAAACAACTAAAGAAATAGACAAGAAATTATACTCTTTTGAAAACAAATACCTCAGGAAAATACTTGGTATAAAGTGGAACGAATTCAAGAACAATGCAGAGATAAGACAGATGAGCAAACAACAACCTGTCTCGTGGGTGATCAGAAAAAGAAGATGGACATATGTCAGTCATGTGCTGAGAAGAAACAACCAGAGAATCCCAAAACAAGCTATCAAGTGGAATACAAAAAGCCAAAGAAAAAAGAGGTTCACCACATGAAACTTTGTTAAGAGAGGCCAGTTTAGTTTGATGAGGTTGAAAAGCTCGCCGAAAACAGGAAATCTTGGCAAACTACCATGTGAGCCATATGTGGCGTTTAATGGCACAGGAAGAATGTAAGAAGCTAATCCTAAATTTTGTCTTCAGACAAGTATTGATTTTTTAACACGGTGTGTGATAGCTGTTGAGTAAAGAATATAAACTGAATGTTAATTAAGTCTGCTTTCAGTTGGTGGTGCTGCATTGTTCTTGTTATTGTCTTATTGTCAAATCTGAAATATATTCTACATATTATGATCAATGGCATTATTTTCTATTTGTGATTGTTTGTGCAGTTTTTCTCTCATTGTGTCTTTTATGATTTGTAAGTCCCTGTTTGTGGGATTAGCTGATGTGAAACTGTTTTAGACTGTAAACAAAGAGATAAATGCACTTGTAGGTTTTCAGGGTGACATTTTTGGACAAACTATCATGTACATAGATTGTATAGATTGTATATAGTCATGGTCTCATGGTGGTATCTGTGATGTAGATGTATAGCATTACAAACATAGGAAATCATATATTAAGATCATTTTTTATGTGTATATTAAAGAATAAAGTACAAATGAGATAGTTCTAAAAAAGAAATTGTGCAAGGCTTCTAAACATTATATGATGAAGTAACAACCAAATGGTAGATAATCAAACCTGCTCATATAACAGGAAAGAACAGTCATGCAGCACACCAGAATTAGCCGGCTTATCACTGTTTGTTACTAGTTATCAGTTGGTTAAGTGTTTTAGCATAAGCAATTCTGACAAACAACATCTGTGTATTTCAAAACCTAAGTATGTCAGAATAAGAGGTATAAATCTGATAATAAAAAGTGATTTAATAAGTTAGCTACTTTCAATTTGAAATCAGTATTAGTAATGTTTATTTGAATTGCAGAGTTTTTTTGTTTAGGATGTGGATTGGGCCCTATAAATGATTAGAATTGAGTAAATTTTTTAATTTGTGTTGCTACAGAAGAAGATGGTCATCAAGTTACATCCAGACTTGCTGTATTTGACAATAGGTCCTTGTTCTGTCAGAGTCATTTCTTGGAACCAAGGCCACAGAAAACTGACCTCAGGGATTATTTCACATATCATATGAGTCATATATTCCTTATGTTTCCTTATGTTTCATACATTCTTGTTTCCCATTATTCTGATCAGTGTTATATTGTATTATAAATATTTATACTGTATTGCTTTTCTTGTTAAATCTTATATTATGATGTTTTTTTCTGTGAATGTTGTGTTTTGTTATGTTGTGTTATTTTCATGGTGAATGTTACACTATGTTATATGTACTTCTTTCTTGTTCCAGGTAATATTATATTATGTTCTATATATTGATTAATAATGTGTTGTAGTTTCTTATGTTTTGTTTCAGGTGAATGTTACCCTGTGTTACATTTATTCTTTTGTTGTTTGTTTTTGTTTTTTTTTTGCTTGTTGTAATGTTAAATTCTGGTGTTTTTTTATTTTTGCTTGTTATAAATGGTACATTCTGGTGTATTAACATTTTGTTTCAGTCCTGATGACTTATTGTTACAGATATACTTGTTCTCTGACATATCTGTGGTATGAACATTTGTTGATGGATTTCTTTCTTGTATATCTCCGGTGAAATGAGCCAAAGTTGTGTTACAGCTGCCAGAATCAATCACTTCTCAGCTTATTTGCTGTTGAAGACATTTTGTCTTTTTTTTAAAGTTGTTTAATGAATATAGATTGTATACTTAGTGTATGCTCACTAATACTAATAGCCAGGGATTGTACACTTAGTGTATGCTCACTAATACTAATAGCCAGGGATTGTACACTTAGTGTATGCTGACTAATACTAATAGCCAGGGATTGTAGTGTATGCTCATAAATACTGATAGCCAGAAATTGTAGTGTATGCTCACTGATAGCCAGAAATTGTGGTGTATGCTCACTAATACTAATAGCCAGGGAATGTAGTGTATGCTCACTAATACTGATAGCTAGAAATTGTAGTGTATGCTCACTAATACTAATAGCTAGAAATTGTAGTGTATGCTCACTAATACTGATAGCTAGAAATTGTAGTGTATGCTCACTAATACTAATAGCTAGAAATTGTAGTGTATGCTCACTAATACTAATAGCTAGAAATTGTAGTGTATGCTCACTAATACTGATAGCCAGGGATTGTAATGTATGCTCACTAATACTGATAGCCAGGGATTGTAGTGTATGCTCACTAATACTAATAGCCAGGGATTGTAGTGTATGCTGACTAATACTAATAGCCAGGGATTGTAGTGTATGCTCACTAATACTGATAGCCAGGGATTGTAGTGTATGCTCACTGATACTGATAGCCAGGAATTGTAGTGTATGCTCACTAATACTAATAGCCAGGGATTGTAGAGTATGCTCACTAATACTAATAGCCAGGGATTGTAGTGTATGCTCACTAATACTGATAGCCAGGGATTGTAGTGTATGCTCACTAATACTAATAGCCGGGGATTGTAGTGTATGCTCACTAATACTAATAGCCGGGGATTGTAGTGTATGCTCATTAATACTAATAGCCGGGGATTGTAGTGTATGCTCACTAATACTAATAGCGGGGGATTGTAGTGTATGCTCACTAATACTAATAGCCGGGGATTGTAGTGTATGCTCACTAATACTAATAGCCAGGGATTGTAGTGTATGCTCACTAATACTAATAGCCGGGGATTGTAGTGTATGCTCACTAATACTAATAGCCGGGGATTGTAGTGTATGCTCACTAATACTAATAGCCGGGGATTGTAGTGTATGCTCACTAATACTAATAGCCGGGGATTGTAGTGTATGCTCACTAATACTAATAGCCGGGGATTGTAGTGTATGCTCACTAATACTAATAGCCGGGGATTGTAGTGTATGCTCACTAATACTAATAGCTGGGGATTGTAGTGTATGCTCACTAATACTAATAGCCGGGGATTGTAGTGTATGCTCACTAATACTAATAGCCAGGGATTGTAGTGTATGCTGACTAATACTAATAGCCAGGGATTGTAGTGTATGCTCTCTAATACTAATAGCCAGGGATTGTAGTGTATGCTCACTAATACTGATAGTCATCACAGAGTTGGCCTTGCACTTAGAATGTTTTATCGGATACAAAATGTTATGAAGATTACACTTACAAATGTCAGGTAACGAATTTGATTATTTGAAGTTTTAGTAAATAAAATACTTCTCTAAAATACAATTTCTGCATGTTCATTCCTCTTTTACATGTCCCTTTATAGGCTGAAGTTGTAAAGGTACATGGTGTGCTATGTCTTGTTTGAATAGTTCATTGGTATACTTCATTTCATGAGACATTTTATTTTGGAGTCAGTTGTTAGACGAGATATTTCAGAGAGATGAGAATTGAGGTTTGTGTGATTTCATTTTGTCTCTACAGGCTTTCTTCAGCCTTTATCTAAAGTCTGTAAATTTATTTACTGCACCATTTGTCCTGTGGCTAGTTTAAGTAGATTGTTTCTTATTGTTCATGTTTACTGCAACATTTGTCCTGTGACTAGTTTAGGTGGGTTATTTCTTATTGTTCTTGTTTACTGCAACATTTGTCCTGTGACTAGTTTAAGTAGATTGTTTCTTATTGTTCTTGTTTACTACAACATTTGTCCTGTGGCTAGTTTAAGTAGATTGTTTCTTATTGTTCTTGTTTACTGCAGCATTTGTCCTGTGACTAGTTTAAGTAGATTGTTTCTTATTGTTCATGTTTACTGCAACATTTGTCCTGTGGCTAGTTTAGGTGGGTTGTTTCTTATTGTTCTTGTTTACTGCAACATTTGTCCTGTGACTAGTTTAGGTGGGTTGTTTCTTATTGTTCTTGTTTACTGCAACATTTTTCCTGTGACTAGTTTAAGTAGATTGTTTCTTATTGTTCATGTTTACTGCAACATTTGTCCTGTGGCTAGTTTAGGTGGGTTGTTTCTTATTGTTCATGTTTACTACAACATTTTTTTCTGTGGCTAGTTTAAGTAGATTGTTTCTTATTGTTCTTGTTTACTGCAGCATTTGTCCTGTGCTTAGTTTAGGTGGGTTGTTTCTTATTGTTCTTGTTTACTACAACATTTGTCCTGTGACTAGTTTAAGTAGATTGTTTCTTATTGTTCTCTCCATTTTCTCTGCTACCCATTTCATACATCTTTGTATTTTAGCAATGTTGGTTTGAGAATGTTCCATCCAATCTTTATTAGCTTGAATGTTTCACAGTATAACAGTTTTGCTCAGAATCTTGGAGTTGTATTGGTATTTGAAATTTGGTTAAATCATGTTACTGATAAAAAATATGTGTAAATATTATTTACTCTTTGCTGTCATTTTCTTTAATTTGCTATTAACTTCTAAGTATTCCTGTCTTGTCACAGCTTCTAAATATTCTTCTCTTGTCACAACTTGTAAGTATTTTTCTCTTGTCACAACTTCTAAGTATTTTTCTCTTGTCACAACTTCTAAGTATTTTTCTCTTGTCACAACTTCTAAGTATTTGTTCTCTTGTCACAGCTTCTAAGTATTTGTTCTCTTGTCACAGCTTCTAAGTATTCTTCTCTTGTCACAACTTCTGAGTATTCTTCTCTTGTCACAACAAGGCACCTGCTTTACTGCAACATATACCTGGAACATGTATGAATGCATATTATATGATTGTGGAAACTTTTATAAGTTCACATACAACAACATATATTGTAATGATATACCCTTTTGATATCAGCATTCGTTGACTCAGTTATTGTCATACTAGGAGAGATCTGCTACAGGTGGACCCAGTTGATTCATTTATTGTTACTATGGAATGTTTCAGTCAGTTTTGTCAGTTTCAGCCTAACAGTACATTGGCAAAGTAACAAAGAAAGATTAGAATTTCACACATGGGTAGCTTTGTAGATGACAGCCCCTTGGGACTCTCAGACCATTTAGAGATATAAAACAAAGTTCTCTACAGTACGGGTGAGCATTCCTCTTGTGACTTGGAGCGCTAGGAGGTCTAGCTGCATCCTGTTGGAAGCACTGTGCTTGAAGAGCATCCACAGAACTGCCCACCTGAGAAATTCTAATTATTGTTACTTTGACCCTGTTTTCATATCAATAAATTTGCTTTTGCCAGTGTACTGTTAAGTTGAAATTGACAGTAATTGGCTGAAACAAACTGTAGGAGAGGGTTGCTACTTGTGGGCCCAGTTGACCTACATTATTTGTGCTGTAAATCTGCATGATACAAATAATGTATTAATGAATGAAATGCCACACAGTGCAGCACAACAAGTGAGTAATGAGATGCCACACAGTGCAGCACAACAAGTGAGTAATGAGATGCCACACAGTGCAGCACAACAAGTGAGTAATGAGATGCCACACAGTGCAGCACAACAAGTGAGTAATGAGATGCCACACAGTGCAGCACAACAAGTGAGTAATGAGATGCCACACAGTGCAGCACAACAAGTGAGTAATGAGATGCCACACAGTGCAGCACAACAAGTGAGTAATGAGATGCCACACAGTGCAGCACAACAAGTGAGTAATGAGACTCAGCAGACTCTGACCTGGATTGTTCTTCAAAAACCTGCTCTAAGTTTTGCTGCTTCTGTTAGGCATCTTATATAAGCAGGATGGTTGGAAGCAGAGCAGGATGGTTGAAAGCAGATAGTCACAAATGAGCCAAGACTTTTTTGTTGCCATTATAAGACATTGTTCTACCATGTATGTGCTATACTCCAACAAAACTAATAGTTGAGCATAGAAATGTCTGTTGTATGAATGAAGAATTTTATATCAAATCTGTGAGTTTTGTTTTACATGTCTTATTGGAACAATGCCGTTGTGTACATAGTGCATGAGTTGAAACATTGCTATTGCTGCCATCATGTTTGTCTGTTCGCTTGTCTTTCTATTCTCAGTATTTTACAGGAGCACAGTTTTTTGGTTTTTTTTCCTTGAAAGAAATAAGTCAAATAAATCAATTAAAAAAAAAACAGTTCACCACATTGTGTAGTTTTATTTTTAAATTTGACATTTTCTTTTGTGGTATTAGGAACATGAACTTAGAGAAAAGTGCCTTGCCTTGCCTTACCTTGCCTGCCTTGCCTTGCCTTGCCTTGCCTTGCCTTGCCTTGCCTTGCCTTGCCTTGCCTGTCCTTCACTGTTGATGGGACAAGTAGACATCTTGCTGGGGTCGGATGTCACTTTTCATTCATTTTAAAACTGGTGATAAAATGACACTTGTGTCACAAAATCCATCCCCCAGAGAAAGTCTTAGCACTCCAGAACTTGTTCAGGTTATTGTGTGGTTTCAGAATGGCAAATCCACTTGTCAGGTAGCAATTGAGAGTTCACATTCTGCCATCCAAAAACTTTTGGAGAAATTTTTAGCCACCAGAGGAGAAGAAGATCGAAACCGTTCAGGATGTCCACGTTGTGCAGGAGACGGCCAGGATCTCAGATATCTCTTCTCTGCCCTTCGTCACCGGACAACCACCTGTACCACTCTACCACGTCAGCTGATGAATACTGCAAACATTAACGTCAGAAGGATGACAGTTTGAGGACTCTTATTTAAATTAGGACTTGCTTCACAAAGACCAGCAGTCAGAATCCCTCTCACTCCAGCTCACCACAGAGCCCGTGTCAAGTGGAGACAAGTCCTCTTTACAGATGAGTCTTTCTTCACTCTGTCGTGTAATGTTCATGTTTGGAGAAGGAAAGAGAGCATTTTACTGATGACAAAATTTGAGAAGTGCTTCATTATAGAGGAGGTTTTGTCAAGGTCTGAGACGGCTTCAGTCAACAAGTCAAGACCCCTCTTCACGTCATCCATGACACACTGACCAGTCTAAGATACCAAGATGAGATACTGCGACCTCCCATTCAGCCTGCTCTGGGGGCTATGGTTGGTGATGCAGTCTTGCAGGATGACCGTGCTCCACCTCATCCAGCTCGCAATCTTTAATGAGTTCTTTCAACACCAGGGAATCGTCAGGATGGAGTGTTCACCTGATCTTGCTCTTATTGATCACCTCTGGGATGTCCTTGGACGGAAAGTGTCAACTAATCACCACCCGCCATTTGATGTTGCGCAGCTGACTTTATTTCTTCATCAAAAATGGCAGATGATGGGTAAGATTTTCTTTGAATCCTTTATGACTCCATTCGTCGAAGATGTATCGACTGCCTGCCGCAAATGGTCGTTATACCAGATTTTGACAGATAGTGCAATAGTACTTATCTTTTGACTTTTATGATGATGGGTCATATCAATGGAAACAAGATTCCGCGTACTTAAATGTTACATCGAGCCAGTTCTGTTTTATGGTTGTGAAGCATGGTCCAGCGAGTACAGCGAGAAATGGAGGCCATGAAAATGTGGTTCATAAGAAGGATGTTGTTATAGCTAAGAAAACCAACGAAGAAGTCTTAAGACAGGCTGAAGTTAAAAGGCAAATTACAGCAAAGATCAGAGGCAGACAAACGAGATTTGTAGATTTTCTGAGAAGAGGAAAATTGGAACACATTGTGGCAACTGGAAAAATTGAGGGAAGAAGAGACAGAGTAAGAAGGTACTGGATGGGCTGTCAGTGTAGCTAGGAAGAAAGTCACCGGCGGATCTCGTAATCAAGTCTAAAGACAGGGAATTGTGGAGAGAAATGATCGCCTGCGCCACGCGGCGCTGCACTTGATTGATTGATGATGGGTAACTGACTTCTCAGGCTTATAACTTCGTGTGGATTATCACATTTGCATAAAAGTTGAGTGAATCTGTTGCATTTTAAATGCAGTTAATTCTGATTTAATTTTTCTTTTGTTGGCCTCGTATTATTTTTTAAGCAAGGATTTTAGCAAGTGGCCCTTAATTTTTGGGCAGTAGTATACTATTTAACATTGCCTTCTGATAAAGTTATCCTTAACTGGGCAGTCTACCTTCTATCTTTATTTTTAATATCTAATACATTCGAACCCAAAGTCACATCGGCGGGACCGTCAAAATGTGACATTAAGCGGAGTTGACATTAAGCGGTCTCCATTACAAGAGCTCGAACTGCACAATAATAGAGTATATGTGTCTCTAGTTTGCTATATTAAACACATTAACAAACAGCTAAAGCTGTCGTTATCAGGTACAAAATGAAGAAAATCACAAAATACAGAAAATTATAATCATTAAATTACAGCAGTAATAAAAATCAAGCGGAAGATGGCCTTTCGGCGGAAGCATTTAAAACACTACGCGTAGGGAATTTTGCGTTGTGTAATGATAACTGGTCTATTAACCAAAATGTCACGTGAGCACGCTACAGCATTAAAACGTCCTGCTTGACGTCAAGAACATTGTAAAAGAGCGAGCGCACAGTCTCGAACGCGCACACAGACAGCGTAAGAAGCAGATTTGGTGGGCATCTGGTCCGTGCCCAGCTCACTGACGTCACCAGTGCTATCATCTGCGTCACTGTCCATCTCGTTTTTACTGCAGCTAGTGACGATCTCTTCGACTGACTGAAAGGAACTGACCATTTCCGTCACAAATTTCTGCCCTACTCTTCTTTTTAACAAGTTTCGATACAGTTGAAACATCAATTTCAAAATTATCCGAAATGTCATTTCTCGTAAACTTTTCATCAGCTTGCTTCAGAATGGCCATTTTAGCGCTTAAATCCAGATCGACACATTTGCGTTTAATAGCCATTATCTGTCACAACAAGAACCAGATAGAAGTTCCAGGCTATACGATTCACAGTACGAGAATGATCAACTGTCAACTCGCGTTGTCGACTAGACAACATCGCCAACATCTTGATAAAGAAGACAAACAATGATCGAAAGAAGACAAGAGTTTTTAATCACGATCGTTTGAAAGGACTGCCGTGATAAGTCTTCCATTCAACTTATCTGGGGTTTGATGCCCACATGTTAAGAAAGGTTGACGCGACATCTTCTCGGCCGGCCCCTTCTTTGGTGAGTCGCGAAGCTGATAAGGCGTTGTGAAATGTTTATAGCTTGGACTCGCCCTTGTCTATCTTGTCTTGTGCTTATAAAACTACATTTTGTAACTGCGAGCTGGTGTTCTTTGCAGCCGATACTGTAGAGGTTTTGAGGTGCTGCTTCGTATCGGCGTGGGAGCGGCTTATGGCAGCTACTTTTTTCAGTCCCAGAGTACAGCTAAAAAGCAGAGGGCGTATTTGCATTTTTGGCAGACTCCACCACCATGGGGACTATGGTGATTCCTGTCCCGTTAGCCAGGCTAAGCCTGTTACTGGGGGTACCAACGGAGAGGTGGACAGGGTCTTAGTCAGTTATGGTTCGCTAACTCTGACGCTAGCATATCAGCTATGGGTCGCTGATTGCCTAATCGGACAGTCTTCACCCCATCCCGTTTGTGATACAAAGCGGGGTCTTTAACTCCATCGAGTGCAAAAATACGCTGACATTAACCGATTTGTGCCAATAAACGGTGTGATATTAACCGGAGTAAAACCCGTTAATTACTAATGGGAGTTGGCCGGGAATACAAATTTCTGTGACAATATCCGGGTTATGACATAAAGCAGTATGGTATTAAATGGATACGATTCCACTTATGTCTCTATTTTTGAAGTGTTTTTAAAAGATGTTTACATCTTGTAGTCACACAAAATATATTTTAATAAAATGTCAACACAGCTTATCCATTAACAAAAAAAAAAGAATACAACTTTTAGTTTGCCTTTGAAACACATTTGTTTATTTTGTTGCGTACATTTTGTTCAAACATAAACAAACCGTCCAGTTTAACTTTTTTGGTGTTGGAAACTTGTGCGCAAGAAACGAAAAGTCCAGAATTCGGTCAAGTGTTAGCTGCAGAAAACCTTGGCATGTCACATCTAGTACCATCCCCAGTAGCCTCTCCCTCTTAACCACTGTGAATATAGAACGAGTAGAAAATTGTAAGATACACCGAAAGTGATAGTTGCCATGACAAATATAAGCAACTAGCTGATTACCCGGCGTTGCTCGGGAATTTATTAATTATTAGGTTCTAAGGACTGCAAACGCGCCACAAACAGCCTCTGGCAGTCAAGTCCAGCTCCTGGCCTTCCCGTGGCAGAACTGTTTAAACTGACAGGAGAAGGGGCGAAGGCGAATATCTGGCACCTGAAAACCAGTTACTTAGGGTAGATGAGTGGCACGTTTGGTAGCTCATCTGCCGCTGTTGGCGAGATTTCAGCTGCCGTGCGTGGAGCGGTGCTCCTCCTGGCCAATGAAGAAAATTGCAAATGAGGTTGCCGCGCAGCATCACTGCGGAAAAGGTGGTTGAAAGGATAAAGCGAAGCAAACAGTCAAATCACCGCACCTCTGGTCTGGAGGTCGGCCACGTCCTGAGTGCAATCATGTCGGGTGAAATGCATGAACCAGCTTGTCCCAGAGGTTAAGACACTGCTGGCGAGACTCTTCAAATGCCGTGCGTGGAGTGAAGCTCCTCCCGGTTAAGGAAGTAAATGCGGAAAAGAAATAAAGGTTGCTGTGTGGAGCCGATGGGAAAAGGTGGTGGAAAGTGAAGTTTAACCGGTATGTCCAGTAGTATCGCTACGAGAGCTATACCACGGCACCTCTCTCTAGAGGCCGCCCACGTCCGAAATACACCTACACTGGTGAAATATGCCTAAACCGGCACACACCAGGGGTGGAACTTGATGGCTGACATGTCATGCCACCTCCGCTCTAGAGGTCGGTAACGCCTGATAAACACCCATACTGGTGAATTTTGCCTAAACCGGCTCATACCAGGGGTGAATCTTGAAGGCTATGCATGTCACAGTACCTCTGCTCTAGAGGTCGGTCCCGTCCCAAACACGGCCATACTGGGATAATGCCTAAACCGGCTCAACCCAGGGGTAGAAGTCACTAGTGGCGAGGATTCGTCCTCCTGGACAAAAGCTCCATCCTGGTCACAACTAGGAAGGGTAGCGGCCACGACCGCAAAATGCTGAAGTCGGAGACACTGGACCAGGGAAGTCTAGATAGGCAACCACCTCTCACCCGGCGGGGATGTTTGCGTATCCTAATCACGCTGAGGTTTTCCGGTGAGAAAGTCCAACCCTGGACTGGATGGGCAACCACCTCTCACCCGGCGGTGATACACGGGTATCTCAAAATACGTCGAGGTTTTCCGGTGAGAAAGTCCAATTCTGGCCTGGGTGGGCTACCGCCTCTCACCCAGCGGGGATGCACTGATATCCTAAACACGTCGAGGTCTTCCGGTGAGAAAGTCCAACCCTAGACTAAACTGGTGCAATGAAAACCACGGTGTCACGCAATCCCGCTTCCGAGACCCACCAAGAATACAGGCTAAAGCACTGTGATACTCTGAACCCCTTGTGGTCCTTTCGTGGATCTCGTGTGGGCTATTTTGGACCACACAGGAGACCACGGGACCTAACGAGGACCACAGGCGTGAATTCAGTAGGTTCACAGTGCGGTTTTTGGTGGTAGAAGTGAACGAAGAAGAAGAAGAATTAATTATTAATACTGTGGAGTGGATTTGAGATGGCCATGTTTCTCCCACGGACAACCTTATGTTGTTGTTCAAGGTTGGGTTCACCCAAGAAATTATTTATTCTTGCTCCTGGAGGTGAAACTAAAAATGTTGTATATAATCACTTTTTGAATTACCATAGGGAATTTGTAAAAGACTTTACTCTGTATAATATGTAGACTGCCCGTATGACTTGTTGATCGTGATCGAGAACGCAAGTCTCACTGGAATTTGCAATCTCTTAAAGTTAAAAAGGAGATCCGTCGGAATGAGAGGTATCCGTAGGATAAAAACTGCCTCACCCTCTCCCTGTCCTGTTAAGATAGTCGTTTCATCAGTCGTTTCCGATTATTTGTACATGTCACCCCCATCCCTAGGCCCCCCCCCATGCCGATGGAGGCTGAACTTGGACTTAAACGGCATCGGGAGTGCCACTATTCGTCTTAGCAACCCCGAAAACTATGGATTCGACACTAATATCGGTCGTTTTCGATGATTTCTACATGTCACTCCATCCCACCCCACCCCCAGGCCCCCTAGGGTACTAGGGATGTGTTACCCCCACAGTACTTTTCTCCAGATTGTACCACGTTTGGCTGAAATTGCTCCAGGCGTTCCAGGGTGATGCTGGAACATATATAAACACATATATCCATTTATATTTATATGTATATATATATATATATGACATTTTTAACACATATAAACTCATATTGATTAAACACTGCAAGTCTTTGAAGAATGTGGAAAAATAGACAGATGAGCTTTTTATTTCATACTTGAAGTTAGCTGTAAAATATAAATAAATAAATAAATAAAAGTCTTCTTCAAGGTCCTTTAGGCAGCCATAACAACAACAACAACACATAAAGTTCTGCAATATGGAACTCGTGTGTGTGACAGACATGCACAGATAACGACTGTACCAAAACACTGTTATACTGAGTGCGTTCATTTTAAAATAAACAGTATTAAACTTTTTTTCTCATTTTCATTAAGCTGCATGTACCTTGTAGTTCATCTGACGTAAGTTGCTGAACATTGTTTCATTATCGAATAAAACCATCATTAGATGTCCTTCCAACAACCACTGACTATTATATTTGTACAATTTGTGTAGTTTTCATAATCAGGAACATCACTCCAGCAAACACTGACTGCGAGGCCTCTCATGTTGTGTACCTGGTGTTTTTCTAATCATGATATATCCTTTCCTGCGCTGTTTGGTTTGACATTGTTGTATTTTACTCTCATTCTTCTTTTTTCCCTTGAGCTTTTCCTTAACAGGTTATGTACTTACAACATATCTTTAAAATATGAGCTGTACTTACAACATATCTTTAAAATGTGAGCACCATATCCCTATGTGCCTCTAAGGCATGACAGGGTTACCTTTACTTTTTTTTTTTTATACTTACAACATATCTTTAAAATATGAGCTACCTTTTCAAAATGGTTATAGTCAGCTTCAGATATTTTCCTGCCTCACTGAGAATTTCCTTATTTGTTTTTCTCTTCATTCAGGGGATTTATTGCATCTTTCTCCAGACAAGTATGTATTTATCTTTCCTCAACTTATAGTCCAATATTTACTATCTGGAAGTGAACTTTCACTAGCACAAAGTAACAATGTCTCTATATAGAACGTGAAAGTGCATTTTGTGTAATTATTCTACAATATAAATTACTTCCTGTCAAGATTTTTAAAATATTCTTTAGCACTTTTCACTCTAGTTGCTGTCTTTAATGTTGTAAATAAAATGATTTGGTTTGTATGAGATACCTCTAAAGGATGTGTCTTATTTATGGAATGCATCCATGCATCTATTCATCCATCTATTCACACCACCTTTTGGAGTTTTGACAGCCTGCTAACTTTTAGTTGCCTTCTCTTCGCTTGCAGCCAATCTTTGTACATTGGTGTTCAGCTGTGTAGAATACTGTTCATCTCGCTATCTATTTTTCTTAGCTAGATTGTCTTTTGTCGGCCTTTCTTTCCCTCTGATATCTAACGCATGGCTGTTTTAGTCATGTTGTCGTGGCCCTTTTGGAAAACAAGCCCAATTCATTTCCAGGATCTTCTTGCCATAACTATGTGCATGTCTTCTTGTTTGCATTAGTTGCGTGCTTACGATCTGTGGCCAGAAAATATTCAGTCTTTCAGAGGCAGTTTGTGTGGAATGAGGATAATTTTTTCATTTCAATTGTGGTTGTTTTTTTCTGTTAAGTGTGAAAATATTGATTGTACACAGCTCTGGTACAACTTTGTTTTAGTTCTAATACTATAATGGAACAAGCCACAAGACTGAAGAAATGCTATAATTATACCAATCTGCAAGAACAAAAAAGTCCTCTAGCATTGTGAGTTCGTGTAATCTTCGTTTGGAGATTTCCATTATTTTGCTCATCTATGACAGTGAAGGAAAGGATGACTGTTAAAAGTAATCTTCGTCTCGCCCATGTTTTTACTTCCTAAGTACCTTTCGACAAGTGAAACTGGTATAGAGATAGTGTGATTACTGCTGCAAAATGGCTTGGTATTCCTGTAAACTCTCGAAACGTTCCATATATTTTCTTTATTTATGCTGTCAAATGCATTTTCTTCACAATCAGTTAGTATACATAGTTGCCTCTTCCACTCTGAGTATTATTCTATTATGTTTTAAGCATGTATATGTTGTCTGTGCAATTTTTGTTTCTCTTGTTGAGATTCTATTTATAATAATATTTTATTAATATTTATGCGGAACATAGAGAAGAATAATTAATTTCCAAGCCTAAAATAAGTGTGTAAAGTTTCATTTTTTGGTATTTTAATGATAATTTTTCTTTCTTATTCTGAAATAATTCTTTTTGATTTCTCAAATTTCTTTGAATAATAATAATAATAATAATAATTCTGTTACAATCTTTTGAAGAGTTCTGTATTCAAATTCTCCTGCCCTGGAGCTTTCCCATATTTTAAAATCTTTAATTGCTGTAATGATTTATCATTTTCTATGTGTATCTGTTTTTATATTTAAACTATTCTCCCTTCAGGGATGTCTGTCTGCGCTGATGGTGGGTTTCTATTGAACAGTTATTTGAAATATTCGGCGAGTCTTCCTTCCTGCCATTTTTATAGCGTGGTACCCTTTCCCTTCATATCATTGACATCCACGCTAATCTTTACTTATGCTTTCCGCGGACAGTGTTGATACTGTGTATAATGTACTATATTTATTCTTCAGCTTGTCTTGCTAGGTCTTCAGCGGCACGACATATGTACTGTTCATTTCTATGGACGTGGTGGACTAGTTTGATACCGCTGCGTCAAATAGAATGTTCCATGTAGTGTTGTAAGAATGAAACAAAACATGTATTAAACGAGTCAAAATGCATTAGTAGGTTGTAAAGATTGGTTTAAAACATACACTAAAACACATAGCACAGTGTTTATTATAATAAAAACTAGCAAACTGTAACAGTGCTCGACATTTTTGTTATATCATTTCTCTTGTGTATTTTATTTTCGGAATGCGACACCGACATATCAGATGATATGATAATAATCAGTCAACATGAAATATAAAGAGATGAGAACACCAATCGACATGAAAGATAAAGAGATGATAATAACCAATCAACATGAAAGATAAAGAGATGATAATAACCAATCAACGTGAAAGATAAAGAGATGATAATAACCAATCAACATGAAAGATAAAGAGATGATAATAACCAATCAACGTGAAAGACGCTTTGAACAGTTGTGACAGCTGCAAATTACTTACTGGCCATTTGATTCCCCATCCCCGTCCTTTCCAGCCTCCCCAACCTCCTTTCAAGCCTGGCCAACCTCCCCAGGCTCCTAGACCTCCCCAGGCTCCTAGACCTCCCCAACCTCCCAGGCCTCCCCAGCCTCCTAACCACAACTTGGCCATCGACGTGGATACTGCGACAAGCAGAAGAGCTAGGATAACTAAGATCTTCATGGCTGAGACCAGATTCTGGATCTGTAGATAAAAAATGTTTCAGTTATTACAGCTGCTATATGTTGTTATCATTTTGTATGAGTTATGGATGTTATCCTCATTAACATGATTTTGGAATCAGTCGATAATAAATGTTATTCTCTTAAATTATTGACTCATTGGCATTTTTATTTTCTTCCTTCCTTATCCATACTACAAGAACTTAATATTGAAGAAGGTTGGCTAGTAAGGAAAATTAAAAAGAGAAAACTTAAATATTTTGGACACATTAAACGTCATGAACATTTAGAGAAGACTGTCTTGGAGGGATACATAGTGGGAAAAAGAAAGAGAGGAAGACCAAGGCAAAGATGGCTGCAAGACATCGTTGATGATCTGCAAACGGACGCATCAGCAGCAGGGAATCTTGCTCCCAACCGAGAAGCCTACAGGAGAGCTGTTAAGGAGGCAAAATTCCGCAAGGGGCATGCAAATGACTGACTGCCTTTCTTTAGTATTACGTTGATGCATTTGCCAGTTGATGAGTAGTGAAGATTTTGTAACATGTGAAATGCGTCAATGTAGGAACGGTTAACAATAGTTAGATACAATCTGTGTGGCTTCGTTTGAAAAACACAAGTCGGTCTAAATTAGTACGAGTAATGGATCCGGCAGCATGTCGCTATATTCGAAGTTACTTACACAATATCATAATGTGTTCCAGCCTGGTAGAACCTGAATCTTTTTAAAGAAAATTTTGTCTTTCGCTTATTATCAGTGATATTCACTGTCAAACGATAAGAAAAATGTTTATTTGTTTAAATAGTTTTAAAATGTTATAAAGCAACTGAGTACTTTAAGAAAAAAGTTACTATATTTACTTATCCAGACTTAAGCCTACACTGCCGATAAAATGAAAAAGTTACAAATATGTTTTAGTAGCGGATTCTGTGTGTTATCGTCTCCTTTAAGTTCACAGACACGTTGGTAGGTGCAGAGAACTTTACTATATCTGAACCAGCTTTGGCGCTTCGATCGACGTTAGGGTCCCATCTAGAAATATTTAACGTCAAATCTTCAGATCACGCGGTAAGTGGCGTTCATTTCCATCATTGTAACACTTCTGTTTCTTGTATTTGTTTGCAGACCACACAAAAATTAATGTAGCTGTGCCTTTTTTCTTTTGCATCGACTGCATATTTTATAATATTCCGTATCATAGATTCAGGCATTCCAGTATCTTGTTACATTTTAGAGTTACCATAACCTTTTTTTTAAGAGTTGCTGTACTGTTCAAAAAAGGAAACGCAACAAATACGATGTTGCGACTTAAATTGACGTTTGCTGATCAGACAATTGCAAATTAAACGTTCACTTGGACATCAACTTCACGTGCTGACCTGAATTGTACTCAGCATATTTTTCATGAACACAGAAAAGCGACACTAGTCAAATCAGCATTTTGACAATAACTCATGACAGGTTCACGAGAATCCCATGAAACTTATCTTATCTTATATCTTATATCCTTCCCGTGCCGTTAGACGTCACATAGGGCTCGCAAAGTAGTTCGCCAATATTTCCTGTCTTCGGCGAGTCTTTCAACCTCAACAAAGGATTTTATGCCTGTTAACTTGGCCTCTCTTAATAATGTTCTCTTCAGAGTTTCACGCGGTCTGCCCCTTTTTCTTCGGCCTGTTGTGTTCCACTTGATAGCTTGTTTTGGGATTCTCTGCTCATTTCTCGTGAAACTTACTTAACACAAAACTCACTGATAATGTTATTGAATGCCTATAAAAGATTGACGCTCCTCGAATCATTTCACTTGAAAATTCAGTGCGCAAATATGGCTCATCTAACTACAGAACAACGAATCATCATCATTGGACGTTTACATGCCGGACAATCACAAAGTGTAGTGGCCAGACAATTTAATGTGGTTAGAAGCACCACCCCCTTTTGAGACGATTTCAAGAAACTGGCTCAGCTGCAGACCGGCCGCGTAGTGGAAGACCCATAGTCACAACTCCTGCCGAAGACCACTTCATACGACTGCGTCACCTCAGGAATCGATTTGATCTGCATCCTCAACAGTCCAGTCAATGACAGCAGCTCTTCGAATTTCAGATGAAACTGCCAGGAACTGGCTACGCTGGTCTTTGGGCTAGAAGACCCTACATAGGTCCTATTCTTGCGGACTGGCATCGCCAGAACCAACTGCAGTGGGCGAACCAGCATCGTCAGTGAACCGTTGCGAATGATTGGAGAAGGGTTTGGTTTAGTGATGAATCATTCTTTCTGCTCCAGCGACACGATAGACGGAGAAGAGTTTACCGCAGAGTCCATGAGCGCTACCCCCAGAACTGCGTAGATGAGGCTCCTCCACGTGGTGGTGGAGGTGTACTGGTGTGGGAGACGATCAACTTCATGGGAAGAAGTGACCTGGTGCAAATTGAAGGACGCCTGAATGCCCAACGATACGTCGCTGAAATTCTTTGTCCTCATGTCCTTCCACTTCTGGCTGCACTAGGGTCGATTTTTTAGCACGATAACGCTCGACCTCATGTGACACAACTCACCAACAAGTTCCTCGCTGACAACAACGTCCAGACCATTCCTTGGCCATCCATGTCATCAGACATGAATCTAATAGAACACTTATAGGATGAACTCAACGCACAAGTTCGCCAGCGAGACGTGGCGCCAACCAATCTCCAACAGTTGTCTCTTGCACTGCGGGAAGAGTAAGCACCCATCCCACAACAAGAGATCCAACGGCTAATCTGATACACGTCAAAGAGATGTCGTTCACTGATACAGGACAGAGGAGCCCATACACATTACTGAAACGGAGGCCTCAGTCGCAGAGAATAAAAGTCCAAACCAAATTTAATGAACATCATTTCATTGTTCAAGTCTTAAAGTTTCTTCATACCAATATTGAAACGTTAATTCCGTAAAATAAAATTTTGATACACGTTTGAAATTTAGTGTCCATTACGACTATAGTAGTGTTGCGTTTCTTTCTTTCTTTCTTTCTTTCTTGAACATATATAATCAGTTTACAATTGCTATAATCTATTTTAACATTATTATACTCGTAACAGTTCGTGCTTTTTAATTATATCCAGTTTTTGTTTTAATGTAATTACAGGCCTTTTCTTTTTCGATCTGTCAGTGCTTCCATCTGAACTACATTCCCTTTATTCTGTTTTGTTAAGAAACACAAAAATTACTTAGTTGTGTGATACTCAACAAACGTTACGTCCACGTCATTACTTGAAGGCAAACTTTAGCGCTAGTGGACTATCCCCGAATTCTTGACTCGTGTACTCTCTAGTCTGGACCAAACGCTAAATTACTTCTTGTCTCGCGTTAGTTGAAATCAATTTTTAATCAATTTTTTTCTAATTGAATTCGCGCTATTCTAGTGCACACTGATCGAGACTTGCCTGTATACTTTTTATCAAAATTGTAACAAATTGATAATGTGAAGAAAGTTACCTATCTCTATTATATTTGCTTAGCGAAAACATTAATAATATTATCTGTAATAACCGAAGCATTACACTATTCACTAATATAATAGGAAGTATATGATGAGAAGAAGCGTATGTGTTATTAGTGTATCTAGCTATAAAAATCTGTCTGCCTATCTGTTTATTTGTCTGTCTGTCTGTCTCTCACTCTCTCACTCTCTCACTCTCTCTCTCTCTCTCTCTCTCTCTCTCTCTCTCTCTCTGAGCCTTACGTGCACAAGACACATAGAGGTTCCGCAACGGTTTTCCATAAACTCCTGTCCTTTGCCTTTTCTTCCGATCTTGCCAGGACCAGATTAAGACCCTTAAAGGCCCTAGGCACTAAAAATTTAAAGTTTTCGAAATTAAACAAATTTTACAGTAAGATGGAAAATAATGTTTATTTTTTTTATACTTCCACTTTATTTATGTTGAAAAAGTTTTCTCTTACTTTTTTTAATTGCAAAGTCTTTGATCAGATCCTCAAAAATAATCTTATATAACACATCTGCTTCTATACTTAATAGAGATAAGGCATCCAGCCTGCCTTATTGCATAGTTGTTCTGATGGGATTTTTAATATACTGAAAAAATGAACGCTAAGCTGAGCAATTTGTGCCCATTAATGTTAAAAATATACTAAAGCCAATGTCTACATTTGGAAAGGCACACTCAATTTTGTCTTCTACAATTATTTTATAAAGTTCAGCATGACTGAATCTTGTTTTTACTTTTTTTGTTGCACTGAACTTCTGGCGCACATATGAACGAAACTGCTGAAGCTCAGCTGAGAAACTACTGTTGAAGTCCTTTGGGTAAGCATCAGTCAGCTTTTGACAGCATCGAGAATACCTATCAATGTTAATAAATGATGAAGTGAAATTATGTGACACAACACTTAGGAAAGAAAATCTCTCTGCTATTTCTTTGTATATCTCTCCTCTTCTTTTCATCTCAGTTTTAATTTTGTCAACAATTGTATAAAAGGTGGTGATATGAAATTTATCTCTGGAATTCAGATATACTTCTGGTGCATCTCCGTCAGTGGGTACCTTCTTTGTGATCCGTTTGCGAGTTGTAGCTGCCTTGTAACCAACATCTGGTGGCATCTCATGTGTAGCTGCCTTGTAACCAACATCTGGTGGCATCTCATGTGTAGCTGCCTTGTAACCAACATCTGGTGGCATCTCATGTGTAGCCGCGTCATATCTTTCAAATTCATCTCGTGAAGTGCGCAAGTGGTCAGCTACTGATACATACAGATCTGCACATGTTCTTAAGTTCACATCCTCGTTTTGTAGAATTTGGCTTACTCTGTGAAAATTCTGCAAAATCTCATCCCAAAAAATTCAACATAAAAACGAAATCTAGCTCTTGCATCTTACCTGCAATATTATTTGCTTCTCTTCTAGCGTCTCCCCTTTGTAACTGATCTTCGGCAACATATCCTAGTGCTTCTAAAATTTTAAGGAAAAATTTCAAAATTGCTGCTGTTGCCATAGCATGTGCCTCCCATCTGGTATCAGAGAGGGATACAATCTTTAAGAATTTTCCACCGGCTGCTTGAGGCTGAAAAAAGGTACAGAGTAATTGCACTGTAGAGAAAGAAATTAACTGCCTCTTGACAGCAGTCAACAGCACTTCGGCCTACCAGATTTAGTGAAAGAGCTGCACATGGCTAATATATAGCAAACTTGTTTGTTTCTAATTCTTTTTTTTTGTGCTGCATCCCCTTATAATGCCCAGACATGTTAGCAGCTTTGTCATAAGACTGACCCCTACATTTTGAAAAGTTTAGCCTACAAGCTTCATTTAAGTACTGCAACATCTGATTTGCCATTTCCTCACCGGTATGGCTTTTAATTTCATTTACAGAAAGGTTAAAAAGCGTTCAATAGGATGTCCATCTTTAAGTACACATGTACAACACTTAATTGATCGATATGTGATAGATCTGGTGTTGAATCAAATGACAAACTAAAATAACCAGAAAATGTTATTTCCTCAATAATGAACCCATGGACCTTTTGTGCCATTAGCTGAATGAGTTCCTCACAGATGGTTTTGAACAGGTAAGAAGGATTTCCTTTGTCAGAATTTCCATATTTGGAAATGTGGCCTGCTAATAATGGATCAAACTGGCTTATGACCTCAAGCAGCCCTAAGAAATTCCCATTTTTCAATGATCCAAACCTTTCTCCTGTTGCTCGAAAAGCCAAGCCACGTTCAGCTAACGTGTGAATAACAGCTATGACACGCCTCAAGACACGTTCCCTATGACACGCCTCCAGACATGTTCCCTATGGCACGCCTCAAGACACGTTCCCTATGACACGCCTCCAGACATGTTCCCTATGACACGCCTACAGACATGTTCCCTATGACACGCCTCCAGACATGTTCCCTATGACACGCCTCCAGACATGTTCCCTATGGCACGCCTCAAGACACGTTCCCTATGACACACCTCCAGACACGTTCCCTATGACACGCCTCCAGACATGTTCCCAGTGATCACACTCTTCCTGAATTTGTTTCTCCAACTGTTGTCCCAACCCCGCACCTTGTCTATGTTAGCATAGGGACTCGGCGAGCAGTGCTTTTTCATGATTATCAATTACAATAGTGTTTCCCAGTCACTGAACCCTTCTCTTATAAAAAAAAAATTGGAGAAATGTTTAGGAACAAACAGTTTACAAACAAAACAATAAAATGATCCTGTTGATGATGAATACAGTAACCACTCTCTCTTGTATTTCTCACCACTGAGTTTTGTCCCAACAAAAAGTTTCTGCGAACAATATCTTACTGGTCACTGGTCTGCCACTTCTGAAATGCCGGTAATACTTGTCAAATGACACTGTGGTGTTGATAGTCACTGGGTCCACAAGCAATCCAATAATTCACATCAACAGCAGAGAAATCAAGCCACAACCCTGGATCCTTTGCCACATTGTGATTTATTTCATCTTTTGCAGACAGAATAATTTCACCACCAGCACAGGGGTCCATTAATCTTTCATTTTCAACAATTATTTCAAGCCCAGAATGTATTAAAAAGTAACTTGAATAACATTTGCAGCAGAGGTATCAAGAGAATTTACAGGCAAAGCTTGAGACATCTCGGTGATTCTAGCGTCATCATATTTTGATTCTGAAGTGATCAAAGTGGTATGTACCGTACATGTGTCCACTTCTGGTGACGGAGATTGGTTTTGACCTGGACTCAGTATATCATGTCGTGGAACTTGTGTGAAGAAAACAGTCGGCTTGGCAGTCTTGGACTTTAAATTCAGTCTTCTCTTGTTTCTTTTTTGATAGTTTTTGCTTTTTTTTGTGCACTACTTAACCGAACACTTTTCATCTTGGTTCTTGGGGTCTGTAAAATACAAAAATAAAAAGAATATTTTGTTTGAATTATTATGCGGCAATATAACAATGTCCTGGTGACGACACCATCATAACAATGTTTGGTTGTACATTACATTTTAATGACTGATAGCACAAGTGTCTTTGATCAATACATCACGAATTTCTGTGGTTTAGATTAGGTTTCATAAACATTGCGACATTAGCTCTACCAAGTCCGATGAAAAGTTCGCTGAATTCATTTAACTCTGACAAATAAGGTCTCAGATTTATTATTGACAACATCACTTGGAATAAGATGCAATAGAGCTTAAAATTCTTTGAAGCACACGATCATTGTTCACAAAATCAACCTCAAGCATTATTTTAGATGCGGTACTTCTCAATGTTCTCAACTTCAAAATACTCTACATGTGATACGAGAACAATCCCAAACTCTGTTCTATATCCAGATCTGCAACACGGGGTCAGCTAATTCCTCGACTAAATCTCTTTACGCCAGATTTCAGATGTATCTGATCTTCTGCATTCCTCACGCAGCACTAAAATGAACACTTTTCGAACATGAGACAATTTCTGTCTGTCATAAAACTAACCCTGGTTCTAAACTGATATCCTGAATATCTGTTACTCTAATTGTTCATTTGTTCTATCTGTCGTTACCTTCGTCTTCTTTCTGTCGCTCCTGTTCTTCTACTTCTGTGTCTTCTCGATCGCTCTTCCCTTCCGTGTCTCCCTCGTGTTTTCTCTCTGGTGTTATATGTCTTCTTGGTCTTTTCATAAAACTGATCACGTGGATTATGTTGTAAGTCAGTTGTCCAATAGACCACACCTCTATATATTTTTAATTTGTCAGGTATGCCCTTATTTCAAAACCGTGTGCAATAGCGTCCTAAGATTAGCAAACATGCGTGTCACTGGCATCACTTCCGTCTATACAATTGTCATGAATCTAAGTCATTTATCTTTCTCTTTCATGTCAGAGGTTTAGTGTGTCCTCTCTTTTCATTGTGTCTGTCTTCTCTGTACTATTGTTATTTGAGCAAATCCTCTTTGTCCGTATTCATTGTCAGCGTCTAGTATTTCTAAGTATCAACTCTTCTGATACTCTTCTGAGCGTATACAAATTTCACAGACTGTTTATGTGGGTGGGGGGTGATTTTTTTTTCGTTCGATATCATGACCCTTGGCGGAGGTCTGCACTCTCTGGATCCTCTTGTTATTACTGTGTGTGAGAGAGAGAGTGTGTGTGTGTGAGAGAGAGAGAGAGTGTGTGTGTGAGTGTGAATGAGAGAGATTTTTTCATTTATTGTAGGGACTCCTTTCGCGGATCCTGGTTCAGCTGCACCATATGGCCCATGGTAAATTCGGCTAATGAAAATGTGTGTGGTGCCCCCCCCCCCCCGTCCCTTGCTGCCCTAAGCACGTGCTTATTGTGCTTAATGGTTAATCCAGCCCCGGCTCTTACCCAGGTGAGCCCTCTATTGCTAAACATCTTCTCTGTCTCATTTGGTCTATTCCCACTTATGTTCCCCTGTGGTGTTCATCTTGATATTATTTTTGGAAATGAGTCGTCAGTCATTCGGAGCACAAGTCCCAACTGTAAGGAGTGGAAAAATAAGCAAGCAGTGACCCGGTTTGATTGGAAATCCCACTGGCCAGAGACGGCCACGTGTGAATGGAAAATCCCCAGGCCTTCGAGTCCGTCGCTGACCAGGTATATAAGACAAAAGAGAGAAGTTTAAAGGGGGGATAAGTTGAGCACGTTGAAGTCCAGCGACCAGTCGTGGACGAAGGATGATTCGATAGATGGAGGCTGACGTGTATAGTTTAGTATGTGCATTGTAATCAGGATTGAAATCATATTATTCAAGGAACCTTTTTTATGAATCAATAACGCGTGTGGAAATGTATAATTATATGGACATCATGTGCATAGGATTCGTTGATTTGTGTTGCCTTATGGATCAGAATTTTGTAAATACAAGGATCGTGATTTTATAAAAAAAGGGATTGTTGAATAATAATTCACGTCAGTAAAAGCAAATATAAAATATTAATATTTGTATAAATAAATAGTATTTATTATAAATATAAATAGTATATATTAATATTCTGTCTTGCCGCCGTCGTACAGAGTGGTGGAAGGGTGACTACCTCATACGTTCACACCTTACATGTAAATAACGGGAACACGAAACAACAATCTTTTTTTTATAAAATCACGATCCTTGTATTTACAAAATTCTGATCCATAAGGCAACATAAATCAACGAATCCTATGCACATGATGTCCATATAATTATACATTTCCACACGCGTTATTGATTCATAAAAAAGGTTCCTTGAATAATATGATTTCAATCCTGATTACAATGCACATACTAAACTATACACGTCAGCCTCCATCTATCGAATCATCCTTCGTCCACGACTGGTCGCTGGACTTCCACGTGCTCAACTTATCCCCCTTTAAACTTCTCTCTTTTGTCTTATATACCTGGTCAGCCCGGACTCGAAGGTCTGGGGATTTTCCATTCACACGTGGCCGTCTCTGGCCAGTGGGATTTCCAATCAAACCGGGTCACTGCTTGCTTATTTTTCCACTCCTTACACAACCATCCCCAGCGTCTTCTTTCCTCTATAATTTCTGTCGGTGGCTCCATCTGTATTTCTGCCAACAAGATGTTACTTCTTACGGTTTTTGGCCAAAATATTCTTCTAATTCTTCGTAAACGTTTAGTCTAAAAAGAATTTAGCTTTGTTGCTATAAAAACCGCTATAATGTTGTTAAATTATAAATCTCTGTAAATAACAACACACACACATACAGAGAGAGAGAGAGAGAGAGAGAGAGAGAGAGAGAGAGAATGCTAGGAAATTGCACAATGAGAAGAATGAGTTACAAAAAAGGTGAGATGACTGGCAGTAACTTACGCTGTCTAGCTTCAGTGTGGATGAAACAAAACAGCAACGTAGAAGCTTGGCCAGGACACTGAGCTGTATGTGGACTCAAACTGTTTATATACACCCTCTAGTGACCTTCTGCAGACTGGTCAAGTCATCAAGGAATAACTTAAGCTGACGCAACAGATGGAGGAAACTTTTCCTTATACTTTTGACATTTTAATGACATGACGTGAATGTGAAAGATCCCGAACGTTGATACTAGGATGCTGTTTCAGTTGCGTTGGAAGAGCTAGAGTCCAGGCAATCGTAGTCTTTTAATACAGAATTTTACATATATATATATATATATATATGTTGTGTGTGTTTGTATATATATATATATATATGTGTGAATATATATATATATGTGTATATATATGTATATATGCGTATATATTAGTGCTAATTAACACTTAACTGAAAATATAATGAGGAATGTTATAAAAGATGTAGACAAAGAATGTTACGATGTTATAACAATTAGAGGTTATGAAATACCAGAGATTAGATATGCTGATGACAAAGAATTACTGTCTACAACACAAAAAGGAGTGGAAAAACTAATTATGTCACCCCGTAAGAATAGTGAAGAGCAAAAGCTCTATCTTAATGCGAATAAAACTAAACTGATGACAACTGACAAAATAAATAAGGCAGCTGAAATATATATCAATGAGGAAAAATTGGAAGAAGTGGAGAGTTTTGAATATCTTGGATCACTATTAACTAATAATGGAGATACATCTTCAAAAAGTAAAACAACTAAAGAAGTTGTGGGGAGGAAGAGGCAAAACTACAAAAATAAGATTTTTAAGGGTATGCATCTTTCCCATCGCAACATATGCCTGTGTGACCTGGACACTTAACAAAACAGCTGAGAAACACATAAATGCCTTTGAGTGTAAATGCTACAGAAAAGTTATTCAAATATCATGGACACAAAAAAAAAATATATATATATATATATCCATACTACAAGAACTTAGAATTGAAGAAGGCTGGCAAGTAAAGAGGATTAAGCAGAGAAAACTTAAATATTTTGGACACATTAAACGTCATAATTATCTAGAGAAGACCGTCTTGGAAGGTTCATAATGGGAAAAAGAGAGAGATGAAGACCAAGGTGAAGATGGCTGCAAGGCATCGTTGATAATCTGCAAATGGATGCATCAGCAGTAGGGTATCTTGGTCACAACCGACAGGCCTACAGGAGTGCTGTTTGGGAGGCAAAGTTCCGCAAGGGACATGCAAATGACTGACTGACTGATTTAACACTTGCTGAAAAAGTTATCCTTAACTGAGCAGGCTAACTTTTAGTTTAATTTTTAACATGTAATACTTACGTCTGCACATTTTTGAAGTATTTGTAAAAGATGTTTAAATCACGTATCTGCACAAAATGTATTTTAAAAAATATCAACACAGCTTACACATCAACACAAAAAAGACTACAAATTTTAGTTTGCTATTGGAAATTTGTTTATTTTGTTGTGCACATTTTGTTGAAACATAAACAAAGCGTCCAGTTTAGCTAAGATGACATTTTAAACTTGTGGGTAAGTAAGAAATAAAAAGTCCAAGTTTCGGTCACGTGTTATCTGCTGATAGATATAACCTGGTCTGGCCACTCTAGTCCCACTCCCACCAGTCATCATCGCCAAACCACTGCCAACATAGAACCAGTAGAACATTATAATTGACCGGTAATGAGATTTGTCATGACAATGTAAACATTTTTTTGTACTCTAACCAGTACAACAATATAGTTTTGAATAAATATAAACCACTTTGATTAAAGTATTAAAGAATAAGGGAAGGACGGGGGGAGGAGACATACTTGAAATCAGCCGCAAAAAAACATACAAAAAATCTTCCCCAAAATACTGTAGGCAGCCATAACAATAACAACACGTCTCGGCAAATGGGAAACAGAAGTGTTTCTCATTCCAGATGTTCGGTAACGGGTTACTCGAGTGTGTGACAGACGCGCACCGAGTACGCCTATACTAAAACACTGTTATGTTGAGTGCATTCATTTTAAGATAAACGATAAGCAACTTTTTTTTTAGTACGCTGTATGCACTTTGTACTTCATCTGAATTTACCTGGTGTAGATATAATATTGACAGTTGTGATTTATATATTTCTGAATAGTTCCATATTATAGAATCTTACAGATGTTCTTTGATCACAAGTTTCACAAAACTTTACCACATTAGCTAGACCAGAGCAAGTCCGATTAAATGTTCACTCCATTATTTAATTCTGACAAATAAGTTCAAGACGTACTGTCGACAACATCACTTGGATTGAATCACTTAATTATTTGTTTACAATATCAAACTCTATCATATTCTACATACAGCATTTCGGCAGGGTCTCAACTTCAAGATATTCTACTTTCGCTACTAGGACGATTCTGGACTCTGTTTTCTAATAGATCTGCAACACGTGGTCTGCTAATTTCTCGCCTGAAATCTCTTTACTCGAAGTTTCAAAAGTAACAAATCTTCTTAATCGCTTGAATCACTTGAAACGCATCTTCCGTCTAACATTACTTCTGATTCTATATCGTCCGGTCCTCTTTCTCCTCTTGTCTGTCCTCTCATTTCTTCTGATAATCTTCCTCTGCCGTCTGAATCGGCCTTCGCTTACTGGCCATCTTTGGTCGGACGATTCCCCACTCGATCGTCCCTCTGTCTGCTGTTTCTCTCTGGTTCTCTGACTGTCCCTGATTCCAAACTTCCCCGTGACTTATATCTCGTAAGTCGATTGTCCAATAGGCCACGCCTCTAAATATTTAATTGGTCAGCTGGCCGAGTTGGTCACTCCTTTATTTAAAACCTTGTGCAATAGCGTCCTAATAGCGTCCTAACGCTAATAGGTGTCATGCGTGTCAGTTTGTGTCAATTCCGTCTATACATTTGTCATTTACCTAAGTCATTATCTTGCTCGTTCATGTCGGAGGTTTTATTGTGTCCTCGCTTTTCATTGTATCTGCCTTTCCTATTCGTCTTTTCTATTCTATTTACTTGTGTCAGCGTCCAGTCATACTAATGTCATGGAAGTTTATTTTTCTACCTTGCTCTAATTTTCATATTTACTTTGTCTGTTTCTATTAGATATTAATATTATGCCTACAGTATATTCATAATCATATTCATTAATAATAATAACAACAACTATAATCATTACTTACAAGGTCATGCTACATAGAAACTATTATCAAATCCAGCAGACACTGACTTCATGTTTGTACAATTTGTGTGCCTGGTTTTTCTAATCAGAAATATCGTTCCAGCAAACATGGGGTTATACAGCTGCTCTCTAACTAGGAACATCATTCCATGAAAAAGACTGTCGGGCTTGTACACTTTGTGTACTTTGTTTTTCTACTCAGGAACATCACTCCAGCAAACACTGACTGCGAGGCTTCTCATGTTGTGTACTTGGTGTTTTTCTAATCATGATATATCTTCTCCTGCGCTGTTTGGTTTGACCTCGTTGTATTTTACTCTCATACTCTTTCCCTTTCTTATTTTTTCCTTTGAACTTTTCCTTATCAGGTTATGTAATTACGACATGTCTTTAAAATATGAGTTACCCTTTCAAAATGGTTATAGTCAGCTTCAGATATCATCCTGCCTCACTGAGAATTTCCTTATTTGTTTTTCCCTTCATTCAGGGCATTTATTGCATCTTTCTCCAAACAAATACGTATTATCTTTCCTCAACTTGTAGTTCAAGAATTACTATCTGGAAGTGAACTTTCACTAACACAAAGTAACACTGTCTCTATATAGAACTTTTTTTCTCATTCATTAACGTGAAAGTGCATTTTGTGTAGTTATTCTGCAACATAAATTTCTTCCTGACAATATTTTATATATTTTTAGCTCTTCTCATTCTAGTTGCTGTCTTTAATGTTGTAAATAAAATGATTTGGTTTGTATGAGATATTTCTAAAGGATGTGTCACAATTATGGAATACATCCATGCATCTATTCATCAATCTATTCACATTTGACTGTGTACAACACCAGAAACTTTGGGAAATAATGGAAAAAATGAGATTTCCAACACATTTGATACAATTAACATCTCTGCTGTATCTAGACCAACAAGCAGCAGTAAGAATAAATGGTGAAACAACAACTTGGTTTGACATAAAACAAGGGGTCCATCAAGTGTGCATATTGTCACCCTACTTATTTAACTTGTATACTGAAAATATAATGAGGAATGTTAGAGAAGATGTAGACAAAGAATATTACGATGCCATAACAATTGGAGGTTATGAAATACCAGAGATTAGATATGCAGATGGCACAGTATTACTGTCCACAACACCAAAAGGAATAGAAAAATATATTGTCAGTCTGTAAGAACAGCGAAGAGCAGAACCTCTATCTTAATGCGAAGAAAACTAAATTGATGACAACTGACAAAACAAACAAGGCAGCTGCAATATATATAAATGAGGAAAAACTGGAAGAAGTGGAGAGTTTTTAATATCTTGGATCACTACTAATTAATAATGGAGATACAATGAGGGATATTAAAAGGACATCTATCGCTCTTCAGAAAGTAAAACAAATAAAGAATCTGTGGAGAGGAGCAGACAGAACTACAAAAATAAGATTTTTAATGGCATGCATCTTTCCCATCGCAACATACGCATGTGAGACCTGGACACTTAACAAAACAGCTGAGAAACACATAAATGCCCTTTGAATGTAAATGCTACAGAAGAGTTCTTCAAATATCGTGGACACAAAAAAGAACAAATATATCTATACTACAAGAGCTTAATATTGAAGAAGGCTGGCTAGTAAAGAGGATTAAAGAGAGAAAACTTAAATATTCTGGACACATTAAACGTCATGATAATTTAGAGAAGACCGTATTGGAAGGATACATAATGGGAAAAAGAAAAAGAGGAAGACCAAAACGAAGATGGCTGCAAGATATCGTTGACGATCTGCAAATGAATGTAGCAGCAGCAGGCCATCTTGGTCACAACCGAGAGGCCTACAGGAGTGTTGTTTGGGAGGCAAAGTTCCGCAGGGGACATGCAAATGAATGAAATGAATTCACACCACCTTTTGGAGTCTTGACAGCCTGCTAACTTTTAGTTGCCTTCTCTTCGCTTGCAGCCAATCTTGTATATTGGTGTTCAGCTGTGTAGAATACTGTTCATCTCGCTATCTATTTTTCTTAGCTAAATTGTCTTTTGTCGGCCTTTCTTTCCCTCTGATATCTAACGCATGACTGTTTTAGTCATGTTGTCGTGGCCCTTTTGGAGAACAAGCCCAATTCATTTCCAAGATCTTCTTGGCATAACTATGTGCATGTCTTCTTGTTTGCGTTAGTTGCGTGCTTACGATCTGTGGCCAGAAAATATTCAGTCTTTCAGGGGCGGTTTGTGTGGAATGAGGATAATTTGTTCACTTCCATTGTGGTTTTTTTTTCTGTTAAGTGTGAAAATATTGATTGTACACAGCTCTGGTACAACTTTGTTTTAGTTCTAATACTGTAATGGAACAAGCCACAAGACTGAAGAAATGCTATAATTATACCAATCTGCAAGAACAAAAAAGTCCTCTAGCATTGTGAGTTCGTGTAATCTTCGTTTGGAGATTTCCATTATTTTGCTCATCTATGACAGTGAAGGAAAGGATGACTGTTAAAAGTAATCTTCGTCTCGCCCATGTTTTTACTTCCTAAGTACCTTTCGACAAGTGAAACTGGTATAGAGATAGTGTGATTACTGGTACAAAATGGTTTGGTATTCCTGTAAACTCTCGAAACTTTCTACATATTTTCTTTATTTATGCTGTCAAATGTATTTTCTTCACAATCAGTTAGTATACATAGTTGCCTCTTCCACTCTGAGTATTATTCTATTATGTTTTAAGCATGTATATGTTGTCTGTGCAATTTTTGTTTCTCTTGTTGAGATTCTATTTATAATAATATTTTATTAATATTTATGCGGAACATAGAGAAGAATAATTAATTTCCAAGCCTAAAGTAAGTGTGTAAAGTTTCATTTTTTGGTATTTTAATGATAATTTTTCTTTCTCATTCTGAAAGAATTCTTTTTATTTTTCAGATTTCTTTTAATAATAATAATAATGATAATGATAATAATAGTTATGTTAAATCTTTTGAAGAGTTCTGAATTCAGATTGTCCTGCCCTAGAGCTTTCCCATATTTTAAAATCTTTAATTGCTATAATGATTTATCATTTTCTATGTGTATCTGTTTTTATATTTAAACTATTCTCCCTTCAGGGATGTCTGTCTGCGCTGATGGTGGGTTTCTATTGAATAGTTATTTGAAATATTCGGCGAGTCTTCCTTCCTGCCAATTTTTATAGCGTGGTACCCTTTCCCTTCATATCATTGAAATCCACATTATTCTTTACTTATGCTTTCCGCGGACAGTGTTGATACTGTATATAATGTGTCATATTTATTCTTCAGCTTGTCTTGCTAGGTCTTCAGCGGCACGACATATGTACTGTTCATTTCTATGGACGTGGTGGACTAGTTTGATGCCGTTGCCCAAGTAGTTCCATGCAATGTTGTAAGAATGAAACAAAGCATATATTTAACGAGTCAAAATGCATTAGTAAGTTGTAAAGATTGGTTTAAAACATACTCTAAAACACATAGCATAGTGTTTATTATAATAAAAACTAGCAAACTGTAACAGTGCTCGACATTTTTGTTACATTTGTGTGTTTTATTTTCAGAATGCGACATCTACATATCAAATGATATGAGAATAACCAATCGACATGAAAGAAAAGGAGATGAGAGCAGCCAATCAACATGAAAGACAATGAGATGATAATAACCAATCAACATGAAAGACAAGGAGATGAGCAATCAACATGAAAGACAAGGAGATGAGCAATCAACATGAAAGACAAGGAGATGAGCAATCAACATGAAAGACAAGGAGATGAGCAATCAACATGAAAGACCCTTTGAACAAGCAGTTGTGATAGCTGCAAATTTACTTACCGGCCATCCCCATCCCCATCCTCTGCCCCAGCCTCTTCCCCAGCTTCCTCGGCCTCCCCAGCCTCCTCGACCTCCTAAGAGTCCTCCTCCCCAGTAACCTCTTCCTCCCCAAAACTGGGCCATCGACGTGGATACTGCGACAAGCAGAAGAGCTAGGATAACTAAGATCTTCATGGCTGAGACCAGATTCTGGATCTGTAGATAGAAAATGTTTCAGTTATTGCAGCTGCTACATTTTGTTATCATTTTGTATGAGTTATGGATGTTAGCCTCATAGCTAGCTTTAGTAGAATTAGTCGACTGCGATAAAGTAACGGCAGAAATGATGCATACAGTAGGGGAAAGTAGCACCCACATCTGTGCTGTAAGATCTGGAAAAGCTGAAATTGGCCTAAGGACTGGAAACACTCAATTTACATACCTCTGCCGAAGAAGGACAGTCTAAAAATGTATGAACTATCGAACTATCGCGCTTCTAACTCAGGCAAGCAAAACGTTGCTATGAATCATATTGAAAAGGATGGAGGGGATAATAGAAGACATACATGAAGTACAGGTAGGTTTCAGGCCATGCAAGGGCACCAGAGATCATATACTAAATATGAGGAACATCATAGAAAAGTGTAGGGAGTTTAATGTGCATATATACACCTGTTTTGTAGACTACTACACGGCTATTGACTGTGTACAACATCATGGTCTATTATGAACTTCTTCTTCTTCTTCTTCGTTCACTTCTACCACCAAAAACCGCACTGTGAACCTACTGAATTCACGCCTGTGGTCCTCGTTAGGTCCCGTGGTCCCCTGTGTGGTCCAAAATAGACCACACAAGATCCACGAGAGGACCACAAGGGGTTCAGAGTATCACAGTGCTTTAGCCTGTATTCTTGGTGGGTTTCGGAAGCAGGATTGCGTGACACCGTGGTTTTCATTGCACCAGTTTAGTCTAGAGTTGGACTTTCTCACTGGAAGACCTCGACGTGTTTAGGATATCAGTGCATCCCCGCTGGGTGAGAGGCGGTAGCCCACCCAGGCCAGAGTTGGAATTTCTCACCGGAAAACCTCGACGTGTTTTGAGATACCCGTGTATCACCGCCGGGTGAGAGGTGGTTGCCCATCCAGTCCAGGGTTGGACTTTCTCACCGGAAAACCTCAGCGTGATTAGGATACGCAAACATCCCCGCCGGGTGAGAGGTGGTTGCCTATCTAGACTTCCTTGGTCCAGTGTCTCCGACTTCAGCATTTTGCGGTCGTGGCCGCTACCCTTCCTAGTTGTGACCAGGATGGAGCTTTTGTCCAGGAGGACGAATCCTCGCCACTAGTGACTTCTACCCCTGGGTTGAGCCGGTTTAGGCATTATTCCAGTATGGGCGTGTTTGGGACGGGACCGACCTCTAGGGCAGAGGTACTGTGACATGCATAGCCTTCAAGATTCACCCCTGGTATGAGCCGGTTTAGGCAAAATTCACCAGTATGGGTGTTTATCAGGCGTTACCGACCTCTAGAGCGGAGGTGGCATGACATGTCTAGCCATCAAGTTCCATCCCTGGTGTGTGCCGGTTTAGGCATATTTCACCAGTGTATGTGTATTTCGGACGTGGGCGGCCTCTAGAGCGGAGGTGCCGTGGTATAGCTCTCGTAGCGATACTACTGGATATTATGAACAATATGGGTTTTCCCAATCATCTGGTACAACGCATCGTCAAACTGTACCAAGACCAGCAAGCAGAAGTGAGAGTATATGGCGAAACATCGGGAGTTGGTTTGACGTACAAAAGGGAGTAAGACAGGGATATATCCTTTCACCATACCTGTTAAACATCTACCCCAAGAACATCATTAGGAATGTAAGAGAGGAAAGTGAAACAGCTAAATTTGACTCTTCAACATCGGGGGCCACCGGATTCCAGAAATGAGATACGCCGATGATACTGTCCTTCTTTCAAATAGGTCAGAAGGACTGCAACAAAAGACGCAGAGAAGCTCAGAACTTCTTTTCAAACACCAACAAAAGCAAAGTAATGATAATTGACAAAATGAGAAGCAAACCTAACATTATACTGGACCATCAAGAGCATAAAAATCTAAATAAATTTGAATATCTAGATTCAGTCATCACCACCAGTGGCTACTGTGCAGTGGAAATCAAAAGAAGAATAGCAGTTGCATCGGAGACACTAGCAGAAATGAAGAGTATTTGGCAAGGTACTAACAAGAAAACAATGTTATGTTAACTAAGAGCTGGCATATTCTCAGTGGCAACATACGGACGTGAAACATGAAACTTAACAAATCATTAGAAGAGAGAATAATAGCATTTGAGATGAAATTTGACTGAAGGGCATCTAGAATATCATGGTAAAGGTAAAATCTCCGTTTCCATGCCTTTACGGCATACTGGGGAATACGGTGCTAGGCCCGCATCTTCCATGACATTCGGCACATGAAAGTCTGATGTGGTCAGTATCACGCCTGGCCGCATTTACCTTCCCAGATTTCTCTGGTACCCATTTTTAGAGGCTGGGTCTACCCCAGGACCTTTTTTCGATGTGTTGGATAGAACAAAAATCAAATAAATAAATACGGATGTGAACAGGTGTCGCAGAAAACTGGCTCGTTAACACCATAAAAATTAGAAAGCTCAGATATTTCGGTCACATTCTGACAAAATAGCTTGGAGAGGCTGGTAGTAGAAGGCACAGTGCCCGGCAAAAGAGAAAAGGACGACCTCGCCGCAGATGGACATCACGGAAAGTCACTGCAAGACGCCGGTCATCTTGCGCAAGATCGTATTACATTCAGGGAGGCTGTGAGAGTGACAACTTTCTGGTATGGACATGTCACGTGAATGAATGAATGAATGAATGAATGAATGAATTAGTCGATAATAAATGTTATTTTGTATTAAATTGTTGGCTCACTGGCATTTTAATTATTTTTCTACCTTTCCTTAGTATTGTTTTGATGCACTTTCCAGCTGATGGTGTAGTGAAGATTTTGTAAAACGACTATTAGTCAAGGTGGGAGTTCTTAACAGTCACAGTTTTTGTGATCTCTTGAAAAAAAACAGGTAGGTCTAAATTAGTGCGAATAATGGATCCTGCGAAGTTATATATAACATATTATATGTGTTAATAATACTATTTGTAATAATAGAAACATTACACTATTCACTGATATAATAGGAAATATATGATGAGAAAAAGCGTACATGGTATTGGTGTATCTGGCTATTAAAACCGATATAATATTATTAAATTAGCAATCTCTGTAAATAACAACAGGTAGGGACACAGAGAATGCTAGGAAATTGCACAATGAGAAGAATGAGTTACAAAAAATGCGAGATGACTGGCAGTAACTTACGCTGTCTAGCTTCAGGGTGGATGAAACAAAACAGCAACGTAGAAGCTTGGCCAGGACACTGAGCTGTATGTGGACTCAAACTGTTTATATATACACCCTCTAGTGACCTTCTGCAGACTGGTCAAGTCATCAAGGAATAACTTAAGCTGACGCAACAGAAGGAAGAAAGACTCTTCCTTATACTTTTGACATTTTAATGACATGACGTGAATGTGAAAGATGTCAAATGTTGATACTAGGATGCTGTTATAAGAACAAATTTCAGTTGCCGTGGGCAAGAGTTTGGTCCATGTCCTGGTAATCGTGGTCTGTCAGTCAAATATTAAACTAGGATAAGCTATACAGGCGTCTCGTACTAGAGAAAATTATGAGTGACATAAGATTTTGGGCTCTGGACGTGTGTGGCTGGCTAGTAAAGAGGATTAAAGAGAGAAAACTTAAATATTTTGGACACATTAAGCGTCATGATAATTTAGAGAAGACTGTCTTGGAATGGTATATAATGGGGAAAAGAAAGAGAGGAAGACCAAGGTGAAGATGGCTGCAAGACATCGTTGAGGATCTGCAAATGGATGCATCAGCAGCAGGTCATCTTGCTCACAACCTACAAAGTTCCGCAAGTCACATGCAAATGAATGAATGAACGTGTGTGGGTGCTTAACTATACCAAAACTATCTGGGGTCTGAATTTGGTTTTTCTTTGCTGAAAAAGTGCAGTTCTCTACATCCTTTCTGTTAGAATCACCACTCTCTTCCCCACCATCCCTGTTTCTCTTACATCCAACTATCACATTCTTATTTGACCTCACCATTCGTTTACAATACCATTACTCTAATCACCACACATAGATATCACAACCGCTTCTCTAACCACATATAGATATCATGACCTCTTCTCTTACCATAACACATATATACTATAAATGCATCTAAGTAACACACATTGATTTCATAATAACTTCTCCTATCACCACAAGTAGATATCAAAGCCAGTACTCTATCACACATAGATATGAAAACACTCCTCTAATCATCACTTTAGCCACCATCATGAGAAAGACAGACCTAACTCTTTGCTTAGAGCTAGTGAACCGCATTTCGGACAAAGATCTGTCTCAACTCATGAGAACATTACTTGGCAACTGATAAAGTTTTATCAGCATGAGAAAGGAGGTACAAAACGTGGTGGAACTTGTATTAAAACCTAGAAATGCGCTCTGCTAAGAGGGTATCACTTACTGATGAATACCACTATCTCTACTGTAATCACAAAAATGCACTCACCTAGAACAATAACCACCATCTTTTATACTGTTAGACGCCATAGACTGAATCAAGAACAACCGCCATAATTTTTTATACTACCAGCCACTATAAGTTGCACCAAGAACAACCACCATCATCTCTTACACTATTAGCTACCGTAGACTGCATCTGGAACATACTACCGCTGACTCTACTACAGTCACAAAAGCACACTATACCAAGAACAGCCACCGCCATCTTTTACACTATTAGTCAACACAGACTGCACTAACAGCCTCTTCTACTTTTAGCCACTGGGTGGCGCACTATGAACTACGTCTTCTATTACCATCTACCATAAAATGCACTACTAACAACTTCTGTTGTCAGCCACTATAAACTGCACCAAACGTCACTATCTTCTCAAATGACAGGCATCGTTATGGAAGAATATGTGCTAGACAGGGTGGACAACCTACTTTAGTTGTTCTAAGTTAAAATTCTTGACCTGTTGCGTTCCAAATGGGTTTTCACTGTAACCTCCCTTGAGATATACTTTCTGCATCAGCTGTTGCACGTGGAATTGGTGAATTCTGAGCGAGCCTTAAGATTTAGCTGCTAGAGACTCTATCTGGAAGTCTGAATCGTGCTGTTGTCATTATCATTGTCAGTTAAGTCGTAGTTTTTGTACCTTTACCCGTAACAGTAACTGTAAAAAAGGGCATAGCTCTGTTGCTGATTCTGGGAAACGGCCTCATTACATTCGGGGCATGCCCATATATGTTCGGCTTCTGACATCAGGATTTCCTTCAGTGTTTTTAGGGAGATGACTCCAATGTTGTGTTGATTGTGTGTTGCCCGTGATCTACCATTTAGCTTGGATCTGCAACCACTGCCCTTGTCTACATGTAATGCATTGAGTCGTACGTGACAGTCACTTTGGATGAAGTTGCCTTGCGTTTGTTCATCGAGGTGTTATATAGGTCCGATTTGTCCATTTTGATGAGACCCTCTGTTTTGGCCCTTGCTGATAGCTGATAGGCGTTGTTGTTGTTTCCATCGACTCCGGCATGGCCTGGACATCCATGTAATGTGTTTGATGTGGGATTTATTAATTATTTCTTCCCATTCACTTCTAGTGGCTTTTGGTTCCACTTTCCTTTAAGAGTCGGTAATGATGGTGATGCGGTGTGTTTTCTGTGTCACTAACTATTTTAATTATTGTGTGACGGCCTCTATTTCCATGCACAAAATTGATGTTTGTATAAGCCCCAGCCATGAGTTTGAATGTTTTACCTCCCCTGTTTGCTGCAAAACCCCAACCGCTTCTAGCTCCCCTACTCACTGATCCGTTTGTATAAATGATTATGTCCTCGTGAGTTGTATGTTTGTTAATGAATTCATTTATTTCCTGTTGTGTTTTCTTCTCTGCCCATTTTCGATATTCTCTTGTAAGGCTTATGTGAACTTTAGTGAGATTTTGGTGAGTCTCACTGCAAGTTATCTATACAGGATCGGTTGAGACATGCTGTAAATCAGTAACTATGCTTATTGAGTCTTCTGCTTCAAGTCATCCGGGATTTACCTCTTCTTATTCTTGTTCCTTTGATCATATGAAGGTTATTATGGAATGGGTGGGTTCTTAGTGTTGCTGATTTTGAAATATTCCTTTACTTTGGCACATATATGGGGGAGTGGGGGTTGTAGGTCAGGAAGATTTAATATGTATCATTGCCGCTGTAGGTTTTGTACCTGTGCTTGCGTAGCTTAGGAGTTAGTTGTGCCATAGACATTTATACAGTAGTTCTTATGGCGGCGTGTGTAAGTTTCAGAGCCGCTTAGAACTGTGTCCTACATGTTATTGCGACTATTTTGAATGTTACTCGACATATTTTTATTATTCCCCCTACTTCATTATCTTGGTGCATGCAATATTTGTGTTCTGAAGATCTGCTTTGATTATTTGAAGATATTAGTTCGTCTGTCGCTGAAAGTGTTATTCCTTGGTTGCATGATAAGTATTTATCATGTCAGAACTTTATGTTTCTGCAAAAATTTAGCGCAATGATCTTTCTCATTGGCGTAGCAGTAACAGTCATACATTGGTACGGCGAATGCCGCTTCATTTGGTAGAGTGCACTGTTTCATTGATGCCATGACTGCTTCACAATAAACTCCATTAAACACCACTATCTTCTCTACTGACAGCCATCATAAACTACGCTGAATACTACTATCTTCTCTTCTGACATCCATCATAAACTACGCTGAATACTACTATCTTCTCTACTGACAGCCATCGTAAACTATACCGGACACCACTATCTTCTTTACTGGCAGCCATCATAAACTACATCATTAATCGAACTATCAGTCATCATAGACTAAACGATGATCACTAATGAGCATCACAATCACCTCTTCTAGCAGACAACATATAATTACTTTTGATTACCACTAGCTCTTTTATTTTCATTCACTGTAAACTAAATAATGAATACCACCACCCCTTCTACTATCGGTCATCACAAACCACACCATGAACATCAATATTTTTTTCTATTATTAGCTGTTACTAACTGTTCAACGAACAAGCATCAATACCTCGTCTATTTCAGTCACTACTAGCTGTACCATGATCGACTTCACTGTCACAATCATTACAAGTAACCACAGGCAATCTGTTACTGCTAGCATCACCATGTCCATCTCAGTCGGAACCACAAAATAACCACTCTTGCCACATTAATACCAGCATTATCATCACCGGCGTCGTTAGTTGATGAAACAGTCTCTAACTAAACCAATATAATTGATCGAGGAAGCCAAGAATTTGACATTTCTTACAAGCTATTAATTAACTTCTTAACTTGCTGACTACTTCATAATCTTGGACTGAGGGGATAAACTCTTCTTACAGGTTGTTGATACATTTCCCGGTCTGTCTTGGGGCGTTTTTAAACTTTATAAAAGATTTCATTTCAGTTTAATGTTGAATGTGCCCGTGGAGTGGTTTTAGTACACGCATATTTAGGCAGTGTACGCTAGTTTTAGTCAACTGCACGTGGTTGTTTTGCCTTATCTTTGTGTGTGTGTGTGTGTGTGTTTCATCAGTATCTTTTAGTATTGAAAGGACAAATAGAGTTCTTGACAGAGCATGGCGATTTGTTCCATATAAAGGAATATGTCAGGTTTCTTTATGTCCTCCCTTCACCTTCTCATGAAAGGCTTCTCCCTCTGTTTCCTGCCACTCTTATCATCTTATCTCTGGCGGTAGTCCAAAACAGTTTGACTTGTTACTTCTAAACACCGTTTAATACTAGCGTTGCTCCAATCCTAGCTCTGGTGGTGTTCTTTCTGGTTGTGTCTCTCTTGTTACATTTAGTAATCTCCTCACACATCTCGTTGATATCCTGACGATTCTCCTTTTATCTTTGGCTGTTAGTGCTCATGTCTGACATTGACAGCACAGAGCTGAGAGGAAGATTGTGTGGTACAGTGCTCTTTTTATATCAGTTGTGATGTACTTGTGTTTCTTGTTTCAGTGCAAGTGTTCTCAGTTTCTGTATCGATTTCCCAAAGACTGTTGTTGCACTCCTTGGATATCTGAAATTCTTCACTTGTTTCAAAGGACGATATCTGAAATTCTTCACTTGTTTCAAAGGACAATATCTGAAATTCTTCACTTGTTTCAAAGGAAGATCTTTGTTGGGATTTCTTTTCTGGCAATGTTATGACTGGGTTTTTTTTCAGCATTCACTTTCACGCTGTGGTTTTATATGTCCTTGCCAAGTTATCCCTGCTGTAAATTATTCTAAGATGTGGCTATAAGTGCTTGGTCGTCAGCAAAAAAGAGTTCGTTTGTTTCCTGAAGGGTGTTATAAGTTTAGTAAGATTTTTTTTTCAGTACTTGGGTTTTCGGGCAGATCTGTGGTGAGATTTTTGCAATGCAACTTTCCTTCTTTGCAGATGTTGGATCAACATATGTTATAAACAGTAAGGAAAATAGTACACAGCCTTGCCACATATGGTACACAGCCCTGCCACATATGGTACACAGCCCTGCCACATATGGTAAACAGCCCTGCCACATATGGTACACAGCCCTGCCATATATGGTACACAGCCCTGCCACATATGGTACACAGCCCTGCCACATATGGTACACAGCCCTGCCACATATGATACACAGCCCTACCGCACTCCAGACTGTATGATGAATGGTTCGGAATGATGGGTTTTAATGGTACTGGTCTCTTCCTCACCATGAGCTATTGTTCTTAGTAAACAATGGTAATTAACAAGTTTATTTTATCAGAGACACCACAAATCCGTGTGTCCCACTTAAATAAATGATTTTCTAGACGGAGATAAAAATTTCGCAAGAGAAAGTAACATCAAGATGCTGGTATCACTGCACAAACACACGTTTAGTCTCATAGTTTGGATAAATACTAATTTGAGTAAATCAAACCAGTAAAGATTTACTTTATTCAGGGGTACTGAAAATATAAAATTTTTTTCCTAAGGTGACTAAAATTGTTAATTTTAAATAACTTCAGTGACCTGGAGTTTATATTTCTAAATTATGTTATATTTCAAGGACAATCGTGATTGATGCTTTTCTTAATAAGTCAAGCAGTAAAGGACTCCTCTCTCACGTAGTGAACGCAGTGATGATAAAAATGATGAAATAAAATGTTGAAATGAACAGGTAGGTCACAGAGGATCATTTGCCAGTCGAAGGAGTCAAAGACTTGGCATATATTCAATAGCAGATGGGGACAATGGTTATGAAGTAAGAACAACGAAAGTCAGACGAGCTTGTCATGTCAGTCATATCTGGAGGCGCAAAAAGATGAATCAGAAAACCAAATGCAGAATATTCAAGACGGAATAATTCAACACTTCGTTATAATGTATTTAAAATTTGAAGAGAAATCTGAATCTAAGAAAATTTACAACAACAAAAAAAGTGAACAAAAATTTGTATTAATTAATTTAAAATAAGCCTTGCTCTTTCCTATTTGTGTCCAATTTATACTTTCTCCTTTGCCATTTCTACCGCTAGGAAAAAAAAAATGGACATTGTACTGGACAATTCCGCTCGGTGTACTAATCAGGTGGTACCTGGTTCAAGTCCCAGCACTGGGACTTTTTTTCTGGTAAACACCAAAAAGGCCCCCGGGGTTCACCCAGCCTCTAAAAATGGGTACCAGAGAAATCTGGGAAGATAAATGTGGCCAGGATGATACTGACCACATCGAACTTTCATGTGCCGAAGGTCTTCTTGGAAATAAGGACCTAACGCCGTATACTCGATATGCGTTAATGGCACGGAAATGGGAATTTTACCTTTACTTTTTTTACTCGACCATTCGCAGAAGTTGAGAATATCCAACATTTTCTGACACCTCCCACCCACCCTCTCTCCTCCCCCTTCCCCTTTCCCCGCCCGGCCCCGAATTGAAAAATCTGTCGGTTTTTTCATACTTTTGTAGTAGAGGTAGAAAGATGATTTAGTTTTGTAATAAGATAGGAAGAGAAAAGGAAAGGCGCAAAAACAATAACAGTAGATAATAAAATGAGCACGTCAAAATTAAAAAACGACCCAAATGTCTAGTACTTATTGGACAACAACAACAACAACAAATAAACAATGTTTTAGACAAAGCTAGTTTCAGTTTATGGTTAACAATGTTTATTTATTGTCCAGTTAGGGCTAGAAATTTGATGAAGACCATGTGTGTATGTTTGTGTCTCAAACTTGAGTTTTTTAGTCTCAAACTTGATTTTTTGTGTGTCTCAAACTTGATTTTTTTGTGTCTCAGATTTTAGTTTTTTGTGTCTCAAACTTGAATACTTACAGGAGACAGAATCTAAGCTACAGAATTTCTGTTTCAAGAACTCGTTTCTTTTTCTGGGCGTCACGATTTTCGACCAGACAGGAATTGATGGCTTGACTGTCAAACATCTTTTTTCCCCTTGTTTTGTTGGGGGGGGGGGGGGGAGAGGGGGGGGTGTGATGCGAGATATCGAAGTTTATTAATGTGTTGCTTTCTCTCGGCTAGACGGCTGCTTGCCCTACCATGGTCCGTAGTTCAAGTCCCAGTTAGTTCTTTTGTCATGTTTATTTCTCTCACGTCTAAAAGTGCTCAGTGATTCCTTCCCCAAGTCTAACCATACAACATTGTGTTCTATTACTTTATTGAGCGAAAGCCTCCTTGTTTCTTATTTTCCTGTTTCAGAGATTTCATTTCTTGCGCGATGGATGTAGCTAGCTCCCCTGCTATGAGCACTATTCATAGCGAGTTAGCTCAAACATGTAGCGAGTTAGCTCATGCATGTAGCAAGTTTGGTGTAGCGAATATTTCGAATCCAGAAAAAAAAAAGAGAAAATGAAACTGCAAACCCAAATCACATTCCATACATTCCTATTATCCCGATCCTAAAGGCAAAGCTCATGTGTCAATCACAGAGGATTACTTTAACTTAACCTTATGATGATCACGTAGAAAATGTGTAACATCAGATTATAAATGAGAAAATAAGATGAAGGGATAATAATTTTCTGAAAAAAAAACTTACATTAAATTTACCTAGGAGCAGTAATAACTTCAGATGGGAAATGCAGAACAGAATAGGCCAAGCAAAGACTACATTTCAGAGAATGAGAAACATATTATCCAACACATCCTTATCAATGAATGTTAGAAAACGAGTCCTAAAATGCTATATTGAACCTATCTTGTTATATGGAAGTGAATCATGGACAATAGGTAGGTCTGCACAAAAATCATTGGAAGCAGCAGAAATGTGGTTTATTAGAAGAATGTTGCGAATCCCCTGGACAGCAAAAATAACTAATGAAGAATGTATGAAAAGAGCTGGAGAGACAAAAAAACCTTATCAAAAAGATAAGAGAGAGTGAGACAATGTTCTTTCATAGGACATGCAATGAGAAGAGGGGGGCATTGAAAACATTATAACAACAGGAAACATAGAAGGAAGAAGATCAAGAGGAAGACCAAGAGAAATGATACTGGACAGTCTGACGGGATGGTGTGAGAGGAGATCACCAACTGAACTGATGGCCTGCATGAAGGATCGTGTACTCTGGAGAAGCATAATAGCCAACGCCACTCGGCACGGCACCTGATGATGATGATGATGTGACGAGAGAGAGAGAGAGATTTGCAGGATCATGTATCAGTTTGCTACACATTCCTGATCTTATTTTCTAAACCTGGTAACGCACAGACCTCCACCATGTAGACATGTCAGGGACCAACCATTTCTGATTAGTCCAGTCTGTCTAGCACCTTCGTCATTTCCTTTTTTGTATATATATCCTTGAAGTCCCTGGCTGATTTTTCCTTCTTTCTTTGAGCCATGAGAGTGTATACATAGTAGTATAATATTCTTTTCCGAACGCTTGGTTAGATGAGTCCTTTTAAAATGATGAAGTCTTACAAGAGTTTTTTTTTTTTAGGCTAACACATTCGGTCTTCGGCTGCCTCTGTGACGATGTGCAGCAGATTATATAAGCGACCTAAAATCATAGAGTGAATCAGCTATGTAGACGTTTCTGTAGATTGCATCATTGTCGAGCTGAGCTTGAAGGAGCACAATAGCGTGATTCTTGGAGCACAACAGAGGGATGGGATAAGATGCTGGCTAGTCCTAGTTCGCTAATTTTGACCACAACAACCTGATCTAGAAAGATGTAAAGATGTGTGCAAATAAAGTTGACAAGGATTCCGGTGTCATCAGGGCGGTGCTATAGACAGACAGACAGACATTCGGACCAACACAAGAATGGATGGATGTCCGTCTGGCGAAGATGCCTTTAGATATACAAAAATTATATGTAAAATTTTATGTCGTATTTAAAATGCCTTTAGATACACACAAATTATATGTAAAATTGTATGTCGTATTTAAAGGAAATAATATAATTACAAGCAAGCCGAAGAATGGAATAATAAGCGATCGGGCGAGATATTAATTGTCTTTTTCGCGCGCTTAGGGTCACGTGATTTCCAATCCGTCCATCAGAACGGCAACATGTAATGGTGGACTCGGACTCGCCCACTGAAATTTCCTTACCATATTTTAACCCCTTTTATGATACTCTTGGTGCGATGCTTCTAATTCTTTTGTGCTGTTTTAGTGTAAAATTAAAATATTTGTGCAGGAGAAGCTTTCCAGTGTTAATCTGACGTTGAATTAAGGTATGTCACGTAGGCTGAGTTTTTTCTAACCTTTTATGAAGTGTTAATATTAAACCTCATACTCACTTCCACATTACAAAATTCTTGTACAGTGGTTTAAAAGACTGTAGAACCCAGTATCTTGATACTTTCATTTGTCAAATATAGCGATATAGGTTCGATCACATGAGGATAGAGACTACGTGGATGTTGAGACTAGCGTATTTTCTACTGTACTTCAGGCAGTGTTTCACCTAATTAAGTTTATAAAATGTAAGCTTTGTCTAGCTTAATTAAGAGAGCGCTAATTTGTTATGTTGGCTGACAACTGTGACTAGCTCTGTGTAGTTAAAAACCGTTCTCTCCGGTTAAAAGTCGGTCGTTTGGCCAACCTATTCATCGCCCTTTGATTTACAGCCACTGATGATGCTACTATTATGACACAGTAGTCTCTCCTCTTATGTCACTTCATACATCGCATCAGTGTTCCCTCTGCGCGCGCGCGCGCACACACACACACGCACTCACACACACACAAATCATGTCGCGCACGAAATTTTATATGCTGCACAAGAAATAAAATTACTACTTTTATTTTCCAGTTTCCTGACATTACTCTGTATTGTATAAAATATGAAGAAAATTACTACAGTGCTACGTGAGTTTGCTTTCCTGGTGTTTATTTTCTATGAGAACTTTACGAGCACCACAAAACCCTATAGTCCACACTGCAACATATACAACTGCCACATTTTTTTTCCACAATGAAAATCACTGATGAAGAAAGTCTGAAAGGTACAAATATTCTAAAGCAATATATTCATCTCCTTCCTCTCTCATCATATAAATCAAGAAATAATATATGAAGAAGTTAAAGTTATTGAACACTGCGCTGCAAACATAAAGGATTTTATATTAGTTGCATCATTTATTTATTAAAAGAAAACAGACACAAGCTGGCAATGCTATATACTTCTACTGGCTTTACGTAACATGGTTTTTACACTGACTGTCCATACATGTAGAAATAACAGAAAATACAAGACAAACAAGATAAATTGTGCATACATGTAGAAATAACAGAAAATACAAGACAAACAAGGTAACTTGTTCATACATGTAGAAATAACAGAAAATACAAGACAAACAAGGTAACTTGTGCATGCATGTAGAAATAACAGAAAATACAAGACAAACAAGGTAACTTGTGCATACATGTAGAAATAACAGAAAATACAGGACAAACAAGGTAACTTGTCCATGCATGTAGAAATAACAGAAAATACAAGACAAACAAGGTAACTTGTGCATGCATGTAGAAATAACAGAAAATACAGGACAAACAAGGTAACTTGTGCATGCATGTAGAAATAACAGAAAATACAAGACAAACAAGGTAACTTGTCCATACATGTAGAAATAACAGAAATTACAAGACAAACAAGGTAACTTGTCCATGCATGTAGAAATAACAGAAAATACAAGACAAACAAGGTAAATTGTGCATACATGTAGAAATAACAGAAAATACAAGACAAACAAGATAAATTGTGCATACATGTAGAAATAACAGAAAATACAAGACAAACAAGGTAACTTGTTCATACATGTAGAAATAACAGAAAATACAAGACAAACAAGGTAACTTGTGCATGCATGTAGAAATAACAGAAAATACAAGACAAACAAGGTAACTTGTGCATACATGTAGAAATAACAGAAAATACAGGACAAACAAGGTAACTTGTCCATGCATGTAGAAATAACAGAAAATACAAGACAAACAAGGTAACTTGTGCATGCATGTAGAAATAACAGAAAATACAGGACAAACAAGGTAACTTGTGCATGCATGTAGAAATAACAGAAAATACAAGACAAACAAGGTAACTTGTCCATACATGTAGAAATAACAGAAATTACAAGACAAACAAGGTAACTTGTCCATGCATGTAGAAATAACAGAAAATACAAGACAAACAAGGTAAATTGTGCATGCATGTAGAAATAACAGAAAATACAAGACAAACAAGGTAACTTGTGCATGCATGTAGAAATAACAGAAAATACAAGACAAACAAGGTAACTTGTGCATTCATGTAGAAATAACAGAAAATACAAGACAAACAAGGTAACTTGTGCATGCATATAGAAATAACAGAAAATACAAGACAAACAAGGTAACTTGTCCATACATGTAGAAATAACAGAAAATACAAGACAAACAAGGTAACTTGTGCATGCATGTAGAAATAACAGAAAATACAAGACAAACAAGGTAACTTGTGCATGCATGTAGAAATAACAGAAAATACAGGACAAACAAGGTAAATTGTGCATAAATGTAGAAATAACAGAAAATACAAGACAAACAAGGTAACTTGTCCATACATGTAGAAATAACAGAAAATACAAGACAAACAAGGTAACTTGTGCATGCATGTAGAAATAACAGAAAATACAAGACAAACAAGGTAACTTGTGCATTCGCATGGGGGGAGGGAACAAGCAAATTAGCAGCATGACAATGTGAAGACCTAATGACACAAGCAAAACTTTTTCTTCAGTCTCCCTGGAACTACAAGCCACTGTTCTTTATGGCTGATGCTATGAAGATGTTGCAGTACTGCATCGTGTCAGGGTGGGAGCGGGTCACGGCAGCTATTTTTTTTTCTCAGTCTGAATGCAGCTAAAAAGTGGGCAATACTTGTTTAGCAGACTTCACCACCATGCAACATTTGTTTAGCAGGCTTCATTACCATGCAATACTTGTTTAGCAGACTTCACCACCATGCAATACTTGTTTAGCAGACTTCACCACCATGCAATACTTGTTTAGCAGACTTCACCACCATGCAATACTTGTTTAACAGACTTCACCACCATGCAATAATTGTTTAGCAGGCTTCACCACCATGCAATACTTGTTTAGCAGGCTCCACCACCATGCAATACTTGTTTAGCAGGCTCCACCACCATGGAATACTTGTTTAGCAGGCTCCACCACCATGGAGACTGGTGATCACTGCCTGGTTAGTTAGACTAGGCTTGTTATTGGGGGGTACCAACAGAGATGTGGGACAGGGGGTTGGTCAGCTATGGTTCGCCCACTCTAATGCCAGCTATGGGTCATTGATTGCCAAATTGGATGCGAGACAAAATACAGGACATCTCTGTCAACAGATAAATGCCTTACAATCCACATTAACTTTTGTTCTAAATGAAATCTCAGAAGCTGGAAGCTTGAAAGATTGAATGCCATTCTTATTTAATGTACTGTAACTGAAAGCACTAGCAGTGGGCTAGTCAGCAAGTCCGTTTGATGTGGGTAGAGCTAAAGAGCTAAAATTGTATAACATGTTACAGAAAAACACAGAGCAGAAATAACCAAACTCGACAGTCAACTTTGCAGTGATGATTTTCACTTTGATTTTAATCAGCAACAAATAAGCCCCAGGCCTGACTGCCATAATAAGACAAAGAAGACATACTAAAAGTTGTCTACTTTCATAACGTGACCACTGTTATTTCCCTACACAAAAATTTTCTACTTTCATAACGTGACCACTGTTTCCTTACACAAATCACTTTTCAACAGCAGACTGTGACTGACAATGAACATAGTTCATAAAATGATTCTGAACAAACTTTACACTGGAAAGAGAGTAAAACTGAATACATTAACCATTTCCGTGACCAAAATATCTGCAACTAAAGAAGAAAAAAATGGAACCTGAGCAAGCTAAATATAGCCAAGAACACTGAAAAATGAGGACGGAGATTTCAGCAGTTTCAGGAACTAAACATGAGCATTTACTTGTAAAACAAATCATAACAGATTTTACAAAGTCACACAGACTGAAAAATGAACCAGCTTTACATGAATTCCCTGAAGCTCCTGCTATTTAAAAGAAGTTTTACAGTAGGTGACAACTTGTAAGTAGTCTCATGAATTTTTGTTCTCAATGTCTCTGAGATATAGAATGAAGATTCTGAGATAGAGAATGAAGATTCTGATATAAAGAATGAAGATTCTGAGATAGAGAATGAAGATTCTGATATAAAGAATGAAGATTCTGAGATAGAGAATGAAGATTCTGAGATAGAGAATGAAGATTAACTGCCTCTTGGCTTACAAAAAATGAATATGCTTCTGCAAGTCTCTAAGCCTGAATCAGAAAAGTCCTTAAAAAAAAAAACAAACTGGAAAACATGTTCATACTGTGAAGTGAATGTAGACCCAGATTCATAGATCTGGCATTTATGTGGTATTTAGTTTTCTCAGTACAGTTAGGGCTTTTTCTGCCAGATTGCATCTTTTTGTGGACAAATTTTCAATTTCAGGTGTTGCTAAATATGGCCAATCATTTTCTTGTTCATGTGTATATTTGGGGAGGGATGGGGAGGTAATTATTATGCCTTTCTTTAGAGAAAAAAAAGCACTGAGAACAACCCAGGCATATTCCATTCTTGTAGGCAGACATTCTCAGTGTTCAGGGGTAGTTTGTTTTCCCAGTGCTTGTTTTTTTATTCTTCTATCTAATGGCTTCCATTCTACTAGCATTCCAGAGGTTTTTCCTTCATTATTGATGCTACTTCTTGGTGATTATTTTCTCTGCCTGACCATAGCATTTCCATAATGTTTCCCTATGCATCCTTCTACATTTCTCTTGTGACTTTTGTGCTTTTGGACTGCCATTTGGTCTAATTTGATTTCTCTTGTTATTTTTTCCAATTTCCCTGTCTGATTCAATGTTCTTACACTCCAGTTTCCAATTGTAAGCACTGTCTTTGGTGTAACAATATTGTCACATGGTGTGTCTGGTGTCTGGGGTTTTGTTGTCAGGATGTTGACTTCTTGTTGTGAACTTTCACCAACATTCTTCATGGATCCAGTTTCCTGGTTAACTTCACCCCTCTCACCAGCATTCTTCATGGATCCAGTTTCCTGGTTAACTTCACCCCTCTCACCAACATTCTTCATGGATCCAGTTTCCTGGTTAGCTTCACCCCTCTCACCAACATTCTTCATGGATCCAGTTTCCTGGTTAACTTTGCCCCTCTCACCAACATTCTTCATGGATCCAGTTTCCTGGTTAGCTTTGCCCCTCTCACCAACATTCTTCATGGATCCAGTTTCCTGGTTAACTTTGCCCCTCTCACCAACATTCTTCATGGATCCAGTTTCCTGGTTAACTTTGCCCCTCTCACCAACATTCTTCATGGATCCAGTTTCCTGGTTAACTTCTCCCCTCTCACTAACATTCTGGATTTCTCTTGTGTCAGTGTCTGTAGCTGCCATTCTTACAGGGCATGAGCCGCTGGCCCCATTCACCGATCTCCTTAGTCACCTCTTACAACATGCACCGAAGGTAGCAAAGGCTGAATATATCTGGCCGTGCAGCCGCATGGACAAAGTGTGTAACATACACAAACTAAGAATATAGAGCAAACATGGCTGGCTACTGTGGATGAAATATGAAAACTTTTCTCGAATATAACAATGAACATGTAGCAAGAAAGTGAAACATCTGATGTAGGAAAAGCTTGGACTGTTGTAGGTGACAAAAGGGAAGAGATAACACTTCTATGTCTATTGACCTAGAGTTATCTAATCAAATGACATCGATACATAATTTACTTTATCTGTCCTTGCAATCAGTTTAATAAGCTTGGGTATTGGTCTAAACCAGTGATCGCATTAACCAGTAATTACTGGTAAATTATCAATAAAAAAAAAGATAAAAACTGAAATTTCTGGAGGTCAACGGTTACCATAACCAGCTTATTTTATCTAAAACCAAGTAAAAAGCAACCAGCAATATCAGATGGAGGATAATTTTTGCACAGAGAAGAATCAGCCAGTTTTGACTTTGGTTTAAGTGAGCATTCTGTAAAGATAAAATCTCACAGCAGATAAGACGAAGAAAATTTCACATGAACATTTAATTCCCACTGTTTGTAGAGCATTTTTAACTTTATGTTAAGGGGAAAAAAGTATTAAGGTACCGAATGTTGCGCTGGAAAAAAAAAAGTTTTTCAGAAAGTACTCCATGCAAATTAGAAGGCAGGTACAATATTACCAGTTTCGAAAAATCCTACCGTGAACACTGGTCTAAACTCTCATGGCATATGTTAATGGACAAAAAAGTGATCAGTACTTACAGTAAGAAAATAAAGACAGCACATTAGCATCTTTCTTGTCAGATAATTGGTAATGATTTTACATCTTTCCCATGGTGTCAAACGTCACATAGGGCTCACATAGTAGTTCACCAAGTTTTCTGTCCTCGGCGAGCTTTTCAACCTCATAGAGGGATTTTATACCTGCTAATTTGGCCTCTCTTAAAAATGTCTTCCTTAGAGTTTCACATCATCAGCCTCTTTTTCTTCGGCCTGTTGTGTTCCTCTTGATAGCCTGTTTTGGGATTCTCTGAATGTTTCTTCCCATCATGTGCCCATATACGGTATTGATACAGTGCTGAAGAAAGCCTAACAAATACCAGATCCAACATTAACCATTATAGCAAGCACTCACACAGGGCTGCAACAATTCACTGACATGTTTAGTGACTATGTTAAGTAAACTGGCACTCACCCTGCGATGTAACACTAACTCAGTCAAAATGACTTCCCTCAATTCTTGGTGATAAAAGGGTTTTTTTCCTTAACTCTTAGCAATTTATTTCCAACTTGAAAAATTTTTTAAAGTTACATAGATTTAAATTCAAATCATATTTTCATTTCATCTCCCATCATTCACGGCAATATAAGATCCCTAAAACTGCACAGGGAAATCTAACTGTACTGATGTGTTTATTTCTCTCTCTCTCTGGGCATATGGGGCTTCGGCAAGGGTTTTCCACAAATGCCTGTCCTTTGCCTTTTTTTTCTGTTCTTGCCCAGGTGAACAACATCCTCTCTGTTGTGCTTCTCCATGTCTCTTTTGGTCTACCCTTACTTCTGTTCCCCTGTGGTGTCCATTCTTAGTGCTATTTTTGGTAGTGAGCTGTCAGTCATTCGGAGCACATGTCCCAATCATCACCACCATCTTTCCTCAAAAAAATGCTGTAGGTGGCTTCATGTGCATTTCTGCCAACAAGATGTTATTTCTTATGATGGCCAAAATATTTTTCTAATTCTTCGTAAACATTTAGTTTTATATGGTTTTGGTGATTTTCCAGCATTCACTTCCATAGAGTAATACACTTGAAACATTACTCTTAAATATTCTGATTTTCTTCTTCATGCTTAGTTTTTTAGATTTTTTAGATTTTAGATGTGTTTATATTACATCAAGTAGAGCACAACAGGCTGAAGAAAAAGAGGTCAACCACATGAAACTCTGAAGAGGACATTGCTAAGAGAAGCCAGTTTAGTGGGCATAACACCCCTTGATGAAGGTGAAAAACTCGCAGAAAACAGGAAAACTTGGCAAACAACTAAGTGACGTTTAACGGCATGGGAAGGATGTAAGATATTACATCATTATTACTAATGAATTTATAAATATGAAATAGAAAACAAGAACAATGTTTATTACTTCACTTGAAGATTTTCATGCCACAATTTTATGTTTAAAAATGCTAGATGACAATTATCTGATTTGTGGTTCTAAATTATACTTTAGCACTGTGTTGTACGGTTAGCATTTGAAAAATATTAGACATTTTTTGGAATGCTAATCATACAATATTGTGCTGAATCACTTTCCTGTGTGAAAGCTTCATTGTTCCACATTTGAAAAATAAATTATACATAACATAAATTATATTTTAGGAAGAGCATTTAGACACAGCATACGCATGTGTGTATAATACTGAAGAAAACTGAAAATTGGAAGAAAACAACATTTTAAAACAGCTTTCTGGAAGCAAATTACACATTTTATAACCTTGACATAGTAATGATGATGAAGTACAATGTTCTCTCTAGGTTTTTAATAGTGGCCCTTAACTTCTGCCTCATATCTAGACTCTGCATGTAGGTCTGCATGTTTGACACTCTAGCAACTAAAGTCTATACTCTGTTCATTTGGGAGCATTCATTTGTATGGGCTGTCTTGGTAGAAGTAACTCAATACTGACTTGTTACTAACTGAAACAGGATAGTCTGCTGATGCATTTGCAGCTAATGAACTAAACTTGGTATGGCGCTTACATTTACTCACTTTACCTACTCCAGTTTGTAGCAATTTTATTTAATGATTTTTGCTTCTCTGTACCTGACTGGGGAATCTTAAAGTTCCAGACTGCTACCACATTTAGAAAAGGGATCAGCTTTTTCATTTTCAGCAACTTAACAGTTAAGTGGGAGGACAATCACTGCATGGCAAATGTTGTTGTTCTTGAGAGGCAGTTAAATTCTAATGTGATTTCCTACAAGCTTTGTTCACAAAGAACACTACCTTAGCTAGTCACTGTTGGTTCTGTGAATAATCTCAAAGTTTCAGAAATGCTGGTGTTCTGCTCTGAAACTGGATAATATCTTCCCAGCTGGGAAACCTTAAGAGTTTACATCCCATTATCTTATGAAGAAACATTTTCCACCAGTTTAACTCTAAAGACAGGTCAGTATTGTAGACATTCATCTCATCAGTTAGACTTTGATCAGACTTGTCCATCTTTATTTATTTCATGAGCTTCTATGCTTTCTCAAAGTATTTAATTTTTGTAGATATTTTCACTGCTGACTAGCACTGTCTCTTCCAGTCCTTCTGGAGAGCTGCTGTTTATTCTAGCACTGATGTAGATATCTGGTGATAAAAAAACTACTCCTTTTCAACCATTTTTAAAATGGCTGTTAAAGTATACTGTGCTCAAGAATGGTTTTCCTGCTTTGTAGTTTCTCATTATAATATGCCATTGTGTTATAATATAATGTGGCACACTATATCTCAAGTAAAGACCTCAAATGATACAATATTTGAATGATAACAAGACACTGATAAAGTTCTTATGCCTTACATGATTCATGTGCTGTTAAACATCACATAGGACTTGCATGGTAGTTTGCCAAGTTTTCCTATTTTCGGTGAGCTTTTCAACTTCATCAAGGGATGTTATGCCCACTAAACCGGCCTCTCGTAACAATGTCCTCTTTAGATTTTCATGTGTTTGATCTCTTTTTCTTCAGCTTGTTGTGTTCCACTTGATAGTTTGTTTTGGTATTCTCTGACTATTTCTTCTCATTACATGACTGACATATGTCCATCTTCTTTTTCTCATCGCAGGTTGTACTCTGATTATACTTTGTACATATAGTAAAATTATAAGCACCCAAAGCATTATACAGACATTATATAACATATTTATTATATGTTACACCATATACAGAATATGCAGCAACTTTTTACAGAACAATACAACCAATAATTTACAAAATATATTTTTCTCCCTTACAGATATAATTCTGGAAAAAGACATAATAATAACTGCAAGTAGCTCATTTTAAAAAGACTAAATGCTATGGTGTAAAATCATAATTCATTGAAAAAAAAATGATCTCTGAATTTAAAGCCAGGTTATGTGTACAAAATAAATAACAAAAATGCTTTATATATTATGCAAACTGGAGAAATCTAGTAGAAATCCGAGACTTGGGGAAAAACTGCAAAGAAGGAGTGTAGTGGTAATTTTTCATGTTTGTATCTCTTGTGTTGCTTTTGCATTGTGTGTTTTTACAAAGGCATTTGCCGAAATATTGGATTGTTGTATGTTCTTCATTTATACGTGCTCATCGTATTTTCTGCCACTCTTGTTTCTGCCCACTTCATCTTTTCATAAATCTGAACCATACACCTCTTGTCTACCTTTATTACTAGAACCAGTTTTACTGCAATCATCATTTATCTTACTGAACATCCCAAAACCACTGATAAGATATGCATAGCCATAGGGAAATGCTGCAACAACTTCAGCATAGAAATTGGGACATTTATTGTCATAATAGAAACACTATCAAGCTCCAACACTAACACATGTCCTAAAGTATTTCTCATGGATGGAAGATCCGCACTGGAAACTATTCAGTTCAATAATCTACCAGACCTAAAGGACACTTTTTTTCAAAGTGAACTCACAGCAAGTCACTCTACGGTGGATTCAGTCCCAGTATAGTATACAAAACAAAGCAACCCAGCTGCTGCAGAGACAGGGAAATGTTGCAACCAAATGTCACCTATAATCAGTAGAGAAACATAATAAAAATCTGTATAACACCATAAACACACTTTTATCCATCCAGTGCCAAGCTGACAGGTGTTGGCGATATGCTCTTCCACATTTCTCTATTCTGGGTGTTAATTAGGAGCTGGGCTGCAACTCCTTCTCAGTGTCACTTCATCAGACCATCTATCATCTTCTCTCTTTGTCCGCCTTGGTCTCTTTGCCCTCTATCATCTTATTGTTAACACATCTACCTGCTCTCATGGTGTGACCTACGAATTTGGATTGTCTCCTCCTGCGATTTTTTACTGTTTGTCTCTCTTTGATCTTTCAGGACCTCTTCATTTGATCTCTTCACTGTCCATGGTATCTTTAGCACTCTTCTAAGGAACCACATTTCTGCAGCCTCCATGTGGCACTGTGCTTGCCTTCTGACTGTCCATGTATCACATCCATAAAACAGGATTGGTTCAATATAACACTGAAACGCTCTTTTCCTCACTTTCTGTGTTAGCGAAAGATTATGTAAAATATTTTTCATCCTTTGAAACATTGTTTTAGACTGTGTTATTCTGTTCTTTATCTTCATTTTACATCTTCTCTGACCAGCACCTGAAAAGCAAAAATGAACAAATGAATGTATTCCATCACAGAAAATGACCCAGTCAACCTGGAAACTACATGTATAAAGCTTGGCAATTCTCCCCTTTCATGCATGTGCCCTGGCACTTGAAACCATGGTGCACATCTGAAACTGCACCAATTATGAAATATTAGCTCAATGAGGGAACCAAGCTCCTTGAATGTGTATTCATGAGCTACAAAAGACTGCTCAGTTTATCCTGGACACAGAACTGCACATTCAGACAATAAATGTCTATGAAAAGGGAGCAGGCATAATTTGTTCCCCCCCCCCCCCCCCCACCGTAAAACTTAAAACTCTTTGGCAGTGTTTTGTTAAATGGTCTCAAGGAAGCACGATGCAGTACAACAATCTCTGCAGCCATTTGGTTCCAAGCCTTATCATGGGTGTTTGAAATTGCAGATAATACCAAATCATATAGGATTTTAGCATATATGCATAACTACAAGAATTGTTACTATCAATGAAACTTGCTTTCTGTTCATGTCTTCCAGCCACATATTTAACGCCTCTTCTATATTCACAAAATATTTATCACATACAATGGACATAACTTTAGCAGTTTTAGGAGTGCGAGCAAAACTAGCATGATTTTCTTGTTATATTTTTCCAGCAACTTAATAGTGGGAGGACAACTGCTGCTGATCTTGAGAGGTGGTTAAGTTCTAATGTGATTTCCTGCAATGTTTGTTCATAACAAACACTATCTAACCATGTCAGTCTTGTTGTATATTCCGGCAACTTCAGCATATGACTTTTTCTTCTCACTTAAAGGAATGATTCTTTGGCATGAAGCTTTTCTTTGGCATGACAGAATTGCCAGCATCATAACTTTTTTGCTTTGGGACGTATTAAGCCAAATAAATTTGACAAAGCACAGTACAGCAGTTATAGTGATATTGCATGATTAGATAATATTTACACTGTGGACGCTACACTGTAACTGTCTGACTGTAAATGACAGGAAGGCTGGTGTGGATAAAGTTTGTGAAATCAAATTGATAAATTTCTCATTTTTGGAATTTTTGTCATTTAATATTTTGAAACCAGAAGTAACTGAAACTGCAGATAGGAAGGAATGGCCGCAGCTATTGTATTTAGTAAAGATAGTACTAAACTTTGCCGAACATTCCTCAACATATTTCAGCAACAGAAATCTTTTGGTATTTTTCCGGCATTTATGTGGTATGCCTACGTGGTACAAAAATATTTTTGTTTTAGCACAGATAATAAAAAGTGTTTCTGTTAAAACATGATCTGATAAAATTTAATGGCAAAAACAAAGCAACAAAAACACATGTCTGCTGGACAATTTGTCCTTGATGAGAATAAAACAAATAAACAAGGATATGAAACAAAAAATGTGAAAGAATATAAAAAGAATGCAGAAATATGGAGATAATACTTGAATGATTCAAGGAGAAGTAACAGAAAGTGGCCCCCTGACATGAACAAAAAATAATGAGCAGTTAATTTAAATTGAAAATCCTAAGATGGCATGGCCTCCCCCATAAGATAATGAATGTAATCAAAGCCCAATGTGAGGGTTTTCAGTGCAAAGTGATCTATGGAGAACATACCTCCAGCAGCTTTAGGGTACAAACAGGAGTGAAGCAGGGATGTGTACTATCACCAACATTATTTATCTTGGCAGTGGACTGGTTAATGAAGGAGGCAACATCAGACAAATGCAGAGGATTACAGTGGACCCCTGACATGGTGCTGGAGGACCTTAACTTTGCAGATGACATTTGTCTACGATCAAGCAGCCACAAAGAAATGCAAGATAAACAAGCTAACTCAGAATGCAAACAACATAGGACTAAAGATCAATGTAGGAAAGACAATTAATGAAGCAAAATGTGAACAACAGAAATGTACTCAGAGTAGATAGCAAGTTAGTGGAGGAGGTCAATGAATTTGTATACCTTGGCAGTAGAGTAGTAGAAAATGGAGACAGCACAGAGGACATCAACAGCAGACTTACTGGAGCAAACCAGGTTTTTGCAGTGCTGCAGACTACATGGAAATCTAAAAAACTAAGCATAAATACGAAAATCAGGATATTTAAGAGTAATATTCTAAGTGTACTACTCTATGGAAGTGAATGCTGGAAAATCACCAAAACTATAGAAAACAAGTTGAATTCTTTCCAGACGAAATGTTTATGAAGAATTAAAAAAACATTTTGGCCAAACACCATAAGAAATAACATTTTGTTGGCAGAAATGCAGATGAAGCCACTGACAGCAATTGTTGAGGAAAGACTCTGGCGATGGTTGGGTCATGTGCTCCGAATGACTGACAACTCACTACCAAAAATAGCATTAAGATGGACATCACAGGGGAACAGAAGTAAGGGTAGACCAAAAGAGACATGGAGAAGATTAACAGAAAGGAATGAGCAATAGAGGGTTCACCTGGGAAAGAGCAGAAAAAAAGGCAAAGGACAGGCATTTGTGGAAAACCCTTGCGGAAGCCCCACGTGCCCTGGGCACTTAAGGTTCAGAGAGAGAACTTAAATTGGAGAAAATAAGAAACAAAAGAAAGAATAGCCATAGTACTGTCAGTCAGAACATCTATTTTTCTCATAAATAATAAAGAAATCTTTTTTAAAGAAGTTACACAGCTCTCTCTCTGAACCTTTAGGTGCTCAAGATACATGAGGCTTGCACAGATGTGTGTCTTTTGCCTTTTTTTTTCTGCTCTTGGCCAGGTTCTGTTGTTCAACATCCTCTCTGTTGTTCTTCTCTAGATCTCCTTTGGTCTGCCCCTACTCCTGTTCCCCTAGGTGTTCATCTCAGTATATTTTTGGCGATGAGTCACCAGTTGTCTGAACCACATACCCCAACCATCGCCAGCGTCTTTACTCAATAATCGAAGTCAATGGCTAAAAGGCATCAAACTGATAAGACTTGCAACTGAAATGCCACCTAATGTTCTGATACTGTTATACAGGATACTCTCTGTGAACGGCAGTCTGGTTTCCAAATGCCTGATACGATGTGCCCACACTGGAACTATATCACAAAGTGAACTATCTTCTTATTCCAGCACAATCATCAACCCAAAGGATAATTTAGTTTGTAATTTCAGCAAAGATATTATTCACCTAGTCATGTCACCTTCTTGGCAGGTCCCTGTCACCCGTGTAACAAGAAAGCAAGCAACAGCTTAATTTACAAAAATATAACTCTACAAGCCAGGTATTTTGCTGTTTCTAATTATAAATTAACAGTATCTATAATCATTTTTTTTCTAGCAAAAGTGAAGACTGAAATATCACACTGCCTTCTGAGTCTGAGTAAATCTTGTTCTTATCATTTCTTAAAGTTACTTTTTTTTTTTTTTTACTTTTATTATGTATGTATCATACCAGCCTAGATTTTATACCACTGGAGTCTGACCTTAGAAGTCTAAGTGGTTAATACAGATGTCTACATATATAGTAGTTTATCAATCAACTTCAGTATTCTCAGTATTACTGATTCGCTTATCAAATAAAAAATATTTTGAGAAGTAAAAATGCAGAGGTACTTAAAATATGTTATTCCAATAAATACATGTCAACTTGTATGACTTTGTTACATGTTTCTGTTACTGTTGTCCTTAACTTTTTTTTTTTTCAAAGTTGAATCTGTAAAACATTAATACAGTATTTTATAAATGTAAAACAGACTTTCTAAATGACCAACATTTGGAAATTTGAGGTTATACATAAATATAATATGTGTATGTTATAAAGGATTTATACTGAATAAATCTGATGCTGAGATATTACAAACATTAGGTGATCAGTTTCTAAATATCCTGCAGCCAGAAAGTCAAACTGAACATAAATCTAAAACTGTACCATTCTGGCAGAAACTTCAAACTGATTCCTAAACTTTTTCAGGTCAAGTTCCCCTAAAGTCAGAGACACCATTACCCTTTTACACTGCTTTGTTAATGTCTTTTTTTTTTTTTTCATCTATGAAGATGGTTTTCATGCAGGTAAATATTATTTTCAGGTCTTCCAATGATCATTTTCTTCAACATACTATCTAATGCATAGAATTTGCGTATCAGGCCACAGTACCAGCAGGTAACAAAGCACATGTTGCAAAGACTGGTCTGGTTCTCTTGCATCTTTTGTCTTTTAAGTTGGCTCTCACTTTCTCCTCAAGTAGACCCAAGGGCTGAGATGCTCTCCATACAATCTGATCTCTCATCAGATGATCCCAGTTCTTGCTGCTGGCTGAAAAAATCTCTTATGGGTGATCTTTGTATCTTAGTTTGGTCTACCACATGGCATACCTTTACTTCATAAGTTCATCATAGAAAATTTGCTTGGGGACATGGCTGTCAACCCCAGCCATCTTAATCTTAGCACTGTCATCACTGGATAATTGTGACATTAAATGCTGTAAAGCTGGTACTAATAGAATAGAGTTAAAGATGTATGGATAGAAGTTTAATAAACTGCAGACCCTTAGAACACTGCACAGTTGTTTATCTTGCCACTTGATTTTCATTATTTTGCGACAGCAGAAAAGGTGGAAGCTTTTTTTTTAATCTTAGCCAATTTTTCAGAGCCATATAAATTGTGTATCAAGCACACAGGCCTGACAGGTCAGAATAATTGTTTTCAGTGTTAATTTGTTGTTGTTTCATACCTTCTTCATTATTTTACAAAATGTGGTAGTTGCCTTCTCTATGCATCTCTTCTAGATGAGGTTTGCACCTAGAAATAAGGTGAAAGTAATTGTAAAAAAAATACCACTGAATCTGTCCACTGATTCAAGCACATTTTCTTTCAGTTTTACATTGATCACTGGTTGTGCTTTGTTGAAGAAGCACAGTCTTGCTGATAACTGCCAGTGAAAATATGCCACATGCTCTGCTCATATTGTTTACTAATGCCTGTGTATTCCAAGGGCTGTAACATCAAACAGAAATTCCATGTTCAAAACTTTGGTTGTTTCTGTCTTAGCTTGAAGTTATGCCGAGTTAAATAATTAGTCATCTAACCTCATGTGAATGAACATGTAACCACTGACTTCTCTGAATGTCCGTCATAAGAAGATAGAAAAGTATATCCCAAAGAGTGTAGGTGGGTAGGACACAGTCCTGCATAAACCCACTCTTGACATCAAATGTGCATTCATCAAACTGTATCAAGGTCTAATATTATGCAATCAGCTTGAGAGGCAACAGGGAACACCCAGTGTTCTCCAAATTTTTACACAGTCCAGGTCTTCTCATAATGCAAAATACTTATGTGAGGTCAATGACAGCGATGAGGAAGAAGAAGAACATTCTTTGCTCTCTGCATTTTTTTCCTGAAGTTGTCTAGAAAGGAGATCATGTTACTTATCAACTGTTTTGCTCTGAAACTGCACTGTGACCCTGGGAGAACTGTTCTACCAGTTTCTGCATGCTTCTCCTGTATATTTAGCATAGATATCCCTCTGTAGTTATTCCAGTTGCTTGTCTCCTTTGTTTTTAAATGTCACCATCTTCCATGTTCTGTGATACTTCACATTCTCTCCAGCACTGGATGGAAGAGCTTGTGGAGGCTTTAAAAAAATATGTCCTTTTTTTTCTTTCAGCACTTTTGCTGGAATATTATCACTATTTGTTGTTTTTCCATTCCAAAGCATCAAAGTGCAGTTGTTCAGTGGGTTCATCATCCAGTTCAACCATCACAGAATGTTGGGGTACTGGGTGTCACAGGTTTGGATTTGCCAGTCTATTCCCAGAGGAGAGCTTTGAATAGTGTTAAATCACCTTTCCAGCTGCTTGTTTCAATCTTTAATAGGCTCATCATTTTCAGATTTATGTGGAGCAAGTTCGATTATGTTTGGTCCTAGAGCTACCATTTTACTGCTGTATCTTGTTTTATATGGCAACATATGCCTGTGAGCCCTGGACACTTAACAAAACAGCTGAGAAACACATAAATGCCTTTGAATGTAAACGCTACAGAAGAGTTCTTCAAATATCGTGGACACAAAAAAGAACAAATATTTCTATACTACAAGAACTTAATGTTGAAGAAGGCTGGCTAGTAAAGAGGATTAAAAAGAGAAAACTTAAATATTTTGGACACATTAAACGTCATGATAATTCAGAGAAGACCGTATTGGAAGATATATAATGGGAAAAAGAGAGGAAGACCAAAACAAAGATGGCTGCAAGACATCGTTGATGATCTGCAAATGGATGCAGCAGCAGCAGGCCATCTTGCTCACAACTGAGAAGCCTACAGGAGTGCTGTTAGGGAGGCAAAGTTCCGCAAGGGACATGCAAATGAATGAATGAATGAATCTTGTTTTATTATCCCTTGTGTCAGCAGCTTCTTGAACTGCTGCATGCAAGTTAGTCCAGTAGTCATTCAGCCATGATTTAGATGTCAGCTGTACGTCTGCATTCAAATATCTATGATGATTCTTTGACCCGGTGTTACTGGTTTCGAGCCCTATCAGTGGGGATTTTTTCTGGTACTACCACACCAAAAAAGGTCCCAGGATCCATCCAGCCTCTAAAAATGAATACCAGAGAAATCTGGGAAGGTAAATGCAACCAGGCACATCACATTTTCAGGCCTAACACAGTATCCCCAATATGTCTTTATGGCATGGAAATGGGGGATTTTATCTTTACCTGTGAACTCCCCCTACCAACTGGATAATAAAAACTTTTATGCATTTCTAATATAAAATGTAGACTTGCTACATGGATCCCAACATGACTCTCATTGAACCCCTAGGGTTCTCAGATCCCAGTTTTGGATCCACTGATCTAGACCACAATTAAAGTGCAAAGATGTACTTTTGTGAAGAAGGCTGCCATACACAATAGCAGTCCTTGGTATACTGAACTGATGAAAAATTAATTCTAAAGAAATTTTTGCACTACCATTATACAAAGGCTAAACATATCTCCCAAACAAAACCATATATAACGAAATATATAAGTTTACATACATGAAGCTTTGCAGTAAAGCTGCAATACAGACTGAAGTATTTAAAAGGTAGGAGCAGTTTTATTCATTAAAAAAAAATCACTCATTAAAGAAAAACATTTTGACTTTCATCATATTCAGTCTATACCACACAGGATGAAAAATGTATAAAAGAAAAAGAAAAGACTAGACCACACATTAGAAAGAAGAAAAGCTAAATAATAAATTAAAGTGAAGCAAGGGTAAGTTTGACTTTTATAGTTTTCTTTTCATTTTTTTCGCCTGTTTTTTTTTATTCCCTTCCCCCATCTTGGATGTTATTTCATGAATGTTATGCAACTGTTTTTTTCACCAAGGAATAAAGCTGCTCTTATCTTTTAAATATTTCTAAGCATATCTTTTACTTACACTTTTGAGTATAAGTGTACGTCTTACGAATTATAATTTGTTCGAAACCAAAATAAAATGAAAGACATTTACAGCAAACAATTTTCACAGACCTAGGATATCCACAAGCATTTTTTTTGTCTATATAACAAAAATATAACTCCATGCAAAAGCTTTAAAGAAATAAAGAACAATACACACATAAAACATAAGAAGGATGAGCAATGCAGTAATCACAATGGACACTTTGCTGCCCAGCTGAAAGGCACATATTATTGTAGTACAGTAATTTTAATATTTATTATACTTGATGACAAACACTTTTACATTTGTAATTGATAACAAAATAGATGACAGCAAAATAAAATCAGTCCAAACACTGACAAATGCTTTTTTAAAGCAGAATATTTACTTGAGTTCAGTCATGTTCACCATACTTGTCTATGTTCAGAATAACTAGCAGCAACAAGGGTATAAGAAACATGCAGCTGAAGAGACTCAAAGCAATACTGAGTCAGTATTTTGTATATTTTTTAAAAATAATGCACATATTTTTTTTTTAAATCTGTGCACAAAAATACAAATTTTCAAGGCTTTGATAAATTGTACAAAAGTATGGTCTTATCACTAGAAAAAAAATTTATCAAAGTACATACTTAAATTGAGCCCACAAAATATGATGCAACAGTTAATGACCACAAGTATTTACTTCAGCTATATTATGTTAATGAGTCATTCAATCAGACTAAAATACAAATAGTCAACCTAGTACAACTTAACTCAGTTTCTAAATAAGTACATTTTTCTACTGTTTTGGATCTTCTATTAAGTTCCCACTCTGTAAAATAAAGAAACTGAAGTGATAATGAACAGAAGGAAGTAAAGAGAGAAGTAAAGAAATCAATGGAAGTATAGTAACAGATGGTTCTTTCTGAAGAGCGATAGACATCCTCCTTTTAATTTCCCTCATTGTATTTCCATTATTAGTTAGTAATGATCCAATATATTCAAAACTCTCCACGTCTTCCAATTTTTCCTCACTTCAGCTGCCTTATTTGTTTTGTCAGTTGTCATCAATTGAGTTTTCTTCGCATTAAGTTAGAGGTTTTGCTCTTCACTATTCTTACAGATGGATGTAATTAGCTTTTTTCCATTCCTTTTTGTGTTGTGGACAGTAATACTGTGTCATCAGCATATCTAATCTTTGGTATTTCATAACTCCAATTGTTATGGCATCATTCTCTGTCTACATCTTCTCTAACATTCCTCATTATATTTTCAGTATACAAGTTACATAAGTAAGGCGACAGTATATAACAGATGGTTAGAGACTGCAAATGTGCTATGCTTGATGTATCTTTGAAGGAAGCCCTCAGCACAAACTTTATATACTAGTTCTATATAACAGTGCTAAATATGACTAAGGTTTTAACATATTTCTTGCCAGCAGAACATACAGTGAAGCTTGTGTATGAAAGCTTATTGTATTCACAGCACAGTCACTTTATTCACAATAAATGCTCTATGTGGGAACAATTATATTTCTGACGGACATCATATCTTATGGCAGAATAGCATTAACATATCTGGAACTGGTGCAGACATGCATTAAAAAAGATTATTATTTGTGATTATCAGTTGATAAGTGAAAAAAAAATATTTATTATAAAGATATTATTTCTTCTGATATAGTAATGCAATACTTGGTAATGTTTAATCATGAAAAATAAAAATGCTATTTCAGTGGCTGATTAGTATTCTCAAACAAAAATGGATTAGCAAAAACTGTACAAAAAAGCGGAGTTTAAAAAACAGAGATTACTGATTTTAAAATGCCAAAAGCAATTAATGTGAAACTAGGTAAATCTGAGCACTATGGACTGAACAAAAAGGAATTACTAAAAAAACATTTTCAAAACTTAAAAACCCACTGTAAAAAAGTTATTTGCCAGATTACATCACAGAAAAAGTAACTTTTTATTCTGCTGTCAGCTGTTCGTACAGTTTTGTATAAAAAAAAAAAATTAAATATAAAATCATCATCATCCACAGAATTTATTCCATTGTTGAGAACTTGTAGTTTCAAACTACCATAAAAGATAAAAAATAGGCACAGCATCATTTTTTACAAAAACATTGCAGTTATGCCCATTTTAAAACACTGCTACTTTTTTTTTTGACTGGTCCAGTGATTAAAGAAAAAAACTGTGAAAACAGCTTAACAAAAATGATTTACTGTGATGCTTTTTTTGACATGGTTTAACATGGCATACCTCACAAACGTGAGGAAAATTCTGATAAAAAAAAAAAAACAGAACTTTCGTACCCAAGGAAAAATTCCTACAAAAATATTATGTAGCACCATATTAAAAAACCAAAATTTCAGTTACAGCTAGTGGCAGATAGTAACTTCAATTTTCTTTCACAAACTTCTTGTAAGCAGTTGCTATAGTAATTTTAAAAAAAACAAGCAAAAATTATGATAAATTTATTCATTTATAAAAATGATAAAAAATTAGCTGTACAGTACATAAACTAGAAATAGCATACATAAACTTAAATTATCAACATGTATTTCAGTTGCATTTATTCATCTTAGGCTGGTGCCACTAACTGGTTGTAACTCTCTAGCTAAGTTTTGACTTGACTCCTAAAGATCCATTTGTTGCTCTCTGTGCTCTATCTTCAGCAAACTTGGGCTTCAGATATGCTTGGATGTAGAAGTTGGCAAACATGATTAGGAATATGAGCGCATATGAACCTATCCAGTAGACAAAGAACTTGGGGTAATTACACTCCATGAACAGCAGCTGCGATGAATGAATCATCACCAGAATAAACTGAGTCTGCAGAAGAATTCAAGAAAGGATTTCATTTACTGAGAAATGATATGAAACTATTCATTAACAACAGCCACTTGTTCTTGTCACAATAAAATTTGTGTGATTAATTTAAAGTAATTTACTAACAGCTCCAGATTCTGGAAGGCTGAAGCAGAAACAATACAATAATTTCTTAACCGAGAGTAATATAAACTCATATAAAATAATACTGTAACTTAAATATAAAACATAAATCATCCAAAAGGGATGTTGCTGGGTTTTTTTTGTTGTCTGGGAGCATGAAATATATTTTTCAAAAGTATTTATTCACTTAAAAAAAAGAACAATACAAAGGATAATTCTTGCATACTAACTACACATATGGTTCAAACCTGAGATAATCACACAGTTCTGTATAATATGAAAATTTTATGTGGCTGAATGTTTACTCTGTATAATAATTATCTTTATTAGGAACATATGCTTGAGAGGACTTACTATTTGCATGCTGGTCATATATTTCTTCCACCACAAGTACTTCTGAAAGGCAGGCCCCATTGCAGACAACCCATAATATGTGTACATGACAAGGTGAATGAAGGAGTTCAACATAGAGTGAAATGTACCAAATCCACCTAGAAATATTTAGAAATAACACATGACAATGTCATCTGAATACAAATTTGCAATTAAAAATTTCTGTGCCCTATTACAAACACATTTTATTCATCAGAGGTTGGGTTGGGTTGGGTTGGCAGGCACTGACAATCACGCTTCTCCATTTTGTGCTGTTCTTAGCATTTCTAATCAGATCAGTTGGTTTAACATTTCCTTGCCATTTACTCAGTCAGTTCATATATCTTGCTCTGAGCATCCTTCTTTCTTTCTCCCCTTGAGTTTACCAGTGACTGTTAGGTTGTCCAGCTTCTATCTCATGACTTATTTAAAGAATTTTGATTGTCTTGAGGTTTTAACTAGTTTTACACATTCCCCAATCTATTTCACTTATATTTCTAGCTATTCAGGACACATGGTGCATCTTTCCCTGTTGATTCCAAGTTCTGCTTCATTTGTTTCTTTGGTGTCATAGTCTTATAACCAACCACTGAGTAAAACTGGCTGTATGCTGTAATACTATTATTCTCACTGCCAAAGACACTTTTATTTATTAGTATCTTTTCTTATACTGTAAAAAAGCTGCAATGTGAAACCGATGCAAGAAAAAACAGATATCCTGTCTTCTTATCTTATATTTTATCTTATATCCTTCCCGTGCCGTTAAACGTCACATAGGGCTCGCAAAGTAGTTTGCCAATTTTTCCTGTCTTCGGCGAGTCTTTCAACCTCATCAAAGGATTTTATGCCTGTTAATCTGGCCTCTCTTAACAATGTCCTCTTCAGAGTTTCACGTGGCCTGCCTCTTTTTCTTTGGCCTGTTGTGTTCCACTTGATAGCTTGTTTTGGGATTCTCTGATCATTTCTTCTCATCAAGTGACCAACATATGTCCATCTCCTTTTCCTGATCACCCATGAGACTGGTTGTTGTTCAGTCATCTGTCTTATCTCTGCATTGTTCTTGAATTCGTTCCACTTGATGCTGAATGCAATGCCAAATGTTAAAGGACAAATGCTTGTTTTTAACAATACACTGAACTAAGAGCACCAAAAAGTACATGTTGACCACCAATTTTTGGGGGGACAATCTTTTAATCTGAGTGAAATTTTGACATATGCTAGTCAGCAACTAAAAACCTATGTGTATAGTGCATGCACTGCACTCTGTGCTGACAAAGGTGTATATTTTATTACATCATTGCACCTGATGACCACAGTTAACTATAATGAACATATTTTTGCTTATCTCATATGCATTCTACCATTGCTATGGCTTATACAGTTTATTTTTTCCAGTACTATTACGTAACATCTTTTAATCAAGTAAAACACTGGAATCAAAGTATTATCAGCGGTCAATTGGTACTCAAAATCTGATAATTCTTTAAATATGTTTTCTTCACCAGAGTATCATGGATTACAAAAATGACCATTTTCCCATTTGACATCTTGTCAGCCAAAGTGTAAATGAAATAGATTTTTTAAAAAATACAATACAGGCCTGATTATTCAACACTGTGGGTCATCTAACTTGACCATGGGCATGTTTAAAAAATACAGAATTTCATATCAAGTTTAAACATCAAGTTAATCATTGTGTTGCTAGCATATTCCAGTGTCTATTCAACTTGGTACCACTGCTTCCAACGTACCCACCACTGGCCAGCTTGCTGTCATTACTCATTTTTACGGTCATTTGGTCATTTTTACTGAGCTTTATAATTTCAACAACTCTATTTTATTTCTGTTTTTGGTTTCATTACACAAGTGAAATGATCAGTAGCTGTTTCAATGGAGAAATAACACTAAAGTCTTCAAATGACTGGAGAATAGTGAATCAATGAAAGAGTTACAGCTCTTTAAAAAGTATCACAATTCAATCATTTAAAAAAGTAATAAAATGTACTTCTTAACATTCAGTTGTTTTTTTAGGTTCCTTAAAATCTATTCACATTATTTCCATATTAACTGATGTTTTTGAAAAAAAAAAATTTTGACGATCGACAAGCTCTTCTGGGAAAGCTAAAATGGCACCTCCTTACAGGCAGTGTGAGAAGAAGAAGAAGGCTGTGACAAATGATGTCATAAACAAGGAGTACCATCCACATGCACAAGAGGATTTAGGCAGCCAGGTTTAAGATGAGGGCACACATGCGTACTGACAGCAGACTTAACAAGCCCATCTGGTCTCAGGGCATCAGGCACATGCCCCACAGGATTCGTGTTCATCTGGCCGCCACATGAAATGAATAAGAAGACTCTAGTGACAGGCTGTCACACTGGTGACATGCATACCATGTCCCAATTTCAAGGCCAAACTGACCATCAACGATGATAATGAATAAACTGGATCCATAAATTTTCTGTTAAAGTTTTTAAAAAAAAATGCCTATCTGACCACCCATCATAATGTATAAACCAGGAAAAAGTAGGAGCAACTTTATTACTTAACGACTACAAAGTTGTGATATTTCGGCGTGAGCCTTTTAATCATACAAAAACATACAGGACGAAGAAATAGAGAGAGGAGATAAAGTATAGACTCACGTGAACACTATTTTAAAAAAAAAATTAAATAGAGTACTTAGCTGTAAATTGTAAGATGTGGCTTGTCCAGCGGTGTGGGTCAGGAATCACTGACCACCCATCAGATTAGGTCAGATAATCAGGGCCCCCTCCGCGGTGGGAAAAACTCAATTTTAATTCTCTGCAATACTAAAATGGTTGACAGAACTCTGGAACTGGGAATGTGAGTTAAAATGGTTGACAGAACTCTGGAACTGGGAATGTGAGTTATCTGTGGCCAATGACATAATGAAAAGATCTTGAAATGCTTTTACCGAGTCTGATGGGGAATGGGTTATGGCAGATATCTTAAATCCTTATGGCAAGTCTAAACAGCAGACTCTCTATAAGCTCCACCACCGCTAGTGTATTGATCTCTGCTCTGTTGGCAAACGGTAACTGTCTTTGTCCCTGTGCACCACAGAACAGAACTAACATTCACTAATTAAACATTAGCTAATATTAATTTCCGCTGTCACTGACAAAGTTTAATGTCTAGTCAAAATAAGCTTCTGTTACAAAAATGATGAACGCACCTGGTACAAGCTTCACCCCAAACCACCATGAGATGGGCATTATTCCATGATGAAACACATGAAGAAATGAAACCTGGTTGAACTTCTTCCTCAGGATGAAGAAAATCTATCACAGAAAAGAAAAGAAATCTGGTGCAATCTCCAGTCAGCAAAACTTCATAAAACTGTATGACACCTGCCATATTTATGGCAATACCCCTTGTTAAAAACAGTAAATACTGAAATTTCATAAGCCACCATATTTTGTGTCAGAGACTTATCTAACCTACACCTTATTTCTTTCCAGGTACATCTGTCTTGCAATACTGCATTTTTAAAAATCATCCTATCATTCTATGTAGTAAAGAGTTGTGTACCACACATGATTTATAACAATGCTACTAAATGCACTTACATTTATTTTAACTCTTCCTGTGCCACAGGAAGAAATGCTGGGATTCAGTTGGGACCAGATTAAAAGCATGGGTCTTGATATGTATAGGGGCATATTAGTAAAATGTGAATGAAACAGTTTTTCCATGTGAAAAAGTGTACTTGTTATGTTGCAAAATAACTAAATATGTATGAAGATTTCATAAATGCAGTTTTTTTAGGAAAAAAAAAGTAACCTGATGTTTTTATACAATGACTGTGTCCAATTTACCATCGGATAGTTCTAGAGGTACACTATGCACCATCTGAGATGCACAGATCTACCTGTTGGTGTCGTATTGCGATTCTGTGTTGCATTATCACTAAAATAATGTCTGAAATAACCTTCTAACTACTTCTCCAGTCATCTAATATGTCTAGATCTATTTGGGATACATTCAAGAACAGTGGTCTGGTCACAGGGCATGTCCATACCCCTATCTACATCATCAAAAATTGAAATTTCTCGCAGAAAACTTCAATTTTCTCCCTTGTAACTAAGCGCTCTTCGGCCATTTTGAAAAAGGTCACGGGGCATGCGCACTAAATGTTTACAATCTAAACATTACACCGGGTTCTTAATGAAACAAACCAAACATCGCTAGAGCGACTAAAGGCACCAAGTGAGAAACTGGAACCATTGTCTAAGTGACGAAAGGCAGAGTTAATTATTACATCCAAACTGTTCTGAAAAGCTAGTATGTTTGACATCAAAAGAATTAGAACTTTTTTTAAAAATTACATTTTTGCTTCATTGGCTGCTGTCATCATCATCGTCATCAACATTGCCTGTCACTCCCTTGGGAGTTATCCTTGTTTTGGATTTTTTTCTCTACTTCCCTTCATGTTTATCCCTTGTCTCAAAGCACTTTCATATTCCCTTCTCCAAGTAGTTCTGGGCCTTCTCCGATTTCTATTTCCTTGGAGGTTCTATGTCATTGCCTGCCTTTTTATGCTGGAGTCTGGTTTCCTCAGAGTATGGCCAATCCACTTCCGTATTCTAGACATGATTTGTAGGTTCAAAGGCTCTTGCTCTGCTCTTTCCCAGACCACCTCATTCTTGGTTTTGTCCTGTAATTTGATGTTTAGAATCCTCCTTGGGCAGTAGTTTGTGAATGTATCCTCCACCAAATTGTCTTAGTCATCATCCACATCTCTGAACTATATAACAGGACAGGGTTTACATTTACTGTTTACAATTCCTGCCAACTTACAGACTGTGAATTCTTCATAATTTACCTCAGGTTTATTGAGAGCAAGAAGAATGAGAGTCTGAAATGTAGATTCAGTTTGAAATCTGCTGCGTTGATATAAACAATGTGAACTCAGCCTCAGTATAATGCATTAAGTACTTTTTTAAAATCATTTCTATATTCTGCTATCCACTCTTTACAGAGTTAGGTCTCTATTGTTCTTAAAGCCACTGGACTTTTAATCTATGGGACTTGAGTACTTTACTTATTGCTATTCATGACTGCAATGTGGGTTGCTGAACCACTCTATTAACCTTTGAGCATGTGGGCTTTATCACAGGATTCAAGTAAACTTCCACTTCGTTCAACAGGATGATGTCACACAGACTGTTCCTAGATGGGTTTCAGGAAAGAAATGAGGTAGGCTCTTAACCAACTAGTTTGTCAACCACATCAGTTTCCTCTCTGCTCAAACTAACACTCCTCTGGAACATCAGTCTATTAGCCTCAGCTGTTAGAGACAGATGAACAGTTATGACCACACTTACTGTGTCTAACAGCTCAATAAACTTTGAGATGTAAAACAGCCAGCAAACTCGTACCATCTGTAACAGTGGGAATCAAAATATTAGAAAATTAAACAGAGAGAACAAAGATATATAAGATTTGTTTGTGTACAGTCCAGCAAGGAATATTTTAGAAGAAAATAAATAAAACCTCACATTTTCCATAAATTTCCATATAACCCTTCCTGAGTTTTAGTATCCTACTTGATATTATCCTTAGACTTATTAAATGGTGAATGTTACCAGCTAATGCCACTTTCTTGAAACAAAACATGACTATGGCTTCAGCATAAAACTATTCATTATCTAAATAAATGTATCATTTCAAAGATAAGAACTGGTATACTCGAGCTGGATATTTTAATCAATTTAGCTAGGGTTTTATTGACAATAAACACTGAAAACTAGTTTACTTGGTACATGCAAGGTAACCGATGATGCCATTTTTTTTTTTTTTGTGGAAGGTGTTAGCCCCAAAATAACAATGGCTGTCTTGTATTTACAGCCCCAAAATAACAATGGCTGTCTTGTATTTACAGCATCAAGATACCATAATAATTTTATGGATTTTATGTGTTTTAATATTCAATTGATGATTCATCCATACTAAAATGTAAGAACAAAATGTTATGGCAGATAAATATGCTCAGTCACTAAGTGTCTAGAAAGAAATAAAGTACGGCTATAGAGTGATGTGTTGCTACCTACTGGATTTTTATTTACTTTAAAAAAATTATCCTTTGTAATCGTAATTAAAGGTAACAGGTTTCCCAGGAAAACAAAGGTAGTGAGGACAGCCGCTGGCATTGCTTTTCCAAATGCTGTTAACACTTCACACCTCTATGGCATACAAATGTCATGGATATTTTCTGGCAATAAAAAAATTGTCAGCACTGCCAACGCTTCTTAGATTTTGAGACAATTACAGAAATTCCGCACTGGGTGAAAGTCGACCAGCAAAGTATTCAGCACAGTAGGGATCAGTTCTCGAGAAGTATGTAGCATCAAAAAAGTTAATTTTCTCACTATTATACTATATTATTTTAAACATATATATATAATTAGTGTATATGTGTATAAAACTAAATATACAACTATTAACACATGAATAATTAGTGCTTAACTCTTTCCGTGCTGGAGGAAGAAACACGGACGTGTCTTGGGGTGCGGGAGTAAAAACGCGGGTCTTGACTGTAAGGGGGTCTAGTTGTAAAATGGAATGGAAAACAGTAGTTCCATGTACTTCCGTATACTTAATATGTTTCAAAGTATAGCTAAATGAATGAAAATTTCATAAATGCAGAGTTTTTTAGGGAAAAAGAAGTAATGTGATGTTTTTAGACACTGATTGTGGCCAGCTCACCATCGGCTGGGTCTAGATCCGTGCTACTTACCCCTACTTACCATCTGAGATGTGTAGATCTACTTGTCGATCTTGTATTGTGACTCCGTATTGCATTCTTGCTGAATGAATGTCTGAACTAACTTCCTAACTACTTCTCCAGTCGTCTAAATATGTCTAGATCTACTTAGAAAACATTCAAGAGCAGCGGTGTGTGTAAGAGTGAGAGTAGAGAGAGACAGAGATGCATGCACATAGTGTTTCATTGGAAAAATTAACAAATCTGCATAGCGATTTTTCATTCACATTTTCTATTCCTCATCATTTGTTTATGGTTTATATCTAGTAACTATTACATTGTGCTTCATGTCATGCCACATATTTAACCAGACTTCACAATGAATAAACCACCAAGAAAAACTAACAATTACCCTGAGAGCTTGGGGAGAATTAGAATAATCCACCGGCTGGCAACCAAAACTGTAACCTCTGAGCCAACCTGCCATCAGAAACTTGAAACAAAGAGAAAACAGAAAAACTGAGAAACTTTTCAAATTTTCATTACTATGTTTCACATTTTTTAATATAATGAATTCTGACATAATATACTGGAATGAAAACACTCATACCTTTAGCCCTCTGCAATAATTAAAACTTTCTGGGGTGAACATCAGAAGTTACAAAAACATCAACATTTCAGTTCCAGATTTACAGATTTGAATTTGGTAAGAATTTATTTATGCTCACTATAGCGAGCACTCGGTTGGTTTCTCTGCGAGTTTCCGTTCTGAGGTCAAAGAAAAAGAGGCAGACCGCGTGAAACTCTGAAGAGGACATTGTTAAGAGAGGCCAAATTAACAGGCATAAAATCCTTTGATGAGGTTGAAAGACTCGCTGAAGACAGGAAAAATCTGCGAACTACTTTGCGAGCCCTATGTGACATTTAACGGCACGGGAAGGATACAAGATATAAGATAGTGAGCACTATAGGCAAAGGAAGGATATAAGATAAGACTATAGTGTCAAAACATGTAAATCTGCTCCTACTTGCTTTATCAAAAAAGGTAAAATTCCCATTTCCATGCCATTAAGGCATCTTAGGGATACGGTGATAGGCCCATATCTTCCATGACCTTTGGCACATGAAAGTGTGATATGGTCAGTATCATGCCCGGCCACATTTACCTTCCAAGATTTCTCTGGTACCCATTTTTAGAGGATGTGTGGACCCTGGGGCCTTTTCACTTTCACATTTCACTTACCTCATAAAATATATATGAAGACAAAACTACCATTGCAAGATTATATATGACCAATAGGTTTCTCATCTCCACTGGTTTTCTGTCTTTCATGACAGTAGGGGAAATCCATACAAAGATGAAATACGCCAGGCAGATAATAAGACTTGGTACTGGAGAATCCATCATGAACCAGTTGTCAACACGGGGGTCTGTGAATATGAAAGTATGGGAGACACTGATTTAAAATGCTATCAAAAGAATGTATTCCTTGGAGAAGATAACACACCACAGAATGCCTTGGAGATATTCTGGTGACACGTATATTTCTCATAAGGTAATTTTATAAAAAGGGAAGAATTCTACTTTATTACAGCTATTGATTACAAATACAGAAGTCCCTCAGTATCTGTGGCCATTTCACTCTATTCCTTCATGCAAATGCCTGAAACCATGAAAATACTGAACCTTATATAATATACATTTTTTAAAATATATACATATCTATGATACTGTTTAAGAATTATACACATTAAGACATGATGATACTGTTTAATTTAAAAATTACACCCATTAAGACATCAATAAAAATAATTAACACAAAAACAAAACCTGATACTGATCTGCCAGCTTTCTACTGCAGACTCTATGGTATATTAGAATTCAGTTTAGCCTTAGTTCACACAACCCTGTTTGTTTCCCTCCCCCCTGAAATACCCTTCTATAATAAAGAAGCTCTTGAACAAAGAAATCCTGGTTGTCCTGGTTGTCTGAAGTTTGGGTTATCCTAGCAAGAATAACTTACAGAGCTATATCGTCTAAGATATAAAAATTTCTTCAATTTACCAGACAACAGAAGGTTAAATTAGAGTGGTAGCAGGACAGACCTAATATCCCACTCACACACTTTGGTGTGCACTGTCTCTGGAAAGTCTGAACATCTAACTATAGGTTAGAACATAGCTGCCCTCTCTATAAAGGGTGACAATCTCTAGCCATCCAAACTTATGTCTGAAAAGTATAGAACACACAGGATGCAGGAGTTTTTGTTGATATCAATTTGGACACTTAAAAAACACACACTTCAGTTCCACACAACTGTACCTTTCCATGATAGTAAATCTGCTATTTTTAAACAAACATATTTACTGCATGACGCCAATTTTCTAACACTTCTGGTGGTCACATCATTACTTACAACTTGTCAGCAGTTACTAAGATAGATCAGTTTGTATATCTGAGCAGCCATTCCCCTTTCCCAGGATGCAGATGATAACCTTGGTAATTTACCTATCCATGTCTTTTAATCCTGTCCTTTCTGTGCTTATTTGTCACAAAGTGATTCCACTACTGCACAGGCTGAAACTACATGATTAAGAGCTATTTGGAAAATCCGGTTCAAAAGTCATTTCTCCACAAGAAAGAAACAGTGAAGAAATAATGTGTACCGCCATTGTACTTGTCTTCATCGCAACTATAGCATAACATAACGTATGGGAACTGGGAAATAAAAGTAGCAATTTATTTTTCTTGTTTGTGCAGCATATAACATTTTCATTTCAGCATGTTTTTCTGTGTGCAGCTGCAAAACTTAGAGGGAACTTGACTCTAACCACAACTGAGGCACCCATACAGAACACTGGCTTAAACATAATGTTTTCATGATCTGCTGCTGAATAAAATCAAATTTAAAACTTAAATTCTAATAGATAAGCTGCAGGACAACATGTTAAAGTCAATCTGACACAGCACCATTTTTACTCACCTGCATTTTTAAAAATGTCATCATAGCCTTTAATAGCTTTTGCTATAATTCCTTCATCCATGTTGAAAGTTTTGTTTTGAACCTGTGGGGAAAAAAATGAAAGATACAATTTTTTTTTAAAATTCAGATACAAAAAAATGATATTTGGTTTACAGGGGTGATATCAAATTGTTCAACACATTTCAAACATTTTGTTTACAATGGCATTCACTAATATCCTTTTTCTTTGTCGGAATTCAAGGTAAATATGAAACTCTATCACTAAGAGGTGGTCTGATTTTATCTAAATTCTGATGGTAGCTTATTCTATTCCAGACCTAGACCCTCTCTAGCTGTGGAGGTCTGTATCATGCTGGACACTCTCATAGAACATGATTTGCAGCTTGTATTCCATTCCTGCAGAAATGTTCATTTTATGTGTGATGTTAAGTGTTAAAAGGTCAAGTCCATAGGCACTCTTATCTCCTTCTTTAGAAGATCACAGCACACTGTACATATTCTACAGCACCTTCAAGAAACCTGACAAAACAAAATGACAGCACCACCTTCAATCAGTGAAGTCTAATCACTAGTTGGCCATTCGCACTTCCATATCTTGAGCTGGCTGAGGTGACTTAGTAGTCTGGACTGACCATTTAATTATCAAAATAAACAGATGATTCCTCTGTGGTCTGTGAACTGATCCAACTCCAGCTGACATCTAGCCACCCCATTACACAAATCAATTTTGTATTACTGTTTCACCTCTTTGCTGCCGGCTAGTTACATTACTACATTCTGTTACTATCTTCTGAATAGGCATAAACTTAATTTTTTTAATTTCAGTCAATCCCATAAAGAACTGGCACCTCCTGTACAGAAACTTGTTTAGTTCTGTGAAATTGTTCTTGTGTACATTTTTGCACAGCTCATTAAGAAATATGATCTCTGGAGTTCTTTAGTCATTTAAGTAGTAATCTACTTCAAAAGTAACAATACTTTGTTACTACTTCTGCTACAGAGTAGTAATATGTATAACTGAATAAGTCATGCAGAAATGTTCTATACCAGAGAGTGATGCGACTCCCAAAGTCATAAAGACTCCCCTTCAACATGTGCTTTCATCATTTTAACCTATTTACATTTGTCCTATTATTATTACTTAATGTTTCTTTACATGTAAAATTATTTACTATATATTATTAATAACAGACTTGCTTATTTGCATTTTATTTGCTTATTTGCATTTTATTTACTTATTTGCATTTTATATTTACACCCTTCAAAGTGGATGCAAAGATGATTATGACTGAATGATCAGGTACTTATTGGAGTCACTGAACCAGAACTTGCTGAGATCATATCCAGTCTCTTTTGTGTAATGGACTAGAGCCTATTATGGTTTCCATGGTGGTGAGATTCACTAAGAAGCTTGCTTACTTGGTAGTCTAAGTCTTCATGTGAGCTATCAAAATCCTATGCCCGTTCAATGCAATGTTTGTGCTCCATCGTCACAGAATGGGCTACAAAGAACACAAGGGAGATGCGAGTTGGCAGTTCGCTAGTACGCTGTTCTCTCGTGGCTAGACTACTGCTTGTCCTACCGGAGTCCGTGGTTCAAATCCCAGGTACTTCTCTTGTGATTTTTTCTTTCTCTCACGTCTCACTAAAGTGCTTTGTCTATGATTTTTTTCGAGGTCTAATCCTACAAAACTGTGTTCTCTTACTTTACCGTACGAAAGCCTCGTTGTTTCCTATTTATAAAAAAAAAAAAATTGTGGAAATCTTTACAGTTCCAGGTAGATTAGAACAGCCTTCAAAGTAAAACTCGTACATTTACAAACCGTTAGCTCCGAATAAGCACTGTCGTGTATTATCTTACTAAAATTAAGCCAGAAGATCAAGTCCAAAACATTATTTTAACAAAATGTATACGCCCACATGGCCTCTAGAACAGAATTGCAAGAAAGTGAATTCAGTATATTCATAGAACACGATCCATTTTGGAGTCACGCGACAATATAAAGCAAAGTCCAGCTTGTTCAAAACTAGTTCTATATTATTTCAAGCAAGGAGACAGATACCTAACGTGTTTCTATCTTACTCCTACCATCTATAAAATAGTTATTGCTGTAAAAGACACGATCTTACTTGCGTAAAGTAACTTCAGCCGATCGGACCACCAAGTTCCTACTTCCGGTGACAGTGTAGTCCAGCTCTGGAAAGTCCAGCAATGAAATACAAAGCTTTGAGCCTCAGAACTCGCAAACCTTCTATTAAACACGTTTGAAAACAGTCTAGTACTAGAGTTTGAGTAAAATAATTCTTTATAGTCCGTTAGATCCTTCTGCTTTTTTCCCCTGCTCCTGCAATAAGAAAACTCGCTGGAAATGAAGTTTTCTGCTGTAGGTGGTAATTCTGGCACCAGAATCTTTCAAGCTTTACACACTCAGCCTGTTCGCACTTGTAGACCCTTGCTCCCTGCTCGTGTTCTTGTTGTATGTGGGCGTAGAAACAGAGCTGGGCATTCTGCGGTTTTTCCAGGAACCGAAACTTTCGGGACCCCGTTCTGTGAGTATTTATGGAACCGGTTCCTGGAACCTGACTATTGAGAGCAGTAAATCCGCTAAATGGGTGTCTGATTGGTGAAGTGGTTAGTGCACTGGACTCTCATGGCGAAGGTCAGGGGTTCGAATCCGGCCAGGGGCACCCCAGTCACCCAGATGTAGATATAGGTACCCGTCTTCTGCTCGAGTTAGGGAAGGAAAGGCGCCCAGGCGTGATACTGACCATATCACCCTCTAGTGTGCCGACAGGTCAAGGAAAATATGGGCACTAACACCATATCCCTATGTGCCTCTAAGGCATGACATGATTACCTTTACCTAAATCCGCTAAAGAAGGGGACTCTGTTAAACCGAATGTAAACAACTAAGGGGGCGAGAATTGAAGGTGGAAGGCGTCAGTTACTTGCCTGTCTGATACTCATCATCATCATCATGTGCCGTGCCGACTGGCGTTGGCTATTATGCTTCTCCAGAGTACGCGATCCTTCATGCATGCCATCAGCTCAGTTGGTGATCTCCTCTCACACCATCCCGTCAGACTGTCCAGTATCATTTCTCTTGGTCTTCCTCTTGATCTTCTTCCTTCTATTTTTCCTGTTGTTATAATATTTTCAATGCCCCCTCTTCTCATTGCATGTCCTATGAAAGTACATTGTCTCTCTCTTATCTTTATGACAAGGTTTTTTGTCTCTCCAGCTCTTCTCCTACATACTATTTCTTGATTATGACAACTTTAACTGCTGAAAATATTAATGGTAAAAGATAATTTCAGGGGCAGATGTCCCTATATGATGACGTCCATGAGATTTTAAGTACACAACTTGACAAACAGGGAAACAAACAGGAACACGTATAAAAACTATGTTTTGCAAAATTTAAGTTCTGAAAGCATTATTTGAACATTTTATTACAAAATTGTCAACAGTATATTTTGTTAACACAGAAAGTATAGTAGTCAAAAGAACAAAACAATTAAATAACTCAAATATAAAACACGTTATTAAAATGATTAATATGAGTAATCAGTTACTGATCTGAGGTATTAATAAATTAACAGGGCCAATTTTAGGGGATGTATAATTACTGTATTTCATTTTCAAATAGCGCGCCACTGTAAATCGTTCGGCTTGTCACTCCACGCCAGCCGTTGGTCGCGAACCTCTGGTTTATTTGCTCATTAATTTATAAATTGTTATTTAACATTATTGGTAGGACGTGATGAAGCTTACTTAACTCTTTCAAATCCGGTTACTCCCAAACCGTTCCTTACTTTCTGACGACGCGGACGTTGGAAAAGGGCGCGGACATTTTGGAGAACGGGGGTCCCTGTGTAAAAGTTATTGTACCGAATTAATTCCATGATCACCACGTGTGTATCATACATTAAAATTAGTGGAAATGAATGAATATTCCATAAATGAAGTTATTTGTCATTAAAAAAAACAAAGAAAAGAAAAAAACTGGTGTGAAACGATGGATCGATTTTTTTGGCGCTAAAAAAATGTTAGGGCTGAGCAATAAAATCTACTTTATACTTACCTTAACTGTGTCATAATCCAATATAGAATACGTAGTCATTCAAATTTCAGCACAGAAAAATCAATATCTATGGATGTTTGTGACAACATGTAAAAGATAAAAGGTAAAATTCCGTTTCCATGCTATTAACATAATCGGTTTTAAAACATTAGGTGTTAATTTGAGAATTGGGGTGGGGTGGTGTGGAGTTTTGCTGCTGAATGAAGATGCAAAATCTCTAGGGTCCGCCCAGTTTGTAACTCGCCAAAACGACTGGAGAAAGAATAAAAATATGATCTTTTATTTTACTTAAACTGTGCACAAAACATTACCTTTGTCTGTGATCAAAGAGTAAGCAAAACAGGTGGAAAATGTCTAAAAGTTAATCGTAACTCAATTCAGAGAAATTATCTTTCGTGATTTAATAAGGGAGTGATTATTGGGACAACGAAATCAGGTGCAAATGGATAAGCCACGGACAACTGCACATGAACACCGACCACTGCATTGCGCATGTCGTCTGCGCAGAGGAGTAAGAAGGAAAAGATTATATACTACAAAATGATACGCGCCCGGCTAGCTCAGTCGGTATAGCATGATTCTCTTAATCTCAGGGCCATAGGGCTTTAATGAAATCACTATCTTATAAGGTTGGCCATGCGATTTTAGAATTTTTAGAATTTTCTTTTAACACTGTCGAAGGTTTTCTCAAAATCTATAAATGTTGCGTATGTTGTGCTATGCCACCAATTTGCCTGTTCCATTTGTCAAATATGTTGTATATACATGATCTTCCTTTCCTAAATCCTGCCTGCTCTTTCCGAAGTTTTCCCTCAAGCGCTGGTACAATTCTGTTGATGATTATTCTGCAAAATACCTTGCTGGTGAGAGGCAGAAGGGTAATGCCTCTCCAGTTCCCGCAATTTCTGAGGCTACCCTTCTTTGGTAGTTTTACTATAAATCCTGTTATCCACTCTTCTGGGGCTTTCTCTAGATCCCAGATTTGTTGTAGTATAGGGAATAGTTGTTTTGGTGTTTCTATCTCTTCATTCCTAGCTCTTCCCGTGCCGCAGGAAAAAACGCGGACGTTCAGTTGGAACCGGAATAAAAACGCGGGTCTTGATCTGTATGGGGGGTATAGTTGTAAAATGGAATGGAAAACAGTATGTCCATGTACCTCCGTCTACTTATTATGTTTCAAAATATAACTACATGTATAAAAATTTCATAAACGCAGAGTGTTTTAGGAAAAAAAGAAGCAACGTGATGTTTTTAGACAATGACTGTGCCCAGCTCACCATCGGCTAAGTCTAGATCTACACTACTTACCATCTGAGATGTCTAGATCTGCTTGTCGATCTCATATTCTGATTCTATGTTGCATTCTCGCTAAATTAATGTCTGAAATAACCTCCTAACTACTTCTCCAGTCGTCTAAATATGTCTAGATCTACCTTGGATACATTCAAGAGCAGTGGGGTGGTCACAGGTCATGTCCATAACCCTATCTACATCATCAAAAATTGAAAATTGTCGATGTTTCTCTTCCTTTTTCTCGCTCGGCATCGCTCGTAACTAAGTACTCTTTCACCATTTTGAAAAGTGTCATCGGAAACGCGGACGAAATATGTACAACCTAAATGTTACACCGGTTGTTTTATTGAAACAAACCAAGAGTCGCTATATCGACCATTGGCACAAATCGGAAAACCGATTGTTTTATTGAAACAAACCAAGAGTCGCTGTAGCGACCAATGGCATGGGAAGAGCTAGCCTCTATTCTCAGTCCTTTGTGTCAAAATACTGCCATTACCAAAACTATGTGGAAAGTGGAAACTTTACAAAATATGAAAGACTAAATTAGGAATGGTTCTTTTGATAACAATTTATAAATTAATTTTTAAAAATCATGAGATAAACTATAATTACATTAGCTGTCGCTGCCATCGTCATCATCATCATTATTGTCGTCGTCACATCACCATTACTGCCGTCGTCATATCATCATTACTGCCGTCGTCATGCATAAAAGGCGATGCATAAAATTTGCTAGATGTTGCAAACATGGCGAAAAATATTTGAAAGACCACTGCATTGCGCATGTCGTCTGCGCAGAGGAGTAAGAAGGAAAAGATTATATACTACAAAATGATACGCGCCCGGCTAGCTCAGTCGGTATAGCATGATTCTCTTAATCTCAGGGCCATAGGGCTTTAATGAAATCACTATCTTATAAGGTTGGCCATGCGATTTTAGAATTTTTAGAATTTTCTTTTAACACTGTCGAAGGTTTTCTCAAAATCTATAAATGTTGCGTATGTTGTGCTATGCCACCAATTTGCCTGTTCCATTTGTCAAATATGTTGTATATACATGATCTTCCTTTCCTAAATCCTGCCTGCTCTTTCCGAAGTTTTCCCTCAAGCGCTGGTACAATTCTGTTGATGATTATTCTGCAAAATACCTTGCTGGTGAGAGGCAGAAGGGTAATGCCTCTCCAGTTCCCGCAATTTCTGAGGCTACCCTTCTTTGGTAGTTTTACTATAAATCCTGTTATCCACTCTTCTGGGGCTTTCTCTAGATCCCAGATTTGTTGTAGTATAGGGAATAGTTGTTTTGGTGTTTCTATCTCTTCATTCCTAGCTCTTCCCGTGCCGCAGGAAAAAACGCGGACGTTCAGTTGGAACCGGAATAAAAACGCGGGTCTTGATCTGTATGGGGGGTATAGTTGTAAAATGGAATGGAAAACAGTATGTCCATGTACCTCCGTCTACTTATTATGTTTCAAAATATAACTACATGTATAAAAATTTCATAAACGCAGAGTGTTTTAGGAAAAAAAGAAGCAACGTGATGTTTTTAGACAATGACTGTGCCCAGCTCACCATCGGCTAAGTCTAGATCTACACTACTTACCATCTGAGATGTCTAGATCTGCTTGTCGATCTCATATTCTGATTCTATGTTGCATTCTCGCTAAATTAATGTCTGAAATAACCTCCTAACTACTTCTCCAGTCGTCTAAATATGTCTAGATCTACCTTGGATACATTCAAGAGCAGTGGGGTGGTCACAGGTCATGTCCATAACCCTATCTACATCATCAAAAATTGAAAATTGTCGATGTTTCTCTTCCTTTTTCTCGCTCGGCATCGCTCGTAACTAAGTACTCTTTCACCATTTTGAAAAGTGTCATCGGAAACGCGGACGAAATATGTACAACCTAAATGTTACACCGGTTGTTTTATTGAAACAAACCAAGAGTCGCTATATCGACCATTGGCACAAATCGGAAAACCGATTGTTTTATTGAAACAAACCAAGAGTCGCTGTAGCGACCAATGGCATGGGAAGAGCTAGCCTCTATTCTCAGTCCTTTGTGTCAAAATACTGCCATTACCAAAACTATGTGGAAAGTGGAAACTTTACAAAATATGAAAGACTAAATTAGGAATGGTTCTTTTGATAACAATTTATAAATTAATTTTTAAAAATCATGAGATAAACTATAATTACATTAGCTGTCGCTGCCATCGTCATCATCATCATCATCATTATTGTCGTCGTCACATCACCATTACTGCCGTCGTCATATCATCATTACTGCCGTCGTCATGCATAAAAGGCGATGCATAAAATTTGCTAGATGTTGCAAACATGGCGAAAAATATTTGAAAGATTACTGCAGCTCGTTCAAGTGAAATTTGCTTTTGCTGTCTTTATATTTGTTCTATAGATGTTCCTTCTTTCAGTCGCTATCACCATTAGGTATGTTCTGTGCTGGTAAGCATTGCTGGTTATGCTTCTCCACAGATCCACCATAAACTCTAGAGATAATAATAATTTTGTGTTTAATTCCAGCTGTCTTTCGTTGGTAAGAGCTATAGGGTAGTCGTTACAAGTGAAGCACATCAAGCATACCTTTGACGTTAACATAAGAGCTATGGTGAATAAAACTCGTGGAGTTATAAAGGTATTGGTGTTTTTTTTTTCATTTACCTTTTTCGTTCTATAAATTCAGTGTGTTTTTTTTTAAAAATGTGTTTTCATATTAAAGTGGTTATTGGCTATAGGTACTATATTTTAATATTGGTGATTTTCTTTTCATAAAGATTCTGTGGACAAATTCTTACTTTTGGCACAGTGATAAATTAACAAAAACCAGAGGTTTTTATTATTTGGGTAAAACTATTAAAAATTAATGACCGGACATGTTAACGCTTACTTATCATAATCGGTTTTAAAATATTAAAATATCGAATAATTAACAAGAATAACATAGTTATTTAATGTGTTTCGATGGCTGTTGTATATAAAAATATTGTGACAGTATGAGTAAGAGATGGGGAAGTCTTTTGATAAAATGTAGGTACGGAGATATGCACAGAACAATATGGTTGGGGAAACGGGAATTATACATCGTACACTAATTGCCTGTGAGACCTGGACACTTAACAAAACAGCTGAGAAACACATAAATGCCTTTGAATGTAAATGCTACAGAAGAGTTCTCCAAATATCGTGGAGACAAAAAAGAACAAATATATCTATACTACAAGAGCTTAATATTGAAGAAGGCTGCCTAGTGAAGAGGATTAAAGAGAGAAAACTGAAATATTTTGGACACATTAAACGTCATGATAATTTAGAGAAGACCGTATTGGAAGGATACATAATGAGAAAAAGAAAAAGAGGAAGACCAAGACGAAGATGGCTGCAAGACATCGTTGACGATCTGGAAATGGATGCAACAGCAGCAGGCCATCTTGCTCACAACCGAGAGGCCTACAAGAGTGCTGTTTGGGAGGCAAAGTTCCGCAAGGGACATGCAAATGAATGAATGAATGAATGAATGAACACTAATTAGTCTGATAGTAAAAGAGTACATCGCAAGTGACGACAGGGTTGGAGATTACATGGAGACAGTAGAACGTAGAGAACAGAGAAGAGAAGACAAGGACATAGAGACAGTAGAACATAGACAGCAGAGTAGAGAAGACAAGGACATAGAGACAGTAGAACGTAGAGAACAGAGTAGAGAAGACAAGGACATAGAGACAGTAGAACGTAGAGAGCAGAGTAGAGAAGACAAGGACATAGAGACAGTAGAACGTAGAGAGCAGAGTAGAGAAGACAAGGACATAGAGACAGTAGAACGTAGAGAGCAGAGTAGAGAAGACAAGGACATAGAGACAGTAGAACGTAGAGAGCAGAGTAGAGAAGACAAGGACATAGAGACAGTAGAACGTAGAGAGCAGAGTAGAGAAGACAAGGACATAGAGACAGTAGAACGTAGAGAACAGAGTAGAGAAGACAAGGACATAGAGACAGTAGAACGTAGAGAACAGAGTAGAGAAGACAAGGACATAGAGACAGTAGAACGTAGAGAGCAGAGTAGAGAAGACAAGGACATAGAGACAGTAGAACGTAGAGAGCAGAGTAGAGAAGACAAGGACACGGAGACGGAGCAAGAAAAAAGGGGAGAAAGGGGAGAGGAGGGCGATGCAACGACTTAACAGATCAACGACGGACTGGGAAGAAAGACAAGACTGAATATGCACACTGAAAAAACAAATAGAATTGAAAAAAACTGCCACTGGGCAGTCCTTGGTTGTGAGTTCACTAGCAACGTTAACTTCATTTAAAATTCAGACTCCGGCTTCACTGTATTCGGAACAATGCCATATATGCTCCGCCGCATGCCACAACATTCATCCAAGAGTATTTTTGCTTAGTTCCTTTCAAATGTTGGTTGCCACACAGTTCTGATTTCCTGCTAGCACATTTAATTTGTCCTAGCTCCATCAGTCTCTTCAGTCTACATTGTTCTTCCATTTCCGCTCTCCATTATCTCGCAGTCTTTCCAATACAGCTTTAGAAACGTTTCCCTTGCTCGTTCTCAGCCTGTCCAGTCAATCTATCTGCCACATCATTGTCATGTACTCCCGCATGCCTCTAGACAGGCTTGTCACGGCTGACTGGTTTAACGGATGAATTTCATTTAAAACATAGTGCCGTAAAACAAGACACATTTTCTTATATCTTACATCCTTCCCGTGCCGCTAAACGTCACATAGGAGATTGCCAAGATTTCCTGTCTTCGGCAAGTTTTTCAATCTCATCAAGGGATGTTATTTGCATAACAAGACAAAATACAATTAAAAGCTCTGACTTCACTTGTATTATGTCTTGCCATTTTGTCCACTGATTCATCATCAGCAGTTTCTATCAAAACATCATAAAATTCATCAACAGAATATCTTAAAGGATGAATGGTTTCCTATTCTAGATTCTCAGAGGGTGGTTCTTAGTGGTTAAGAGTTGTAATGTATTTTTATAAATTTTTACTAATGCAGTGTTGACGCTGAGAAAAACACATACACTTTCTGAAATGTTTTAAAAAAAAACTTCTTCTCAACATGAGATTGTGGGATCACTGATAGTTGAGACAGTGAGAACAAGGGGTAAAAATAAGTTCGCGGGTTCAAGTCTGCAGGGTTTAACTCCCGAATGTTTTCCTTTCATATTTGGTAACACACAATAATTAGTGTATAAGTATATAACTACACACGAAGCACTGCAGTAAAGCTGTGATACCAGAATGTATAAAATAGGAAAAAGTAGGAGCAGCTTTATTATTTAACGATTACAAAGTTGTGACGTTTCGGCGTGAGCCTTAATCATACAAAAACATACAGGACGAAGAAACAGAGAGAGGAGATACAGTATAGATTGACATGAATACTATTTTTAAAAAAAATTTTTGTAAGGTACTTAGCTGTACATTGTAAGATGTGGCTTGTCCGGCGGTGTGTGTCAGGAATGGATTTAGTAGAACTTGGAGACTGTTTAAATAGAGACCTGTGACATGTGGTGGGTGGGTTGTAACTGGGGGTGGTGGATGGGAAACCGGGGAGGGGATAGAGAGTGATACAATACTGACCTAGCTAGGGAAGTTGAAACAGATGATTGGGGAAGAAGGGTGGCAGAGTGATGCTGTGAGGAAGTTTGAAAAGTAAGAATGGGTGGACTTAGTGGAGAGGTACTATAATGATTGAAGAGAATGTTACGTGTAGCTAAACAGCGAGTTTAACCCATGTGGCTCTAGCGTCCCATAATTTTGAATGCAGCTGTTCTCAAGTGCAAGGCGGCTTGTGTCATCTGCGTGACATTGTTTGATGGAGCCAGGCGGCTTGTGTCATCTGCATGACATTGTTTGATGGTGCCAGGCGCCTTGTGTCATCTGCCACCGACCACATATCACAGGTCTATATTTAAACAGTCTCCAAGTTCTACTAAATCCATTCCTGACACACACCACCGGACAAGTCACACCTTATAATTTACAACTAAATACCTTAAAAAAAATTTTTTTAAATAGTACTCAGGTGAATCTATACTTTATCTCCTCTCTCTATTTCTTCGTCCTGTATGTTTTTGTATGATTAAGGCTCACGCCGAAACGTCACAACTTTGTAATCGTTAAGTAATAAAGCCGCTCCTACTTTTTCCTATTTTATACTTCCTTTCATATTTGGTCCATTGTGACCACACGTGACTATGTTTAGAATATTCATGTGTGACAATTAACAATGAGCCTGTAGTGGCTTCTACAAGAATGAAACCAAGAAAATGCCCATAAATACTGATATCACCTGGATCATTCATTCATTCATGTGACATGTCCTTTCCACAACGTTGTCTCTCTCACGCCTCCCTTAATGCAGTACGATCTTGCGCAAGTTGACCAGCATGTCGCAGGGATGCATTCAGACTTTCCATCTTTTCTAGTGATCTGTTCTAGTGTCCATGTTTCGCATCCGTATGTTGCCACAGGGATGCAGGAAACTCTGTACTGTAGAGAGCGGAACAACAACATTATTCCTTCAGATCATCATCTAACTTCCTCCCATGTTGTCTATTGACCTTGCTGTGCCTGTTGGACTACCGTTTGGACCCACTTGTCATCCTCTGAAACTCTTACTTCGCTGATGATCATATCCCTTCTTTCTTTACAGGAGGCCTTTGACCAGCATTTGATTTCACCACGACCACAATCCCTCCTGTTGGTCTGGGTGTATTCTATTACTTCTTTCAGCTCCAGTGTTCCCTGGCTGTGGTCACTTCCTCGCTTACTCTCCATTTTCGTCCAGTTTTAAGTGTTGGCTGCACTTTCTAGTACTACTGGATCTGTAGATTCTTGTAGCATCATTGCAAGACTTGTCTTTCCTACCTTGTATTCTTCAACCACAGATTTGAATGGTAACTGCAGTTTGCTCTTCTTGCAACACAGTGCTACATCAATTAATCCTGGTGGTACGCCCAGCCACTTTCCTATGGATTTATTTATCTTTCTTTTGACTGCCTCTACTGTGCTTTTACTTCGTAAATGAGTAGCGGCCATATCAATTTTGGAATCAGCATGAATTGGAGGCACCATATTTTGTAGTCTGCTTTTGTCTATGATGTTCAGTCCATTCTGTGCCATTTCTATGACCTGCTTCACCACGTTTGAGTCTTTCATGGATGCATCATATACTCTGCCAAGGCTCTTCACTGGCAGTTGGAATTATTTAATTTGCCACTGTGTAGATCTTTCTATCATTTTCGCCATTATGAGTGACAGGCTTCTTGACTTCTTTGGCTTGAAGCTCATGCGGCACCATATGATAAGGCTATCCAAACGCTCTAACATCTTTCGTGTCTGTCCTTCACTGGTTGTTATTACTGCTGTGTCATCCATAAATGCTTTTAGTGGCATCTGACATCCATTTCTGAACCTTGGGCCTTCTGCTGCTCTCAGGATTACTTGCATGGCTAGTATGAACAGTATGGGAGATATTGTACAGCCCATTGCAATTCCTACCAGAGCTCAGTCCATGTTGTAACATATCCTGATGTTCCAGATCTCACAAGGAACCATGTGAAGTACATTTTCAGCATTTTCGTGATTTCTTTTGGCACATGATACATGTCTAGTGCTAGCCATATCATCTGGTGGGTTACTGAGCCATATGCATTGGCTAGATCAAGCCATATTACCTGTAGATTTTGCCTGTTTAATAGCTTCCCAAATCACTGAAGCATGCTCTTAGTAAACATAACTTTGTTTTCTTGTTGGTACCTTGCCATATATTGTTCATTTGTGCTGAATCTGTATTAACAAATTTTGCAAATAGTATTAATTGTTCAAAATTACTTACATTTAGAATACAGCCTGTAACTATACTACAATATTTAGCTTTCTTTTCAATATGGCGTCTGAGTGGCGAAGTGGTTAGTGCACTGGTCTCTCATGGCGAAGGTCGGGGGTTCGAATCCGGCCGGAGGCGCCCCAGCCACCCAGTGGGCTCTTCTGGAGTTTGGGGAAGGAAAGGCGGCCAGGCGTGATACTGACCATATCATCCTCTAGTGTGCTGACTGGTCAAGAAAAATATGGGCACTAACACTATATCCCTATGTGCCTCTAAGGCATGACAGGGTTACCTTTACTTTTTTTTTTTTTTTTCAATATGAGAAGAGAAATCATTTTGAATTCTTTTTCGAAGATGTTGGGTCGATGCATGATGTGTGGTAATAATAAATAAAAATTGTTAAAAAAATTATTTTAATATTCGTAGTTCATTTGTACACCCCCGCCCCCTCCCCCTGTCCAGGGCAAATGCACGTGTTGCAGTATGGGTAGAGCAGGTCCTGTGCGACCACACGACAACTTGAAGCAGAGGCCGAAACAAAAATGTCTATCCCATGTGCGATAATATGATGTGCACTGTGTGGCGTTTAAGTTTTATTTATTTTTTAATTATGTGATCAGTTACATCCGAAATTCATTTCATCAAGGATTTAGTTTATGCCAATGATTCGCAGTTTATTCGTTCTGACGCTACTGTTATGACGCCTCGGCCTTCGAGCTAAAACTCTGGCTGTCCTTTCTACGCTGGTGCCGTTAGCAAGCAACAACACTGAATTTTATTTGGAACTGCTTCAGTTTGTTTTATGCTGTCTCAAGCATGGTCCATGAATATGAGAGTACGGCGAGAAACGGAGGCCACTGAAATATGGTTCATAAGAATAGTGCTGAAGGTACCATGGACTGCAAAGAAAACCAAAGAAGTCTCAAGAGAGGCTGGAGTTAAAAGGCAAATTACAACAAAGATCAGAGGCAGACAAGCGAGATTTGTACATTTTATGAGAAGAAGAAAATTGGAACACATTATGGCAACTGGTAAAGTTGAGGGAAGAAGAGACAGGGAGAGAGGTTACTGGATGGGCTGTTAGTACAGTTAGGAAGAAAGTCACCGGCAGATCTCATAATCAAGTCTAAAGACAGGGAATTATGGAAAGAAATGATCGCCTACGCCACACCGCTTGATTAAGTAGGTACACCTTGATATCCGGTATCGCTTTTATCGAAAGAACCGGTTCCCACTACGGTTCCAGCCCAGCTGTAGTGTTTAGTCAATTTTACTACCGGTATTTCCTGTAAGCCGTCATATATTTTTTGTGTGTTTTCTTCATATAAGATTACTTTATCATATTATGTATTCTTTGCATTACATCATTTCTTTAAAAGATAAATACTCACTGTATATGGAAGTGCCAACAGTTTTTCTCATGGTCACTTCCACTTTTGTTTGATCAGCATATACAGTAACAAGAAGTCAGTTTTATGTTGCAAGGTCTAGTCTTTCTGCATCTGCACTTTCTGTATCTAAATGCGGCCGTCGCTCCGTCTCAAAAGATGCACAGGCCTGTGCATGTGGCACTATCTTTTCCAGACCTCCCATTGTTTCAGTGAACTGAAATGGCATTACCCACAGAGGCATGTTGTGGGGAATCCTTGTTCACAGAGGTGTGTTGTGGGGGAATCCTTGTTCACAGAGGTGTGTTGTGGGGGAAGCCTTGTTCACAGAGGTGTATTGTGGGGGAAGCCTTGTTCACAGAGGTGTGTTGTGGGAGAAGCCTTGTTCACAGAGGTGTGTTGTGGGGAAGCCTTGTTCACAGAGGTGTGTTGTGGGGAAGCCTTGTTCACAGAGGTGTGTTGTGGGGGAAGCCTTGTTCACAGAGGTGTGTTGTGGGGAAGCCTTGTTCACAGAGGTATGTTGTGAGGAAGTCTTGTTCACAGAGGTGTGTTGTGGGGAAGAGAAGAATTTGATGTGCTGCCATAGCAGCATCTCTCCAGAAACAGAAACTATACATATGCCATCTTCTTCATAAGACAACTAACAGAAAAACCAGTAAACACAATCAGCTACTGCAATATAGGTTATGTAGATCAAGAAAATGCATTTGACAGAGTAGACAGATATAAACTGGGAAATCTTAAAGCATTATAGGTTAGTACACATCTCATCAGGTTGTGCAAAAATCTATGTGAAAACAGTCAGTGTACAATTGAAACAAATGCAGGGAACTCCAAACCATTCATCAAATCTAGTGAGGCAGGGTTGTGCAGTAATTCCCTTATTGGTTTTAACTCACATTGACAACACTTCTAAAGAAGCTAACATACATAGCAAAAATTCCACAATGACACAAGACAGCTTGACACAAGAAATAATAAACTCATTCTTCAGAAAACATACCCAATAGGTGGACCATAAATGATCTCCTTTTTTCTGATAACCAAGCAGTTATAGTCATATCAGAGGAAGACCTACAACAGAGCATGGATAACTTAGCCATAACACATAAACACCACAACATGCAAATCAATGCTGAACAAACAGAAGTCATGACCATTGCCAGAGAAGAAATCCCAAAAAGATCTTCAAGGATAGTCAGCCTTAGAAACAAGTGAAGCATTCAAATACCTAAGTAATACCTAAGTACAGGAAAATCAATGCTGAAACTGAAAAAAGATGCAGTAAAGCAAATCAGGTCATTTGATAAATGACACCTTTACTGAAAAACAAATATGTCACAGTTGCATTGAAAAAAGAGTACTGTACAACAGTGTTTTCCTCCTAGCTCTGTGCTATCAGTGTCAAAACATAGGCACTAGAAGCCAAAAACAAAAGGAATATCATCACAACACAAATGAGATGTTTAAGGAGAATATTAAATGTAACAAGAAGAGATGAAATCAGAAATGACACCACCAGGGCAAAAGCTGGAGTAACATTAGCACTTTACAATATCCAGAAACAAATCACATGATCTGGCCATGTTATATGACTATCGCCAGACAGTATACCACAGAAAACATTCATGTTAAGAAATGTAGAAAACAAGAAATGGAGAGATGAAATTACAGAAACCTTAAATATCCCATTATATGAAGAAAACTGCAGAAATCAAGATGTCTGTTTGTCCCCAAAACACTGAAGGAGACAAGATAAGCTGCCTTTGCAGTCAGAAGTCAGTGGTTGAGGATTGTTTTGGCTCCTGAATTGGCTTGAACTTAATAAACTCTTCAATCAACAAATCTTTCTCATCTGTTTTTGAAAGAAATGGTTGCACCACCCAAGGCAGAAGTGCTTTGTCTCCCTTAGATAATGAAAAAAGTAGCCTCCAATTCAGAGATGGCCTATGATGGTCTAGGTCAAGTCAACTGAGGGATCAGCTCCATCGAACATCTCATCAATCAGTATGCCATGCAACTTAACAACACATGTTTTCCACAACAGTAACTTTTTCATAAAAGCAAAATCTTTTTTCAAAGCAAACAATTTCATTGGTACTTGCCCCTTGAAGTGACAAGTTTAACTCATCAAGATGTCCAAAAGTGTTGGCAAGATAGGATGATAACAGCAGAAAATGATAACAGCAGGAATTTTTCATCTTTAAAATCTTCTGCTCTTCTGTGGCCAGTTTCTCTCACAAAAATACAGCAATTTCCTGTGATAACTCCACTGCTAGATTCAAAACACATCCTCTGATCCCTGTATACAACAACACAACACTTGCTCCTGCTTCCTCACAAAATGCATTAGTCAGTCTGCGTTGAAGTGTTTTTCCATGTGTGACATTCACAGCTTGTACAGCCACAGAAAGAACTTTCTTGAGGGGTTCGGTGGGTTCTTGGAGGCAGGAGCCTGTCGATGAAGAATACAGTGTATGTTCACAACATCTGGAACCACTGCCCTGACCAATCTTATAAATCCTGATTGGTGTCCTAACACTGAAAGTGTACATCTGTACAGACTGAACCAGTTTGGGTACAGTAAATCCAGTGGGTTTTTAAAAAAAAAGTTATTCATCAACTGAAACAGCCTTTGAAGCTAAAGTTAATGCCTTGCACATCAACAAATCATCACATTGAAAGATTTTCAATATATCACACAAAAGAGATCACATGACTCATGTGGACTTAACAGGTTGCGAACTTATTGTATGGGACTGCCTGATTCCATCCATGACTTGTTCCTGGACATCTCAGCTCATTTCATTGGTACATGAACTGATCAAATCATTGGGCAGAGGAAGTTCCTTTGATCTTTGTTACTGCATTCTGACCATTAACCAGTTTTGTAATTTTTCAGTCTGTAAATTTAAGAGAAGTTTCTCTACTACTGAGTGGTGCCTTTGCTTTTGCACCTGTGTATGAAACTTCATGTAAGGCCTGCAGAATAGGTTTTTCACTCTTTGCAAACCCAAGGCCATGAAGTGTTCCTTTCTGGTCAAAGCGAGATCTCTGAAATTATCTCTGCTTTTCTGCCGCCACTGCCATCGCCACCACCACCACCAGCACCACCATGTATTCCTGCAGCTTTGGTAGCATGAGGCTTGCAATGCAAAGAATTGATTAACAGGTCATACACAGAGTTTTGATCTGACCTTCAACAAATTTTCTGAAGCCATATTCAGCATTCACTAGTATGCCATGGCAATGGTTGGGGCTTGAGGGGGGGGGGGGCTGTTTGTATTCAGCCAGAGATGCCCCAGTCACCCAGCTGTAGAAATAGGTACCCAACTTCTGAGTTGAGGAAGGAAAGGCAGACGGGTGTGACACTGACCATGTCACCCTCTAGTGTGCTGACAGGTCATGGAAAATATGGGCACTAACACCATATCCCTATGTGCCTTGAAAGCATGACAGGGTTACCTATATTTGACATTACTATCATTCCATCCTCATATATTTGCTGACAGGATACATTTTCAAAACAGTTATATGAAAATTTGACACAAAATCAGATTATGGTAGACAGATACAGAGACTGATTGCTAGATATCTAATATGAATATGTTACTTGTGTTTGAAAAGAATGCTGCACCAACTTCACCTGCAATATTAAAAAAACAACATACATAAACAGCCATGTTATACAAGGGGTGCTTCCACTAATATATTACTAATGTAGCAACACAGAATTTTGAATGTCAAACCACTAATAATTATAAATTTTTTACAATGTGGTAATAATTACATTTTGAAGGAATAGTAGGTGATAAAATCACAATATAGCACTTTTGTTACAGAAATGAGCATTGTACTCAATCCTTGTGAGTAAATACTGTGCTATAAAAAATGACACTCTTTATTAACATATTTATTTCATGTACTTTGATGCAGTTTGTTGTATAGTACTCACCACTTCCCCCTCATACCCTACACACATAGGCAATGGTAACACTGCATCAGTCGAAGGCACTGAGTTTCTGAGCCTGACAGTGACAGTTTATGCAGTAGCACTATGGTGCAATGCTGACAGGAGGTAGCTGTGTCACCAGAATCCTCAAGGGAATGCAATGTCAGTGTAGCAGTTTGAATTAATATTGTTTTAAAGAGTAGGGTTTAGACTTTAATGTCCACTCAAAAAAAAAACAAAAAACATAACAGTTGCATGAATGGCCTCTGGGACAAGACAGAGCGCAACTTCAGACCATCATCATCAGGCTTAGAGCTGTGTTGCCTACAGAGTGCACGGCAACCCTCTGTCAGCATGGCCCCATAGTGGAATCATTGCATGAACTGATCAAGATCAGTCCCAGGAGCTCATTGCCTTCATGTGATGCAATGTCACCTTTGCTTATGTGTGTAGCATCAGACTCTTTTAGTATTTCAGTTCAGAAGACGTGGACCTTAAACTTCTGGCATTCTAATGTTTCTTTGTCCTCAAGTAGACCCTTTTGAATTGTTCTATTCCCTGTTTAATGCTAATTTTAAGTACTACATCAAAGCCTTCTAAAGAATCAAATATTAAATACTGAACTGTTGTCTGAAAATCACTTATTTCAGTGGAAAAAAAATAACAATGTCCTCATTAGAGTTTCATGTGGTTGACCTCTTTTTCTTTGGCCTGTTGTGTTCCACTTTATAGCTTGTTTTGGGAAGCAGAAATAGTGACCGGAAAATATTATAAAAACAAAAAAGCATAATAAAAAACAGAAAGAACAAAAGCTGTTTTATATATATATATATATAATTTTGAAGCAAAAAACAAAATTTCATATACCATGGACACAATAAACAATGGACATTTGATAATAAAAATATTAAGAAAATAGGAAAGGCCAAATACAATTTTAACTGAATAAAAAAATATTTACACCATGCAGACCATACAGAAATTAAGATGTTCATTTCTATGCATTCTATTGCATCATCATTTTAGCAACACTAAAACAGAAAATAAAAACTAAATCTCCATATATTGATATTCTGAAGACAGTGTTGTATTTTACAGATGGGGGAGAAAAAGGTTTAAACAAAATGCACTCGAACACTTAACATTTTTCAAAATAAGCAAAAACATTAGTACCACCCAGGCAAAGTACTTAGAATACAGTAATAAGCATAACAATGCTCTAATTAGTTATAATCATTATCCATGCATTCCTGACTTATCCACAGATGCTTTGATCTTCTCATAAATATACTTTTGTGTGCATCAACTGACAACTTAGTATCTGGATTAATTTACAATTTTTTCTTATAGTTTAATATGATGTTTATGCTTGGCTTCACCACATTCTACTCCCAGGTCTTTCACTCTGAGCAGATATGTGTCACATTGTGTGCCAAAATATTCTTTCAAACCAGTACAACAATGTACTGAAAACATCCAAGTTAGAAAGGCCCAAGAGGATACAAATAGCATATGTGGGTAAACAACATCAAAATAGAGAGCAAAACAGCAGCATGTCTGTTCATCATAATAATGAAAGAGAGAATGGTGAAAATTCACTGCAACGAACCTTCAGTGAAGGTACTGAACAAGGCAACAACAGATTTTCCATTTTCAGCTCTACAGCAAGTCATGAAGTAATGGATAAATAGGTGCAGAGATAAGCCTCACATTAAGGATTATAGTAATTTAGTGTTACCATAAAGTGTATTTGAAACAAACAAAAAAATGCATGTCCTGATTGTGGGTCTTGATGCTGGCAACAGCACAGGGATAAGCTTGCTTTCTTCAAGGACTGAGGGAAAGCTAGCAACACAACATAGCAAAACACAGCAGGATGCAGATGTTGATCTTCCTACAACCCCACCTCAGTGTCACTTGATACACCCAGATGATAAACAGTGGAAATTATCCCAATATATATATCATCATCAGGTGCCGTGCTGACTGGCGTTGGCTATTATGCTTCTCCAGAGTACCCAATCCTTCATGCAGGCCATTAGCTCAGTTGGTGATCTCCTCTCACGCCATCTCGTCAGATTGTCCAGTATCATTTCTCTCGGTCTTCCCCTGGCTCTTCTTCCTTTTTTTTTCCTGTTATAATTTTAATGCCCCCTCTTCTCATTGCATGTCCTATAAAAGTATTTGTCTCTCTCTTATTTTTTTGACAAGACTTTTTTGTCTCTCTAGCTCTTCTCATACATTCTTCACTCAACATGTATAACAACATGATATAATACTATTCAACAGAAGATCCCTTTCACCTCTGTTTTTGCCACCTTATTCCCATTGAAGACTATAAACTACCAGAATCAATGATCTGGATGTTTCATGATACTTTGTATTTTCATTAACTATCGCTACTTTGTGGTGGCAAATTCATGTACATTGAGCCACATCTACTAGACCAACAGAGACAAGTATCTCACTCCTGTCATGCAATCTGAATCATACCTAGTTCTGCTATTAAAGGACACAAGAGACTGCCATTGCAAACATACTGTACAGAATCTTTTATTGCAAAATTTTAATGTGGACATTATGATTGAGGACCTTCATCCACCACAGTTTATGCATTACGCACTCATGGATAAAAGCAATACAACACCAACACCAAAGAAAGTTCTATAATTAATGAATTTGAAACACTAAATGCATTTTACTGCAGCAGTCTCAGTTTTCCCTTCTATGGCCCAACAAGCACTATTTGCTTTGAAGGTACAAATTAAATGCAAGGTTGTCAACATGATAGTGCACTGTCCTTTTGTGGTTAGACAATTTTTCATCTTACTAGAGTTCATAGTTAAGTCACAGTCATTCTCTCACTGTTTTTCTTCTCTCACATATGAAGTATTTTGTCTACTATTCTTCTTTCTCTCACATACTAAGTACTTTGTCCATTATTTTTCTTTCTCTCACATATAAAGTATTTTGTCTGCTATTTTTCTTTCTCTCACATATAAAGTACTTTGTCTAATATTTTTAAAGGTTAGTCAAACACACTGTGCTTTCTCACACTTTACTGTCGCTTTAAAGTGCTTTGTGTACTGACCATAACAATAAAGTCTTTTTAAAACTTAGCTTCTTGAGTACACTTCTTGAAGTAAGAAATGTCACTCTAGGATACACTCACTCTAATAATCTCTGTTTCAAGTTATCATACCATAAGTGCTACCTAAATGCTTTGCATTTTACATATGTTTCATACCACAACATCAGCTATTTCAGCTTGTGAACAACATTTATATTAACTGGATGACAACTTTATCTCCAAATTCTGTTCAAAGGACCAGTGCTAGTTACTGGGAGGTGCAGAAAGCCAGAGACCAGTGCTAGTCACTGGGAGGTGCAGAAAGCCAGAGATCAGTGCTAGTCACTGGAAGGTGCAGAAAGCCAGAGACCAGTGCTAGTCACTGGGAGGTGCAGAAAGCCAGAGACCAGTGCTTGTCACTGGGAGGTGCAGAAAGCCAGAGACCAGTGCTAGTCACTGGAAGGTGCAGAAAGCCAGAGACCAGTGCTAGTCACTGGGAGGTGCAGAAAGCCAGAGACCAGTGCTAGTCACTGGGAAGGTGCAGAAAGCCAGAGACCAGTGCTTGTCACTGGGAGGTGCAGAAAGCCAGAGACCAGTGCTTGTCACTGGGAAGTGCAGAAAGCCAGAGACCAGTGCTAGTCACTGGGAAGTGCAGAAAGCCAGAGACCAGTGCTAGTCACTGGGAAGTGCAGAAAGCCAGTGACCAGTGCTAGTCACTGGGAGGTGCAGAAAGCCAGAGAGTTTCAGTCCTGACAGAGCTTTATACAGATTACATCTCCTCTAAAGTGTAAAACAGCCTGACATTAGTCCTGACTATGTGGAGAATTTCTCCTTGAGTAAAGGAGACCAAGAGGTGAACCACAACTAAGACATGAAGACCTGTAAAGGCACTTCATGACATATTTTTTTATTAGTCTAGAGAACAAACAAAAAAAAAACTGGTAAAAACTGGCATTTGGAAAGTTCTCTGCATAGTGGTGCTGGTTTATTTTAACGTGGATATGGGGTCCAGTAACAAAGAATTCATGAAAGACTGGATCTGGCAGAAAAAACGTGGCTTGATGTCACTGTGGCCAGTTATGCCAATTCAATGAGTGAAACTGGTCAGAAGAAATGATACTTGGCAACAAAAATATCAAATCTCCTTTCTTCAAAACTGCCTCTGATTGATCTCTATTTCAAAAGGGTTAAGAATTGGGCTTGCAGGCCTGTCTGACATTCTGCTCTTTATCATACAATCTTTCACTCTATTCCAGACATTCTACAAACATGCTGTTCATGTAACAAACATAATTAACATCTCCTAAAGATGTATAAGCCATTTTTAAATATAAAAACATCATACATTAACTTAATTAAAGAAACTAAATGCTGTGTTACTAAATTTTCAAATCATCTACCAACAAATTGTGATGATACATGGATGAATGAATTTTTAAAAGTAATAATAAAACTGGTGACATCATGTTTGCTGAATAAATTTGATCTAAAAATATAGTCTTGGATGATTACATAAAAAAATCTTGATATAAATTCAATCTATATGACAAATATAAGAAATACGTGTCTTATACCATCTAAATAAACACAAACAATAAAATATCGAGTTTATAAAAATAATATCGGTATAAATATACATACATAGCTGTAAAGCAGAACTGTAAACTCAAGTCAGTTTAAAGACTTGGTACAAAAATGAAAAATAGTGACTTGAAACTCAACTTGTGACTTGACTTTTTTTTTTTTAGACTTGATGGCCTTATCACAGCAAAGTGTTATTAAGATAATGCATGCTTCAAAGATGTCTTTCCCCTGTGTGATACTGAACATATCTAATTCGAATCTATGGCCTATGTAGGTTTGTCTTTTGCACTTCTAGGCCTGTGGTTTATGGCATGTTATTAGGTGGTCTGTGGCTTGAGTTATCAATTTGGTTTTATCATCTAGAGAATAATAACAATTTAGGGTTTATGGCATTTTATATTATATACAGGATAACATACAGGATGGTGGTCTGAAACATGCATTTAGATGGAAAAGTGGTCTGTCAGCAACCCATACTGTCTGCTTGCATCAGGGCTGATGAACCACAGCCAGCTAAGACCCTATTCTACCTCCCAGTGGTGTTCCTGGAAAAAAGACAAAAAAGAAGAGTATGGCCAAGTGAATAGGGATCAGTGGGAAGAGAACCCAGTCCTAAAAATGTGTCCAGCTGAAGTTGGATGTGTTGGGCCAAAAGACATATAACTGTGACACAAAGCAACCAACACTTTTTCTGAGGCTGAACAACAAAGAAGAAGGGTGTAAAAAGGTAGGGAACCACTGATCCAGACATTATGTAATAATCCATTTACTTTAGACACTGTAATGGTGCCAAGGGCAAGAAAAACATGCACAAAACTTAGTACAATGCAGATGGGTGCCACCATACTGAAGGACTTGCATCACTTGTTCCAACACAGCATTATCATACTCTTTATTATTACATACATCTTGCAGAAAGAAAATGACAGTCTGATGGTTAGAGTGATAATTTAAGTCTGGATTTGTGTAATGATTTTCATTTTCAAAATACAGAAGCGATGCCAATGAGGTTCTGTGTACAGAAAAGTGGAGGGACTGACGAAAATTAAACTCAGAAATTTGAATTGAATGTAATGAATACTGATGGCATACTGAAGATTAATACAGTATTGCATTCCTAATAAGTTTTACAGTAGTACTGTGTAAAACAAAAATAAGCACATTACTGCTGAGACACGTAACGAAGTGAAGAATAAAGTGTATATACTGAGTCACTTTTGTTTATTTTTACTTTACTTTCCTTATTTTCACAACTTGTAACCTCTTGTGTGCCATAATAAATCACATTTGGTACTGCTGATCTGTTCCAACAGTTAACTTTTTAAACATTTTAACCCACAAACTTGAGACTTGAATGCAATACTTATAAAAAATATATTCATATATTTCATAGTAATAACTGTACTACAGAAAATGAATGTGTCTATATAACAACAAGCACTGGACAGTATGACCTCTTCATAATTGTAATACTAAACAGTTCAAACCAAATAAGAATCTTGAATTATATATGTCTGGTATATGGAAACTGATACACGTGTTCTGAATTTTAACTCTTCCCATGCTGCAGGAAAAAACACAGATGGAACGTTTGGTGCCAGAGTAAAAGCGCGGGGTATAGTATATATGTATCAGGGGTATAGTTGGAAAAGTTAATGAAATACAGTATTTCCATGATAAATATACTTATTATGTTTCAATATAATTAAAAATGTATGAAGATTTCATAAATGCAGTTTTTTAGGAAAAAAGAAGTAATGTGATGTTTTTAGACAATTAATGTGATGTTTTTAGACAATAAATGTTGGCTAGGTCTAGATGTACAGTATGTATCATTTGAGATGCCTAGAACTACTTGTCGGTCTTGTCTTGTGATCATATGGGCCATTCTCACTAAAATAATGTCTGAAGTAACCTTCTAACCACTTCTCCAGTCATCTAATATGTCTAGATCTACTTGGGATACATTCAAGAACAGTGGTCTGGTCACAGGGCATGTCCATATCCCTATCTACATCACCAAAAATTGAAATTTCTTGATCAACAACTTCGTTTCTCATGCTCAACATCACTCGTAACTAAGCACTCTTCTGCCATGATGAAAGGGGTCACTGGACATGCGCAAATAAAACATGTACAATTAAAAAGTTACACCGTTTTTGTAGAAACAAAACAGGTATAAAAAAATAGTCACAGCAAGGAACATACATACTGGAAGTGACTAATTTTAGTCCTTAGGCACAGGAAGAGCTAATCTGCTAAAAATTTGTGATGTTCTCGAGGGGTTGTTCCTTGACGGCAAGATGATAATATGTTGTCACCATCTCTGCTTTTTAGTGCATGTAATTTCCAGGCATAAGCAAATAAGTCCACCTAAACAATGGTAAATAAAACTGAAATATATATGGGGCAATAACTCAATTCATAATATTAAACATTTTTATAAAGATTTCAGAGTTCAAGATATGCTTTGGGTATTTAGGTAAGTTCCTCTAATTGTAGAGATTAATGAATATTGTAATAAGATCAGCTGCGTTTTCTTACTTAAGTTTTACGAGGGGTGATTGATAAGTTCTCGGCATAAGGTATAATGGATTATTTGTGGACAACCTTTTTTGGGTTATTTCTCAACATAGTCCCCTTGCAAGTTTATGCACTTAGTGCAGTGATCCTGGAGCATACGGATCCCTTCTTTGTAAAAGTCAGCATCTTGTGCCAGTAGAAAGTGGTCTACAGCATGAATGATGTCATCATCTGAAGCACATTTGCAACCACTGAGCTCCTTTTTGAGTTTGGTAAACAGGAAATAGTCAGAAGGGGTCAAATCTAGGGAATAAGGAGGATGTTCAAGAAGCTGGAAGCTGCATTCATGAATGGCAGCCACTGCCACTGCCAGCTTGTGAACTGGAGCATTGTCTTGCTGAATGATGACTCCTCTTGTCAATTTCCCTCAATGCTTTTCCGCAGTTGCTTCACAAGATCAGTGTAATAGGCCCTGGTAACCATTCTCCCCTTTTGAAGATAGTCTACCAATAGCACACCTTCTGAATCCCAAGAGATGGAAGCCATCACTTTGCCTGCAGACAGAACCAACCTTGTTTTCTTTGGAGGTGGAGATCCATGTTTCCACTGCTTTGACTGTTCTCTGGTTTCTGGTTGAAAATGATGAATCCAAATCTCATCCATAGTCACAAATTGCTGAAGAAACTTTTCAGGATCTGTAGAAAAATGGTCAAGATTTTCTCTTGACATGTTGAGACACTATCATTTGTGATCAGCTCCAAGAACTTTCGGGACCTATTGAGCAGAGACCTTTGTCATTTGAAGATCATTGTGAACACATTCCCGGGAGATGCCCAACTCAGTAGCAATGTACTGCTCAGTTAGTTGTCGATCCTCCATTATGTCATGGATTCTACTGGTGGTTTCATCTGTGGTTACCATTCTTGGTCTTCCTGGCTGGGGATCATCTTCCAGACTCTTCCTTCCATGTTTGAACTGAGCTGCCCATTTCTTCACTGTGCTGTAAGAAGGGGCACTCTCCCCTAGTCTCCACCATATCCTCATGGATCTCTTTTGATAATAAGCCCTTGATGCAGAGGTAACAAATGACCGCTTGATGAGAAATTTTATCCATTTTCTCAATTTCTGCCACCTCTTACCACTTCAGTAGCTTGTAAAAAAAAAAAATTGGTTGCAGTTAATTTCTTGAAACTTGGTGTTTAATCTTACATTAACCCAATCTACAAATGCACCCAATATCAACTGTGTGTTTCAAGTATTTGTACCTTATGCCAAGAACTTATCAATCACTCCTCATACCTCTAATTTTATCTCTTTCTTTTTCCTCTGGGGTTTCATAAGACTGTCACCTTCTCCATCTTCAGTCTCCTCAAAACAGGCCCAAAGAATTGTGATTTGTCTTTTCTTGATGGTTTTAATTACTTTTCAATGTTCTACAAACTCTCTCTGAAGTTTTTAATTTGATTTTCTGGCATATTTATGCACAATAACAGCATTGTTGCTTCTGATTTCGATTTCATTTTTTTTCTTTTATTATTGAAGTCATTCACACACAGAATATTATTGGTTCTATACAACACTAATACAATTATTCTGAGTTTGTGATGACAATATCATATATTAGATTCTAGAGCTTTGTAAAAATATTCAGCCTTTCTATTAATTTATACATTCATAAGATCTGGCAAAAAGGTTACTTTAGTTGCATGAACAATATCTTTTAAAGTGTATGCCTCAAAATGCTGCTTTTCTTGTTCAGTTAAGGTGATATTAAATCAGCCATTAGATTCAATATGATGCAGCGCAGATCTAAAACTTAGGGACTGTCAAACTGCATTCAATATAGAAAGTTGGTGAGCCTGTTTGTATGCAGTTTCCTTATAGTGTGGCATTTCAGACACCATCATTTTCAAATGCTGAATGAGCAATATTTTCTCACAGATCTTGGTCACTACTGTATTTTGGTGATTATCTTTCATGTCATTACATATCCACTGTCTTCTCTGTTAGCATTCCCCTGTCTCTTTTCTTATTTATCTTTCAAGTTATGACAACATTTCCAAGTTCTTCAGTTATCTGGAATATAAATATAAGCTACTGAAACAAGCATTCTAGGAAATTTAGTATGCTGTTTCCATGTACGAGAGTCCTACCGAAAGTCGTGAGCAAAAATGTTTAAAAAATCAGAATTTACAGACAGAAAAAATATAAATGTATCACCTTAACCTGCATCCTTTGCACTTCATGCAGATGTCACATGACATCACCATCATGTGTCATGTGACTACGAGGTGCATAAACAAAATGGCGGGTGCTGAAGTTTCATTTTGTCAACGTGCTGTTATTGAGTTCCTCGTTAAAGAGGAAATCCCCGCTGCTGAAATTCACCAAAGACTTCAACTTGCTTATGGAGATGTGTGTATGGGTGCTAGCAGTGTTAGGAGGTGGGTGAAACATTTCAAAGATGGAAACACGAGCATCCAAGATATGACTTGAAGTGGTCACCTTTGAACTGCCTCCACTGAATGCAACATGGAAAGGGTTGACGACATCATTAAAGAAGACAGACGTGTCAAGGTATCTGAAATCACTGTGAATCTTGGAATAGGACACAATGCAGTACAGGAAATGATTGAAACCCTAGGGTATAGAAAAGTTTGTGCCCGCTGGGCGCTGGGTCCCACAGGAAAGAATGTCTAGAAAGCAGTGCGTCTGTGCCGTTGGTCAGCTGGAACATAAATCTACTGGGAGGGTATTTTCAAACTTGCAGAGCGATGGGAAAAATGTGTGCAGAGAAATGGAGATTATGTTGAAAAGTGAAGAAAAGGATGCAGATTAAGGTGATCAATTTATATCTTCTCTATCTATAAATTCTGATTAAAAAAAAATTTTTGCTCATGACTTTCGGTATGACCATCGTAGAAGTCACATCAGAACATCATTAAATATTAAATCATCATCTCACTTAATAGTTCAGTTGCCTGATAGGTTTGTTGCTATTTATTTCTGTCATAATTTCATCCTTCTCACAGAAGGGATTTGAAACGAATCTGATGTTTAGAGCTTTTTTTTATGAAGCTTCTTTTACAGCTGTGGTTTAGGTTTGGTGATGTCATAAATTTTTGGCTAAAACCAACTAGTTTTTATAAATCTGTAAGAATATATAACTTACTGGCAAGAAACCATCACTTTTATTTTCCTCTTCAAGTGACTTAAGCTCCACAGGGGATAGGAGTGAAAGTCGTAGATGATTAACAGCGTCTCTGGCTATTTCACTAATCTTCTTGCCATTATTTGCCTGAAACAGTAACTGCAGTTTAAAAGGATGTATCTCTTAAAATGTAATGAAGATTCTTCCATTTTTCTCATGCCACAGCTTATGCTTGCTCTAAGTCTTGCAACGTTTTGACCAAAGTATTTGAAGCACCCAGATTTTATGCTAAAAAAAAAGTACGTAGAGCAAAAAAACACTTCTATGCATAACAAACATCCTGGAAAAATTGGAAGAGTCCTCAGTCTTAAATAAATGAAGCATGACTAAAAGAAAGATGCACGTGCATTTCAAGAACTCACCTACATCTTGCATCTAGAACTATTTCCTAGCAACTATTTTCTCAGATAGTTTGCTAATAGTGTTCTGTATGGCAATTACTTTGTACTACTTATTTATGAGGGTTACTTTCCAGGCTTTGGCAGTGATACCAAGTAGTTATACAGCCAGTTCTCCTGATATGGCACCATTGTGGATGGCTATTATTATACTTGGTAAATTTCCATATCTGCATTCAAGAGTTTGCCAGTGTCTTCATACTGAATGCCATCTGGATTGGAAACAGACTTTTTAGATGTTCTTAAGATACTCTTGATGTCATCTGTTGCTAGGAAAGTTGTATTTAAGTTGAAAGGCAGTAGATTTCCCCCACCACTTACAATGTTTTGAACACAGAAACCTGGTGCATCACTGCAGGTTTTGCATATCATACACACGAATGATTCCATGTACATGCTGAGGTATGCATAGCCGCCATAGATATGGAAGATTTATACAACAAAGTTCAGTTTTACTTTCTTTTTTATTGGCTACTGGAACTTCATCCAATCCTCAGTAACTGGAGACCAGTGGCTCTTTACAAGAGAAAAGCAGTCCTTAGATGTGGCCATTTGGGCATCAGAACTGATGACAATCATTCCAAGCTAACCACAAGGCTCACCATTATCACTAGTCCTTTCATTGTGTACACTGGATTACAGGAGAACAACTTGATGGGATGGGACAAACCTTGTGTTATGCTGATGACATTCTGGTATATAGACTAGGCAAAGCTAGAAACATGACTGTTCAGAAGCTGCAAGAAGACTCTTATCAAGCCAAGTGCAGTATCTCTGGGGCAATGGCTAACCTTGCAAAGCAACTGTGAAACTATGACATGGTTCTCACTCAGTAACCACCTTGTCAACAAATCAGGCCTGTGGTGAGCTTCTGTGATGACAACGTTGAAAGAACTGGTCCAATGAAGTAACTAGGAATCATATTTGATTGCACTTGGAATTCAAAGAAAATGTTGGCTGAATCACAACTAATGTCAGGTTTTGCTGCAATAAAAATCACCGTGGTTGCAAACCTTGAACAATGACTGCTTGTTCTCCAAAATCAGTGGTTGGTCCTTTCTGTGATGGACTATGCACTGGCAATTCTGACACTTAGTGCCACACAGGTAGGAAGGCATTTGAAAAATGGAGACCAAGGCAATGCACATTACTCTTGGATGCATAAGAGATACTGTAGTAGTATTCGTCATAGAGAAGGGACATAACTACAATAGAAGATTAAAAACTGATTATGAAGGGGCATAGAGAGTTTTTGATTAGCATTTTTTTTTAGAGAGTTGAGTTTAGACAGTATATGTGCTCAGAGTTAGTTGGGAAGAAATGCAGAAGAAAAAAAAGTCTGTTAGAAGAGTCCTTGGGGAAGAACAAGGAGGTTGCTAAAATGTAAGCTTAGAATGTTCCAGCAGTTGTGGTTTTTTTTTAGGCTTGCTCCCGCTGTTCAGGGGAGTGTTGTGTTTTCAGAAGTAGGATGGTTGTGTTCTAGAAGTTGTAACCCACCGGCCCGCCCGCACGCACGCACGCACACACACATAAACAACAACAAACAAACAAAAGTTGTAACCATGCAAGTTTTGAAATTTTTGTCATTCTGAATTGTAAGATTCTTGATTCCCATATGGCGTAGAGTTATCTCGCTGGGAACTTGTTTTTCTGCCTTGCGGCTACTCTTCATTTCGTGGCATCATCTCTCATTCTATTCATTACTAAATGTCTTCCATGAGTTAACTTATCTAACATGGACTTGTTGATTTCACTCTACCTGTCAGTGTCGCTGTAAGCCTGATAGTTCTTACATAGTCCAGTCTTTGACAAAATGTTTTTGTTTAGACAGTTGGCTGCACCTGGGTGTCATTATTGTTTCTAAGCGTTTAGTATAGAAACAGAAAGGAAGAAGATGATTTGATTGGTGTTTGGCTGCTGTTTAGTTGCATTCAACATTTCATTCATTAAGTGGCGTGGCACCTCTTTAATGGTGCCATACACATCTTTAATATATCCTGCAAGGCCATGAGGTATTTGCTAGATTTTCCTACCATACACAATAGAATACCATTAGCCAGGGCACAAACCTATCTCAAAATAAGTACGGACAAGGCACCCACAATAAACAGTGAACTGTTAAGAGCAAAAGTTTTAAGTTTAAATTACGTGTTCCTATGGGTATGTTACACAAGAAAAATTATTTCTACGTACAATGGACTGCTCCTCAAATCTGAGGAAATTCATTAGAAAGATCTGAAATCATGAAAAATTTGAACGTGTTCATCAGTTGTAATTGAGTGTTGACACACCGTGTACCTCACAGCTGGCAAGAATGGTGAATACGGAATCTATGTATGTTCAGTCATTACTCATGCACAACTGAGCAAAATGGATTGTGGGTTAGCATTTAGAGAAAAAACACTTTACTTACTGCTACAGGAAATGTGGTGTGTAACTATGGCAATTGGTTTATATTTACCAACCAATCGAAATTGATTTGGGAATAACCACTGTATATACAATAATTCCCCACAACCATTGTTTTAGTTACTCCCAGTTTGAATGTGGTAAATAAATTTGTAAAAATCCAAAAATTAGAATATTAGAAATATTAGAATATTAGAAATTAGAATAAAAAAATTAGAAATGAAAGTTTGTGCATGCTTGTCTTCCCCATTCTCCCCCTCATACAGTAAACAATATCCATGCTTGTCTTCCCCATTCTCCCCCTCATACAGTAAACAATATCCATGCTTGTCTTCCCCATTCTCCCCCTCGCACAGTAAACAATATCCATGCTTGTCTTCCCCATTCTCCCCCTCATACAGTAAACAATATCCATGCTTGTCTTCCCCATTCTCCCCCTCATACAGTAAACAATATCCATGCTTGTCTTCCCCATTCTCCCCCTCGCACAGTAAACAATATCCATGCTTGCCTTCCCCAGTCTCCCCCTCACACAGTAAACAATATGCATGCTTGCCTTCCCCAGTTTCCCCCTCACACAGTAAACAATATGCATGCTTGCCTTCCCCACTCCCCCTCACACTGTAAACAATATACATGCTTGCCTTCCCCAGTCTCCCCCTCACACAGTAAACAATATGCATGCTTGCCTTCCCCACTACCCCTCACACTGTAAACAATATGCATGCTTGCCTTCCCCAGTCTCCCCCTCACACAGTAAACAATATGCATGTTTGCCTTCCCCAGTCTCCCCCTCACACAGTAAACAATATGCATGCTTGCCTTCCCCAGTCTCCCCCTCACACAGTAAACAATATGCATGTTTGCCTTCCCCAGTCTCCCCCTCACACAGTAAACAATATGCATGCTTGCAGTAATGCTGTAACTACTGAACATTGCTTTGTAAAATTTATTTGGCTTAATATGATACAAAAGCACAAAAACAATAATGCTAGCAATTCTGTCTAGGCAATGAGAAGCTGTGAAATTCTTCCTTTTAAGTGAATTTTTAAAAATTCATGCAAGTGTTGCTCATGCTACTAAAAGTGCTAAAGTGATGCCCCTTAGTGTATGAAATGTGTTGAGTGAACACAGAAAAAAATGCATTAACTCTATGGCTGATAGACAAGAAGAGAAAATGTGAACTGGTTGATGGTAACATAACTTTTAAATTAAATTGTATCACGGTACCCGACTTCTTCTGGAGTTGGGGAAGGAAAGGTGGCCAGGCATGATACTGACCATATCACCCTCCAATGTGCTGACAGGTCAAGGAAAATATGGGCACTAACACCATATCCCTATGTGCCTCTAAGGCATGACAGGATTACCTTTACCTTTTTTACTTTACATAGGGTTTGGTATCATCTGCAGTTTCACCCGCAGTAAGGCTTAGAACCAAATGGCCATGGATGTTGAGGAGACTACCTTATATATAAAACAAATTAACAACACAAAAGTCTTACTGAATTGACTTTAGCCCATTCTTTGACAGCTCTGCACAAATCCATTTCATCAATGGTCAGTTTACTTGACCGCAAGATGGAGACAAGTGTATCTTCACTTATTTCTTGAAATCCTTTTGTCTTAAGAACATCCTGTTTAGAAATTCCATGTAATATAAATATAAAATAATGATATAAATTAAAATAACAAGTTGTGCTGTAAAAATTGTAAAAAAGAGTTGTAAAAAAGTAGAGGTTATGCAGATTTTTAAACTAAATTTTCCATTTTAATTCAAGTATCACAAAATAACAAAATGATTACAAGAAATAATAAAGTATTTAAGGTGTCCACAAATAATGACTCACAGAGTCCTACTTACTGCTGTATTACTCTCAATAAACACAATTGCTTTCTCTTTGAGATCGTTTTGATTGTAAGTAACTGCAGACTGCATCACGTCACATGAGTTGGCTGCAGACAGGTTGTCCACCAGGTAGTCGACACAAAGCTAAGTTAATGAACCATAAAAAGTGTATTTTATCAATATGATTATTCTATTACCTTGCAGATATCAGTAAACATTTAAAATATTTTTTTTTAAAAAAGTTATGTTTTTACTTCATCTGTAATGGTTCTCTGGCATTGAAAGTGACTGTGTTAGAGGAACTGCAACTAAGAACTGACTGAGATTCAATTCTATCTCTTTCTTATTTTTCTAGAAAAATTGCTCTTTGGCTTGACTTGTTTAATATGGTCCCACTGTGATCAATACTGCCGAGAAAGATCCTTCTTTTGTTTGTTATAAAGCTTCAAGCAAGGCACTGTGACCTGCTCTCCATCTGACATGGTTCCTGGATTTCAAGATCAGTGTTTGTTAAGAATGTAGATTTGCTGCTCCAGAGAGAACAAAAAAGCATAGCAAACAATCATGTCATCATCATCATCATCGGGTGACGTGCCGACTGGCGTTGGCTATTATGCTTCTCCAGAGTACACGATCCTTCATGCAGGCCATCAGCTCAGTTGGTGATCTCCTCTCACACCATCCTGTCAGACTGTCCAGTATCATTTCTCTTGGTCTTCCTCTTAATCTTCTTCCTTCCATTTTTTCTGTTGTTATAATATTTTCAATGCCCCCTCTTCTCATTGCATGTCCTATTTGTATCTCTCTTATTTTTTTTGACAAAATTTTTTTGTCTCTCCAGCTCTTCTCAAACATTCTTCATTAGTTATTTTTGCTGTCCAGGGAATTCACAACATTCTTCTAATAAACCACATTTCTGCTGCTTCCAATGATTTTTGTGCAGACCTGCCTATTGTCCATGATTCACTTCCATATAACAAGATAGGTTCAACATAGCACACAACAAATCCAAACTGTTCATCTGCTATTTCTATTTTTTAAAATCTTTTTCCTTGTTCTTCTCATAATGATTCTTAGAAGTAGCTTCGTTATGTGACATGAGAGGCTGACAATCCGGTGGTCATCACATTCCTTTGCACCTGGTTTAATCATATCAACTGTTTATAATTTAGAATTCAACATATGTAGATGTAAATACAATAGAAATAAAAGAACAATAAAATTTCATGAATGTTTCACTTTTATCTGGAGTGCACTGTGTAGTACAGTGGACTTGATGTGCTGCCACTCTCATGATGTCTAATTGAACTGAATGTTGCACTACAGTGCAAAAGGATGTCCAAATCACTACTTCCTCTGACCTCATGTTTCACTGTTTATTTTGAGCTTTTAGTATCCTCACAAATTTAAAAGTTTATGGCTTGAAACCACTGTGAATGAAAATATAATTCTGTGTGTGTGGGTTGGGGGTGGAAAGGGGGGGGGGAATAGTTTTGGACCTGTCTACAAAATTCCTCTTGGAGGCCCTAATTACAGACATATAACATCAAATAACATAACATGTGAAATAACTTACATCTCTGAGATCATCAAGTCCATATTCCAATGAAGTAGCCAAAACATCAATGGCCTGCAGACGAGAAATGAATGTAAAATTCTCCATGTAGTTCAATAATATTCATAACTGTAAATATATCAGGTTGGTGCTATTAAGGGTTACAGTAATTAATATTCTCAGAATCCACTTTATTTTTCAGAAATATAGTTTAAAATGCTGCTTTGCAAAGACGTAGACTCAAGTCGATTGACTCGGACTATTTGAACAACTTTAAAGACTCATCTTGGACTTGACTTGAAGATGAAGAGCAGTAACTCAGGCTCAAACTGTAACTTGACTTGATCATTTTACTTTTTTAAATTATCTGTTGTATATGCTTCAAAAAGAAACACTCTACTAGCAGAAGGATCACACTGACCACCCAAAGGTCAAGGTGTAATATAAGGAATATAAATCAGAAGCAACAAGCCAATGTAGGATAGGGTCTGTGGTTAGGTAATTTTACTTTTTTGTATATGCTTCAATGATGTGATGTTTGTATATATGTGGTATGTATATGCCAAAATAGCAGGCATAAAATCAGTTGATGAGGTTGAAAAGCTTTCTGAAAACAGGAAAACTTGGCAAACTACCATGCGAGTCCTATGTGATGTTTAATGGCACGAGAAGGATGTAAGAAGAAGATATGCATGTATGTATATGCATGTATGTGTATACGTATGTATATATATGTGTGTGTGTGTGTGAATATATGTATCTGTATAGATATAAAAAGTATAGGTATGTGTACTATCAAAGTCTAAATTAGTTTAAAGTATGGCTTGATTGTTGTTTTTCTTATACTGGTTTTCTAAGAATTTGTTAGTTTATACTGAATGTGAGAATGTAATTGAGTTTATTTCATGTAGTTACATACATCAGAATGTGGAGTGTATGGACAAGAAACAGTTTATTATTTATTTATTAATTCATTTTTTTGCTTCTTCATGCTTATGCTCAATAACTAATGCAAAATGTCCATGACTAGTGAAAGCTGTATGATGAAAGGCTGCATGTTACACAGGCCTGCGTGCCCAATTCTTAACCCTTTGAAAATAAAATCTATTAATTCACTTTCCTGTGTCCTCTCACAACTTAGGCACTTGCTCATCTTACTGGAGTTCATGGTTTGAGACATGGTTACTCTCTTTACTATTTTTCTTTCCCTCACATGGTTTGAATTATGGTTATTCTCTCACCATTTTAATTTCTCTCACTTCTTAAGTGCTTAGTATTTTTTGAGTTCAGCAAACATTGTACTCTGTCACTTTACTACTGGAAAAAAATAAAACACTTTTAATAGTATACATTTTTCTTGCGTTTCAAGTTCATCTCAGAGAAGACTATAAAACACTGGAAGATGAATGTAGCTGATTAAAAATTAAACTGTCAAACCAGAGTCCAATTCTAACTGGTGTTCTATGTCATAACTCAAAGGCAACAGCTGTGTGTGGTATGATCACTTTAATCTAATAGATTGTGTTCTGGCACATGTTCAGTATCAGTTTATTGTAAATAAATCCCACATGAAATGATACTATGGTTTATGGTCTGGGTCATCATCATATTAAATGATATTATGTAATTCAATAACCAACCTACTACAGCAGAAGTATGAATGTTAATAGATCATGTATATCTAACTTATGTAGAAAACATTACTGAATGTATTGTCCTCTCATACATCACTCAAGGATCATTATCCAAACCTGGTCTATTTGCTCACCACAGGGCCATGAAATTAAAGAAAAATGGTAATAAGTTTAAAAGTTTCACAAATTGCTAAACTCCCCAAAAACAACACTGCAGCCCTGTGCTGAGAGAACACATTAGTGAATATAAAATTTTAGTTTAGATCTCATGACTGACCAACATCTAAATGGAATTCTCACTCACTCACACTCTCTCTTACTCGCTCACTTGCATACACGCACACACATACACACACACGTGCACACAGGAAGACTAACAAAACTAACAGCACAGAAAGTTTACCAATTAGCCAAAATTAACTCTTCCCATGCCTAATGATTAAAAATGGTAACTTCTGGTTTGTGTATATAGTGCCGTGTGACTATATTTCGCTACATGCTTTGTTTCATTAAAAGTCCAGTGTAATGTTTAGATTGTAAACATTTAGTGCACATGCCCCGTGACCCTGTTCATCATGGCTGAAGAGTGCCTAGTAATGAGGGAGAAAATCAAAGTGATCATCATGAATTTTCAATTTTGGTGATGTAGATAGGGATATGGACGTACCCTGTGACCAGACCAATGTTCTTGAATGTATCCCAAGTAGATCTAGACATATTAGATGACTGGAGAAGTAGTTAGAAGGTTATTTCAGACATTATTTTAGGGAGAATGCCACATACAATAACAAGACAAGATCGACAGGTAGCTGACAGGTAGTTCTAGGCATCTCATATGGTATGTACTGTACCCTAGACCTAGCCGACTGTAAGTAGGACACAATTATTGTCTAAAAACATCACATTACTTCTTTTTTCCTAAAAAAAACTCTGCATTTACGAAATCTTCATACATTTTTAGTTATTTTGAAACATAAATACACATAACATGGAAATAGTGTATTTCATTCACTTTTCCAACTATACCCCCGATATATATACCTGACTTTTACTCCGGCACCAAACGGAACGTCTGTGTTTCTTCCTGTGGCACGGGAAGAGTTAAGCACTTTATTACAAGGAAGACATACTTTAGTGCCCCCACACTGTCTGTGGAACTGTGGGTTCTGGATCTTAGTTTGAAGAATAAAGAATACAAACTCTGCTACCTTCCATGTTCTAAGAGGCAACTAAAGATGGCACATGGGACCAGTAACTCCAACTCTGTAAAAAAATAATGGCAGCTACAAAAAAAAAATGACACAAGAGAAATCCAAAGTGTCTGTGTTAAATATAGAAACTGGATCCATGAGGGATACTGACAAAAGTTTGCAATAAGAAGTCAACATCATGACAACAGAATCTTGATCACCAAACACAAAATGTGGCAACATAGTAACAGATTAGGCAGACAGGCAGGCGGTGCTGCAGAACATTTTCTTTGTCCGTAGCTGAAACTACCTGGAAAAAAAATTATTTTACAAATCTGAGATGTGGCTTGTTAGAACAATACCACCAACAGCTATGATAACAAACAGGGAATGTCTGGCTCAAATGAAGAAAGGAACCTAATTAAATCCATAAGGACACAACAATCACCTTTCACTGGAATATAATGAGGAGGGGGAGGGCTTGAAAACATCACAGCAGCAGGAAAGATAAATAAAAATAGAGGCAGGAGAGATAAATAGGAAAAGAGAGGCAGGAGAGATAAACAGGAAAAGAGAGGCAGGAGAGATAAACAGGAAAAGAGAGGTAGGAGAGACAAACAGGAAGAGAGGCAGGAGAAGGACAAGAGAAGAAAAATAACCAATGGACAGTCACATGTGTAGCCTGGTAAAAAGTGATCAGCTGAGCTGATGGAAAATATAAAGGAATGAGATCTACAGAGAAGTATCACCACCACCACCACCACTGAGTGAGTGAGAGAGAGAGAGAGAGAAGTATTTCAAAAGGTCCTTTATACTTTCCAGTGGCCATACTATACGAAGACAAATGCAGCTGCATGTAGAGTGTATGTAATTTTGTAAAGAAATTCTCAAAGTTTTAGATGTACCTTACAGGGACACAGTGTGAGCTCTCTTGGTGACGTGACACTACCTTACAGGGACACAGTGTGAGCTCTCTTGGTGACGTGACACTACCTTACAGGGACACAGTGTGAGCTCTCTTGGTGACGTGACACTACCTTACAGGGACACAGTGTGAGCTCTCCTGGTGACATGACACTACCTTACAGGGACACAGTGTGAGCTCTCTTGGTGACATGACACTACCTTACAGGGACACATTGTGAGCTCTCCTGGTGACATGACACTACCTTACAGGGACACAGTGTGAGCTCTCCTGGTGACATGACACTACCTTACAGGGACACAGTGTGAGCTCTCCTGGTGACATGACACTACCTTACAGGGACACAGTGTGAGCTCTCCTGGTGACATGGCACTACCTTACAGGGACACAGTGTGAGCTCTCCTGGTGACATGACACTACCTTACAGGGACACAGTGTGAGCTCTCCTGGTGACGTGACACTACCTTACAGGGACACAGTGTGAGCTCTCCTGGTGACATGACACTACCTTACAGGGGCACAGTATGAGTTCTCCTGGTGACATGACACTACCTTACAGGGGCACAGTATGAGTTCTCCTGGTGACATGGCACATGTCAATGCAATAATTAAATTTCTCTCAGGTTTTATGCAGATTATTTGGATTAACAGGGCTGGTAAAAATGACTCACATTTGATGCGGTGTCCTCCTAGATCCCCTGACTTGACACCTTGTGACCTTTTCTTGTGGGCATACAATGTACCCCTACTGCCACAGGATCTGAACATTCAGAAGTGGCAAATCATGGACTTCATCATATCTGTTACTCCAGATATCATACATAAAACTTGGAAGGAACTCAATTATCACATTGATGTGTGCTATGTCACCATGGAAGCTTACATCTGAGTCCTTGTAAGGTATGCCTAAAACTTTGAAAATGTTTCTACAAGATAACACACACTTACTTCATGTAGCTGCATTTGCCTTCTGAAAATGTAAAAGAACTTTTGGAACATCCTGCATTAGAACACCATTATCAGCACATGCACACATACGTACATGCAGGCTCACTCTGGTCAGGTTTTTGCTTTGTGTCTTATATTCAGTACTCACCGTGTCTGGAGACAGTGTTACACAGTTTGTATAAATAAACTCCAACATAGTCAAAAATATCTTAGGTGAAACATCAGTCAAGAGAAATGGAGTCTCTTTTTCTCCTATCACAGCTGCTTCAGATAGCATAGCTTTGAAAACAGCACATCTTGCTGACATAATGCAACGATGGGCAAAAATAGGCTTCTGATCTGATCCAACATAAAACTTCATATCACTGTGAAAAATAAAAGAAACAAATCAGTTGTTCAGAGAATAAACATACTGCTAGTGTAAATATGTAAAAGAACTTTAAAAAAAAAATTAATAAAGCATTTTATTATGCACTGTTTATAAAACAGTAATTTTCAAATTTTGCAAGTCAAATGCACTGTTCTTTGTGTAACACACAATAATTAGTGTATAGGTATACAACTATACACAAATCACTGCAGTAAAGCTGTGATACCAGAATGCATAAACTAGGAAAAACGTAGGAACAGTTTATTATTTAACGATTACAAAGTTGTGACGTTTCGGCGCCAGCCTTCATCAAACAAAAACAAACAGGACGAAGAATCAGAGACAGGAGACAAAGTATAGATTCATATAAATTTTATGTAATTTAAATAATAAAAAATGAAAAAATTAATCAAGAACTCACATAAGTCATTAATTTTTCATTTTTTATTATTTAAATTACATAAAATTCATGTTCCTACTTTTTTCCTAGTTTATATATTTTGTTCTTTGTGTATATCTCAGTATTTTATATAACACAATAATTAGTGTATAAGTATACAACTACACACCAAACACTGCAGTAAAGCTGTGATACTAGAATGTATAAAATTGGAAAAAAGTAGGAGCAGCTTTATTACTTAACGATTACAAAGTTGTGACGTTTCGGCGTGAGCCTTAATCATACAAAAACATACAGGACGAAGAAATAGGGAGAGGCGATAAAGTATAGATTTACATGAATACTGTTAAAAAAAAAAAAAAATTTTGTTTAAAAAGGAGTACTTAGCTGTAAATTGCAAGGTGTGGCTTGTCTGGCGGTGTGTGTCAGGAATGGATCTGGTAGGACGTGGAAATTGTTTAAATAGAGACCTGTGACATGTGGTCGGTGGGTTGTAACTGGGAGTGGTGGATGGGGAACCGGGGAGGGGAGAGAGAGTGACGCACTACTGGCCTAGCTGGGAGAATTTGAAACAGGTGATTGGGGAAGAGGTGTTGCAGAGAAGAGGGGTTGCAGAGAAAATAGCGGGGTTGCAGAGTGATGCTGTGAGGAAGTTTGAAAAGTAAGAAGGGGTGGATTTAGTGGAGAGGTACTATAATGATTGAAGAAGATGATGTTACGTGTAACTAAACAGCGAGTTTAACCCATGTGGTTCCAGCGTCCCATAATTTTGAATGCAGCGGTTCTCAAGTGCCAGGCGGCTTGTGTCATCTGCGTGACATTGTTTAATGGCTGTTACCAGAAAATCAGATTTGCCTCTGTGGTTGGGGCCATTGAAATGATTTGGGACTGGTTTCGAAGCATGCTGGGTGATGTCGTACAGATGTTTTTGCATGCGGTCCCCTAATCTGAGGCCAGTCTCTCCGATATATGTTATCCTGCATCTTTTGCACACGATGACATATATCACATTTCGGGACTCGCATGTGAATCCCTCATGAAGAGTGAGGATAGTTTTGGGAAAGGTGATTGTTTTCGTTTCCCAAACTACAGGGCAGGTAACGCAGCGGGGAACCTGACACAAAATATGAAGATAGGGGTGTCCATGAGCAGACAATGTTTACGCTCAACTTCATGTACTGCATGTAGCTTTTTTTTTTTTTTTTAACTTATTGAAGTTCAATCAAATTTAAAGACTACATTTTGACATTTTCAGCAGTCAGCTCAACAATTTTACTGCAGCTCTCTTTATTAGTAAGACAGTGCATGCATCAGAAGTGTGTCATCACAGCTGAAAGATACAACTAGGTATTTCTAGTTTTATAAATCATTCTGTGGTGCTTATGTTTGAAGAGCTATTATCAGTCTTTATTGTCCACACCTTAGGGTCTGTATTCCCAATAGGTTGGGGGTAAAGACGCCTGATGAGCCAATCAGTGATCTATAACTGATATGCCAGCGTCAGGGTTAGCGAGCCATTGGTGACCAAGACCCTGTCCCACCTCTCTGTGGTACCCTCAGCAGTAACAAGCCTAGCCTGGCTAACAGGGCAGGGATTGCCATAGTTCCCATGGTGGTTGGAGTCTGCTAAAGAAGCACTGTACACCCCCTGCTTTTTAGCTGTACTCTGAGACTAAAAAAATAGCCACCATAACCTGCTCCCATGCCGATATGATGCTGTGCCTCAACATCTTTACAGCATTGGCTGCAAAGAACAACAGCTCGCAGTTACAGGGAGTTCGTACAAGTCCCAACAGGTTAAAACTGTAAAATAAAAATGAATAAATGACTATCAGATGTTTGATGAAATGGTAAATAAACTGTACATTGTATTTTATTTTTATTTCTTCACTTTCACAACTCCTAAGACTTCATGTAGGCTATAACAAATCAGTGTTATCTGGTAAATAAAACCAACATAGACCTAAAAAGTTTTATTTATATACTAAAGATGACTTGTGACTTCACTTGAGGCAGCTGGCAAGGACTTGAGACTTGCCAATAAAGGACTCTGCTTATGAGCCTCACTTTTCTTTTGTCAGTTGATCAGTAGAGTTGAGGTGGATAATACATTTCTCTACAACAACTGCCACATCACTTACCTCACTTAATGCACATGTCAAACTCATTTACTCATCACAGCTGGGGCTGCATCACTTGAAGTAGCAGTAGCAGTAGGGAACAAAATATAACTGACCGTTAAATACAAACCTAGTTAGCTGCTATAATGACTGATGTCAATCAATACTGCCACAATCAACCATAAACTATGTGACAGAAAAATAAATTTTGAGGGTCTTGTAAGATGAAAATCGATGGCCAAGTCAACATTCCAGAAAAGGAAAAACATCTTGTGCAACAGATCCATATCAATGGAAACAAGATTCTGAGTACTTAAATGTTACATCGAGCCAATTTTGTTTCATGAATGTGAAGCATAGTCCATAAATAAGAGAGTACAGCGAGAAATGGAGGCCATGGAAATGTGGTTCATACGAAGGATGTTGAAGGTACCATGGACAGCTAAGAAAACCAATGAAGAAGTCGAGAGACTGGAGTTAAAAGGCAAATTACAGCAAAGATCAAAGGCAGTAAAGCGAGATTTGTAGGACATTTTCTGAGAAGAGGAAAATTGGAACACATTGTGGCAACTGGAAAAACTGAGGGAATAAGAGACGAGAGAGAAGTTACTGGATGGGCTGTCAGTGTGGTTAGGAAGAAAGTCATCAGCGGATCTCATAATCAAGTCTAAAGACAGGGAATTGTGGAGAGAAATGATCGCCTACGCCACGCGGCACGGCACTTGATTGGTTGATTGAAGATGAAAATGGGTCAACATAATGCTTTGAAATGTCTGAAATCTGAAATGATAAGTTCATGTTGATTTTACGGAATTACTAATACATTGCAGAGATAGCTGTGTTTTGCCATCTCTAGACAAAAATATACCTGAATTCCTGATTGTTGATTAACTTCCTCATCACTGTTGCGAATTCTGAAATATCACCTTTAACTAATATTTCACCCACTGAATGTGCCATGGTTGACGTATGTGAGGTGAACGTTTCTTGGATGAAGCAGGCTGGCTTCCCTTGTTCATATAGTTAGACGTCTGAACTAATCCGTGGTAAAGAATACTTTCTCAACGTCTTCCGTAATTTCAGACTTCCCCAGCGGAAACTGGAGGTGGTTTCCATAGACGCTTTGTGTGAATTTTTAAAAAGTATGAAGCATTGAAACTATGCACAAACTACAGAACTGTTGCACTGATTAGTCATGCCAGTAAAATTCTGTTAAAAATCATAATGGGGAGACTTCGTAAGAAAATAGAAGAAGTCAATATGGTCGAAGCTGGTTTCAGGCAAGGAAGAGGATCAAGAGATCATATATTCAATATAAGATTCTTATATCTTATATCCTTCCCGTGCCGTTGAACGTCACATAGGGCTCGCAAGGTAGTTCGACAATTTTTCCTGTCTTCGGCGAGTCTTTCAACTTCATCAAGGGACTCTATGCCTGTTAATTTGGCCTCTCTTAATAATGTCCTCTTCAGAGTTTCACGTGGTCTGCCTCTTTTTCTTTGGCCTGTTGTGTTCCACTTGATAGCTTATTTTGGGATTCTCTGATCGTTTCTTCTCATCACGTGACCAACATATGTCCATCTCCTTTTCCTGATCACCCATGAGACTGGTTGTTGTTCAGTCATCTGTCTTATCTCTACATTGTTCTTGAATTCGTTCCACTTGATGCTGAGTATTTGTTTTCAAAAGAGATCATTTTTTTTTCTATTTCTTTAGTTGTTTTCCAGCTTTCGCATGCATAAATGAGGGTGGATATTACATTTGAATTGAATAGTCTTAACTTGGTTTTTGTGCTTATAACTTTTGAATTCCATATGTTCTCGAGATTCTTGAAGATCAATGCTGCTTTTGCAATTCTAATTCTAACTTCCTTTCTGGTGTCACCATCCTGGTTTATGTAGCTGCCAAGATATGCAAATTGACTGACTTCAATATAAAATTAATAATAGAGAAATACAGAGAGTTTAATATGAATCTATATTTATCTTTTATAGACTACTCAAAGGCATTTGATTGTGTACAACACCAGAAACTTTGGGAAATAATGGAAAAATGGGATTTCCAACACATTTATAGCAGTTAACATCACTGCTGTATCTAGACCAACAGGCAGCAGTAAGAATAAATGATGAAACAACAAATTGGTTTGACATAAAACAAGGGGTCCGTCAGGGATTAATATTGTCACTTTACTTATTTAACTTGTATACTGAAAATATAATGAGGAATGTTAGAGAAGATATAGACAAAGAATATTACGATGCCATAACAATTGGAGGTTATGAAATATTAGAGATTAAATATGCTGATGACACAGTATTACTGTCCACAACACAAAAAGGAATGGAAAAGCTTATTATGTCAGTCCGTAAGAACAGCGAAGAGCAAAACCTCTTCTTAATGCGAAGAAAACTAAATTTATGACAACTGACAAAACAAACAAGGCAGTTGAAATATGTATCAGTGAGGAAAAAATAGAGGAAGTGGAGAGTTTTAAATATCTTAGATCACTACTAACTAATAATGGAGATACAATGAGGGCGTAGATGGCTGCAAGACATCGTTGGTGATCTGCAAATGGATTCATCAGCAGCAGGCCATCTTGCTCACAACCAAGAGGTCTACAGGAGAGCTGTTAGGGAGGCAAAGTTCCGCAAGGGACATGCAAATGAATGAATGAAGCAATGAAAGAGTTCAACAATTTTAACATGTATGTTTTTTCATAGCTCATTCTGGCTTTGTTTTCGTCCTTGAAAGAATCTGATAAACGATATTTCTTCATAATTTTTTTTTCTGCAGCTCACAGCATCTCTTGTACTGTACATTCCGTGCTTATTTATTTCGATGTGGTTTCACTAAAACGAAGACAAAAATTCCACATTGTAACTATTGGAAGACTTTCCCCCATTTATTTTACCGTTAAAGTTATCTTTCACAGATTTCCTGCAATGACTCTATGTGTATATTTGGGCGTTTCGTTGTGAACGTACACGCCATGTTACGTTAGTAATGTAGCAAATTCTGAACGTTTTTTAAAATAGCAAAACGTTTATGAAAAATGTAGATATTGTGAAGGAACATAAACATTTTTTAGCGTTTATTCTATATAGATTGCACTAATTGCGATTCATTTGGCAAAACGTTTGATTCATTTGGAACACGTGAATTTTTTTTTCAAATAAAAAGTCGAAACGAAAACAACGAAACAAATATAGGCCACTTTTATCACTGTAAAGAATGACAACACAACCTGCGAACGGCAGCTTTCCTATGCTTTTTACTTCAGAAGTAAATGCAAACCATGACTTATTATCAGACGATAGGATAAAAGAGAAACACAAGAACGATTTACCGCTGTCGTCGAATTTTGACGACGTTCAAGTCGAACATTTTATTCTTGACCTGTCGTGCAGTTTTGAGAGAAAAGTTTGTGATGGCGTTATAACGTTATTTTGCAAATTTGCCCCATGCCCCATAGACAGCGCCACTCGTAATAGAGAATATACAGCTACATGTGAAAATCTAAGTTCTGAAAACATCAAAAAGCGTGATCTCACTGTTAGACGCAATAATAAATTGATATGTCTTGACTGTTTTGCACTTGATATTACTTCATGTAACTTCCAGTTAGTGCCTGCAAACTGCTCACTATTTATTAATAATGATGGGCAGACTTCAGGAGAAAAGTCGCTGCAGATTCCAGAAGAACATATGAATAGTTACATTGACATCTGTAAGTGTCTACAGAATAGCACCAAACACAAACCAGTTTCTGTGGATTATGAAGTATGTGAACACTGTCTGAAAATATTTTTGCCACATGATTTTGATGACAAGACAATAATAGCTCTTAAAATTTGCTACAGGACATGGGAGAAAGGCCCATCTTTAGCTTGGAGAAAGGATCAGAATGGCAGGTTTGTTATCATTTCCTGTATTAAATTAGTTTGTTTGAATTTCACATAGCAGTCACAACGCAAAAGTAATATCTGAATGAAACAAAATTGACAAATTATGCTATACGTATGCTACATGTAATGTAGTATATAAAACAAAAGATTAATATTTAAATTCTGAATAAATCAAAATAAATGATATTCTTGCTAGATGTTATATGAAATTAGTGCATAATAAAAGCATAAAGAAACTGACATCAACAGCAGATCTTCACTTTTTAATATTGGTTTGGAAAAGGTTAACCAGGATAATTTGCATTTGGTATTACAATATTTTACTCCCAATTTTTAAAAATCTTTAGCAGAGATGTTATGTCACATTAAGCACAAAAGATGTAGGTTCAAGTTGATTGACTCAGATTTGAGTCACTTTAGAAAAGTAAAGTCTTGACTTTGACTAGACTTGAAGATGAAAAATGATGACTTGGACTTAGCTTGCAACATTACATTTTTAATGAGCTCACTTGAGAGCAACATCTACTTTCTACAATGTGCATAAGTAAAACAATGCATTTTTCAAGAATTCCGTTGCCTTGTGTGCTGTTGTACATATCTAGATTGAATCTACAGTCTGTTGAGTTTTACCTCATTCACACCTACTCATTATGTCATGATCCGTTTGTTGAAAACAATTTAGTGGCAGAAATGGAATGCAGATCACATAAACTGAAGAATTTATATTATTTGACATGTCAGAAACATACCCATATTATCACATGCGTCACATAAGTGGGGAAGATAACTGGATTTATGTAACAACTTAAAAGTGTAGGATAGGTACCCATGTTTATTTATCAATACAAATAGAAGGAACTGACAGAAAAGAAGTTTAGAAATTAAAAATGAGTGTAATGGAAGTTGATGGTAAACCAAAGTAAAAATGAATAAATTACTGCTTCATTTCTGAGATACTTGATAACACGAAGAACGTCACTTTTAATTACTTTACTTCCACAAAGTCAAACAGCCCCTTGTGCATGCTGTAGTAAATTGCTGATGTGGTAAAACTTAATTTTTGAGACTCAACTTGATTATGGTTTCAAGGAATTGAGCCCTGAAGGTTGTGACTTGGCTTCAGTCTTGAAGGGTGTGGCGTTAGACTTGACTTGAGTCTTGAAAGGTGTGGTGTTATACTTGACTTGAGTCTTGAAGGGTGTGGCTTTAGACTTGACTTGAGACTTGCCATGAAGGACTTGAAGTGCAGCTCTGCACTGTAAAGTCAAGATATAATTTTGAGTAATAGAAATGTACCATTTATGAAAGAGTTCATATCAAAGTCAGGCAGTATAAAAATATAGAAGTGAGAATTAGAAATAATTTTGAGTGGAGTCATAGCCTGTAGCAGTGAATGAGGCAGGGTTATAGTTGGCCAGTATGAAAACAGAAGAGTTGAAGTTAAGATGTGATATACCAACTCCACAGCTCTATCATAGTTTTTGTTGAAATTTTCTTCCTGTCAGCATCTATAAGGATGTTAACAATGTCTGTCTGGTCCATTTATTCATCTGGTGCTGTGGATGTAGAAATGGGTATAAAAAGTCCCTTTGGCCTTTTTAAAAAAAATATTTTGTATTTCTTTTGCAGGCCATGCGTCTTCACTATTGGACACATGCTCAACAACAGATCACTAATGCCATGTCAAGACCTGCCTCATGCAATGTCTACCTGGCATTGTTCAGTCACACTCTTAGACCATTGTACAGACTCAGTGTCAGTTGTTATGACAGGAGAAAGGGAGCCTGGGATTTTCCTGAATGAAAGTAGGTGAATGACTGGGGTTTTTTTTTTTTTTTTTTCCTTTTCTGCTTTGTTTTTTTCATTTTTTTAAAGTTTCAAAGGCATTTCTCCATATTGGTATTTCTTCATTCCTGGTCTTTCTTTAAAGCTTGTCCTTAATTTTTCTCTTGCTGCTTTTTTTTTCGTTAGCATAATTGGACTTACCATAATTAGTGTAGCTGTCATTTTATGTCAGTACATTAGCAGCTGATGCATGAGCTGAATGTCAGAAATATTTTTTTCACCCAAAAGAAGCATTTTATTAAGTTTAAAATTGTCAGTATTATTTTTTAATTCTTTGTCTGCCTACACAACTCGGTTTTGTAGACCTGTAGTTAAATTATCATAGGCTGATAGGTTGTCTTTCCGGGCACATATTAATTTAATTTTTGTTTGCAGATACAAAGTTAGCTTGTGTTGTCATGCAAATCATATAAGACTAATTCTTTACATCCTTATACAAATTCACTATTAACAAAACTCCCAGTGACTCCATGCACTGGCAAGCCATGAGGTCATGCTTATTAGGTATGCTTCAGTTTGAAACTTGCTAATCTCTGCATCATTCATTGGGTTTGTTTCCAAGGAGGACTGTGCTATGATTCATTAGTTGTTAATCTGGATACCTCATATGTTATATTTATAAATAAATAAGTTATTAGTATTAAACTTATAAAATTGGAGTGAAAAACATACATTTCTTAACTTTCATGAGTTAGTGTTCTGCCTTGTGAGGACAAGTCTGTTATTCTCACTTTATAATTGACATGTCAGTATTTTCTAGTAAATCACTTTGTTATCATAGATTTATCAACCAGTTCATAATTTCGTCATGATTGCTTTTTTCTTTTCACAGTACGGTTTACAGTCGAAGCTGTGAGGTGTTTATAAGCAATAGTTGTTTCTTGTTCGAGAATTTTATTTTGGTTTTAAATCACTTTAAAATGGCAGTGTTTTTCAGTAGGTCTTATATTGTTAACAAAGAAATGCTGAAAAATTCTGAACTGAAACAGAAAGAGCAAAGTCATGTGCTATTCATTTGTTTTAATTCACTGAATTCACTGCCTTTTTTTTTCATGTTATGTCCACTTACATAAATTTATATGGCCATTATGTATGAATATGATTATGTGTATATACGAAAGGTAATTAGAAGCATATGCTGTGAATTTTTTTTTATGAGCTAGAGTAAACTGTGGTGCTATTGAACTGCTTTTTGTATATCATTTCATGAGCAAATACTACTTTCAGATGGTCAGACAGTCTTCAACTTCTTTAGCAGTTACCCAATGCCTGCTTCTACATTTGCTTTAGCTGTTGGCAGCTGGAAAGTCACCAAGATCATTGATCCAACCGGTCTTTGCTCTGACAGGTGCTGTAAATTTTCTCTGCTTAATTTCTGTTTCTTATTTTACATAAATATTTTTTTAAGCTGTTCCACATGGTTTAAACATGATTGTTTTGAATGTAAATAGAAGATGTATAGTGCAAAGTGAAGGCTTCAGCCCAGGCTGGTGACACCAGTAGTTAGTCCAGGTGTAGAAATGTGTCCTTTACTATACCTGGAGAAGGGGAAGGAAAGGCAGTCAAATGTGATGATGACCACAGCACCCTCAAATGTTCCAGTAGAACAAGTCATTGGCACCATATCACCTTTATGCATCTTTGACATAGAACAGATGAAGGAAACTGAATACTAACACCTTTTTTTTTCTTACATGGCTCATTGAGATGATGCAAATCTACCTTTACTTTATGATGTGTTACAACAATGAGAGAACAGATCATGTCTGTTCTGTGGTCGGTTTTTGAAAAAAATTGCTGTATTATAATATGTCATATGTTCTATCTTCAGTAACTATTGTTGAGGACAGTGTGATGAATCTTACAGGAGAATAAGTGTTTGGTTGCATCCTGGTCTTCCTACTGCATCTGGAATTTGAAGTTTTTTTAAACAGCCAATACTGTTTTCAAGATCTTGCAACCCAAGCATCAAGATCGGGAGGGGAGTGGTCTGCTCTGGCTTGTTTTAATACTGCCAGACGGTATAAAAAACCACCATAAATTTTTTTGTAGTTAAACATTACAGCCACCATATTTAGCATGAAAAACACAGTGCAGTGTGACAGTTTAAAATTATGAACTCTCAGCTAAAAAACAAAACCATATGACTGCAGTTATTTATTTATTATTATTTTTTTAAATATATTAAAAAGCTGTTTAATTAGTCAGCTGTAGGTTAAGAATTAATTCCTGGAATTAATATAAGGAGATCCTTTGCTGCCTTGAAAAATATGTCAATCCCTTTCTCACTGACCGAGCTGAAGTAATTCGTTCATTCATTCATTTGCATGTCCCTTGCGGAACTTTGCCTCCCAAACAGCACTCCTCTAGGCCTCTCGGTTGTGAGCAAGATGGCCTGCTGCTGCTGCGTCCATTTGCAGATCATCAACGATGTCTTGCAGTCATCTTCGCCTTGGTCTTCCTCTCTTTCTTTTTCCCATTATGTATCCTTCCAATATGGTCTTCTCTAAATTATCATGACGTTTAATGTGTCCAAAATATTTAAGATTTCTCTCTTTAATCCTCTTTACTAGCCAGCCTTCTTCAATATTAAGCTCTTATAGTATAGATATATTTGTTCTTTTTTATGTCCACGATATTTGGAGAACTCTTCTGTAGCATTTACATTCAAAGGCATTTATGTAAACTGAAGTAATGCAACAGACAATTCTAGGAGCACTTTTAGTAGACAGGATAGTGTCTTGGCCAACTGTGGTTCACTTTACTTCAGCACTTTCACTGTAGCAGAGTCATATTTGCTTCCTCATGATAGTGGATATTCTGTTTTTATTCTGATTTGACAGTGTCATCAGTTTCACTTCTTTTGTATTACATAAAGTCAGATATGTTCATATGTTTTCAAAAACAGGTTGGATTTCTAATATATAATCTGTTTTTTTTTCCCACATTCTTGCCACTTTTTTTTGGTCCCATTTTAGTATGAACAAGTCAAAATGAAATCACATCTATATGCATCATTATGCTTCTATCTTATTTCACATTTTTAATTTTAAATATGTTTTCAGTACATTTGAATGTTACAGATTGTTTACTTTCAGATATGCAGTGCCTCATTGTCGTCTGTTCTCTCCTGAAAGTCTGCATGAACAAAGTGTACAACAGTTTTCAAGATACTTGCAGCACTGTTTTGAAGCTTTAAACTGTATTCTGGGGTCATATCCTCTGAAACATTTGGACATACTTATAGTTCCAGAGTGTTTCGACAGCTTAGGTTTGGCTTGGTAAGTTTTGTGAATTTAGTGCCTTCTCAGACCACCATTGTTGTGAACCATTAACTCTTTAGCTGAGTCTTGGTGATTATCTTGAAATGGAAGCATCATCTCAGAGAAAGATTATGCCACATTTGCCCCTTTTTTTTTAACTTAGTGGACCTAAGAAGTATGCTGCACAATAGGATATCCTCCAAATGGGGAAACCTATTTATCTCACCCCATAGACTAGACCAGTGGTTCTCATGTAACAAATGTCCACGGACCCACTACTGTTTCAAAATCCAGGTGACATACCCCTTGCTGTTTCAAAATCCATGCGACAGATCCCTACACTTGGAAAGTTTCATATCTGTATGGTAGCTATGTGAATTTTTTTCAGAGACTGTAGATAACCTTTAATAAGTAAACGCTACACTACACTACACTAAAAAACACAGCACAAGCTTGGTGAATTTTCAAAATGACAGTAATGTACTTAAGAAAACAGACAGCAAATAATAATATTATGTTACATGTTCTGACAAATGAACAGAAAATGAAGTGACTGCTAATGAACCTAAATATGATGAAAGAAATGCCTCTTTTTATTCCAAAATTGGTTCCACAATATTTCTTATTTTGAATATCAAATCTGGATCAACATCAAGATGATTTCTGTGCTCGGTGTTCATGTAACAATATGTTGAAAAAGTTTGTTCACAAAGGTATGTAGAACAAAAGGGAACAAGATGGCTCAGTGCTCTCTCTCCAACTTTCTTGTAAACCAGAACAAAAAAACCTTCACTCAGAATTGCTCCAGTCTGCATTCTTTAAAAATTGTCATCAGTTGTTAAACATTTCACGGTGAAAAGTTAAAAAAAAAAGAGACCTTGAGTTTTTGTTGCAGACCCCCACAACAGATACTGTGGGCCACCAATTGGGAACCACTGGGCTAGACTATAGCAACACAAAAATGTGTTGGGAAAAGAGAATTTGCTTTACAGGCCCCAAAACAGTTCACCTCTTACTGCCATTGATTTGATGTGTGACATCTGCTGTTGACTGAGTCATGAGGGCATGTTAAAAAGATCCTACATCTACAAGAGGCTGGATTGCTTTCTTAGTCCATCACATAAAAATATCAATTATCAGTTGAATCTTTGAATATGTATAATAAAAGATTCTTTGGCATGTAATTGATGTGCCTGTTTGGATTACTGCATTGAAGTATGTGTTTTTTTTATCATTAAGATGTATAAATATGAACTTTTGGTGAACAGAAAACTTCACTGCCTTTGCAGGGCATTCTTTTCTCATTTTTGGTTTGGCTATAGATGAATGTAACCGAAAACTTTGTAGTCCGGTGAGGTTTTATAGAATCAGGTTAATCGAGGCTCAAAATGTGTATCATCACATTTTTGGCATGTGATGGTACTTTATCCTGTACCATGCCACAGCTACACAAACAAGGATTTTTGTAGTCATATTTACGTGTTCAGCATTGTTTTAAAAATTTAGAATGAAAAATGTGATGATATCATGTGTAATATTGTTAAAAAATTAAGTTTATATACATGTTAAAAATATTTGCTTAGTATTTGGTTGTTTATGATTAATTTCCATTGGTTATTTTTTAAATTCATGATAGCTGCATTTTGAGTGGTTGTTTTTTATTTTGTATGATTAATTTAATTTTCACTGTTATTTTTATAAGTATCAGTTAAAAGGTGATTCTTTGACAAAGCACAAGAAGACCAAAATAACACTGAATGGAAATCTGCTTGAATCAGCAAACAGATTCAACTGTCTTGGATCTACAGTTACTTTTGCTTTCTCTGTGGATCAAATCAGTAAACGAATAGCAGCTACCACTTTTGGCAAACAAAGAAAAGGGCATGAAACAACAAATGGTTAATACAGAAGATAGAAGTTCTGATTTAGCAGATATATAACTTTAACACACACTGATGTGCAGTATGGACAAGATGAGAAAAAAATGTTATCTTTCTTGCCTTGTGAAAATAATGAACATGAAGTGGCAAGACACAGCAAGCAATTTTTAGGTTCTGCAACATGAACTTAAAATTGAAGAAGGCTGGCTAGTAAAGAGGATTAAACAGAGAAAACTTAAATATTTTGGACATATTAAATGTCATGATAATTTAGAGAAGACCGTCTTGGAAGAGTATATAATGGGAAAAAAGAAAGAGAGGAAGACCAAGGGGAAGATGGCTGCAAGACATCGTTGATTATCTGCAAAAGGATGCATCAGCAACAGGGCATCTTGCTTACAACCAAGAGGCCTACAGGAGAGCTGTTAGAGAGGCAAAGTTTTGCAAGGGACATGCAAATGACTGACTGCAACATGGTTAGTCTCCAACTCTGATGACAATACTAAGCATCTGAAGATTACAATGGCAAAAATGGATGGTTGCCATACCCCAAATAAATTTTATACTACAAACTTGTGGAGGGAAGGAATCCACATGGCAGATCAAAATCGAGATACAAATTTATGTGTAAGTCATATATAAGAGATTTTTTTAGTCAGCTGCAACACTTGGAAGAGGTCAGGTCACGTGGAAAGTGACCTTGCATAATTATGCAGCATTATTTGAGGAGGAAACGAGGCCAGATTCGACGACACAGGATGATAGTACAGGGAGACTAGTCCTTCCAATACATTGTTTTCTGTTACTGTCTGCACGATCCAACAATGGTAGACTCACCATTTTTTTAAGATTAAACAAAAATGCCATTATTTATTTGTAAGTGGTTATTTATTTTCATGTGATATTATTTCACATTTTTATTTCTTATGAGGAAAAGTACATTACATTGGTTTTTCAATAATTTAGATATATTTTGATTTTAAAATGTTTCAGTCCACATTTACTGTTGCTGTCACAGTCAGTGCTGTCCCCTGATCTGAGCATGTTTGCCAGGGTGTCCCACGAACTGTGTCACACCTGGTTTGGGATACTGACGGGACCTGAGGACTGGACAGAGGAGTGGCTCACAGAGGGCGTGTGCTGCTTTTTAGAAGACATCATACACGGACTAGCGATGAAGGTGAAGTGTGCAAAAAATATTAAAATGTGACAGGTCAGAGTAGCTTTATTTACTTTCAGAAGTGACTCATAGACGGATTCTTAGCAGTTTCTGCCACTGAAGGAATCACATAATCGTTGCCTCATCAGGCAGGCTGTAGTAACATCAAAAATAAGGAATGATGGACAGAAGTTTATAGAATCTTGTTTTGCTAACTAGTCATGATGACATCATCAAGTGGCATGTCCTTCATTGAGCAATTTTGATAATTACTCAGGAATCATTTCACCATCTGGTCAGGATGAATTCTGAAAATAGAAGCAATGGTTTTTTTTTTTTTCTCCTTTCCAAAAATTGTTTCTTCTTTCAGTGGAATGAAGAAGAGCTCCAGGAGAGATCTACTCTAAGAGCATTGCTAAAGTTTAGACTATTAGCTGCAGAAATTAGCAACACACCAGAGGACCTACAAATGCTAAGGTATTGTGTTTTTCTTTATGCACTGTTTTTGCCACTTCTATATGGTTACTCACTTACAGTAAACAACACAGTGGAAATCTTCCAGATTTTCATGTAATTTTAACCTGTACTTTGAACCACTTGAATTGATGTATCAAGTCTCAGTACAGGAAAGTTGTGAGTATAAAGTACAAAATTCATCACCACATGCAGAGCAGTTCAACATCCCTTTGGCTTTTATCAGCGTCATTACAGTTTTTTTTCAACACCATCACAAAGGATTCTGTTATTTCACTCAATAAAAAAACAGTTTCTCTTGATATTCTTTTCTTTTCTAATTTTTCTACAAATGCAAACTATGCAAAAAAAAGCATTATATATATATATCTCTCTCTGTTTGCTTTGTTAATGAGTAAAACTGTTCCTACCTTTTCAAATAGTTCAGTTATTAGTGATAAAAGAGTACTTGTGTATTTAAGCATAGAGTTCTGGGATCATCAACATATAACAATCTTCAAGCCAATCATTCTACAGCAGTTCCATTGATTATTTTGTTTGAATGTTCAAAGTTAAAAATTCAGACTCCGGCTTCACTGCATCTGAGATAACCCCATATGTGCTTCACTGCATGCCACAGCACCCATCTAAGAGTATGCTTGCTAATAGTTCCTGTCAAATGCTGGTCATTTACAATGTGTTTGTACCATACAGTTCAGATTTTCTGACAGTATCCTTAATTTGTCCTAACTCCAGCAGTCTCTTTTGATCTACAGTGTTCTTCCATTCCTGCGCTTCATTTTCTTGCAACCTGTCCAATACAGCTTTAGCAAGTCTCCCTTGTCCATTGTCAGTCAGCCATTTATTTTAGCCTGTCCAGCAAGTCTGTCTACCACATCATTGCCTTGTACTCCTGCATGCCCTGGACATTAGGCTCCTCATAGTTGACTAGGTTAACAGATGAAAGAATTTCATCTCAGTCTTATAAAGCATACTCTGTGTATTCGTCACGGTGGCACCATTAACCATGTTATGAGCAAATAGCCATTCCATTGTTGCTGACACAGCCTCATTTTTGATTCGCATGCTTTGTGTGCTGACTTCAAAGTCTCCCAAGCCCTGTGCCACTACTCTTCTATTTCAGTAGACAACAAAACCCCAACCACTTCTGCTGTTCCAAGTCACTGAGCCATCTGTATATATTACCATGTCAGAAGACCCACAGTGATGCTGGATGAGATTTTGAACCCAAACTTCAACTACTCCCTGTGCCCAGTCTTGACATTTACGGCCCTTCTGTATTATAACCTTTGGTAGTTGAGGTCGGTCCTGTACCTATAGCCAATCGTCACCTTTAGGCACCTCATCTAGATTTCAAATTGACTTTATTGTATTCTCGGCCTAAGCAATCCAGGATCGGCCTCGTTTAATGCGTCTTCCCTTTATCAGCCCAAGCTCCTTATTATTTTTCCTGATTATTTTGTTATTACTTAATATTGTATTTTAATGTAGCGTGCAGTGTTATACATCATGTTTATATGATGTGTATATCAGATTGTTTGGTGAAGTAAGAATGACTGTAACATATTTGAAGAAATTTTTGTGAAACTGACTTTTGTTAAAAGTGAAGAGCTCAGTTAATGAAAGGAGAGCTAAAATGAATGAAGGAGCAAGAAAAATAAAAAAATATTTAGCCTGTAATCCTTTCTTCAGGATGAACAAATGAACTAAAACAATAAACACTGAAAAGAAAATTTACTTGTGTATCAAGATTTCTGATCTCGCTTTGTGAAATGCAGCTGTGCAAGTCTTTATGCTGTTGCACTACCCCGTAATAAGAGTCAGCTAAAAGACCAGCATAAAACACTGCAGCGATGATTGTTGTTCAGTAAGGGAAGAAGGAAGAGTGATATGGAAATCTGCATTGAATTTACAGTAGGATATGGTCTAAAGATAGTCATGTTATATCACTAGGCCTAATGAGAGGAGTTTAAGCAGTACAGAAGTTGTGAAAGACAAGCATCTCTTTGTCAAGAATGGTCTAAATCAGGAAAAGATTGTAATGCAGGTCCATTATTTAAAGGTATTGTTCTGTTAAGATCTTTATATATTTTTTTAAAACTTTATTTCATCTATCTATACAAATTTTATATATTTTTTAAAACTTTATTTCATCTATGTATATACAATTCTGTATTCCTTGTCATTTGGTTGCTTTGAGGGTTATTTATGAGAGTGTCCTATTTACCACTGAGATACTAACAGTTAAATCCTGTGATTTATACCACTATCATATTCATGTGTGTGTGTGTATATATATATATATATGTCAGGACAAGAACCTATGTACCTATAAATCATGTCTAGGAAGTGGAGTTGGATTGGCCACAATCTGAGGAAACCCAACACCAGCATAGCAAAACAGGCACTGACATGGAATCCTCAAGGAAATAGAAAACGAGGAAGATCTAGACTTACTTGGAGAAGAGAAATTATGACAGTGCTCAGGGACAAAGTATATACATGGAAGGAAGCGGAGAATAATTCCAAGAACAGAGATGATTGGAGAGCCTTTATCTGTGGCCAGTGCTCTCAAGGGAGTGAAAGGCGATGACGATGATGATGATGATAAGTGCGTGTGTGCGTGTGTGTGTGGGTTTTTTTTTTTTTTTGGGTTCCTACATTCTAAAATTAAATATTAAATACTAGTGTTTCACTGGTGAGTTTGAATAATTTATTTGCTGCCATGTAATATCCAGCAAGGTGTTTTGAAGACAGATTTTCTTTTTCAGTCAGTCCAGAGACATTAATGAATGGATCATTATTCAGTCTTTACTATAGCGCAACTTTTACCCATCAGACTTACGTGTTTCTGGGTGCAAAAAGTGACTGCTGGAGGCATGGTATAATTATTATGGTCTATGAACTAGAGCTGACCTACCTTGACCTACTTGCTGTGCTGCCAGAAACATGTTGTTAGGTTATTTTAGCAAAAAAATTAAATCTCATTTCTTAGAGTCTGCTTTCTTAAATTTCTACAGGAAGGAATTCCTGCTGTAAATCCAAGAAAGTAGACTCTGTGACATGAGAATTATTTTTTTTTTTTTTTGGCAAGCTTCATCAGCTCATTTCTGATCAGACAAAATATTTGTACTGTAATTCACTGCTAAAAACTCAGTTACTGGAAGATTCCACAATATATAAATCCTGTAATCAACATTATCAGTTAACTCACACAGCCATTCTTCATTCATCACCAGAGTAGCCATTCCAAGTTTTTTTTTTTCCGTTGATACCAATCATTGATCGTTGTTCACATCCACTTACACTGAAATAATCAATATTATGACACTGCCAGTATCATCATTCTACACCATGAGCCACCACCTTTATTAATTGCTAAATATAAAATGCCAGTATCACCAGTAATATTCACAGTCAATCATTTAATATTGCCTCTCACTGTTTAACCTAACAGTTTATATTTAGCAGCCAGTGGGAGTATCATCACTCATACAATGGCATTCTGTATCAAATTTAGTAGCTACATTTCCTGTTTCTGCATTGATTTCTTTAACTAGAAAGAAAGTGGTTATAAGTATAGATCCAAGATAGAGTGTTGTGTTTATTTCACAGGGATTTTTTCTGCTGAAGTATTTGGAGGACATCGCTGGCACAGAAGACTTCTTAGGAGCATTGAAAAGATTTGTATGCCAAAACCTGGGACAGCTGTTTTCTTCAAAGGTAGGATAAAAGTGTCACTGATCATGCTGGTTCTCAATGCTTTAGTTGTTTCGGCATTTTGTTTCAGTTCTTTAAAAAAAGTCAGAATCAGACATCTTCTTATTGAAGGTTGCTGCAGTTAATTTCTCCAGCTAGTTTTGTCTCTTGCTATGAACTACTTTGTGACCCCTATGTGATGTTTAACAGCACGGGAAGGATATAAGATAAGATGATGTCTACTAGGCCAAGCTGCCTCTGGTCCATCTCTTGATATTTGTTGTCCAGCATCCATACTGTTTACAAATGTGTCTTTTCTATATGAAAAATATGAATAAATACATACAAGGGTGAGTCCAAAAGAAAAAAAGGAACCGCAATTTTTCTCTAAAAATTCAAAATCAAGTAGGAGACATTTGTAGTACAGACATGTTATGCCTTCTCTCTTTAGCTGTAAGGAGGTATATCAGCCATTCTAGAAATATGATGTCAACAAACTAGATAGAAAGTGCCTGCTTTCTTGGAAGCATGCATGAGAGAGGAACAACTTGCAGTTATTCATTTCTTGGGTAGAGCCAGTGAGAAACCTGCAGATATTCATCATTGTAGATTGAAGAGACAGTATAGGGACATATATATGTCACATCAGCAGGTATACTAGTGGCACAGGAAATTTAAAAGTGGAGTGTCATTTCTGGCTGATGTAACACATCATTCACAACATACTACTGCACCAAAGAGTGATAAAGTGTTTTCACTTATATTTGTACATTATGTGTTAATATTTTTTTTAAAAATTGGTTTATCTGGCACCGAAGTTCTCAGGAAATAAATAAATGCATTCAGGACCTCCTTAGGCTTTGTCTGTAACACATGTGCTCACAATGCTGTCAGCTGGAGTATTGAGGGAGCCCTATTTTTTTTTTTGCACATGAATGTTGTTTATGACATGGCTGAGAATGAGTTGTAGCTCCTTGTGTAATAATGAAATGTGGTATTAGTGGTGGATATATACTTATTACATATACTTGTGCAACTGTCATTAATGTTTTTTCTTTATACCAGGCCTATTGAATAACTAGTTAAATTTCTTGTCTGTGCTGTTTTAAACAAAAGTCTTACTGGTCTTTCTTTTTTTACCCATTCAAGTTTATGGACTCCCTAAAATCTGTCGGATATAAATGTTGGATGGGAAAAAAAAAAGAAACTAAAAGGTAAATTATATTTTGTTTGAGGAACCTGGCTCTAGTGATAATGTAACTGATAATGATAATGCAAACTGACTGTCAAAAGTTTTTCTGAACCGTAGGAACTAGCGAGATGTTTAAAACCTGGCCATGTGATGATCTAAAAATATAATTTGTGTGTCCACAGGAACTTCTGGACTATTTCTTTGAGAACTGTCCAAAACTGAGGTGAGTTCCACTAGATTAGTAGATGAGTGGGCATTTGGGTGTGTGAGAGAACAGTATGCAAATAAATGCTTCTGAGTAATGTTATGAGGCTGGGTCATCTAATGGAGGTTGAGAAATATAATTAGAAATTGACATTGCTAAGTAATGTTTGCACAGATGCTCAAAGGTTCAAAATTCAGGACTCCAGCTTTACTGCATTTGGGACAACCCCATATATGCTCCGCCACATGTTACAGCATCCGTCCAAGAGTATGTTTGCTAATAGTTTCTGTCAAATGTTGGTTGTTTATGATGCGTTTTCTTCCATACGATTTGCATTTCCTGCCAGCACCTTTAATTTGTCTAGCTCCAGCAATCTCTTCAGATCTGTTCTTCCATTCCTGCTCTTCATTTTCCTGCAGTTTGTCCAATACAGCTTTAACAATGTCTCCCTTTTCCATTGTCAATCAGCCATTTATTTTAGCCTGTCCACCCAGACTGTCTCTCAATGTTATCTTCTGCTTGAGTGATATGCATAAAGGTTGGTTTTATTAATGCTGATATGTGCTGTACACAAAACTCAGCCTGTTTACGCTCTGAGTTTAAAAAAAAAACTAATCTGGATCATCATCATTTCACTACAAACAAGATCATAGTTTCTCCAGTGTCTTTCATGAAAGGAGGATCTTTGCAAAAGTCCATTTACTCAATAGTGCTTGTGAGAATCTTTATTGACTGGAGGGCAGTGGCATAAAAGAATGCAGTATTTTTAGTCCTTGAAGCCGCATCACTCCCAGTAATATATAACATATTTATTTCAAGTTCTTCACCATGACATCATTTTGGTTGATAACTATAAAATCTGTCAGCTAGAAGAGAAGTAAAATTTATCGTAAATAGATTTTCATCTGAAGTGTCTATGCATGAAATTGATTATGATAAGTGAAACAGTCACTAATGAATTAGTTCTGTTAATTTTGAAATTATGAACTTAGCATTGGGAGTTGGACACAAATATATTCCACAGCACTGTGGTGTGAATACTGCAATGTATTATTATTTTGATGTGCCACGCCGGATAGTGCTGGTGGTATGCTTCTCCATCTTTTGTGGTCCTTGGTGTTTCTGATTAAATTCAGATGCTTTTCTTTTTTCGTGCCACTTGGTCAGTCCACTTCCACTCTTCTTTTTTTCCTTGAATTTTTCAGTTATTACCATTCATTCCTTTGCTTGTCCCTTGCGGAACTTTGCCTCCCAAACAGCACTCCTGTAGGCCTCTCGGTTGTGAGCAAGATGGCCTGCTGCTGCTGCATCCATTTCCAGATCATCAACGATGTCTTGCAGCCATCTTCGTTTCGGTCTTCCTCTTTTTCTTTTTCCCATTATGTATCCTTCCAATACGGTCTTCTCTAAAGTATCATGACGTTTAATGTGGCCAAAATATTTAAGTTTTCTCTCTTTAATCCTCTTTACTAGCCAGCCTTCTTCAATATTAAGCTCTTGTAGTATAGATATATTTGTTCTTTTTTGTGTCCACGATATTTGGAGAACTCTTCTATAGCATTTACATTCAAAGGCATTTATGTGCTTCTCAGCTGTTTTGTTAAGTGTCCAGGTCTCACAGGCATATGTTGCCATGGGAAAGATGCATGCCCTTAAAAATCTTATTTTTGTGGTTCTGTCTGCTCCTCTCCACAGATTCTTTATTTGTTTTACTTTCTGAAGAGCAATAGATGTCCTCCTTTTAATTTCCCTCATTGTATCTCCATTATTAGTTAGTAGTGATCCAAGATATTCAAAACTCTCCACTTCTTCCAGTTTTTCCTCACTGATACATATTTCAGTTGCCTTGTCTGTTTTGTCAGTTGTCATCACTTTAGTTTTCTTTGCATTAAGATAGAGGTTCTGCTCTTCGCTGTTCTTGCGGACTGACATAATTAGTTTTTCCATTCCTTCTTGTGTTGTGGACAGCAATACTGTGTCATCAGCATATCTAATCTCTGGTATTTCATAACCTCCAACTGTTATGGCATCGTAATATTCTTTGTCTACATCTTCTCTAACATTCCTCATTATATTTTCAGTATACAAGTTAAATAAGTAGGGTGACAATATGCACCCCTGACGGACCCCTTGTTTTATGTCAAACCAAGTTGTTGTTTCACCATTTATTCTTACTGCTGCTTGTTGGTCTAAATACAGCAGTGATGTTAATTGTATCAAATGTGTTGGAAATCCCATTTTTTCCATTATTTCCCAAAGTTTCTGGTGTTGTACACAATCAAATGCCTTTGAGTAGTCTATAAAGGATAAATATAGATTCACATTAAACTCCCTGCATTTCTCTATTATTAATCTTAGATTGAATATATGATCTCTTGATCCTCTTCCTTGCCTGAAGCCAGCTTGGACCATATTGACTTCTTCTTCTATTTTCTTTCGAAGTCTACCCATTATGATTTTTAACAGAATTTTACTGGCATGACTAATCAGGGCAACAGTTCTGTAGTTGGTGCATAATTTCAGGTTACCCTTTTTTGGCAGTGGTATGAATACAGTTCTTTTCCATTCTTTTGGCCAAATACCTGAATGCCATATCTTTTTACATAGTGCATGATAGATTGTTGCACACTCCTTTCCTCCTGCTTTAATAAATTCAGCGGTTATCTCATCACATCCTGGTGATTTACCATTTTTCAGACTCTTTATTGCCCATAAAACTTCTTCCATTGTCGGCTCGGGTTCTTTCTCCTCCAATAATAATTCACACTGTTGATTTCTGCTTCCACAGTCGGTTGTTTCATACATTCTTTTGCAATATTCCTTCCATCTTTCCAAAATTTCCTCTGTCTCTGTCAGGGTATTCCCCATCTCATCACAAATTACATTTAGCTTAGGTGTGACATTTCTCGTCAATGTCTTCATTTCTTTAAACATTTCACTATCTCTTCCACACCTCTGATGTTCTTCTATTCTTTCACAACAATCTTGTATGTATTGTTTTTTCAGTTATTACCAGGTTCTCCATTTTCTGTCTTCTCATGACATGTCCAAGAAATTTTGACTGTCTTTTTTCTTGTCACTAGTTTTCGTTGTTCTGAAACTTCTTTGAGAACATCTTCGTTTATTTTTCTGTCTATTTGTTACATCTTTCTCCAAAACCACATACCCTTTGCTTCCAGCTTCTTTGTCATCTTTTTCAAGGCTGTCAAGGTTTCACAAATATATAGCAATATTAGCTCTGTATAGCTTTTGAAAACAAATGCCTAAGGATAATACTCAGCATCAAGTGGAACGAATTCAAGAACAATGCAGAGATAAGACATGGGTGATCAGGAAAAGGAGATGGACATATGTTGGTCACTTGATGAGAAGAAATGATCAGAGAATCCCAAAACAAGCTATTAAGTGGAACACAACAGGCCAAAGAAAAAGAGGCAGACCGTGTGAAACTCTGAAGAGGACATTGTTAAGAGAGGCCAAATTCATTCATTCATTCATTTGCATGTCCCTTGCGGAACTTTGCCTCCCAAACAGCACTCCTGTAGGCCTCTTGGTTGTGAGAAAGATGGCCTGCTGCTGCTGCGTCCATTTGCAGATCGTCAACGATTTCTTGCAGCAATCTTCGTTTTGGTCTTCCTCTTTTTCTTTTTCCCATTATGTATCCTTCCAATACAGTCCTCTCTAAATTATCATGACGTTTAATGTGTCCAAAATATTTAAGTTTTTTCTCTTTAATCCTCTTTACTAGCCAACCTTCTTCAATATTAAACTCTTAGGCCAAATTAGCAGGCATAAAATCCCTTGATGAGGTTGAAAGATTCGCCGAAGACAGGAAAAATTGGCAAACTACTTTGCGAGCCCTATGTGATGTTTAACGGCACAGGAGGGATATAAGATATAAGATAGCACTATAATTTTAAGACTATATATAGAATACCATGTAAAATTGTCAATGTCATTAAGGATCTCCATAACGGATCTGTCTGTGCAGTCAACACAGAAGAAGGAATGAGCGAATGGTTCGAGATTGAAACAGGCATGAAACAAGGACGTATACTATCTCTCTTGCTTTTTGGAATTGCTGTAAACTTCATAATGAAAAAATGTTGCACAGGTAAAACGGGCATTGACTGGATACCACTGTTCCCTCTAAGCTGCACGCCTGCGCAGCCGCACACAGAAAAAAATCATGCTGCGCACAAAATTTTTGGAGCCGCAAAAATGAAAATGAAGCTGCATTTATTTTCCAATTTATTGATGTTACTCAGTGCTGTAGTTGTGATCAAGAAAAATACAATGATGGTACATGTTTTTCCTGTACTGTTTCTTTCGTGTTGAGCAATGACTTTCAGAACTGATGTTTCAACTGGCCTTTTATTGCGTAGTTTAGGTAGTACTGTAGCAAATTCACTGAATAAGTAAACAAAGAAATCATCATTGCAGTTAACTAAATACCAGTAACTAAAAAGTAAAGCAGGTTTATCCTGTTATTAAATGTGTAGGCCTTTACAGTGTTGTGTATATGTACATGTTACTAAGCACATTTGCACATACAATATTTTTTCAGCACATGAGCTGAACATGTTGCACACAGACCGCAAAACCTTAGAGGGAACATTGCTGGGCCCAACCAGAAGATCTTGATCTTCCAGATGGCATAACTCTTATCAGTGACAATGTGAATTTGATGCAAGAAAAAACAGATACCCTGTCTTCACTGGCTAGCAAAATAGGACTTGAAGTTAACAAGGAAAAAATGAAAATAATGTAACTTCTCATTAATCAAGAAGGAAAAATATACGTAAAAGGAACAGCTGTTGAAGAAGTAAATCAGTTTTTATAACACAGCAGCTACATAGACCAGGATGGTGACATCGGAAAGGAAGTTAGAATTGCAAAAGCAGCATTATCCTTCAAGAATCTTGAGAACATATGGCACTCAGAAGTTATAAGGACAAAAACCAAGCAAAGATTACTCAGTTTGAATGTAATACCTGTCTCATGGGAGATCAGAAAACAGAAGTGGACATTGTTAAGAGAGGCCAAATTAGTAGGCATAAAATCCTGTGATGAGATTGAAAATCTTGCTGAAAACTGGAAATCTTGGTGAACTACCATGTGACGTTTAATGGCATGGGAAGGTGTAAAATAGCGCTCTAATACTCTTTTCCATTTTTTTTCCTGAGAAATCCGGGTTTTAATGAAGCAGTGGTTAACCAGCATTGAATGTAGTGGGGACTTTGTTGAAATGTGATATGGAGTCTGTATTCATTTTTGTACATTTTATGTTAATAAAGAAAAATATTACAGTTACTTTTTGACTCAGCCTCATATTTTATCCACTATCTTTCATTGTTGTGGTGTTTCCATCACATGTTCTTTTAATGTTTACATTGTTGTGGTGTTTCCATCACATGTTCTTTTAATGTTTACATTGTTGTGGTGTTTCCATCACATGTTCTTTTAATGTTTACATTGTTGTGGTGTTTCCATCACATGTTCTTTTAATGTTTACATTGTGTACATTTTTATCATTTCATTAGATTTACTTCCCTCCACATTTTCTCACTTCTTCAACCCACAGCATCGTCCTTTCTTTACACTTAGCACAGCCTACAGAACAACATATTTAAAAAACAGCTTTACTGTTTTAACAGTTTTATTTTTTTGCCAGCACATCTGGTCTGACTGTGAACCAGATATGTCAGGATTGGTTAGACTGTCCTGGAATGCCAAATGTGAGTGCTAGTTGTCAATTTTAGGCAGCAGGCCCTTGTTTTGGCCAACTTAATACTTGTATGCATTTTTAAAAACATTTTGTTAAATGACATATTTAAAACAGAACCATTATTTCTTCTTTTGAAGTCTGCCGATAATCCTGTTATTATTTTTCCTATTTTGTAAAAGTTAAAAATCATAAACTCTCACTTTCTTTGATTACTTTGTGCATTTGATATTAAATGTTAAATGTGTAGCCAAGAATCCAAATTTTATTCTTGTTTGTTATGTTTGTACTGGTAGAAAAACTGATGTTGATTGTTTGTGATAGAGTGAAAGCTGAGAGATTATGATTAGAATGTCAGATGAGCCTACATGCCAACCCTCTGAAAATATCAGTTCATTTGCTGTTTCATTCCTTCATCTCTTAAAGACATATGAAAGGCATGGTAAAAACACAGCAGGAAGTTTCTTCTGATTCTATTGTTTTTGTTTTTTTTTTCATATAACTTTTAGAAGCATTCAAGGGACTTTTTGGAATACAGAGCATTTTTATTTTGTCATTCATATTCCTGCACATGTATGAAGCGGCCTGGTTAGCTGAATGGTTAGGCGCTCGGTTTACTAATTTGGTGGTATTATTAACAGTACAGGGGAGCAGAAGTAAGGGTAGACCAAAAGAGACATGGAGAAGAACAACAGAAAGGATGTTGAGCAATAGAGGGCTCACCTGGGCAAGAGCAGAAAAAAAGGCGAAGGACAGGCATTTGTGGAAAACCCTTGCGAAAGCCCCATGTGCCCTGGGCACTTAAGGTTCAGAGAGAGATTAACAGTAGGATTTTTTTTGTCTGGTGTACACTGAAAAAAAGTACCAGGGTTCAACCAGCCCTCTAAAAAATGGGTACCAGAGAAATCTTGGAAAGTAAAGCGGCCAGGTATGATACTGACCACATCACACTTTCATGTGCCGAAGGTCATGGAAAATATGGGTCTAACACTGTATTCCCAATATGCTTTAATGGCACGGAAATGGGGATTTTACCTTTACTTTTTACCTTCCATGTATGAGGACATAAGAAGGAAAACAGTATATAATTTGTTTCTTGGCTTCTTTTTTTTGACCAAACACAAGTATGGGACCGTTTTTTTTTCCCTAAATGTCTCTTTTTTCTTAATTTCTATATATACAGCGTACTGGATTTTTCAGTTTTTGTATTCTAGGATGAAGGTTCATCTCAAGATTAACTGAGAATTCAGTGCTTTAAACTGATATTGTAAGAATGGTGAATAGATAAAAAGAGAGGCCTAGACCACAACATGAATTGTGATCCAGAAGGAGTCAGTGGATAAGGAGGTAGAAAATCTTTGAAATTAGTAGCTGTTGGAATGAAGAATTCTTGAAATCAGTAGTTAATGGAATGAAGAATTCTTGAAGTCAGTAGTTAAATCAAGGAAGATTTCTTGAAGTCAGTAGTTAATGGAATGGTGAATGTTTGAAATTAGTAGTTAATACAATGGAGAATTCTTAGAGTAAGAAGTTAATTGAATTAATCATTCCTAAAAATAATAATTAATAGAATGAAGAATTCTTTAGATCAGAAATTACTGGAATTGAGAAGTCTTTGTTTCTATTAAGAAATTGATAACAAATGTTTAATTCTGACTTAGACTTTTCATGTTATAAGTGTCTTTTCATGTTATGTCAGTAAAAGATGTGCATATCTTTCTTCATTATTATTTAGAGTGTTGCTCTTTGGTCATTAAAATTTCTTAATTTATGTGCCTATTTGCAGCATCTTAAGACCTTTCCATCTGCTGTAGAGAATCATCTTATCACAGAGGTTGAAAGAGAAGTAAGTACTGAGACATGTTTGTTCTGAAAGAGCATTTTGAGAGACCATGAAATAGGTAGACTGGGCTTTAAAATTCAGAACATTTTGATATATAAGTGAATTACTCAAGGAAAGTTAATGAATTTTGTTGCTGTTAATGCTAAGAGATTGGAATATTTTATGCCTAACACAGTGATACAGTCATAGTATAGTGATCTCAGGCTTTCATAATTTTCTTTTTATCTGCATGAGACATGTCTCAGTGTTTCTTCCTGTCAGTGTTGAGCTGTTGTATGAACTTATAAATGTTTCTTCCTGTCAGTGTTGAGCTGTTGTGTGAACTTATAAATGTTTCTTCCTGTCGGTGTTGAGCTGTTGTGTGAATTTAGAAATGTTTCTTCCTGTCAGTGTTGAGCTGTTGTGTGAATTTAGAAATGTTTCTTCCTGTCAGTGTTGAGCTGTTGTGTGAATTTAGAAATGTTTCTTCCTGTCAGTGTTGAGCTGTTGTGTGAATTTAGAAATGTTTCTTCCTGTCAGTGTTGAGCTGTTGTGTGAACTTAGAAATGTTTCTTCCTGTCAGTGTTGAGCTGTTGTGTGAACTTAGAAATGTTTCAGCCTACATGTATCTAAAAGAAGAATCTGATAAGCTTACTTTCTTTTCTAGCACTCAGATTTTAGTTTTCAAAAACCTAATTTTTGCACTTTGTAGGAGAAAATTCAATGAAAATGTTATTGGTACCATTTTCTCACCATTATAATAAATTATGATAATGAGGTAATTACATCATTCATAGCAACCTGTGGTCTTATGACTGTTATGAGAGTTTTTTTTTTCTAATAAACACTGTTCAGTTGGAAAGTAAAGATGTAACATATATACATGCATGTGTACATAATACATACATATACCACACTGTTGCAGGTCAGTGTTCTTCATCTTCATGCTTTACTAACTCTTTTTTTACCTAAAATGAGACAAAATGTTATGGACATTCATTCTGAGCTTCCATGTGACATGCAATATGGTGGGCATTTTTTAATGCTTTTGCCGGCATGCAAAATTCAGTGAGATGTCGCTTGATCCATCACATATTCTGAACCAGGAGTTGGGCTAACAACCTTATCCTGAGACCCACCTAGAGGCGACTATAGATGGGGGAAAAAGGAATTGTTATGGAAACTCACAACAAAACCACCCAAGTCAAGGGTGACACATCAGGGATACCAACTCCGAAGAATTCAGACAAAGATTGAAAGAAATGTAGCACCAAAGAGCCTTATAGAATGGGAACTAGTGAACAGTTGTATAATAAGAGCACGATACAAACTAGGACACAGAAGAGTGACATACAATGTTATGTGCCCACAAACAATACAGATGATGAAATAAAAGACGATTTCTGTCACCAGCTGCAACAACATATAAACAAAGTCCCTAAACACGACATCCTACTTGTCATGGGAGACTTCATCACTAAAGTAGGAAGAGATAACACTGATGTTGAAAAAGTAATGGGGAAAGAAGGAATTGGTATGGCAAATCAGAATGGAGAAAGATTAACTGAACTATAACAGGGCATGGTTATAGAAGGAACAATATTTCCTTCCATAATATACATAAAACAACATCAATATCCTCAGATGATAGAACTAGAAACCAGATAAACTAGGGAAAAAGTAGGAACAGCTTTATTATTTAACAAATACAAAGTTGTGATGTTTGACATGAGCCTTAATCATGCAGACGTATACAGGACGAAGAATTAGAGAGAGGAGATAAAGTATAGGTGTATTGGAAGAACAAGAAAGAGTTAAGACATACAAAAACGTTTGTCGCAGTGAAAATAACTTAGTAGAAGAATCAGAGAGGAGACAAAGTATAGGATCACATAAAGCTATGTTAATGAAATAACAAAAAATGAAAAAATTAATCAAGAAATATAATTAGAACAAAACTTATCTGAATATTTTAGATAGCTTTCAGATAATTCTTCGTTTATGCAGTCAGTGTAAACAAGAAACTCTACTAAGTTATTTTCACTGTGACAAACGTTTTTGTACATCTTAACTCTCTTTTGTTCTTCCATTACACCTATATTTTGTCTCCTCTCTCTAATTCTTCGTCCTGTATGTTTTTGTATGATTAAGGCTCACGCCGAAACATAACACCTTTGTATTCGTTAAATAATAAATCTACTTCTACTTTTTTCCTAGTTTATACATTTTGATATCACAGCTTTACTGCAGTGCTTTGTGTATAGTTGTACACTTATACACTATCGCAGAAACCAGATAGACCATTTTTGTATTAGAAAGATAGATGTAAGAGCATATAAAGGTGGAGATATCAACAGTGATCACAACCTGTGCATAGGGAAAATAAGACTAAAGCTGAATAGCCAACACAAGAAATCAGTACCCAGAAAGATAAACAGCTACGGTCTACAAGAAGAGAATACTAACAGTAATTTCAGTCTGGAACTTACCAATAATTTTGCAGCACTCAGTGAGGTAGAGGAGACAGATATAGATGAATTATGGAATTCTTACAGCACAGCCATAATCACAGCAGCAAAAGCAAGTCCTGGACGACGAAAAAAAACAAATAGAAAAGCATGGATATTGGAAAACACGTGGAAATACATACATAAAAGATGAGCAGCCAAATTAGCCTTGTTGACTTTAGGGACAGATCCTGGAAAAGATTTAGCAAAACCAACATACAGAGAACTAGACAATAAAGCAAAAAGTTTAGCTAGAAAAGATAATGGCAAAAGAAGCAGAGAAGGCAGCAAAAACAGGAAACAGCAAAACTCTATACAACATACAAAAGAGATAATGGGTACTATTACATCCAAAGAAGGACCAGTCTTTAGCAAAACTGGCACCTTATTAACATCAAGTAAAGACCAAAAACAAAGATGGGCTGAACACTTCCAAGAAATACTTAATCGACCACACCCAAAAGAACTGATAGACCTTGAAACCGACTTACCAGCCCCACAACTAAATTTCAACCTAAATGAAATTATACTGTTGAAAAAAAGAAATGCAACACTACTGTAGTCGTGGTGGACACCAAATTTAAAACTTGTATAAAAATAAAGCATCTGTGGAGAGGAGCAGACAGAACCACAAAAATAAGATTTTTAAGGGCATGCATCTTTCCTATCGCAACATATGCCTGTGAGACCTGGACACTTAACAAAACAGCTGAGAAGCACATAAATGCCTTTGAATGTAAATGCTATAGAAGAGTTCTCCAAATATCATGGACACAAAAAAGAACAAATATATCTATACTACAAGATCTTAATATTGAAGAAGGCTGGCTAGTAAAGAGGATTAAAGAGAGAAAACTTAAATATTTTGGCCACATTAAACGTCATGATAATTTAGAGAAGACCGTATTGGAAGGATACATAATGGGAAAAAGAAAAAGAGGAAGACCGAAACGAAGATGGCTGCAAGACATCGTTGATGATCTGGAAATGGATGCAGCAGCAGCAGGCCATCTTGCTCACAACCGAGAGGCCTACAGGAGTGCTGTTTGGGAGGCAAAGTTCCGCAAGGGACATGCAAAGGAATGAATGAATGAATAAAAATCTTATTTTACGTAATTAATGTTTCAGTCTTGGCATGAAGAAACTTTAAGACGTTAACAATGAAACGATGTTCATTAAATTTGGTTTGGACTTTTATTCTTTGCGACTGAGGCCTCTGTTTCAGTAAGGTGTGTGGTCTCCTCTGCCCTGTATCAGAGAATGACATCTCCTTGACATGGATCCAATTAGCTGTTGGATCTGTTGTTGTGGGATGGCTGCCCACTCTTCCCGCAGTGCAAGAGACAACTGGCGGAGATTGATTGGCGCCATGTCTCACTGGTTGAATTCATCCCATAAGTGTTCTATTGGGTTCACATCTGATGACATGGATGAAAAAAAAAGGAATAATTTTTAAAATACCAAAAGAAGCTAACCTTAGCGATTGCAATAATTGGAGGGGAGTAACCTTACTATCAGCTGTGTCAAAAATATTTTGTAAAGTCATTCTGAAAGAATTAAAAGATGTAGCAGATACTGCAGTGAGAGAAGAAGGAGCAGGATTTTGAAAAGGGAGTAGCTGTCTTGACCAGATCATTACTCTACGAATTATATTTAAAGAACATATTGGAAAGCAGAAACCATTAATCCTGAACTTTGTAGAGTTTAAAAAGGTATTTGATAACATACACAGAGATTGATTGTGTACTGTATGGAATATCATCTAAAATTACCAAAATCATTAAGCATCTCTACAACGGATATGTTTGTGCAGTCAGCACAGAAGGAATGAGCATGTGATTCCAGATTTTTCAGGGGTGAAACAAGGATGTGTACTATCTCCCTTTCTTTTTGGAATTGCCATAGACTTTATAATTTAAAAAATGTTGCACTGGTAAAATGGGCATTGACTGGACGCATAGGACACAACTTGAAGATCTGTAATTTTGCTGATGACATAACTCTTATCAGTGACAATATGAATTCGGTGCAAGAAAAAACAGATAGCCTGTCTTCACTGGCTAGGAAAATAGGACTTGAAATTAACAAGGACAAAAACAAAATTAATAAAACTTCCCATTAATCAAGAAGGAAATATATAAGTAGAAGGAACAGCTGTTGAAAAAATAAACCAGTTTGCACACCTCAGCAGCTACATAGATCAGGATGTTGACACCAGAAAGGAAGTTAGAATAGCAAAAGCAGCATTGACCTTCAAGAATCTTGAAAACATATGGTACTCAAAAGTTATAAACACAAATACTAAACTAAGATTAATTATTCAATTTGTTTGTAATATCCACCCTCATTTATGCATGCGAAAGCTTGAAAATAACTAAGGAAATAAACAGCAAATCAGACTATTTTGAAAACAAATGTCTAAGAAAAATACTCAGTATTAAGTGGAATGAATTCAAGAACAAAGTAGAGATAAGGCAGATGAGTGAACAACCTGTTTCATGGGTGATCAGGAAAAGGAAATGGACATACAGGGTCCAACAATTAAGTTTTTTCCTTCTTCGTGATAGTGCACCGGCTCACCGGGCGGTAGTTGTACAGGAAGTTTTGGCCCAGAAACAAGTGTGTGTTCTCAACCATCCACCTTGTTCCCCAGATTTGTCTCCCTGCGATTATTTTTTATTCGCAAAATTAAGGTTGCCATTGAAAGGACACTTCTTTGACGATACTGATGACATCTAAAGGGCCGTAACATCGAGTTAACATCGGGTCGTAACATCGGGCCATACCAACAGAAGAGCTGCAGAGGTCGTTCTAGAGTTTGTTAGATCGTGTCACTCGCAGTATCGATGCACAAGGGGCTTACTTTTAATAAAATACAGGTTATATCTTCAACTGTTGTTTATTTTATTTTTTATGGAATTAATCTCATTACTTAATTATCGGACCTTGTATATTGATCACGTGATGAGAAGAAACAATCAGAGAATCACAAAACAAGCTGTAAAGTGGAACACAACAGGCCGAAGAAAAATAGATCGAACGCGTGAAACTCTAAAGAGGACATTGTTAAGAGAGGCCATATTAGTAGGCATAAAATCCCTTGACGAGGTTGACTTGCTAAAACAGGGAAACTTTGCAAACTACCATGCGAGCCCTATGTGACATTTAACGGCACGGGATGGATGTAAGATGTAAGAAGTAAGAAATTCGTTTTAGCAGAAGACATAAAATCTGCAGAACGCAGGCAGTCTATCAGTAAAACAGTAGATCTGTGAACAGATAATGCAAAATGCCAAACTGGGTACTGTGTGGCAAATAACGAAATGCTCAGCAGCTTATTGTTATCAGCTGGATTCCGTCTGCATTTGTCCGTCTGTGTAGGAAGAAAATAGCCATCAGCTAAGGTTGCTGCAATTTCCAGCATTGTTTAAAAGTCATTTTCTGGCTTGGCACTCACTCTTACGCTTTGCTCATGTAGAAACAGTGTTTTTGTGGCTTCCTGTTAGCTCTTTTCGAGCCTGTCAGTCTTTCCGCTGCATGTCTCGGCGATAGATCTCAGAATTCCTCGTGTTAAAAGCCGCTGACATAAGGCTTTTTTGCTGTCAGTTGTGTCTGGTCTGCACGATTTTGTTAAAATGGGCGCGCGTAGTTCACGATTATATAATTACTTGCGTGCGTAATGGAACGTATATAGCATATCCATTTTGATGGCTTGACAAAAGTACACTAATCTATGAGCAGGAGATAGGCTGTGAAGGAGCATGCACTATATGGCACGTCAGAGCAGAGTAGTCTTTTCTGTAACGTATCGAGCTTTTCTATACTGTAAGATACCAGCCGTTATGTATGGATCAGAAACATGGAGTACAACAAAGAAAGATGAACAACAATTGCAGATCTTTGAGAACAAGATCCTAAGAAAAATCTTTGGGCCGATAAAGGATACCAACAGTGGAGAATGGAGAGCTAGAAACAACACTGAACTGAACAGCTTATTTAAATCCCATTCATTCATTTGCATGTCCCCTGCGGAACTTTGCCTCCCAAACAGCACTCCTGTAGGCCTCTCGGTTGTGAGCAAGATGGCCTGCCCCTGCTGCATCCATTTGCAGATCGTCAACGATGTCTTGCAGCCATCTTCATTTTGATCTTCCTCTCTTTCTTTTTCCCATCATGTATCCTTTCAATACGGTCTTCTCTAAATTATCATGACGTTTAATGTGTCCAAAATATTTAAGTTCTCTCTCTTTAATCCTCTTTACTAGCCAGCCTTCTTCAATATCAAGCTCTTGTAGTATAGATATATTTGTTCTTTTTTGTGTCCATGATATTTGGAGAACTCTTCCGTAGCATTTACATTCAAAGGCATTTATGTGTTTCTCAGCTGTTTTGTTAAGTGTCCAGGTCTCACAGGCATATGTTGCGATGGGAAAGATGCATGCCTTTAAAAATCTTATTTTTTTGGTTCTGTCTGCTCCTCTCCACAGATTCTTTATTTGTTTTACTTTCTGAAGAGCGATAGATGTCCTCCTTTTAATTTCCCTCATTGTATCTCCATTATTAGTTAGTAGTGATCCAAGATATTAAAAACTCTCCACTTCTTCCAGTTTTTCCTCATTGATTCAGCTGCCTTGTTTGTTTTGTCATTTGTCATCAATTTAGTTTTCTTTGCATTAAGATAGAGGTTCTGCTCTTCGCTGTTCTTACGGACTGACATAATTAGTTTTTCCATTCCTTTTTGTGTTGTGGACAGTAATACTATGTCATCAGCATATCTAATCTCTGGTATTTCATAACCTCCAATTGTTATGCCATCGTAATATTCTTTGTCTACATCTTCTCTAACATTCCTCATTATATTTTCAGTATACAAGTTAAATAAATTAAATAAGTTAAACAAGTTAAATAAACAAGTTAAATCCCAACGAGTTATAAATGTTTTGAAACTGAACAGACTACGCTGGCTGGGGCATGTAGAAAGAATGGACGATATCAGACAAACTAAAATGATGTATGCATGATGAGGGAAATAAGACCAAGGGGTAGACAAAGACAGAGATGGAAAGACAACATAGAAGAGGATATAAAAGAAATTGGTGTCACCAGCTGGAGAGAGAAGATTAGGAAAAGAGAGGAATGGAGGCGAACTTTATCCGTAGCAATGAACCTTAATGGCTGGGAAAGCTGAAGAAGAAGAAGAAGATACAAACAGAGAAAACCTCACGCAATTGTGTATACAAACACTTTAACATTGTTCATATTTCTGAGGTGAGACAGGCAAGCGGAATGATTAGGGCGGAGCCCGGATGTCAGAGTCACGTGATCTTTGATCAAACCTTGAGAGAGAGAGAGAGAGACAGAGAGAGATAGACAGAGAGAGAGAGAGAGAGAGAGAGAGAGAGCGCCAGGACAGTCTAAATTTGCTGAATATATAATAGGGTCAGAATCTAAACAAATCATTATCATTGGTTAGTCTCTGACCAGACGTGGTAGAATTCAAGTAGGGAAAGGTAGCCAAGTAAGAAGCGGCGTGGGTCACAAAGGGTCAACGAATAAACATCGTACACAAAACTTGAGAATCTCAGAAGGAGCTAACGAAAACCACCAAGATCGACTATTAGTTCTAATGAGTAGGTAACTGCGTTGGTACACATTCTCTTGCTTCTGAAATAATGGATGAACCTACAGCCTGAAATGTTGGAGAGTGTACTCGGGCGCTTGCCAGCCGAACTTGATTAAACTTGATGACTGATGCTGATCTTGATGTAATACAATTCTCTTTTGCTGCCTACCGCAGTCTGAGAGTACAAATGATAGATATAAACGCACCTATAAACAACGTCGACAAGAGAGGTTCTGATAGATTTAACAGTAAGCTGGGCAGGGTAGATGGTACAGTAGGTGGTACATTAAGAATCCAGTGGTAGATGGTACAGTAAGCATGGCAGTGATAGATGATACAGTAAGCCTGGCAGTGATAGATGGTACAGTAAGCATGGGAGTAGTAGATGGTACAGTAAGACTGGCAGTGGTATATGATGGTACAGTAAGACTGACAGTGGTATATGATGGTACAGCTTGCATAGCAGTGGTATATGATGGTACAGTAAGACTGGCAGTGGTATATGATGGTACAGCAAGCATGGCAGTAGTACATGATGGTACAGTTTGCATGGCAGTGGTATATGATGGTGCAGTAAGCATGGCAGTGGTAAATGATGGTACCGTAAGCATGGCAGTGGTAAATGATGGTATAGTAAGCATGGCAGTGGTATATGATGATACAGTAAGCATGGCAGTGGTATATGATGGTACAGTAAGCATGGCAGTGGTATATGATGGTGCAGTAAGCATGGCAGTGGTATATGATGGTACAGTAAGCATGGTAGTAGTAGATGATGATACAGTAAGCATGGCAGCCGTATATAACGATACAGTAAGCATGGCAGTGGTATATGATGATACAGTAAGCATGGCAGTGGTATATGATGATACAGTAAGCATGGCAGTGGTATATGATGATACAGTAAGCATGGCAGTGGTATATGATGATACAGTAAGCATGGCAGTGGTATATGATGATACAGTAAGCATGGCAGTGGTATATGATGATACAGTAAGCATGGCAGTGGTAGATGATGATAATTTAATCATGGCAGTGGTAGATGATGATACATTAACCATGGCAGTGGTATATGATGATACAGTAAGCATGGCAGTGGTATATGATGATACAGTAAGCATGGCAGTGGTATATGATGATACAGTAAGCATGGCAGTGATATATGATGATACAGTAAGCATGGCAGTGGTATATGATGATACAGTAAGCATGGCAGTGGTATATGATGATGCAGTAAGCATGGTAGTGGTATATGATGATATAGTAAGCATGGCAGTGATATATGATGATACATTAACCATGGCAGTGGTATATGATGATACAGTAAGTATGGCAGTGTTATATGATGATACATTAACCATGTCAGTGGTATATGATAGTACAGTAAGCATGGCAGTGGTAAATGATGATACAGTAAGCATGGCAGTGGTAAATGATGATACAGTAAGCATGGCAGTGGTAGATGATGGTACAGTAAGCATGGCAGTGGTATATGATGATACTGTAAGCATGGCAGTGGTATATGATGATACATTAACCATGGCAGTGGTATATGATAGTACAGTAAGCATGGCAGTGGTAAATGATGGTACAGTAAGCATGGTAGTGGTAAATGATGGTACAGTAAGCATGGTAGTGGTAAATGATGGTACAGTAAGCATGGCAGTGGTATATGATGGTACAGTAAGCATGACAGTGGTATATGATGGTACAGTGCACAGTGTTATATGGTATGCACTGGGAAAATATAGACAAAGCACGTAGACGTAGGAGAAAGAAAAATGGCAAGAGAATTTCCTGTGACTCGAACCACGAACTCCAGTAAATATTAAATGTAACATCTATTTATCCTTTTTGCTGTCAGGGACATTGGGCTGGATAATGCATACTAGAAGTAGTCTGTATATTTTTCGTTTGCTGACTGAGAAGATTTTTAAACCAGCTTAAACTTGGAAGTGCGTTTGTGAAAGAAACTTCTACCAACTTGTGCAGTAGTTGCGTCTGAAAGAAAACAGAGACATCTTCTGACCTCTTTATCAGACTGTAAGCTTTCAGATCTTTTGAGCATGGCTATCTGGTGTTGAAAATTCATGCACGGAATAGAAAGTGCGCTCAATTTGATGTGATAATTAATCATTATGGTTATTATAGGTCGATCAGTGTTTTATGTTCTGTTTCTGCACTCTCACATGTTGGAAACAACAAAAATAACTGAAGAAGAAATCGATCCAGAGCACATATGATTATTGATTAAACACGGCGTTTCAACGCGAAGTTATAATGAAATATGATATGATTAATGTATACATCACCGATCAAGTATTGCAGTATGTAACAGGATGATAATACACATACACACCACGTAATATCTTCGTCAGCGGGTGAGGTATTTGTCTGGTGTGCTGATTGTTTTTAATGGAGGGTGTATTTCAAATAATGTTCTAGTATTTCGCTTAATGAAGTACGAATGATGACTTTTATTTCCTGTTTTTTAAAAAAATACTTTCTTTTACAACTAATGAATGAAACATGCACGAATATGCATAGAAATAAAGAGAACTCCAGCCACCACATACTACTTTCAATCCTATAAAATTCTACTGCAAATAAATGTCTTGTTTGAATCATAGGCTCATAACATTGAAAGCTGTTAGTCTGTCAGGTCCTTTTCGTGGCCGAAACCTGGTACTTGTCGACTGCATGTGTAAATTTCCGTGAAAGATACTAGAGTGGTGTAAATTTCTTCTAAACATTTTTCTACCCGAAGTGTCCTGAATCAAGCATGAACATAAAAGGGCTCGTGTGAGAAATGAATCAAAGGAGGCCGTACCAAGAAGACACATTTGACCTTTCTGGAGGGTTAGGGGTATCCCCACCCCACCCCACCCCCGCGCAGTCGAAGATGGGCGTATAACTGTTGACTCCCCCAAAACTTAAACTACTAATAACCTACTGTTGACAAGAAACCTTACAAATAACACAAGCAGTCGATTAACACATATTTTGTGTGTTATATACACTATATTCTTACAATACTGTTGTATATGATATAAAATACCGTAGATGTTATACTAACACGAAACATCAAGAGTAATAAGATAACGTGGAAAATCAATTCGCATTTATTTACGGGTATAACGATTCATGCATTGATAAAGGAAGAAGCACCAATATTCTTGTTTTATGATAGCTTAGCATAATCGATTTGATCGCATCACGATAGGCCAGCCTATATACTAATGAATAAATCGTTATAAAATTTGTGTGGCGTACATTATTATACTCATATTCATTACACCGACATTCATGGCAGCTGAAAATCTTTCCCCCTTATTTCTTGCCGTATTTCCCACCACATAAGACACACTTTTTTTCAAACAAACAAAAAAAAAAACGTATCCAAAAAATCACCATGTGTTTTATACCCTGATGGTTAAGTTTGGGTAGTTATGGGAGTAGAGGTTACCAGTACTAGACTAATACCTAAACACCCAGTTTAACACACTAGTTTCTTGATGACCCCAGACTGCAAGATATATGATTATAAATGATTAAATTATTATTACAGATGAAAATAATACAGCAGCACGTCACGCGATAACTTTCCATAACAATCATGTTGGAAGCATGATTGGGTGGTAAATTAGAGACGTGCAAACATGCGTGCGTTCATTGAATGTTGCTACTATTAATGCGCTGCCAGATGTTATTATTGAACTTTATGCTGCACTTACCGATGCTGCTGATACATGTAGGCTTACCGTAGCCTAGGCTATGCCATAACTTTTAAACCGCCTAAGTCATATTGAAGGGTTCCAAGAGTCATAGATGCGTAGGGTGATAACGTGTACCACTTGGACGATGCTGTAGTTTGTGAGCTAGTCGATAAATCCCAAGCTGGTCCAGGCAAGTTAGTTGTGTGTGCGGATATGCCAGGTTAGTTGCAGGTTTTGTTTGAGACGTTCAGCAGGGGTTAGTTGCAGGTTTTGTTTGAGACGTTCGGCAGGGGTTAGTTGCAGGTTTTGTTTGAGACGTTCGGCAGGGGTTAGTTGCAGGTTTTGTTTGAGACGTTCGGCAGGGGAATAGCATTCAGTCCTGGACAAAAACCCTCTTGAGAGGGAAGAGCTATAACGTCCATGAAAAATATGTGGAATTTTTAGTTTCCCTCTAAAATATTCCTTGTCACATTATAGGTCTTTACGTCTGTGCGTCTTATATGGCAGGTCATTTATTTGTTTCTTTATTTATACTAAATATAACCGAGAATGTCACTTTTTGATGTCTTCAGTCTTTGAGTGCCGAGAAACTGAATGTGCACTGTGTGTTTTTCGTGTAAGTGCGCTTGATTTCTTGTTGTTGACTGAAAAATCAGCTTTAAAGCTATTAAGCTCCCGATAAATAATGTTGCGGGCAAATGTTTTAATTGACAGTTGATAGAGGTCGTTGCAGCTTTTTAGAATAAAGATATTTTGGTCAGTAGAACTGATGATTTCTATATGTACATGTCGTTTTTTTAAGTACATTATGGCATCGTAACTGTTTGTGATGTTGTTATATAATGCTTTGTATATGTCGCTGTTACACAGAGTAGAAAATAAAATATTATAGGCATCATGATAAGTGATTAATGAAATTTGTTGTTGTTTTTTTTTTGTTTGACTTTTTTCTGTTGCGTCATGTTCTTCATTCCCTTGATTGCTCGTCCTGCTTGAAGCCTAATTTTGCAGTTCTTTGAAGCAGTTGTAGTATTTTTGTGTGCCAGAGAAACTGTTCATCTCTCCTTATACTTTTCGACTAGTCCACCATAATCTATATTTGAGCTGTTTCATCCCTGTCATATTTCATTGGTTTACTTTTTCTTTTCTTTACGAGACTGCTTGGCAAACGATGTCTCTGAATATGTGGAATTATCTGTGAATTGCTTGTTGAAATCACAAAGTTGAATTTCAAAGTCTGAGAGGAAATTGTACACTAAGATTTTATTCTGTTTCGAGCGTATAGGGTCACGAGATTTCCGATCTAGGATGAAAGTTCATTCTCGATCCAGCATTTCCTAGGTGAACATGCAGCGCTCTCTTACAGTCCTTTATGCAAAATACGCTAAAAGCGCCGCATTTTTCGTGAGAATGCAAAACTCTTCATATTATATACATTATAAACCCACAATAAAGAGCTTTCAGTATTAAATTTTAACAGAAAAAAATAAGTGTATCATGCTGACAGCGAAGCATGAGTTTTACTAAATATCACAGTATAGGGTCGTAACTGACTACTCACTTAGCCTGAGATTAAAAAACACACAACACACGCACACACACACACGCACACGTGGCTTATGCCAGTCTCAGACTGTAAGGCAGTCTTCTGGACCCTAATCTCTCACGAAAGAATTTTTAATATCATCGTTTTCTTCTAGCTTATGATATGTCGAGTGTGATCAGTACGAGTTGTTTTGTGTTTTAGTATACTAGGTGCACGTAAGAGTACACGTAAGATAAATATCTTTTGTGGAAGCAGCTATTCACTATAAATTTGACCTTCAGTTAAGATGTGCCACGTGCGCACTATTTTCCTAAGCTTTTGTGAAATGCCAATACTAAATTTCAAATTTACTTCCATATTTTTTAATCCCCTGGCGAATTTAAATGAGACAATAGAACCTAGTATCGTGATACTTTTATTTGCCAAACATGGCAACATAGGTTCGACAACGTGGAGACAGAGACCACATCAGTATCGAGATTAGGATAGTTGTTCATCAGGCACGTGTTTCAGTTAACTAAATATATCAGATATTAACCTACCTAGTTGAGCTTTAAATGTAGTACGGTGCAAGATTTATTTTAACTAGGTCTAATACAGCTTTATACTTTCTTTCGGACTTTCTGGACATACCCAGTTATCTGCCCTGGATTTTAGGAGTATTAGGAGCAGTTAGATGTTCGAGATTTATATAATGACCCTGATTTAAAGACTTTCGTATTTAGAAGTCTTTGTAATTTAAGGAAATCTGGACGAAAACCAGTTTCATGATTCATCTGTTTTACATCAGAGTTTCTGACCAAATTAGGGGCAGAACTTCCTTAGGACAATAAAACTTGTTGCCTCTGCCAAGGATCTGTTATATTTCAAGTCTTTGTTTTTCTTAATATTTTTGTGGTGGGTTACGGAAGAACGAGCCTTTGTTAGGCCATGACACAAGTAGGACAACGGGTCAAATACCTCGGTTTCCCTAAGAAGGTTTAGACAGCGAATCCGACTTGATGGCCGTGTAGGGACAACAGCTTCCATAAGCAGCAAGAATTATGTACATCATTTATGCATGCTATTGCTGCTGGCTCATAAAAACGCTTTTCAAATGAAAAAAATATATATATATATAAATGTCAAGAAACATTGAAATAAAATATCAGAACATTTTCATCATCATCGTCATCGTCATCATCATCATCTTGAGAGCATAGGCCATGGATAAAGGTTCTCCAGTCATCCCTGTTCTTGGGCTTATTCTCTGCTTCCTTCCATGTGCATCCCTTATCTCTGAGCACTGTCATAATTTCTCTTCTCCAAGTAAGTCTAGGTCTTCCTCATTTTCTATTTCCTGGAGGATTCCATGTCAGTGCCTGTTTTTCTATGTTGGTATCGGATTTCCTCAGAGTGTGGCCAATCCACCTCCACTTCTTAGACATGATTTGTAAGTTCATAAGTTCTTGTCATGCCCTTTCCCAGACCTCCTCGTTCCTGATCTTGTCCTGCCATTTAATGTTTGAAATCCTCCTCAGGCAGTAGTTCATGAATGTTTGTATCCTCTGGTGTATTGTCTTGGTTATAATCTATGTCTCTGCACCATATGGTAGGACAGTTCTTGTTTTGATGTTCTTAGATGACCATATTTTGTTAAGTTTGATAAATGTTGTCATGGCCTTGATTATTCTAGATCTATCATCCTTTTCTGTTCCCCCGTATTTATCCACTACACTGCCTAAATATTTTGATGAAAACGTTTAAAAAGTTACAACTCAGCCATTGTTTTCCAAATTATAATTTCAGGTCACAAAGATTAAAGCCGCAGCATCACGGAAACGAACCAGTGGCCATTGTCCAAAGTCAAGAGCTGAGGACATTCACATCAAAAAGGTGCAGTGATCTGTACTCTTAAACGTGAAAACAATTTAGTAGCTTATATTGATTATGTAGTATTGAAGTGTTACACAGAGATTAGTGAAACAGCTACTGTTTGACTTCATTAACTTTAGCTCAGTGAGAAAAGCAGTACAGAATATTAACAGTGATCACCAAGTACGATATGAAATCATTTTGAAAAAACAATTATTGGTTTATATATTATAACTAACATCTTACATCCTTCCCTTGCCGTTAAACGTCACATAGGGCTCACATAGTTGTTTGCCACGTTTTCCTGTTTTCAGCAAGCTTTTCAACTTCATCAAGGGATGTTATGCCCACAAAACTGGTTTCTCTTAACAGTGTCCTCTTTAGAGTTTCATGTGGTCGACCTCTTTTTCTTCGGCCTGTTGTGTTCCACTTGATAGTTTGTTTTGGTATTCTCTGACTATTTCTTCTCATCACATGGCCTACATATGTCCATCTTCTTTTTCTGATCACCCATGAGACAGGTTGTTGTTTGCTCATCTGTCTTATCTCTGCATTGTTCTTAAATTCATTCCACTTTATACAAAGTATTTTCCTGAGGCATTTGTTTTCAAAAGAGTCTAATTTCTTGTCTATTTCTTTAGTTGTTTTCCAGCTTTCGCATGCATAAATGAGGGTGGATATCACATTTGAACTGAATAATCTTAACTTGGTTTTTGTGCTTATAACTTTTGAATGCCATATGTTCTCAAGATTTTTGAAGGACAATCCTGCTTTTGCAATTCTAATTCTAACTTCCTTCCTGGTGTCACCATCCTGGTCTATGTATATACATGACAATTTTTTTAAAGCACAGAAACTATAAATTTCACTTTTCACTTATCGCCCTAGTTGAACTCAAGAGATGATCGGCAGTGATACAAAATTATGAAAGCAAACAGGTCACATGCATTAGTGTCCCAAAGACCTAGACCCAGATGAAGGTTCTTTGCTTCTGACCTAGTTATCGACATGCAGCAATTCATTGTTTCTTTGTTTGATCATCTTAACAGTGGTTATACAACAAGTACAGAGCAGTAAATTTTGACTCGTTTGTTCATTTACGCAATGAAATCATGCAGGGACACGTACGTACTTCCTACACAACCACTAACTATTAAGAGTTTCCCTATGCTGTTCCATGTCTTCCTCGACTTCTTCATAAAGTTCTTGACAGGGAATCCTTCCCCCACTAACTTTCTTTGCAACATTAAAATATTCCTGACTTCTGCATCAGCAGTGGGGAACTCCCTGAAATCATTAAATATCTCACTCCATAAGGGCTTCCATCTACAGACTCTGCAGTGAAGCACATTTTGCATCTGTAGTTGTGAAGCTTTTCCATAAATCCATGATGCTGCAGTCAGAGTTAGCTTTAAGGAAACATGAATTTTTCTGAAGGTGAGCGGGTGTAAGTGTCTTAATTCACTTGATGATGACTTACTTGATCAAGTGGCTGCAGCAGTGATATAGTGTTAGGTGCAAGAATGTCACTTTCATGTTCTAGTCGGCGAACTGAGATATTAGGGATGTCCAGAAGCATTGTTAGTTATGATGAGACCATTATGCCGATGGTGGGAAGCATTGTTAGTTATGATGAGACCTTTATGCCGATGGTGGGAAGCGTTGTTAGTTATGATGAAACCTTTATGGGGATGTCTGGAAGCACTGTTAATTATGATGAGACCTTGAATGATGGTCCCCTTATCTTCCAGGTAATTTTTTTCTTTTTAATTTCAAAACTGAAGCACTAACTTCGGCCATTTTAAGAGCAAGTTGACTGCCACTCAAGTTTTCGTGTTGTGTTACTAGAACACTGCCAGGCAATTTTTGTTTTCGTTCTTAAAGACCTGGGGATTGTTTATGAGGTAGATGAGGCCTGGCTTGATCATGTGACTTACTGCGTTGCCACACGATACCAGAGCCTTGAGCCTATTCTACTGAATTTACGATTGGGCATCTTCCAGAACAGGTCTGTTTATCACATTTGAAAGCATGCTGTGGATGGTAGCATTTCTCCTCCAAGAATTTTGGAACTGTTTGGAACCAAGCATTTCTTTTCCTTGAATTTTGGAACTATCTGGAACTTTTTTTTCTTCGAATGCTTTCGATCCCGGTTGGTGTAATCTGCGTATACAGGGCCACAGATACAGAGCGCCAACTGTCCTTAGTTGAGAACATACTTTCTTTTTCATATTCTAGATTTAATAAATCATGTGTAGGAAATATTCCTCATTGTTTTCTCAAGTACATGTATTTTATGTTCATGTTTTACCTGCAAGTCATTCCTGCTTCTCTTATTTTTTTTTAAGCACTATGTTGACATACTTTAGATCTTCCTGATTAAATTTCTCTTACATTTGAAATTTCGTGTTTCAGTATCTGTTAGATTTTAGAAGTTCATGTTTCAGCAGCTTTCAAATCTTAGAGCTTGCTGATTCAGTTAGTGTTATACGTTACAAATTCATGATTATGTACGTGTTAAATGTTTAATGATGCAGTGATAGCTAAATGTTAAGATTGATACGATGTCATGTAGCTTGACATATTACATATTACATCCTTCCAATGCCACTATTTGTCACATAGGACTCGCATGGTAGTTCGCCACGTTTTCCTGTTTTTGGCAAAATTTTCAACCTCATCAAGGGATTTTATGATTACTAATTTGGCTTCTCTTAACAATGTCCTCTTTAGAGCTTGACCATCTATGTCATGTGAAAAATCAGAGTGCAGAAATATGAAATAACTTCTTCTGATGATCTGAAGGAGTTGTGTTTTTGTTCCGCTCTCTACAGTAGAGAGTTTCCCGCATATGAGGGTCATACCGAAAGTTGTGAGCAAATATTTTTTAAAAATCAGAATTTATAGATAGAGAAAATATAAATGTATCATCTTATCTGCATCCTTTGCACTTCATGTAGAGGTCACATGATGTCACCATCATGTGTCACGTGACTTCGTAGAGCATAAACAAAATAGCGGGTGCTGAAGTTAAGTTTCGTCAACATGCTGTTATTGAGTTCCTCGTTAAAGAGGAAATCCCCGCTGCTGAAATTCACCAAAGATTTCAACTTGCTTATGGAGATGTGTGTATGAGTGCTAGCAGTGTTAGTAGGTGGGTGAAACATTTCAAAGATGGAAACACGAGCATCCAAGATATGCCCCGCAGCGGTCGCCATCGAACTGTCTCCACTGAATGCAACGTGGAAAGGGTTGACGACATCATTAAAGAAGACAGACATGTCAGAGTTTCTGAAATTGTTGTAAATCTTGGAATAGGACACAATGCAGTACAGGAAATTATTGAAACCCTAGGCTATAGAAAAATTTGTGCCATCTGGGTCCCACAGGAGAGAACGTTCAGAAAGCAGTGCATCTGTGCCGTTGGTCAGCTGGAACGGAATTATACCGGGAGAGTATTTTCAAACTTGCAGCGCCATGGGAAAACTGTGTGCATAGAAATTGAGATTATGTTGAAAAGTGAAGAAAATGATTCTGATAAGGTGATACATTTATATTTTCGCGATCTATAAATTCTGATTTTAAAAAAAAATAACTTTGCTCACAAGTTTCAGTATGACCCTCGTAGCACATGACCAGTGTAATGCATGTTTTTTTTCTCCATTTATTAAGCTCCTGCCTGATCAGGTTGTCCTGTTACTGGAGATTCTGATTGAGCAGGAGGTTGCAGTAACCAACACTCAACTCAAGACACTCAGGGAGACACTCGGTATTGAGAAAGCCAATGCAGAGGTAGGTCCCCAAGTGCGCTTTACAAAAAAAAAACAAAAAACTATTTAAATGTTTTGCATATTCTAAAACAGATACATCTCTCTCTCTCAACCTTAAGTGCCCAGGGCACATGGGGCTTCCGCAAGGGTTTTCCACAAATACATTACTTGCCTGAAATGAACTTTAAAATAAAAGAGGATTATAACTGAAGGAATAAGTAGTTATAATGAGATGTGAACTGCTGCCATTTTAAAAGCATGTTGTACATTTTGCCTTCTTTAATGCTGGTTGTGTTCCAGAAACTTTATGACTTACAGCATGTGTTTTTTTCTGAGCATGTAAGATCTAAGATGTAGTAGCACAACTTTGTACTTTTGTCTGGCTGTAGCTTCCATTTGGTTCTAGAATGAGAGTTTGCGGTGTGTGTTTACACTGGTTTACTTTGGTCCATAGTATTAAGCATACAGTGAGGTGCTGTTTTTAATGAGCAGAGGTCAAAAACCTATCACCGGATTTCATTGATATTCACTCTAGTGCCAGAGTTTTAATGTTCATTCCTGAGGACTGTCAAATTTAAATGGGAAAATTAACTAATGTGAGTAAAACTTATATTTTCATTTATGTCTCATCATTTTTCACATTTAAGCAAGAATGGCATTGTTAAAAAATAAAAGAATACCCATGTTAATTTCATACATTTCTGATATCCACATAAATAGATGAGAACCTTTCTTGTCTGAGTTACAGATCAAGCATAGCTGGTGTGAGCTTGTTGTTCACAGAAAATCCACAAAGTTTATGCAAGACGTGGAGGCATTTCTTCATCAACATCAAGTAAATGATTTATTTACATTTTTGATTCACTGGTTCATATTACTTAAAATATATGTGTATATATATAGATAAATGAATGTGTGTATGCATGTTGGAGCATCATGCTGGAACGGCTGGAGCAATTTCAACCAAACTTGGCACACATGTGACTTACACTTTGACAGTGCACCGTGGGGTTAGATCATCTCTAGGATACCCCCTCTGACCCCCAAGGGGTCGGGGTGACATGTAAAAATAATCGAAAATGAGCAATGTTAGTGTCAAATCCATAGTTTTCAGGGTCACTGAGATGAATAGTGACATTCCTGATACCGTTTAAGTCCAGATTCAGCCACCAGCGGCATGGGGGGGGGGCCCTAGGGGTGGGGGTGGCATGGAGTAACATGTAAAAATAATTGGAAATGAACGATGTTAGTATCGAATCCATAGTTTTTGGGCTCACTGAGATGCATAGTGACACTCTCGATGCTGTTTAAGTCCAAGTTCAGCTCCCAAAAGCATGGGGGGGGGGCCTTAGGGGTGGGGGTGGGATGTGGGTGACATGTAAAAATGATGGAAAATGACCGATATTAGTGTCGAATCCATACTTTTCGGGGTCGGTGAGATGAATAGTGACACCCCTGGTTCCGTTTAAGTCCAACCTCAGCCCCAATCAGCATGGGGTTCTAGGGGTGGGTGTGGGATGGGGTGACATGTACAAATAATCGAAAACGATGATATTACTGTCAAATCCATAGTTTTCGGGGTTGCTGAGATGAATAGTGCCGCTTGCAAGTTCAGCTCCTATCAGCATGGGAGAGGGGGGTGTTCAGAAGTGATGAAAAATAAAATGTCCAAATTGACCAGGATTAGTGTTGAATCCATAGTGTTCGGGGTCACTAAGCTGATTGGTAACAGTCCTGATGACAGTTAACCCCACGTTTAGTCGAATAGAAGGAATAGAACTCTATAGAACTGTCCAGACTCTGTAGAACCTTCTAGAAGGTTGTGGAAATGAATATAACATTGTAGAACCTTCTAGAAGATTATGGAACTGAATAGATCTCTGTAGAACCTTCTAGAAGGCTGTGAAAATGAATAGAACATTGTAGAACCATCTAGAAGGTTGTGGAAATGAATAGAACTTTGTTGATTGGGATAAATAAATACCCAGGCAATGGCGGGTAATCAGCTAGTAGGTATATAAATGTGCATACTAGTCAGCAAGTTTTATATATGCACTAATCATATGTGACTGTTGTAGTTCACTGTTACATGTATGTTGCCACTGTAGTCCAATGATGTCAGCTAATCTATTGTGTTGCAACTGAAGTCCTGTGTTTTCAGCGTAATCTTATGTGTTGCTACTGGAGTCCTGTGCTGTCAGGGTAGTATTAATGTGTCATTACTGAAGTCCAGTGCTGTCAGGGTAGTATTATGTGTTATTACTGAAGTCCAGTGCTGTCAGAGTAGTATTAATATGTCGTTACTGAAGTCCAGTGCTGTCAGGGTAGTATTATGTGTCATTGCTGAAGTCCAGTGCTGTCAGGGTAGTATTATGTGTTGTTACTGAAGTCCAGTGCTGTCAGCATAGTCTTATGTGTCATTACTGAAGTCCAGTGCTGTCAGGGTAGTATTAATGTGTCATTACTGAAGTCCAGTGCTGTCAGGGTAGTATTATGTATTGTTACTGAAGTCCAGTGCTGTCAGGGTAGTAATATGTGTCACCTGTGTGTTACTACTGAAGTCCAGTGCTGTCAGCTTTGTCTTGTGTAAACCATGGTAGTCCACTGTTCTCAAAAAAGTCCTGTGCTTTTGGAGAAGTATATCATGCATACAGTCAAGTCTGGGAACTTCTGTGGCTAGGATTATCCAAGATATTTTGAATACTGAGTTTTTCCACATTTAATGCTACATTTTATAGTATTAATTCTCTTTCTTTTGACCTTTTTTTGTACAAATAGTAAAGCTTCTTTTTCCAATTATGTCTTAAGATTCAGCTTGTGAGTGTCACACTGACATTATTATTCTTATTTTCTCCTTTCTTTCTCTCCCCTTCCCCACACACACACAACACAACAGGCTCTTGGAGTGTATCTTTATGGAGAGCTGCTAATCACTGGAAATAGAAGGCTGAGAAATCTGGCATATGGCTGTTTCAATCGAACCCAAGCTGATATGCCAGAAGGCACTAGGAACATGGTGCATGACATGCTGTACCCATCCTGACCTTCTCCAGTGAGCCATATTAGGATGGTTAACAGTGATTATTGTTGCTAAGGAAGTTAATAAATTATTTCATAACCACTATCTTCATTAAACGTCATGATAATTTAGAGAAGACCGTATTGGAAGGATACATAATGGGACAAAGAAAGAGAGGAAGACCAAAACGAAGATGGCTGCAAGACATCGTTGACGATCTGCAAATGGATGCAGCAGCAGCAGGCTATCTTGCTCACAACCGAGAGGCCTACAGGGGTGCTGTTTGAGAGGCAAAGTTCCGCAAGGGACATGCAAATGAATGAATGAATATCTTCATCAAATGCATGGGCTTACAAGATTACAAAACCATTCATTTGAAAATTCAGGTGCAAAGATAGGTAAAAGAACAGGTAGATATTTCAGTTGTATTTATATATTTCTTTTTTATTACCATCATACCATCAGTGATTTGGCCATGCATAATGAAAAACCTGACATATGTATTATCTATATGTAAAACCATTATTGATGTTATAAATCTGAACTTCCTAAAAAACTCAAAAGAAACTTAAAAGGACCGTATCTAGATCAGTGTTTCCCAAACTGGGCAGTAACGCACCCCTCCCTGGTGTGTTGGAAAGGAGGGGGCGAAAGAAAAAGGGGCCAGTAGAGGGGGCAGTGATGGAAAATGAAGCAGCAGACAAGGGCAGTAATGCCTTCCTTCCTATCACTTTTCAACTTGATATTGAGAAACTCGTGTCCCTACATAAAGCTCATCCATCACATTAAAAGTTGAGAAAATAATGGAGTAGGTGAGTTATAAATGTACTCTTTCATATTGTTAAACTGGTTTGCTAGCTGAAGTTTTTAGATGTGTAATGTATATCCTAGTTTAAAACTTTTTTATAAGTAGTACTTGAAGTTGGACAGGGGGGTGGGGGGCATTAAGGATATGACATGAGACAAAGAAGGGACGGCAGCCCGAATACACGTGGGAAACACTAATCTAGATACACTTTCTTGTTACTGATGAATGTTTTCAAAGGCTTGTTCTTCAAATGTTAGACTAATTTTCATAGTTGGTTTTTTGCAAAATTCTTGGACCTAGGACCGATAAATTTCCACATTCTAGTTCTGGGATGTCCAATTTCAATGGCCGCAAAGGCCACAGCTGTATGTGGAAATCAAGCGGTGGGCACCGTGCAAGTCAAATAGTTCTTGCAAACTTACATAAAAACAAGAAAAGGTGACATTTATAAAGTAAATGTGAAGTAATTGTATTTAATTAGTTTTTCAGGATTTAAAAAAATGTTTTTATGTTTTTTTTTGTAAATTTTTATCAGATAAAGTATATTTACATAGTGACCTAATTGCCCCAGAACTGGACACCCCAGCTGTTGTGCATTACATTCATGAAGTTCCATAGTATAGTGTGTTACATTCATGAAGTTACATAGTATAGTGTGTTACATAATATAGTGTGTTACATTCATGAAGTTACATAGTATAGTGTGTTACATAATATAGTGTGTTACATTCATGAAGTTACGTAGTATAGTGTGTTACATTCATGAAGTTACATAGTATAGTATGTTACATTCATGAAGTTCCATAGTATAGTTTGTTACATTCATGAAGTTATGTAGTATAGTGTGTTACGTTCATCTGTTTTGAAATATTTTCTTCACTATTTCCGTTTAATTTTTTTTTTATGTTGCATGGCACTGTGTTAAAATAGCTTTACACAGTATTATAGATGTTACTCTCAGCATTGAGGACTATAGAAAATGATTCTAATACGAGTAAATGGTATCCATGTACGCTCACGGTCTCTTTCTATCTGCTATATCAGCTTCATTCTTTCAAGCTAAGTCCCGTCTATAAAGAACCAGTATCATCCTGCAAGAATCGCATTATTTCATGCTTGTGATTTCTACCCTGGAGGTTAACGTCTTCATATAAGGATGCCAAACTGGACAAGTGTTTTCATGTTTGGTTAAGGGCATGGCGCGGGAAGTTAAAAGTTTGCTTACTCCCCTTCCTGAGTGTAAGAGCGCAGGTCACGTTATGAACGAGAGGTAGGTAAAGATCGTCTAGGCTGGCCAGGAATCAGACTGACACATTAAAGCAGAATTTCTCAAGGGGAAGTAACCCCCCTTCCCCGAGACCAAATATGTAAAGAGTGGAGGGCAAAACCCAACGAGAGAGGTCCAGCCAGCCGGTGCATTTCTCTGGAGCCTGGAGGGCTTCCCCTGTTTTTAAAGGAGGGCCCAGAGGGCTTTCCTTGTTTCAAGTTAGGTCCGTAGCAACTGAAAACTGAATGAGTAACAATAAGGTAGTCCGGGAGGGTAGGAGGAGAGAGAAGAGGAGAAGAGAATAGTTTTGCACCAGCTGCTTAAAAAAAATCTTCTCCCTGAGGAGCTGGTGACGTGTATCCAGGGAGAAAATTGAAATGGTGATGGTTTGGGGGTGAGGGGTGTTGAAAGGAAATGTTGAGAAACTCTGCATTTAATACAAGTGCTGTGTTTGTAGTTCTGTAAGTAGAACAAAATATTTCTATTAAATTATCATTATGTCAAGATCTTTGTTTTAAGGTATCATTGTGTTAAGATATCATTTTTTTATCCCTTCTGAGCTCTTATCTTTTGTGATAACACCTATCTTATATTTATATATTATATATATACGTGTGTGTGGTGTGTATGAGTGGGGGGGGGGGGGCTGGCCTCACTATATAACTGTCCCTAAGATTAGATCCACATTGTTGAGCATCACTATATAACTGTCCCTAGGATTAGATCCCCATATTGTTGAACATCACTGTATAACTGTCCCTAAGATTAGATCCCCGCAAACAAATAATCTGAGAGTCCCTGGAGTTTAGTTGGAACAGATTTGTTACCAGCCCTGAAAGGACAAAGATGCTCTCAGCCACGTACCTCTAAAGGCACAAAAAATCATTTTTTGACACGTGTGATCTAGAAATTCCGCCATAGAATCACATAAAACCTGTAATCTGATTAGCGTCCTAAAATGAGTTATGTAAGTTTTGAGAGTAACCTCCATTATGATTGGTGCAGGCCAGCGAACTGACCGGGAGGGAAGTAGAAACCAAATCTTGAACAAATCTTTCGGTTTAAAAGGGCAAGGAAAACCTTGCTCAAATTTGCCGTGCAAACCTCCTCTATTTTTTTTTGCTATGAACGTCAGCCGTTTTCTGAAGTGAGTGTTCGTATGAATTTTGTAGAGGTCAAAGTTAGGGCGTAGAGTACAAATTGAGAGCAAGAGCTGTCTGTGTCGGAGTGTGTTATTTTCATTTGGTCGACCTGGGTTGAAATTATCAGTGCACTAGACTGAGCCCAGCCGTGTGACAGTCAGTCTCTAACCTTGAGCTGATACATTTAACAGTGCACACTACGCATGAACAACCATCATCTGCATGCTAGTATTTTGTCTGTGCAAACTATGACTTATTACGATATTTTTATTCAAGATGGCAGCTTATTACTTGGTAGATGTACTAAAGACGTCTTGCTACACAGCATGAACTTGTGTGCCAATAAAGTTAACAACAACTTTGCTATGGGTCGTCTCAGATCCTTTTTCTTTCACGGTGTTGAAAATGGTACTGTCCAACTGCCACTAAACGACTACACTTGTGGTGACCATAGGTAATATTTGACATGAAGTTACAGAGATTATGTGTTATATTCTGTGAAACTCACGTTTAAACCTATAGATTTTTAATGGCGTTTTGTACACGTATGATTGCTGAAGGTATGCAACATACAGTATTAGGGATAATGATAACCAATTATGTGGTGCCAGTGACCAGCTCAAACTACAGTCGAAGTTTGTTATTTAGCCGGACTTCAGCAGTAGCAGCACCGGCGATAAGAACACAAGACCAAGCACGGAGACTGATAATCAGATACCAGAACACAGAGCAGTAAACCTAACCTTCAGAACGTGGCCTTCTCAAACCAGAACAGACATAGATAAAGGAAAGACAACCAACATAAATATTAATAGGTGAGAGCTAGGAAAAGAAAAAAAAATCACCAAATAGAACGACACGTTACATGCTACAGAAGAGTTCATCATTTATCATGCACCCAAAGAAGAAAAATATAACCATACTGCAAGAACTTAATATTGAAGAAGGTTGGCTAGTAAAGAGGATTAAACAGAGAAAACTTATAAATATTTTGGACATATTAAACGTCATGATAATTTAGAGAAGACGGTCTTTGAAGGGTACATAATGGAAAGAAGAAAGAGAGGACGACCAAGGCAAAGATGGCTACAAGACATCTTTGATTATCTGCGAATGGACGCATCAGCAGCAGGGTATCTTACAACCGAGAGGCTTACAGGAGAGCTGTTAGGGAGCAAAGTTCCGCAAAGGACATGCAAATGACTGGTATACAATTGTGTATATTTGCTCTTCTTTTTTCTATTTCTTTCTCCTGTGTGTTTTTGTATGATTAAGGTGCAAACTGAAACGCTACAACTGTTAATAAAGCTGTTCATGTTTTTGCTTTAAATGCTCTTACAAATTTCTTTTCATAGTTTTACTGCAGTGACATTGTTTGTTTGTTTGTGTGTATGTGTGTGTATGCATGTAAAAGCTTTATTGGAATATGACAAGGAGCTTTCTGTCATGTTTATGCATTTTATTCAAATAAAAAGAATGAAGTGACTTTTTAAAAACTCACCTTCATGTGTATGTGTATATATATATATATATGGCGAGATTCTAATATTGGTGTTCAAAAACATTTGAATAGTAAATTTTGATCACTGACACATATACTTTTTTTGGGAGTTAGCCACATAACTGTAACTAGGGATATTTACTTACGTGGGTAAAGTCTGGACACTAAGAAAATAATAGGACCTTTAAACTCCTGGCGTCTTCGTACGGTTTCTGTGTAGACTGATTTAAGCACATCACGAGGCTGAATACATTACTAGAAAGCTCAGTATTTGTACCCAGCGGTAACCTGATCTCTATTTATGCAGCATCCTGATGCAATATAACCAAGCCATTTGTTTTTCTTTTTGCAAGTTAACAATTGACTGTGCAATTCGTTCTACCCAGCTTCGTGCCACGCTTCGTCAAGCGATATAAACACACATGAGGGTCACGACCCACAAATCGCCTGTATGATATCAAGTTTTATTAGTATGGAATCTATCTTTTCTTGTCTCGTCTCGTCTCTAATCATGAATGGCGAGACATGTTAAAGTTGGGTTTATTTAAATATTTGCGAGGCAGAGGAGTAAATAATTCAAAGGATGGGAAACAGAGGAGAACTCTCAGATACAGCTTTGTACATGTCATAAATAAGTGCTACTTTTCCTCTATTCTTATTTGCTATATGAAATGCGTGTGAATTTAGATTTCTTTTCAGTTTTTTTTTCATCTTGTGTGTTTTCACATCACTGGCCTCTCAGTCTATGAAACTGCTCTAAGAGATACTAGAAGAAAGTAATTGAAAAAAAACATTTCCGGACTTGGAATCCTTTACTTTGGCAACCTTGAACCTTCAGGAGAAGACACTTTATTTCTTGTGATTAAAACTTGAGAACTAAATGTATGATGAGCATGTCAGTGTTAATCAGGGAAATTTTCATGAAAGGAGACTGTTAACAAAACTACTCCAGCTCAAATATTGCTTGAAATTGTCGCTTATTTCAACACCAATGATGTTCGTTTTATAGAAAAAAAAACCAAACTGAATTTAGTAGAGTTCCTTTTCTGTCTTCCTTCTATCAATTCTAGCACTGATATGGTGTTTTTTCCCTCAAGAGTAGCACACAGACCAGTGGAAAACCCCAGCATTACGTGGACACTCTGAGGGCGGTATAAGTGACAAAACACAAGTTTCCCCATAGTTTTTTTTCCTCTGCGATGCTAAGATCCTTCTCATAAAGAGAGATCTTGTTAAGAAAACTGACAGCTCTGAAATATTCAGAAACTTTATTTCTTAATTTTAAACTAACGATAACAACAGCTTTATTTTGGCATTAGTTTGTAGTTTTACAGCCTATAATGGGCTTTCAGTGTAATTCAGCTTGTTTTCCTACATGTATATATGTTAAATGATGTTTTAAATGAACTTATACAGCATCTTCCACATGAAATCCCTTTCAGCATTTTTTAGGTTTCTGGAATTTCGATATGGGAAATCTGGTCATCATAAAAAAAAAACAAATAAATAAAAACTGTTTTTGTTTGTGTTTCCTTCAGAAAAAAAAAACTTCAGTGTTCTCAGTTTTAAAATAACTGTTTTCTAAATTTGTCACATTACAGCCTAACAGCGGTGTCTTTCAAGATTAGACCAAAGCAAAACAAACTTTAATGAAGCAATTACAGTCCATTGTTCTCCACATTATAATTACAGAGAAACTGAACAATAGAAAACAATGCTTTTTACTCCTCCACACCTCTTTGCAGATGAGTCCACAAGCACTTGAAAGAATGAAATAATGTGTTTACAATTGATTAAATTTAATGGGAATTTCAGACTCCAGCCAGATTAGAAACAAATGTTATAAATCCTAATTAAAACACCTAACTCCTAATTTGTTTTTCCAATGTTAAGAAATCTATATAAATATTGTTCCAGAAAATAACCACTAAAGATTTTACACTAGTTTTGAGTGTGTTAAGATATCTGTGACTTCCTCAGAAGCTGTCTGGAAGTCACAGAACAGAGGACAATGCCACACAATTCAGCTGACAGTTGCACTGAAACGTAAAATGTTTCACTGAGAACTTTGGAACATAATCTTAAAAATTAAACGCGGAGAACGAGTCAGATAATTGAAAGTAGATTGAGAGGATTTGAAGGAAGATGCATCAGAAAAAAAAAATTAAGAATACACTGGGAAGAACACTGACAAACGAGGAAATAATCAAAAGAGCAGGCACTGAGAACATTACTAAAGAGGTCAAAAGACGGAGATGGAAACGGCCGGGCCTTATACTACAAATGGAAAGAACAAGACACCCCTTATAGTACCTTGACTTGGACACAAGTCACTGCCTTGGAGGCAGGCCATTGGGGACATGGATACTCACAGGAAGACCTAAAGAAAGCAGAAAGACTTTGAGGTATCCCAACTTACTCAAGACAGGATTGGCTGGAGAGCCTTTATTGATGCTTTATGCTCCATTGGGAGTACAGAGGATTTATTATTATTATTATTATTTCAGTGACCTCAGAGATATTTCTGTCTATGAAGTTTGTGAAGAAGTAGCTTGTAAAATTTAATTTCTTTACTAAAGTTGATTTTATAAACTTTAAAAAATAAATATATGTAGCTTTTCCTGCCGTGTCCCCTGTTGCTTGTACACTGAGAAATCATGATGCAGGATAGATGGAAACAGCTGTATTTTGGCTTACGTACAAGGGTGATAATCCTGTTTAGTTTTGCTTGAACTTTGAATGACAAAATAAGATCAAGATGCTTAACGTATAGTTAACAAATTTAAACAGTGACATTTGTGCTAAACAGTGTGAGCGACAGATGCCTGCCTAAAAATGGCTCCAGTTTCAGGTTCATTGAACCAAAACACTCAGTCACGCTGTCCTATCACCATGCGGTGTCACTTGTGACAGATAATAGTGATAAGACAGTCTGTTTACCTGACTGAGTATTGGCGTCAGCCTTTATATAAAAAGCATCAATTCAGACTCGTCCTGGAAAAATAAGTGTACCACACTGAGTGTAACATTTCTTGTAATATCTTCTGTCTTTTGTTAAGAAAATGAGGGTCAAAGTACAGAAGACACAGATACAAAGAGACTTGACAACATGATCATGGTTTGTGACCGATTATGCCAACAAACTGTTGGTCGAATCATTCAAGAGAGCACTTACTCAGCAGAATGATGTTCAGAACATATCTCTACAAAACCATCTTTTGAAGGAAAAATGGCCATTATTATTATTATTATTAGTGTTATTATCATCCTTTCAACTCTCAAACCTCACAGAAAACACGGAAAATCCAACTCACTGCAAGTGAACTCGTATATTTGCAACAGTTTAACTCACGGCATGTTTCTTGTCGCTGTAGTTTCATTTCGTTATGAGCACAAACTCACTACACTTGTATACTGGAATACATTTTCACTATAGCTTAAATCACTGCAAAGTTCTTTTCATTAAAATTAATATACAATGGAACAAAACTTGCTACTTTTATATTTTTATTGTTCTCACTTTAGTAAAATATTTTAAGCTTTAAAGGTATTATGACATAGACAGTTACTCTCACAGAGTTTTGGTTCCACAGTTAGCATGACCTAGTGACATGATTGCACATGTAATATATAAATATTTTATTTAGAAATATCACAGAGAATTCAATTTCATTACGTGCCATGTTGACATTAACAATCAAGCTTTTCTTCATTTTGTAGAATCCTTTGCGTATTAGTAATTTTACATTCTTTCCATCTTCTATGCCAGTTGGCCAGTCCAATGAGATATTTTTTCTCTAGACTTCTTTCTTCCCTTCAGTTATCAAGTCAATGTCTCTAAGGTCTTTCTTTTTTTTTTTTTTACATGCGCAAAAAATATAGAGAGCTTGCGAGGAATATCAATTGGCGGGTACAACCGTAACAACTTAAGATATGCAGACGACACAGTTCTGATTGCTAAAAGTGAAGGGGAGCTACAGACCCTTCTGGTCATCGTGGTTCTTGAAAGTAAACGTAAAAGTCTCAGTCTGAATAAAAAGAAGACTGAAGTGATGGTCATCTAAAGAAAAGAATACCACCAAAAAATGTAGCATTACCATCGATGGCACAGAAATGAAACAAGTTGATAGATACTTAGGAACAACTATAACACCTGATGGGAAATGTCACAACAAAATAAAAAGCAGATGTGTTCAGGCCAAGTCAGCATTCCAGAAAATGAAAAACATCCTGTGTAACAGATCCATATCAATGGAAACAAAATTCCTAGTACTTAAATGTTGCATCAAGCCAATTTTGTTTTATGGATATGAAGGATGGTCCATGAGTACAGTGAGAAATGAAGGCCATGGAAATGTGGTTCATAAGAAGGATGTTGAAGGTACTATGGACAGCTAAGAAAACCAACGAAGAAGTCTTAAGAGAGGCTGGAGTTAAAAGACAAATTACAGCAAAGACCAGAGACGGACAAGCGAGATTTACAATGTATGACATTTTCTGAGAAGAGGAAAATTGGAACACATTGTGGCAACTGGAAAAATTGAAGGAAGAAGAGACAGAGAAAGACAGAGAGAGAAGTTATAGGATGGGCTGTCAGTGTGGCTAGGAAGAAAGTCACCGGCGGATCTCATAATCAAGTCTAAAGACAGGGAATTGTGGAGAGAAATGATCGCCTACGCCACGCGACACGGCACTTGATTGAAATTTTCTTATAATTTCGACTATTTTTCTTGTTTTGAAACTTCTTTTAAGCCTTTTTTTCCTTTATTTTTCTGTCTGTCCAAGGTATTTGTTGCATCTTTTTTTGTGCAAAACAAAATCTCTGTTGCTTCTAATTTCTTTCTTTTTAAAAAAAATCTCTTAATTGTCAAAAAGTATAAACACACAGCAATACTGACTCTATATAACTCTGTAAGATTTTCTTCCTTACTCGTAAGCTCACCCTCAGTCAGTTTAGTTTGAGACAGAGTAGCGGAATAAGAGGAGGGATGTTTTTGCTTAAGAAAGTTGATCGAGAAGTACACGGAGATATATATATATATATATATATATATATATATATATATATATATATATATATATATATATATATAACCTTTTGCCAGATTGAACATGACAAAATGTCTTTAGGAAACCAATCTTGAAGAGAAAGACATCCAAATTATAATAAATATCCACTGGAAGCAAGCAGCAAGTATGTTAATACGGCTCAGTGACATCAATAGAAGTTACCTATAATGATGTGAGCCAGGCAAGAATGTGTTCTGTCTCCGTGTCTATTGAACCTGTACACAGAGAACATCTTTAGACAGTTAGAAGAACTACCAGGACTGAACACAGGGCAAGGAAGAAATATCGACAATTTAATGTACACAGATGATACAATCCTTCTAGCAGAAAATCTGCCGAAATTGCTAGATAAGATAAACAACAAAAATCAAGAACGGTGACTAGAGATAACTATAGAAAAGACCAAAGTCAAAAGTCACAAATGGATTTAATCAGAAACGAGAAACTGGAACAAAGGACAAGCTACAGCTAACAAGAGCATGTACTGACCCTGGATGTGGGACAGGGCATGACAAGACAAGCCTTCAACACCATAAAAAATAAGGCAGTTATCCGGGAATCCATCCATTAAAAAAACTGATATTTATAAAATGCTATATCTACTCTGTCTTACTGTACCGAGCAGAAACCTAGAAGTAAAAAAGTTGGAGAGAATGATAAAGACAGTAGAGATGTGCATCTACAGGTACGTAGGTAGTATAGTATGAAAAATGAAAAGAACAAATGTGCAGCCATTAAAACAACTACAAGCACAACGTGAAATTCTCAGAGAAATAAAGATCAAGAAAGCAAAATGCTTTGGCCGCATCAAAAGACATAATAATATGCTAAAGACAATACTAGAAGGAAAGGTCGAAGGAAAAAGAGCGAGAGACAGACAGAAATGTAGATGGGAAGATAACATAAGAGGGTAGACATAATACAGCGTGGGTGAGTGCACCACCAAGGCAAGGGAGCGAGAAAAGTGGAGATTCACTACCCTCAACCTTCGTACCGAAGACGGCACACGATGATGATGATTTATTTGAGGTATCTGGACAATTATTTTAATTTTATCACCCTTTATCACACTTTACTGCTAATCTGTGGTCACTCTAACAATCTGTGACTGCTTCAGAATTTCCGAATCTTTTGTTGATAAGAATATAATCTGTCTGTTTTCAGGTCTTATTGTCTGAAATATGACATTGATACTACATTTATAGCAAACTGATGCTGCAGCAAGGAACTGTTATAGAGAACAATACTGTGACGAGTGTTTTTATAAGGAGTTGTTATTTATAGCGAGAGTGTAACGAGTTGCTGTAACTATATTTCGGAGTGCGCATTAACTGAGAGCGAACAAAGGTCTGCTGGAGGTTTCTTGTGAAGATTTTGTAGTGAATTTGACTGTAGTGAGTTTTTCTACACTCCAAGACACAATTAAAACAGGTGAAATCTAACTCCATAAGTGTCCCTAGCCTTCTCTCTCAAGGTGTTTGATTCAGGTTCTCTTAAATCTTCTTCCACATTGCCTCTCCATGCCTGCGTGTGTCTGTCCCTTGATTTTGTTTCTTCCGTTTTCTCTGCATGCAAGTTTGGTGTGACTACTCTCTTCCATTCATGCTATATGACCTAGTTATAGAAATCTGTAAGTTTCTCTGTGAAGCTAATTTATAGTTCTTTGTACAACCTATGGATTTCCATGTTCATTCAGTTTCTCCAGATTCCATTGTTATATTTTTTTCTCGGGTCAGAAACTCTTACAATTCAACTTTCAAAACATTTAAGTTTCCTTTTATTAAAATCTTGTTTTGTTGTACTTCATGTTTCTGAGTCATACAAGCGTGCAGGTCTTATATTTATTGTATAGTTTTGTTATCTTGGCTCCTCAGATAATATTTTTTTTAATGTTAAAAAGCAAAGTATATTTTATTACTTGTATTAGACTTTAATATTCTCTCTTTCTTTGTTACTGTGGTTGAAAATGGTTTCCAAATAACTTTCTACTGGTTCTAATGTTGCGTAACTTTAGATTTCTCGGGTTTTTATTATTGCTGTTTTTCTTATAATTATTCTTTTTATAATAATTATTATTAACAGTATAGTACGAATTTTATTAATAGTAACAGTAGTATTTCTTCACCATAAAATTATTACTGGTATTTTTATATCACAGTGATAGTATCCCTCAGACCGCGCCTATAACAAAACAGCAACATAAATAGTGCAGACTGGAAATGTCGAAACGATTATTTAGTCTCTGCACAGTAAGGGTTAACTCTGCTGGCGCACTATAACAAAATTAACGTACAATTATCTTGCACAAATAATGATTTAATCGGAATAGTTTAATTACTGGTAGTCTGTTTTATACATCAGATCCGTACAAATTAGTTTAATGCTGAGGCGAAACTAATTAAGATCAAAGAAACATCAAAACAAAAAGAAGGATGAACAACGCCAAGATCAATTTCGCGAGAGATAGAAATGAAAACTGGATACAGAAGTGAATGCAGGTTTGCGTTCTAATAACTAAAACAGATTTCAACGTGTCTGAACGGCCAGTAAGACAAGTCACTAGTAAATATTTGGTGTTTTAAAATCTGTGTAGCTCAGTCTGTTTTACTTTAGTGTCTGCTCTTCTTCGCGGTTTGTGCAACACAAAACACAGACGCACACAAGTAGGCATTTCAAATTCCTGCAAGATGGCGTGACTTCTTGTCCAAAGCGGGAGATCAGAGAAGTAGCTCCTGAGGTGTGACCGAGCCACAGAGCAAACCACAAAGTCTGTGTCTTTTCCTACATTTCGTGTATTCATCTGGTGCTGAAGACCTTTTGGCGCACAGGACAAACCAGGGAACACATTCTCTGGTGTAGCAGCCTGTGGAACAAACATTGAATTAGGCTGATTGTCAGTAACATAACAGTGACTCTGATCCCAAATTATTGCAATAAATATTATTGGCACATTTAAATTTAACATCTTAAAAACTGATTTGATAATCGCTATTTTTTCCTATAAAAGCAATTCTGAACTAAATGTACAACATAATCGTCATCAGACTTGACAGTTTCTGTGTTACCAGGACCAACATTTCAACAAAACACTTTCCTGCGTGAGATGTTTTTCACCACGTAATTAACACTTTTCTATTTGATGTATTGTTCTCTTAAAGAGTTTCTGCAGAAAATACTAAAGCAGATTAACATGAGTTCCTTAGTGGCAAATTCACAAATCCCTACTATATTATGCTAATAAATCATGGGAAGAATAAATCTTAGAGTCTGGAAGTAAAGGAGAACTGCACGGTCCGCCACAAGACATGCATGATCCTTACAGTAATTTGGGTTAATTATGAATATTCAGCAGGGAGGTTCACGAGTGCAGAGATGAAGAAGAAACACTGAAAGATTAATCCCCGCTGCTCAGTCAGATATTTTATTAAAAGTATGGATAATCACACACACACACACACACACACGCACACACGCACGCACGCACGCACGCACAAACTTAAAATGAAGAAAATAGCGAGACACATTCTAGTGACTCAAATGTGCAGTTATATGTATATACACACAAACAGTATGTACACCTAATAGAAAAATATGGAGAAAAAGTACTGATGGTACAGTTTAAAATTTTTTTTTTTTAATTCGTTCTCGGCATCCCATGTGTCTGATAGATATCCTGAAGTATGAATCATCTTTCCCTCAAAACTGAAACTGCAGAATCGAGAAATGGCCAGCACAACATGGACAGCAAGCGACTGAAACAGGAAATGCACTTGGCTGCAAGCTCAGAGAATTTAGTCACGGCAACAAACATACAGTTTATGGCTACAGTAAATAGGAATAAAAACAGGAATATTTATGACCTTAGCTTACAGACTCGAAGATTTATAACTTTAGCTTACAAACATGAAGATCTATGACCACTATAAGCAGTTAAATTATGTCTGCCACAAAAGCGCCTTAGTTAAGGCGAATAGAGTCATGTGATAACTACTATAGCGACATTTCATATATAATTACAACAAGAACTGCACAATGTTTCCGAAGTAATCATATTTCTGGGACTACTAAAATATAGTATTTGTTAAACATAAAAAAAATCAAGTACGTTTTCATTGTAGATACAGAAGTGTAAATTATGAATCGTTTATGTCAGTTCGAAGTTCAAAATTCAGATTCCGGCTTCATTGTATTCGGGACAACCCCAAGTATGCTCCGCTACAAGTCGCAGCATTCATCCAAGAGTATGTTTCCTTATAGTTCCTGTCAAATGTTGGTTGTTTACGGTGCGTTTTCTGTCATACAGTTCGAATTTCCTGCCAGCACCTTTAATTTGTCCTAGCTCCAGCAGTCTCCTCACAGCTACATTGTTCTTCCATTCCCACTTTTCATTTTTCCACAGTCTGTCCAGTACAGCACTAGCAATGTCCCCCTTGTCCATTGAGAGTCTGCCGTTTATTTTAGCCTGTTCAGCAAGTCTGTCGGCCACATCACGGTCATGTACTCCCGCATGCCCTGGACAGTAAAGACACGTTTGGCTTGTCACAGCTGACTGGCTTAACAGTTTATGTCAGTTACCAGATTGTAAAACATGTAGCAACAATTCCACCACAAAAAGTCATAAGTAATTATACTTATACATGGAAAAAGTGAAGTTATTTGAACGATGTATTAAATGTAAATGTGTATATAAATATCAAGTGAAGACGCTGTCCGATTTGGCAACCAAAGACCCATAGCTGATATGCTAGCGTCAGTCTGCGAACTGTAACTGACCAAGACCTAGTCTCACTTCTCACTTGGTACCCCCGGTAACGTTAACGAGGAAGAGATCGCCCTAGTCCCTAGAGTGGTGGAGTCTGATAAAGAAGCATTGAGTAGCCCATGCTTTTTAGCGCCATTTGTGGACTGAAATAACTGCCGCCAAAATCCAGTTCCCAAGCCGAGACAGTGCTGTGCATGAACATCTTCACCGCAACGGCTGCAAAGAACACCAGCTCGCAGTCTACAAAGAACACCAGCTCGCAGTCTACAAAGAACGCCAGCTCGCAGTCTACAAAGAACACCAGCTCGCAGTCTACAAAGAACGCCAGCTCGCAGTCTACAAAGAACGCCAGCTCGCAGGCTACAAAGAACACCAGCTCGCAGTCTACAAAGAACACCAGCTCGCAGTCTACAGAGAACGCCAGCTCGCAGTCTACAAAGAACACCAGCTCGCAGTCTACAAAGAACACCAGCTCGCAGTACGAGTGAGTCAGGTGATACGTAAATCTATATTATACATTGTTCAAATAATTTCACATTAGACGGACTAGACCCTAAAAAAAGCAGAAGCTATAATAAACATTTATTTTGCTTTCTATGTTAGCGTTCTTTATTTAGTTTTCTGTCTCATTTTCTTCTTGCCTATTTCTGTCTCAGTTGTTCTTCTCTCCTTTCTATCTCAGCTGTTCTTGTCTGTTTTCTGTCTTAGCTGTTCTTGTCTGCTTATGTCTCAGTTGTTCTTTCTGTTTTCTGTCTCAGTGCTTGTCTGTTTTATGTCTCAGTTGTTCTTGTCTGTTTTCTGAATTAGTTGTTCTTGTCTGTTTTCTGTCTCATTCGTTCTTGCTTGTTTTCTCTCTCAGTTGTTCTTATCTGTTGTCTGTCTTAGTTGTTCTTGTTTGTCTTCTGTCTTAGTTGTTCTTGTCTGTTTTCTGTCTCAGTTGTTCTTGTCTGTTTTCTGTCTTATTTGTTCTTGTCTGTTTTCTGTCTTATTTGTTCTTGTCTGATCTATATCTTAGTTGTTCTTGTCTGTTTTCTATCTTAGTTATTCTTGTCTTTTTTCTATCTTAGTTGTTCCTGTCTGGCTTTTGTCTTAGTTGTTCTTGCCTGTTTTCTGTCTTATTTGTTCTTGTCTGATTTATATCTTAGTTGTCCTTGTCTGTTTTCCATCTTAATTGTTCTTGTCTGTTTCCTATCTTAGTTGTTATTGTCTGTTTTCTATCTTAGTTGTTCTTGTCTGTTTTCTGTCTTAGTTGTTCTTGTCTGTTTTCTGTCTTAGTTGTTCGTGTCTGTTGTCAGCATCCACTCTTTCAGTTCATTGTTCCGAGTTAATGATCTGTTATTAATGATCTCTTGGAAAGAAGAGCTCTGCTCAGAGAGAAGAAAATGTCCACCAGCCCTCACTGATGTGACAGAGTTCTGAGGAAACCTTAAAACAAAAGTGGACAAACAGTAGATCGGAAACGATTTGGTCATCGGAGTCGCGGCTGCTTTTTGTTTTTTTTAAACCGTAGCCACTATTTTTGGTCTATCTCTCACTTTTTTTTTTCCTTTCGCTTCCTGTATTTAGGAAGGAAAGAGCGAGAGAGGATTGTGAGACCAGCGTATCTCCGTTGAGGAGTTTTCTCGCAAGTGAAGATTATTTATTTTCACCATTGATTACCACGTCGAAGGAGGTCGATATCAGCTGTTAACGGAAACAAATACGCGTCATTCTGCTGGGAAATTCCTCTTTTGGCTGAATCAACAAACACTGGATTGGCTCAGTTGTGCCACCACAACAGTAAATGAGGAGTAGGGTCAAAATAATCAAAATAGAGAACCTGTCAGAACTGACAGCTTGTTGTCTATGATTAGCCTAGAAAAATACAAAGCACTTCAGACATGGGGGAAGAGATGAAAAAAAAACAAACTGTGTGATCGTTAATTAATAAAACTGTTCCTACTTTTGTTTTAAAGGTCGACAACGTGAAACTCTAAAGAGGACATTGTTAAGAGAGGCCAGTTCAGTGGGCGTATCATCCCTTGATGAGATTGCAAAAACGTTTAGCGGCTCGGGAAGGATGTAAGAAGTAAGACTAATGTTTTAAATAGGCACTGCGCTCTACCACTTCTGTGAGCAAGCCTCGTTTCTGATTTCAAAATCTAAACTAAGGAATATTTACAATACCGCCTTTCTTTGTGCTGTGATAATAATGAATTATCTTTATAAAAATGTTCAGTATAACATGTGGAACATACAAGAAAGCAATTAAATTGGAAAAAAACTTATGTATATGTATAGAATTTTATTTAAATATTTATCTTGTTGTCTTGTCTTGTCTTTTATCTCCGTGGAACTGTGAGCTGATTTTCTTTTCAGCCATTGTCAGGTTTGGAGCAGATTACTGTGTGGAACTAAAACTTAGCGGGGGGGGGGGGGGTGTGCAATTCTTCTTTAGCAGACTCCACCACTGTGGGGACCATGGCAACCTCTTCCTCGTTATCCAAGATAGGCCTCGTTACTGGAGGTACCAACGGAGAGATAGGACAGGGTCTTGATCAGCTACGGTTCATCAAACCTGACGCTAGCATGTGAGTAAAGAGTCGCTGATTGCCAAATCGGTCAGCGTCTTCAAATCCTATCAAAATATTTAAACACAATTATACCCCAAGTTTATATATATATACATATATATATATATATATATATATATATATATATATATATATATATATTCACTTTTCCTTCAATGAAGTGCATAATATTAAAGAGTGGAACAGTGCTGACTTCGTTGTCAGGATTAGATGACAGAATGCCTGGTCACTTCTGCCTGCTGACATTCTCAACGAATGAGTTAAGTCAGTACAGAGACAGTGCGCTTTAGTTAGTTCAAGAAAGCAAATGCAGGGTTTGAACACGCAGAATCATGCAGTTCTTCTTTCATTTTTACAGCAAAGAGCAATCCTTCTCTCTGTCCTCTGGGAGGAATGTTGACAACTATCGCTTATTCATTCATTCATTCATTCATTCATTTGCATGTCCCTTGCAGAACTTTGCCTCCCAAACAGCACTCCTGTAGGCCTCTCGGTTGTGAGCAAGATGGCCTGTTGCTGTTGCGTCCATTTGCAGATCATCAACGATGTCTTACAGCAATCTTCGCCTTGGTCTTCCTCTCTTTCTTTTTCCCATTATGTACCCTTCCAAGACGGTCTTCTCTAGATTATCATGGCGTTTAATGTGTCCAAAATATTTAAGTGTTCTCTCTTTAATCCTCTTTACTAGCCAGCCTTCTTCAATATTAAGTTTTTGTAGTATGGATATATTTGTTCTTTTTTGTGTCCACGATATTTGGAGAACTCTTCTGTAGCATTTACATTCAAAGGCATTTATGTGTTTCTCAGCTGTTTTGTTAAGTGTCCAGGTCTCACAGGCATATGTTGCGATGGGAAAGATGCATGCCCTTAAAAATCTTATTTTTGTAGTTCTTTCTGCTCCTCTCCACAGATTCTTTATTTGTCAGCATTCCTCTACAGAGGAATGTTGACAACTATAGCTAGGTAATTAAAGCTGAACGTTCTTAGCAAGAAAGTTATGTCGTTGATTCAGAGAGGATGACTACAAAAAAACATAGGGGTGTTTCATTTGGCATTTGCTAATATTGTATTAGTGCCCAAGTAATATTGTATTAGTGCCCAACTAATATTGTATTAGTGCCCAACTAATATTGTATTAGTGCCCAACTAATATTGTATTAGTGCCCAGACTATTGAAGTAATGAAGTGTACTTTAAAACTGTGCCTGATATTATGATGCTGCCCTGCATTAAAGGCCGTCTATAGTGGAGCTCCAACCGTACCTTTCTCTGGCACTGGTGACGCGCCTGAATCTATTTTCTGTTTCTGCATGCTGTGTGAGTACTTTCTCCTCCAGCTCATTTACATTTGTTCATTTATTGGGTGCTGATAGGCGCTGGCGACCCTGGTTTCTCAGCTGGCTGTGAGTGCCGCTCTACAGAGGACATTTGCGGCTGTGAGTGCCTCGCTACAGAGGACATTTGCGGCTGTGAGTGCCTCTCAACTGAGGACATTTCCGGTTGTGAGTGCGTCTGTACTGAGGACATTTGCGACTGTGAGTGCCTCTCTAGTGAGGACTTTTGCGGCTGTGAGTGCTTCTGTAATGAGGACATTTGCGACTGTGAGTGCTTCTGCACTGAGGACATTTGCGACTGTGAGTGCTTCTGTACTGAGGACATTTGCGACTATGAGTGCTTCTCTACTGAGGACATTTGCGGCTGTGAGTGCCTCTCTAGTGAGGACTTTTGCGACTGTGAGTGCTTCTCTACTGAGGACATTTGAGGCTGTGAGTGTCTCTCTAGTGAGGACTTTTGCGACTGTGAGTGCTTCTCTACTGAGGACATTTGCGGCTGTGAGTGCCTCTCTAGTGAGGACTTTTGCGGTTGTGAGTGCTACTCTACTGAGGAAATTTGTACGCATTCATTGTGCACGGATCATTTTTCATCATTGTCCATGGACATGAGATGGGACAGTTCTTGTGTATTACAGGAGATGTCTGACACAAGCAGTGGAACAATTATGGGATATTCTCCTTTGCTGTGATGCCTAACCCGTACTGAACTAAAATGATCCTGATTTTCCAGTACATCCCGTCATTTTTATCACTGCGGTTTCATTTTCTTTTCCTACGCCAGGTTGTTCAGTTAGGTCAAACGTGTTCCTTTCTGCCTCCCTCTCTTTCTTTTCCACAAGAGGCTTTTAGTGACTGTCAGACTCTCTAATCTATGTCCTGTCGTGAGAAGGACAAAGAACGTTAATCCCCCTTTCTCTTGATTTTAATTAGTTTTCGCTGCATTCTAACCTTATACAGGCTCACGCTGTTACGTTCCTTTCAATTCTTCTGCCCCGAACTTTCATACTAATATGACTTCTTTTGTTTGTTAAAATTCTTCATAAAAATCTTTGACACCCAAATATTTATAGAAAAATGCCCAAAGTATCTGTATTCGAAATTCTCATGAAGGGACGTTATATAAATCCTTTAACAATCACTGTTGTTGTGAACATAGCTATTTTTTAAGGAGTGGTTTTTTATTTTACAAATTGTATTTCAGTTAAATTCTCACTTTCATTCTTGTCCGCTAAAATCTATGGTTTGTACATTTATGTCAGTCAACGGAGAAAGATACGACAAGAGAGTATAAAGGGAACGTCCGAAAGATAAGAATTTAACTTTCATAAAGTGATGTCGTACTAAGGGGCGTGGTTGCGGAATTTTTCGTATTCGTCAGTTGCCAACGCCATGCTAGGAGGCAGCATTGTGAAGCGCTATCTAGACGACTTCCGTCAGTTGAAGGTCGACTGGAGCACTGGTCCAAACAGGAGATTTGTGCTGTAGTACTATCTCTGAACGCGAACCAGGCCCCAACTACGGATATTCATCTTCAGTTGTTGGAAGTCTATGGAGATAGTGTGATAAGTCGACAGCGGGTGGCAAAATGGTGTGGCGAATTTCGAATTTGACGAGTGAAAGCCAGTGATATAGCGCGGAATGACAGACCCCAAGAAAGCAGGTACGGCAAGGAAACAAAACGCGCATTGAAAGCGCGATACTCGAGAATAGACGAGTTACTATGAACGGACTGACGCATGACTTGAGTCTGTCACGTATGCAGAATGATTCTGCAGCTGGGATTTCATAAGGTTTGTCCACAAATGAACAAACGAGGGGTCTTTCAGAGGACCACAAGGCGTATGCCATGTCAGTCCTGCAACAGTATTCACGGTGAAGATTTTTATCACCTGCGACGAGATATGGCTTCACCCCTGTACCTTATAATCGAAAAGTGCAAGCACGAAATGGAAATATCCGGGCTGCCCATGAACATGGAAATTCAAGGTCGTAACCTTCTGTATGTAGAGTGATGGTTAACATGTTTTGGGATAAAAAAAGGAGCGTTGTTGGTTGATCTTCTGGAAAGGAAGCAACAATTAATGCAGCTTGTACTATGCAACGTTTACGAGCTGCCATCAGACGTCGTTGTCTTTTGCTGTTGACAAAAGGTGTGTTGCTCCTCCATGTGTGTTCCTCCTCAATGTGTGTTCCTCCTCCATGTGTGTTGCTCCTCCATGTGTGTTGCTCCTCCATGTGTGTTCCTCCTCCATGTGTGTTCCTCCTCCATGTGTGTTGTTCCTCCATGTGTGTTGCTCCTCCATGTGCGTTCCTCCTCAATGTGTGTTCCTCCTCCATGTGTGTTGCTCCTCCATGTGTGTTGCTCCTCCATGTGTGTTCCTCTTCCATGTGTGTTCCTCCTCCATGTGTGTTGTTCCTCCATGTGTGTTCCTCCTCCATGTGTGTTGTTCCTCCATGTGTGTTGCTCCTCCATGTGTGTTGTTCCTCCATGTGTGTTCCTCCTCCATGTGTGTTGTTCCTCCATGTGTGTTCCTCCTCCATGTGTGTTGTTCCTCCATGTGTGTTGCTCCTCCATGTGTGTTGCTCCTCCATGTGTGTTCCTCCTCAATGTGTGTTCCTCCACCATGTGTGTTGTTCCTCCATGTGTGTTGCTCCTCCATGTGCGTTCCTCCTCAATGTGTGTTCCTCCTCCATGTGTGTTGCTCCTCCATGTGTGTTGCTCCTCCATGTGTGTTCCTCTTCCATGTGTGTTCCTCCTCCATGTGTGTTCCTCCTCCATGTGTGTTACTCCTCCATGTGATTTGCTTGTCCACACACAGACGCTTCCACTCTGGAGCTCTTGCAACATTTTGGATGAGAGGATTTGAACCATCCGCCGTATAGTCCCGATCTGATGCCAGGTGATTTTCATCTCTTCCTAGCTCTCGAAGAACATCTTGGTGGCCACAGATTTCAGGTTGGCGAGGATGTCGAAACACTGGCGGCACGGTGGCTCTGTGTCGGGGACATTATATTTTACGAGATGAGCGTGACTTGTCCTACGCTTAGACGCCTCAGTCATCAGATACAGTGTGTCGTGTACAATGTGTCATGTACAGTGTGTCAGGTACAGTATGTCGTGTACAGTGTGTCGTGTACAATGTGTCATGTACAGTGTGTCAGGTACAATATGTCGTGTACAGTGTGTCGTGTACAATGTGTCATGTACAGTGTGTCGTGTACAGTGTGTCGTGTACAGTGTGTCGTGTACAGTGTGTCAGATACAGTATGTCGTGTACAGTGTGTCAGATACAGTATGTCGTGTACAGTGTGTCAGATACAGTATGTCGTGTACAGTGTGTCAGATACAGTATGTCGTGTACAGTGTGTCAGATACAGTATGTCGTGTACAATGTATCGTGTACAGTGTGTCATATACAGTGTGTCGTGTACAGTGCGTCATGTACAATGAGTCGTATACAGTGTGTCAGATACAGTATGTCGTGTACAATATGTCGTGTACAGTATGCGATGTTTAACAAAATTTTACTCTTAAAGTAATAATTTTGAAACAGTAATTAGAGATTATCTCCCCCCCCCCTCCAACAACAACAACAACAACAAAAAAACGGTACAAATGACAAAAATGTAGTTTGTAATATTTTTGTGCTTCCTTTCAGACGTGAAGATAAAATGGTTTTGGACGCAACCCGGACATGATTTTATATTTAAAAGAGAATTAGACATCTTCAGATCATTTTGAGGTACTTGTCCTTCTTGAGCAAACAAATGATGAGATAAATATGATTTGATGAATACTTCAACTGTCTGAAGTAACCAGGGAACAGGAGAATAGGAAGTGATTCTGCGTGTGTTTGTACTGGTTTTTTAATGGCTGGGGGGGGGGGGATTTGTCAACGTCACAGACCGACAGCAAATGTAAATGTTCTGGTAAAAGAGAGATCAGAAACAGGGTCAAAGAAATGTGTATGGTCAAACCACTCTTTTAAAGGTGGTCCTGGTACACAAGGTAGTTTTACTCGCTCTGAATATGCTTGCAGAAAAGTGATTAATTAAAGACCCTTCATCCCACGTTACCGCATTGCCTACATAAAGAAAAGAAATCACATTTGACACTTGTGTAGAATTCAAGTGCAATGTCTACTTACTGTATGCAGTGGAATACACAGCTAGAGTGTCACTATCGGCTGCCGTATCTGTTTCTTCGTCAAAGTGCCATTCTAGATGAGCAAAATTAAGCAATGCTGAACTTAGGACGGTAATTAAAATACAGAAACGATGTGTAAAAAAACTTGATAGATAGACTTAGTATATCAAACAGAACTTATTGGTGGTATAGATTTTGTACATCAAGCAGAACTTATTGATGGCATAGGCTTAATACATCAAACAGAACTTACTGAGTTAGGCTTACCAATTTCCTACACATAAAAAAGAGACTTTATGTTGCTAGCACAGATTATACATCTTAAAACTGTAGGAAAATGTGAAATCTGAATAATGTCAATGTTTTCATTTAGATTTATCGAATATTACTAGACTTGAAAACAGACTGTTAGAAAATAATAAGAATGGGGCATATTTTTCCCTAGTTCGTTCTTACCTTGATCTCCTCTTCTATAATGAGGTGCAGTTGGCAATGACTTCTTGCTCCACCACGCTGAAAGGAGGAAGAAGATAAAAAGTCACCATATTAAACCGTTCAGATAAAGGCAGGGGGATAGAGTTGTTGTTGTTTCACCTTATAGATCAACGTATGAGCAGAGAAATTCTGTTAAATAACCTTTCACCAATCTCTGTTTTTCTGTTAGTTTCAGTTTCACATACCCCATTCCGAAGTTGTAGACTTGGATCATTTTGAAAACTCTAAAGTGGACTCGACTCAAAGATGAGACATGACGACTGGGACTCGACTTGCTACTCGATATTTTCAGTCAGTCGACTCGACGGTTTATCACATCGGGATAGTAGTAAGACAGCTCCCCACTTTAAAGACGTCTTGATTTTAATCTAAGGTCTGTTTAGTTTTACCTCGTCCATAGACACTATGTGGTAATCTGTTGACTTTAGACAGAGTAATGGCGCCATGGATACAGCAGGTAGCGCTAAATGGACATGCACCAAAAAGTGAAGGATTAATCCCACTAACCCTTGACATGTAACAGCCACAGCTGTCATTTCACACGCATCTTGTAGCGAGAGAAAGATTATGTGAGAATTAGAGCGATGGTTTTAGTTTTGAATTTGTGTAACAATAACACATGATTCTGTCCTTACATTAAGATATGCTATAGAGACTTAGTGTGAGTGAAAGATTATATACAAATTAACAAAATCTAAAGAAGCTAGAATAATAACGGATGGATGAGAAAGCAGTGCGACATGTCATTCCTCAGGGAGCAGTTCTCACACCAACCTTCTTTCTCTGTGCTATTTATATCAGCCATCTCCCACTTTTTATTAAGCAGTCTTCATGTGATCTTTCTTGTTGATGATTGGAAATTTACATCAGCGGCAGTGATTTTCATTAACACGGAATCAACACATCAAATTAAAAAGCAATATTCTAATTACAGGAAGCAACCACAAACAATGTGATAAACACCAAGAAAACAAATTCATGCTAATCAAAACAAAGAAGGAAATTGCAAAACTCATCAAAAACTCATTATTGGAATTTCACAGATTAGACATGCTAGTGAAGATAAAACTCTAGGTCTTACTATCGACCAACACCTAATCTAGAATTCTCATGTTTATATAAAGTCTAATACATGGTGTTTTTAAAGTCTCACTATACTTTCTACGAAAAAAAAATTGAAAAATGAAGTAAATGACGTCATCACAAAATGTGCTCAAAAATTCATTTAATTAGTTACAATAGTGACTGCAATGATACAACGCTGTTTTGGGTTAGATGGAATATACCACTGAAATATTCATATAACAGGTTTTGGAAATGTCCACCACGGGCTTCAAGACATTACTTTTTCACGTCTCTTCATATTGTCAAATACCTTGTGTTGTTATTTCTTGAATGGTAATTCTGTTTCTTCTTTCAGGTCCTTAATTGTTTGCACATTATTTTTGTAAACATTTCCTGTCCCCACAGATAATACTCTAATGGATTTAGATCTGGAGAACGAGCAGGCCAGAATTCATGAGATGTTATGCGATTTGCGAAATTTCTTCCAAAAGACGGTGTGTTGCACTATTTGTGTGCAGTTGCACCATCTTGTTGAAACCACGCTTCTTCAATTTCACGTTCATTCAGTTGTTCTAAAAAATGTTCCAGAATATCAGTACGTTACCGATCGGCATTTATAGTGTTGTTAAAGAAAATTGGTCCAATTAAACGTTTTCTACTGACGGCACACCAGAACCCAATTTTCGCATCATGTAGCGGCGCTTCATGAAATGTACTTGGATTAACGCTGCTCCAAATACGATTATTTTGGATATTAACGTATCCAGATAGAAAAAAACCGTGCCTCATCAGAGAAGGATGTTAAATCGAGAATTGACTCGTCTTCTTCAGCTAAAAATGCTTGAAACAAAGTGGAGTAGTTGACTCTGGATTGATTGTCATACTCTTTTAGTTCAGACACAACATAAATCTTGTATGGATGAAAATTTAACCGATTTTAAGAATTTTGTGCACTGTGCTCAGTGATACGTTCACTTCTTGCGACATTTTCCTTAAGGACTTGCATGGACTTTTCAGGATTCTGTCTGGGATATCTAGACATTTTTCTTCGGACACAGCAGGCCTACCAGATCGCGGAGCATCTTCCACAGTTCCCGTATCACGAAACTTATTCAACAAATTTCTAACCGTAGTGGGATGAGGAGGTATTTAGTCAGGAAATTTTGCCATAAATCTTTGAACAACCATCCGTGTGTATAGACCGCCATTTCGAAACACTTGTTCAACCAAAATAATTCTTTCTTCTGTTGATAACACCATTCTGTTTTGAGTGCCAAAAATTTACTTCAGCAGATGGCAACCATTCACTGCATTTTTTTCACGATTGACTGTGCAGCACATTTTAAATGTAATTTTCTTCATTTTTACATAGAAAGTGTAGTGAGACTTAAAAAAACCCTGTATAATTTAACACAAAAATAATTACTAATTAGCTAAAATGAACACGTTTAAAGAAAAAAAAGTCCAAAAATATGTGACATTATAGGTTGTGAATCGAAGGCACAATCATGTAGAACAGTGGAGATGTGGGACAATGAAAGATATGACATTGGACAACGAAATAAATGAAGGAATCTGCTCAATGTAAGCGTAGATAAAAAAAATGGCGTGCTGATCTTGAATATTGAATCTAGAAATTAGCATCACCGTACTCTGGGCACACCGAGAATCTCCGCACTCTGTTTCAGTAACCACTGAAGAGTCTGACCTCTAACTATGCTAGTAAGCTGTTGGTTCTGGTAACCTTGAATTGTACCAGTCATTCACCTAACTCTCCCTTTCCCCGCTCCTCACACCTCTACCTTTCATCCTATATAATATCAACAATACCTTTTCTCTTCCTGTCCCAGTTTTTCGGCCATCTACTTCAGTATATTCGTCCTGTCCATAGGAATTATCATTGTTACGGTTCTAAGGACTGTAAATGTGTCTCAAACAGCCTCTGGCAGTCAAGTCCAGCTCCTGGCCTTCCCGTGACAGAACTGTTTAAACTGACAGGAGAAGGGGCGAGGGCGAATATCTGGCGCCTGAAAACCAGATACTTAGGGTAGATGAGTGGCACGTTTGGTAGCTCATCTACCGCTGTTGGCGAGATTTTTCAGTTGCCGTGCGTGGAGCGGTGCTCCTCCCGGCCAATGAAGGAAGGTGCAAATGAGGTTGCCGCGCAACATCACTGCGGAAAAGGTGGTAGAAAGGATAAAGCGAAGCAAACAGTCAAATCACGGCACCTCTGGTCTGGAGGTCGGCCACGTCCTGAGTGCAGTCATATTGGGTGAAATGCATGAACCGGCTTGTCCCAGAGGTTAAGACACTGCTGGCCTATCGAGACTCTTCAAATGCCGCGCGTGGAGTGAAGCTCCTCCCGGTCAAGGAAGAAATGCGGAAAAGAAATAAAAGTTGCTGTGCGGTGCCGATGGGAAAGGTGGTGGAAAGGATAAAGTGAAGTTTAATCGGTATGTCCAGTAGTATCGCTACGATAGCTATACATAACAACGGCACCTCTGCTCTAGAGGCCGGCCACGTCCGAAATACACCTACACTGGTGAAATATGCCTAAACCGGCACACACCAGGGGTGGAACTTGATGGCTAGACATGTCATGCCATCTCCACTCTAGACGTCGGTCACGCCTGATATACACCCATACTGGTGAATTTTGCCTAAACCGGCTCACACCAGGGGTGAATCTTGAAGGCTATGCATGTCACAGTACCTCTGCTCTAGAGGTCGGTCACGTCCCAAACACGCCCATACTGAGATAATATGCCTAAACCGGCTCAACCCAGGGGTGGAAGTCACTAGTGGCGAGGATTCGTCCTCCTGGACAAAAGCTCCATCCAGGTCACAACTATGAAATGTAGCGGCCACGACCGCAAAATGCTGAAGTCGGAGACACTGGACCAGGGCAGTCTAGATAGGCAACCACCTCTCACCCGGCGGGGATGTTTGCGTATCCTAATCACGCTGAGGTTTTCCTGTGAGAAAGTCCAACTCTGGACTGGATGGGCAACCACCTCTCACCCGGCGGTGATACACGGGTATCTCAAAACACGTCGAGGTTTTCCGGTGAGAAGGTCCAACTCTGGCCTGGGTGGGCTACCGCATCTCACCCAGCGGGGATGCACTGATATCCTAAACACGTCGAGGTCTTCCGGTGAGAAAGTCCAACCCTAGACTAAACTGGTGCAACGAAAACCACGGTGTCACGCAATCCCGCTTCCGAGACCCACCAAGAATACAGGCTAAAGCCCTGTGATACTCTGAACCCCTTGTGGTCCTCACGTGGATCTCGTGTGGTCCTTTCGGGGACCACACAGGAGACCACGGGACCTAACGAGGACCACAGGCGTAAATTCAGTAGGATCACAGTGCGGTTTTGGTGGTAGAAGCGAACGAAGAAGAAGAAGAAGATCATTGTTACAATAACGTTACGAGCAACAAAGGTTCACAATAAGACTCCGGCCTCACTGCATTCAGGACAGCGCCATACATGCTCCGCCGTATGCAGCAGCATCCACCCAAGAGTATGTTTGCTAATAGTTCCCATCAAACATTGGTTCTTTACGATGTTTTGTCTGCCACACAGTTCACATTTCCTGCCAGCATCCCTAATTTGTCCTAGCTCCAGCAATCTCTTCACAGTTACTTTGTACTTCCATTCTTGCTCTTCTTTTTCCCGCAGTCTTTCCAATATGACTTTAGTAATGTCTCACTTGTCCATCGTCGGTCTGCCATTTATTTTAGCCTGTCCAGCAAGTCTATCTGCCATTTGGTTGCCATGTGCTCGCGCATGCGCCGGACAGTAAAGCCACGTTAGACTCCCCACAGTTGTCTGGGGTAATAGATGAATTTTTTTCGAGGCAATGTTTTCTTTTTTCTCAGTCTTACTCTCAGACTCTGTGAGTCTGCCACAACGACGCCATGAACTACATCATGGGCAACCAGCCGTGTCATTGCCGCCTTACACATCCTCAATTTTCATTCGCATGCTTGATGTGATGATTTCAAAGGCTCCCGAATCCTGTGCCACTACTTTCCCATTTCGATGGACATCAAAACCCCAACCACTTCTGCTGTTCCGAGGCAATGAGCCATATGTATATATTACCGTGTCGGAAGACTCAAAGTAATGCTGGATGAGATCTTGATCCAAAAGTTCAACTGCTTGCTGTGCCGAGTCTCTACATTCGCGGCCTTTCTTTGTTAGCTAAGGTCAGTCCTGTACCCGTAACCAATCATCACCTTTAGGCACCTCATCTAGATCGCACACTGATACTATTGTATCAGCCTCAGTCATCCAAGATCTGCCTCATTTAATGCGCCTGCCCTTTATCAACCCCAGCTCCTCATGGAGCCGATGGTCCTTTGATGTGTGCCTTAACCTGAGCATACTTGTTTTGACTTCACACTCGTTTATCAAGCAGAAAGCGCTTGGCCACTACAGGTGCAACCCGGGACCACTCTCCCTGGGTTGCTCTGTACATGCTCTAGTGTGGTCACCTGTGCATTTGACAAGGTGAGTAGGCCTAGACCATAATCCAATGGTGACATCACTAGTACCTCCAATGGTGACATCAATAGTACCTCCAATGGTGACATCAATAGTACCTCCAATGGTGACATCACTAGTACCTACAATGGTGACATCACTAGTACCTCCAATGGTGACATCAATAGTACCTCCAATGGTGACATCAATAGTACCTCCAATGGTGACATCACTAGTACCTCCAATGGTGACATCGCTAGTACTTTCATCAGCAAGAAAGCCCAGGCTGTGGAAAGTTTGCTGCAGGCATTAACCTCATTGCTCCTAGCGCTTTCCTGGCCTTAGTATTACATTGTCTACATGTTGTGCAAAGGACAAGGATCGATCAAATGTGATCCCTAGACACTTCATGAAATATGTTCTCTTAATATCTTGTCCACGACACTTCACAATCGGAACTTCAGATCCTATAATTCTGTTATTTAATGAGCACCACAGGATGCTAGATTTTTCAGAATTGATCACCGCATTGTTATCCTTACACCAGCCTGTTATCTGACCCACCCTGTTGTGTACCCTTGTGGCTAATTCCTCTCTACACCTCCCATGCTCATATGTTAATATATCATCAGCGTAGGTCAGCGTTCGCCCCACACCGTTCCCAAATACTATAGCAGCCCAATGCCAGTAGAATTTACATTGAATAGCACAAGAGACAAGGGAAACCCATGAGGCAGCCTCGTTACAAAGGTTCTAGGCTCTGAGATTCATATCTAAATCTCGTGGCAATTGATCGCCTTAAGAGCACTGAAGCTATTCATCGAACTAATCTTGCATTTACGCCAAACTGTTTCAGAAGTGTCAACAGTATTGTATACTCCACTCTGTTGTATTCACCCTCAAGATCAAGTGCCACAAGAACGGTTTCCTCTTTTCATCAGGATTCCTTCATATACGAGGGGCGTTCAGAAAGTAATGCAGCACATAGTTTTTCTCAGGAGCTGTTTATTAAAAAACATGAAATTTATACATAATATACATGGATATGTCATGTAAACATCGGTGTTATTCAACATAATCCCCATCAATTTGTACGGCTTTCCGCCAGCGCGAAACAAGTGCATGTATTCCTAGCCCGTACCAGATTTTCTCTTGATTATGTAGACATTTCTTCGCTGCATGAATCACTCCTTCGTCATTTTCAAATCTTACCCATCGGAGTGCATCTTTAAGTGGACCAAACAGATGGAAATCAGAGGGTGCCAAAACGGGACTATAGGGTGGATGGGGTAGTACAGTCCAACTCAATTTGATGATTGCTTCCCGTGTTGCAGACTTGTATGAAGGCTCGCATTGTCGTGAAGGAGAAGCAGGTTTTCTGGATTCTTGTGCGGCCGAACTCTGAGAAAACGTTGATTGAGTTTTTTCAATGTCTTTATATAAGCTTGCGAACTAATTGTCTCTCCTCTTGGCATAACATCCACAAGAATCACACCTTCAGTGTCCCAAAAGACAGTGTTCATGACTTTTCCAGCTGAAGGAGTTGTCTTGAATTTCTTTCTTCGTGGTGATTGCGGATGATGCCACTCCATTGACTGTCTTTTTGTCTCAGGTTCAAAATGATGTGCCCAGATTTCGTCACCTGTTACGGTCTTAACCAAAAGTTCTCTCCACCAGCAGTGAAACGCTCCAACAATTCAGAAGAAATTGCTTTCCTTTGCAATCGATAGTCATTTGTGAGACTTCGAGGAAGCCATCTTGGGCAAACCTTAGAAAATCCGAGAGCTTTTATAACTGCATTTACACTACCATTGCTGACTGACAGCTTTAAGGTCAGTTGTTGAGTAGTGATACACCTATCAGTAAGAATAATGTCATCAGCGCATTTCAATATTTCTGCACTGGTGGCTGTGGCAGGGCGTCCACAGCGCGGCCGATCATGCAATTCCTTATTTCCACTTATTGATTCTTTGATTCTCTGAACCCAGCGACTGACTGTACTCCTGTCAACTGCAAAACTACCATACACATCACATAAACGCTTGAGAATGTTCACAACAGTTTCCTTCTCTGCAACGAGAAATTCTATCACAATTCGCTGCTTATACCGCAAGTTGCTAACACCCTCCATTTCAACGGTTAGGGCAGCCATATTCTTTGGCCGGTTGGAGTACAATTATGTTCACACAGTCGGCATATCCATATTTAAAGTTTGCAAAATTTCATGCTTCTATCCTCATTTTTAGTTGAAAAAAACGATGTGGTGCATTACTTTCTGAACGGCCTTCGTACATCATACGTCAAGATCGCTGGTTTGTATCTCTTCCTGGACGATAACTTCCTAATGCATTACCTCATTGCCCTCATTCCCGCATGTCCTTGGCAATATATCCACGGCAGCCTGGTTACAATGGATTGTCGCAAGAGTTGAATTCATTCATGACGTAACAAACCCCTCTGTCTTGCGAAGTATGCTCTGAGAATCCGTCACCACCACACTGTGTGCATCATCCCGCCGAACTAGTCTTGGTGATTGTCTCAATTTCCAACAGCATAACCGATGTACGTACAAGAAGCCCCTACATTCTGTGCCGCCAGTCTGCCTCGTCTGTAGACAACGAAGCCCCATCCACTTGTTTGCCTCGCAGTACTGAATCGTCCATGACTAGGTGATGACTAAGATGACTAGGTCATGCGGTTGAACGAGAGCATACACGAGCTCCTGAACTGCAGACTCAATCCTCGACCTGTGCAGTTCAACGCTCTTGTTCATTCGCAAAGTATCATTTGTGCAGTTAGAAGGTAATCCTTTAAAGATTAGGAAATACAGGGTCGGCATAAAACATAGCTGGATTTTTAAAATGGAAAATAAATAAGTGCTATACATGTTTTTGGTTAAAAAAAAGGTGAAATGAAACTTAAAAAATTGGGTATTTTTATTATTACTGACAATCATATTTAGGTTTTGAAAATTACGCCGGTTAGATGACAGCCATTACATTTGATACATTAAGCCAGGCGTCTGGAAAATTCCTGCATAACACCATATAACATGTTCAAAGGGATACTTTGAATGCAATGTCGGATTCGATCTTTTAGGTCTGCAATTGACTGTGGTCGACTAGCATACACAGTGTTCTTGAGATACTCCCACTAAAAGAAGTCTGCGGCCGATAAATCTTGCCGGCCAATGAATATCCCCAAATCTAGAAATAAGACGATTGGGAAATGCTTGTCGCAGCATGGCCATGGACTGTGTGGGGAGTTGCTCCATCTTGTTGAAACCATATTAGTCTCTTATTTCTATTGACCAAGTCTGGAATGAAGTATTCAGTTTGCATCTGTACATAAAGATTACCATTAACAGTAAGAGGATGCCAGGTGCCAAAGCATTCCTAACAGATTATCGCCGAGGGCTACTCATCAATGCGTTGCGGACTTCTTGAAATCGTTCGGGTGTCTGTTTAGTTCTTGGACGACTAGTAGACTTGTTATTAAGGCAATTAGCGGTTTCCTTGAATTTTTTGACCCACCTCAAAATTGTTTTGTCCTCCGATCGGGAACATTATCACGGGGATGCAACTCAAAATGGCGACGAAACTTTCGTTGTACAGTAATAGACAATTCTCAACTTTTAAAATATGTTTCAGCAGTGAATGCGCGGTGTTGTGTTTGCTAAGGAGGCATTGTTAAAAATGACTGTTTGTCTGCTTCATCTCTGACGTCATGTTTTTTTCACAAGTATTCAGTTTCTGCGCACCACGTCAGTTAAATCCAGCTATGCTTTATGCCGGACCCTATATAAAGACGTTACTCATTCATTTTGACGTATCATTCACTTTGTTCCGAAATGATAATAAATACGAAATTTTTCCCTGTTATTTATGACCGCGACAGCGAGTAAAGCATGTATTTTAAATATCAATAACAGTCAAGAAATGACTTTTGACGCTCTGGAAATGGTACTTGAATAATAAACTGAAGACCAATGATCTTCAAATTACTTGAATGAAAGACGCAAAGCCTGCCGTAAAAAAAAAATCACATTTCAAAGGCTACAGCCTGATATCCGTAGCTTTGATTTACATAATTTAAACTCACATTTCTGTGTTCTCATGACTGACTGTGATGGGAAAATAATTTCCCTACTCTTGGCCGCTTCCATTTGTCCCTGCGAACGTTGTCCACAGGGACGCCTGCTAGACGAACAGCTTTTTGACTGTAAATAAAGTCCAAGAACAAACAAATGAAATGCTCAAACCGCCTGGTGTCGAAATGAGGACTTCACGAGCTGAATTTTTACTTTTACGAACTAATTTTTCAGTTATCAGCTATCCCATATCTGCATTAGTTCTATAGCGAAAAATCAATTCCGTCTGTAAATTATCACTCTAAATGCAAAATCCTTTCTCTCTTTTATTTTCAGTAACTTGCACCAAAAAAATAGTGAGACCTGAGAAGAAAATGATTAAAATGTAGCTTTGCGTGAGCTCCCGTACAGTTCTCTACTACACATAACAACAGTTCTCTGTTACACATGACAACAGTTCTCTATTACACATGACAACAGTTCTCTGTTACGCATGACAACAGTTCTCTATTACACATGACAACAGTTCTCTGTTACACATGACAACAGTTCTCTACTACACATGACAATGGTTCTCTGCTACACATGACAACGGTTCTCTGCTACACATGACAACAGTTCTCTGCTACACATGACAACAGTTCTCTGCTACACATGACAACAGTTCTCTGCTACACATGACAACATTTCTCTGCTACACATGACAATAGTTCTCTACCACACATGACAGAGCAATCTGAAGCAAAGTTTTTGGTAAACACTGAAAATTTTTCTCAAATTCAAAATCATGCATTGTGTTTTCTTTAAAAAGGATAGTGCACATGGTTATTGATTTTGTGCAAATATTTTTTAATCAGCTTTTCAATGTTTATAAACCATGTTTTCAATGCTTTTTTTAAAACCAGGTTTTCATTATTTGTAAATTGAAACCAGGTTTTTTAATGTTAAATTTGAAAGATCCCATGATTGTAGCTTTCCAGTTTACTTAAGTTGTAAAATGTTTCCATTTCTTTTGCTCGTGAATTTCACAGTTATAATTTCCATACTGCTTAAAAAATATTTGTCAATCATTTTACTGAAACGTACATGAAATACAAATTAGCCATATTATTATATCTTATCTTATGTTTTATATCCTTCCTGTGCCGTTAAAAGGTCACATGGGGCTCGCAAAGTAGTTCGCCAATTTTTCCTGTTTTCGGCGAGCTTTTCAACCTCATCAAGGGATTTTCTATCTATTAATTTGGCCACTCCCATTATTATATCACTGAATACCAAGTCCTTGTGTTTATCAAGCAGTAAACATTTCCAAACTGGGCGTGGATCGCCAAGAGTGTTGTTTCTTGTCATTGATTTTACCAAATATTTTACAATTAATTTTACAAGTAAAACCTAAAGTTATAAAATGAATTTTATTGCCTTTGTGTCTTGGAAATACGAGTTACAGTAAAGACTTGCAAGTATAAAATAAAGTAAATGGGAAATGCAATAAAGACAAATAAGGGATATAATACGTGGCGATTTAAATAAGAAGCAGGAAGCTATATATAAAATATTCAGATTTTAAACTATAGGGGCTGAAGATGCAGTCGAGTGTAGCGGTCAGAGACCTACAGGTGACATCAAGTATAGCAGTCAGAGACCTACAGGTGACGCCGAGTGTAGCAGTCAGAGACCTACAGGTGAGGTCGAGTGTAGCAGTCAGAGACTTACAGGCGAGTTCTTGCTTCAGGGCTAGCGAACCATATCCGAGTAAAACTCACCTCTTTTTTGATACCGCCAGCAACAGGCCTAGTCTGGGTAACTGGGCAGGGATCGTTATAGACCCTATAGCGGTTGACTCTGTTAAAGAAACATTGCACTTCCCTGATTTTTTATCTACACTCCGTGTCTGCACATACAGCAGCTGTTACCTACTTCCCTTTCGACACGATGTGTGTTCCTCAACACCTTCACAATATCGACTGCTAAAAATATACAGCTCTAAGCTCCAGAGAGATAAAAGAACAACATTAACAACAACGACGACAATGTCAACAACAGCAATAATAATAATAATAATAATACATTAAACTGGAAGACCAAGCTCAGTATAACAATGCAACAAGACAACAGTACAGATTTACAAACATCAAGAAATGAACAGATGACAGTTAATCAAAGCCATCAAGGAAAACAATATGTCGAAGAGGAGGTTATCTTTGGTCAATCTCTTCCATGAAGCTGTCCAGAGATGATGAGTAAATCTAACATAGACTCATTCATCCTTACACAGAGAAACCAGACATCACAATAGAAGGTTCTGTAGCCAGAATATTGCACTGTTCAAAAACAGAAACGCAGCACTACTGTAGTCGTAGTGGACACCAAATTTCAAAATTATATCAAAATTTTATTCTACGGAATTAATGTTTCAATCAAAGGAGGACATCTGTCTCTCTTCAGAAAGTAAAACAACTAAAGAATCTGTGGAGAGGAACAGACAGTACTACAAAACAAGATTTTTAAGGGTTAGCATCTTTCCTATCGCAAAATATGCCCGTGAGACCTGGACACTTAACAAAACAATCGAGAAACACATAAATGCCTTTGAATGTAAATGCTACAGAAGAGTTCTCCAAATATCATGGACATAAAAAAGAATAAATATATCCATACTACAAGAACTTAATATTGAAGAAGGCTGGCTAGTAAAGAGGATTAAAGAAAGAAAACTTAAATAGTTTGGACACATTAAACGCCATGATAATCTAGAGATAACCGTCTCGGAAGGGTACATTATGGGAAAAAGAAAGAGAGGAAGAACAAGGCGAAGATGGCTGCAAGACATTGTTAATGATCTGCTAATGGATACATCAGCAGCAGGACATCTTGCTTACAACCGAGAGGCCTACAGGAGTGCTGTTAGGGAGGCAAAGTTCCGAAAGGACATGCAAACGAACGAATGAATGAATGAATGTTTCAATCTTGGCATGAAGAAACTTGAAGACTTGAACAATGAAATGATGTTCATTAAATTTGGTTTGGACTTTTATTCTTTGCGACTGAGGCCCCGGTTGCAGTAAGGTGTATAGGCTCTTCTGGCCTGTAACAGAGAACGACGTCTCCTTGACATCGATCCTTTTAGCCGTTGGATCTGTTGTTGTGGGACGGCTGCCCACTATCCTCGCAGTGCAAGAGACAACTGGCGGACTTGTGCGTTGAGTTCATCCCATAAGTGTTCTATTGGATTCATGTCTGATGGCATGGATGACCACGGAATGGTCTGGACGTTGTTGTCAGCGAGGAACTGGGTGCCATATGAGGTTGAGCGTTATCCTGGTGAAAAATCGACCATGGTGCAGCCAGAAGTGGAAGCACGCGAGGACGAAGAATTTCAGCGACGTATCGTTGGGTATTCAGGCGTCCTTCAATTTGCACTAGCTCACTTCTTCCCATGAAGTTATCGTCCCCCACACCAGTATACCTCCACCACCATGTGGAGGAGCCTCATCCACGCAGTTCTTGGCGTAGCACTCATGGACTCTGCGGCAAACTCTCCTCCGTCTAGTGTGTCGCTGGAGCAGAAAGAATGATTCATCACTAAACCAAACCCTTCTCCAATCATTCGCAACTGTCCATTGACGATCCTGGTTCGCTCATTGCAGTTGGTTCTGGCGATGCCGGTCCATAAGAACAGGATCCCTGTAGGGTCTTCTAGTCTTCTCGTCGTGCTGCCGGTTCCTGACCGTTTGATCTCAAATTCGACGAGCTGCTGTCATTGATTAGACTGTTGAGGATGCAGATCAAATCGATTCCTGAGGTGACTCAGCCGTATGAAGCGGTCTTCGGCAGGAGTTGTGACTATGTGTCTTCCACTGCTCGGCCGGCCTGCAACTGAGCCAGTTTCTTGAAATCGTCTCAAAAGGGAGTGGTGCTTCTAATCACATTAAATTGTCTGGCCACTACACTTTGTGACTGTCCAAGTCTGTAAACGTCCAATGATGACGAGTCGTTGTTCTGTAGTGAGATGAACCATACTTGCGCATTGAATTTTCAGATGAATTTATTCGAGGAACGTCCATCTTTTATAGACATTCAATAACATGACCAGTGTGTTTTGTGTTCAGTAAGTTTGACAGGATTCTCGTGAACCTGTCATGAGTTATTGTCAAAAATGCTGATTTGACTAGTGTCGTTTTTCTGTGCTCAGGAATCATTTGCTGAGTACAGTTCAGGTCAGCATGTGAAGCTGATGTCCAAGTGAACGTTTCAGGCAATTTACCCTTGTCTGATCAGCAAACTTCAGTTTAAATCGAACATCGTGTTTGTTGCGTTTCTTTTTTGTTTTTGTGTTGAACAGTATAATATACCAAGCTGAGTCGTGTTCATTCCAACAAGATCAATATACAATATATCGTATGGTGCTGACTGTGCTGTATACCAGCAGGGTTTCGCTCACTACAGAAAATGAACTAACATGTGTGTTTCGCTGTCCATGTAGGTTGTGTCATGTACACAGTTTTGGACAAACGAAATCAAAGCGGACTTAGGCTGAGATCCAGTGCCTCTTCCGCATTTTTTTTTGTAGAGAGAACCCAAAAAAATGGATTTAAGGAATACATTATTTCCTGAGCTTGTTTACCTTGGCTCCCACATCTATGAGATTGAAAACGATGTCGGCTACTCTTTCCTATCATCATTTACACTGAAGATAGTGACCTTCTTTATACGCACTGAAGATAGTGGCCTTCTATATACACATTGAAGATAGTGGCCTTCTTTATACACACTGAAGATGGCGGCCTTATTTATACACACTGAAGATAATTGCCTTCTTTATACACACAAAGGCAATCAACGACCCATAGCTGATATGCTAGCGTCAAGGTTAGCGTACAATAGCTGACCAAGACCCTGTCCCACTTCTCCGTGGTACCCCTAGTAACAGGCCTAGCCTGGCTAACGGGACAGGGGTCGCCATGGTCTCCATGGTGGTGGAGTCTGCTAAAGAAGCATTGCACACACCTTGGTTTTTAGCTGTCTCCAGGACTGAAAAAAAAACCAGCTGCCATAACCGAGCTCCCACGCCGATACGATGATGTGCCTCAACATCTCTACATCATCGGCTGCGAAGAACAGCTCGCAGTTGTAGGGAGATCTTACAAACAAAATACACACTGAAGATAGTGGTCTTCTTTACACACTGAAAATAGTGGTCTTCTTTACACACTGAAGATAGTGCCCTTCTTTATACACACTGAAGATAGCGCCATAATGTGATAGTCATCTTAACTCTCACAGTGACATATTAAAAACTAATCTAGATTTGTTAAATTCAGAAATGAATATGCTGATGACTGCCATAAAGACAGTACTAGAAAACAGAACATTATGTAATGAACAAATGTGTGCTGTATGTTTTAACCATAGATGACTATGCTAGAATGAGGGTCATGTTTGATGGGCTGGTGAAGACCCTAACCTCCACTTTGTTGAGTAGAAACAGATGTGAAAGTTTACCACAATCCTCATGTCATCGTTGCTGCTCTTAGTAACATCCTAGTCTGGATAACGAGATGTGGCTTGCCTGGTCCTTACGACAGTGGAACCAGCCGAGGAGCTCGCTTATTCCACGTCAGCAAGTAAGCCTTTGTAATCCACTCTGTCACGACATCTGTGTTCCAAGATCTTTAAGGCAAGATCTGATAAGAACCTACGGTGGGCTCCCTCCCTCCCTCCCTCTCGCTCTCTCTTTCTCTCTCTCTCTCTCTCTCACTGTCTCTGGTACATGGCAGCCAGGCGTTGGTTGTCACTGATTTTCACAACCATCTATCCTGCGCTCTGTGTTAGCCCGTGTTCCATGCAATTCTTTTAGTGCGTCAGGTGTCTTGTTTCTTTGTCTTCAATGATGGAAAGATAACATAGAAGAGGATATAAAATAAATTGGTGTCACCAGCTGGAGGGAGAAGATTAGGAATAGAGAGGAATGGAGGCGAACTTTATCTGCAGCAATGAGCCTTAATGGCTGGGAAAGCTGAAGAAGAAGAAGACTAATTAGGTGTTGCAGTATGCATCTTCAAAACATGTCCTACAAATCTGGCCTGTCGTGTTCTGAACGGTGAGTTATCGCACTCATTCAGAAACATAGTACATGTTTGACCATTTAATCGTTATTATATTTTCTTGTTGTTATTCTCATAGATAATGAAGGATGAAACTTATTTTCTGGCTTATCCCACGACACATCCGAGCACCTGTTATACCCACAGACTTTCTGAGAGCATTTCTCTTCATTTGCCTTCTTGATAGCCTTCACTGGAAGGCCACACCATTTGGATGCCCAGGTTTCACTTTATGTGATTTTGTGAGAGAGAAGTGCTTTCTGTTCATTTTCTGTTGTTTTGTGTTTTCTGTTTTCGTTGATGACAAACTTTTTGAAAATGAGCTGAATTTTTAAAATGTTATTCATTGCTTATATGTTCCATTTGTTCTCGTTTCAGCATTTTGTAAAACCTCAACATACACCTCCATTTATTTCATCACCTTAAATAAAAACTTAAATGTGAAAACAATAATTAATTAGAATGAGCAGAAAGACAAAGAATCAAAACGATAATAGACAAAGCAGTTTTTTTTTTATAGACAAGAACTGAGAATTGTGCAGTTTCTAATAGAATAAGGTTTCTTAAACTTACAATTTTTCTTGCTGACAATGTCTTCGCTCGACCAGTAGTTGTTTTCTAATCCTAGTTCTCGTACTGGGGACGTTTCTGAAAGAAGAAACATATTATTATGAGGAGATAAAATGTATATGATTTTTATTGTTTATGGCTTCAAACCTGCATATGTACTGAAACAAAATAACAGGAGCACAGACACATTTCATAAAGCAAACAGGAGCATGAAAATATTAGCGGTTTATGTCTTGCATACATGGTTTTTAAATTTTTAATTACAAGGCATAGAGAAATATTCCCATCCATTATATATGTAATATATATATATATATAGTAAGGGTAGACCAAAAGAGACATGGAGAAGAACAACAGAAAGGATGTTGAGCAATAGAGGGCTCACCTAGGCAAGAGCAGAAAAAAAGGCGAAGGACAGGCATTTGTGGAAAACCCTTGTGGAAGCCCCATGTGCCCTGGGCACTTAAGGTTCAGATATATATATATATATAAGACTGAAATGATGGTCATTTCAAAGAAAAGAATACCACCAAAATGTAGCATTACCATCGATGGCACAGAACTGAAACAAGTTGATAGATTCAAGTACTTAGGAACAATTATAACAGCTGATGGGAAATGTCACAACAAAATAAAAGGCAGACGTGCTCAGGCCAAGTCAGCATTCCAGAAAATGAGACACATCTTGTGCAAAGATCCGTATCAATGGAAACAAGATTCCGAGTACTTAAATGTTACATCGAGCCAATTTTGTTTTATGGTTGTGAAGCGGTCCATGAATAAGAGAGTACAGCGAGAAATGGAGGCCATGGAGATGTGGTTTATAAGAAGGATGTTGAAGGTACCATGGACAGCCAAGAAAACAAACAAAGAAGTCTTAAGAGAAGTTGGAGTTAAAAGACAAATTACATAAAGATCAGAGGCAGACAAGCGAGATTTGTAGGACATTTTCTGAGAAGAGGAAAATTGGAACACTTTGTGGCAAGTGGAAAAATTGAAGGAAGAAGAGACAGAGGAAGACAGAGAGAGAAGTTACTGGATGGGCTATCAGTGTGACTAGGAAGAAAGTTACCGGCGGATCTCATAATCAAGTCTAAAGACGGAATTTTGGAGAGAAATGATCGCCTACACCACGCGACACGGTACTTGATATATATATATATATATATATATATATATATATACATGCATACATTCTATTTCTTAAATACTTTTAGCATTCATGTGAATTTATATTTTATTTTCTCTCACTCTTTTTCTTCGTGGATGCGTTTTTTATGATTAAGGCTCACTTCTAAACGTCACAACTGTGTGCTTTTTAAGTAATAAAGCTGTTCTTACTATTTTCCTAGTTTAGACATTTAGGTAAATGTTTTGGAGCACTGAAGTTAACAAATGTTAAAAGATTATCATTGCTGCAGGTCGAACAAGTCCTTCTTGTTAAGGAGGATCTCATCAAAGTGTATGTGCCAGACCCCTGCCGATGTTGATAGATTCAATCAAAGTACGAGACTGACTGAAGAACTATGTGCCTGTGGACTCAGCCAGTCCTACCATTGCAATAAAGCTTATCAAATGTAAAGTGTGTGAACATATTAAAACCTCTAAAACGAAAAAAGTACACAGATGTGAGAGAAAAAGTGTACGACTTAGAGCTTCATTCTTGTACACTTGCATGATTGAGGGTTTCATTCTTGTACATTTGTATGAATGGAAGTTTCATTCTTGTACATCTGTATGATTGACAGATTCATTCTTGTACACCTGTATGATTGAGATATTCATTCTTTTACACCTGTAGGATTGAGAGATTCATTCTTATACGCCTGTATGATTGATAGTTTCGTTCTTGTACACTTGTATGATTGAGAGTTTCATTCTTGTACACTTGTATGATTGAGAGATTCGTTCTTGAACGTTGTAGGATTGAGAAATTCATTCTTGTACACTTGTATGATTGAAAGTTTCATTCCCTTACATGAAAGCGCATATCTAGCCTCTAGTGAACAATGTACGAGTGGTTTATCTTTCTGTCTCGCTGAAACGTCTTGCTGGTACTTTCTAGATTCACCAAAGTTGGTCTTCGCATAAAGTCATGTGCTGACATTACATAAATAAATGATATTAGCTCATAATATTCACGGCAAACTGGGGCAGACAATTCAGAAATACAACCTTTGTATATCTGTAGGAAAGTACTTTATAGTTCAGTAACTGATTATAGTTCAGTAACAGATTATAGTTCAGTAACAGATCAGCTTTGCGGTACGTTCCCTCACATCGTGCTAGCTGATATGTTGACATATGAAACCAATGCGTATTATTTTTTAAAATCATTATTGAAAGTTTTCGGTTGTGTGTGTGTGTGTCTGTCTGTCTGTCTGCTAGAAAGTACTAATATGGAAAAAAAAAGACAGCAAAATGGCTGTCTGCAGGAGGGAATCTTTGCCTCGATAAAGAAAAGGATGATAATGAATGGAATTATTGCTACGTAATTCGAGGTATCACTTTATTGCATCTGATATGTGTGTTGATTACGAATCATTAGATTGTTTGATTGAGAGGTTCATTCTTGTACATTTGCATGATTGAGAGTTCATGTTCTTGGTGAGTCATGTTTCAGTATTCTCATTAGAAATGTCTGTAGAAGTTTTCGTATCTCATCAATAATATAATTAATACGTTAAACTGGAATAAAAGAATCCTAAATTATTAGAATATTTCAAGCCACGATCACTCAATCCATTATGATGAATAAGTCGCAAGTATCGAATACCGCACAGGATGGAGTAGACAAGCATGTCTCTGTACATTTTTTTTGGTACTCTTTTTCATATGCTCAGATGGCCATTTTCTATTGTGTCATCACTTCTTTCATTCCCTCTTACTTCACCCCTCATTCTCTCTCCCCCCACCCCGCCCACTCTCTCTCCTCCCCCACCCCGCCCACTCTCTCTCCTCCCCCACCCCTGCCCACTCTCTCTCTCCTCCCCCACCCCTGCCCACTCTCTCCTTCCCCCACCCCTGCCCACTCTCTCTCTCTCCCCACCCCGCCCACTCTCTCTCCTTCCCCCACCCCTGCCCACGCTCTCTCCTCCCCCACACCGCCCACTCTCTCTCTCCTCCCCACCCCGCCACTCTCTCTCCTCCCCCCCCCGCCCACTCTCTCTCTCTCCTCCCCCACCCCGCCCACTCTCTCTCCTCCCCCACCCCTGCCCACTCTCTCTCTCCTCCCCCACCCCTGCCCACTCTCTCCTTCCCCCACCCCTGCCCACTCTCTCTCTCCTCCCCCACCCCGCCCACTCTCTCTCCTTCCCCCACCCCTGCCCACGCTCTCTCCTCCCCCACACCGCCCACTCTCTCCTCTCCCCACCCCGCCACTCTCTCTCCTCCCCCACCCCGCCCACTCTCTCTCCTCCCTCCCACCCCGCCCACTCTCTCCTCTCCCCACCCCGCCCACTCTAAATCTTCTGTTTATCTTTCTTGTTAAGATTTTTTTTTATTTTATGCTTTTTCATCTTATGACCATAGAACGTTGATTATCTGCTACGTGCAGTCTATAAATTAATACGTTTTTAAACAGAGATTATTTGCCAGTTATTTATCAGGAAATCGTTATATATTAGTAAAACACGGAAGTAAGGAGACCGAATGTTTGCGTTGAATATCACGGAACTAAATTACGAATAGTTCTCATCACAAATGCTAACATTTAAATTGAATGCTGCAGAATTATTAAAACAATATTAAGTAAATGTTTAAAACAAGCCAGCGTGGGTTGAAACATTCTGAGACATTAAAAAAATTTATTCACTCACTGAAACGAACTCAGAAAGTACTGCTTTTATAGACTGACCACTGGCATTTAAAAAAATTACTTGAAGGATCTGTAGTGGGGAGATGGAACAAAGGAAATGACCTACTCTTGTCACAGATCTGGGGATGGTAAATTGTTAATCGCTTTACACTTAACACGAAATAGACGGATTTAGAAAGGGATGTCTTCATGCCAGATCACATTCTCACACAAAGAATCAAGCAATGGCTAAACGGAGCAAGTGGGAAAAAACCCAGGCATTTAAAACAATAAAACAAAACTAATAGGGAAAGTGGGATTACTGAGCCAGTGAACTAAAGCTGGTGAATATGTTATTCACTCTTTTCCCTGTGTTCTTGAAACAGAATGTCGTGTTCACTCACTCACTCACTCACTCACTCATTCACTCACTCACTCACTCACTCACTCACTCACTCACTCACTCACTCACTCACCCCCATGTTTTGAGTATAGCAGTCTCCCTCCACTACATTTAAAGCACTCTTCGTGTGATCTTTTTGTTGATGACTGTATTGTTTACAATAGTGACTGTGACATCAATAACCTACAGATAACGCTCCAAAATGATAGAAACAGTTTGATTAAATGGAGTAATAAAAATATTATGTTGATGATCACCAACAAAACAAAACCCATGCTCATCACTACAAGACAGAAACTGCAGAATGCAACAAAAACTTCACTATAGCTTTGTGCTGGGACTAAGGCAATAGAAAATGTTCATGAACATAAAACTCTAGGACTCATCTTTGATCAGCATTTAATTTGGAATTCTCGCGTGTACATAATCTAACAAACTTGATTGCATAGAAAGCTTACCAACTAGCGAAAATTAAACACTTTATCGGCAAAGACACAAGAAAGATATACTACATATACAAACACACTTATATTAGTGTTCCACAATCTGGGATGGATGCTCAGTCTCAAACACAAAAAGGCTCCACTCACTTCACAAACGAGCATTAAATCTGATTTGTGACAAACACACAGCACAGACTGTAGATCAGCACAAACAACTCAAAATTCTAATCCTCAAATATAGAGTCATTTTTAACTAAATTAAGTTTGTTCAGAGAATTCTGTCGCACAATGCACCGCCTTACTTGTGGTCACTTTTTACGTATAACACTAGACATAGCCAGCGTTTCAAAAACTGTCTTCTTCCTAAACCCAGGATTGATCTGTACAAGAAAAGTCTTGCATACTCTGCAGTACAGCTCTGGAACACCCTTCCCAACCATTTAAAATCCAATAGTAATGCTTCATCATTTAACTCAAACCTGTTTCATTATTTACTTGCTTGTAATTATATGCATCCATAGAATAACCAGCACTCTCTCAACCCATGACTCGCCAGCCATCAAATACTAAAATGACATAGTTCGAAAAGTAACTTGTTAGATATTGTTAGAAATTATTTTAATGTTTGTTAAAAACATATGTTAGAAGATCTGTAGTGACAACGTGTTTTTGTTTTGTGTATATGTCTGTGTGTGAGTGTGTATGATTGATTGATTGATTGATCTTTATTTCAAAAGGGTTAAGAATTGGGCATGCAGGCCCGTCATACATCTTTCACTCTATTCCAGACATTCTATAAATTGTTCATGTAACAAACATAATCAACACTGAAGCTGAGAGACATAAAATACAATATAACATTTACATTTCGCTCTTAAACATTCACTCAGTACAGAAGTAACTACATACATTATAAATGGCTATCTTCTAAACAAAATTTTCGGGACTATTCAGAAAACAATTAATTGTATTTGGTGTCTGTAAGAGCAGTTTAAGATAACTTTTAAGTTTTATAATTCATGGAGGCATGTAGTCGACATCAAATAGATATTGGGAAAGCTTGTAGTTATAGGAAGGAGTATAATTTATATTTTTTATATAGGATGGGAGGGTATTCCAAAGATGAGCAGCAGAATAACTAAAGTTTTTCTTGTAAAGATCAAGTCTAGGTTTTGGAAGACATATGTTGTTCAAGCGTTGGCTGCACTTTGGACTAAATTTAAACAGGTTCCATAGATAAGGCGGGGCATGCCGTGAAAGAATTTGATGTACTAACTTGGCTTTGTTGAAGAGAAACCTGTTCTTAAGAGGCAGTATTTTGATACGTTTGTGCTGGTTAGTTGTTTGTGCTTGATCTTTGTCACTAATAAGCTTTACTGTTCGCTTTTTGAGTGAGCAGAGCCTCTTTGTATTTGACACTGAGCAACCATTCCAAACTGTTGAGCAACAGTCTAAATGTGTTTGTATATGAGATATGTAGTATGTCTTCCTAGTGTCTTGATCGATGAAGTGCTTAATTTTAGCTAACTGGTATATTTTTTGTGCGATGAGTTTTGTTAGACATTGCACATGAGAGTTCCAGGTCAGATGTTGGTCAATAATAAGACCTAGTGTTTTGTATTCGCTAATGTTTTCTATTTGTGATGTTTCTGTATAGAGCCGAAGTGTTGTTTTTGTTGCGTTTTGTAGCTTCTGTCTTGTTGTTATGAGCATTGATTTTGTTTTATCGGTGTTTATAATCATGCCATTATTTTTGCTCCATCTAATTAAGTTGTATAACTCGACCTGAAGAGTTGATTCTAGATTAACACAATCGTAGTCACTGGTGTAGACTGTGCAATCATCGGCAAAAAGGTCACAAGAAGAGTGTTTAAGATGAAGTGGAAGATCATTGATATAGATAGCAAAGAGTAATGGGCCTAGAATAGAACCTTGCGGAACAGCAGTGTCAACTGTAGCAGAATTTGATAGAGAATTGTTGAAGAATACTACCTGTTGTCTGTCTGAAAGAAACGATCCAATTAATTTTATTAGGTTAGGGTGTAATTTATAAGTCTTTATTTTTCTTACAAGAATATCGTGGACACACGAGTGTGTGAGTGCTATTTTATTAGGTTAATTACTTCTTCTCTTTTACTTTGAATGTAATAGTTTAATCTTACATTCTTTTGATATGTTTTCTTTCCTAATGTAATTTGTATACTTGTATTAAATTGAGTACGTGGGAAGACTGAAAGATGAAGTGATGAAGGGCAGAATGTAAGACGGGCCTGCGTGCCAAATTCTTTACCCTTTTAAAAATAAAGATTATTCATTCATTCGTTCAACACTGAATTTTTTTTCTTATTTAATGTTTTCCCTATTTATCAAACGACAGATCAGCGGCTGTTGATGCTCACAACTTCCATTAAAATAAAACATCTTTTGCTTGAGAAATGCCTGTCTGTTCAAGTCTATACGATTATTATGAAGAGACATTTTTGGATCCTTCTCGAATGTACATCAAAAACGTAAAAAGAGAGTAGACAGCACAATGTGAAGGTTTCTAAAGAGTAGACAGCACAATGTGAAGGTTTCTAAAGATTTATTTCATTTCTCTTTCATGTTTGTCAGGAAAGCTATTTCATTTATTTGTTTTAAATATTTCACGAGATATTTTACATTTCATTCATCTTCGAGATGATATAGTACTTTTTTCTATTTTGTTTAAGAGAAATGTTTCAATTTTTTTGTTCGTTTATATTGTTTATAAGATATATTTAACTATTTTCTCTCATATTTTTTTTTTGCTAGATATCACTTTTTTTCTATATCTTTTACGAGATGTATTTAATTTTTTCTACATCTAAAACAGGAACTGTATCATTATCTCTCTTATGTAGTTATCACAAGAAATGTGCCATTGTATGCCACTACCCTGGATGTTTACACACATTTAATCTTCACTTTTTCTATTGCTTGATAATTTTTTTTTCATTTAAATTTCTCTTACAGAAAGAATCTATTGAAAGAATTCTCCTAAGATGTTCTCAGCTTCAGTTGTGTAAACTTTACAGAATGCACACAGAAAAGATACTTTACAAGATTTATAGTGTGTTTTTATCTGTTACATTTTACATGATTTATACTTTTTTTCTGTCAAACTTTACATAATTTCCTCTCTCTCTCTCTCTCTCTCTCTGAACCAAGGCACATGGGGCTTCAGCAAGGGTTTTCCACAAGCGCCTGTCCTTTGCCTTTTTCCCGCTCTTGTCCAGGTGAGCCCTCTATTGCTCAACATCCACTCTGGTGTTTTTCTCCATTATATGATGTATGCTGTGTTTTTCTTTGTCATACTTTACATGCTTCATACTGTTTTTAATCCGTCACACTTTACACGATTTATTCTTGTGTTTTTATTTGTCACATATTTCTTGCGCGGGTTCTCTTAACATATTATTTGATAGTGTCAAGACAGGCCACGAATTAAGTTCTGAATTTGTTTTAGTACTATTTAACAGCCAGAGTAGTTTGAAGATTGCTTGTACCAGACATCTTATATACTGACATCGTTTGAAGATTGCTTGTACCAGACATCTTATATACTGACATCTTATATACTCCGTGTAAAGTTATATACTCATACGCTAACTATTGTGTGTTCCTTATCTTATATACCGATGCTGTGTTCCAGAGCTGCTTTGTGCTTCACCGATGTAAAGTTTTCTTTTTGTTTTTCGTATAGCTTTCTATTAACGTGTTTTTGTGATGTCACGGGCTACCAAGTAATTTCACGATCCTGTAGATTATGGGCTGGCGTGACCTTATGGAACACCAGATTTCTTAAAAGAAGGACAGGAAAACCTACCACCTGGTGAAATTTTTAGCTCTTTGATTGAATTAGCTGGACACCTGATCTTGCATTTCGAACATGGTTGTCAGAGTAAGGGAATCCAGGTGTCATGTGTCCATGCGAAAATACCATCTTACAAGGGGAAGTTAATGTGGATGAACATAACGCATTGTTAATAACCTGTTATTTTTTTTAGGGAAACGGATGTGTGTTATAGTAACCTAAGCAATACCACAAATCAAAAGATCATTAGAGGAAGCAGCCTTCCTTCCATAACTGTATCGGAGCAAATATCCAGTAACTGTAGAACCTAAGTAAAAACACTTTTCGGTCAGGAATGAAAAAGTCGGTGTCATTTTTAAAATATAAAATTACGGCCATCAAAAAGCGGGTACACGGTCTAAAACAACAGAATTCAAGGAGCAAAAATAGCTTTTTCCGCAATGTAAATAGATCCACATTTGACAAAATAATATGTCAGCAATGAAACATAACGTCTACGAAGACATTCAACGTCAGTCAAGGGAAGAGTATTTTCCCCTTCCGATGAGCATAAAATCAATAATAACATATTTCTAATGGAAGTTTTCCCGCATTTACTTAGAGCGACAGCTGTTGTCTTTGGTTTTTCCGTAGTTCCCATCTTTCTAAAACGAAACATTAGAAGAGTCCGACAATGTTTAATCTCAGCACAAAAAAGTACTTGCATATTAGCATACAAGATGTCTTTTTTTTTAGTACAGGTGAACTTGTGAGTATAATTAATGTTATTGTAGGTGTAAAGGTGTAAATGCTACAAAAGAGTTCTTCAAATATCATGGACACAAAAAAAGAACAAATATATCCATACTACAAGAACTTGAAGAATATTGAATAAGGCTGGCTAGAAAAGATGATTAAACAAAGAAAACTTAAATTTTTTGGACACATTAAACGCCATGATAATCTAGAGAAGACTGTCTTGGAAGGGTACATAATGGGAAAAAAGAAAGATAGGAAGGCCACGGCGAAGATGGCTGTAAGACATCGCTGATGATCTGCAAATGGATGCATCAGCAGCAGGCCATCTTGCTTACAACCGAGAGGCCTACAGGAGTGCTGTTAGGGAGGCAATGTCCCGCAAGGGACATTCAAATGAATGAATGAATGAAAGTTGTATAGTTCTGTTTTACAAAACGACAGAAAGAGTGATGAAAGTGGGTAGGGACGTATGATGAGCACGTATAAATGAAGAACATGCAATAATTCAATATTTCGGCAAATGCCTTTTTCAAAGACCACGTACAAAAATAGCACAGCATATCAAAACAAGAAAAATTAATCAGTTTCTTTTGTATCCCATTTGTAAGAAATTTGTAAAAAATGTCCCCAAATAGATGTTGGAAAGCACAAAGAAGAAGCAGGCAATTGACTCAGAAACAAGATTTAAAAAAAAAGAGACGATGACAAAGGTTACCAGATAGCAAACAACGTGATGTTGAGCCCCTGATAGACCCAGCTTGATACCGTCGGATAACTATGGCCTAAACACAAGCAGCAGAGATGACACAAAATAATAAAAGTAGAAAACAATGTGGGGAGGGGTAAATGACGGAAATCTCAGAATGAACAGAAGTCACACGACCGCTCGCTTCAAATGCTTAGACAAGAAAGATATCAAAATCCTCTGGCGGCTAGAGAATAAGGATAGCAAGGACCATAATTTGGCCGTAACATTTTTCATGTTTGTATATGTTGTGTATTTTCTGTATATGGTCCTTGAAAAATATCCGTGATATTGTATATATGTTCTTCATTTATACGCGCTCATCTTACTTTCTACCTTTCTAGTTTCTGCTCACTTTCAATACTTGTTCTGCCTTGTTGTAAAATTGAACCATGCACCTCTTCCTACCTTTATTACTAGAATTAATTTGCTGCAGTCACGTTTCTTAACGTAGATGTACAGCCTTCGCTTCCTGTGGTGTAGATAAAACTGACATTTGTATGATGTTGCATCTGTAACCTGTGATCATGCAACTGGAGTTCAGCTGTGACAAATTTCTGTTTAAATTTCCTTCTAAAATACTTACTGTCGCCTTTATAGAGAGAGGGCAGCATTATTCTCGTTCTGTTCTTTCTTTCAAATCTTTCAGCATCGGTTAAGACTCAAAATGGCTTAGATTCTGAAAACCGAAGTCCGTGAACCCTTAAGAGTCTGCAAGACTAATGTGGTGGTCAGCGTAGCAGGTCACAAAGAAAAACTCACATTTAATACTAAATGTCGGGAGAATGGAGGAGATCAATGTTGAATTAATACTGACACTAGAGGACGGCGATCTATATAGGAAGGATTGAGAATTACTTGTCTCTATGGTGACTTTTCTCATTAGTGAAAGGTTTAGAAAATACTATGGCTATACTATATTTTACTTATCTTATATCTTATATCCTTCCCGTGCTATATTTTACTGCAAGAAAGTTATTTTTAAACCGCTAAATGAGATCAAGAGGAGCAATACTGCCCATAAATAAGGAGAAATGGAAAGGGGGAAAATATGGCAGATTGACATAAGCTATAACAATGTGTCTGTAGCAAAACTCTGATCACGCCCGACTCGTATAAAAAGAGACATCAAAGCTGCGCGTGTAAGATATAAATCAATGTTCTCCTTTTTTAACGGATTTTCCGTGACGTTCATCAATCAATTTTCTATCAAAAAACCAAGCACAATCACAAGTGAGAGTGGACAGAAGGAAAAACAGATCGCACAGGAAGCAATGCATAGCGGAGAAGAGAGAAATTGTTCATAAATACGGTGTAACAGGAGACAAAATCATCAGTTTCACGTTGTATGTTTGTTTAACTACACTTCATTGTAGAGGGTTTGAAGACAGGTAGATGTTAGGTTTGTGGAGAAGATGTTAGGTTTATGGAGAAGATGTTAAGTTTGTGGAGAAGATGTTAGGTTTATGGAGAAGATGTTAAGTTTGTGGAGAAGATGTTAAGTTTGTGGAGATGTTAGGTTTGTGGAGAAGATGTTAGGTTTATGGAGAAGATGTTAGGTTTGTGGAGAAGATGTTAGTTTTATTGCGAAGATGTTAAGTTTGTGGAGAATAACCGATATAGTTTTGTCGAAGAGCCTTTATCATGGCCGATTCTGGTAGTACAGAATTTGTATAGTGAAGTTCAGTTTTGAGTTTTGAGTTTTGAGTATTTATTTTTAACTGTATGTTTGCATGGGAATGTTATCAAATAAAACAACTGGAAAAAGCAGATTCATGGATATAGACATGGAGAAAACATGTAGATGTACATAGCATGTCCAAATATTCTTGGAATGAAGAACATTTCCAATACTTCAAACGCTATTAAAGTTGAAAATAAGATATACTCGTACATATACATAAACCTTAAGTTTAGCATCTTTCAGTCATTTGCATGTCTTTTGTGGAATTTTTCTCCCTAACAACACTTCTGTAGGCCTCTCGGTTGTAAGCAGGATGGCCTGCTGCTGATGCATCCATTTGCAGATTATCAAAGATGTCTTGCAGCCATCTTCGCCTTGGTCTTACTCTTTCTTTTTCTCATTATGTACCCTTCCAAGAGGGTCTTCTCTAAATTATCATGATGTTTAATGTGTCCAAAATTAAGCTGTCTCTGTTTAATCTTCTTTATTAGCCAGCCTTCTTCAATATTAAGTTCTTGTAGTACGGATATATTTGTTGTTTTTTAGTGTCCATGATATTTGAAGAACTCTTCTGTAGCGTTTATATTCAAAGGCATTTATGTGTTTATCAGCTGTTTTTGTTCAGTGTTTAGGTCTCACAGGCATATGTTGCGATGGGAAAGATGCATGCCCGTAAAAATCTTATTTTTGTACTTCTGTCTGTTCCTCTCCACAGCTTCTTTAGTTGTTTTACTTTCCGAAGAGCAGTAATGATATAAGATATTCAAAACTCTCCACTCTTCCAATTTTCCTCATTGATACATATTTCAGCTGCCTTATTTGTTTTGTCATCAGTTTAGTTTTCTTCGCATTAAGATAGAGGCTTTGCTCTTCACTGTTCTTACGGACTGACATAATTAGTTTTCCATCCCTAGAGTGCTGACAGGTCAAGGAAAATATGGGCACTAACACCGTATCCCTACGTGCCTCTAAGGCATGACAGGATTACCTTTAGCTTTTTTTTTTAGTAATACTGTGTTATCATGGCATCGTAATATTCTTTGTCTACATCTTCTCTAACATTCCTCATTATATTTTCAGTATGCAAGTTAAATAAGTATGGTGACAATATACACCCCTGACGGATCCCTTGTTTTATGTCAAACCAAGTTGTTTCACCATTTATTTTCACTGCTGCCTGTTGGTCTAGATACATCATTGATATTAACTGCATGAAAAGTTTAGCGTAGGAAACTATTTATAGTTTATAAATAGTCTAATTTATAGTCTAATCTGACAAGTGTGCTAATTCTCAGAGGGAAACCAAGGTGCTGCCGCCATAAACTTGCAGAAAATTTCTGCTTCATCTGCCTACAGTGAATCCATACCAAGATTTGAACTCTTTTGGACTGAAAGTTATTATTATTATTATTGGACTCAAAGCTACATACTTTTTTTGTGTGCAGCATAAATAACAATTGACGTTTCGGATAAATTTGGACAACTGACTTTCGGATAATCGACGCTCTTCTTACATCTGACATGTAAGATGTAAGAAGATATATACTTTCTGAATATGTATATATATATATACATACATGTATACATACTGTACATATATACATACTATATATTCAGAAAGTTAAATAATAATCTTTTCTTTGCTATGAAAAGCCTGAATCGAGTAAAAGAGAACTGTAGTTCAGATATTATGCTATCCATTTCTAGCCGTGTGTGTGCGGAGGCTCATAGGCCATTTTAGAAATATGACGCCAGCAGACCAGATCAAAGATGGACACTGCCTTAGAAGTGCACGAGAGACGAACAGGTCGCAGTTACTCGTTTCTTTGGTAGTGAAGATCAGAAAATTGGAGATATTCATCGCAGACTGAAGAGGCATTATGGGGACAAGTGTGTGTCACTTTAGCAATTACATGTATATGAATGGCATAGGAAGTTTAAAAATGAGGTGAAAATTTTGGCGGTTCGGCCAGCTGCGCACTGCGTATATAACTGACGTTAACGCTGAATTGGAACGAATGATAGGTAAAACCGGCTGACAGCAATCGATGAGTTGGCCGGTGCACAACATCATTCACGAAGTGCTGCAGTACCGAAAAGTCTCCGCCAGGCTGGTACCAAAACAATTCATCCCCGATCTGAAAGAGGATTGTGAGGACGTTTGGTGAAACTCTTTTACGACGTTTTGAAGCTGAATGAGATGACTTTCTACGACGTGGAGTTAGCAGAGAGAAATGTTCCTTACATTCCTTCCAGCCAGAGGCAAAGCAAGCAAGAAGTGGCGACGATCGTTCTCCCTGAAATACTTGAACACATCCACGCCAGCTGTTTTAAGAGGGGGGAGGAAAGCTTCGGGGAATGGGGAAGTGGTGGGGGTTGTGTATGAAAACAGAAAAACTAATCAACATGATAAGGAGGGGGAAAGGGGCAGGGAAATTAATTTGTATTGTCTTAAAAATTTTTTTCACGGACGCCTGACTGCTAGACATTCTGAAATCAACAGAAAAGTCATCGACTTTCGGAAAACTTCCCTGTTTTGTCATAGAGAGTCAGCGTCGAATACACGTCACAGTCATTGGACATGATCTTTTCCTGGTCCTTTCCACAAGAAAGGCAAAACATCTATAGCTACATGAAAGCATCAAAACAGCCTCCATATAGCTGCTGGAACACGCTGTTAGGAGTTGTCTTCATCGGGATGACTTTTACACCGGCAGTGTACATCCACTTCACTATTCATCAGCCTGTACGAGTATGGTGAAACAATTTGTCACATGGATGCAAGATCAGCAGCACCAAGTTGTGCTATAGTCTAATCTAAGTGCCATGCCGCAATTCTCTCCACAATTCCCTGTCTTTTACAAGTTGTGCTCAGATACTGTATTTATGCTTTAGTCAGTGTGGCACCAGCAACATAAAGGTTCGCTGTGCTGTTACAGAGTAAGAACTGACAGGTATGAAAAAGGCAATCTGATAATATATGACAGAATCTTGGCAGGAGTTTACTGATAATATGTGACAGAATCTTGGCAGGAATCTACTGATAATATATGACAGAATCTTGGCAGGATTCTACTGATAATATTTGACAGAATCTTGGCAGGAATCTACTGATAATATATGACAAAATCTTGGCAGGAGTCTACTGATAATAAATGACATAATCTTGGTAGGAATCTACTGATAATATATGACAGAATCTTGACAGGAATCTACTGATCATCTTCTTTTAAAATGGGAATAGTGAATGCATAGCTATACCAGGAAGATACCAGCAGATCACACAAGTATACCCTCACACGAAATTAATGATGCTGATTCCATTTTATGTATGATAATGCTCGATGTTATAGAGAAAATATTGTCAGCTTTGAAATAATTGCCAGCAGTATAATGAGTCTCATCTGACCAGTTACTTCCCCTACGCAAGTTTCTGAGCAGACTTAAGAAATGAGTAGCAGAGAGCTGTTTATGCGACTCTTGTGCACTCTCATGTATTCCAGGACATGGAGCAGAGGTTTACAACCTCAGGTTGCTAACCAAATTAGGATTTCCAGGATGGGGGAATGTTGGGTACGGTTGCAAGAGAAAGTCTACTACTTGAAAGTTTTCAAGTGTAAAATTCAGATATCAACAATTGCACTCACTACTGTTTATTTACATTTTATTGTAAAAGAAAAAGAAAGTAAAGTAAAATTCCCGTTTCAATGCCCTTAAGACATGTTAATCGTATTCCCCAATATACCCGTATTTTCCATGACCTTTGGCACATGAAGTGTCACGTGGGTAGTCAGGAAGCTTTCTCTTCCCAGATTTCTGTGGTGCCCATTTTTATAGGCTGGGTAAACCCCGGGGTCTTTTTGGTGTGTACCAGAAAAAAAATCCCACTGCTGGGACTGAACCGAGAGCCTAACCACTCAACTAACCAGGCTGCCGAATGTTATTGTACTAAATATAAATCAAATAACGTACGGCAAGTGATGTTTCGAAGAATTCACAATTTCTTGAAAAAATGCTCGATTATTCAGGAAATTACATTATACATAATAATGTGCGATTACGGACAAGGTTGCGTTATGTTAAAAACACTAAAATTATTATTAAACATTTTTGTTGAAGTTTAATATCTTTTACAATTATTTTGTTAGATCTTTGGCTCAAAGGAGATAAGGCAGATGAGCAAACAACAACCTGTCTTATGGCTGATTAGAAAAAGCAGATGGACATATGTCGTCATGTGATGAAAAGAAACAATCAGAGAATACCAAAACAAGCCGAAGAAAAATAGGTCGACCACATGAAACTCTGAAGAGGACATTGTTAAGAGAAGTTAGTTTAGTGGGCATAACATCCCTTGATGAAGTTGAAAAACTCGCCGAAAACAGAAAAACGTGGCGAACTATCCCATGCGGGCCCTATGCGACGTTCAACCGCACGGGGAGGATGTAAGATGTAAGGTGTAAGATGTAAGGTGTACGGTGTAAGATGGGCTCAAAACAGGTGAGGAACCACTGACTTCGGGGAGCCATCGTAGTTTATTGGATGACACTTCCACAGAGCCAGCTGGACAGACATATTGCCTCTGGTTCAATGCTTCATTGAAGTTTGTATTGCTGTTGTTGCTATTACTTATGATTACTTCTTAGAAACCTCATTAACTGTGAAATCTGGACTACAAGAATGATATTTGCTGCTCTTATTAGCTCAGTTTTTAAACACTTTTACCTAAACAAAGCATGATCCCATCATATTTATTATTTCTTTGGTAAATTAAATGTCGAATTATCAATTTCCTGAATTTCACGTCTGTTGATTTATTGGTAGCGAAATGCTAACATTTCTTGCTTAACTTTTACTAAATTGTATTTTTCGTTTCATATAACAATCGAATCATTGTGTCGTTTCACGTTTGACAATTTAATTAGTTCATATTTGTTGATACATGAACAACGTAACAAAAGAAAATAAGGTAGACAATATTTGAAATACAATATCAAATACAGAGAATTGTAGGAAAATGTCACCGCCAGTTTTATGTGCAAATGTTTACGTGGCTGGGCCGATATTTTTTGTTAACGTAACTCAATTGTTATCTTGTCTGGTGCTTAACATTTATAAGGGGATTTTATTATCTGTTATCTGAGTTTTATGATTGGGTTTGAATTGTTGAAAAAATGCTTTCACACAGAAGACAAATGTCAGATTATATGAAGTTCACTGTTGATGATCGTGTCACATTAATGTTCGTGTGACTTGGAAAATATGAAACAGCCGTGGTTGGAGTGGGCGGTCAGTGCAAGCGCTCTTATTATTTATTAAAATATACATAGACAGACAGACAAGAAGAAAAAAATTGAAAATATAACAACAGGAAAAAAATAGAGTGAATAAGAATCAGAGGAAGACCAAGAGAAATGATACTGGACAGTGTGACGAGATGGTATGAGAGGAGATCACCAACTGGGGTGCATGGAGGATCGTGTACTCTGGAGAAGCATAATAGCCAATGCCAGTCGGCACGGCACATGATGATGATGATGATGATGCAAAAAGTCTGAGACTGCAATTCATTTTCTGGTCAAACAGTAAGTCTGAGACCCACTCTCTGGTCAAACAGTAAGTCTGAGACCCACTCTCTGGTAAGACAGTAAGTCTGAGACCCACTCTCTGGTCAAACAGTAAGTATGAGACCCACTCTTTAGTCAAACAGTAAGTCTGAGACCCACTATCTGGTAAGACAGTAAGTCTGAGATCCACTCTCTGGTCAGACAGTAAGTCTGAGACCCACTCTCTGGTCAGACAGTAAGTCTGAGACCCACTCTCTGGTCGAACACTGCATCCGCTGCTGGGGGCAGGCTGTAGCTAAGTATGTTCTAATTTTGGCCGAGTTTATCTGGTCAGAAATGACCGACCAATCAGATGCCGTAACTAGCTTCTTTTCTCAAATTGTTAGCCAACTTGTAGCATTAGTTAGTTTACTTCAACCATAGATTTGGACATTTGGTTCTCGCTAGGAGATGGCCTTATTCAGCATACTGCAAATCTAGAAAGTCGAGTCCATCGTTATGAAATTGAGCATTTTTGAAGACTCGATCTGGACTCGACTTGGAGATATAGAACTGCGACTCAGATTCAACTTGCGATTTGACATTTCTCGGTCAGTCTTACTCAACGATTTTACTGCAGCTCCTTTTAGTAGTGAGACAATGCATGCTTCCATGACGCTATTCCCCCTGTATGCTGTCAGACCTATCTAGTTTGAATCTACGGTCTGTTTTGTTTTACCTAGTGCATAGTTAGACATTATGTTTGCTCTATAGAGATTAATAACTTCTAGCGTATACATCGGACAATGCGATGCAATCATGAACCATAAAGTGAAAATTTTATTATAATACTAATCCATAGAACTCACTGCCTCCTGTCTTATCGAATATGTCTTGCAGAGACAGAGAAATATGTAAAGTTCAAAAGAGATAGTTCAAGTCTGGATTTGTGCGGAAACTTTCTAAAATATAAAAGGGTTATTCATGTGCTGTATTGAACAACAAACTTAGTGTGAGACCCACTGTCTTGAAGTTACCAGTAACTAAACCTTTTTTCATATTGGAATTAGCAGTACACAGGCGAGCTGTGAATGTTTGATTTTTATTTTCTGCAGTTTGTTTTCTTAGGGGATATATTATCTTCTTTTTTTGTCAGAGATCTTTCAGTCAGTGTTTAGCCCTTTAAATTCATTTAGTTGGCACAGTTTCCGTACGTTTACCACTTATTACTCAAATTTTTTTTTCTTTACACGATTTAATTGCTTACAATATTAGCTGTATATGTTAACCAGCTTCACTTATAGTCGACTACTATCTTTTTCCCACAATTCTGCCATCTTAGCTCAAAGCTACGACTTAGGTATTTCTAGTTTTATAAATCACTCCGTGGTTCTTATGTGTTTAGCGCTATTATCAGCCCTTGCTCTCTACATCTCATGGTTTGTACTTCTATAAGGTTGTGAAAACAAAATGAATAAATGCCTGATGAAGCTCTAAATAAAGTATACACTATATTTTTTAAATTTTATTTATTGTACTTACTTCTTCGCTTTCACAACTTCCAGGTCTTTGTATTGGCTGTAATAAATCACTTTCAGTAATGCTGATCTAGTAGCAGAAACCAACAGTGATTTTGAAGTTCGATTTATACATTTTAGGAAACTTGAGACTTCACTTAAATCTGCTTGTAAGGGCTTGAGGCTTGAAGGTAGTGACCTGAGGCTTGAAGCTGCTTGTGAGACTTGAAGCTATTACTATTATTAGTCCTACTACTATTTCTGCTTTTTTTTCTTCCTATTTATCTGCTTATACTTTTTTTATTCTTCTTCATTTATTTCGGACACTTCGTCTTCCTCTTTTTTCGCCTACTGTCCTATAATTAGAACAGCTACTGCTGCTGATATTTTATACTACTATGACTAGTACTACTACAACAATACCTGCTACTAATATTACTAAAACTTTGACATCTGAACCATTTTTTTTTGTCATTCTGCTGCCTCCGAACTTTTATTCTGCTTTTTTTTCTTTTTTTTCTCTATGTTTTTCTTTCCTTGTTTGTCAATTTTCATATCTTCTTCTTCTTCTTCTTCAGTTTAAAGTCATGCCAAATAGGGATCACTCAATCTTAATCCTTCCCCGTGCCGTTAAAACGTCACATAGTTCACTTGGCATCACATAGTTCACTTGGCATGGTCATTCACTCATTTGCATATCCCTTGCAGAACTTTGCCTCCCTAACAGCTCTCCTGTAGGCCTCTCGGCATGGTAGTTCGCCAAGATTTCCTGTCTCCGGCAAGTTTTCAGTCTCATCAAGGGATAAGATTGGATCACTGCGGCGATATAAAAAAATTCTTCTTTCTTTTATTCCCCCTCCCCCATATTCTAGTGAGAGCCTGGTAGTTCTTTGCCCGGTTCAGCAACGTGATGAAAGGTGAGGAAGTGACTGCAGACAATAACATTCCAGACCAGAAGGAAGTAATAAAATACAGAGCAGTAGAAAGGTTTTTTTTTAATCAAAACTAGTAGTCAATGACATCTTTAACACATCACCTGTAACGAACAAACAGATTTGATCATGAACGAAATAGAAAACACAGAACACAGCAAGGGAATCCGGCAAACAGTTCTCCTGGCTGAACAAAGCCAATAAACAACACGAGAAGAACTGTATAACTTACTGACGATATCTAAAAGAATGCACTATTGATATTCATTTGTATCATTATAGTGTTGTATAATATTTCACCTACAGAAGAAAACCTATTAAGAAACAGAGATAGGGGAATTAAGAAGGGGTACTGTATTTAGATGATCTACATAAATTGCCCACTCAGCAAAGAAAGCCAAACCTCGCTGCATGAGTTTTAACTATGCAAAATACAGCAGACCTTATATTTAACGGACACTGATCTAATGGATTCTGGATGTAAGGCGCCAGGCAAATAAGTGAAGCAAAAATATCCCGGGATCTCAAAGGTCGTACTTTGAGTATCTCATATCACACGTGCCTTGATTAGTGTGGAGTAAAATCGCTTTGTTTGGGTCCCACTCAACTGAAGCTGGACGCTAAAATTTCACTAAGATGGCCAGGAGATAATTTTGGAAAACCTTGTTTTAGAGAGCCATATTTGGCAAAGTTTGCTAAGTGTAGTACTACGGTGCACGGTTTACTTTCTGTAATGTGTAATGCTCTCGCCGTCGTAGGGTTGTAGGGTTGCGCAGCGTGAGAATGGACGAATGAAAGAAATCAATGCCTCTCCAGACAATTTTATACTGATTAAGTGCAATGTGCATCAAAATGTGGTCTATTTTTGTCGCTGTGATAACTAGTGAACGGAAGGGAGACAGTAAACATTGGTAATGTCTCCTTACACATTCATACAGGATTCTCAGATCGCTGTTAATAAAAATATATGATACAAGAGCGGGGCAGGAAAATATGATCATCAGGTTGCTTATCCCGTGTCCGTACATTTCTAACTGCTTCTGGTAAGGAAATTTATTGCAAATCTTATCTTCAGAATGTTGGTTTCAGATATAAAACGCAATGGTTTTTGTTCTCAGCATGATGTGTATAGATCTTTACTGGAAATAGAAAGTGAAGTCTCTATCTACTCCATAAATTGTGGTCGTGAAAGATCAGAATAGATGTCTGTGGAAACTGGGCAATTACACAAAACCTGGCATCCAATTACGGCTTTGGAAGAACAGAGAAGGTACTTGTCACTCTAAAAACCCACATAAATCTTCTACTCAGTTTATGGTTGAGAACGCTCCGCGCCATGGTTGTTAGCATGCAGGCTTGAAGACACAACTCCGAGCTTGACGTTTCATTTGTCTGGGCCTATACAGAAATGTACAGCTCTAACTTGCCGTGCGCAGGAAATTTTATGGTAAGATTTGCAGAAAACCTCTGATATATTGGGAGTAAGTTCATGAATCTGCTCACACCCTGAAAATTGAAGGTATTACGAAAGAAAGAAACACCACCCACATGTTTTGCTCCTACTTTTTCTGTTTCTTCTATTGTTTCTTCCTTACATTCCCTACTTTATTTTCTCTCTTTTATTCTTGCTTTTTTTCTCTGTTTATACATCTTTTTCCTTACTTTTTCTCCTTATTCATTTCACATTTTTTATTTTGTTTTCTGCTTCTTAAATTTTCTTTGACCTACTTTCCTTTCTATGTCTTTTCTCTCCTTTTTTTTTTTTGTCTGCTCCTCCTCTTCTGTTTTTTTTTTTTTGCTTTATATTTCATTTCTTTTTTTTTCCTCTTTCCCGTTTCTTCTTTTCCTTTTTCTATTTTTCTTTATTCTTTTTTGCTCCTTTCTCCTTCTTTTCTATTTCTTCTTTCTCTTTTCTTCTGCTTCTTCTTTATTTCTCTTCTTTGCTTCTTATTTATTTCTCTTCTTCTCCTCCTCCTCCTTCTTCTTCTTCTTCTCCTCCTCCTCCTCCTCCTCCTTCTTCTTCTTCTTCTTCTTCTTCACCCCTCTGCTTTATTTCTTCTTTATCCCTCTACTGTGTCAATTCTTTACATAACACCTTTTCTGGCAGTGTCAAAATGGCCCTGTTTATCTCACTGACACAGTCTTGTCGTTTCATAATATAAATGTTTTAGTATCAAAGAGAAGCCCGAGGTGGTGTTATTTTCATCTTATTTTGTTTCCATCACATTTTTATTCACTTTTCTTGATCTGTTTCTTCACTTTTCTTGGCATTTATTTCTTTTTTTCACATTACTTTCTTTCTTCATTACATTTTATATTAGTTTTCTTTACCTGCTTCACCTTTATGTCTTCATATGCTTCTTTCAGTTCACGTCATACACTTATTTCAGTTTACGTGACGCGTTTGTTCACGTCATGCACTTCTTTCACCTCATGTGATATAGTTCGTTCAGTTCCCGTCATACGGTTCTTTCGGTGCCCGCCATACAGTTCTTTCAGTTCACGTGACACAGTTCTTTCAGTTCCCGTCATACAGTTCTTTCATTTCACGTGATATAGTTCGATCACTTTTCTTGGTACATTCTTTCACTTTTGAGAACATCACCTTTATGACATAGTCTGTTCTAGTATCTGTCTAAATTAAAAAAAGAAAATTTCTCGTTATCTTACACATTCTTTCAATTTTCTTTACTACTTTCCTCGACTCATTTCTTCACTTTTACGTACTTATTTTTAAAAAATCTTGACTTCTTCACTCGTTTTACTGAAATATTTCTTTTCTTATCTGCACACATTTCATGAATTGAAAATATTATAACAACAGGAAAAATAGAAGGAAGAAGATCAAGAGGAAGATCAAGAGAAATGATACTGGACAATCTGACGGGATGGTGTGAGAGGAGATCACCAACTGAGCTGATGGCCTGCATGAAGGATCGGATACTCTGGAGAAGCATAATAGCCAACGCCAGTCGGCACGGCACATGATGATGATGACACATTTCTTCGCGTACACGCAAATTTTTTTTTTCTCTGTTGATTTTCATTCTCAGAAAGTGTGATTACTTCATTTCACGTGTTATACTTAGTCGGTTAATGATTCATCTTGATATGCCGTAGGCTGACTGTTGCCCTACTTTGAATTTGCTTTAAGACAGTATTAAATTATCTTCATTAATTCGGTAAATTTGCTACATGGAATAAAATTCATTAACCAGAGTTTCATAAATTCCCATTGAACTGTCAAATGAAATATCATTACGGCCTTGAATTCAAGATAAGAATAGAACTCGCCAAGCGGAAGTTTCCTGGTCTCCTAATACATTCCCTGTCTCCCGAAGAAATATTTGTTTTTTTCCTAAGGATGTCGACCTGGCAACGAGGAAGGAGGGCGTCGCTGGTCACAGGAAATGAAATGCGTTTGGGGAGAGATAGAAATGAAGTCTGGGACATACTTTACAGTCATCGTCTCATTGCTTGACCAGTCCAGCCATCAGGGTCCTCATTTATGTACATAACAAGGAAGAGCTGTTCATTGAATGTCAAAGGAGGACATGAGGCTGTTGAGATCAATCAAGTTCTCGCCAATTATTTCCCACCAGAAAACTCTCTAAGATGGGGTCTGGTGTGAAGTATCTCTTTCAGAACCACAGACTTTTATATGTTTCTGCGTCAGTTTGTCTTTCAGTATAAGGCACTAAAGTTTCTAAACATGTATACACTAACATATCATTTAAGAAACTCCTCTGTTTCCAGTTTGTTAAAGTAATTACTGTGTAGTTTGATGGAATACAATAGCGAAAGAAACATCCGACTGGCGGCCGACGAGATCTTCTTTAGCCATCAGGGAAGTTAAACTGTAATTTATTTGTTAAGGTTAATATTTTTAGCCTAGAAAAGATGAGCTGTAGTTTTATCCTGCGAAAGAAAGAAATCATCATAGCACAATGGACAATAAAATTCCTCGAAGCATGTTATCTGATTCTGCAAAAACTGGTTGATTTAGATAGGCCCTGCCACTCCGGCTTATGGATACAAGTGTGGCCCCCGGGCCCGCCACTCCGGCTTATGGATACAAGTGTGGCCCCCGGGCCCGCCACTCCGGCTTATGGATACAAGTGTGGCCCCCGGGCCCGCCACTCCGGCTTATGGATACAAGTGTGGCCCCCGGGCCCGCCACTCCGGCTTATGGATACAAGTGTGGCCCCCGGGCCCTATGAAGCTGAACATTCCTGTAGTGGAGTTTCCCTGGTGAAGGTGCAATGCCATTTTTTTCCTGGTAATTTCTAGTGTTTTAGAAATTTTCTGAAAAAAAAAACCGGTAGTTTAAACAGCGTAAGTCAAGAGCTGTAATCTTTTCTTACACGTTAACATCAAGAATAATATAGATGGTAATAATTTCACAGATGATATTTGCTGTTGATATAGAACAGGATAAAGGATGCAAAGTAGTAAGCAGAAGTATAACATCCTATCACCGTACATCGTATAGACATGGCTGAACTGACCAAAAAAAAAAATAAATAAGAAGCCTCGTTGCTTGTATTATCAAAAGGATATCATTAAGAGTAGATAGATAATTTAAGGCGCATGTCATTTAAATAAGGTATGGAGAAATAAAGAGATCAAAGAGTTATCAATGCCCAAAGCCGTTTCACCTTACAAGATGCAACAGTCTAGACACGCGCATGGCCAAGCAGAAAGATTTTAGCTACAAAGCTTCGCGGTCACACATGTAGTGTCAAAAGGTTGCTATGAGCGGTTTCTGGAATAAACGAAGTGTTAAAACGAATAAAAAGGTCAAGGCCTAGTAGAGGTCTACCATTAATCAAAACTAGTTCCCCTACTAGAACGTTCTGCTTTGGGTGAGAAGAGAATATTTGTTATTACTACCAGGGCTGTGTGGGGTATTGCAATGATTTCTTCCTCACTGGTTTGGTCTGCTATTTAAGTTCACTTTCTCAGTGACTGTAAATGTATGAACCTGTGTTTAGAATTAAATCGTTCTTTTTTTTTTTTGTACCCACTACCTGCGAGAATTATATCAGCTCTTGTGTTAACCATGTTTACTTATGGTGCTATTATGATGCAATAACAACTGGAGGTTGTGAAATACCAGAGATTATATATGCTGCTGACACACTATTCAACACACAAAGAAATGGAAAAACTAATTATGTCAGTCCGTAAGAACAGCGAAGAGGAAGACTCACAAAACAAACAAGGGAACTGAAATAAAAATGTAAGAGGTTGACAGTTTTGAATATTTTGGATCATTACTAACTAATAATGGAGATACAATGAGACTAGGAAACGTAAAAAAAAACAGCTGAGAAACGCATAAATGCCTCTGAATATAAATGCTATAGAAGAGTCCTTCAAATATCATGGACACGCACACACACACAAAAAAAAACCAAATATATTCATACTACAAGAACTTAATATTGAAGAAGTGGGCAAACATGTAGTAGTCTTTCTTTTTTTTTGTCAGAAAGTTGTCCTTTTATTTCTCAGTGAGTTCATTACGCGCCATGCCAAGCTCATCCAATTTTTAATAAAATGCGATCCATGGCGTTCTTAATAAATTTCAAATTCTGTTCTTTTCCCATGCCATTTTGCTAGCCTCTTGATATATATTCCTCTCTACCTTTCTTTCCTTTTTTTTCTCTCTTGGTTTCTCTAGTAATTACCAGTTTCTCTTACGTTTGCCCAAAAAATGTTGTCTTTTTCTTACTATTTTAACAAGTTTTCATTGTTCTATTAAATCTCTGGGGAACTTCTTCGTTTGTTTTTCTAGCAACTATCTGCTGCATTTTTTGTTTCAAAACCACGTCTCTTATACTTCAAAATTCTTTCCTAATTTGTTAGTTTTTAAATTTTCCCAAACACAAAACAACAGGGGTTGTATTCTGCAACATTGTTAACTTTAGCAACTTTGCTTCAGACTTCAAGCTCCTATTGTTGCATATTATAGCCCTACCAAAAATGATACAAATCAAGCACAGTACTCTCCCCCTTATTATCCCTGTCTCTAATGATTACAGTCACGTAAGAATCAAGATTCTGAATCTCTTTGTCTCATCAGTTCTGGAGATCTCGTCAACAGATTCTCATAAATATGTCAACTTTGAAATAATTATTTGATTCACTCGTGTTCCGTGGATTTTCTTCAAAAGTTAAATATTACAGGAGTTCCCCCGAGCGAGTAGAGTGCTTTCTAGTGCCTGCAGACAGCGGAGAGTCTGGAGTGGATGATACTTAGTGCCTGCAGACAGCGGAGAGTCTGGAGTGGATGATACTTAGTGCCTGCAGACAGCGGAGAGTCTAGAGTGGATGATACTTAGTGCCTGCAGACAGCGGAAAGTTTAGAGTGGATGATACTTAGTGCCTGCAGGCAGTGGAGAGTCTAGAGCGGATGATATTTGGTGCCTGCAGACAGCGGAGAGTCTAGAGTGGATGATACTTAGTGTCTGCAAACAGCGGAGAGTCTTAAGTTGATGATACGTAGTGCCTGCAGACAGCGGAGAGTCTAGAGTGGATGATACTTAGTGCCTGCAGGCAGTGGAGAGTCTAGAGCGGATGATATTTGGTGCCTGCAGACAGCGGAGAGTCTAGAGTGGATGATACTTAGTGTCTGCAAACAGCGGAGAGTCTTAAGTTGATGATACGTAGTGCCTGCAGACAGCGGAGAGTCTAGAGTGGATGATACTTGGTGTCTGCAGACAGAGGAGAGTCTTAAGTTGATGATACTTAGTGCCTGCAGACAGCGGAGAGTCTTAGGTTGATGATACTTGAGACAAAACTGTCAGTCCTACAGCAGGCACTTCCTGCCTGCTACACAGGAGACACGCCCCTTCTAGGTTTTCTGTACAAAGATTAAGTTTTCAATGTGTGGGTAACATCAAAACTTAAAGATTTCGAAGTATCATTTTCATGAGAAAATAATATGATAAAGTTGTTGTTTAATATGTCAGCTACTGTCATGAACCAGCTTCGTTCAGTTATTTGCATGTCCCTTGGGAAACTTTGCCTCCCTAACAGCTCTCCTGTAAGCCTCTAGGTTGTAAGCAAGATGGCCTGCTGCTGATGCATTCATTTGCAGATCATCAACGATGTCTTGCAGCCATCTTTGCTTTGGTCTTCCTCTCTTTTTTTCCTATTATGTACCCTTCCAAGACGATTTTCTCTAAATTATCGTGACGATTAGTGTGTCCAAAATATTTAAGTTTTCCCAGTTTCGTTACAATTTGAAAATATATTTTCCGTTGTTTCATTAGAGTTCTGCATTTCATTAAAATTTGATGTGAATAACCAGAAAACTCATTATTTTAAAGACTGCATTGAGAATTTCAGTGCCAGTCTAACAATGATAGTGTATTTGAAAAGTGTAAGGTTTTCTTAGAAACACCAGGAAAATGTAACATCAAAGTAAAAGGCACAGAATGAAAGCAAGTGGACAAATTCAAGTACTTAGAAACAATAATAACACAAGACCTAAGACGCGAACACGAAATAAGGAGCAGAAAAGTCCAGGCCAAGTCAGCATTTATGAAAATGAAAACCATGCTGCCCAAAAAAGGTGTGTCTATGAATACCAGAAACAGAGTTATTCAGTGTTACGTAGAACTGAAACTGTTATATTGATGCATAGCATGGGCAGTAACCAAGGCACTCAAAATCTACTGGAAACAGCAGAGAAATGGTTCATAAGAAGGATGAGAATTACACGGACAGCCACGAAAACAAATGAAGAAGTTCTAAGCTAGGCTGGGCAGAACAGATAAATTATGGCAAAATCCAGAACACGGCAGTCCAGATTTGTAGGGCATATTTTGAGCAGAAGCATGCTGGAACACCTAGTGACAACAGGAAAACTGGAGGTAAAAAGGGATAGAGGAAGACAAAGAAACAAGACATCTGATGAATTAAAAGTGTGGCATGGAGCACAGTCCAACACACATCTTATCGAATAAGCAAAGGACAGATGATGGTTATGAAAATCAGTGACGACCAACGCCTGACTGGCATGAACCAGAAAGAGAGAGAGAGAGAGAGAGAGAGAGAGAGAGAGAGAGAGAGAGAGAGAGAGAGAAAGAGACTTTACACTAAAACTAAATACATCGCTGCCATTACTATGACTCGTCAAATCTTAGCCAGTAATCTTCACAATAAAAAATGTTACAGGTTCTTGAAGTGACTGATAACCTTTGAATACCTGTTACATGAATGTAACCTTTTTCTAAAGTCCTTGAATACCTGTTACATGAATGTAACCTTTTTCTAAAGTCCTTGAATACCTGTTACATGAATGTAATCTTTTTCTCAAGTCCTCTGTCCATCTATGGTGTTTGCTAGGAGATATCCATTGATGACAAGTGTCGGTATGTTTGATGTGATAACTCTTATCTTCCTCTTAATTGCTCAGACAACAAAGTGGTGACGAATTCATCATTCATACATGAAAATATAGTTAACGGAAAGAAAAGAAACACAAGCATGTAAGTGGATTGGCGACTTTTATTTATTTATTTATACTGTTGTTGTTGTTGTTGCTGCTGTTGTTTAGTAATAAACAAATTTCGGATATTCTTGATGACATATTTTGAGTTTTGGTTTTCATAAGTTGTATATTGAAACGTCCAGCGTTTTATTCCCTACAGCCAGACAGCAGGGAGAACTACGGCCAGACAGCAGGGAGAACTACGGCCAGACAGCAGGGAGAACTAGGTATTGTTCCACAGCGCTTGGAAACGAAACGTAAAGCAAATAATGCTGTCTCTTTTACTGAAGAAGTGCTTTATAAAGTTGTAGATTTAACATTTCTAAAATGTCTCCCCTCGCTCAATTTTGTCTCATGTATCTCACGTCTTTGGTTTTAATTCACAAGCATCTTTCAGTGCAAAGCAATTAACACGAACACATTTGAATTTTGCAGAAAGGGAATTGATGTTGAAATTATGACAATTAAACGTAGATCTGGAGAAATGTAGTCTTCTTGCTAATTAAGACACAGTATTCCTTGTGAAGAATGATTCGGCATATGCAAAAAAAAAAGTTTGCAAGATCGAGAATTTATGTAATTATAATCTTAAGTTTATGAACAACAAGGTTCAACTTGAATATGAGTAAGTAAAATGTCAGCTTCTTTACTGAACAACTTGAAAAGTTCATGAGCGACCTTAATTATATAAGCCGAGAGGAAACATTGATTAAAACGCATCTCATAAAAGTCGATTCCCTCCTTCTAATTCACCAGTCCCAGATCTCTGATTTCATTGAGTACAAACCTCAGAATTTGATTAAGCAAACTACCATCAAATATATGATGCACTTGATGAATTTTGTAGTTATTTAACAGCAATATAGAATTAAATATCTAATACTAATAATAAACTTACATAATGAATAAGGGAAATAGCTTGGCATTTTAATAAGGAATGAAGCGATTTGCAAGAGAAACATTTAAAGAAAAATTAAGTGACAGACAAATATTTGTAAAGAGCGCATAAACATAAATGTCTTACCTATCTGTGATAGTGTCAGAACAGCAACAAGTGACACAACTGCTCTTGATCGCACGAATGAAGATCGAAACATTTTGTAAAGCACCAAAGAAGATAAAAATAGAATTAACATGCGATGGTTCCTGCTTCACAAGGGAACAGATAACACCGGGGCCGCAGCGTGGCACAGAATGTCTTCAGATAAATCAGTTCTTTAGATTTCAGTTATAACTCCCTTTCTCAGGCTTGACAAACCGAAATCTGTTCCAGTTTTGATAACAAATTATGAGACGTTGTTTGCTTTGATTAGTACTGATAAACTTTCTTCAAACTACTGAGCACTTTGTAAGCTGTTGTCTATAAATTGTAATACTACGTCTGTATACCAAAAAAAAAAAAACGCTTTCAGTATTTTTCTGGTGTATCTGTCACTTTGTAGAATTAATAATTTATTTTTTTGTTCAGTCCTCCTTTCATTGAAATAAAAAATACACCAAGAAACAGGAACAGTATTAAATATTAATTTCTTGACTTGACGTAGTGTTGCTGTTTAGCACTTGAGGAAACGAAATTTTGTATAAACAGATTACTTTTTTTTTACATTACTGTTACAGTTAGCAGCTCGAAATATTTGTAACACTGTGAGATTTTGTTATGTTCAGATCTTAAATAGCTCACAGAGAGTGCGCTATATATTTCTTCAGAAAGAATGTTTAGTACCAACCTACAAGTGCCTTCTGATCGTTTTCCACTTCAAACGATTTTTGTGTGGGCGGTAAACCCCTGTCCTCATGTCTTCATCCTCGCGCTCTGATTGGTTATATCGATCACCCATTGTATTATTGCGCAAGCTTCTAGCCATTGCATTTCAATCCTAAATATGGGAAAAGACAATGTTTGCAATCACGACGAACATGAACAAGATCATGTTAAAACAAATAAAAAGCATCACAGAGAATATTGCATATGAAATTAGGAACATTAAGGGCAGAATTCGCCATTTAAAGATAGCGACGTATCACGACCCGATCGGCTTAATGTGGGGACAAAAATAAGTACCAGGGTGTTTTTAAAGTCTCACTACACTTTCTGTGAATAAAATTTTAAATGAAGTAAATGACGTCATCACAAAATGTGCTTAAAAGTCATTTAATTAGTTACAATAGTGACTGCAATGACTCTGTTTTTGGTTAGCTGGAATGTACCACTGAAATGTTCATTATAACAGTGTTGGAAATGTCCACCACGGGCTTCAAGACATGACTGTACACGTCTCTTCATATTGTCAAATACCTTGTGCAACGTGCCTGTTATTTCTTGAATGGTAATTCTGATTGCTTATTTCATGTCATCAATTGTTTGTACATTATTTTTATAAACATTCCTTTCAAGAAACCCCACAGATAATAATCTAATGGATTTAGATCTGGAGAACGAGCAGGCCAGAATCAACGAGATATTATGCGATTTGCGAAAATTTCTTCCAAAAAATCGTGTGTTGCTGTAGCTGTGTGTGCAGTTGCACCATCTTGCTGGAACCACGCTTCTTCAATTTCACCTTCATTCAGCTGTTCTAAAAATGTTTCAGAATGTCAGTACAGTACCGATCAGCATTTATAGTGTTGCTGAAGAAAATTGGCCCAATTAAACGTTTTCTACTGACGGCACACCATACCCCAATTTTCGCATCGTGTAGCGGTGCTTTATGAAATGCATTGGGGTTAACACGGCTCCAAATACGATTATTTTGGCTATTAACGTATCCAGATAGATGGAACCATGCCTCATCAGAGAAGAATGTTACATCGAGAACTGGCTCGTCTTCTTCCGCTAAAAATGCTTGAAACCACGTGGAGTAGTTGACTCTCCATTGATTGTCACACTCTTTTAGCTCAGACACAACAGAATCTTGTATGGATGAAAATTTAACCGATGTTTAAGAATTTTGTGATACGTTCCCTTCTTGCGACATTTTCCTTAAGGACTTGCATGAACTTTTCAGGATTCTGTCTGGGATATCTAGACATTTTTCTTCAGACACAGCAGGCCTACCAGATCACGGAGCATCTTCCACAGTTCCCGTATCACGAAACTTATTCAACAAATTTCTAACCGTAGTGCGATGAGGAGGTTGTTTATCAGGAATTTTACTATAAATCTTTGAACAACCATCCGTGTGTATCGACCGCCATTTTGAAACATTTGTTCAACCAAAAAAATTATTTCTTCCATTGATAACATCATTCTGTTTTGAGTGCAAAAAATTTACTTCAGCAGATGGCAACCATTTACTGCATTTTTCTTCACGATTATGTGCAGCACATTTTTATGACGTTATTTTCTTCATGTTTACATAGAAAGTAGTGAGACTTAAAAAACAACCTGTATAAGATTAATGCGGTGCAAACGTGTCTAATTATGCATGGTTAACGTGGGGGGGGGGGCGCGTTGGGGTCCATTGCCGACTCACAAAGTTATTATTTATTTATTTTATTAAAATTAATTTTGTTACCCAATGTGGATCTCGCCAGGAAAAGCCGAAATGCTGCAGCTCTCATCTCGGTGCTTACAGTAAGAAATTTTCTCCCCTGAGTTACAAGATATGATACAAACATTTATACTACAGAACTGCACTTAAAATTCCATTTTTTTAGAACATGTAAAAAAACATTCCCAGTAGCTGAATGCTCAATGACAAGAGAATCCTTCCAAAATGAAACATCTTTTTTGTCTTCTAGAATCTTATACAACGTGATAAACTTTTCAAAAACTATCACATCACCATTGCTTCACCTGTCACGTGACAGATAGTATTTCTCATTTTAATGTAATTCGTCTGGAAAAGAAAAAAAACAGGCTCGCCATTGAACTTGTGAATATAATTGTGGCCCTTGGGCCCTTTGAAGTTAGAGACTCCTGGCCTACGTCATGTAAATGTGAGCAGTCATAAACGCATTTTGATATGGTCTATGTGAAAGAGTGTGTTCTTCATAAGCAGCATGCGAAAGAAAAATAAACTGCGTGATTCTTCAGGGGGAATCACAAAGTATAGGCAACATCCAATTTATTACCGGTCTCTATGAGCAAATGATCGTTATGGTTATATAACATAGTGTCCCTTCTTTATGGCTTGGTTATGGTTATATAACATAGTACCCCTTCTTTTATGGCTTGGTTATGGTTAAGTAACACAGTGCCCCTTCTTGTATGGCTTGGTTATGGTTTTAAAACATAGTAACTCCTTCTTATATGGCTTGGTCATGGTTATATAACATAGTACCCCTTCTTTTATGGTTTGGTTATGGTTATCTAACATAATAACCCATTCTTAGATGGCTTGGTTACAGTTATATAACATAGTAACCACTTCTTGTATGCTGTGGTTATGGTTATACAACATAGTAATCCCTTCTTGTATGGCTTGATTATGGTTATATAACACAGTGCCCCTTCCTCTATGCCTTGGTTATGCGTATATGCCATAGTATCCTTTCCTGTATGGCTTGGCTAAGGTTATATGACATAATGGCCCTTTTTATATGGCTTGGTTATGGTAATATAGCATAGTGCCGCTTCTTGTATGGCTTGGTTATGTTTATATAACATAATAACCTCTTCTTTTATGGCTTGGATATGGTTATATAACATAGTGCCCCTTCTTGTATGGCTTGGTCATGGTTATATAACATAGTGCCCCTTTTTGTATGGCTTAGTTATGGTTATATGACATAGTGGTCCTTTTTGTATGGCTTGGTTATGGTAATATACCATAGTGCTGGTTCTTGTATGCCTTGGTTATGCGTATATGACATAGTATCCTTTCCTGTATGGCTTGGCTATGGTTATATGACATAGTGGCCCTTTTTATATGGCTTGTTTATGGTAATATAGCATAGTGCCGCTTCCTGTATGGCTTGGGTAAGTTTATATAACATAATAACCTCTTCTTTTATGGCTTGGATATGATTATATAACATAGTGCCCCTTCTTGTATGGCTTGGTTATGGCTATATAACATAGTGCCCCTTCTTGTGTATCTTGGTTATGGTTATATAACAGAGTAACCACTTCTTGTATGGCTTGATTATAGTTATATAACAAATTAACCTCTACTTCTATGGCATGGTTATAGTTATATAACACAGTAAGCACTTCCTGTATGGCTCGGTTATGGTTATATAACAGTGCCCCTTCTTGTATGGCTTGGTTATGGTTATGTGGCATAGTGCCTCTTCTTGTATGGCTTGATTATGGTTATATAACACAGTGCCCCTTCTTCTTTGGCTTGGTTATGGTTATATGACATAGTGCCCCTTTTTGTATGGCTTAGTTATGGTTATATGACATAGTGGCCCTTTTTGTATGGCTTGGTTATGGTAATATAACATAGTACCCCTTCTTTTATAACTTGCTTAAGGTTAAATAACATAGTGCCCCTTCTTGTATGGCTTGGTTGTGGTTATCTAACATAATAACCCTTCTTATATGGCTTAGTTATAGTTATATAACATAGTAACCACTTCTTGTATGGATTGATTATGGTTATATAATATAGTAACCGCTTCTTGTATGGCTTGGTTATGATTATATAACATAGTGCACCTTCTTGTATGGCTTGGTTATGGTTATATAACATACTGGCTCCTTTTGTATAGCTTGGTTATGGTTATATAACATAGTGCACCTTCTTGCATCTTTTCTCCAGCTTCTTCACTCCTGAGGAGGAGAGGCTTTTTTGGCTGCTTCAAAGTCCAGGTCTAAACTGCGTCGTTGGCCTCATTATCTTAGGTGACCCTGCGACCTGTATGCCAACAAAGACGTGGCAGTCGAGTGGCTACAGATAAGGACTATAAGGGGAATGTGGAAGACGTTCAAATTGGAGCTTCTGCACTGCCTCCACCCCTGCGGTCGCTGTGTGGGGGAAACACAGTGTTATGATGCAGCAGAACTGCTTTTACATCTTCGTAGGTAATACTTGTTTTTCCCGGTTCAAACCTTTCTAACCACAGACTTTTCCTTGAGTTAGGATGTTTTCACATCAATACTGAAATAAAACCATACAGTGAATTCTAACCGGTTTCAGTACCTCTGGCCAAAGAAATCTCATTATGGCGCATTGTCAATATTGGTGCAATCTCGCAGCGGAGCGTCGAAGTTAATCTGAACTTAGGTCAAACTAAGGACAGGGCGCAGCGTTGTCATACACTAGCGTTAAGTGTTAATCGCACTGGAACTATCTTGTCGTACACAATGCTAACAGAAACATTTTGCTTCTGCTCACAGCGTATCCCAATGATAATGAAAATTTCTCGTTTGTGGCAGATTCTGAGTAGCAAATATGAAATCTCTGCTGACCATGGATACCAAAAATGTGATGAGCGCTATAATTCGTAATGCAGTTCTGTCTCGGAACATCTTTGCTTCATCTCGATTTAAACATTCACATTTAAAGCTGCTCACAGTCCTGTCGCCTGATCTTCCCATTTCATCTATTCCTGTCTTAAGAATTAAGCTTGTCTGAGCAAATAAGAGTGCAGTCTGTGTGCTCTGTCCATTAAAAAAAAAATCCCCCATTAAATGAATGGTGATAAACTATAGTGTAAAATAGTGATAAATTATAGTGTAAAATGGTGATAAACTATAGTGTAAAATTGTGATAAACTGTAGTGTAAAATAGCCATAAACTGTAGTGCAAAACGGCGATAAACTATAGTGTAAATCGGCGATAAAGTATAGTGTAAAATTGCAATAAACTATAGTGTAAAACGATGATAAACTATAGTGTAAAACGGTGATAAACTATAGTGTAAAACGGTGATAGATTGTAGTGTAAAATAGCGATAAACCATAGTGTAAAATGTGGTTGTTTAACTCCTTTACTACTGAATTAATTTTCTTGCTGTGCCAGAATAAATTCTGATGCGCAATTTTGGTAGAAAGAAACTGGAGGGAAGTTCCTATAATTGTAAAAATCTGGACTACTTTTCAGTTTACATGTATCTGTATAAAGATCTCCATGAGCACTGATCGTATAAGTGTGCAAGATCTTTCAACACTACCAGTGTTATTTTGGAGTGAAGAAGTTAAACCATGAATTTTCTTGGTAACGGGATTCCAGATAAATTTTTAAGCCACACTGGAAGATTAAACAGGTAATAATAACAAAGTAATTTCCTCCAAAGGCCTCATACTTCTATGATTACTTTTAGTTCAACTGAACTCTCATATGGTCATAACAAAGAGACAGGCAGTTATAAATATCTCGTTTTATCTCCTCTGTTTATTATATTAATGGAAGGGATCAAAAAAATGCTCACGTGGATGACTAGGTCGCCTGGCCCTTGTCCGGCAGGTCTAGCCACCATCTTGGTCTCGTTCCTTGGCAATATATAAACAGTGATCTGTTTATTGAAGTCCCTATAAGTAAGCTTTAGTGTTCGATATAGAAATAAGTCCCTAGAACAGGGACTTATCAACATCAAAGTAGAATTATTTTCTTCTAATATTTATATTTTAATATTTCTTTTAATATATTTATACAAGTATGAATAATATTTCATTACTATTATCCGGTCTTACTCTTTGCTGTAAAATCTCCCCATTTTAATCTTCTTCTCACACCAACGTATGATGCTATTCTCCAACATTACGTTAAGCCTACTAGTGCTGTCAGAAAGTGTATAGCTACAACTGATGGTGTAATTACATAAATTACCAGTATGTGATCACATACAAGTGAAAGGAGATGCAACTGTCTAGTCATCAAACAGGCGTTGGGGAATGTATTTATAACTTTCTTGACACCAATGTTCAGTTTCGTCCAGGTGACTGTCTAAGTTAGACTCTTTCTGTCTAAGTTAGGCTCCCGTCTCGAAATTAATAGGAACTACACTGTTCACCGAGGAATGGGCCTAAGTTAATTTTTTTTCACAATTTAAATTACGTCCAGAAGTCTTTTAAGAAGCAAGAAACTCTTAAGAATGTTCCTAAACTTCGCATAGAGCAGCCAACACAGGCACTTTTTAATTTATAAAAGAATAGAAGAACATCAGAAGTGTGGAAGAGATAGTGAAATGTTTAAAGAAATGAAGACATTGACGAGAAATGTCACACCTAAGCTAAATGTAATTTGTGATGAGATGGGGAATACCCTGACAGAGACAGAGGAAATTCTAGAAAGATGGAAGGAATATTGCAAAAGAATGTATGAAACAACCGACTGTGGAAGCAGAAATCAACAGTGTGAATTATTATTGGAGGAGAAAGAACCCGAACCGACAAAGGAAGAAGTTTTATGGGCAATAAAGAATCTGAAAAATGGTAAATCACCAGGATGTGATGAGATAACAGCTGAATTTATTAAAGCAGGAGGAAAGGAGTGTGCAACAATCTATCATGCACTATGTAAAAAGATATGGCATTCAGGTGTTTGGCCAAAAGAATGGAAAAGAACTGTATTCATACCACTGCCAAAAAAGGGTAACCTGAAATTATGCACCAACTACAGAACTGTTGCCCTGATTAGTCATGCCAGTAAAATTCTGTTAAAAATCATAATGGGTAGACTTCGAAAGAAAATAGAAGAAGTCAATATGGTCCAAGCTGGTTTCAGGCAAGGAAGAGGATCAAGAGATCATATATTCAATCTAAGATTAATAATAGAGAAATGCAGAGAGTTTAATGTGAATCTATATTTATCCTTTATAGACTACTCAAAGCCATTTGATTGTGTACAACACCAGAAACTTTGGGAAATAATGGAAAAAATGGGATTTCCAACACATTTGATACAATTAACATCACTGCTGTATCTAGACCAACAAGCAGCAGTAAGAATAAATGGTGAAACAACAAGTTGGTTTGACATAAAACAAGGGGTCCGTCAGGGGTGCATATTGTCACCCTACTTATTTAACTTGTATACTGAAAATATAATGAGGAATGTTAGAGAAGATGTAGACAAAGAATATTACGATGCCATAACAGTTGGAGGTTATACCAGAGATTAGATATGCTGATGACACAGTATTGCTGTCCACAACACAAAAAGGAATGGAAAAACTAATTATGTCAGTCCGCAAGAACAGCGAAGAGCAGAACCTCTATCTTAATGCAAAGAAAACTAAATTGATGACAACTGACAAAACAAACAAGGCAACTGAAATATGTATCAATGAGGAAAAACTGGAAGAAGTGGAGAGTTTTGAATATCTTGGATCGCTACTAACTAATAATGGAGATACAATGAGGGAAATTAAAAGGAGGACATCTATCGCTCTTCAGAAAGTAAAATAAATAAAGAGTCTGTGGAGAGGAGCAGACAGAACCACAAAAATAAGATTTTTAAGGGCATGCATCTTTCCCATAGAAACATATGCCTGTGAGACCTGGACACTTAACAAAACAGCTGAGAAACACATAAATGCCTTTGAATGTAAATGCTACAGAAGAGTTCTCCAAATATCGTGGACACAAAAAAGAACAAATATATCTATACTACAAGAGCTTAATATTGAAAAGGCTGGCTAGTGAAGAGGATTAAAGAGAGAAAACTGAAATATTTTGGACACATTAAACGTCATGATAACTTAGAGAAGACCGTATTGGAAGGATACATAATGGGAAAAAGAAAAAAGAAGAAGACCAAGACGAAGATGGCAGCAAACACAACAAAATGACGCTGGTACTCGAATTAAAAAAATCTTGTAGCAAAATACAACTTGAGGTGGACATAAAGATCTTAAATTTTCTTCAGAAAAAAAACCAAAACAAACTTAGCGTCGAGATTTAAACCAATTCCTTGTACACTCGGTCAAACAACACTAATATAGTACTAGTATTACATACATATAAAAAGCAGTACTAATGAAAATAACTTAAGATGATGATTGTAAGCGATGATTCCATTCATTTTTTTTCCCAACAATTTTTAGAATAATTTCACAACAGATTCGAATTTCATTGTGTGTTTTCTATGTTTTTTTTAAACTGATGAATGACTTTTGTAAAACTAGCGCTACTTCCTGCCCATCAATATTAGGGGTATACATAGAGGGTGTTTCATAAAGATGTGGCACTTTTTTTAACACAATTATCTTGGACTAGAACAAACACGCTTAACATAGAATGTGTGTAATATGTATCAAAGATACAGGAGTTCTTAACAATGTTTGTTCAAAGGTGTTTCATAATGCTCTGGAGCCCAAAGCATCTGGAAGGAGATAGCGGCCATTCCAGCTGATGTGCTGGCCCATGCTATGACAGGGATGATAAACGGAGTCAAAGAATGTTCTCTTCTAGGGGGTGAATATCTAAGAGATGTGACATTGAACACTGTGTTCCGTTTTTCCACTTTTTTCTCTTTGAATGTTTCTTTGTGAAACATCCGTGCTTCATTATGAAAGTAGACACTTAATATAGAAATCCTCTATCTTCATTATGAAAGTAGATACTTAATATAGAAATCCTCTATCTTCATTATGAAAGTAGACACTTAATATAGAAATCCTCTATCTTCATTATGAAAGTAGACACTTAATATAGAAATCCTCTATCTTCATTATGAAAGTAGATACTTAATGTAGTAACCTTCTATCCTCATTATGAAACTTAATATAGAAACCTTCTACCCTGATTATGAAAGTAGATACTTGATATAGAAACCTGCTATCTTCATTATGAAAATACATACTTAATATAGAAACCTTTTATCCTCATTATGAAAGTAGATACTTAATATAGAAACCTATCCTGATTATGAAAGTAGATACTTAATATAGCAACCTTCTATCCTCATTGAAACGTTTCTAAACAAAATAACCCTAGCTCGTAACAACAAAAAAGGAGTTTTTTACACTGCTTGTTCCTTGTGTATATTTTTAACAACCAAATCCTATGCAAACTTTTGCCATGTAAATTGCGGGTTGGTCTTAATGAGTCTTATAAAGCTCCCGATGATGGCTTGGACGACGGATCACGGCACTGTCTTCTCCTGCCTGTTTCATGATGTCACGTGTCTGTTCCAACTTGTTTTCTTGCGCTGAGTTTTTTTTTCCAAGATGGACTTTAATGCACTGTTACTTTTTCTAAAACGTCCAAAATGTCGCCAGTCTGGATTTATTGTTGTCAATGTAACTATTTCTAAATGTGTAATATCCTAGTAGTTCATTGTTTTTTACATGCATGTTTGCAGATTTACTGTAAATCTTTATCTTTACGATGCCAGTTTCGTTTTCCTGTTGTCTGTTTTTGTTTAGTATCCAAGAATCTGCACTATGAAGGAGAATACACAACACTTCAAACTAACGATTTTAAGAACTTTTACTATATTTTTATATCATTTTACATTGATGCTCATTAATTTCTTCTCGACTTTCTGTCGTATCAAATCATATAACACAGTTTCTATATGCTTCAACAAAATCATATAACACTGTTTCTATATGCTCCAACAATTTCATATATTATTAAATATGTTTCAATATTTCAAAGATTTTTCAAAGATATCGTATATTAATAAACATCATGTTTCAATATTTCAAAGACTTTCCAAAGATGTCTCTCCTCCTATACCAAATATTTTTTTCAAGCTTGTTTTTCAAATTTTAAAATTTTTTCTTCATTTTCCTGTATTCTTTTTCTCTTGAATGTTGAATGGTTTTGACTCGGTTAAATACTGCAGTTAAATGGAATTGTCGTTATCTGTACTTCTTTATTATGGTATATATGCAATACTTTCACAACACATTTGATATTAAAACTATTCTTGACCGATGTTTCAAGATCGAGTAATCGCAGAAAGTCATGAAAATTCGTCTATTTTCCGTGAATTCAGCTCATTTTTCATCATTTTAATTGAGAAAAGTGTCGACAACAAATCCTATTTTGTTAAATTCTTTACAAAAATATTTTGTGAAATTTTAAATATATATATATATATACACACACACCAGCGTTTTAAGCGCATTTATCCGTTTATTGATAAATACTGATCACAGCTGGAAATCGCACGATCAAAAAGGATAAGCCTCAAAAATCAAAATGCATTTGAACTATACATTTTTTAAAATGCTTATTTCAGTGTTGATTAGCATTACACAGCGGCTCTTACGTATAGTTTTCTATATTAGCATTACACAGCTCTTACTTATATTTTCGTGTATTAGCATTACACAGCTCTAACGTATAGTTTTCTGTATTAGCGTTACACAACAGCTCTTACGTACAGTTTTCTGTATTAGCATTGCACAACAGCTCTTACGTATAGTTTTCTGTATTAGCATTACACAACAGCTCTTATGTATAGTTTTTTGTATTAACATTGCACAACGGGTCTTACGTATAGTTTTGTATATTAGCGTTACACAGCTCTTATGTATATTTTCCTGTATTAGCATTGCACAGCTCTTATGTATAGTTTTCTGTATTAGCATTACACAGCTTTTACGTATAGTTTCCTGTATTAGCATTACACAACAGCTCTTACGTATAGATTTCTGTATGTAATAACAATGTTTTAGGCCACGCAGGGCGACAGATTAAAGTATGGACACGGGACATAATTCATTATATTTTTGCACTGTCCAATTTGTTGCATTATCTCGCTTGTAGATTTATTCCTTTCCCTTCATCTCAATCCTAGTACAGAACCCCCATGAAGATAAATTTTGTCGTGAACATTCGCCATTTCTGAAAGGCTGTATCATATGAACATTTAAATGTGACAAGCTTTGAAATGAAGAAAAGACCAAGGATGACCAAATATACAATCTAACCTAAGGAAAGTTTTGAAACTATTCTCTGTGTGTCCCATCTAAACTTTTCTTCAACTTCTTTCGTTTTGTAAATACCCCTTACTGCAAACTTGACAGGCCAGGTCTATCATGTAAGCCGGGTGGGAATAGTCTTTGCTCATCAGTTAAGCAGGATAATTTTTTAAAAAGTAATTTATGTCTTTTCTACTTCTTTTCTCGTTCTTACAAAAGTAGGTGAAATGAGATTCGTAAAATGTACATGAAAAAGCACAGTGTGAAGACATTTTAGATTTTCATTGACCTTATATGTAAATTGTGAAAACCTCCGACTTCATTTGTCCGTTTTAGAAAATAAAACGTCTGGATCAATCACCATAACAGTTTTTCACAGCTTCCCTTGTTGGTTGGCAAGAAGCTTTAGACATGGATATAGGGCCAAGCCGTAGTCGAAGGAAACGACAAGGCTGACCAGACAACAGCAAGAGCTAAACCGGAGGGCCTCATCAAAATGGACAAATCTGACTCATACAAATCCACCAAACAACACCTCGAGGAAGTAACTTCTTCTGAAGTATCTACGTGTAGCCAGAGGCATTGGATGTAGGACCCAGTTAAATGTTAGATCACGTGCAATACACAGCCAACACAACATTGATGTACACAGCCAACACAACATTGATGTACACAACCAACACAACATTGATGTACACAGCCAACACAACATTGATGTACGCAACCAACACAACATTGATGTACACAGCCAACACAACATTGATGTACACAACCAACACAACATTGATGTACACAGCCAACACAACACTGATGTACACAGCCAACGCAACACTGATGTACACAGCCAACACAACATTGATGTACACAACCAACACAACACTGATGTACACAACCAACACAACACTGATGATTATCTCCCTAAAACCACCGAAGAACATCCTGATATCAGATGCCGAACATGTATGGGCATGCCCCGAGTGTAATGAGGCTGCTCTCCGGAGCCAACGACAGAGCTAGGCCCTTTGTACAGTATTAGTTACGGTCTAGACAACTGGCCCTTGACTTATGCCAGAATTATCAAATAGGACATAATAAAGCGGCCATTGTCATGGTTTCATTCTCGTTATATTTTGCACGGCAGTGCTAGATATTTCTAATAAGAGTCAGTCATTTGAAAAGTCCAGGTGTATTTCTTTTAAATCACGATGGCTCAGAGAGTCAGAGATTTAATTCCCAGTTTTACTCAAGTTGTGGACATGTACAGGAAGTAAGGAATGTAGACACGTGCATGATGTCTTCTGTATTATCTAACATGGTTGTGTGAGGGCAGTTGTGAAGTTTATGAGTCGTAAGTGACTTACTAGTTCTCAGAGCCGTGTAAATAAATGGAAGCTATTTTTTCGAGTATGTTATTGTCAGGTAGGTTTTGTCATGTACATTACCGTTTATGTTCAGTATACAACTGCATATTACATGGGTGTGCATAACTTAAGTTTTTAGTCTGAAGATATTAATGGCCCATCTGTTGACTGTGAAGCAGATATTGTTTCAGTTCAGTCATTTGCATGTCCCTTGAGGAACTTTGCATCCCAAACAGTTCTCATGTAGGTCTCTCGGCTGATGATGCATCTACCGACAGATTATCAACGATGTCTTGCACCCATCTTCACTTTGGTCTTCCTCTCTTTATTTTGCCCATTATGTACCCTTCCAAGACTTTCTTCTCTAAATTCTCATGACGATTAATGTCCAAAATATTTAAGTTTTCTCTGTTTAAACTTCTTTACTAGCCAACCTTCTTAAATATTACGGTCGTATAGTATGGATATATTTGTTCTTTTTGTGTCCATGATATTTGAAGGACTCTTCTATAGCAATTACATATGGATATTATTTAGACTGAAAAAAATCCATTGATTTACAGTGCCAGTTCTGAGAAGATGTTGTGCATGCTTTACATTGCTTTTAATTGCAAATTTTTTTTTAAAATTTCAGTACTACGTAGCGGCATTGATATGTTTACAGATATTTTTTCTTGCCTACTTTGAAATATATTGATATTATTTTGTTGAACACAGATAGTATTCCATGTATGTGCAAATGTCAGTATAACTGAATGAGACTTGCTATGGCTCATAAAGCTAAAATTTGAAAAAAAATTAGTAAGGAACAATTACTGACAGCAATTATTGAGGAAAGACGCTGGCGATGGTTGGGACATATGCTCCGAGTGACTGACAACTCACTACCAAAAATAGCACTAAGATGGACACCACAGGGGAACAGAAGTAAGGGTAGACCAAAAGAGACATGGAGAATAACAACAGAGAGGATGTTGGGCAATAGAAGGCTCACCTGGGCAAGAGCAGAAAAAAAAAGGCAAAGGACAGGCATTTGTGGAAAACCCTTGCGGAAGTCCCATGTGCTCTGGGCACTTTAAGGTTCAGAGAGAGAGATGGAACAGTATTTGTGTGTGGCCAGGTTCGCCTGTTCCTGTGTGATAGCAGTTGTGTTGTTACGAGTCCCTGCGAAGCCCACTTTCTAGTGGGTGCTTCGGGACAGTCAAAGGCTACAGGAGTAAATTCTGAAAGATAAATCCAAGGGGAGTAACCCAATGGTGAGGTTCTTTAGCCTACTCATCTTATAGATCCCTCACAGCTCTGCTAGATTTTCAACAGTATGGGCCTTCTTTAAAATTGGGTAGAGGAAGTCGATGGCGGAAAAGGAAACATGCGATAGGCATTTTCTCCACATCCGCTCCTCAGACCACACAGTGTATGTACACAGCAGTGGCTTGTGTTCGGTCAGCTGAGACACAAAAGACGGGAAACTTCACAAAATGATGCTCCGAAAAACCCGCAACTAATGTCTGCTTGCTTCAAAACTGACCAAAATGCCTTTATTATTATTATTGTTGTTGTTGTTCTTGTTGTTGTTATAAAATATTTTAATGGAAACAAAACGCAACGTTTAGCGTGTGCAGGATCAAAAGCTGACAGGATTTGTCTCGTTTGGAGTATTTTTTTTAAACAGAAGTAAAGTTTCCAAGATTGTGAAGTAAATATTCATTCTACTAATGCCAGTTAGAATTTTTCTTCTACGTGAACTTTTAGTGTAAAAAAATTCAGTTCAAACTGAACGTGGTTAAATGTGGCTAACTCGTTAAAAAAACTGTATACTGAATATATCGTCAAGTGGCATCTTTATTTACAGAAACATGTCAGCAGTGATGTGCCTGTGACATTTTCCATGAAGGTTTTGTTGAGAAAGTGGCGGGCACTGGGGGAGGGAGGGGGGAATTTCGTAACTGTAGTCATTCGGGCCCAAAGCGGCCTACTTTGTTTTAATACACAAAAGCAAAATAATAATAATAATAAATAAATAAAAAGCCATGCGTCTGCAGCGCTGAGTTTTTCGCCGTTTAGAAAGTTATCAACTACGAGGCCTAAATGAGTAACTTCACAGCCTTGTTCATGCCACGAAACGGAATAGAGTTTTAAGTTTACAGTTACTATGCATTCTTCTAGTGTGACATCTCTGGGTTGTTGATGGTCAAAAGATTTTTGCATACGTGATGTAATTTCACCACCTTCGCAATAACATGTAACAAGGGATACAACTCATAAAATTGATCATAATTTATTCGTGGCTCAGTTTTTGTTTCCTGTTAATCTTCCGTCTCAGCTTGTTTAATCCTTGTTTATTCTCTCTCCTTCTCTGTCTCGCTTAGCTGCCCATCAGCTACCCTACCAGGTCATATAAAACTTAATAAGTTATATTCGTTCTTATAACTTCAGACTTTGTCAATATCTGTTTTAGATTGACTATATGGCTCCATAATGTGTATAAATGTTTATGGACACGTACATATACATGTGAATATGTGTAAGCATGTATTTGTATACGTGTGTCTGTCTATGTATGTGTATGTGTGTTATACGCATATGTGTATATACAAATACGTGTGTATATATATATGGGTACATATATACATATATACATATATGTATGGATGCATATGTGTATGTGTATATACATTTATACGTATAAGTATGCATATATGTACATTTATGTGTCAGCATTTGTTTATACGTAGGTATGTATGTAGTATGTACTTGCATTTGTATGTATCTGCATGTACTTGAGTATATGAAATGTTTAGGTATATGTACTATCAATATCTGAATTAGTTTTATCTGAAGTATGGCTTGATTGTTGTATTTTGTTATACTGTTTTTCTATCAGTTTGTTAGTTTAGAATGAATGTGAGAATGTAGTTACATTTATTTCATGTAGTTACATAAATCAGAGTGTGAGGTATACGGACAAGAGGTGGTTTATTATTTATTATTTATGTATTCATTTGTTCGCTTCTTCTTGCTTATTATGCTCATTAACAAAAGCTGAATGACTGTGACTGTGTGAAAGTTGTATGATGAAGGGCAGAGTGTTAGACGGGCCTGGGTGCCCAATTCTTAACCCTTTTGAAATAAATATCAATCAGTCAGTCTCTGTCTGTCTGTCTGTCTCTGTGTGTGTGTGTGTGTTTGTTTGTTTTTTTTCCTCTGTCTCTTCTTCCCTCAATTTTTCCAGTTGCCACAATGTGTTCCAATTTTCCTATTCTCAGAAAATGTCCTACAAATCTCGCTTGCCTACCTCTGATCTTTGCTGTAATTTGCCTTTTAACTCCAGCCTCTCAAGACTTCGTTGGTTTTCTTAGCTGTCCATGGTACCTTCAACATCCTTCTTATGAACCACATCTCCATAGCCTCCATTCCTCGTTGTACTCTCTTATTCATAGACCATGCTTCACACCCATAAAACAAAACTGGCTCGATGTAACATTTAAGTACTCGGAATCTTGTTTCCATTGATACGAATCTGTTGCACAAGATTTGTCTCATTCTCTGGAGTGATGACTTGGCTGAGCACGTCTGCTTTTTATTTTGTTTTATTCTGTTTTACTGTGTATTTTGTTTATTTTGTTTTATTTTATTTTGTTGAGAAATTTTCCATCAGCTGTTATAATTGTTCCTAGGTACTTGAATCTATCAACAAAATTGTTAATACTTATTATGAAGCAGCACCTTATACGCTGAGTACGCATACAATGTCTCTGAATCTCTTGTTCAATGTATGTTCAATGCTTATGTTGCGCCTAAGCTGTGCCTTGATAAGAACTACCAACAGCTTCTGCTAGCATAAATGTCAACCTAAGATGGATATGGAATCCATTTTCAAGTTCTCAGAAAGACCAAGATTAATTACTGTCCTGCATTAGCAGGATATAGAATCCGAGTCATTATTCCCCAGAGAAATAGAATGTTCACTGTTTGTGTGTGATGGCAGATCTAGAGCCATGAATGTTGCCAGCGTCGGTACAACCAGTACGTTCGCACGTGTTTCTTAATATTTTATATTAATATCTGCTTTGTAAACTGATGACTATAGCGCCTCATATTTGTTTGTTGATCATTTTCATCATTTAAAAAAAGTGTTGAACATTCATAATCTCTAAAATGATCTGGGAAAAGAATAAAGTGGTACTGGTCTCTAGACCTTGTGTGGAAAAAAAACACACACACACATACGCAATATTAGGTCATGCTTAGAAACGATAGAGAGAAGATCGATCTTGCATTGTGATTGAACCTGTTCTCTGGGCTGTCGATGGTCAGAGCCGATGAATTAAAGAAGTAGAGCTGTTGGATATGGGTGACTTGAGCTGGTTTCTTTGGCGAAATCCCTCGGTTTGGTTGTTTGTAGGAATAAAAAAGGTTTTAAAGTGGGGGAATAATTGTATGTAATTTATAATGGTGTTTATATTGTATTGTTATGGTATTGTTGAAGGGTAATTATACGACTATACATCGACACATAACACAAAATGAAGGGAAAACACAATTAAAGAATTCTTCAAGTAATCATAAGCTTCTATTTTTAAAATCATCATTTTTCACAGTTAGCAAAATCAAACAAAGGATCATCAATTTATATTGTTATTCATCAGCTTATATCGTTAACAATATAGTCGTTAAAATGATTTCCTTAAATATTCAGATTCCTAGATTATCTTGATCGACAGTGGGACTTCTACAGAAACAATTTTAACCCCTTGTACATAATCATACAAAAATCTATAATCTTCATCATTAAACGATTGAGTATCTGGTGTATTATAAGGAACTAACTGGCAATAATTGTTGCAACATACATATTCACGAATTTCAACAATACGTGCACGCATAAGCCATCATTGCACATTACCAAAAACCTCTAAATCTTACATAGACAAATATGTTACACTAGAATTATAATTATTCATAGCCCTTCAGTTATCCTTATCATACCTAAGTGGGTCGGGAGTGGATCGGTGGAGTCGACAGCACAGCCTTGCACGCGTCCGCATGACAGAAATATAAACCCCAAAATTAACCTAACACTTACGTGTTATCCATAGACGAAATACACCCTCATAACTCTCGAACGACAACATGACTTCACTCGATCCGCACAGCGTACGACTCCCGACCTCTAAAATTCTATCACGTTTATCTTTATATACTGGGCTAGTAAGCGGATATTTTGTTGAGAAATTTTCCATCAGCTGTTATAATTGTTCCTAGGTACTTGAATCTATCAACAAAATTGTTAATACTTATTATGAAGCAGCACCTTATACGCTGAGTACGCATACAATGTCTCTGAATCTCTTGTTCAATGTATGTTCAATGCTTATGTTGCGCCTAAGCTGTGCCTTGATAAGAACAGCTTCTGCTAGCATAAATGTCAACCTAAGATGGATATGGAATCCATTTTCAAGTTCTCAGAAAGACCAAGATTAATTACTGTCCTGCATTAGCAGGATATAGAATCCGAGTCATTATTCCCCAGAGAAATAGAATGTTCACTGTTTGTGTGTGATGGCAGATCTAGAGCCATGAATGTTGCCAGCGTCGGTACAACCAGTACGTTCGCACGTGTTTCTGAATATTTTATATTAATATCTGCTTTGTAAACTGATGACTATAGCGCCTCATATTTGTTTGTTGATCATTTTCATCATTTAAAAAAAGTGTTGAACATTCATAATCTCTAAAATGATCTGGGAAAAGAATAAAGTGGTACTGGTCTCTAGACCTTGTGTGGAAAAAAAACACACACACACATACGCAATATTAGGTCATGCTTAGAAACGATAGAGAGAAGATCGATCTTGCATTGTGATTGAACCTGTACTCTGGGCTGTCCATGGTCAGAGCCGATGAATTAAAGAAGTAGAGCTGTTGGATATGGGTGACTTGAGCTGGTTTCTTTGGCGAAATCCCTCGGTTTGGTTGTTTGTAGGAATAAAAAAGGTTTTAAAGTGGGGGAATAATTGTATGTAATTTATAATGGTGTTTATATTGTATTGTTATGGTATTGTTGAAGGGTAATTATACGACTATACATCGACACATAACACAAAATGAAGGGAAAACACAATTAAAGAATTCTTCAAGTAATCATAAGCTTCTATTTTTAAAATCATCATTTTTCACAGTTAGCAAAATCAAACAAAGGATCATCAATTTATATTGTTATTCATCAGCTTATATCGTTAACAATATAGTCGTTAAAATGATTTCCTTAAATATTCAGATTCCTAGATTATCTTGATCGACAGTGGGACTTCTACAGAAACAATTTTAACCCCTTGTACATAATCATACAAAAATCTATAATCTTCATCATTAAACGATTGAGTATCTGGTGTATTATAAGGAACTAACTGGCAATAATTGTTGCAACATACATATTCACGAATTTCAACAATACGTGCACGCATAAGCCATCATTGCACATTACCAAAAACCTCTAAATCTTACATAGACAAATATGTTACACTAGAATTATAATTATTCATAGCCCTTCAGTTATCCTTATCATACCTAAGTGGGTCGGGAGTGGATCGGTGGAGTCGACAGCACAGCCTTGCACGCGTCCGCATGACAGAAATATAAACCCCAAAATTAACCTAACACTTACGTGTTTATCCATAGACGAAATACACCCTCATAACTCTCGAACGACAACATGACTTCACTCGATCCGCACAGCGTACGACTCCCGACCTCTAAAATTCTATCACGTTTATCTTTATATACTGGGCTAGTAAGCGGATATTTTCTAGAGTTACGCACCCATGGAAACTGACCGGTAACTGACCAATTATTCCTACTTTAAGGGTTGCCAACCAAACCCAGGTAACTATGAACTTATCTATCTTTACGTATGTCTATATATTCTCTATGTCTAAGGGGATTATGCTATACTAAGGTCCGCTGGTCACGGCGCCATGTGTAAGAATAAGCTGTTGATGGTCAGAGCCGATCAAATGCCTTTGAATATAAATGCTACAGAAGAGTTCTTCAAATATCATGGACACAAAAAAGAACAAATACATCCATACGACAAGAACTTAATATTGAAGAAGGCTGGATAGTAAAGAGGGTTAAAGAGAGAAAACTTAAATATTTTGGACACATTAAACGTCATGATAGTAGCAAAAATAAAACTAAAAAAAACTAAAATTAAGGAAAGCCAAAACGGAGAACACAGAAAGATACATTTTGATACAAGCAAACTGATAGACCAGCAAACAAGAAATGAATTCTCAATAGTACTTAAGAACCGCTTCAGTGTCCTACAAGACAAAGCAGAAATGTCCATATTAGAGTTCAATAAAACACTACAGGAAACAGCAAAAGAGGTGCTGGGATATGGAATCCATTTTCAAGTTCTCAGAAAGACCAAGATTAATTACTGTCCTGCATTAGCAGGATATAGAATCCGAGTCATTATTCCCCAGAGAAATAGAATGTTCACTGTTTGTGTGTGATGGCAGATCTAGAGCCATGAATGTTGCCAGCGTCGGTACAACCAGTACGTTCGCACGTGTTTCTGAATATTTTATATTAATATCTGCTTTGTAAACTGATGACTATAGCGCCTCATATTTGTTTGTTGATCATTTTCATCATTTAAAAAAAGTGTTGAACATTCATAATCTCTAAAATGATCTGGGAAAAGAATAAAGTGGTACTGGTCTCTAGACCTTGTGTGGAAAAAAAACACACACACACATACGCAATATTAGGTCATGCTTAGAAACGATAGAGAGAAGATCGATCTTGCATTGTGATTGAACCTGTTCTCTGGGCTGTCGATGGTCAGAGCCGATGAATTAAAGAAGTAGAGCTGTTGGATATGGGTGACTTGAGCTGGTTTCTTTGGCGAAATCCCTCGGTTTGGTTGTTTGTAGGAATAAAAAAGGTTTTAAAGTGGGGGAATAATTGTATGTAATTTATAATGGTGTTTATATTGTATTGTTATGGTATTGTTGAAGGGTAATTATACGACTATACATCGACACATAACACAAAATGAAGGGAAAACACAATTAAAGAATTCTTCAAGTAATCATAAGCTTCTATTTTTAAAATCATCATTTTTCACAGTTAGCAAAATCAAACAAAGGATCATCAATTTATATTGTTTATTCATCAGCTTATATCGTTAACAATATAGTCGTTAAAATGATTTCCTTAAATATTCAGATTCCTAGATTATCTTGATCGACAGTGGGACTTCTACAGAAACAATTTTAACCCCTTGTACATAATCATACAAAAATCTATAATCTTCATCATTAAACGATTGAGTATCTGGTGTATTATAAGGAACTAACTGGCAATAATTGTTGCAACATACATATTCACGAATTTCAACAATACGTGCACGCATAAGCCATCATTGCACATTACCAAAAACCTCTAAATCTTACATAGACAAATATGTTACACTAGAATTATAATTATTCATAGCCCTTCAGTTATCCTTATCATACCTAAGTGGGTCGGGAGTGGATCGGTGGAGTCGACAGCACAGCCTTGCACGCGTCCGCATGACAGAAATATAAACCCCAAAATTAACCTAACACTTACGTGTTTATCCATAGACGAAATACACCCTCATAACTCTCGAACGACAACATGACTTCACTCGATCCGCACAGCGTACGACTCCCGACCTCTAAAATTCTATCACGTTTATCTTTATATACTGGGCTAGTAAGCGGATATTTTCTAGAGTTACGCACCCATGGAAACTGACCGGTAACTGACCAATTATTCCTACTTTAAGGGTTGCCAACCAAACCCAGGTAACTATGAACTTATCTATCTTTACGTATGTCTATATATTCTCTATGTCTAAGGGGATTATGCTATACTAAGGTCCGCTGGTCACGGCGCCATGTGTAAGAATAAGCTGTTGATGGTCAGAGCCGATCAAATGCCTTTGAATATAAATGCTACAGAAGAGTTCTTCAAATATCATGGACACAAAAAAGAACAAATACATCCATACGACAAGAACTTAATATTGAAGAAGGCTGGATAGTAAAGAGGGTTAAAGAGAGAAAACTTAAATATTTTGGACACATTAAACGTCATGATAGTAGCAAAAATAAAACTAAAAAAAACTAAATTAAGGAAAGCCAAAACGGAGAACACAGAAAGATACATTTTGATACAAGCAAACTGATAGACCAGCAAACAAGAAATGAATTCTCAATAGTACTTAAGAACCGCTTCAGTGTCCTACAAGACAAAGCAGAAATGTCCATATTAGAGTTCAATAAAACACTACAGGAAACAGCAAAAGAGGTGCTGGGATATCGGAAAAGGAGAAAAGAGGAATGGATAAGCGAGACCACATGGGAAAAGATAGAGCAAAGAAAAGAAATCAAGAAAAAATTACTGAACACCAAATCGCAACGGCTTAAAGAACGAGTTTTAAGTAATTATGCACAAAAAGACAAAGAAGTGAAGGAATCATGCCGTCAAGATAAACGTCAATATTATGACAATTTAGCAGAAACAGCAGAGAAAGCAGCATATACAAATGACATGAAAACCATATATAAAATCACAAGAGCCATGAATGTTGCCAGCGTCGGTACAACCAGTACGTTCGCACGTGTTTCTGAATATTTTATATTAATATCTGCTTTGTAAACTGATGACTATAGCGCCTCATATTTGTTTGTTGATCATTTTCATCATTTAAAAAAAGTGTTGAACATTCATAATCTCTAAAATGATCTGGGAAAAGAATAAAGTGGTACTGGTCTCTAGACCTTGTGTGGAAAAAAAACACACACACACATACGCAATATTAGGTCATGCTTAGAAACGATAGAGAGAAGATCGATCTTGCATTGTGATTGAACCTGTTCTCTGGGCTGTCGATGGTCAGAGCCGATGAATTAAAGAAGTAGAGCTGTTGGATATGGGTGACTTGAGCTGGTTTCTTTGGCGAAATCCCTCGGTTTGGTTGTTTGTAGGAATAAAAAAGGTTTTAAAGTGGGGGAATAATTGTATGTAATTTATAATGGTGTTTATATTGTATTGTTATGGTATTGTTGAAGGGTAATTATACGACTATACATCGACACATAACCAAAATGAAGGGAAAACACAATTAAAGAATTCTTCAAGTAATCATAAGCTTCTATTTTTAAAATCATCATTTTTCACAGTTAGCAAAATCAAACAAAGGATCATCAATTTATATTGTTATTCATCAGCTTATATCGTTAACAATATAGTCGTTAAAATGATTTCCTTAAATATTCAGATTCCTAGATTATCTTGATCGACAGTGGGACTTCTACAGAAACAATTTTAACCCCTTGTACATAATCATACAAAAATCTATAATCTTCATCATTAAACGATTGAGTATCTGGTGTATTATAAGGAACTAACTGGCAATAATTGTTGCAACATACATATTCACGAATTTCAACAATACGTGCACGCATAAGCCATCATTGCACATTACCAAAAACCTCTAAATCTTACATAGACAAATATGTTACACTAGAATTATAATTATTCATAGCCCTTCAGTTATCCTTATCATACCTAAGTGGGTCGGGAGTGGATCGGTGGAGTCGACAGCACAGCCTTGCACGCGTCCGCATGACAGAAATATAAACCCCAAAATTAACCTAACACTTACGTGTTTATCCATAGACGAAATACACCCTCATAACTCTCGAACGACAACATGACTTCACTCGATCCGCACAGCGTACGACTCCCGACCTCTAAAATTCTATCACGTTTATCTTTATATACTGGGCTAGTAAGCGGATATTTTCTAGAGTTACGCACCCATGGAAACTGACCGGTAACTGACCAATTATTCCTACTTTAAGGGTTGCCAACCAAACCCAGGTAACTATGAACTTATCTATCTTTACGTATGTCTATATATTCTCTATGTCTAAGGGGATTATGCTATACTAAGGTCCGCTGGTCACGGCGCCATGTGTAAGAATAAGCTGTTGATGGTCAGAGCCGATCAAATGCCTTTGAATATAAATGCTACAGAAGAGTTCTTCAAATATCATGGACACAAAAAAAGAACAAATACATCCATAAGACAAGAACTTAATATTGAAGAAGGCTGGATAGTAAAGAGGGTTAAAGAGAGAAAACTTAAATATTTTGGACACATTAAACGTCATGATAGTAGCAAAAATAAAACTAAAAAAAACTAAAATTAAGGAAAGCCAAAACGGAGAACACAGAAAGATACATTTTGATACAAGCAAACTGATAGACCAGCAAACAAGAAATGAATTCTCAATAGTACTTAAGAACCGCTTCAGTGTCCTACAAGACAAAGCAGAAATGTCCATATTAGAGTTCAATAAAACACTACAGGAAACAGCAAAAGAGGTGCTGGGATATCGGAAAAGGAGAAAAGAGGAATGGATAAGCGAGACCACATGGGAAAAGATAGAGCAAAGAAAAGAAATCAAGAAAAAATTACTGAACACCAAATCGCAACGGCTTAAAGAACGAGTTTTAAGTAATTATGCACAAAAAGACAAAGAAGTGAAGGAATCATGCCGTCAAGATAAACGTCAATATTATGACAATTTAGCAGAAACAGCAGAGAAAGCAGCATATACAAATGACATGAAAACCATATATAAAATCACAAAGCAGATGACAGGTAACTTCAACACAAGATGTGAAAGTGCAGTAAGAACACAAAATGGACAACTGGTCAGTGGAGAAAGAGAAAAAATTGAAAGATGGAGGGAACACTTTAACACCCTACTAAACAGAACACAAGCAGCACAAACAATAGACATACCTGAAGCAAAAACGGAACTAAACATCAATACAGGACCAATAACAATAAATGAAGTAAAGGAGGCGATAAAGAAGCTAAAATCAGACAGGGCACCAGGTGAAGATGAAGTGACTGCTGAGATGTTGAAAGCAGAAGAAACAGAAACACCAAAACAACTTTGCCGGATATTACAACAAATTTGGGATTTAGAAAAAGCCCCAGAGGAGTGGAAAACTGGTCTTATAGTAAAATTACCAAAGAAGGGTGACCTCAGAGATTGCGGGAACTGGAGAGGCATTACCCTACTGCCTCTCACCAGTAAGTATTTTGCAGAATAATCATCAACAGAATTGTACCAACACTTGAGGAAAACTTCGGAAAGAGCAGGCAGGATTTAGGAAAGGAAGATCATGCATAGATCACATATTTGTACTTAGACAAATATTAGAACAGGCAAATGAGTGGCATAGCACAACATATGCATTATTCATAGATTTTGAGAAAGCCTTTGACAGTGTCAACAGAGATGCACTGTGAAAAATCCTAAGATGGCATGGCCTCCCCCACAAAATAGTTAATGTAATCAAAGCCCTATATGAGGGTTTTCAGTGCAAAGTGATCTGTGGAGAACATACCTCCAGCAGCTTTAGGGTACAAACAGGAGTGAAACAGGGATGTGTACTATCACCAACATTATTTATCTTGGCAGTAGACTGGTTAATGAAGGAGGCAACATCAGACAAACGCAGAGGATTACAATGGACCCTTGACACAGTGCTGGAGGACCTTGACTTTGCGGATGATATTTGTCTATTATCAAGCAGTCACAAAGATATGCAAGATAAAATAAACAAGCTAACTCAGAATGCAAACAACATAGGACTAAAGATCAACGTAGGAAAGACAAAGTTAATGAAGCAAAATGTGAACAACAGAAATGTACTCAGAGTAGATAACAAGTTAGTGGAGGAGGTAAACGAATTTGTATACCTTGGCAGCAGAGTAGTAGAAAATGGAGACAGCACAGAGGACATCAACAGCAGACTTACTAGAGCAAACCAGGCTTTTGCAATGCTGCAGAATATATGGAAATCAAAAAAACTAAGCATAAATATGAAAATCAGGATATTTAAGAGTAATGTTCTAAGTGTACTACTCTATGGAAGTGAATGCTGGAAAATCACCAAAACCATAGAAAACAAGTTGAATTCTTTCCAGACTAAATGTTTACGAAGAATTAGAAAAATATTTTGGCCAAACACTATAAGAAATAACATCTTATTAGCAGAAATGCAGATGAAACCACTGACAACAATTATTGAGGAAAGACGCTGGCGATGGTTGGGACATGTGCTCCGAATGACTGACAACTCACTACCAAAAATAGCACTAAGATGGACACCACAGGGGAGCAGAAGTAAGGGTAGACCAAAAGAGACATGGAGAAGAACAACAGAAAGGATGTTGAGCAATAGATGGCTCACCTGGGCAAGAGCAGAAAAAAGGCGAAGGACAGGCATTTGTGGAAAACCCTTGCGGAAGCCCCATGTGCCCTGGGCACTTAAGGTTCAGAGAGAGAGAGAGAGAGAGAAACGTCATGATAATCTAGAGAAGACCGTCTTTGAAGGCTACATAATGGGAAAAAGAAAGAGAGGAAGATCAAGGCAAAGATGGCTACAAGACATCGTTGATGATCTGCAAATGAATGCATCAGCAGTAGGCTATCTTGCTCACAACCGAGAGGCCTACAGGAGTGCTGTTAGGGATGCAAAGTTCCGCAAGGGACATGGAAATGAGTGAATAACTGGTCAGAACCGATGAATTAAAGAAACAGAACTGTTGAATACGGGTGACTTGAGCTGGTTTCTTTGCCGAAATCCTCTATTTGGTTGTTGACTTTAAAGAAACTTTAACCGCTATGTCAGGGGACGTACAGTGACATTCGCGTCATCTTCAGTTCAGTGTTGAGACAGGTTGTAAGATTTCTGTTATTCCATATAATCTATTGGGTTTATTTCTGCCCTGGGTAAGCTGGTATCCCTGCCTTTTCGGGTACTGTATCTGTTGATTTGGGTATCTGTTCGTACGTACATCTTTGTTTACTTTGGTTAGCTCTCAAAAGCATAAGGATACACATCTTTACTACGATAATCACCGGATGAGAGCTAAAGAACTTATGTCTTCACTACGATAATCACCGAACGAGACCCAAAGAACGTCTATCTTTACTACGAATCCTTCTCTAACTAGTCCAGCCTTGTGCTTTTTTATCTGTGTTCCGCCAGCACATATGAGTCCGGTGAATCGTTCTCACTGGCACTCCGTGAAGTGCAAAGTTACGTAACGTAGGCTTACAAATCTTCTCATTATAAGACACGTTTCCTTCAATGTGTCATTTCTGGGTTATGAGATTTTCTTGTATGGTTTTTATTTACTTAAGAAATAAATCAAATGTGTTTATTTCACATTTTCTTCTTTGAAACTAGCGGAAGTAATAGTTTTAAAAAATGAGCCACAAACCAAATTTCAAGTTCAAATGTTTAAAATCTCTTCTGCAAAGAAGTTATATGTTATCACGTAGTAACATATCACTGCTGAAATTTGCTTTATTGAAATAGCTGCAAAAACCCTTCTATAGATGATAGAATTGCTCACATTATCCTTCTGTAGATGATAGAATTGCTCGCATTATCCTTCTGTAGATGATAGAATTGCTCGCATTATCTGATATTCAGTGACGAAATAAATTCGAACAGAATACTTGGTGCAAGAAATCAAATAAATAATTTAAGTGGTGGGAAAGACGTCAGGCGTGTTCAGAATTTTATAAAAGCAGCGTGAATTCATTTCAATAACTAGAAAATAAAACAGAAGTATTAGCTAAAAGTACTAAGATATAAAAGAAAACTACCAGAGATAACTTTTACAAGAAAAGAAGGAAGCAGAAATCGCTTGTGTTTGACACGGCGGTGTGTTCAAAATAACTGGCAGGCTCGGTTGTTCAGACTTAACTACTTATTAAGTCTCTCCTACTTCATCCTCCTTTGTATTCTGCCCGAAATGGTCTCTCAACTTTCACGTGAGCCGAAAGAAAATACAAAGAAGATAACGGTCGTTATAAAACGAGACAACAGCGCTGTCTTAAAGATGACCGGAAAATTAGTCCACACATGCACGTGTTTTGATCAGTCGCTTCCCTTCTTTTAAACAGCGGCTGCAGGGACGGATATCCCTTGCTAGACTCGGCGCTGGCTACTTTCTCAACACTCTGTAGTTGTGTCCGTCAGTCTTCACAACCTTCAGCACAGAGTCAACCGGCGAAAAAAACCGACTTCATATTCTGTGTTCCAGATGACGAGCCTGGATGTTCTGCTCAATGAATAAATTGACCACAACAACCATGAAATGAAGTATCTGAGGGAGGGGGGTGTGGCGGGGACGGAGTGCTCCAAACAAGAAAAAGGCGACGGTTTGTTTCTCTCTTCTCAACTGCTGCTCGGCCTCTGTCCGCAGCCCTCTAACCGGATACGGTATTATTGTCATCCGGGCAATGCCACACGTGCCTTCTTTCTCTCGGCTAATACAGATTGGTCAAAGAGATCACGTGCCTCGCACGCACCGCTCCTGTTATGTGGCAGCGAATTTACCCCTATCGTCAGAATTTCACTTTTGTCACCGGAGTCGAGACACAATGGCCGCGGTTTTGCTAGCAGTGATGACTGACGGTTATCTAGGGCTGTTTGTTCTTCATGGCTGCATAGTATGATAGTGTGGTGTGTCTGTCTGATATATAAATATAATATGCATGCATATCACCTCTGAATAATGCAACAAGCGCAAAGAAGAATAAGTTTGATTTTGTTTTACTTTACTTTATCCTTCCTCTTTTACCGTTGAAGTGTCGAGGGGAAATGCAGCTTGGGCCAAATGGATGGCCTCAGTGACGGCCATGCCATAATTATCGAGTGTTTCTCTGATACCATCTATCCATTCTTGATTCTGTAAAAAGAGCAAAATCCGCAGTCGGCTTGCTGGGTCTGTCACAGCTTCACCAGAGCCCCTTTAGCCAGCTGCTGCTTTCAGGGTGATCTAGGTTGGTCTTCATGGCTAACCTAGCGGCTTCGTGGGGTAAACCATCACCATACTTCGCCAAAACCAGAAAACCCTTTGCTTTGATGTTACCCTCTTCTACTACGGGGACTCTGGGCTGGACTTTCTTAGAAACTAAAAATATTCTAATATCTCCGATACTATCATCTTCAGCATCATCATCATCTGATGTACAAAAGGCAGAGACTGAAACTGAAATCTTGTTCTCGCATTATTTACCGCAGGCTGGAGTTCTTTCTGAAAGATCGATTCTTATGTTCCTAATGCTTGTTTATTTGTCTTAATTTCCTTGTGTGGTCCCACCCATTTGTGGTCCCGTACTTGTGTGATCCCGTCCATGTGTGGTCCCGTACTTGTGTGATCCCGTCCATGTGTGGTCCCGTACTTGTGTGATCCCGTCCATGTGTGGTCTCGTTCATGTGTGGTCCTGTCCATGTGTGATTTCGTACATGCCTTGTCTCAGTCATCTGTTCCCTTCCACTGGTTGCATGTTCAGTGCATCTATTCAGGAACATAAGCACCAGTTTTATAAACTTTTGAATGTACATTTGTGCGTTGTTTATAGACCTGTTGTGCCAGACTTGACCATTGACTCTAGATGTGAAACTGATATACTACCAGACTTGACCATTGACTCTAGATGTGAAACTGATATACTACCAGACTTGACCACTGACTCTAGATGTGAAACTGATATACTACCAGACTTGACCACTGACTCTAGGTGTGAAACTGATATACTACCAGACTTGACCACTGACTCTAGATGTGAAACTGATATACTACCAGACTTGACCACTGACTCTAGATGTGAAACTGATATACTACCAGACTTGACCACTGACTCTATATGTGAAACTGATATACTACCAGACTTGACCACTGACTCTAGATGTGAAACTGATATACTACCAGACTTGACCACTGACTCTAGATGTGAAACTGATATACTACCAGACTTGACCACTAACTCTAGATGTGAAACTGATATACTACCAGACTTGACCACTGACTCTAGATGTGAAACTGATATACTACCAGACTTGACCACTGACTCTATATGTGAAACTGATGTACTACCAGACTTGACTATTGACTCTAGATGTGAGGCTGATGTACTAGGACTGCTATGAAAACCTGGATTATAAAATGTTGGACTTTCATCTCGGCCACCGAACTCCACATTTAACGTGACCTAACATCTGAACACGGAAGCAGGAAAACAAAGAAAGAGAAGGGAAAAAAAGGAGAAGAAGAAGGCGAGAAGAAGGAGAAAGAAGTAAAACAGAGGAAGGATAAAGAAGAACAGAAGAAGGAAGAGGAGGAGACGATGATGAGGATGATGACGATGAATTTAATGATCATCATCATCATCATCATCATCGTCGTCGTCATCATCGTCATCGTCGTCGTCATCATCATCATCATCATCATCATCATCGCCTTTCACTCCCTTGAGATCTTAGCCACTGATAAATGCTCTCCAGTTACCCCCGTTATTGAAATTATTCTCTGCCTCTTTCCATGTGCATCCCTTGTCTCTGAGCCCTGTCATAATCTCTCTTCTCCAAGTAAGCCTAGGTCTTCCTCGTTTTATATTTCTTTGAGGATTCCATGTCAGTACCTGTCTTGTTATGCTGGTGTCGGGTTTCCTCAACGCGTGGCCAATCCACCTCCATTTCCCAGACATGATTTGTAGGCTCACAGGTTCTTGTCCTGGCCTTTCCCAGACCTCCTCGCTCCTAATCTTGTCCTGTCATTTAATGTTTAAAATCCTCCTCAACCAGTAGCTCATTAATATTTATGTCCTCCGTTGTATTGTCTTGGTCATAATCCATAATGATGATGTACGGGCAATGTAAACTATGCCTTGATTAATTAATCTACGTCACTAGTCGCAAAATTAACTACTGTGGTTTAATTTTTCATGTTGTTATTTGTGTTTTTATTGTTTTCACCTATTATACTTTTTTTCAAACATTTGTTTCTTCATATGGTTGGTCTTATTTCATTTTCTGTATACTTTATGCTTCTAAAGTGTCTAATGTATTTAAATTTCTCATATGTAATCTATTTACGTCTTTTAATTCTAATTTTTTGTTTCTTTTCTTTCTCTTACTAAGCTCTATTTCTTTCTCTTTCTAAGCTCTTTTTTTCTTCTTACTAAGCTCTATTTTTTCTGTTATTAAGCTCTATTTCTTTCTGTTACTAAGCTCTATTTTGTTCTCTTTGTGTGTGTGTGTTTCAGTCGTGCCGTCTTATATTCTATTTGTTGTCCTTATTTTCTTACTCCTTCTCTAATTATCTTACTCCTTTCTCTTATTTTCTTATTTTCTATATTTGTTTTAGTGTGTGCTGACTTTGAAATATATAACGTTCTTCAGTTTATATTTGAATCATACCATATTCTTATGGTTTTTTACTTGAATTATATCACGTCTTTATAGTTTATATTTCAATATCATATTCTTATAGTTTACATTTGCGCTATATAATGTCCTTATAGTTTATATTTCAATTATATCAGGTTCTTTTTTATTCTATCTTTGTTAAGTGAACTTTCGTGGATCATAATTTGTCTTCTTTTTCACAAAATTAAAGGGTGAAGTTTAAAAAAAAAACCTGTCAAAATCTCCAGGCTACTGTTCGCTTCTTTTGTCCAAAAGGTGCCAGATATTTTTCACTCACTTGCCAAAGGAATCCTTATTAAAAATTTTAAAAGCCAAACTCGTGCGCGTCACTATTTGCTTACTGCATATCAGCAAGCAATATCCGTCAGGAGATGGATGTTGCTATAACGTGAACTGGATCTGTCTTAATCGTCACTACGTGCGTGTCACGTGACACGTGCTAGAAACATTGGTTATGTCACATCTCTCAAAGAGCGCCCAGTTGCGAAACAGCGTGCTCCGGGTTCGGCTGAATACCAAACTCTCGCGATAAGCGGATCAGGTATCCATTTTCGTACAGGTGTTGTACTTGCCCAGATACAGCTATCCTCGGTGAAATGAAAATAAAGCAAGAAAAGACATGTTTTATTGTACTCGGGACCGGATTAATGTACTGACTCACCATGCAGTCACATGGGTCGCCGCTCCTAAACTGACGCGTAAACCGAATCAGCCATGAAGGGGGACTTTCAATTACTAAATGTTACAAACTAAACGTAAATACTCGTACGTAACTACTGGAGTTTGCGCATGAACATAACAAGACTATCAGGTTAAAGGCCTTTTAGAAAAATAATTAAAATCAGTTCTTGTCATACTTGGGAGCAGATAGTTTTAAAATGCGGGCATCATATTCTGATAAAAAAACATGGTGTCGGTGATGATTGATAACAAAGCTTTTTTAGTGTTGCATACGTTGTTAACTGGTAATATTCAGTCGTCTAGGACTTTACCATTCTCATGTTGAAAGTATGTAATTTCTTCTAAATGTCCTGTTTTTTTGTTTTTAAGAATCACATCGTATTTAGAAATTTTGACAATTTTTTTACGTAATTATCTTCTTGGTTATCATCAGTAGATACTACTTGTATATCTCAAAATGGATCTGTACAATACTGTGCAGTTCTGGTTGTTGTTGTGAAAACTGATGAAGAAAACTGTTTGTTGATATTTTCTACGTCAAAGTTTACACTCTTATCAGGTTTTTAATGGAAGATTCTCAGTTAAAGACAAGTTCACACTGTTCGACTGGAAACTGCTAGAAAATTATTCTTGCACATTTGCTAAAGTCCTTTTTCTTAAGTTATCTTTCGCTCTTTGCAAATCCAGGTTCTTTTTTGCGCGCGCGGGGGGGGGGGGGGTGATGAGGTGGAGGAAGCTTTTTGAAGGGGTAACTAAATAAAAGAAGGACCGGCTAGCCTAGTGGTTAGAGCACTTATCTAGCAATCGAATGGTAGAGGGTTCGAATCCCCAGCTGGGCGGGATTTTTTTTTCCAACCAAGACGGCCCCGAGGTTGACCCAGCCTCGTAAAATGGGTACCAGAGAAAATCTGGGAAGGAAAGGCAGCGAGGAAAAGAACTGGCCACCCTTCCTCATACGTTGATGGCCCAGCATAATGAGGTCTCTAACTCTTCATCTCCTACGACATTGTATATGGGACACGTTCATTCATTTGCATGTCCCTTGCGGAACTTTGCCGCCCTAATAGCACTTCTATAGGCCTCTCGGTTGTGAGCAAGATGGCCTGCTGCTGATGTATCCATTTGCAGATCATCAACGATGTCTTGCAGCCATTTTCGCCTTGGTCTTCTTCTTTTTCTTTTTCCCGTTATGTACCCTTCGAAGACGGTCTTATCTAGATTATCATGACGTTTAATATGTCCAAAACATTTAAGTTTTCTTTGTTTAATCCTCTTTACTATCCAGCCTTCTTCAATATTCAGTTCTTGTAGTATGGATATATTTGTTCTTTTTGTGTCTATGATATTTGAAGACCTCTTCTGTAGCATTTACATTCAAAGGTATTTATGTGTTTCTCAGCTGTTTTGTTAAGTATCCAGTTCTCATGGGCATGTGTTGCGATGGGAAAGATACATGCCCTTATGAGACTACCTTTACTAAATATAAAGGTTCTCCGCCGCTTTGAGAGTTTTATTAACCATTTGTAATACGAAAGCTGCTGCCTGCATGTGAAAGATGTTTTAGTAAATTAAAATACAGTTAAACATATCTTCAACTAACTATGAAATGTAAACAGACTCGTCAGTTTTTCAACAGACTGAAGAAAAAAAAAGAAACAGAAGATAAGAACATCACAGCGCCAAGGAAAAGATGAGCTCATTAAAATAATACTAAGGCCTGATGGTGGTTTTTTTCTCCGTTACGCAGTTAGTGGTTCTCTTTTTTTGCTGCTGAACCGCTGGTCTTTTATCTTCCTGCAGCTACAGGCAGGATGTTGTTAGCAGGTGTTGTGAAGATATTTGAATACAGACAATGGTTGCTTGCTTGAAAATCCAGACTGAGATGTAAAAAAATTAACATTTCCGAAGACTTCACCATCGTGAGGGGAGCACGGCAGGCGCTACATCGTAAACCAGGCTGAGCCTGTTGCAGAGTAAATAACGGAGAGGCCAGAACGGATTCTAGTTAGCTGACCCTGAAGACTGTACCATCAGTCTATAAACTCACCTTTGCTCTCTTGCCGTGTCGCAAGGGCCATTAACAGCAAATCATTGTTCATGTTTGATTCTAATTGATTAACTAACAAAGAAAGAAATTTAAAAACTACATGAATTTTCCATTGAATCATTAGCAAGGAAAAGTCATCATCATCTTCATCAGGTGCCGTACAGACTGGCGTTGGCTATTATGCTTCTCCAGAGTACACGATCCTTCATGCAGGCCATTAGTTCAGTTGGTGATCTCCTCTCACACCATCCTGTCAGGCTGTCCAGTATCATTTCTCTCGGTCTTCCTCTTGATCTTCTTCCTTCTATTTTTCCTGTTGTTATAATATTTACAATGCCCCCTCTTCTCATTGCATGTCCTATGAAAGTACATTGTCTCTCTCTTATCTTTTTGACAAGATTTTTTGTCTCTCCAGCTCTTCTCATACATTCTTCATTAGTTATTTTTGCTGTCCAGGGTATTCACAACATTCTTCTAATAAACCACATTTCTGCTGCTTCCAATGATTTCTGTGCAGACCTGCCTGTGCAAGGAAAAGTACTGTTGAGATATAAATTATTTTGTCATAACGTAACTGAACACGCTTGTCTATGGTAGTCACGGCCATTGTTAATGATTTTGTTAGAAGGAAAAACGGTGCAAATCACGTTAGGAACAAACATATAACTTTGATTAGTAATATCATGTAGTTATATAACTGGGAGAAGATAGTACTGAACGTATGTATTTAAACATTTACAGATATGTGAGAATCACTTCACATGGTGCAGGATTTTCAGAAGCGTATCAGAAATAAACTTCGATTTAACATAAGGTTTACGAAGTCTTTTAGGCTATCACTTGAGATGCACGGTCAAGCTACGTCTTATATGTACTATAAATATCTTTGCTAGCAAAAAAAACCCCCAGAAAACACATACTTCATCAATTCTACTACTTCAGTGACTGCTGTCTTTCGGCTTATCCTCATATATAGCTGCTCTCAAGTACCGTGCTGAAGATGGCTCTGCTTAGCTAGTCATGGAAGACCTTCCCTTCCCCCCATACAGCTCCCCGTTCGTCGTAAGTTTGAAGCTAGCTAGGAAAGAAACAGCGTCAATATGGCTGTACCCAATCGTTGTTTGATTAAAAAAAACCAATGATGACGTTCTTGAATCAACAGACGAGTGTCCATGTGGCAGTGGAGCCCAGGCTCCAAAATATATCCAACAAGAGTGCCCAAACCATGCAGGCCTGAGGCGTGAGACATAGCCAGAAGACACAAGCTTGGGGCAAAAGCTTTGGGGCTCCTATCAGGATCTGGAGAGGACTGTGGACTTTGCCATGTCGACAGGGATCAGGATCTGAATTGACCAACAACCTCCAATGCAGAAGAAGAAGAAGAAGAAACAGCCTTTGAAACAAGTGAAACATTTCAAATACATAGAGAGTACAACATCAGCCTCCAGGAAAATCGATAATGAAATTAAAAACAGATACAGTAAATCACATCAGATCATTGAACAAATGACACTTGTACTAGAAAAATAAATACATAGCTAAAACATAACTGTACAGCACTCTTCTCATCTACATGCTGCAAATGCCAAACATGGACACCAACAGCTAAAGTTCTAAGGGAAATAATCACTATCAATCAGAAATGACATGTTTGAGAATACTAAACGTAACGAGACAAAATCGGAAACACCATCACCAGAACAAGGGTTTCAGTGACACCATTAATACACTACATTCAGAACCAAGTCAAAAAGTCTGGCAACTTTACGCGACTACCACAAGACAGACCAAAAGTGGTACTAACAGCTTTACGCGACTACCACAAAACAGACCAAGAGTGGCACTAACAGCTTTACGCGACTACCACAAGACATATCAAGATTGGCACTAACAGCTTTACGCGACTACCACAAGATAGATCAAGACTGGTACTAACAGCTTTTTCGCGACTACCACAAGATAGATCAAGATTGGTGCTAACAGCTTTACGCGACTACCACAAGATAGATCACGATTGGTGCTAACAGCTTTACGCGACTACTACAAGATAGATCACGATTGGTACTAACAGCTTTACGCGACTACCATAAGACAGATCAAGAGTGGTACAAAAGTTAACGCTGATGACGCAGAAGATGGTTCCGAGGAAGTAACATGCCTTAAATATCCCTTTATAAAAATAAAACTCCATGGCATTAGAAGTCTTTTTGGTCCCTTTGCACTGACAAAGACATGATGGAGGAGACGATGTGACATAAGACAAGAACATAATGAATAAAACCATGCGATTCATTTTCAAAACTTCTTTCATTCGTTACTGTAGAAAAATTAGCGGTCATATGCTGCATTTTCAGGCATTTGTGCTCTATTTGTAGCAAAATTGTAAGCAAAGTATGAGTATTCTGAGTTTATATAGATTTCGTTTTCTTTCTTCACTTTTTGCAATGAGTCAACAATTCTAGGTTGATACTTTTTATGTCACACACTGTTCTTCTATTTTTATTTTTTTCCTTACCATTTTCCTCTCTACCATAAAGAAAATATAAAACATATCTGAAGCGCATATAATATGATGAAAACAAATAAAGCAAGACAGCCTCTTTCATGACGCAAAAACATCTTAAAATGAGAAATTTTGGCTTCAGTTTTCACCTTAGCAGTGAGAATGGCTGCGTAGTTTTTTTTTTCCTCTGAGGAGTATTGGCAAGAAGGTTAATGGATTTGTTTAGTAAGAGATTTATTTAGTAAGAGATTTATTTAGTAAGAGATTGTTTTATTGTCTCCGAATTAAAGCAGTGTTCACTGAAAAGATGTTCGTAAAAGAAGAAAAGGTAAAGTGCTCTTTGTCTGGAAAATGGATTCGTTGCCGTTGGAACACTCTCATATCTGCTCAGCACCCTTATCCAGTTACACCTCAGAACGAGTATCGCGGGCAGCATACACCATCCCAGAACTAGTGTCACGGGCAGCATACACCATCTCAGAACTAGTGTCACGGGCAGCATACACCATCCCAGAACTAGTGTCACGGGCAGCATAGACCATCTCAGAACTAGTGTCGCAGGCAGCATACACCATCTCAGAACTAGTGTCGCAGGCAGCATACACCATCCCAGAACTAGTGTCACAGGCAGCATACACCATCCCAGAACGAGTGTCACGGGCAGCATACACCATCCCAGAACTAGTGTCGCAGGCAGCATACACCATCTCAGAACTAGTGTCGCAGGCAGCATACACCATCTCAGAACTAGTGTCGCAGGCGGCATACACCATCCCAGAACTAGTGTCGCAGGCAGCATACACCATCCCAGAACGAGTGTCACGGGCAGCATACACCATCCCAGAACTAGTGTCGCAGGCAGCATACACCATCTCAGAACTAGTGTCGCAGGCAGCATAGACACTACAAGCGCCTGCACCCTTTTCCGCGGTAGATTTCCTAGAATTTTGCCCGGACAGCGGCCGTCTGACTGACTCTTTTTGCGATTTCCAGCTGTCAAGTTATTTTCAACGCGCCTGCCAGTCAGTCTCACTACCTAAAAACCAGGGAAATTTATTGCAGGAGTGCTTAAGAGAAAAAAGAATTCCCGCAGTTTCTAATGGGTTTCGAACCCGCAACTTCCAGCACCCAAGCCCAAGACGGACGTCTAACAGTCCTCTCAGACCCCCCCCCCACCCCCCACAACAACCTCTCCCAACACTCCCCCCCCCAAAAAAAAAAGAGGTTAAAAAATCATATAATTTCATATAATTGTATTTTGGTATTTTTTAAAAAACTGAACCGTTATTAAGTTATTTTATTCTATAAGATAGTCAGAACTGGTTACTTTATTCTATAAGATAGTCAGAACTGGTTACTTTATTCTATAAGATAGTCAGAACTGTCCATCTTTTTTAGTTAACAAATATTGCAGTTGACATACAGAGGTGACCTGACCCTTTCATTCATTCATTTGCATGTCCCTTGCGGAACTTTGCCTCCCAAACAGCACTCCTGTAGGCCTTTCGGTTGTGAGCAAGATGGCCTGCTGCTGTTGCATCCATTTCCAGATCGTCAACGATGTCTTGCAGCCATCTTCGTCTTGGTCTTCCTCTTTTTCTTTTTCCCATTATGTAATCCTTCCAATACGGTCTTCTCTAAATTATCATGACGTTTAATGTGTCCAAAATATTTAAGTTTTCTCTCTTTAATCCTCTTCACTATCCAGCCTTCTTCAATATTAAGCTCTTGTAGTATAGATATATTTGTTCTTTTTTGTGTCCACGATATTTGGAGAACTCTTCTGTAGCACTTACATTCAAAGGCATTTATGTGTTTCTCAGCTGTTTTGTTAAGTGTCCAGGTCTCACAGGCATATGTTGCTATGGGAGAGATGCATGCCCTTAAAAATCTTAAAAATCTGACCCTACTTTAGCTAATATTCTGTTACCCTAACTGAAACAAGATTCGTTTACACAGAATTTCTGATTTGGACAAGCTCCACTGAAAATGTCTTTCAATTTACAAACGATGCAAATCACTGAGTGTCTCTCCAGCAGTCACAATTTCTGTTCTCTCATCTTGTTCGTTTTAAAACAATCGCTCCTACAGACCAGTACTTACAAAAGAAATCACCAGCTGATGACAGAATTACAGTGTAAATGTTCAAAATATTTGCGAGAATGAAGATTGCAAAATGCTGTTTTGGATAAAAGTGTTGTAACAACTGTATTATTTTTTATCTCATTTGTAGACTGAGTCCATAGCTTTAAATAATTTCAAAGACTCGACTTATATTTAATCTCGAAGATGGAGAATGACGAGTCAGACATGATTTCACATTTTTTAGTCAATCAGCTTGAGAGCTTTGTCATGGCGTAACATTGGTGAGACAGCTATGCGCTGTCGGGTAAATCTAACTTGAATCTACAGCCTGTTTAAGTTTTACCTTGTGGAAGGCCTGACATTATATAATGATCTGTTACTTTAGACAGGCCAATGCTCCCAGAGCCACGAAAAGCATGCACAACACCTAATGCTAAGTATAGGGGCAGTGCCAAACTAAAATGTTATATCTCCTGTCTCTGATACCTCGCAACCATGGACGCATTGTCATATTTGCATTTTGTAGATAAAGACAGTTTGAGGATTAGAGTGATGATTTACGTTTTGATTTCTGCAACAACTTTCATAATGTAGGATGTATGCCCGCTGCTTCTCTCCTTGTAAAACGAAGACATGACCAAAAACAAAATTCAGAAAATAAAATTGAATTTAATAAAAACATTACAGTTAATACATTATTTCTAGTAGGTTTTAGTATTGTGTAAAGTTAAATTAACAAATTTCTTGCTGATATGCTTGATGAAGTGAGGAATAAAATATATTTACAACCCCTTGGGTGTACTATAAAAAAAATCATCTTTGGCACTGATAAAGCTGTGTTCAGAACCAATAGTCACTCTCTATTAATATACATGAGTTCGTGACTCGACTTTGAGGCTCAATTTAAAGCTACGAGCAAGCATTTGAGATTCGACTTAAGCTACCTGCAAGGACTTGAGACTCGACTTAAAGCTACTTGCGAAAACTTGACACTTTTAAATTATTTTGAAGTACTAGACAAGAGCCAAGACTTACCATGAAGAACTTGAATGGAATATTACTGTGCGGAATAATCTGTTCTGAATCCTAGTTTCTTCCATATTGTTATTATGGCTGCCGATTAATTAAATCTGTTGTTGTGTAAAGAGTCAAGACTTTTTTAAATGAAAAGTTTATGTTGTAAAATAGAAAAGAGTAGAAAGACATCGTAACTGTTTTCTTTTTAGCAGTAAATAAAAAGCAGTTAGTATGCAGTTAGAACTAATAAGGGACACTAAATCATTCATGATAAAATCTGGAGTGACGCACAGCTGTGGACAATTTCCCTTACTATCCAAACAATGACAACATCTGCAAGGAGGTAACGCGCATATTAAAAATGACACCGTACAGCTACCCCACAACCCAACTCTAGAAACAATGCCGATAAACTCACAGCAAGCTTCAGAAAATATGCTTATTAAGTGGACCGTAAATGAACTCGTTTTTGCTGACTATCTTCTTCTTCTTCTTCTTTGTTCGCTTCTACCACCAAGACCGCCCTGTGATCATACTGAATTTACCCCTGTGGTCCTCTATAGGTCCCGCTGTCCCCCGTTTTGTTCCCAGAGGACCACACGAGGTCCCCGAGAGGACCACAGGAGGTTCAGAGTATCGCATGGCTTGAGCCTGCATTCTTGGTGGGTCTCAGAAGGGGGATTGCGTGACACCGTGGTTTTCGTTGCACCAGTTTGATCTAGAGTTTGACTTTCTCACCGGAAAACCCCGATGTGTTTTGGATATAAGTATATCTCCTCTGGGTGAGAGGTGGTTGCCCCTCCGTTCCTGCGTTGGACTTTCTCACAGGAAAACTTCAGCGTGATTAGGATACGCATACATCCCCGCCGGGTGAGAGGTGGTTGCCTATCTAGACTGCCCTGGTCCAGTGTCTCCGACTTCAGCATTTCGTGGTCGTGGCCGCTACCCTTGTGCCACTAGTGACTTCCACCCCTGGGTTGAGCCGGTTTAGGCATATTATCCCAGTATGGGTATGTTTAGGACATGATCGACCTCTAGAGCAGAGGTACCGTGACATGCGTAGCCATCAAGTTTCACCTCTGGTGTAAGCCGGTTTAGGCATATTTTACCAGTATGAGTGTGTTTCGGACGTGGCCGGCCTCTAGAGCAAAGGCGCTGTGGTATGGGTAGTTCTCTCCGTGATACTACTGGACATGCCGATTAAGCTTCACTTTATCCTTTCCATCACCTTTTTTACATCGGTGCCACACAGCAACCCTGATTGTTTTTCGGCATTTTCTTCCTTGGCCGGGAGGAACTTCACTCCACGCGCGGCAATCGCAGAATCTCGCCAGCAGTGTCTTAGACAGTTCATGCATTTCGCCCGATATGAGCGCACTTAGGACGTGGCCGACCCCCAGACCAGAAGTGTCGTGATTTGACTACTGTTTACTTCGCTTATTCCTTTCTTTCACCTTTTCCACCGTGGTGCCGCACGGCAACCCCATTTGCTCCTTTCTTCATTGGCCGGGAGGAGCCCACTCCACGCACGGCAGCTGAAGAATCTCGCCATCAGCGGTAGATGAAGTACCAAACATGACTCTCATCTACCCGAAGCGTTTGGTTTTCAGGCGCCAGATATTTGCCTTTGCCCCTTCTCTTGTCAGTTTAAATAGTTCTTCCACGAGAAGGCCAGGAGCTGGACTTGACTGTCAGAGGCTATTTGAGATGCACGCCATTGGAGTATAGAGCGTATCCTCCACCCACTTCCAGCAATAACAGTCCTTAGAACCTGCTGACTATCAAATACTTATAGCAACATTAGAGAAAGACCTACAGCAGAACATGCATAATTTAGCAAGGGAATGTAACAAGCACAAGCATGAAAATCAGTTCTGAAAAAAAAATGGAATAATGACCTTTGCCAAAGTAAAAAAAAATCCAAATGAAGGTCTTTCTGGACAATCAAGTCTGAACTAAGTGAAACATTTCAAACACTCAGGTAGTACGTTATCATTCTCTGGGAAAAGCTATGCCTGTTTTGAGGTAAACTTAAAATTCCCGCGCCATTAAGGCATGTTGAGAATACGGTGCCAGGCCCACATTTTCCATGACCTTCGGCACATGAAAGTTTGATGTGGTCAGTGTCACGTCTGTCCGCATTTGTCTTCCCAGACTTCTCTGGTACCCATTTTTAGAGGCTAGGTCGACTCTGGGGTCTTTTTCGGTCTGGTACAAAAAAACAATCCCACTGTTGGGAATACCATCGGATTAGTAAACCGAGCGCCTAACCACTCAGTTAACCACACAGTCAACCACCCAGTTAACCACTCAGCTGAATTGAGAACAGATTCAATAAAGCAAACCAGGTCAATGGACAAATGACACCTTTGCTGAAAAAAAAGCCAAACTACATTGCAACTTAAACAAAATAAGGCACTGTACAACACAGTTTTCCTCTCAACTGTATACTATCAATGCCAAACGTGGACACTAATAGCCAAAAACAAAAAAGGAAATCGTCAGAACAGAAATGAGATATTCAAGGAGAATACTAAATGTAGCAAGGAGAGACCAAATAAGGAATTAGACTAACGGGACAAAGGTTGGAGTAACCAGTACTACATCACATCCAGGACAAACAAGTAAAATGGTTTGGCCTGGTTACAAGACTACCGCCAGACAGCGTAACCAGGAAAGCATGTTGCAGGAAGCAGGGAGAGGCCGCCCATGCAAAAGATGGAGGGATGGTAAATTACATAAACCCTAAAAATATAAAGTGTACCCCGGAGCCCTGCCAGGACTGTCTCCTCAACACAGGAAGGTACTTAAGGAAGCAGGCAATATTCTTCAAAGGGGAGAAAACTGATTAGCAAAACCGGGGAAGCTGTCTTTATCAAAGTCAAAACTGCAGAGAAGAATGTGATTAGCACAACTTGGGGAGCTCATTAACTGGTTACTAGGATCGGTTTCTTCACGTAATTAATTGATGTCTCCCGTATCACGTGATAGTAAAACGTGACTTTCAAACATTTTTCACCTCCATTACAGGCAGGAGACAATATTTCTGTCAGTCCGGCATATCTGCTCGTCATGTTTCATTGGATTTATCTTTCATTGAAAATCTGCTTCATGAAGTCTCGGCTCTTCCAGTGTGGATAGCAGAACAAAGTTTTTCTGTGCCCCTAGAGTTCTCAAATTTATCCGCAGTTCATGCTGTTATATCGGCGAATCCTCTCAGGTTTACTCACTGACCTACCGCCGGTGCTTGAGTGCCTCAGTTGGATGACAGCAATTCATGCAGGCAAATATGCCGGCCATTAAAAATGGTAGGAATCAAAGAGCCGGTTGGCCTGGCATCACGCATGCTCCACGCTCGCGTTGAGTAACGAGGCAGACACTCTCCTCACTCTCCGGGTGTAATATTGACTTCCGCGCCACGTGGACGGGACGTCATGTTTGATTTTCCAATTAAAATTAGACGCGTTTGGTCGCTTTCCCTGCTCTAGCAGTCATCTAACAATGTTTAAGGGCTTTCCTTGATCTAGCAGTCATCTAACAATATTCAAGGGCTTTCCCTGTTCTAGGAGTCATCTAACAATATTCAAGGGCTTTCCCTGTTCTAGGAGTCATCTAACAATATTCAAGGGCTTTCCCTGTTCTAGGAGTCATCTAACAATATTTAAGGGCTTTCCCTGTTCTAGGAGTCATCTAACAATGTTTAAGGGCTTTCGCTGTTCTAGGAGTCATCTAACAATGTTTAAGGGTTTTCTTGCTCTAGGAGTCATCTAACAATGTTTAAGGGCTTTCCCTGTTCTAGGAGTCATCTAACAATGTGTAAAGGCTTTCTGCTTTCAGCATCATACCATTTCTTTATTGTTCCCAAGAAAAACTGCAACTTAGTTTTAAGAGCAGTCCATAGTTGTGACCGCACTTAGATTCCTCCTAATCTGGACCTAAATCATAAAAAAGGCTTACATTCAGGTCATCAAAACGTATCCCCCTTCCTCCACCCACATTCTCAGGTATCGGTCATTCCAGCGTATTTAATGCGCGCACGTTAAAGTTTGTTTTCGTCTCTGCACGTTCATCATAGCAGTCGTTTAAAAGGCATGGCTTATTTCAAAAACTGAAACATCAATAGTAAATAGAGCTTTAGTTCAGGATTAAGTATAAAAGTAAATAGAATCAGCGATTTGTGAACTACAAAAAAAGTTCGTAAATATGTAACGTTACCCGTCGGACTGGACATAAGAGGCGGACAGCAGTCTGTCTCTCTGACTGTCACATGTAAACAGAACAAAAATCGTTTGATGTCGACTGAATTCCTGGACACTTACACCCATAACTTTGATCTGGGTACACTGGAAAGTGGTCAGGGGTGGCAATCTTACTGTACCGCAGGATTTAAACTCTTTCGCTCCTGAATTAATTTCCACGCTCTACTGGAGAAAAATTTTGATGAGGAATTTTGCTAGAGGGAAACTAGAAGGAAGGTCTTCTATAATTTTAAAATAAGAGCTGTGTTAGAAGTGTGCTACTTCTCATTTTATTTAGAATTTGCCTGAATATCGGGCTGAGCATTGATGTGCAACCATGTCAGTGCTGTGAATATCGCGCTGAGATTTGATGTGCAACCCTGCCAGTGCTGTGAATATCGCGCTGAGATTTGATGTGCAACCATGTCAGTGCTGTGAATATCGCGCTGAGATTTGATGTGCAACCCTGCCAGTGATGTGAATATCGCGCTGAGATTTGATGTGCAACCATGTCAGTGCTGTGAATATCGCGCTGAGCATTGATTTGCAACCATGCCAGTGCTGTGAATATCACGCTGAGCATTGATGTGCAACCATGCCAGTGCTGTGAATATCACGCTGAGCATTGATGTGCAACCATGTCAGTGTTGTGAATATCGCTCTGAGCATTGATGTGCAACCATGCCAGTGCTGTGAATATCGCGCTGGGCATTGATGTGCAACCATGCCAGTGCTGTGAATATTGCGCTGAGCATTTATGTGCAACCCTGCCAGTGTTGTGATTATCGCACAGAGCATTTATGTGCAACCCTGCCAGTGTTGTGCATTGATGTGAAACTTTGCCGGTGTTGTTTTGGAGTAAAAGAGTTAAGCAGAAGATCAACGTGTACCTGGTCAGTCGTTGAACCTATACCGTTAAACGAAACTAGTTGAATTTTGAACCATCTTCAGTCTGATCTTTAATTTACTGAGACTACTGCACTCGCTTGGAGTTCTAGTCAATGTGTTGTACTGCTTTGATTTATACTTATTCTGTTCCTACTTAACGGATCAACACACATCCTGTATGTTTGCTGGGGTGAACGGGTCAACACACATCCTGTATGTTTGCTGGGGTGAACGGTCAACATAGAACATGTCTGTTTGTTGGGCTGAACAGATCAACACATTTGTTCCTTAAAACTATGCCTGAAAATAACTTCATGTAATAAGTATTCATTCGTTTGTTATTGTTGTTAAGTTTGCACCAGACATGGCAGGAGACCGTGTTTTTGTTTGTCTAAAAGGTTGGTACATGCTAGAGAGACTGAATCTAAGCTACAGAATTTCTGTGTCACGACCTCGTTTCTTTCCTGGTGTCACGATCCTTCGTGTCGCCTGAACAGTTGCTAAAGACTATGTTAATAAAACCTTTTTTTTGGGTGCTAGCTGGCTAGGTAATAAGAAATAACATCTTATTGGAAGAAATGCAGATGAAGCCACTGACAGCAATTATTGAGGAAAGACGCTGGCGATGGTTGGGACATGTGCTCCGAATGACTGACAACTCACTACCAAAAATAGCACTAAGATGGACACCACAGGGGAACAGAAGTAAAGGTAGACCAAAAGAGACATGGAGAAGAACAAAAGGAAGGATGTTGAGCAATAGAGGGCTCACCTGAGCAAGAGCAGAAAAAAAGACAAAGGACAGGCATTTGTGGAAAACCCTTGCGGAAGCCCCATGTGACCTGGGCACTTAAGGTTCAGAGAGAGAGACAGAGAGTTGGCTAAGCGTCTATAGTACGCTGTTCTCTCGTGGCTAGACGGCTGCTCGTCTTACCGGGGTCCGTGTTCGAATCCAAGGTAATTCTCTTGTGATTTTTCTTTCTCTCACGTCTCACTAAAGTGTTTTGTCTAGGATTTTTTCGAGGTCTAATCCTACAATTTGTTCTCTTACTTTACCGTAACAAAGTTTCGTAGTTTCCTATTTATAAAAATTGTTCCTCAATACACAACATGTCTGTTTGTTGGGTTGAACGGATCAACACACAACTTGTCTGTTTGTTGGGTTGAATTGGTCAGCATGTTTGTTGGGTTGAATTGGTCAGCACACAACATGTTTGTTTGTTGGGCTGAACAGGTCAACATACAACCTGTTTGTTGGGCTGAATGGGTCTGCTCACAACATGTCTGTTTGTTGGGCTGATCAGGTCAACACACAACCTGTCTGTTTATTTGGCTGAACAGATCAACACAAAACATGTCTGCTTGTTGGGCTCAACGGGTCAACACACAACCTGTATATTTCTTGGGCTGAACAGGTCAACACACAACCTGTTTGTTGGGCTGAATGGGTCAGCTCACAACATGTCTGTTTGTTGGGCTGAACTAGTCAATATGAAATCTGTCTGTCTGTTGGGCTGAAAGGGTCAAAACACAACCTGTCTGTTTGTTGGGCTGAACGGATCAACATACCATATGTCTGTTTTTGAGCTGGACAGGTCAACACACAACCTGTTTGTTGGGCTGAATGGGTCAGCTCACAACATGCCTGTTTGTTGGGCTAAACGGGTCAACACACAACCTGTCTATTTGTTGGGCTGAACGGGTAAACACATAACCTTTCTGTTTGTTTTAACCTTTCTGAATAAACGTTAATGATTTACAAACTGATCTTGATGTCTTACCTGTTGTCATTGAGCACACTGGTCGCTTGAAGAAAAGAAGAGTTGTCAGTGGATACACATCACATCAAGACCACAATAAGACCTGTAATACAAGAATTTTCTTCTGGCATCAAATAAGAACAATTAATGATACCCAGCGAGATATGCAGGCCCAGGATGTAGGATGCTGTTGTCGCCTTTGCATTGGTCCAGATGTAGGATGCTGTTGTCACCATTACATTGGTCCGGATGTAGGATGCTGTTGTCGCCATTACATTGGTCCGGATGTAGGATGCTGTTGTCGCCATTACATGGTCCGGATGTAGGATGCTGTTGTCGCCATTACATTGGTCCGGATGTAGGATGCTGTTGTCGCCATTACATTGGTCCGGATGTAGGAAGCTGTTGTCGCCATTACATGGTCCGGATGTAGGAAGCTGTTGTCGCCATTACATGGTCCGGATGTAGGAAGCTGTTGTCGCCATTACATTGGTCCGGATGTAGGAAGCTGTTGTCGCCATTACATTGGTCCGGATGTAGGAAGCTGTTGTCGCCATTACATGGTCCGGATGTAGGAAGCTGTTGTCGCCATTACATTGGTCCGGATGTAGGAAGCTGTTGTCGCCATTACATGGTCCGGATGTAGGAAGCTGTTGTCGCCATTACATGGTCCGGATGTAGGAAGCTGTTGTCGCCATTACACTGTCGCTGGACTCGAATCGTATGAAGCCACAGTCTCGGGGGGCCTCGCGGTATAACGGGATTCTGGGGAGTCTGGGGTCCACTACAGCCCAGAAGTGGGCCTTCCACATTTCTGATGCAGGTTCTGGTCTGGAATGGTCAGTCTACGGAGCCTCACTGAGGAGCGAGAGGTTCGGTGCAGACTGCCAACTAATAGGTTCACAGTGCATCAGATAGCAGGTCTGGACTCGGACTACACATTTCAATAACTTTATTCTTCTAACCGGCTCACTCTTCTTTCCTTCGTTCGTTCTCCCCTGATTTCACTCATTCTCTCCATCTTTCTCCCGTCATAACTGAAACAGAACACATCTACATGTAGCGCCATTTTCCTTTCTTGCCCATTGTTCTCTCTCTCTCTCTCTCTCTCTCTCTCTCTCTCTCTCTCTCTCTCTTCCCTGCATTCCCACTATGTATTGTTTTTCTCCTTCCGCTCGCCTCCCCCCCACCCATCTTCTCTTTATATGGAGCTTCTGGGGGGAACAATCTCTTCTGACACTCATTTTACAGATCTCCGATGCCCTATCTAGTCTACTTCTCCACATTCTATCCTTGGTCCCTATAGCTGGATCTGTACCAGAAATACTTATTGTTACTACTTACATTCAGATGGAATTCAAAATTCTCACTGTTTCAATTCAGGGCTTTTTGCCTCAATCCAGACTCTTGGTTTGTTCATTTTATTTTCTCCCGCGCTCTCCACGTCACGTGACATCTTCCATGACGTCACCGGGGTTCACCTTTATTTTTAGCTTGTCAGCGGCTCCGTACCGTCACATTAATAAAAAATACTAGCTCTGCTAACAGAAAATATATTATAAATTCCACAACGGATGCTTTGTGAATTCCTTCTGCTGACAACATTAAATAGTGAAAACAAATTAGTTTAACAAATTTTACATGGCATTTAGAAAGCAAAGTCAAGTCACGGCCGAATAATCTGGATAAATAATCTGGTTCCTTTTGTTCTTCTTGATATTTTTCGGTTGTTGACACTTCTTCTGTTGTTGACATTTTAGTTATTCTTGATACTTTAGTTATTGTTGACATCTTTGTTGCTGTTGATACTTTAGTTATTGTTGACATTTTTATTCCTGTTGATACTTTGTTATTGTTAACATTTTTGTTGCTGTTGATATTTTAGTTATTGTGATACTTTTGTTGTTGTTGACATTTTTGTTGCTGTTGATATTTTAGTTATTGTGATGCTTTTGTTATTGTTGACGTTGATATTTTAGTTATTGTGATACTTTTGTTATATGTTTGTCATTTTTGTTGCTGTTGATATTTTAGTTATTGTGATACTTTTGTTATTGTTGACATTTTTGTTGCTGTTGATATTTTAGTTATTGCTGACATTTATTATTGCTGTTGATACTTTAGTTATTGTTGACATTTTTGTTGCTGTTGATACTTTAGTTATTGTGATACTTTTGTTATTGTTGACATTTTTGTTGCTGTTGATACTTTAGTTATTGTGATACTTTTGTTATTGTTTACATTTTTTTATTGCTGTTGGTACTTTAGTTATTGTGATACTTTTGTTATTGTTTACATTTTTTTTATTGCTGTTGGTACTTTAGTTACTGTTGACATTTTTGTTGCTGTTGAAACTTTAGTTATAGTGATACTTTTGTTATTGTTGACATTTTTGTTGCGGTTGATACTTTAGTTATTGTTGATACTTTAGTTATTGTTGATGTTTTTGTTGTTGTTGATACTATAGCTATTCGTTATACTTTTGTTGTTATTAACATTTGTGTTGCTGTTGATATTTTTGTTATTGTTGACATTTTAGTTATTGTTCACATTTGTGTTGTTGATATTTTTGTTGTTGTTAATACTTTTTCGTTGTTCATCTCCTTGGAACTGGGAGCAGGATGCTGATAGCAGACTTCACACAAGCCTCATGCTGAACTGGGAGTGGGTTACAGTGCTCATTTGGAGACATGAAGTGGACTAAAGAAACAAACTAACCACTGACTAGTCCACCCTAGGACCAACATCTAACATGGGATTTATTCATTAAGCGAAAATAGCTTCCATATGAACGAATGGGATTTATTTATTAAGCGAAAATAGCTTCCACATGAACGAATGGGATTTACTTATTAAGCGAAAATAGCTTCCATATGAACAAATGGGATTTATTTATTAAGCGAAAATAGCATCCATGTGAACGATCTCACACATGTTACCTCACCAGGGGCAACACACAAGGTCGTTGCTGAAGTCTAGTTGTATTGTTGGACAAGACGGGGAAGAATCGTTTGTGGACGCGGCACGCGTTGTCTGTGGACACTTGGACCACTTAATGGCTACTTTACCAGCTGAAGTCGTGTCAGTACAGAGGACGAGCGCTATCAGAGAATGCTCGGACAATACGAGAAATTAAAGAAAGGTTAGCACAATTAATGAAAGGTGGGATATGGACACGTGAAAATAAAATTCTGCCTGAAACTGGACATCCGCTGGAAATGTGACGAGACGGGAAGGTGGTCGACTTAAGAAAGTGAAATCATCGGTCAACACTACATATCGACGCGTGTCACTGTCTCCTTCGGTGTCAAAGCCATGCTCCAAGCCGTCAACCTCGCTGACTGGCACGTGTTGGAACATCCAGTTTAGGATTACAGTGGCACGTTATTTGCATCTTTATTAAAGCATTTATGCCAAGTTAATGCCTGGACTGGCTGACCACAAGTTTGTCACATGCAAATACATGAGTGAAGAAGTAAAGACCAGAGATTTATCTTGTTTTGGACAAATGTAAGAACAAAAAAGCCTTTCTATTTACACATGAGAACGACTCTTCAAATTTTCTTTTCTCTCTCTCTCTCTCTCTCTCTCTCTATATATATATATATATATATATATATATATATATATATATATAATTATTCATAATGATTGATAATATTAGCCAAATTTTCAATAGTTATAACCTCTTTTTCTGCCTCCTTTCCTTACGTCAAGCCATCTAAATAAAGAAATGGGTGTTTTCCACTGAACCCAGCGTCAGACAGTATTCTTAATGCGCGTCCCAGAGTTTTTAATCTGTGCACTTTATTTAAAAGTATATATACTTAACACAAATAACTTATAACTGGAAACTGAAGCAATGAATCGGCAGATATCAAACAAGTAAAACTTTCATGATTGTACCTAAACTTTCCATTTCCAGTTCACACAAATAATAAAATTTTCAAGAAATTGACATCAGTACATTTTCTTTCTGCGATATTTCTTTCTTGACTAGAATGTCAGCGTTTTTGTCTGTCTAGTTTTATATTTATTTTAAATGCATTATGTCTCGATGTACAAGGTCCGACAATTAAGTAATGAGGCTAAAAAAATAAAATAAACAAAAGTAAGCCCCTTGTGCGTTGATACAGCGAGTGGCACGATCTAACAAACACTGGAACGACCTCTGCAGTTCTTCTGTTGGTATGGCCCTTTAGATGTCATTAGTATCGTCAAAGAAGCGTCCTTTCAATGATAACTTTAATTTTTTGATTAAAAAATAATCGCATAAAACAAATCTGGGGAGTAGGGTGGATGGTTGAGAACGCACACTTGTTTTGGGGCCAAAAGTTCTGGTACAACTACCGCCCGGTGAGCCGGTGCATTATCATGAAGAAGGAAAAAGCTGCCAAGTGTTGAATACATGGGTCGGACTGAGAGAATCCTTTTCAATAGGCTTTTCAAAATACTTAAATAAACTTTGACAGTGACAGTCTGTCCCTCTGGAATAAATTCTTTGTGAATAACTCCTTTACTGTTGCAGAAGAAAATCAACATTGTCTTCACTTTCGACTTTTGAAGACGAAATTTTTTTCCTTTTGGTGATGACGATGATTTCCATTGAACACTTTGGCGCTTAGTTGTGGGATCATAGCAGAAAATCCATGTTTCATCCTCTGCAACAATCAAATTTAAGAAATGTTTATTTCTGCGACACGTTTTGATGATGTCTTTTGCGTACTCAAAAAGCTGATGTTTTTTGTCATCAGACAACGCATGTGGTACACACCGGCAAGCAACCTTTTTTCTTGCCCAAATCTTCCACTAAAATTTTACGAATGGTCTCTAGGTCATCTGCCGTCATCCTCACAGTGAACCAACGATTTTTATATATCCGTTCTCTGACTTATGCAATGAGTTCCTCATTACGAACAGAAATTGGGCGTCCATGTGTAGATGCATTTGTAATCGTTTCCACACCACTTTTGAATCGTGAATACCACTTGAATATATGTGCACGAGATAAACAATTATCCCCATAAACTTATCGTATCAATTCATCTGTCTCAATGGCACGTTTTCCAAGTTTTAAACAGAATATAATGTTAGCTTTTTGCTCCATGCTGATTACGTAACAATGCACCTGTGACTAGGTCAACAAAATGACGGCTTGTTTGTCGTTTGCTTATTGGGCGGCGATGAAAAGTTGCCAGATCATAGATGAAGGTTGCCTCTTTGGATTTCATGCTTTGCTCATAGGCGGAATAATAAAATCAGTCTCATCACTTAATTGTCGGACCTTGTATTTACATGTATTATGTATATGTTTGTTTATGTTCGTGTCTGTCAGGGTTCGTTTATATGCACATTAAAGGGACAAAAATGAAAGAAATACGTTTTCTTTGTAAAATGAAAATAATATGATAGTTTGTTTCTCCGCTTTCTGAGATAAAAATGGAGTGTAAACTTCTAGTAGAAGCGTCTCTATTTCTTATAAAGTAGTAAAACTTACACTTGCCATTTTTTTTTGTTCTTTGTTATATTTTTCGTAATTTTTACAACTGCAATTCTAGCTCTTTGCACTTTATTGATATATAACGTCGTTTTACGCTACATAAACTTTTCAGACTGTACATACATACATACATACATACATACATACATACATACATACATACATATATACATACATGTACGTATATACGTATGTGTCTGCTTGCATAGTGACATTTTTTTTTCTTCCTGAAATCCAGTATAAAGTAACGTATGCTTGATGTTGTCAGAAGTACTCCTTATCTCTAGAAAGTGGGTAGTTTTTCCCACACTCTCTCTTGCTGCACACTATTGTTATCTCTTATTGCGTCCATATATACAGTATTACGTATTTCAACAGTTTCATACATCGCTTGTTTGATGGTAACAAATTCCATTATTTTCAGCAGTAATTATTGGCTTTTCTCTGAATTCGTTTCTAGAATTCAACTTTTGTTTTGTGTTTTGGATCTTTTGTCCTTCTCTCTGCGTATCATCCAAAAGATCCGAATTAGATGCACATATTTAGTTTAACAACACTGGGGAACCGTAACTGGGTCATGAACCCTTGACCTCACTCACAAATAAACCACTTTGTGTCTTATTTATAAGTGAACTAAACAGAATAAATGATGCGTCTGAATCACTAAGATATAAATGGTAACTGAAAGAATGAATGTGAAAGTAATGAAATAAAGTAGCCACTGAAAACAAAAATTGTAAAAATTGGTTCATGACAGAAAGAGAAAGGTGAGAGCATGGCCCAGTTTCATTCGGAATTCCCCAAAGAGTTCATCATATCCTAAAGATGTCGGTGATAGCAGCCCATTTTACAAAATACGATTCTAAGACAGCACAAAATACAATGCAACATTTATTCCAATCAAACACAAAAACATACCGGTTTGTAAACAGTGTATTTGAATATAAGCATGAAGATTTGCAGTTAAAGTACAAATCGAACAATGTAACAGAAATGAAATGGTAATATAATCTGATATTTGCGAAAACATTTTGCAGAAAGGCACTTGGAATTTTGTGTTTTATCCACCAGTCTGTACTTCGGACAAGTTATCGAAGGATGTGAATAGAGTCTTATTTCTCAAAGCCATAGAATATTTTAAAACATTCTAAAGACGCTCCAGCTAAATGGTAAACGCCAGATTCCTGATCATGGCACTCATTTTAGAACTAAACTGCACTGCTCAGAGATCGAAATAGACTGGATATTTTTGGGCGCAGAAACTAGAGCTAATATAACCAACCATACGTGATCATCAGGAAAATACTGGCTTCTGATAAATGACAAGAAAGGAAATTCTGAGTTATTTTAGAAGCACATAAAGTTCAACTGCTGCCACGTTGGAGATCCGACAATGGCAAACATGATCGGTTATATAAGAACGCACTGAATGAAGAATGGAGGTTTTTATCAGTTAAAAAGTGAGTAAAGTTGATGTGGAATGCTTAACATAGTTGTAAATATCATATCAATTTCTCAAAAATAAATTTAACAGAAAGAAAATAATCATCAACAGTTGGTCAAATATTAACAATAGAAAACAAATCTAGTGGCATTTAGTAAAGATAGGCCTGCCATGCTAAACAGGCGCCAAAGATTATAGAGGCGAACACCTGGGAACAAAAGTGCAAGCCTGTAATTTATTTTAACGTAAAAAAATGTAAAAATTTAACACTTTAAAATACACAGTAAAGTTCCTAGTGGCATACAAAATAATTGTTTTAAAACTTGGCCTCTTAAGCATGTACCTTTAAAAAAAATGTTTCGCCACTACTCGTTTATGAGATACAGGCAACCCGCTTATTCGACTAGTTATGGAAAAGTGCACGGTCGAACACGGGAATTGTTTGTAAAGTGGAATCCAGTTTTGTAGCTTCTTGTTCACTTTGGTCGCCGAAATACGTAAACAACACACTATACACCACTTGCGCATGCGTGTGAAAGATAAATATTTTTTTAAAATATGCCGTTTTCTAACGGTTGTCGTATGTTTGGGTGAAGCGTTTTTAATTTCCTCTAAAACTTTAGCTTCAGGTTTATATATTCCACTAACTGTTAAGCGAGGTAGGTCCAGCTTCCAGGGTTTATCAGCACGGGACATGCTTTAGTCGTTGAGTTTTATTAGTTCCAGCTTTTTCTTCAAAACTAAGAACTTTATGGGCACTTTCAGTTTTATCATCACATGTAGGAAGCGTTATAAATATTATAACCAAAAATATAAAAGTGTACATACATACAGCAACATGATAAACACGGAACACAAAAGATCTACTTGGAACAAATTCTGGAAATACGAGGCGTCTGCCAGGCCTTTAGCAGAAAAGCGAAGAATCTGGGCAACGTCGGTCGGTCGAAAGAGCGGGGGTTATGGTTTTAAGTGACAACGGTGGAAAGAGCAGATGGTCGAAAAGCGAGCAGTCGAAAACCGAGGGAGGCCTATACGGTGTTAATGTTTATACATTTTTGTTTGTTCTGGCGGCACACTAGCAGATGACGTGGTCTTCAGTACTCCCGGCGGTCTTTCCTTCCACAGACGCAGAAGGAATTAGAACTGGTATATTACTCTGGTACCCATTTCTATTGCTGTGAGTATGAGATGCTTCCGGCTAGATTTGCGATGAGATTAACTACTGTACTACTCAAGAGCCTGAAATGTAGAGGCTGGAAGTAAACAAATTATAAAACTGACCATTTAAAATTTTAGCTATGAAATAATTTCTCATTTTTTCATGTAAAATAGTGGTGGTACAGTAAACAACAGAGGGGCCATCCTGAGAAGATGAATGTGGAAATTGTATAATATGAATACAGAGTTGTAAAAACATAAATCTTAGGCACTTCTTTAATTGCTTTTTCTGTATTAAAATACCTGAAGAATATAAAATGTTAGCACCAAATAATATTTGTCGGAACACAATAGTGTACAGGTAACATTGGCGAGGAAATAAATTGTCAGAATTGGAATAAGCTTGTGGGCGGTCAGGACAAGAAAAGACAGTTATTCAAAGATACAGTGATCAGTTGTAAGTCAGAGTGATGTTAATGCTGCGGTTTCTGTACGCCTGTTGGCTTGGACCGGCGAACATGTCATTGCAGTAAAATCCATAAGGCACGTTGGGGTTATTACCAAATCCTGGGCCCCCAGAAGGGTAGGAAGTCACGTGGTTGTCGCTGCTAAGAGAAAAAGATCCAGAAGGCGTGTCGTGATAGGAGCTGAAAGGTGCGTACAGGGCATTATTTCTTGCAGAGTTCCCCGAAGAGTTTACGAGATCGTCGTTTAAAACCAGTCGGGGCATGGCTGGTGATGATCGTCGGGAAGGTGTTGACGAAGACTGAGTCATTGACATGTCCCTGGGATCTTGGTGACGTGGCGATACCGTGGCGATTGCGCTAGAGTCAGTGCCAAAATTCTCCACAGCTGCCGGCTGAGTGGGCGGAGGTGGATATAGGTTAATGTCCACAGACGAAGCCGCAGTTGAAGGTGAGCGATTCATGTGTCCCAACCTGCAGCTGTGAAATTCTCGATGGTTAGAAGTGCTCTCTGTTTGCCGTGCTGGTGATGTAAGAGTTATATAAGTGAGTTCCTGTGCTCCATCCTGCTGATCGTGTTCTTTGGTAACTTCATTATCTGAGCGCTCGAATTTGTTCTGGCATTCAACTGTTTTTGGCGACAGAAGAGGATCTGTGCTAAAGGCTGATGATATGGGATTGTACAAAGACTCAACAGGAAAAGCCCGACCTTGCTCTCCTCGTGGAGAGGATGGCATGTCCGGGAAGACATTATCGCCTGGTTCCGCTTTCAGAGTCAAGCCTAGTCCTTCAGATCTATCGTTCATAAGCTGAATCCCTCGACCTTTGTTGTTGTAGCATTGGTTTGCATTCAGCCTGTATCTGCTGTGGTCATCTCTGCTGTCGCCAACATAAATATTCGTCGAGCTGCCTGTATTGACTCCGCTGGTGAAGTTCCAGGGAGAGCAGCCAATATGTTGGAAACCTACAGCACTAGGACAGCCGATCACCTGCGGAGTTCTCAGCTCATCAATAGGACTTCTCATCATGTGCTGGCTATGTGGTATAGGGTTGCTACTATCACTGCCACCGTATCTGAAAATTTTCATATCGTTATTGTGATAATAACTATGAGGCCCATATTTAGAGCAGTTTTTATAGATTTCAATACTCGGTAAGCCCACATCCAATGCCGAAGACGGCAGGCAAGTGTTGGTTATGTTTATCTGAGTGAACGGCCCGTGAGGGACCTGCTCAGTGGGTGACCGGTGAGGCAGGAATGTATGTGTTGTAGAGTCCCTCAGGTGACCAAACGCTGATGGTATGAAGGAGTTCTTGTGCAGGAGTGATTTTGGACAAACACATTCAAAGGGTGGGCAGGAGCACATAACTTCGTCTGAAAAGAGCATGTTTTGAGAAATAAATGAAGGCAAAAAAAAACATTAATAAATTCAATCAACTTGTAATATAACCTGACTAAATGCTTATTATCAGTTATTTCTTTCTATTATCTACAATTAATTATTTTCAATAGTTACTATTATAATCTGCTTTGATGGCTTGCCTAGTTGGCCCAGTGGTAAAACTGGTCCTATTTTGCTTCCACTCTCTCTCTCTCTCCCTCCATCTCTCTCTCCCTCTCTCTCCTTCTCTCTCCCTCTCTCTCTCCATCTCTCTCCATCTCTCACTTTCTCTTCATCTCTCTCTCCCTCTCTATCTCCACCCCTCTCTCTCTCCATCTTTCTCCACATCTTTCTCTCCCTCTATCTCTCCATCTTTCTCTCTCTCTCCATCTTTCTCTCCATCTCTCTCCTTCTCTCTCTCCATCTCTCTCCCTCTCTCTCTCCATTTTTATCTCCATCTCTCTCCCTCTCTCTCTCTCTCCTCCCTCTCTCTCCATCGCTCACTCCCTCTCTCTCCACCTTTCTCTCCATCTCTCTCCATATCTCTCCATATCTCTCTCCATCTTTCTCGCCCTCTCTCTCCCTCTCTCTCTCCATCTCTCTCTATCTCTATCTCTCTCCCTCTCTCTCCCTCTCCATCTCTCTCTCCATCTCTCTCTCCCTCTCTCTCTCCCTCTCCATCTTTCTCTCGATCTCTCTCTCCATCTCTCTCTCCATCTCTCTCTCCCTCTCTCTCTCCCTCTCCCTCTCCATCTCTCTCTCCATCTCTCTCTCCCTCTCTCTCTCTCCATCTCTCTCTCCATCTTTCTCTCCATCTCTCTCTCTCCATCTCTCTCTCCATCTTTCTCTCTCTCTCCATCTCTCTCTCCATCTCTCCCTCCATCTTTCTCTCCATCTCTCTCTCCTTCTCTCTCTCAATCTCTATCTCTCCCTCTCCATCTCTCTCTCCATCTCTCTCTCTACATCTCTCTACCTCTCTCTCCATCTCTCTCCCCCTCTCTCTCTCCATCTCTCTGTAATATTTATGGAGAACGTGGATGGCTCAGCTGGAAATGACCTACCTTCGGCTGGAATGAAAAGCTTTCTGTCGGGAACATCGGCCGTTGTTAGCATGGGATAGCGCCGTTTAGTTGGCACTGACATCAGGCGCTCCTGAAATATAGATCCACATAACCTATCAACAGATGACAGTTTTCTTTATAGTAAGACAGCTTTTATATGCACACATAGGAGCTAAAACAGATGACAGTTTTCCTCGTAGTAAGACAGCTTTTATATGCACACATAGGAGCTAAAATAGATGACAGTTTTCCTCGTAGTAAGACAGCTTTTATATGCACACATAGGAGCTAAAACAGATGACAGTTTTCCTTGTAGTAAGACAGCTTTTATATGCACACATAGGAGCTAAAACAGATGACAGTTTTCCTTGTAGTAAGACAGCTTTTATATGCACACATAGGAGCTAAAACAGATGACAGTTTTCCTTGTAGTAAGACAGCTTTTATATGCACACATAGGAGCTAAAACAGATGACAGTTTTCCTCGTAGTAAGACAGCTTTTATATGCACACATAGGAGCTAAAACAGATGACAGTTTTCCTTGTAGTAAGACAGCTTTTATATGCACACATAGGAGCTAAAACAGATGACAGTTTTCCTTGTAGTAAGACAGCTTTTATATGCACACATAGGAGCTAAAATAGATGACAGTTTTTCTTGTAGTAAGACAGCTTTTATATGCACACATAGGAGCTAAAATAGATGACAGTTTTTCTTGTAGTAAGACAGCTTTTATATGCACACATAGGAGCTAAAATAGATGACAGTTTTCCTTGTAGTAAGACAGCTTTTATATGCACACATAGGAGCTAAAATAGATGACAGTTTTTCTTGTAGTAAGACAGCTTTTATATGCACACATAGGAGCTAAAACAGATGACAGTTTTCCTTGTAGTAAGACAGCTTTTATATGCACACATAGGAGCTAAAACAGATGACAGTTTTCCTTGTAGTAAGACAGCTTTTATATGCACACATAGGAGCTAAAATAGATGACAGTTTTCCTTGTAGTAAGACAGCTTTTATATGCACACATAGGAGCTAAAATAAATCATCATTATCTGGGTTAATGAACTAATTTGTACGAACATATTTGTAGCCAGTCACATGGTGCTCAGTGTAACAGACTGAAATGGTCATAAGATCTTAGCATCATTATCACTTCCGACATGTCCTATTATAAGCCAGAACTGAAAATAACGAATGAATCTCACACGACCCGAATCTGTTTTGTCTCACAGAAACGGCAAGGAAAAAAAAAAAGAGAACCGATCATAACAAAAGTATGGCGACATATAAAGATGCAACCTTTCCACCATGAAAATGACTGCTAGCTAAATAACAGCCTCATCTAATTTCAACATTACAATACATAATGCAAAGAGAAAGTCAAATAGAAGTTATTGGAATCATTGAAGCTATACTTTATGGAGCACTGATTATTCTGGATAATTTCGTGTATCTTTTCTTTGAAATAAATGAGTAGTGTAAGTCTCCACGTTAGCGTTTATAAAACCTACTAAAGTAAATAAAGGTGGTACTGTATCTACTGTAGAAATGGTTACCCGATTTCTTCTGGAGTTGAGGAAGGAAAGGTGGCCAGGCGTGATACTGACCATATCACCCTCTAGTGTGCTGACAGGTCAAGGGAAATATAGATCCACATAACCTATCAACAGATGACAGTTTTCTTTATAGTAAGACAGCTTTTATATGCACACATAGGAGCTAAAACAGATGACAGTTTTCCTCGTAGTAAGACAGCTTTTATATGCACACATAGGAGCTAAAATAGATGACAGTTTTCCTCGTAGTAAGACAGCTTTTATATGCACACATAGGAGCTAAAACAGATGACAGTTTTCCTTGTAGTAAGACAGCTTTTATATGCACACATAGGAGCTAAAACAGATGACAGTTTTCCTTGTAGTAAGACAGCTTTTATATGCACACATAGGAGCTAAAACAGATGACAGTTTTCCTTGTAGTAAGACAGCTTTTATATGCACACATAGGAGCTAAAACAGATGACAGTTTTCCTCGTAGTAAGACAGCTTTTATATGCACACATAGGAGCTAAAACAGATGACAGTTTTCCTTGTAGTAAGACAGCTTTTATATGCACACATAGGAGCTAAAACAGATGACAGTTTTCCTTGTAGTAAGACAGCTTTTATATGCACACATAGGAGCTAAAATAGATGACAGTTTTTCTTGTAGTAAGACAGCTTTTATATGCACACATAGGAGCTAAAATAGATGACAGTTTTTCTTGTAGTAAGACAGCTTTTATATGCACACATAGGAGCTAAAATAGATGACAGTTTTCCTTGTAGTAAGACAGCTTTTATATGCACACATAGGAGCTAAAATAGATGACAGTTTTTCTTGTAGTAAGACAGCTTTTATATGCACACATAGGAGCTAAAACAGATGACAGTTTTCCTTGTAGTAAGACAGCTTTTATATGCACACATAGGAGCTAAAACAGATGACAGTTTTCCTTGTAGTAAGACAGCTTTTATATGCACACATAGGAGCTAAAATAGATGACAGTTTTCCTTGTAGTAAGACAGCTTTTATATGCACACATAGGAGCTAAAATAAATCATCATTATCTGGGTTAATGAACTAATTTGTACGAACATATTTGTAGCCAGTCACATGGTGCTCAGTGTAACAGACTGAAATGGTCATAAGATCTTAGCATCATTATCACTTCCGACATGTCCTATTATAAGCCAGAACTGAAAATAACGAATGAATCTCACACGACCCGAATCTGTTTTGTCTCACAGAAACGGCAAGGAAAAAAAAGAACCGATCATAACAAAAGTATGGCGACATATAAAGATGCAACCTTTCCACCATGAAAATGACTGCTAGCTAAATAACAGCCTCATCTAATTTCAACATTACAATACATAATGCAAAGAGAAAGTCAAATAGAAGTTATTGGAATCATTGAAGCTATACTTTATGGAGCACTGATTATTCTGGATAATTTCGTGTATCTTTTCTTTGAAATAAATGAGTAGTGTAAGTCTCCACGTTAGCGTTTATAAAACCTACTAAAGTAAATAAAGGTGGTACTGTATCTACTGTAGAAATGGTTACCCGATTTCTTCTGGAGTTGAGGAAGGAAAGGTGGCCAGGCGTGATACTGACCATATCACCCTCTAGTGTGCTGACAGGTCAAGGGAAATATGGGCACTAACAGCATATCCCTATGTGCCTCTAAGGCATGACAAGATCACCTTTACCTTTTTTTACTCAATCTTCAGATATCCGTCAAGCTAGTTCGATAATGGCGGACAATATTTCTGTTATTGGAATTTGAGCTCTTTGCAGGTGTCGCCGTGATGAAGATCTGAAAACATGTGCACCAAGTAGGCTAAGAAATGACCTACTTCTAAATGAGCTTGAATGCCACGGGAAACACAATGATCCCACCCTGCTGCCACAGCTGAACTAACGCAATAACTTTTCTCTCTGGTAGACTTCTTCGGGTTAAGATAAGGTCTTGACTAGCTCTGACTGCTAGCCCTGCTCCAGCTTTACAAGAGGGTACCGTACGAGAATTTAGATTCCTTTTTCAAGGGTCTCTGCGAAATCTGAACATTTTTTTCCCCTAAGTACACATACGACATGATGGCTTCATATTTGGTTGGAGGGGGGGGGGGGAGAGAGAGAATAGACACCAGACACGTCACCTACACTCCAAACACATCCATAGATGGTCGTCCCCGCAGTGATGGTCTGTGCATAAGTGCACGCACTTTGTAGTATCAGTGAGAATAGGAGCGACTGCAGGAGGGAAGGGGGAGTGGAGCCGCACAAGTCACCTCAGTCCACCAGAATGCGTCGATATGATATCGGCCATCTTCGCTCCAGCTTTTCACTTGGTGAGCAGGGCACATTAAATACATTACAATCAGTGTGAAAGAGGACAAAAACGGTGTATGTCTGAACTCTGTCGGGAGAAAGTTTTCAATACTAGTGCTCTTCATACATATTCAGAACAGTCTGGACTGTACGGAGACTGAACACACAACCATACTTCACCCTTCTCGTCACAAAAACAGCCGCCTAATGTGCTGGGAACTGGGCTGAGAGATGCTGAGAACTTGTAATAAACGAAGTTTACACTTTGAAACATTTCTTACCCCGCCCTGACGTAACTGTTTGGAAAATGCGTGCCTGCCCTTGTCTGACAACGACTTTACTTCCGGTCTGGGGTGGTCGTGGTATCCTTTAGCCTGGAAGAAGACTGAATTGTTCACGTGACGCCAAAAATGTGTCACGGGGTAGCCACAGAAACGGCAAGGAAAAAAAAAAAGAGAACCGATCATAACAAAAGTATGGCGACATATAAAGATGCAACCTTTCCACCATGAAAATGACTGCTAGCTAAATAACAGCCTCATCTAATTTCAACATTACAGTACATAATGCAAAGAGAAAGTCAAATAGAAGTTATTGGAATCATTGAAGCTATACTTTATGGAGCACTGATTATTCTGGGTAATTTCGTGTATCTTTTCTTTGAAATAAATGAGTAGTGTAAGTCTCCACGTTAGCGTTTATAAAACCTACTAAAGTAAATAAAGGTGGTACTGTATCTACTGTAGAAATGGTTACCCGATTTCTTCTGGAGTTGAGGAAGGAAAGGCGGCCAGGCGTGATACTGACCATATCACCCTCTAGTGTGCTGACAGGTCAAGGGAAATATGGGAACTAACAGCATATCCCTATGTGCCTCTAAGGCATGACAAGATCACCTTCACCTTTTTTTTACTCAATCTTCAGATATCCATCAAGCTAGTTCGATAATGGCGGACAATATTTCTGTTATTGGAATTTGAGCTCTTTGCAGGTGTCGCCGTGATGAAGATCTGAAAACATTTGCACCAAGCAGGCTAAGAAATAAGCTTGAATGCCACGGGAAACATAATGATCCCACCCTGCTGCCACAGCTGAACTAACGCAATAACCTTTCTTTCTGGTAGACTTCTTCGGGTTAAGATAAGGTCTTGACTAGCTCTGACTGCTAGCCCTGTTCCAGCTTTACAAGAGGGTACCGTACGAGAATTTAGATTCCTTTTTCAAGGGTCTCTGCGAAATCTGAACATTTTTTTTCCTAAGTATACATACGACATGATGGCTTCATATTTGGTTGTGGGGGGGGGGGGGGAGAGAATAGACACCAGACACGTCACTTACACTCCAAACACATCCATAGATGGTCGTCCCCGCAGTGATGGTCTGTGCATAAGTGCACGCACTTTGTAGTATCAGTGAGAATAGGAGCGACTGCAGGAGGGAGGGGGGAGTGGAGCCGCACAAGTCACCTCAGTCCACCAGAATGCGTCGATATGATATCGGCCATCTTCGCTCCAGCTTTTCACTTGGTGAGCAGGGCACATTAAATACATTACAATCAGTGTGAAAGAGGACAAAAACGGTGTATGTCTGAACTCTGTCGGGAGAAAGTTTTCAATACTAGTGCTCTTCATACATATTCAGAACAGTCTGGACTGTACGGAGACTGAACACACAATCATATTTCACCCTTCTCGTCACAAAAACAGCCGCCTAATGTGCTGGGAACTGGGCTGAGAGATGCTGAGAACTTGTAATAAACGAAGTTTACACTTTGAAAGATTTCTTACCCCGCCCTGACGTAACTGTTTGGAAAATGCGTGCCTGCCCTTGTCTGACAACGACTTTACTTCCGGTCTGGGGTGATCGTGGTATCCTTTAGCCTGGAAGAAGACTGAATTGTTCACGTGACGCCAAAAATGTGTCACGGGGTAGCCACAGTGACCCCGGCAGGAGAGAAGAGTGAGCTTTCCTGAACATCCGGTATTCGGACACGGTTTTCCTGCAGAATAGCAAATTAGCATACTTCATACCAATAACTCTTCATATTTGGAGGTCAGGCTAAGAATAAGCTATTTATGTAGTTTTCTACTCGTACGTAACCAGTTTTTAGGCGGTATCTGCGAAGCACAAAATCTATTTCTGCAACTGATCACTTGTAGATAAATTAAATTTGACCGTGAGGTACTATGGCAATAATAACTGGTACGTGCAACTGGCACATGTTCTTCGATTTCTTAAATAAAATTTTAGAAGGATAAACAAATAATACTTTTAGAAACATTTTCACTTTTATTTTTTGTAGTCTTTTATCTTCGTAGCTTCTAAAAAATGGATACCAGAGAAGTCTGGGAAGGTAAATGGGGCGGCCAGGCGTGATACTGACCACATCAGACTTTCATGTGCAGATGGTCTTGGAAATACGGGCCTAACACCGTATCCCCAATATGCCTTAATGGCATGGAAACGAGTAGTTTACCTTACCTTTACCTATATCTTCGTAGTTATCTCTTTGTATTTCTTCATTTCGTTTTATATTCAGTAAATTTATTTGCATTTCGTCGCTTTATTTTATATTCAGTACATAACTAATTTCCTGTTCAGGCAGGACATCTTTTCTATTTTCAGATTTAGTTTTAAAATGTCACGTTTTTTTTTCCGCAAGGAGAGTATTCAAACAAGTGAGTGTTAACTGTTTATGAAAGAAGTGAGTGTTAACTGTTTATGAAAGAAGTGAGTGTTAACTGTTTGTGAAAGAAGTGAGTGTTAGCTGTTTATGAAAGAAAGTGAGTGTTAGCTGTTTATGAAAGAAAGTGAGTGTTAGCTGTTTATGACAGAAAGTGAGTATTAGCTGTTTATGAAAGAGAGTGAGTGTTAGCTGTTTATGAAAGCTGCAGAGAAAGGTTTCCGTGGGTAATTTCACTTGTGGCTGATGCTACCAATGTTTGAATGGTATGATCTGCAGCAGAGATGAGCATCATACTTGTGTTGCAAGGTGAAGTCTCTTGACGTCTCGCGTCTTTTAGTGCACCTCTCACTGACTTTCTCAGTGGCTGAGCTTGCGCATCTAAGTTTTGGTTTACATCTTAAGGTCACGAGCCTAGAAGTCTGCCTCAAAGTATTTGCTTGGAGATCTTGTTTTCAAGTACTTTTCAGTGCATCTTTTAAATCTTATGCCACTGAGTATTATCATCAAAGGCATGGAGAACTGTGACGATGCAGCACCTATGTAGATACCTTTTAAATATATAAAACTATAAAATTAACCCGCACTCTTAATGAAAACTTAACCCTTTCACTCCTAGATCCATTTCCATGCTCTGCCAGATAAAACTTTGGTGACAAATTTTAGTAGAAATAAATTGGAAGAAAGTTACTCTATAAAATTTTTTTGAGAATGGCTCGAGTTAAAATGTACTACTTTTCATTGTATTTCTAATTTGCCTAAATATCTCTCCGAGCATTGATTTGCTTAGCTGTACAAGACTGCTGGCATTGTCTTGGAGTCAAAGAGCCAAGAGACGAAACATGGCTTCAAGAAAGAAGCCACGAATACACGTGTCAGGCCATACTGATGATGGGATTCAGTCTCACAGTCAATCTGTATGCCAAGATGCCTTAGAAGTGAAACTGAATCCAGAAGATGGAAAGAAAGAAACAAACTGGAAGATAGACAAAGACACAAAGAAACAGACATAAAGTTTATGTAGGAATGATTGCTTAGATACGAATGATACAGTCTATGAATGAGGATATTAGTCACATGATACCTAACTGATCAACTTTACACTCAAGAACTTACCAATTTGCTTCCGTCTAGCTTTGTCACAGATGGCAGGCCTTAGGTGTACTTTTCTCCCAGAATCTAGAAGACAGTCTAAGGAACACACGAGAACACCCAGGCAGGATTTCTTCAGAATCAGTGCATTGTGGTTGTTGGTGTTCCTCATTGCCCAGCCACTGACGTGTCTTCTAGCGTCGTCGCTGTCCCCTCTATACACTCTTCGGTAATGTCCATTCGGCCAAAGTTCGAACTGGTCGAAGGTTTGTGTCTACAAATTACAGTTTTTATTTCTTTTATTCACAAGTATCTTTCAAAATCGTAACATAATAATAAACTATATTTTAAAAAACGTTCTATCAATCTCCATGCATAATTTGCAAAATACTATTGCAATGGACTATATTATCTCTCGATGCTCCCAAAGTCTACGCTGAAAATGTCTCTGTACGGAAATGCTGAATAGCTAACTGTTCTGAAAACACACTTCAGTTGTATTATCCCCCTAAAACCCTGAAACAAAAGAATTAAATAAGCAGATCTGTTCAGATGTCTGATTAATGTGTCTTTATGATATGGTCGCTGTTTTTAACATTGAGATCTAAAATCGCTCCTGTACCTAGAATGCTGTTACAGATTGATTACCATAGGTATTATTCCACAGACGGTTGACCTGAGACTACTTGTACTCGTGGAACAGTAACTGAAGTAGCAAGAGATTCCTTAGGAATTTAAGTTCGAAATACGTACATGTGTTATTTGGATTCTACAGTATATACAAGTGTGAGTGGATGGTTAACATGTAGTGCTCATGTTCTGCTGCAGCATCATTAACTTGCATTCTATTCCGTGATTGTCGGTGTTAAGTTTTGCACTGATGATTGTCAATGGTAAATGGTGGATGATGATTGTTAGTGTTAAATGTTGCACTGATGATTGTCGTGTTAAAATGTGCCCTGATGATTGTCGGTGCTAAATGTTGCATTGAAAATTGTAGGTGTTAAATGTTGCATTGATGAATGTCAGTGTTAAATTTTGCATTGATGATTCTCAGTGTTAAACGCTGCATTGATGATTGTCAGTGTTAAATGTTGCATTGAAAATTTAAGTGTTAAATGTTGCACTGAAAATTGTCAGTGTTAAACTTTGCATTGAAAATTGTCAGTGTTACATACTGTATTGATGACTGCCGGTGTTAAGTGTTGCAATGACAATGCTAACATATTTTAAGAGTATGAAAGAGCTAACCGCAGAGCTTGCTAGAGTGGAATAACAGAAATGTAAGAATGTGTGAAAACGGAGAACAATGGACCACACTTTTACCAAGTCATATTTAATGGTCAAAGATGTAAAAATTCTATAATTGCTTATAACTTCGACTTAACATAAGCATGCGCATGTAGTGTTGTTTTATGCAATGGCGTTGTGTAACGATAACCACACATCACATGGGAGCAATAATAAATAAAAGTTTGTGGTGCAGTAACGAGCTTTTACATCATAAATGTACGATACACAGTTACTCATAATACTCGAGTCTAGTTTATATTTTTGTGACAAGTCTATTGTGACAATAGATTGCTTCATTCTTTGATCAGTTTCTGCACATCTTTTGTGCTTGGACGATACATTTCAGTATGTAATGCTTTCAATGTACAAGAGGTGTTGTGACAACATTTCCAGACAGTGTCAGTTTTTTCTCCTAGTAATTTAGAAATTTAGGAACAACGAATACACCGAAATCTGCAATTTTGAAAAAAAAAACCATCTGCAGGTGCTGAATACTTCTCTGTTATTTCTGTGAGTTTTTAAGCTAAACGTGTCATAAAGGTGTGACAGAAATAGATCTCATCTATGATACGTTAAACACATAAAATTGTTATTATTTGAATCTTGTGCAATATTCATCTTAGAAGACATAAGCTGCACAAATCTCTCTCTTGCTGTGCCCCTTTTTCTTATCGTTAGTTAGTTAGTTAGTTAGTTAGTTAGTTAATTAGTTAGTTAATTAATTAGTTAGTTAGTTAGTTAATTATTTAGTTAGTTAGTTAGTTAGTTAGTTAGTTAGTTAGTTAAGTAGTTAGGTAGTTAGTTAGTTAGTTAGTTAGTTAGTTAGTTAGTTAGTTAGTTAGAGAATAACAATCATCCATGCACTCTGCAGAATCCCAAACCAAGCTATCAAGTGGAACACAACAGGCCGAAGAAAAAGGGGCAGACCGCGTGAAACTCTGAAGAGGACATTATTAAGTGAGGCCAAGTTAACAGGCATAAAATCCTTTGTTGAGGTTGAAAGACTCGCCGAAGACAGGAAAAATTGGCGAACTACTTTGCGAGCCCTACGTGACGTCTAACGGCACGGGAAGGATATAAGATAAGATAAGATGCACTCTGCAAAGTGTTCCGATCTCCTCTCTAAAATATGTTTCAGCGTACAGTATATATTTTATAGTTTTAATAGGGAAGAAAGAAACAATGTATTTTGATACAATAAAAAACTTGAAACAGAAATTAAATATCAGTCAATCATTTGCATGTCCGATGCGGAACTTTGCCTCCCCAACAGCTCTCCTGTTGGCCTCAATTGATGACAGCCATTCTTTGTCGGTTGACCATCCGTCTGGAGCTCTTCATCAATCGTTTATTTTTCGTAACCCCAAAGTTTTACCAACTCAAAGTTTTACCAACTCAAAGTTTTGTTACCTCAAAGTTTCGCGCCCCCGTGTCTTCACTTTAACAACGACACTGATTGACAGTTGTCACTGAAGTCTTTTATTTGGCCAGCTTCTCTTATAGCATGGACGATTCTGCTCAACCCACTACCTGCCCTTCCTCTATGACAGCTGAGTCGGCCAACTGATCTGCTTTTTTTCATTTTCTCTGACATCTGCGTGGCGTGGTACAGCAATGAATATTAATCGATGGATCTGTAATGTCTGCAAGGATTATAGACACAGTTGCCTTAAAGAGTCAACCTGAAATTTCTTTCACATGTTCGTCGAGTCGCCCAAGATGCACGTTTGCTTGGTCACAACCATGGTTTCCATTGTGAGGCTGCTTGTTGTTACAGATGAACCACCGCTGGCTTCTGTTCCCTGTTCTGCCGTTTGAATTAACTGTAAGGGTTCATGTACTGCTCTGGCACTGAACCACGATGCATCTGTATAAATAACAGCGTCTCTGTCTTTAATGTTCTCAGTAGGTAGTGCTTTGACCTCATCATACACTGCAGCAGGAATATGTCTTGCATCTTCCGTCGAGTGTAATGTGAGCAAACAGACCCACATTGACGTTTGGTGATGAGGGAACCCATTCCCGTCCAGGATCTGTACTCTCAGAAGGAGCATAGCTCACAAGTTACTCACTTCGCACGGCACGTGCATGATTCTCCTCTCTTCAGATACGTTTTTTTAAATTTATTTATGTAATCATTTAATCTTGGAAGGGTACATAATGGGAAAAAGAAAGAGAGGAAGACCAAGGCGTAGATGGCTGCAAGACATCGTTGATGATCTGCAAATGGATGCATCAGCGGCAGGCCATCTTGCTCACAACCGAGAGGCCTACGAGAGTGTTATTAGGGAGGCAAAGTTCCGCAAGGGACATGCAAATGAATGAAAGAATGAAGCATTTAATTGTGTCTTCATGATTAGTAATGCTCATTAATAAATGCTGAATGGCTGTGACTGAGTGAAAGCTGTATGATGAAGGGCAGAATGTTAGACGGGCCTGCGTGGCCAATTCTTAACTCTTAAAGTATGTTCGTTCGTTCTTTCGTTCTCTTGAGCCTATGGCCTTTTGCTCTTATCAGTTTCACTGTTTCTCCCTGTCTGCACTTATTCTGAGGTAGGATTGTGGCTATTTTTTTTCTGTCATTCGTAGTAGGAAAGTCAAACAGATACATCATAGCCTTGCAGGATATGTCTCTGGTGGATTGCATCGTTTTCTGTTATCACAAGTCTTTTTATCCCAATGTTATATTCATTCATCGAGAGGACATAAAAGAACTAGCAGTCGCTGTTCAAGGTTTGCTGCTGCCATTACTCCATTGCTTATTTGAACGGTCTATTTGAAAGGAGGTTCTCAGCAGGGCACACACATGTAGTTGTCACATATCAGTGTCAGATCAATTTGTTCTCTCATAAGTTACCGAACACGCTGTCACTTGCTTACTTCAATTGTCATTTTATTTAATGTATATGATGCAGGCATATGAGTTTTCTTTTAGCTCAGTACTCACGATTAACATTAGCCTGTACAACTGACACACATTGCTAGTGGCCGCCATGTATCTCTCTCATTCTCTCTCTCTCACTCTCTCTCTCTCTGACGTCAAACTTCCTGCCAGTCGCTCGCAGTCACTCGACACGTTCATTCGTTTCCCTTACATATTGTTAGTGTTATCGAACCAAATGAATCCTTGCATTCTTCTCCTTACTCTGTTTCCTTCGAATTCTTTCTTCGGCATGTATTTTTTTAATACATTATTAATCCTATCAATATATGCACAATAGTTGAGCTGCCTTCTTCCGATGGTTTCAAATATTTCTCTTACTATGTTCATTTAGTCTCATTATTACCCTGCGTGACTTCTTTTCTGGATGCGAAATTCACTGCATTCTCTTGTAAATTCTGTTAATTTATCTCCACACTCACTTCCCATTCCTACATTATAACCTCTTGCTATATCTTTTATTTCCAATCTCGGCATTAAAATCGCCAATTACAACATTAACTTCATGGGATTTGATGTGGCTCGTAGATTGTTCTAAGTCATTATAAAATGTCTGGATATCTTCTTCAGATCTGTCCGCTGTTGGAGCATGTGTTTTGTGTGTTTACATTCATAGTCTGGAACTCATAACATAACAGAATCTGAAATATTCCAAAGTCTTTTAACTGCTTTTGGTGCTTCATCGGATGTAATTTCACAGGGGATAAAAATGCAGAGAGAGAGAGAGAGTGTGTGAGAGAGAGAAAGAAAGAAACATAGAGAAAGAGAGAGAGAGAAAGAGAGAAAGAAACAGAGAGAGAAAGGAAGAGAGAGAAAGAGAGAGAGAAAGAGAGACAGAGAGGAGAATATAATTGATGCCTCATCCACATCAGATAATCAGACTAGCAAGCAAGAATGAGGGTGTCATTCAAAGGTTGTAAACATCTTCTCAGTTCTAGTCGTTCAATTACAAACGTATCAGCTGGTTACCATCCAACATGTCATGAATATGTGTGTATGTGTGGTGTATGTGTGTGTGTGAAAAAAAGAGGGGAAAGAGTAGAAGCCACACGTTTAAATCATGTTGTACAACGTTGTTTTTTAATATGTAATTACCCGTAGACTTCATCTTAGAACGTCTGAACAACAACAACAACAGCAACAGCAGCAGCAACAACTACAATAGCAACAACAACAACAACAACAGCAACAACTACAACTACAATAGCAACAACAGCAGCAGAAACAACAACAACTACAATAGCAACAATAACAGCAGCAACAACAACACCAGCAGTAACAACAACAACTATTACAATAACAACAACATCAAAAGCAACAACATCAACAGCAACAACAACAAGAGAAGCAACAACAACAACAATAGCAAGAATGGCAAAACGGCCTGTGACAGTAGAAATTTATATTGATACATTTATCTTTGTTGTTGACATGATTTAATGTATGAACACTTGTTATTCTCACCACAAGGTCGATATCTTTCTAGTATTTGAGCCATACTGAACGATACAAAAATAGATCGTCTTTCTGGTATCTTTTTTTTTTCTTTTTTTAAACAAATTTCTTATTTAACCCTTGAGAGATTTTTGCTTTTTAAGCCAGTCCTTGTTTATTGTTATAATTTATTATAAGCTTAATTAAAAAGGAAATCAGCCAAGCCTGAATGAAAGCAGTTGCTTGTTTTCTTTCTCCAAACTGAATGTATTAAACGAAATTACAGCAGGGTACCGAGCACACTTTTGGGGGAAAACTACAATGGTACATGTTGAAATGACGAAATTTCAAAACTTGAGGCTATAAATAAAAAAAGATAGATAAGCAAAACGTGAACGTATCCACTGGAAGTAAACTTAAAGTTTGGTCTGGGAGTGGGTACAGTATATGTAAGTAAACATATTCTTCAACTCCACGACATTGTTTATGCTAGGACTTGAGGGACAATAAAGTGGGACTGGAATAACACACTCGCTATGTACTTACCACGTGTCAGCATTAACGCATGAAAAAATATGTCAAGAAACTTTCAAGAGTTCTAAATATTTCCAACCAGATATTTGTAATAGTGGAAGTATGAGATGTGTTTCAAAAACTGCTCTAACACTAAATCCCATAGCAGAAAATCTGGTCATTCTGATATCTCACAAATTTTTAAACAGTAAAAGAAAATGGAAAGAAGAAGACACCCCTATGACGCCTTGACTTGGACACCTCAAGGGAAAAGAAAGAGAGGCAAGAGAGTCTCCAGACAGGACTGGATGGAGAACCGTTTTGATGTCGTATGCTCCACTGAGAGTAGAAAAGACTGATAACTTTTACAAAATGTAAAATGATATTATGCAATATATATATACTGTATATATATATACATACACACACACACATTGCTTTCCACTAAGTTCTGCTATTGTTGGTGTAGCCTTGAAATGTCAAGGAAATATTGATGCTATCCTGGACTATTTAATGGAGAAAAGAAAAAGGTGCCATTGTAAATATCAGGTCGTAGTTTAAACTATTGGCGAACTACTTTGCGAGCCCTATGTGACGTCTAACGGCACGGGAAGGATATAAGATATAAGATAAGATAAGTTTAAACTTTCAGATATTTCTTATGCTGATAACTATAAGCGCGACGGGGCAGTTTTGTATACACACTTCACATTAGTTACTAGAACTAACAGCGGAGAAGATATCAGTATGTACTGACTGCAGTGATGTTATTATCACCTGAGATCAGTGAATTTTAGGTCACGTTTATATCTGTAACAGTATTTTATATATCGATATCTACAATCTTACTTTCAATTTCTCCGTATCAAAGCTCTAGCAGGGTTGCTACTCCTCATTTTTCAAACCAAGTCTAGATCTAGTTTTCAAAGCCATAAATCGAATCAACAACTTTATGAAACATAACGTAATTTTTTAAAATTATTAATAGAGAAGTTGTCGCCACACTTCATCTCCGAGTCGATTCGAGTCCTCAAAGCGACTCGAATTCGTCGCGAGTCCAAGTCGATCGTCGTGCAGGCTAAAGATTTACTCGTGTAAGTGTGTTTTTAAGTATTTACAAACGGAAACACGTTTAGGTTTTCACAAAGCCTTTCCGTCTGCAATCACATGTTTGAAGTCTTTCTCTGTGCACTTCTAACCGTCTAGAACAATGGTAGCTCTTATTTACCTCCTAAATGCAACGATGGCTGGACCGTGCAGTCATACAATATCCACACTACTTTTTTTTAAAATAAGCACAAGAGAAAGTGTACGACAACATGAAGATTTTGTGAATTTGTATTATGTGTGGACACCCTGAGAATTGTACTAAATTACTTTTCAGCAAAAAATGTGCAAAACGCAGGTGAGAAAATCAGTGCTTAGATATAGATATCCTCTTATATTACTGACTGACACCAAGGTTCCACTTTACAGTTAATGAATGCAGGAGAATTCCATATTTTTACTGACACCAAGATTCCACTTTATAGTTACTGAATGCAGGAGAATTCTATATTTTTACTGCCTGACACCAAGATTCCACTTTATAGTTACTGAATGCAGGAGAATTCTATATTTTTACCGCCTGACACCAAGATTCCACTTTATAATTACTGAATGCAGGAGAATTCTATATTTTTAATTCAAGTTCTTGTTCGTTGATTATTATTGTAAACTGCAAATAAGGACATTTATTTTAATTGAAACATAGGAGAACTAATGCGTCCAATTAGATTAAATAAATACCGTAATTCTTTTTTTTTTGATTATTGCCTCTACTGGTAGGCATAACTATAAGATCTTTACTTTCTACTAGCCAAAGCAAGAAACCCGTAGGCCTTTTCTTAAGCTGACTCTTGTAAGCGAGAAAAGGAAAGAGTCGGTGAAATGTTAATTATAGGACAAACTGCCCTGGGGCTCGTGTTTAGCTTTCAGGTCAAGGGGGCTCCGGCCATCACTGATGTTCTCAGAGAGTTCACGGTATCGGACACGTACAGCATTGGTGACCTCTGGTGTGGTTACACACAAAGCACTCACTTGGTTATCAGTAGAATAAAATTAATTCGTTGTCTGATCATGCCACATTAAATTTCACATTCTTGTTTTGAACACGTTTTTTGTTTGTTTGTTTGTTTGTTTGTTTGTTTAAAAGAAGGTTTTTAATGTGACGGAAAGCAATAAAAAAAAGAAGTTTCGGAAAAAAGATTAATAACAGTGTAAAGATAAACAATCAAAAGACGAAGATGAAAATGGGTTGGCCACATACTACGAATGGAACAAGACACATCTATACCGCCATGACTTGGACATCTCAAGGGAAAAGAAAGAAAAGGAGGCCACTGGACACATAGAGACACATAATACAGAAAGAACTAAAGAAAGCGGGAAAAACCATGCTGTGAGATATCCGGACTTACTCAAGACAGGATTGTCTGGAGAACCTTTGTTGATGCCTTATCCTCCACTGGGAGTACAGAGAACGCGCGCGCGCACACACACACACACAGATAAAAATGGCAGAAGACATGTAGAGAAAGATCAGAAGCGGTCTTTTCAATTGAGCCATCAAGAGGAAGAGATTACTTTTTAAAAAATATTTGGTACCTGTTGTTATAAGTAGTCTAATTATTTGCTATTACGGGTTGCTGTTGTTATTGTTATTGCAGTGGCTTGTGTATATTTAATATATAACTGGCTGATTACCAAGCGTTGCCCGGTGATTTATTTATCCCAATCGTCTATTACACAGGAAAAGTAATGAATTCTATCTAGAGTGTAATATGGAAGTGATTTTATTTACCGGTATTTAAACGTATAAGTGCAGTATACAAATTATAGAGTAAAGTCTTTTACAAATTCAATATAATATTAAATTAATTGTAAACTTGATTATAAACATTTTTAGTTTCACCTCCAGGAGCAGGAATAAATCATTTCTTTTGAGCGAGTAACATAAGGTTGTCCGTGGGAGAAACATGGCGATCTCAAATCTATCTCTCTTCCTGGCTCTCTTCATATCTCTCTCTCTATCTCTCCCCCTCTCTCTACCTCTCTCCCTCTCACTCTCTCTTCCTCTCCCTGTCTCTATCTCTCCCTTCTCTCCCTATCTCTCTCTCGCTCTCCCTCTCTTTCCCTCTCTCTCTCTCCTTCTCTCTCTCCCTAATTTTAAAAGCTAATTTGAAAAAACAAAGAAAACGGTACATTGTCACTGAGCGATGAAATCTACTATAGAATACAGTAAAACGCTAATATAAACATAAGGAAAAAAAACAAAGTTAAAATTTATGTTTACAAATATAATTAAAACAAAAAGAGGTCATCAAAATTATTTAGACCATCAAAATTATTTGGACTTGACATGGGGGGAGGGGGAGCTAGAAATATTGCTCTTAGAGAGCACCGCTCTATTTTACGATTATCTCCCTTAGACCATTCTTTTGCTTTCTTTCAATTTAGTGAAAAGTATGTCACCCCTTCTTACCCCTAACTATAGGGGAGATAGGGGTGTTTTACCCCCACATTATACATTTCCAGATCGTTAAGTCATATGTGTACAATGTTTGGTTGAACTTGCTCCATTCGTTCAAGAGTGATGTTGGAACATACATACATACATACATACATACATACATACATACATACATTTTTATATTTATAGATTGGTCACAAAAGCTCTCTCACACTTATTAACGATTATTTCACTTAAAGAAATGGCTAAGTCAAAAAAGTAACGGCAGTTTCAAACAAAGAAACGTTATTTCGAGCACTCACTACTCGGAAAATGCCCTCAACACAATTGGGACATTTCCATATATATGCTTGCTTTGAAAATTACATGGTAACGTAACGCAGTACAATGCGTTCGCAATGGCAGATGGGTAGTTAGAACATGCACAACACAGAGCTGTGCCCTTAATCTAGTTGAAGTCAAGGTCAAATAAATATGAATGCTCTGTATTACTGTTGAACAAGTCGCAGTAGTTAGATTTGTTTAGCAGAGGGAGTGAAGTTTGCTGAAAATCACCGTGGGAATTGGCTCCGTACGGAAGTAAAAACAGAATGATTCAACGAAAAGTTTACAAATAGGTAGAAAGAGTAAATGCAGCCGACGAAACCATCAACATCAATGCAACCGACGAAGCCATCAACATCGCGGACACGAGCTCACATTAACAGGGGGCAAGACCGACGGATTATGTTGTCTGCCCTCTGGCTGCATATTTGGATATCAGCTATTGGTTCGCACATGCCATAGTGCATGATGACTTGAGGTATCGTAAAGTTTGCGGAAGATAGATACCCATAAGCCTGATGATCTGCCCAAGCAGAGGCGCCTGGAGGTTTCGACCCAATTCCAGAAACGCAATGAAGAAGATCCGAGTGTTTTGGAGCGAACTGTCAACAATGACGAGACATGGGTCCGTCACTGTGAACCAGAAAGCAAGGGACAAAGCATGCGCTTGAAATGTCCGTCTTTCTCCAGTAAAGAGGAAATTCAAATACCAGCCCTCATCCAGAAAACCATCCTGACTTTCTTATGGCAAAGAATGGATCTTACTGTAGCGCATTTTCAGAAACACGAACAGTGACCAGTGAAATGAGCTGCGTTGTGCTTAGAGAGAAACTGAAATCTGCAATTCGCAGGAAAGGAAGAGAAATACTGTGAAGAACAGTGTTGCCGCACCATGGCAATGTACGTACCCATGCAGTGACCATAATGGTGGAGCCAATGCAACAGCTGCAGCTTGAACGTCTTTCTCATTCACTTTACAGCCATGATATGACACCATGTAATTATTACGTCTCTTGTTCACAGCTGAAGGACGCGGTACAGACCTGGATTCAGGAGCCCCTGAAAAGCTTCTGCTCTCAAGGAATGAAGAAGATGGTGAGACGATGCAAGAAATGCATCCATCTGCAAGTACTGAGAAGCGATATACCCGTTATATTCGTTTGCTTATAGTTATCGAAGAGTATGTTGCCTTTTTAAAATATTTCCCTTGTACTATCCTTAACAATCTTTAGAGTCATTCTACTTACGGCCGATCAAGTTACTGTCATTCGTACTTACGGCCGATCAAGTTACTGCCGTTCGTACTTACGGCCGATCAAGATACTTCCATTCGTACTTACGGTCGATCAAGATACTTCCATTCGTACTTACGGCCGATCAAGATACTTCCATTCGTACTTACGGCCGATCAAGATACTGCCTTTCGTACTTACGGCCGATCAAGTTACTGCCATTCGTACTTACAGCCTATCGAGTTACTGCAGTTCGTATTTGCAGTCTATAAAGTTTCTCCCATTTCTTCTTACGGTCAGTCAGGTTTTTGGCATTCGTACTCGCGCTGGATCGTATTACTGTGTCATTTGTACTTACGGCCGAGCTCCCAAAGGAAAAAAAAATTAGGAAATGTTTAATGAGTTATGACTTATTTTGTGATTAATTTACAAACATTTCCACATGCACTATAAATTCAGCACAAGACAAGAGACGGATATAAAAAAAGCACACTGTGTCATCATTTAATAAGTGCAAGCCGGTGTATGTACATTTCTGTGTGTCATCAAGAGATTATTTATCTGAGATGCTGTGATTCATATTTTGTGATTGATTTCTGCGTAGTTACTGTGCTAATTCGCAGGTTCAAGGCACTTTAAAGTGATGCTAAATATGTCGATTCATCTTGTAACTTGTTGCAGTATTAACCGTAATTAGTGTCTGACCTCCCTCTACATGACAACAGACATACGGCCAAATATTCTTACAGCCAGGTGGTCAGTCTCAAATACAGTCATAAGTCGGCGCGTTGATGTACTTTACATATGAGTGTGTGTGTGTGAGAGAGAGAGAGAGAGAGAGAGTGACTTGTCTTCTCCCTCATATAAGATTTTCAGTGAGGAGATGGCAAACACAGTTCTATGCTTTGCTTTGTACTTTGCGTTCATGTTCTGCGCATGTTATCCTCTCCGTCCGTCCTTTGCGTGCTCTACCTTTCTTTCTGTTAACTCATCCAACCACCTCTTGCATGAGCTACCTCTCTTTCTATTATCTCCTCCAAACGTGAGCGAATTCTCTTTCTCTTTTCTCCTCCAACCACCTCCTTTTGTCTCGTCCAACCACCTTCGCTACCTCTTTCTTTTATCTCCTCCAACCACCAACCACCTTCAGAGTTCGCTGCCTCTTTCTTTTATCTCCTTCAACCACCAACCACCTTCAGAGTTCGCTACCTCTTTCTTTTATCTCCTCCAACCACCAACCACCTTCAGAATTCGCTACCTCTTTCTTTTATCTCCTCCAACCACCAACCACCTTCAGAGTTCGCTATCTCTTTTTTATCTCCTTCAACCACCAACCACCTTCAGAATTCGCTACCTCTTTCTTTTATCTCCTCCAACCACCAACCACCTTCAGAGTTTGCGACCTCTCTTTCTTTTATCTCCTCCAACCATCTTCAGGGTGCGGGACCTTTCCTTCTATTATCTTCTCCGCCCAACTCTTGCGTTATTCAGGGCTTCAGAGAGGAATTTTGTAAAAGGTGCAAGCTATTAATCCTCACACCCCACTATATGCCCTATTGACTGGGCGCTATGCCCCACTCCATCTTAAGATAAAAGGAAGTCCCTTAGAACCCTCCACCCCCCCCCCCCCCAAAAAAAAAGGAAGTCATCCTGGATGCAGAACGATGACTTTAGCATGAATGCTATCTGTGTTATACTGTCTGGGGTAGCTTTAGAGTGGCATTTTATAGAGGCAGTAGCTGGACATTTTAGTAATAATGTTAACGTTTAGGTCAAATTCAGTATTCAGAAATAGGTTCTCAGTGTCATTGCGAACGAGATACTCCCATGATCGCTCCACCCTCTGTGCCAGTGAGTATCGCACAGAATGTTCATCAGTGGTCCTTCGTATCAATCTGTGATGATGAGCCACTCAATGAAGATGCCAAATTTGGAACTATAAAAGTCAAAATGCGAAACTAGTCAGCGTCCCTCTCGGCATGAACTCCGAAGCTAAGGCATCAAGCCAAAGATGGGCACACAAAGACCATCACAGTTCACCCACTGGCCGAGCAGACATAGCGAAGAATTATCAATGATGTCTGCGCGAACTTCACAGCTCATGTTTAGATCAAAACAAAACTGAAATGACTGGCCAGTACAAAGTGACAAATCTCCTACACGACTATAGCATTGTATTACAACACTCAGGCTAGTTTGGTTGCATTCACACATCCCATACATCACTCAAACTTCCTCAAGCAGCCATGTGAAACTGGATCACGGTTTCGGAGGTTGTGATGACGTTTCCTTTACCACATTTCAGTTCTCAGTGTTAGCACTATTTAAGACAAATGTAGGAACAGGTTTTTAAAAGTATTTTATCAAAAAAATGTTCAAACATTTTCTTTAAATAGTTTTAAATATTTTGCTATCTCAGCTTTACTGCAGTGGCTTTGTATATATTTATGTATTTAGTCTTATCCTTCCTTCTTTCTTTACCCCTATCTGAGGCATAGGCCATCAACAAGGGCTCTCCATTATTTATATCCTGGGATGTTTGCTCTGTCCGTGTTCAGGTATAGTCCATCTATTTTTGTATCTGTCCTTTAAGACTCTTTCGCCAGGTGTTTCTAGGTCTTCCTTGTTTCTACTCTCCCTAACTATTCCAGGTGAGAGCTTGTCTGGTTATGTTTACTGTAGGCTTTCGAAGTGCAAGTACAACCCATATCCAACGTCTTTTCCTTTTCATTTCTTTCACTGTGGGTTTGTTCTGTTTCCGCCATAGCTCTTCATTACCGATGCTATCTGGCCATGTAATCTGAAGGATCTTCCTTATACATACTTACACCCAAAAACTATTCGTGTGCTACTTTTTTTTTCAGGCAGTTCAACAGCGCCCAGAGACAGTGGAACGTTCTGATGACACTTGGCTTAATCTAACACTGAAGATTTGAGATATAGTCTGTAGGTTACTTACTTAGACCAATTCAGTATCCGGTGGCCATGCTGCTGCAAGACTACATCAAAGAAGATGACAGCTATAAAGAACTTGACTTTCAAATGAGAGCTCATGAAGCCAAACATTTCTCACTACAAGCTCATATGTTGCGTGTGATAGTCTGACATGGTTTGCTGAGTGTAAAGAGCTACAGCCAGAAAGCTTTCTAAAATGAAAGCCAGTAAAATGAGTTCAAATATGTGAACATTACCACATGTAAGCTTCTAACAACTGCTGAAATTCACTCCAGAAAGACTGGTTCGGGATCTAAAGAAGGTCTGGAGATTTTATAATTACAAAAATGTGGACGATGTTAGCTTATCTAACCTGAAAAAGAGGTCTGAAGCTGATTTATTGTGTACTGTTCTGGCTGGCACAGCTGTTGGTTCAGTAGAGAACAATACAGAGTCACAGTTCACACTCTGCCTTCTTGTACGTGACAACAACGTGTCCAGTAAACTGGACGGCCGAGTCGATGTTCAAGATTGTGAAGGTTTAGAGATTATTCTGATAACAAACAACTCCTCTCACAATGATGTACTCGAGCTTTATGAAGAGCTGAGTTGCCGAACTTGAGCTCAGTTCCTACTGAAGTTCATTTATTAGCGATTTGTTGAAGAAATGTGTTCCAGTTGAGTCACTGCTTTGTGTACGCTATCAACGATTCCGGTAACCGTACCTCAACGCCAACAGCGAATTAAATAAACCGAAGGTTATAGAAATAAATGATCTGTGATGAATCACGAGGAAAGAAAGACTAACTGGACAATCCGTTCTAGTGATGCAGTACGAGCTGATGTGCAAGCAGAATCTGCATGAAATTGTGCAGGACTTCGCAAGCGGTTAAAAAAAATGGCGAAAGTTAGCTTATGATTTGCCACTTAACTGACAAATTTGAAAATTCACATGTTTTTTTCAGACATAAATTTCCAAGGTGCTGCGAGTTTTCTGAGTGCATTGCACTATAATTTTCTTTAAAAAATGCAGTACCTCAGGGTGTAAAAAGAAAGAATGCTATTAAGACTTGAAAAACATTATTTGAAAAAAGATTAGTACTCGAAATGATGAGTTTAAAACGAAGCTTGAGATTTCAGTTAGTTGTGTATTTAATATCTGCTTATATTTTCAGGCAATAACCAAACGAACAGCCACTGAGAGCATTCAGTAAGTCAGTCATTTGCATGTCTCTTGCTGAACTTTGCCTCCCTAACAGCTCTCCTGTAGGTCTCTCCATTGTAAGCAAGATGCCTTGCTGCTGATGCGTTCATTCGCAGATCATCAACGATGTCTTGCAGCCATCTTCGCCTTGGCTTCCCTCTCTTTCTTTTCCCCACTATGTACTCTCTCAAGACGGTCTTCTCTAGATTATCATGACGTTTAATATGTCCAAAATATTTACGTTTCCTCTGTTTAACCTTCCTTACTAGCCAACCTTCTTAAGTTCTTGTAGTATGGATATATTTGTTCTTTTTTTGTGACCATGATATTTGAAGAACTCTTCTGTAGCATTTACATTCAAAGGCATTTATGTGTTTCTCAGCTGTTTTGTTAAGTGTCCAGGTCTCACAGGCATATGTTGAAAGATGCATGCCCTTAAAAGTCTTATTTTTGTAGTTCTGTCTGTAGTTTAGAACATTCTTATATCCTTCCCGTGCCGTTAAACGTCACATAGGGCTCGCAAGGTAGTTCGCCAATTTTTCCTGTCTTTGGCGAGCCTTTCAACCTCATCAAGGGATTTTATGACTATTAATTTGACCTCTCTTAACAATGTTCTCTTTAGATTTTCACGCGGTCTGCCTCTTTTTCTTTGGCCTGTTGTGTTCCAGTTGACAGCTTGTTTTGGGATTCTCTGACCATTTCTTCCCATCATGTGACCAAGATATCTCCATCTCCTTTTCCTGATCACGCATGAGATTGGCTGTTGTTCAGTTATCTGTCTTATTTCTGTATTGTTCTTGAATTCGTTCCACTTGATGCCGAGTATTTTCCTTAGGCATTTGTTTTCAAAAGAGTCTAATTTCTTGTCTTTTCCTTTAGTTGTTTACCAGCTTTCGCTTATATAAATGAGGGTGGATATTACATCTGAATCTAACTTGGTTTTTGTGCATATAACTTTTGAATGTCATGTGTTCTCAAGATTCTTGGAGAACGGCTTGGGCCCAACATAATCTACCTCGTACAGTGTCAGGAGATGGACGATGTTCTCTGATGAAAGCCGCTTTAGTGTCTCCGTGGCTGATAGGAGAAATCTCGTGCGTCTTCGTCCTGGAGAAAGATGTGCCAATGCCTGTGTGGTCCAGCACGACGGGTATGAAGGAGGAAGCATACATGTGCGGGGGTGGATTATCCCATGGCCACCATACTTCACTCCACATTTCCAGTGTTAATGCTACCACTGACGTCTAATATTAACCAGGTACTGCAACATATCATAGAGCCTCTTTCTACCAAAATCATCCAGACCTGAGAATCTTTCAGCACGATAGCGCTAGACCTCACACAGAAAATATTATCAGGAGTTTCTTAGCCCAGCAACCTTTTCTTGTGCTGGATTTGCCTGCAAACACTCCTGACATGAATCTGATTGAACACACTCGGGATGAGCTGAACAGATGGAGCCGTCAGTATGACAGTTAACACTGTGAGTGAGCAGGAGCTGGCACTCATTGCAGAATGGAAGGCCACACCCCCCAAACATTTTTCCAGACACCCTCCAACAGCACGAGACGCCGATGTCAAGCCTACAGGGACGCCTCAGAAGATCATACAAGGTAGAAATGATGTATTCCAGTAGAGTCACTGCTTTGTATACATTACCAACGATACGGTAACCGTACACCAGGGCTACGACTTTCTGACGGTAACACCAGAACTAGACAACTGCTTCTGAGCCGCATGCTTCTGTGTCGCATTTAAGAATACAGCAAGTTTATATCAATAAATGGGGTGAAGGGGGTGATGAGGCTGATATGCTAGCGTCAAGGTTAGCGACCCATAGCTGATATGCTAGCGTCAAGGTTAGCGACCCATAGCTGATATGCTAGCTTCAAGGTTAGCGATCCATAGCTGATATGCTAGCGTCAGGGTTAGCGAACCATAGCTGATATGCTAGTGTCAGGGTTAGCGAACGATATCTGACCAAGACCCTGTCCCACCTCCCCGTGGTACCCCAGTAACAGACCTAGCCTGGCTAACGGGGTAGGGATCGCCATATTCTCCATGGTGCTGGACTCTGCTAAAAAAGCATTGCACACCCCCTGCTTTTTAGCTGTACTCCGGGACTGAAAAAAGTAGCTGCTTCCACTCCGATACGATGCTGTGCCTCAACATCTCTGCAACATCGGCTGCAAAGAACACCAGCTCGCAGTTACAGGGAGTTCGTACAAGTACAAGCATATCAATAAATTGACGCCGAATGTGAAAATATTGGTATTTTAAATCTAGTACAACGACTTGTGGGCTCAACACAATAAATAACTAAAAACAAACCGATGCGCTTTTTAATGGCAGATAGTATATACAGAATCCACGAACTGGTGCAGCTGCTGATCTTGCCTAAGGATTTTATGAATATATGTATGTATGTATGTATGTATGTATGTATGTATGTATGTATGTATTACATATGTATGTATGTTTCTATGTATGTATGTTTGTATGTATGTATGTATTACGTATGTATGTGTATTAAAAGGGGATAGATGGGCACTATAACGCTCTTTCCCTCCTCTAGCCCAGACAAGAAAGAGTAAACAAATCAAAGCATAGCTGGTGAAACAAAACGACTGCCTTATTTGAACGGAAACCAGAGCGTCCGTGCTATCTGTCCAAAACCAGACTGAGCGTGTCTTAAATTTCCTGCTACGCCCAACGCTCAAAAAGCGGAGAACTTCTTTCTTTTCACCGCCTAAGGCAAGGCAGTTTTTTTTTTTAAAGAACTGACTTTATTAAAACCGTGAAAAGAGCAATCAATAATGAGCTTTTGTTTAGAAATATGGTTGAGAAATGGAAAGAACGTGCCAAAGACAGTGCAGGCGTTTTGCACTATGTGATGTCCAATAAGGACTTATTATTAGGAGGAAAAGAACGATAACTCACGCTTGATTGACGCGTGAGCGGCGAAAGTCAGAGTAGTCGACTCCTTGGCCACGTGACGCACTGGTGACGCATTTACATGGCGTTTGACTGAGTGAAATTGAATGATTTGATTGGTTAAACCCCAGCATATTGTTCTGTCCGGGGGGAAACGTTCTGGTCTTGACGTGGGTTTTATTTGGACAACAAAATCATTCATTTAGTCGTTAAAGTGGTCAGAAATTTTTTTTTTTGTGTGTGCACAGGCTTGGGATTATTTGTTCTGTAAGGGCTTGAGGTCGGTGCATTTGAAGGAGTGCGGATTTGTTGCATGTGACTGCATTTTTAATTTCAGTTTTTGCACTCGACTGTGAAGTGTGAAGAGAGCTAGGTACAGAAGAATACATTGACGTGGCCAAGGTGATCATGCTGTTATAGTTCATGCTAAATATTTTTTTAAAAATTCTTTGATGTTTGTCTGAACCGGTGGCAGTTTGCATAGTTTCTTTCATAAATCTCTCTGTGCCTTTGAAATATCTAGAAAGACAAGACTGTTCAAAATATTACCCCCCACCCCCACCCCAAAAAAAAATGCTGTCGAGATATTAAGGGAAAAAAACCATAGTAATGTCCTGCACCAATCACAAGACAAAAAAAAAATACAATAAACTCTGTTTAAATTTCTCCATTACATAAACCCTGAGTAAATTTTGATCTTTCGGTTGTATTTTCCTTATAATTGTGGGATCGAAATCTTGAAATTTAATACCATAACAGAGACATGGCACATACAACTTTGATACCGTGGCAAAGATCTAGCACATACAACTTTAATACTTTCGTAAAGAACTGGTACATACAACTTTGATACCTTGGCAAAGACCTAGCACACACAATTTTGATACAATGGTAAAGATCTAGCATATACAACTGTGATACCATGGCACAGACCTGGCATATACAACTTTGATAACATGGTAAATACCTAGCTGATACAACTTTGATACCATGGCAAAGACCTAACATATACAACGTTGATACAATAGTTAAGACCTAGCACATACAACTTTGATAACATGGTAAAGATCTAGCATATACAACTGTGATACCATGGCACAGACCTGGCATATACAACTTTGATAACATGGTAAAGACCTAGCTGATACAACTTTGATACCATGGCAAAGACCTAACATATACAACGTTGATACAATAGTTAAGACCTAGCATATACAACTTTGATACTATGGTAAAGACCTAGCATATACATCTTTGATATCATGATAAAGACCTAGCATGTGCATCTTTGATACCATGGTAAAGATCTAGAATATACAACTTTGATATCATGATAGAGACCTAGCATGTACAACTTTGATACCATGGTAAAGTTCTAGCATATAGAACTTTGATACTATGATAAAGAACTAGCATACACAACTTTGATACCACGATAAAGACCTAGCATATACAATTGTGATACTTTGGCACAGACCTAATATATACAACTTTGATACCATGGCACAGATCTGACACACTAGCACACACAACTTTGACACCATGGTAATGACCCAACATATACAACTTTGATACCTTGGTAAAGACTCAAAATATACAACTTTGATACCATGGTAAATACCCAACATATACAACTTTGATACCATGGTAATGACCCAACATATACAACTTTGATACCATGGTAAAGACCCAACATATACAACTTTGATACCATGGTAAAGACCCAACATATACAACTTTGATACCATGGTAAAGACCCAACATATACAACTTTGATACCATGGTAAAGACCCAACATATACAACATTGATACCATGGTAATGATCCAACATATACAACTAGGGTAAAGGCCTAGCACATAAATCATAACAGGTGACTGTTATGAATTCCACAAACAAATCTAAAAAGCATTTTCCCTAAGAGAATCCGCCACAACTGACAATAATTTACCTATGCCTAATTTGATCAGGCTATAGTATTACAAATCTGCTAATAGGATCGCGACTTGAAAGCTGTGCTATCCAGTTCAGTTTTGCTCGAGCTGACATTTTACTCAGAAATCGTCTTCGTTATTAAGTTCTCCAACCGAAACCTTCCATGAAGTGAATGTATGTCTGCTTTTACTAAAAAAAACAACATTTTCTAATCAGAAGACAAGAGATTGCCTTGTCTAGAATCGACGAATCCAAGGAGAGGAGGACTAAACCCAGGCGGTTGGGGGGGGGGGGGGGGCAGGGCTTTCAAGGGTGAGCCGAAGTGGACGAAGACAGAATGGGCAAAGGATAATCTGTATAGAGTGGGATGGAAGTGGGGGTAAAGAAGGAGAGTTTTGTACTGCCTCACAAAATTTCTCTTCAGGGCTCGAGTAGTCGAACTTAGAACCCTTGTGGCAGCTGTCTGCAAGCTTTACCACTAGACCATGTACTTTATACAGTTCGACAACATCCGATTGAGAAATTTAAAAGAAAAGAAAAGACAATTCACTTAAAAGAGTTTCGATTAACATGAAAAAAATGTAAACCTATGACCATAACCTATGACCCCTCTGTTTGATACCAGGGCATCTAGTAAAGTTCAGAAAATTGTGAGCAAAGCGATATTAGTTTGGATCTCTTATAAGAGACGCGCGTTGTTGAACGGACAGAGATAAAATTGATCATATTAGTTGATGGTTTTCTTTATTAAATAAACTCAGTTTCACTCACTCATTCATTCATTCATTTGCATATCCCTTGCGGAACTTTTCCTCCCCAACTGCACTCCTATAGGCCTCTCGGTTGTGGGCAAGATGCCCTGCTGCTGATGCATTCATTTGCAGATCATCAACAATGTCTTGCAGCCAACTTCCCCTTGGTCTTTCTCTCTTTCTCTTTCCCATTATGTACCCTTCCAAGACGGTCTTATCTAGATTATCATGACGTTTAATGTGTCCAAAATATTTAAGTTTTCTCTCTTTAATCCTCTTTACTAGCCAGCCTTCTTCAATATTAAGCTCTTGTAGTATAGATATAGTTGTTCTTTTTTATGTCCACGATATTTGAACTCTTCTGTAGCATTTACATTCAAAGGCATTTATGTGTTTCTCAGCTTTTTTGTTAAGTGTCCAGGTCTCATAGGCATATGTTGCGATGGGAAAGATGCATGCCCTTAAAAATCTTATTTATGTGGTTCTGTCTGCTCCTCTCCACAGATTCTTTAGTTGTTTCACTTTCTGAAGAGCTAGAGATGTCCTCCTTTTAATTTCCCTCATTGTATCTCCATTATTAGTTAGTAGTGATCCAAGATATTCAAAACTCTCCACTTCTTCCAGTTTTTCCTCATTGATACATATTTCAGCTGCCTTGTTTGTTTTGTCAGTTGTCATCAATTTAGTTTTCTTCGCATGAAGATAGAGGTTTTGCTCTTCGCTGTTCTTACGGACTGACATAATTAGTTTTTCCATTCCTTTTTGTGTTGTGGACAGTAACACTGTGTCATCAGCATCTCTAATATTTCATAACCTCCAATTCAGTTTCACTAAAAAACTAAAAAATAATAGAATCTTCTCAGTTCCTTTTGATTCAGAAACCACCAAACATATTTGTGACAGTAGCAGGGCAGTCATCTGTCAAATTTACAACGTCAAACTAAAGTCTCTGTGATCACCCTTGCTGATCAATGCGTTAATAGAAAAGGTGTAAACTTCAGCAGCAGTAGATGAAGCTCGTAGTAATATACAGGCAATCCCCGAGTTACTAACGTCAAATTTACGTACAACCCATAGTTACGAATGACCCATCGTACAGCCTATTACGTTAACAGTTCAAGTTACGTACAATAGTACAAAACGGGTGCTACTTTTGCTGCGCGAATCAAAACACTGCTCTTCAACAGCGAATCATCGGTTAGATACAAAATGTGCCTATATGCTCCGACTTAGGTACATATTCGAATTACAAACAGACTTGAGAACGGAACTCGTTTGTAACTGGACATCTGTCTGTAAACCTCATTTTCAAGAACTTTTAAAAAAGACACAGATATAAATCTTATTTGCAAATCATGAACCGTGAACACTGAGATTGAAAGAAAGAAAGGAATTAAATGCTAAAATAACACGTAAATTCATTTAAGTACATAAAAGATTAGCATTTTTAGTACAAGACTGAAACACAACAAATTATGGAACTTAAATTATAGAATCTCACTAACCTATTATATATTTGCCATTTTTTTGTCCTTGACAAGGAAATGTATTGATTATCTCATCGCAAGGCTCTTTAAAAAAACTTGAGCATTTCACTAACGGCATTGTATATTTTAAAAAAAAAGATACAATGGTACATAGCCGTGACAAGGACATACCACAGGTAAAGAGCTGTCGTTAATATCCCACTGATGGCTCTGTTGGGAAAGCCGAGGCGATAACTGTGAACAAGGCATCCCTGGTGTCTGAATATGATGCTGGGATGATGTAGAATCTGATGGCGAATGAGGATATTCATGGCAGATCCCTGGAGTTGCACTTTGGAGTCCGGCACACTGAGAGTCTGAGGCGGGCATTACAGAGTCTCCGGAAGACATGACGATCGTAGGCAATTCGGATTCAGTTAGCACAAGCATGGCACTGTTTGACAGCGTGCTCTGGCATCAGGCTAGTTTTGTCTGCCCTAGTCTGAACAGATGAAGTGTAGGTCCTGTGCTAGATCTCTGCCCTAGTCTGAACAAATGAAGTGTAGGTCCTGTGTTAGATGTCTGCCTTAGTCTGAACAGATGAAGTATAGGCCCTGTGTTAGATTTCTGCCCTAGTCTGAACAGATGAAGTGTAAGTCCTGTACTAGATGTCTGCTCTAGTCTGAACAAATGAAGTGTAAGTCCTGTACTAGATGTCTGCTCTAGTCTGAACAAATGAAGTGTAAGTCCTGTACTAGATGTCTGCCCTAGTCTGAACAAATGAAGTGTAAGTCATATGCTAGATGTCTGCCCTAGTCTGAACAAATGAAGTGTAAGTCCTGTACTAGATGTCTGCCCTAGTCTGAACAGGTGAAGTGTAAGTCCTGTACTAGATGTCTGCCCTAGTCTGAACAAATGAAGTGTAAGTCCTGTGCTAGATGCGGCTGACGTACCAACCCTTTTTCGTGAAATGCCAAGCCAAATTCAGCCAGTGTTCGCTTACGTTAATAATTCTGAAGATAAAAATGGTAAATTATTTCTTTTTTTTACGTAATACTTTATTATTTTGTGAACATCGATTAACATCGAATACATTAGTATTTGTATCATTCTATTGCAAGAAGAGACCGCAGTCACACACACATACACACATAGACACCACGCATGCGCGCACATATATGTATACAGAAAGACAGACATAATACAGTTCGATTAGCGGACGGAGAGACAGACGAGCGGACGGACGGACGGACAGACAGACAGACATACAGGTAGACAGACAATAAATAAAACAAACATTAAAAAATAACAATGAAAATAATTTAATGGGCAATGAGAAAAGATTTAAACATTTTGATTGTACATGCTCAACTTTTGTGTTACACGAGAGCATGTAAATAAAACTCGCACATATAAAAGTTTCATTTTTATCTCTAATACGATGTATATTTATGTGTGTGTGTGTAAGGGTACGGTTTTTTGAGAAAGCCTTTGACAGTGTCAACAGAGATGCACTGTGGAAAATCCTAATATGGCATGGCCTCCCCCATAATATAGTGAATGTAATCAAAGCCCTGTACGAGGGTTTTCGGTGCAAAGAGATCTGTGGAGAACATACCTCCAGCAGCTTTAGGGTACAAACAGGAGTAAAAAGGGATATGTACTATCACCAACATTATTTATCTTGGCAGTAAACTGGTTAATGAAGGAGGCAACATCAGACAAACGTAGAGGATTACAATGGACCCTCGACACAGTGCTGGAGGATCTTGGCTTTGCCGACGACATTTGTCTACTATCAAGAAACCACAAAGATATGCAAGATAAAATAAACAAGCTAACTCAGAATGCTAACAATATAGGATTAAAGATCAATGTAGCAAAGACAAAGTTAATAAAACAAAATCTGAACAACAGAAATATACTCAGAGTAGACAGCAAGTTAGTGGAGGAGGTCAACGAATTTGTATATCTTGGCAGTAGCTTAGTAGAAAATGGAGACAGCACAGAGGAAATCAACAGCAGACTTGCTAGAGCAAACCAGGCTTTTGCAATACTACAGATTCTATGGAAATCTAAAAAACTAAGCATAAATATGAAAATCAGGATATTTAAGAGTAATGTTCTAAGTGTACTACTCTATGGATGTGAATGCTGGAAAATCACCAAAACCATAGAAAACAAGTTGAATTCTTTCCAGACTAAATGTTTATAAAGAATTAGAAAAATATTCTGACTAAACACCATAAGAAATAACATCTTGTTGGCAGAAATGCAGATGAAGCCACTGACAGCAATTATTGAGGAAAGACGCTGGCGATGGTTGAGACATGTGCCCCGGATGACTGACAACTCACTACCAAAAATAGCACTAAGATGAACACCACAGGGGAACAGAAGTAAGGGTAGACCAAAAGAGCATAGAGAATAACAAAAGAGAGGATGCTGAGCAATAGAGGGCTCACCTGGGCAACAGCGGAAAAAAAATGCAAAGGGCAGGCATTTGTGGAAAACCCTTGCGGAAGCCCCATGTGCCCTGGGCACTTAAGGTTCAGCGAGAGAGAAAGAGAGAGAGAGAGAGAGAGGGAGAGAGAGAGAGAGAGAAAGAGAGATATATATGGGTGTGTGGGTGTGTATGGATGTAGGTATATGGATGTGTGTGTTGATGTGTGTGTATGGATGTAGGTATATGGATGTGTGTGTGTTGATGTGTGCATGGATGTAGGTATATGGATGTGTGTGTGTTGATGTGTGTGTATGTATGTAGGTATGTTGATGTGTGTATGTGTGTGCTCGCACATGTTTTCAATTACTCTGTTAGAAAGAAACTCCACTTTGATTGAATATACGAATCTTTACGAAATTTGTTACTTTACCGTTATCGAAGACGATGTTCAAATAAATGTTCACGGATGCTATTGACATAATAAATAAGTTACTTTGAACAAATTTAGTGCAGCTAAACACGGTCCTGTATCATACATGCAGTATTTTTTAAAGTTTATGAATAATGGACAAAAGCCCCAAACACACCATTAATAGCCAAAACGAAAACTGCAGTACAACTAAGCAAGTACTGTAACACAATGAAATAAGAGAATGAACAAAGCTACAAATTTTCTCTCCGCCTTGTCGGTTTTATCAGCCTCTTTCAGTTGCCTCTTCGCTAATTCTCGAGATTATTTATTGTAATACTAAACAGAATAATTACGGACTGATGTCCCATGTTGTAAATACAAATATCGCCGTGAAAATTGAAGTGTTTGTTGTATTTTTGTGTGTAATATATTTTCTTGGTCTGCTGCTTAGCATTTATTTCTCTCCCTGTGCACCTACAAAAGCACTCCAGTAAGTTTCTAATCCATTCAACGGGGGGTCATTTATAATTAACGCTGTTTCTATTCAATCACTTTGTTCTTTGTTCATATGAAACTAAAACTGTATGTTCTAGACCGTGTGTTTTTTTTTATACACAGTGGCAAAACTGCGCGCAAGTTATGAAAAGAATAGAACTGTAGGCTTGGCGTTAGTAGACTCCGACTCTAGTAAGAAGTGTCTTTCTGAAGATTCGGCTCAAAATTAGAAGAGAAGCGACCGTGGACGTGTCAGTTTAAGACACCGTACTGGAATATTCACTTTCAACGATAATACGATTTAAACATGGAACTGATTTCTGTTGAGATCATATAAAGATGTGTTCTCAGACACCGAATACACGTGTCTTTCCGCTATCGACTGAGTGTATCACTGTTACAGTAAATTTACACTGAAGATATAGATTATCATTCAAATAAGTCACAAATAACTTTTCTTAAATAATAAATTTAACTGAATACACTAAGCTGTGAAGGTACATTTTACTAAATTTTACAACTATCTGAAGTAGAGAATTATTATAAATTTTACCTTTTTTATTGATACATATCTTTGAAAGTGGTCGACTTTAAAATACGTATTACGACAGGAACTTGGTGATAATATCTCGCAGGGCCGGAGATTCCGAGACCTGTGATTCCAAGTGTTTGACGAGACAACAGCTTATTAAATTAAGTTTTTAACAGATTAACCATTCCAGATCTGGTACACCAGGTCACGGTTTTGGGCGTGCTTAGATCCGCGGTCCTTGTCGTATGCATTGCGCGCGTGATGCTTTCATGAATAAAAGCGCTCACAAATAGCTAAAATCGGACACTCGGAGTAGAACTTAAGGCGGGGCAATGTCATGAGCATAGCCAATCATATGTCTCCGCTCACTTTAGCAGGATGTCGCAGCTAGTCACGGGAGATCAATCCCGAGTGAAGATGGGGCACACAGCAAAAGTTCTATAACGTTTGCAGAACTTTTGTCGAAAACAAAAAAGAAATGGACCAATGTCGCAGTCACACCCGATCCTCACAAACAACATGAAATATTTCATGCACTTATCAACACGATATCCTTGCTGTTTTCTCTTGGCTTATAATGCCTCGCAAAAGATTATTAATATTATGAAGCCATTCTTTTGAAATTCTGTAGAAAATAAGAAAGAAACGAGAAATGAAAAAAAAAAAGCTCAAACTAAACACCAGACGATTTTTACCACGCACGTAAGAGGAATGATAAGGTTACCGAAAGCATAAAAGAGGGAAAATATAAATTTCTGTTCTTTTTACCAGTTGTGATTCAAGCAAAGTGCCTTATTTACTTGTGCATGATGTCCTGTTTTTTTGTAGTTGTTGTTTGTTCCGCTTTTGCTGACAGCAGTGTATGAAGGGCTGTCCTGCAATTTAAATAGCTGTTCGACGTCATTTGAGGCATTTTCCCCAACACATTATGTCAGGGGCTCAGTCATCAGCTGATGGACAGAAAGGTCATGGATGGGAGTCGATCGCATGTCTTCTGTTCGAGACTGACCGAAACACCTCGTCATCACAGATTCGTCCCATCTACCCTTTAAACAACATCTAGAACAGTCTTTAACGTCTAAAACAGCCTTTAACATTTAGAAACGCCTTTAACATCTAGAACAGCCTTTCTCAATCTTTCTGTACCCTTGGAACCCTTGAGATAATTTTTTAACACCAGGGGAAGTCCTGCATTAAAAAATTTACTGCCCCTCATTTTCACTTCATAAAATCCCCCTCCCCCACTCTTTCTTCTAGCTGTAGCGGCTATCTTCCCCTCCCTCTACCCCCACACCATAAAGTATACCAGTTTTAATAAAGTCACTAGTAGTAGGGAGATAAAAGTTCTTCTTTTTAATTTATCCAGCAGCCACTAGTAGTAGAGAGATAAAAGTTCTTCCTTTTAATTTATCCAACAGCCACTAGTAGTAGGGAGATAAAAGTTCTTCCTTTTAATTTATCCAGCAGCCACTAGTAGTAGGGAGATAAAAGTTCTTCCTTTTAATTTATCCAGCAGCCACTAGTAGTAGGGAGATAAAAGTTCTTCCTTTTAATTTATCCAGCAGTCACTAGTAGTAGAGAGATAAAAGTTCTTCCTTTTAATTTATCCAGCAGTCACTAGTAGTAGAGAGATAAAAGTTCTTCCTTTTAATTTATCCAGCAGCCACTAGTAGTAGGGAGATAAAAGTTCTTCCTTTTAATTTATCCAGCAGTCACTAGTAGTAGAGAGATAAAAGTTCTTCCTTTTAATTTATCCAGCAGCCACTAGTAGTAGAGAGATAAAAGTTCTTCCTTTTAATTTATCCAACAGCCACTAGTAGTAGGGAGATAAAAGTTCTTCCTTTTAATTTATCCAGCAAACCACAGCAGAGAAAAAGAAAACTAATGAATATATAGTATACAAAATATACAGGAGGTGCGAGATAGTGTGGTTCCTTAGTATGCTGTTCTCTCGTGGCTAGACGGCTGCTCGTCCTAACAGAGTCCGTGGTTCGAATCCCAGGTAATTCTCTTGTGATTTTTTTTTCTCTCACGCTTCACTAAAGTGCTTTGTCTATGATTTTTTCGAGGTCTAATCCTACACAACTGTGTTCTCTTACTTTACATGTATGGTATACAAAATGTTCATCAGGTATGGCTTGTGCTATATGGCATGTACAAGAGTAGATTTTTGTATTCTGGCGTGGAACTAAAATGACATTTTAATTCAACCATTCTGGACGAAAGCATGTAGCCAAGCTCTAGGGTAGCATGAGAGGACTTGTTTCTCGCGATCTGTAGAGGAACCATCTGCAAATCCGTCTCGGAACCCAGGGACTGAGAAACCTTGTCTAGAGTAAAAGCAAGTGGTCGAGGAGGGTAGAGGCAAGTGAACAGCGTTAAAAAAAAGAACGTATGTTGAAGAGATGATATCGTTATTTTAAGAAATAAAATAAGCTGGGGAACGTTTGAGACACATTTGGTTTTAAAAGAATACAATAGATCCCCCCCCCCCTCTTTTTTTTAAAAAAAAGCATGAGAGTATGGAATATAGCCAACTGAAAGAGAATATCAAAGTACGAAAGAAAGAATGAATGAACTCACGAGACAAAATAAGCTAACAACCCTTTGTTGACGCAAAGCTCGACCCCCAATACTCACTCTGCGCTGAGCCATTAAGAGAAGACGTGAGGGTAATTTCAGTTCTCAAACACCATGTAGATAGTGCTCAAATTTTTTCCAAAAAAAAGTTCTTCGTTGGTTTAAGTCAGTCATGAAAAATATAATGCCTCCAAAAGGATATTTGAAATTCAATTTCTTTTTCCAACATTGTAATAATGGCTTTTTTTTTTTGCGAATTAGAAAAACAGCCCTGAAGTAGGAAGATATTTATGGTTTCCTGTAAGTGTCATGTTCCTCGGCAGAATTTCTCATGCTTGATTTTGTCAGTATTTGCACATCTGGTTTCAGTAACAGCAAACCATGTTTGTGATGCAAGGTCTGATGTGGATGATGCTGTTCACCTACCTGTACCTGTACGTTGTTCTTCTCTTCTTTGTTTACTTTCTTGTTAATGGAGCTGAAAGAAGTCTGTTTTCATACCAAGAACTGAGGCAGACACTACGTTTTTATTTTGTACTCTCATTAACAGTATAAAAATTTGGCGTTCTTACACAGACCAGAGAGTTATTCTGTTGTGGTGAGTCCCACATTTGCCGCAGCAGCTTATAAGGCCGCGAAATATTTCCCCAAAAAATGTTAACTAGAGAACGTGACCGAAAAGACCTGAGAATCAAATGAAGATTCAACAACATAATCATACAACAGCTTTCTTAATGTTGACAGCATTTTCTCATCTTAAAGGGAAATCACATGCATGAGTATTTGCGCGAAAAAAAAAAAGAGCACTGAACAGACGCAGCAGTTTTCATTATATCAGAGCCTCGCTACGGGAAGGTACACTTCCTCCCCACCCCGCCTTCTTCCCAAAGAACAGCCGCAGCAGACTTTGGGGGTGGGGGATGGGGGGAGGAACAATTATATACATTTTTTTTCTCAAGTAACTGTGTGAGAGAAGGAAGAGAAAATTGAATTCAACACACAACTTCAGGCAAGAAAACGTCAGTAAACCTAGATTTTAAAAGTTGAAAACAGATGGAGGTGTATGGTACAGCTTTACAAAAAGATGGAAAGAGGGAGGAAAGTGGGCAGAAACAAGAACGGCAGACAGTAAGATGAGTACATATAAATGAAGGATATACAATGATCCACTATTTCGGCAAAAAAGCCTTTTTCAAGGATCACATACAGAAACAACACAACAGATACAAAGAGGAAAAAAATAGATGAAAAATACACAGACTTAGCTTTTGTGGCCTCCTCATTGTAACAAAGTCCGGCACAAAATGCACCCAGATAGACGCCATCTTCCTCCCCCCCCCCTCCCCACCAACAGATGACTATAATGCCAGGGTCTCAGTAACTCCACCACAACAAATATCACTGAGATCTCTGACTCATTCTCTAGTCTTTTATGCCGCAGCTTAGATCCCTCACTCATTCTCCAGTCTTCTTTGACGCACAACTTAGATCCCTCACTCATTCTCCAGTCTTCTTTGACGCACAACTTAGATCCCTCACTCATTCTCCAGTCTTCTTTGACGCACAACTTAGATCCCTCACTCATTCTCCAGTCTTCTTTGACGCACAACTTAGATCCCTCACTCATTCTCCAGACTGCTGTAACATACAACTTAGATCTATCAATCATTCTCCAGTCTTCTGTGACACACAACTTAGATCCCTCACTCATTCTGCAGACTTCCGTGACACACAACTTAGACCTCTCACTCATTCTCCAGTCCGCTGTGACACACAACTTAGATCCCTCACTCATTCTGCAGTCTTCTGTGACACAAAGTGTTTCCAAAGAAACTTTTTGTGAAAATAATTCAAGTAAATTGTATCCAGCCAGTTTTTGGCGACACAACTGTGACATCCACGAATACCCCGCTGAGGATTAATTATGACAGGCAATCCAAATGGATCAGAAACACGCAAAAAAAAAAAAACCCGTTGGACATAAAAAATGTATGAAGCATGAAAGCTCTTCTCTCCCTGCATTGAACTTCCCAGCACTAGTGAAGATCCACTACGCCAGTGACATAGATATGAAAACACGAGAAAACAACACTTGCCTATCACATCTCATGATTTACCAAACGGAAACTGATCTAATATATATGCAACCATAGACTGACGCTGCTGTTTCGACTGAACAATAAAACGTGATTATTACCTTAGGCTTCATTTGTGTTTCAGCGATTCTGAACACCCGTTGCAATAACAACCAGATTATTGAAGGTATACCAGATATACTAATTTGAATACATGCGGGTTGATAGCTACCTTCCACATAAAACTGATAATTGCTACACGAATATCACATGGCATCCCGCTAGGTACGCATTTAGAATTATGCACATTTAGGCCAGTTAATTTCAGAAAACACAAGGGATAATCAAAGTCAGGTGCCCTCATTTCTGCGAGAAATGTCTAAGAACGTATGGTATCTATCTTTCACACAAGCCTGTCTTGCTCAGAGTATGGAAAGATGTAGTTGTGAGAGCTTCTGTGTTTTATCATAGGAAAACAGAAAATACAATTAATACCCCGGACTATAGACAAGGTAGTAATATAACAACCAAGCATTTTTCTACTATCACGACAATTTTAGAGATATATATGTTCAAGGAATTTTTCAAGCATAATTTTGCTGAACAGCTTCTCGGGTGACTGGTTGTACTAAAGTTGAATTTACCTCATCCACAGTAGTTGAACAAAGTTTTTTTGCAAAATCGGACCTCTTTTGTCTTAAATGTTGCATGTTACACCCTCTCATTAAGCTCCAAAACAAACAGAATGATAAAATAAATATATACTGAAATCGACTTTAAATATATGCTTGGAACTGTTGGAACAGATCTGTTCTTCTTCCAAGGGAGTTAACCATATACGGTAGGCCTCTGAAGACAGTGTCTAGCAGCAGATACTAGATGAGCAGCCAGCAGTAACATAACTTGTGCAGGTGATTTAACGTGTTATAACATAGCTTGTGCAGGTGACTTACGGTGTTATAACATAGCTTGTGCAGGTGATTTAAGGTGTTATAGCTTGTGCGGCTGATTTAAGGTGTTATAACATAGCTTGTGCAGGTGATTTAAGGTGTTATAACATAGCTTGTGCAGGTGATTTAAGGTGTTATAACATAGCTTGTGCAGGTGATTTAAGGTGTTATAACACAACTTGTGAAGGCGATTTAAGGTGCAATTTAATTATTTAATTGCAATTTAATTTAAGGTCTCTTCTGCAAGGATTTGAAACGTATACGTTTTGTAGATGATATGTTGTCGGTTAACTTGCAATTACTGAGAAGAATATTTTTAATTCTACATTCAAAAGTGAGACTGGTTTGAACTTTTATATATATATATATATATATATATATATATATATATATATGTAAAAAGAATTATGTTCCTTTAAGATGTATATTCCGCTAACATTTTTCCATTCTTTATTTATGATTTCCTTATTTTATGCAGGTTTTAACAATTTTATTCAGCACTTCGAGGCATTTTTTAATCACTAAGTATGGAACACCGTTCTGGACTGGTGACGCTGTGCTTTTAGTCTTTCATACATGCTCTCTTTTCCTTGCAAGATTGCCGAACTTGCTTTGAGCGTGCTGCCTAATGCATGGGCCACCCTAGATCCTCCGTATGTTTGAGAGGCATATGTTGACTACTTGAATATGTCTTGCTCAGATATTCCTCGAATATCTCCTTACTTGCTTTCAGCGTTCCTGAATTGTGTTCTTAAAATATCTATCTAGTAAAACCTAGAAGGATCTGTGAATGATCTCTCGTAAGTCTGGTTTCTTTTCCATGGCATGGTCTTTCTGCTTTGCAAAGACGTTATGCTGGGACTTTAGATGTCAGAGTTGTCCGAGCTCTTCGTTTTCTGTTCTTTAACATTTCTCGAGTATTGTTCTTCTGAGTTCTGTGTGCTTCTTGTTTTCCCTATGTTCTGGTCTTTTCTAGTCCCATTGCCTCCATTTGACTCCGATCTCTTTATGACAGTGAAGATATATAATGTTACCAAATACTTCTAGCCTCTACTCCAAGTCTGCCACTCTAACTTGTTTCTCTGGTTTTGTATATAATGTTTTATTTAGCTTCTGAGTATATGCATTTAGCACTTGCGGGTAAGAAGCTGATTAATTTCTTACGAGGGGTGATTGATAAGTTCTCGGCATAAGATACAAATACTTGAAACGCACAGCTGAAATTAGGTGCATTTATGGATCAGGTTAATGTAAGATTAAATCTCAAGTTTCAGGAAATGAACTGCAACCATTTTTTTACAGGCTACTGAAGTGGTAAGGCGTAGCAGAAATTGAGAAAACGGATAAAATTTCTCATCGAGCAGTCATCCGCTACTTCTTCATCAAAGGCTTATCATCGAAGGAGATCTATGAGGATATGGCATTATTCACAATGATCTTCAAATGACAAAGGTCTCTGCTCGATGGGTCCCGAAACTTCTTGGAGCTGATCACAAACGACAGCGTCTCAACATGTCAAGAGACAATCTTGGCTATTTTTCTGCAGATCTTGAAAAGTTTCTTCAGCAATTTGTGACTATGGATGAGACTTGGGTTCGTCATTTTCAACCAGAAACCACAGAACAGTCAAAGCAGTAGAAACATCTTGGATCCCCACCTCCAAAGAAACCAAGAGTGGTTCTGTCTGCAGGCAAAGTGATGGCTTCCATTTTTTGGGATTCAGAAGGTGTGCTATTGGTAGATTATCTTCAAAAGGGCAAAATGGTCACCGGGGTCTATTACACTAAACTTGCAAGGGGTCTATGTTGAGAAATAACCTTAAAAAGGTTGACCACAAATACTCCGTTGTACCTTATTCCGAGAACTTATCAATCACCCCTCGTATCTCCCCTGAGGCTTCCATTAGTTGCCCACTGATCGACCCGACCTAAATATTCTCTGTACTGTGGTTTGACTCCTGACGGATCTTATGTCTTATGTGAAACTGACGTCACAGAACACTGCTAACTGTCTGGTAATATGAACTACCACATCCAGTCTTTATTCTGTGTATCTTCACGCCACATTAAGTGTTTAATTTCCTGTCTCAGGTGTATAGATGCTTCATCCCCTGAATAACTCTGAGAAGAATAACTTCATCAAACATTGGAGGCATCAGCAGAATAAGAAGAGAGACAAGCTAAAGAAAGTCAATGTTTTAAAAAATTACCAATAATAATAATAATAATAATTATAATAATAATAATAATGCCTGCAAGAAGGAAGAAAAATGAATGTTAGAAGATATTACAAATATTTTCACAATGGCTAAGACTTTCAAAAATTAAATAAATTAAAAAAAATAGAACTTCATGGGAAAAGGTGCAAAGCACCAGTTGCTTGAAAACAAAGGAAGGCAGAATTATAAGAAGAAAGAGGAAATCATAAAGAGATGATCAGAGGACATTTGAGACTTGTATAGATGAATGAACAATTCAGTATGAACAATAATAATGAAGGATCGTCAATACTGGAAAATGAACTATTAAAGTTGCACTCAAACGCACGCAATGAAAGCTCCGTTGCCAGATAATATCATGAGGGAAATGATCGCGGCATTAGATTACATCGGTGTAGAATAAGTAATTAGTCTTCTATATACGATACGTAACACAGGGGGCATGTGCCATCAGATCTATACAAATCAGTATTTATTACGTTTCCAACGTGATCAAAATCCAAAATTCAGCTTAATGAGCCATATCACAAAATCACTATTCGGAATCTTTTAACTTAAAATTGCAAAATAACATAAAGACCTTGTTCTTTTCTTGGAGTAAAGGGTATAAATGGTGCATTATTTATATTAAGAACAAAAACACAATGTCACTAGAAGTGCACACAGATTTATACTTGTGCTTCATTGGTTATATGAAATCTTCAGCGCACGACACGAAGACATTATACAAATACTTTGAAAACGTCATATGGGTAAAGATTAATAATGAATAACTGAAAGCGAAGACGGGCAATAAGATTAAAGAGAATTTAAAGAAATATAATGAGGGGTCAGACAGGGGCGTTTCATGTCACCTGATCTGGTCTCACTAAACAGTGAAAAATATCATGAGAAGAATTTTTCTTTCTTTTAAATCAAAGAAATTAAAATAAGATATCACAGTATCATTGAGTTGGGATATGTGGACAGACCCGTTCTCAATACCAGGAAGTTAAAGAATCTTGCAAGAACTAGTGTTAAGATTATCAAAGAGAGAAATAAATGAGGACGAAAGTTAAACAGCAACAAGACAGAAATTATGATAAAGTAGTGGAGTGCAGCTGTGAAGGGGAAAGAACGAAGAAGCCGAGTGACTGCGAGCGGTTGTGGGAGTATGACATCATAGACTAGGGAGAGGAAGACAGAGAGAGAGAGAGAGAGAGGGAGAGAGAGAAAGGTCAAGTCGGCCATGAGCATTTTGTGTCGGTTGGAAAGGCTGAGGCCAGGCGTGTGATATAAGGTATTTATCAACGAATACACAAGAAGGCTAGTGATAACAGGTGCTGAAGGCTGTTAAGCAAAAATACGCCTGACCAACTTGAGACTCAGGTCGGCGGGAAGACGCCTGCAATAAGTTTAATTGGAATAAAGACGGCGGCAGGCAGTCCAAAATAGGACAAGTGGCAGTGAACAGTTTCTGTTTTTCCAGTGGGGAGTATTAGTTTAACACGGGAGGCCGGCATCATACACGTTTTGATTTAGTGATTATTGAAGGGAATCAAGATTATTTTGAGTGTGAGCTGTTTTGGCTGTTTAAGAGAACCTAATAAGATTAAGGGAGTTAGGACAGTGTGTTCTCTTGAATGAAATAAACTGACTGATATGTGACTGAGGATTATACATATGTATAATCTGTTTGAGAACCTCCCTACACAGTATCCAAACAAACAGAAAGGCACTAATACCAAAAAAAAAATAATTTACCTTGGAACAGCTTTCGGCAGCTAGAAAAAAAAAACAATGAATAGAAATGCAAAACCAGTTTTTTTATCAGATGATGAATGTACTAAAAATAAAAGTATTTTTCTTAGTGAGGAAAATACTACTACACTGTAGCACCGTCAGTATTGCTTTACTTTAAGCTTGTGAATCTTGGGCGAATAGCCGATTTCAAAGAAATTTGATGGAAAAGAGACGCGCTTTGGGAGAAGAATGTAGCTGATGCTTAATCAGTCAGAAAAAAAAAGTGAAGAAGGCCTCACAGAAGTAGCTGAACAATTGTTTAAAAAAAAACTAGTTTCAATAATTAAAAAAAAAGAACAAAACTTCCTGGACATGTCATGAGAAGATGTAAGTTAAAGAAGCGCGTAAACTTTGGATACATTCAAGGGAGAAAGGACAGTTGAACTGAACAGAGACACCAAGCACTGCATAAAATAGAGAAGTATGATTCCCAAAGCTTATGGCACGCAACATGATGATGGCGAAGGTGATCTTGATGATGATGATGATGATGATAATAGCTGTTGTAATGCACTTGTTTTGTCTTGTGCCATCTCCCTATAACTGCGAGCTGGTGCTCTTTACAGCCGACGCTGTAGAGGTGTTGAGTCACAGCATCGTATTGGCGTGGGAGTGGGTTATGGCAGCTACTTTTTCAGTCCCAGAGTACAGCTAAAAAGCAGAGGATGTACAATGCTTCTTTAGCAGAGTCCAGCGCCATGGGCTCTAAATGTCAAAAGTTTTCATGCTTGTCTTCATTCCACTCTGGAAAGGTCCATGGGTTCTCCAATCTCCTTGAGAAAAAGATCTCAGCACGTCCGGATCAGTTCATAATCCTGACCGGAAATCTTATCAATATAAGGTCTCTGTAAAGGAGATAGAAGCCAATTCCCTAGGTCCCAAATGTTGCAGTGTGATCGATTCGCCCGTTCCCATCCTCGTAATAAACAATTAATTTTAATTTAATCAGTTCTGGTGTAATTGTTCATCTGTCACCGTGTTTTGTGAATACTATATTAAGTATTGCTACAAAAATAGAAATACGACAATTTTAGTACCAGCAATGTGCGACACACAACTCTCAGCAAGCGATACAAAATGTGGAAGGTAACAGCTTGGTGCCGCTGTAGATACTACACCATTCATCAGATTGTATAGATAAAACAATAGAGATAGGTACAAATTGCCTGCTTCCCGTTCAATGACAACAGACACTCATTTACCTCGTGTTACTTTTTTTGAGTTACAGCAACTCTTTGTTTGTTTTTTCCCTCAACACCTACCTTCAGTTATGAATATTGTGTCATCATTTTTTTAAACTAGCATTTAACAAACTCGTTTAAATGTAGTTAAAATGCAAACAATGTTAAACTACGTTGTTGTTACATACAATATAAACAATAGAGATCACTGCTAAGAATCACAGAAAATAAGAAATTCTTTATTATTCGGATACAGAAATTCTCCATTGGACTACGAGGTATCAAGAGATACAGAGATGGGTCTTGAGAAAAGATTATGTTAAAACATTACTGGCGATATTTTTTTAAATTAAGAAGCTTTATGGAATTGCAAAAGACTTCATAATGATAAAAATGCTGCACAGGTAACACAGGTGTTGATTGGGTTACCTGAGACCCAACTAGAAGTTCTTGATTTTGCTGATAACATGACTCTTATCAGTAGCATTGTGAATTATTACATCTTCCAACCTTCCCGCGCTGTTAAACGTCACATAGGGCCCGCATGGTAGTTCGCCAAGATGTCCTGTCGTCGGCGAGTTTTTCAATCTCATCAAGGGATGTTATGCCCACTGAATTGGCTTCTCTTAACATTGTCCTCTTTAGAGTTTCACGTGGTCGACCTCTTTCTTCGGCCTGTTGTGTTTCATTTGATAGCTTCTTTGGGGAACTCCATGCAAGAAAAAACAGATAGTCAGTCATCACTGGCTAGGACTTGAAATTAACAAGGTCAAAACAAAAATAATGAAACTTCCCATTAATCAAAATGGAAAAATACACGTAGAAGGGACAGATGTTGAAGAAGTCAATCAATTTGCATATCTTGGCAGCTACATAGACCAGGATGGTGACACGAGAAAGGAAGTTAGAATTAGAATTGCAAAAGGAGCATCGATCTTCAAGAGTCTTGAGAACATATGGCATTCTAAAGTTATAAGCACAAAAATCAAGTTAATTCAATTCAAATGTAATATCTACCCTCATTTATGCATGCGAAAACTGGAAAAAGAAATTAGACTCTTTTGAAAACAAATGCCCAATAAAAATACTCGGCATCAAGCGGAACGAATTCAAGAACAATGCAGAGATAAGACAGATGACTGAACAACAATCAGTATCATGGGTGATCAGGAAAAGGAGATGGACACGTTGGTCACGTGATGAGAAGAAACAGTCAGAGAATCCCAAAACAAGCTATAAAGTGAAACACACCAGGACGAAAAAAAGAGGCAGACCACGTGAAACTCAAAAGAGGACATTTTAAAGAGAGGCCAAATTAATAGGCATAAAATCTCTTGATGAGGTCGAAGAGTTCACCGAAAACAGGAAGAATTGGCAAACTACCTTGCGATCCCATGTGATGTTTAACGGCACAGGAAGGATATATATATATATAAGATTTCTTAACCGAATGAAGACCCAATGCCTAATGACTGTTTCTTGTAAGGTTGTAAGGGTAAATTAAAGAAAGTGTCTACGTATCCCCACTTCCACAAATAGTTTGAAGCTGCGAATCACGGCCGTCGTAGCATCTGTTACTCCTGATGTGTTACATAAAACATGGGTGGCATTGATTATCCCATTGATGTGTTACTGTGTCACTGGAGAGGGGGGGGGGCGCAAACTGAGTGCCTTTAAGGTATACTTACACTTTGTTGATTACTCTTCACAATGTCACAAACTTTATCCCTGTAGCTGTTGTTTTCCTACAGTAACCTCTGAAAGTAGAGAGGAACTTTTGAAGCGCTTTGTTTTATTCATTCATTCATTTGCATGTCCCTTGCGGAACTTTGCCTCCCTAACAGCACTCCTGTAGGCCTCTCGGTTGTGAGCAAGATGCCATGCCGCTGATGTATCCATTTTCAGATCATCAACGATGTCTTGCAGCCATCTTTGCCTTAGTCTTCCTCTCTTTCTTTTTTCCCGTTATGTACCCTTCCAAGACGGTTTTCTCTAGATTATCAGGACGTTTAATGTGTCCAAAATATTGAAGTTTTCTTTGTTTAATCCTCTTTACTAGCCAGCCTTCTTCAATATTAAGTTCTTGTAGTATTAATATATTCCTTGTTTTATAGAGTTTATCAATTCCTCAGCTGCGACATTTGTTGACCTAACTCTTCTATTATAAAAGTAAATATTCCACTTGCATTTACCAGAGCTGTATAATTTTCATTGTCAATTTCTAAGGGATCCAGTCTATATATGGAATATCACATATGGCAAGATCACAGGCTAAGTGATGTTCGCTACTGACCAGTGGACATAACACTAACACGATCTATGAAACATACAGCTGTGTGTTTCAGGATGTTTAGATCACATTATTCTAACTTGGCCACTACTGAATTCTACAGAAGGAGATCGGGAAATTCTTACCATTTCTTACTTGTGGGGTGGGGAGGGGTGTGTGTTTGCGTAAACAGTCTGGAAAGAAACAGAGTATCTGCATTTTGTTGTGAAGCACATCTAATACACGCGGCTTACAGTGGTGGAGAAAAAAGGCAAACATCACATGAAATTCAGTTTCATAATTAAGGAACTCAAAACAAGTTGATACGTTTTTTCCATTACTATTCAACCTACTACTAGAAAAGGTCATCAGAAAAGTGAAATAAAGTAGTACAGAAGAACAAACTAAAATACTATGATACACTGATGACATCGACATAGTGGGGGGGGGGGCTATGTAAGACGTTATCAATACCTGCATAAACCTGAGAGATATGGCACTAAAATTGGGTTTAACCATTAACCAGGATAAGACAGAGTATATGAAGATATCAAGAGACCAGAGGCAGAATGATCCAGATTATATAAATGTTGGAGAAATGATTATTAGGAAAGCAGAAACATACAAATATCTAGAAACAATCTTGAACAGAAGCATCAAGATAGTTAGCGAGGAAATTAAAAGCAGAGTACAGATGGGGAATGAAATATACTTCATCTTGCAACACCTGTTAAAATTTTTAAAAATCCTGTCCCAAAACACCAAAATAACAATCTACAAAACTAAAATAAGACCAGCCGTCATGTTTGGATCAGAAACGTGGAGTACAACAAAGAAAGATGGACAACAATTGCAGGTCTTTGAAAAAAAAAAGATCCTAAGAAGAATCTTTGGGGCCATAAAGGATACCAGCAGTGGAGAATGGAGAGCTAGAAAGAACACTGAAATGAACAGCTTATTTAAATCCCAACGAATTATAAATGTCTTTGAACTCAACAGACAATGCTGGTGGGTCTTGTAGAAAGAATGGAAGAGAACAGACAAACGAAAATTATTTATGCACAAGAGATGGGGGAAACAAGACCAAGGGGTAGAACAAGACAGAGATGAAAAGACAACATAGAAGAGGATATGAAAGAAATTGGTGTCACCAGCTGGAGAGATAAGATTAGGAATAGAGAGGAATGGAGGCGAACTTTACCTGCAGCAATGGCTCATAAAGCTGAAGAAGAAGAAGAGAAGAAGAAGAAGACCAAGTGGATAGTGAAATGTCCTCTTGCTGTTGGACGCACTCGTCCTGTCGGAGTCCGTGGTTCGAATCACAGTCATTCTCTTACTGTTTTTCTTTCTCTCAGCTCTTAAGTACTTTGTAACTTTGTAGTTTTTTAGTTTAACCATATAGACTGTGCTCTGTCGCTGGAATGGTACAGATCTTCTTCTTCTTCTTTAAGCCGCTACTGAAATCATCAGTCTTACGAGCCACCGAGGCTCACTACCGCAGACTGGACACCTCTCCATTCCTCTCTGTTCCTGATCTTTTCTCGTCATTTGTACATTCCAAGAGCGCGTATATTTTCTTCTAGTGTGTCTTGGCCATCGTTGGTTTAGACAGCGCTTGTAAAAATGAGAAAAAGCTACGGTAAATATTAAAAGATTTGGAAAAAAGCGAAAAGATCTGATGACTGATAAGTTTACTACGCCCACCTCAGAACTAATTTCATTCGATGTCACAGAAAGAAAGATGTGACCATTTCTTTGCCCGACAGTGCAGCAGACCACTGGCAATCATTCACGAACTTTCGTGATTTAGTGCTTCATGTGACCTTCTCAGGATGTGACTCCTTCAATAAATAGGGTAAAAACATCACATTGTTTAAACAAGATGCTTCAGTGAATTTGGTTTTTAAAATGTCAGTGATGTCTTGGGTTCATCACTTTTTCAACCGCTCCATACCAGTTTGTAAAGACGTTATTAAAGAAAGTGTTAACGTGTCCAGTGCAGAACTGGCTCTGTGCCATTTACAATATTGGATAGCTTTACGGAGGCGTACTGTCATCATTCGCTGCAGCTTTATTTGGCATTCGTCCGCTGCAGAATGCAACAGCTATAGTGCCACACATATTCTTCTAGTGCCAAACTGTTGAAGTTGAAGCACCTGCAGATATGATCGACCTCAACGACCATCGTACTGACTGACATTACATAATAATAAAGGTTGATTATCAAATTGTCATACCTTGTTCATAAACAGGGAGATTTGACACATAGTGGTAGTATGAGATGATAGAAGATGAAGACGATTTCATTCCATTATTCATCATCGTTCGTAATATAAGTTAATATAAGATTCAATAACTCTTAACTTTTAAATCCAGATTTGTTGAGTGCCATGGCCAGGGTCGGCACTACCTGTAGGTTAACTTAGGTAAAAAGGTAAAGGAAAAGGTAATCCTGTCATGCCTTAGAGGCACATAGGAGTTACTTTTACCTTTACCTTTTTACGGCACTACCTGTGGGTTAACTCTGGCAGCTAGATAAAAGCGCATTTATATCTTTTATTGGCAGGTGCACAACTGAAATCACTGTTTTATTAAAGTACTTTTCTGCAAGAAATCTGTTTTTAAAAAGTGAAGTTAGCTACTACTACTACTATTATTATTATTAGTAATAGTAGTAGTAGTAGTAATAGTGGTGATGGAGGCGGCGGTGGTGGTGGTGGTGGTGGTAGTAGTAGTACTAGTACTAGTAGCAGCAGCAGCAGCAGCAGTAGAAGTAGTAATAGTGGTAATAGTAGTTGTGGTGGTGGTAGTGTAGTAACTGTAGCATAAATAGTAGATGTAGTAGTAGTAGTAGTATAAATAATAGTAGTAGTTGTTGTAATAGTAGTAGTATAAATAATTATAGTAATAGTAGTTGTAATAGCAGTTCTTATATAAATAATAGTAGTAGTTGTTGTAACAGTAGTAGTGGAATAAATAATAATAGTAGTAGTTGTAATAGTAGTAGTAGTATAAATAATAGTAGCAGTAATTGTAATAGTAGTAATAGTATAAATAATAGTAGCAATAGTATAAATAATAGTAGTAATTGTTGTAATAGTAGTACTACTATAAATAATAGTAGTAAGAGCATAAATAATAGTAGTAGTAGCAGTATAAATCATAGTAGTAGTAGTAGTATAAATAATAGTAATAGTATAAATAGTAGTAGTATTGGTAGTAGAAATAATATTAGTAGTAGTTGTAATAGTAGTAGTAGTATAAATAATAGTAGTAATAGCTGTAATAGTAGTAGTATAAATAATAGTAGTAGGAGTATAAATAATAGTAGTAGTAGTAGTATAAATAATAGCAATAGTATAAATAATAGTAGTAGTAGTATAAATAATATTAGTAGTAGTTGTAATAGTAGTAGTAGTAGTATAAATAGTAGTAGCAGTAGTTGTAATAGTATAAATAGTAGTAGTAGTAGTTGTTGTAATAGTAGTAGTAGTATAAATAATAGTGGTAGTAGTTGTAATAGAAGTAGTAGTAGTATAAATAGCAGTCGTAGTATAAATAACAGTAGTGGTATAAATAATGATAGCAGTAGTATAAATAATGGTGCTAGTAGTAGTATAAATAATAGTAACAGTAGTATAAATAATGGTAATAGTATAAATAATGGTAGTAGTATAAATAATAGTAGTACTATAAATAATAGTAGTAGTAGTAGTTGTTATAGTAGTAGTAGTATAATTAATAGTAGTAGTAGCTGTAATAGTAGTAGTTGTATAAATAATAGTAGGAGTAGTATAAATAATAGTAGTAGTAGTATAAATAATGGTAGGTATAGTATAAATAATGTTAGTAGTAGTTGTAGTAGTAGTAGTCGTAGTTGTTATAGTAATTGTAGTATAAATAGTAGTAGTAGTAGTAGTAGTAGTATAAATAATAGTTGTAGCAGTATAATTAATAGTAGTGTTATAAATAATGATAGTAGTAGTATAAATAATGGTAGTACTAGTAGTATAAATAATAGTAGTACTATAAATATTAGTAGTAGTAGTAGTAGGAGTTGTAATAGTAGTAGTATAAATAATAGTAGTATTAGTATAAATAGTAATAGTAGTAATTGTAATAGTAGTAGTTATATATATAATAGTAGTAGTAGTATAAATAATAATAGTAGTTGTTGCCATAGTAGTAGTAGTAGTATAAATAATAGTAGTAATAGTATAAATAATAGTAGTAGTATTATAAATATTAGTAGTAGTATAAATAATAATAGTAGTAGTATAAATAATAGTAGTAGTAGTGATGGTGTAAATAATAGCAGTAGTGGTATAAATAATAGTAGTAGTAGTTTAAATAGTAGTAGTAGTTGTATAAATAATAATATTAGTAGTATAAATAGTAGTAGTAGTACAATAAATAATAGTAGTAGTAGTCTAAATAATAGTAGTAGTAGTTGTAATAGCAATATTAATTTAGGGAAAGCGCAAGTATTTAGCTCTGGTAAGGAGACAGAATAGCTTATCCTTGCCACTGGTAAGGAGACAAAATAGCTTATCCTTGCCACTGGTAAGGAGACAAAATAGCTTATCCTTGCCACTGGTAAGGAGACAAAAATAGCTTATCCTTGCCACTGGTAAGGAGACAAAATAGCTTATCCTTGCCACTGGTAAGGAGACAAAAAAGCTTATCCTTGCCACTGGTAAGGGCCATATAAACACATACAATGTTAAGATCAAATACAACGAAGATCAGTTTACTACATCAGCAAAGGTAATAAAAACAAACAGAAAGTATAGTCAAATAAACACTACATTAACGTTATAAGCAGGATGCAGAAAAGACCATATAAAGCGCTGTTTGATGTGGCATGTAAGTTGCGCCCATGAAATATAAAGAAAACTTTGAGAAAAGAAATTACGCTTTGTTATCTTTTTTTTTAACCTAAGGCTAACTCCTTTGAGCCAAATGCATAAAGATGAATCACAAATGAACCCTCACATGTGAAAGTTCTTGCTGTAGGCAGCTATTTAAAATGGCCACGTGTACAGCCAAAGGTGGCGCGGCAGGACAAGTGAAAGGTGATGGCGGTTGAGATACTTCCGCCAAATCGTTATCCGCACGTGTCGTGATTTAAGTCTATCAGGAAGTAAAAGGTGAGCCTCTTGTGCTTTCTCACCTGTGTGTTTGGCGTATTGTGTTGCCCAAGAGTCCGACATTGATCTGATTCTTGCATCATAGTGGCTTCTCATGAAATACATTATGTTTGAATGCGCTCTTTGGACTAGCATTATTTTCATTGTTTCCAAAGTTGGGCAGCTTTCTACATAGTGGTAGTGTTTTTACGAACTGCTTACAGCTGCTTATAAAAGGAAAAAAATTGTTTTAATAGCGCTTTAGTCTACAGAAGAAAGCTATGCACATTGTAAGATGTTTGTATACAGCTGAAATGTCTTCAGATGTCTAAAAAAGTTTGGGAATTTTCCAAACTGTCTTTAAAATTGAAGAAAGATTTAGTTTGTTTTAACCGGAGGAAATTCTTTGTTTCCAAATTAGAGAGAGTTTTGTTTTAAATATCTGACCAGATGGAAACTTTTCATATCGTCGAAATAATTGAAGAATTACTTTGGCTGGTTCAAGAACTGGACAATTTTTTTATAGTATCTTAACAACGGAAGGACTGGTTAGACTGTCTCAAGAAATGAAGAACTGATCAGATTGACTACTCTCTTACCAGCTAGAGAACTGATTAGTTGACCTCAACAGCTGTAGAGCTGGTTAAATTGTCTTAGTACTTCTAGAACACTGTAGAGTGTCTCATATAAGAGAACTGTACAGAATGGGGCCAGGATGACAAAAAAAGATATGATAGTAAAGAACTTGCAATTTCAATGTAGAAAAGCCCATCAGTATTTGCCCCTCTTTTATTTAGCCGTGTTAAAGTAGCTTAGTGCCGTGTAGCTGAGACAAATGGATTTAGATTTAGATGTCCACTCTCTCTTAGATTTCTCGGCTGACCAGTGAGTGATGGGGTCAGCAATGTGCCTGGTACTTCCCTTGCCTGACCCCAGGCGGAGACACTACACCTCAGTGAGCACAATGTTCAGTCAGTCATAACGGTATTTTTTAATATTATAATCATGTCCAAAGCAGGAGATGGAGAGAAGAAATTACAGAAGCATTAAATATCCCATTATACGAAGCCGAGCCTTATCATGGCGTCTATTTGTTCTCTCAACATCAAAAGGTATATGAGGTAGGAGACAAGACAAGACATGGCAATACAAGACAAGTCCTAAAAAATGTTACATTGCTAAAGGGTTGTCTTCAGTGAGCCTAATATTCTCTTTTACGGAATGGAAAACCTATGCGAGTACGATTATTGGGGTTGGACAACTAAATCTTTCATGAGGGCAGATATTCCGTCACTATTCTCAGGTCTTGCAGAGGAAGCTGGTAATACAAAGAGAAGACAGGACTCGGAGGTTGAAGTTAAACCTGCTTTATGCGTTTGTTGAAGTAATTACTAACGTATTTTTGTTTGAAATTATTATAGCTTCAAAAGTGATAAGTTTTAGATGACTAAACGAAAACAAATCTCTGACGTGGAAAGAGTCAATGTATATACATTCATGATCAGGGTTCAAGTATTACAAATGATAACAACTCTAATCATCACTGTCTTTTTGGGATATCTCATTTTCTTGTCCTGTCTTCTGTTGGACAGACAACTGACTTCCCTTGAATAAATTACCCTCTTAAGTTTACTTTTAGCAGACTATTATATTTCTCCCTCATATCATTTGTAAGTACTTCAAGCATCACATATGGAATATTTACTATGTTATAATGAGTTTCATAACTAAAACACCATAGAGTTTGATTATGATTGTTATCATTGCACTTTTAACAAATCCACGCATTCTCCAATCTCTTTTAGATATCCCTCAGTGAAACTCTGATGGCCGGTAAGAGCTCTTCGTTCAAATGTTCTATTTGACAGCCTGCACCGACTCGCTCAAACTTGTCTAACTTTTCAACATAACGTAAATTTCTTTCCTCGTAGATGGGGTAATAGAAGTCAGTTATGCAGATTCTCTAATCCCGGCATGTCGGGACTGAATCCCTGATCGCATAAATAAACGACCTGTTAACCAAGACACACATTGAAAATACTATTTCAGGGCTATAAACTGAATTTTTAAAAAAGTATTTATTAATGTGTTTGGTAGTTCTTTTATAAAATAATAAGACATAAAGCCCAACTCATTATATACGGTAGATTTGATCTAGAGAAATATACTTCTTTCTGTTAACAAAGTCTAATAATTTTTCTGAAAATTCTCTTCCAGAATTCTGCCTGAAAAGTCTCTTGCAGCATTTTAATCCTGTGAAGATTTCATTCTGAAAACACTCTTGCAGCATGTTAATCCTGTGAAGATTTCCTTCTGAAAGCTCTCTTGCAGCATTTTGGCCTTATGAAGATTTCTTCCCATAAACACACAGATATTGAACTTCGTACCGCTTTTTCTATCTCGTGAGCTAGGACTTTTCCCTCGCTGGTGACTTTTTTGAAGAAGTACATCATCTTTTCCTCTAATACATGCTCATTAAGACATTAAGAGTAGAGTCACTGAAATATGGAGTCTGTGGAAAGAAGCTACAACATTTATTTCTTTGTTTTTTTTTTTAAGTGGAATCTTCGAAGTGTAAATAAACTGTAAGGAAATTTTTTAAAAGCTGGCAATTTTGAAAGAGAGACAAACTTCTGAGAAGTCATTACGAAATAAAAAAAATGATGTAGGACAACACATGAAACTGTCATCCAGACACTGAAGAGCGTTTAGAACGCCTCATGAAAAAAAAGAACAATGACCAACTATTTGAATTGTCCGTGAATGTTCTGAAAACATTGACCTTTCTACTTCTTAGTTTCGTCAGCCACTACAAAGATATCCGATGTCTTTCTTTCATCTTCCGTGACGGATTAGTTTAGTTTGTTAGCTTTAATATTCTTTTTTATTCAGATTTGATTTCTTAGCTCCAAAAAATAGCAAAACACTTTAACTTTAAAAAATGCAACTTTTGGGGAAAAAAAACTGACGCTGATATGGAGACCAATAGTATTGAAACGAGAACATGTGAGAACACAAGAAAGAAACTGAGAAATCATAGGGGAAAAGAACAAGAACAAACTAAACAAGAACAAACTAAGCAAGAATAAACAAACCCCCGTTCCAGAGCGTGGGTAATAGAAAACTGCAACATTTGCTGTTTGATGAGCCAATACTGCAATATTTGCTGCTTGATGAGTCAATACTGCAACATTTGCTGTGTGATGAGTCAATACTGCAACATTTGCTGTGTGATGAGTCAATACTGCAACCTTTGCTGTGTAATGAGTAAATACTGCAACATTTGCTGTGTGATGAGCCAATATTTTAGGTGCCAATACACACACGAGCAGTTCATGAAGTCAACTGCTAAAGACAGTTGAAGGACCTAAACACTGTTCCCTTCAGAATAACTTGACAAGCGTCCATCTTTTATTCAAAATCAAGAAAACAACTGATTTAGAGAGGCGACACAGTCATCAAAATCAAGAAAACAACTAGTTTAAAGAGACGACACAGTCATCAAAATCAAGAAAACAACTAGTTTAAAGAGACGACACAGCCATCAAAATCAAGAAAACAAATAGTTTAGAGAGACGACACAGTCATCAAAATCAAGAAAACAACTAGTTTAAAGAGACGACACAGCCATCAAAATCAAGAAAACAAATAGTTTAGAGAGACGACACAGTCATCAAAATCAAGAAACCAACTCATTTAGAGAGACGACACAGCCATCAAAATCAAGAAAACAAATAGTTTAGAGAGACGACACATTCATCAAAATCAAGAAAACAACTAGTTTAAAGAGACGACACAGCCATCAAAATCAAGAAAACAAACAGTTTAGAGAGACGACACAGTCATCAAAATCAAGAAAACAACTCATTTAGAGAGGCGACACAGTCATCAAAATCAAGAAAACAAATAGTTTAGAGAGACGACACAATCATCAAAATCAAGAAAACAAATAGTTTAGAGAGACGACACAGTCATCAAAACCAAAGAACCGCAGATGCTTCATACCTCCAAGTTGGAAGTAAAAAAAAAGTCTGTTGTAAATATACCAGTCTAAGAAAATGGATTACCTGATTATACCCTCTTTTCAGATCTTCAAATTTCTAAGAAATCTTCAACTACCCACTTTCCTCTCTAAACAGTGGATCCATAGAATCTTCATCACTTTGTCAGAGCCAGGAGTAGTTTCGTGTTCCCAGTTATAATGAGATGCATCAACAACAATTAACAACGAATAGAACATGTAATAATAAAAGTAAAGTTATAGAATAATGTAATAACTTTATACAAACCCATCCATGCAAGTGTGACTGTAGACTGACAGTCAAGTCACCATCCATAACACCTAATGACAACTTTCTGCAGGGCAGTAATAAATGCTATGTATGTTTCACACTTCCTAACAAGACTGTATGCTGGTTCAGCTATGTTGCATGTTGTCCATTCCAGGTTCTGTTTTTCTTCTCCAGGGCGTCTTTCAGGGTCCTCTCTTCCTCTTTCCTTAAGTCATCCATTGAGCAGTGTTCCATTCAAGTCAAGGCTAAAGTCACTACCATCAAGTCACGAGTCAAGTTTCAAGTCATTGGAATCAGCTTGAAGTCGAATCTGAAGCCAGGTCTCAAGTCTACGAGTCAAAGATCAGACTGACTGCTGGTTCTGGTTACCAGATCAGCAGTACCAAAATTGGTTTATTACAGAAGATTGTAAATGTGAAAAAGATGAAAGTAAAGTAAATAAAAGTTACTTAGTATATGTATATATATATAGACAGGGGAACAGAAATAAGGGTAGACCAAAAGAGACACGGAGAAGAACAACAGAAAGGATGTTGAGCAATAGAGGGCTCACCTAGGCAAGAGCAGAAAAAAAGGCGAAGGACAGGCATTTGTGGAAAACCCTTGCGGAAGCCCCACGTGCCCTGGGCATTAAGGTTCAGAGAGAGAGAGAGAGAGTATATGTTTTATACTTGACTTTATCAAGTGGTAATGTTCATTCATTCATTTGCATGTCCCTTAAGGAACTTTGCCTCCCAAACAGCACTCCTGTAGGCCTCTCGGTTGTGAGCAAGATGGCCTGCTGCTGCGGCATCCATTTGCAGATCGTCAACGATGTCTTGTAGACATCTTCGTTTTGGTCTTCCTCTTTTTCTTGTTCCCATTATGTATCCTTCCAATACAGTCTTCTCTAAATTAGCATGACGTTTAATGTGTCCAAAATATTTAAGTTTTCTCTCTTTAATCCTTTTTACTAGTCAGCCTTCTTCAATATTAAGCTCTTGTAGTATGTATATATTTGTTCTTTTTTTGTGTCCACGATATTTGGAGAACTCTTCTGTAGCATTTACATTCAAAGGCATTTATGTGTTTCTCAGCTGTTTTGTTAAGTGTCCAGGTCTCACAGGCATATGTTGCGATGAGAAAGATGCATACCCTTAAAAATCTTATTTTTGTAGTTCTGTCTGCTCCTCTCCACAGATTCGTTATTTGTTTTACTTTCTGAAGAGCGATAGATGTTATCATTTTAATTTCCCTCATTGTATCTCCATTATTAGTTAGTAGTGATCCAAGATATTCAAAACTCTCCACTTCTTCCAGTTTTTCCTCATTGATATATATTTCAGCTGCCTTGTGTGTTTTGTCAGTTGTCATCAATTTAGTTTTCTTCGCATTAAGATAGAGGTTCTGCTCTTCGCTGTTCTTACGAACTGACATAATTAGTTTTTTCATTCCTCTTTGTGTTGTGGACAGTAACACTGTGTCATCAGCATATCTAATCTCTGGTATTTCATAACCTCCAATTGTTATGGCATCGTAATGTACTCATTTTAATTTTACACAGTAAAAGCCCACAAGAAGTGTTGTATTACTCGGCGTTTGTTGGACTTGATTTACTTTCTGTTTTTATCTGCCAGCTCCTTCTGTTCAACAGAAAGACATTTGTACTTCTGAAAGTTGTTACATAAACAGATTATTACATATTGTCTTAACGTCTACAAGACATAAACAGATTATTACATATTGTCTTAACGTCTGCAAGACATAAACAGATTATTACATATTGTCTTATCGTCTGCAAGACATAAACAGATTATTACATATTGTCTTATCGTCTACAAGACATAAACAGATTATTACATAATGTCTTATCGTCTGCAAGACATAAACAGATTATTACATATTGTCTTATCGTCTGCAAGACATAAACAGATTATTACATATTGTCTTATCGTCTACAAGACATAAACAGATTATTACATATTGTCTTAACGTCTACAAGACATAAACAGATTATTACATATTGTCTTATCGTCTGCAAGACATAAACAGATTATTACATATTGTCTTATCGTCTGCAAGATATAAACAGATTATTACATATTGTCTTATCGTCTACAAGACATAAACAGATTATTACATAATGTCTTATCGTCTACAAGACATAAACAGATTATTACATAATGTCATATCGTCTACAAGACATAAAAAGATTAATACATATTGTCTTATCGTCTACAAGACATAAAAAGATTAATACATATTGTCTTATCGTCTACAAGACATAAAAAGATTATTACATAATGTCTTATCTTTTACAAGACATAAACAGATTATTACATAATGTCTTATCTTTTACAAGACATAAACAGATTATTACATAATGTCTTATCTTTTACAAGACATAAACAGATTATTTCATAATGTCTTATCTTTTACAAGACATAAACAGATTATTACATAATGTCTTATCGTCTACAAGACAAACAGATTATTACATATTATCTTATCGTCCACAAGACATAAATAGATTATTACATATTGTCTTATCGTCTACAAGACATAAACTGATTATTATATATTGTCTTATCGTCTACAAGACATAATTAATTTACAGTAGATTCAAATCATGTTTTGTCCGTGGTCAGCACACAAGACAATGACTTCCTTCTCACTAATACTACTCTTTGGATAAGTCCCTGAGTCGACTGGCCAAAAAAATGTTGCAAGCCGAGGTCGAGTCGCTACTCATCATCTTCAGGTGAATGTAAGTAGATTCTTTACAGTACTTGAGTTGGAGTCGATCGACTCTAGTCTACAAAGCTGTCACTGAATGGCTGATTTGGCAAGAGTTTTGGGGCAATTTAGCAAGATTTCATCTATTTCCAGTCCAGGTATGAAGACCTTTATAAAACTGAAAAATATGTTTCTAATAAATAAAGCTCCTTCTTTGACCTAAAATTAGTCACAGATGATTAATTTTAAAGGAACATGAACACAAGAGCAAGTCACCTTGCCTGTGCTTCTCAAACTTTCGGCCACCAGGTTATGTTGTATGAAACATCAAAGGAGTAGGGGAAATGTGAGACTACGATAGGGGTGAAACCAGGATAGCAGGCAGTTTTAACGAGCATGCTAGGGGGTAGAGCACTCGCTAAATAACCAGGAAAATGAATGTGACAGCCTTGACAGAAGTCAAGAAATGTAATTAGGTATGGTAATTTTATGGCAAAGAGACAGCGCGAGCGCACTGCACTTGTTAATATTCACTTAGTTTACATTAGCGTAAGCTAGGCAGTTGGTGGCTCCTGTAACATAGTTTAAGAGACGGGACACGGGATGTTGTAAAAAAATCAAGGCTTCTGATGGGGAAAGAAACAGACAAGACGCACCCGCATTACGCATTATCCTGTTGTGACGCCTCATCCGGGTCTTGTGAACGGATGGAGATACCGTCGCGGATCCTTCCCAGCTTTCTGTTACGTCTTTGAATAGTTGGGGGAAACGGTCGGATAGAGATACGTTGTTGGCTTTTCGTTACAGACCATCAGGACATCCGTTCCAGGCTGGTTGACCTTTTGACACAATGCTTCTCCACATTCTGTAAAGTTCTGCTGCGCTCTTATTGACTCTTGCTTCGCTTGGATTATCGCCCGTAACTTGCTCTGTGCTGAAAGCGCTGCCGTAATAGACCTTTACAACGGGTAGCTTCATCCCCAAATCATCATGCTCGGCGAGAGAAAGAAGTTTGTTGGGAGAATGCTTTCAATAACTTCTACAGTGTGTCACTGTGGTTATGTTTGTCTTCGTCTTCTTCAATCTCCCTGGAAGATGGTATTCTTTGCAGCCAATGCAGTGGAGATGTTGGCGCACAACATCGTGTCGGCTCGACAGTGGGCCATGGCTACAATTTTTTTTCAGTCTCTGAATATCGCTAAAACGCAGGGAGTGTGTAATACGTTTTAGCAGACTCCACCACCACTGGGACTCTGGCGATGCCTGCCCTGGTAGCCAGGCTAAGCCTGTTAATGGGAATGTCATTGGGAGAGGGTCTTGCTCAGGTATGGGTCCCCAACCCTGACTCTACTTTGTCAGCTATGGGTCCCCAACCCAGACATTAGCATGTCAGCTATGGGTCCCCAACCTTGACTCTACCTTGTCAGCTATGGGTCCCCAACCTTGACTCTACCATGTCAGCTATGGGTCCCCAACCCAGACATTAGCATGTCAGCTATGGGTCCCCAACCTTGACTCTACCATGTCAGCTATGGGTTGCTGATTGCCAGATCGAACAGCGTCTTAACACCCGTTATGTTTGTCACAGCAGCTTAACCGAGACCCTGTTCTAACTCCACGCGTGTCTTGTGCAGAAAAAAGGTTTTAAAAAATCTCCAGACGGGATACAACTAGAAAACTGTAAAGCACTCTGGAAATCCATCTCTCTTCGCAGGAGAGAAATCACATCATGATGATGATGGTTATTATCTCAGTCAGTCTTAAAGCTGAAAAAAACATCCAAGTAACGCGATTGTGCTGAAAAGCACTAACTTGCACCTTCAAATAATTTTCATGAGCCTTCCTGCTTTCCTTCTTACAATAAACAAGGCTGACATCATGTAAAGCTATGAGCCATTGTTGTTTGCTGAAGCGAGGTTTAGAACAGGAAAACTAATAATATAATTCTAATGGTAAAAATCCTTATACAGGTACTCTTTCCTTCGGCATTAAAATCTGGAAACAAAATATCAATGCCGGATCAGCATTAGCTGGACTTTATGAAGGTAAAACTTTATAGCTCTAGTTGTTTTTTTTTTCACACAGCTTATGTCAGTTTTAATTTGAATCATGTCCGTGAAGCTAGCACGGTTTTAATGAACAGAAATCAATCCTGTTTAACAGTCATAACTTTGGCTAAGTCGTGAAATGTATCCCACGTACTTGCTTGAGTTCATGCAATTTTTTTGTACAGTTTTATAAAAAGGTTACTTTAGGTGCTAGGGTATAATCAGGATTAAAAGCAAGTTTAATCACTATATGATGACAAGGCTCACCTTGACCGTAATATTAGAACTAAACTTAACAACGAGAAACTCTGGAATATGATATTCAGTCATTTAACAAAAAAAAAGAAACCTTTAAGAATTCTCAACCTTGACTACGTGTCATCTCATTTAACCGGTAAAGTGACCTAGCACAGTGCTGTATGGTTAGACTTTAAAAAATAGACAAGGAAGTCCGACCGCCAGAGAAATAAAAGTAATAAGAGAATGACTATAACAAAAACCATGGACACTCGTAGGTCAAGCAGCCGTCTAGCCATGAAATGACAATTCATACCTAGTCGGCCATCTAACATCAGTCAGTCAGTCATTTGCATGTCCCTCGCGGAACTTTGCCTCCCTAATAGCTCTCCTGTAGGCCTCTCGGTTGTAAAGCAAGATGCCCTGCTGCTGATGCATCCATTTGCAGATCATCAACGATGTCTTGCATCCATTTTCGCCTTGGTCTTGTTCTTTCTTTTCCCCATTATATACCTTTCACTCGTCTAGCAACCAAATGGTCGAGGGTTCGAATCCTCAGCTGAGCGGGATTTTTTTTCCGACCAATACGGCCCCGAGGTCGACCCAGCCTCGTAAAATGGGTACCAGAGAAAATCTGGGAAGTAAAGGCAGCGAGGAAAGGAACTGGTCACCCTACCTCATACGCTGATGACCCAGCATAATGAGGTCTCTAACGCTTCACCCCCTACGGCATTTGCTATGGGACTATCTTTACTTTTTTTATACCTTTCCAAGACTGTCTTCTCTAAATTATAATGACGTCAGAAACGTCTTTAGTATCATCAAAAGTAAATAAATAAATTATTCGTTTGCCTAACCCTTAATACATCGTGACGAACGGAAAGAAATCCTTAATTAATTAATCCTCAGCTAATTAATTAATATGATCACAAGGGTAATTGTGAAAAGGTGTCACTTTTTTTGTAGCTTACAATGGGCTTTAGACGGAAAGATCTGTAAACAAAGATTGTCTGCTACAGATACAGGACTGTCTGAGCTACAGATACAGGACTGTCTGAGCTACAGATACAAGACTGTCTGAGCTACAGATCCACTGGGTGATGGTCATTTTTGTAAATGTCGCAAACATTTATCACGCTTGTCCGCGTGGCTTGGTCAAAATACTTTGTTACTAAATGACACTGTTCGCTAGCGCTGTTCTTCCGAGTATTAGCGACTGTATGCTGATAACGCAACAGATGTTTGTATTAAAGATTGTAAGTCCATGATGTGTTGAGAATTACAGTAAGCGAATTATTTACCTTCCTCTTACCTTCCTCGCTTCAGTCACATTTAATTTAAATCCGGTATGATCCCTTAAACTACCACACAAACAGTTTCCTCCTAATTCGTCTCTGTGTTGTATATTTCAGAAATAACTCGCTCAAGGTAATTCTTTTTAATTAACAGAAATAATAGAATGGAACAAAATTAATCGAAAAAATTTAATGATTAATATATATATATATATATATATATATATATTAATCATTAAATTTTTTTCGATATATATATATATATATAAATTAAGGGACGTCTGAGTGGCGAAGTGGTTAGTGCACTGGTCCGGGGTTCGAATCCGGCCTGAAGCGCCCCTGGCACCCAGCTGTAGAAATGAATACCTGACTTCTTCTGGAGTTGGGGAAGGTGATACTGGCGTGTTGCCAGGCGTGATACTGACCATATCACCCTCCAGTGTGCTGACAGGTCAAGGAAAAAATGGGCACTAACACCATATCCCTATGTGCCTCTAAAGCACGACAGGGTTACCTTAACTTTACCTTTTTATATCAATTAAGTACTAAAAATTGTATTATGTTATGGTATATTGTGTTATGTTATGTTATGTTACGTTAAGTTATATTCATCACTGATATTCATGTTCTAATCATGTCAGGCATGTTTAGGGAACATAAATACCGCCCTGGCAGACGAGAATGGAAAACTCAAACAACATGGAAAGATCTGCCTATGCATTAAGCATATTGATAGGATAATTATCGCACATAAAAGATGCAATGTGGGTCAAATTTTGCCCAGTATTGTCTGTTCAAGTGGTAATAAACCAGCTTCTAACATGGGCCAGAGCTCGGACACATGGAACTGATGATACATGCTTGTTCTGGCATATTTTATCACGTTTGCTCCCAAGTCTTTCTTTTCATGACTTGTCCTGTTTATTTTGTCTGTTCCTTTCTTTGGGGGCTCGACCTTCTGGCCGATGCTGAATGGGCGGGTGCTTTTACTTTAAACTCGTTGCCACGGGCGCTGGATCTTTTCATCTCAAACAGTGGAGACATCTTTTTTTGACTGCGGGCAGGAGAGTGTTCTATCGACCGTTTCCACTGTTCTGTGTCCATCTATTTTTTTTTCTGCCTCTTGAAACTAAAGAAAGACATTGCTAGCCAGTCACTTCCAATTTCGGAATTTCCACTCGACGAGGAATATTTATAATTTGTACTGTCTGTACACTTCCATCAAAATTATATTCCTGATTAAGAAATGCCTAGATAACATTTGTACTTTGTTTCTGGCGGACAAGCAGACCACCTAGCCACACTCAGAAGCTAATATTGATAATTTAATGGACTTAATTATCGTCATTGTTGCCAACACAGAGATGTCATGTCACGTGGTTTTTCTTTCATAACAGTCGAGCGTTCCTTCAAAAGCCAGGACTTTTTTTAAAAAAAATTCTACAAATTTGTCGAACCTACTTAATGCTGGTCATTTTCTCAACCCATATTTTTCATGACCTCTAAGAGTCACGTTTCCCTGTCGATCTCCACTGCGATAGTGTCCGTTGCTGGTCGTCATTCCACACTGACAGTTCGAAATTAATTGACAAAACCAGAAAACTGGTATTGAAAAACTGTCAGAATAGAGCAAATGGTTACAGCCATTTCATATTATGGGCGAGTACCTGTGGACTGTTTAATGAGTTCATTATATATATATATATATATATATATATATTTATATATATATATATATATATATATATATCCTTCCTATGCCGTTAAATGTCATAAAATTGGCGAACTACTTTGCGAGCCCTATGTGACGTTTAACAACGCGGGAAGGATATATATATATATATATATATATATATATCCACAGGGGAACAGAAGTAAGGGTAGATCAAAAGAGACATGGAGAAGAACAACAGAAAGGATGTTGAGCAATAGAGGGCTCACCTGGGCAAGAGCAGAAAAAAAGGCGAAGGACAGGCATTTGTGGAAAACCCTTGCGGAAGCCCCATGTGCCCTGGGCACTTAAGGTTCAGATATATATATACACACAGTCATGCGACGCTTACGATCGCATTTGGGATTGGTTGTGGCAGTCGAGAGCTTACAACACACACGAAACAGTCCTATGAAACGAAGCTTCCACCATAAATATGAAAATGCCGTAACGTGGTCGGTCTATCGTAAGTTGGCGCATGACTGCCTGTGTGTATATTACCTGTCCTATTATGGCATGTAACATAATTTCATGGTCGACATCACATTTTGCCTACATTTATTATATTCTTTATTATATGCCTGACAGCGATTTGCTTGTTTTTGTAATTTCGAACTATCACAGTCATTACAAACATTTGTTGTTCTATGCACAGTTTCACAACAAACAAGAGAGGGAGATAAACAAGCGCAATGCATCATCACTTTATTCTGTCAGTATAGAGTGTAGGTAGATGTGCATACAATTTGTGTATGTAGATTTCTATCTGTCACTGAAAAGTTATTATAGTATGACTGTAGTGAGCTGAGATTCATATTCTGTGATCATTTTCCCACAAAGTAACTGTTCTGTTTTTCATTCTGTTAGTGTTTTAAAGTGATGGTAAATATGTCTGTTCACCTTGTAACATGTTATAGTAGTAAATTTTACTTAGTGTTTGACCACCCGCCCCCTCCCCCGTAACGGCCGACATACGGCCTAATCGACTTACGGCCAGAACGGCCAATCCCAAATGCGACTATCGGTCGGCGCGTGACTATTATATATATGTGTGTGTGTGTGTACATATAAGTAGAATGGAATATGTCATTTACTACTGATTTTTACAAACCTAATTTTTGACACCTAATTCGTCGAATAATGGAGATACACCGAGGGAAATTAAAAGGAGGACATCTATCGCCCTTCAGAAAGTAAAACAACTAAAGAATCTGTGGAGAGGAACAGACAGAACCACAAAAGTAAGATTTTTAAGGGCATGCATCTTTCCCATTGTAACATATGCCTGTGAGACATGGACACTTAACAAAACAGCTAAGAAACACATGTCTTTGAATGTAAATGCTACAGAATAATTCTTCAAATATCATAGACACAGAAAAGAACAAATGTATCCATACTACAGGAACTTAATAGTGAAGAAGGCTGGTTAGTAAAGAGGATTAAAAAGAGAAGACTTAAATATTTTGGACACATTAAACGTCATGGTAATCTAGAGCAGATCGTCTTGGAAAATAATGGGGAAAAGAAAGAGAAGTAGATCAAGGCGAAGATGGCTGCAAGATATCGTTGATGATCTGCAAATGGATGCATCAGCAACAGGGCATCTTGCTTACAACCAAGAGGCCTACAGGAGGGCTGTTTGGGAGGCAAAGTTCCGCAAAGGACATGCAAATGAATGAATTCATCTCATCGAAGAGATGGTATTCATTTGCGCCCATGCATGCAAGCGTTTCTGAAAATCACCATACACGCGTCTCCGTACGTCTTCATCATTGATAGCAACCTCATCAATGATAGCAACCTCATCAGCAATGGGTAGTCTCAGATACACGTGGTCTTTCAAGAATCCCCACAAGAACAATATCAGGGACACTAGACTCGGGAAGCCGGTACGCCCACCTGATGTCACCGAAAAATGACATGGATATAGAGATTCTGTAAAAGAGTTTCTGATAGGGCACCTGAGATCAAACGCAATGTTGTCTACCATCTAGTACCGTTTCTCATCGTCCCTTTACCTCATTTCTCGGCCACTTTCCAGCTTCCACTTTGTGCTTACCTATATCTACTGGGAGCATTGTGTGTCCGTCTTTCTTACAAAGGAGGATATGGAAAAAGCTAAGCGTTTTGTTTATTTTTTAAAATCTGTTTTTCATGTTCTTTTATCTGTTGTGTGTGTGTGTGTGTGCATGTTTTGTATGTGATCCTTCACAAGGGCTTATGCTGAACTATTGGATTGTTGTAAGTTCTTCATTTAAACGTGCTCATTTAACTTTCTGCCACTGTCATTCTTGCAGGCTAAGACACCGTCAATACCACAAGCTGAAAATACACTTAACAGGTTTGTGCGTCTTCGACAAAGAAACACAAACAGCACAGCATATGCTCTAGAGATTTCAGTAACACAGCCTATAGACTCAGGCAAAGAACGTGGCCAGGCTTCGACTGCCTACATGAAAAGATCTGAGGCGATGCTGCAAAAACAGAGAAGCACAATCACGTTTATGGGAGAAATTAACATTGATGTCTGATCGAAGAATGAGGAAGTACCCAACAGAAAATATGAAAGGAAAAGAGCAAAAAGGGGGTGGGGGTGGGGGTGATGACAAAAGGACTACATCAAGAAATGGGCAGTAAACAGGTACATCTTGAAGATAGAGAAAGCTTGGGCTTGATTGCGGGTAATCTTAGTTTGTAGAATGGAAGAAGGTGAGAATTCACCACGTGTTGCATTACTTTTCTGTCAGTCATTCCCCTTGTATGCGGAAGATATGAATGACAGTTATAAACGATTAAAGTAAGGCATTAATGTTTGCATTTCTTTAATGTTACTTAGAATACAAGTTTGTTATTGCCGAAGCAGGTAACATCGACTCCACTAGTATATATCTGTTATGTATCAGAAACGCCAGTCACTGACCTTACTGAACCTGGATGCTATTTTTAAAGCATGTGACCCAGACCGAGGCTATTGTTGGCTACAGCGAACAGTTGAGAGAAGTCCTATTTTGAGTATCTTCTCAATTTAACCGTGTCCTTGTACAGCTAAAGTTAAGTAGGTCAGATCACTGGACCCCGACCTAAGGGGGTTATCAAGAAACTGAAACGTCCTCACAGAAGCGATTTCGTGTCACGGTAGTAATGTAGGTCATATATAAGATCTGGGTTACAAACCCCAGGGGCCCAGGATATACCAAATGAAATGTTCGTTCCCTCTAACTAAGTATCTCTCCTAGTAAACCATAGTTACCCAATCGCTACAGCTTATAGAAACTTGTTAACTGAGTCGTATCAGGGGCGTAGCCTACCCGATCATGTTTCAGAATTCTCCGGGCAGTTCTCTTTTCCACGTGCGGCGGTTCAATCGGAAAGAACAATCAAGAGTTCTGATTTGATTATCCAAACACTGGCCTTTCCAAAAACACGGTCATCCAGGACGCTATTAAGAACACTTGGACCCTTCTTGATCAAACTGATGTTGTAATTACGATATGCTCGCCATCGGTATTTTATTTCGCTTAAATAAGCGCCCAGGGTTACACAGCGAGAGTCACTGGCTTTACGGAAATCCTTATTCTCGCTACTACCAATGTTTGCCTCGTGCGCTTTTGTTAAGCAAGAGCTATAAGGCACGTGTCATCTTTTGTATGGATAGTCACTGTATGGAATATAATGGTACCAGGGGCAAGCCCCCAGTCGTTGGAAGTTATAAACTAGTTAATTAAACCAAATAACACAGATACTGATAAATGGGTAATTAATTTTTTAAAAATAATAAAGCGTATCTTCTGTCTCTTTCTATGTCTGGCATAGTCAGATTTAGACTATTTTGTTTCTTTCTGGGGTACGCTGATTGTTAGTGAGTAAATTAACTGCAAAAATCTTACTTGTTTTCACAAGCAATTCCCTAACAAGACTTAAGGTACCGTTTTGTAATTTTTTTTCCCAACATGATTGAACAGACTGAAGATAAACGACAACGTCATGGCTTTGATGTACTCTTCTGTTGAACCTGTGTTAGTGTTTCTCAGAGTGGGGGATAAAACGCCCTCCCCCCCCCACCCCTCCGAAACGTTGGGAAGGGTCAAGGGGTTGGTGGAAGAAAATAGGGCAGTAGAGGGCCGTTGAGGGAAACCGAAGCAGCAGACGAGGACAGTAATCCTTTCCTTCTTAGCACTTTATAACCTGATGCTGAGAAACTTGCGTCCCTACATGAAGCTCATCCATCACATTAAAATCTGAGAAAATAATGCAGTAGGCGAGTTATAAATGTACCCTTTCATATTCATAGGAAGGATGTTGAAGGTACCACGGAAAGAAAACCAACGAAGAGGTCTTAAGAGAGGCTGGATTTGAAAGGCAAATTACAGCAAAGATCAGAGGCAGACAAGCGAGATTTGTATGACATTTTCTGAGAAGAGGAAAATTGGAACACATTGTGGCAAACGGAAAAATTGAGGGAAGAAGAGACAGAGGAAGACAGAGAGAGAAAGAGAAGTCAGTGTGGGTAGGAAGAAAGTCACCGGCGGATCTCATAATCAAGTCTAAAGACATGAATTGTGGAGAGAAATGATCGCCTACGCCACGCGGCACGGCACTTGATTGATTGATTCATATTGTTACATTGGTTTGCTTGCTGAAGTTCTTAACTGTGTAATGAATATCCTAGTTTAATAGGCCATTTTACGAAAACTATATGGGGGGAGGGGGAGGAGAGAGGGGTTTTAGGATGTATCCTGGGAGAGGAGGAGGCGGTAGCCCACACAAGATTATAAAACACTGATGTAGACTGTATGAGTACTAATGTAGACTGTATGAGTGCTGATGTAGACTGTATGAGTGCTGATGTAGACTGTATGAGTGCTGATGTAGACTGTATGAGTGCTGATGTAGACTGTATGAGTACTGATGTAGACTGTATGAGTGCTGATGTAGACTGTATGAGTGCTGATGGTAACATAGATCTAAGACATGCAATCAATTAAAACAAAATAACGACGATATCTTCTTGGAAAGCCAAACTAACGAAAAGAATGCAACAACAAACAAAAAAAACCGTTTAAAAGGGATACAGCTGAAAGAAATTCATATGTTAACAAACATATACTCGTTCAGTTAAAGGTGGACTACGAGTCAGGTGTAAAGATATCTTAGTGACATCCGTGAGAGATTTTACCAAATCCATTAAATCTAGAAGAAACTAGCAAACTACTGTGTCACCTTGTGTACCGTGATTCTGGCCAGGAGGGCAGCATGAAATGATGATCAACTTTAAGGAGAAAAATACAAGGAGACTGTATACACAGGCATAAGGTGATGCTACGGTGGCCAGGTACATCAAGCAAATATTGGCTGAATAAAAAATAAGAAGAATTGGTCAGAAAATGATGTGCTGCAGTTTCTGCCGTCAGCCATCATCCGTTTGGTTCAGAACATATAAAAAACAATACAAGAAGAAGAAGAAGAAGATCAGTGAGGATAAATATCAGAAATTTCAAGTGAACAGGACGCAAAAAAATCCTAACTGTTTTGTTTAAAACTCTTAAATCTAATGAAATGTGATGAGGCTTATAATAGGCTGTTGAGCAGCCTACCAGCATAGTTGTAACTGAGACCAAACGTGAGTTACTGGTAGAGACCAATTCATGGTCCACTTGAATTTATAACCAGACAGAAGGCTTGGTATTCAAGGGCCACGACTCGATTCTTCTCGACGACGCGTAAAACACCGATCCGCGATGGTAAATACCCGCACATTTCACAGTTTCAGTGTGCCTCGCATTTGTGTGACTTTGTGTGTGCTTGTATGTGTAGTCTGAGAACAAAAAGTGTATGCCTATGTCTAAAAACAAAACAAAAGTGTTTATCATAGTATAGTATAGTATAGTATAGTATAGTATAGTATAGTATAGTATAGTATAGTATGAGTGGTTGTTACATCGCCTGTGCGTCGTGAAAAGTAAATGTAGAATACAAGAGGACCTGTATTAAAAACAGCTGGACTGCTGCATCATTTGCACATGTTTAAGATGGCCTTCTAATTATATTTTTTTAAATGAAGAGAATACATCAGAGAATACGCCTTCATCAGCCAATAAAAGTTGCTAATGGAGAATAATGATGGATATCAAAATTGTTCGACATTGAGCGGTGGGTGTTGGAAACGAAATGGTCGCCCACAACTTGAACAGTCACGAAAGAGAAGAGTACACACAGTAACTGACTGTGCTCACCAGATTTATATTCATAAACTCTGCGCTGAACAACAACGCCATATTTGTCAACAGGAACCTGTGACAAAAATGTGACATTCCACGTAAACTACAGCAAGCAGTAATTACAGACTGTGACAAAAATGTGACATTCCACGTAAACTACAGCAAGCAGTAATTACAGACTGTGACAAAAATGTGACATTCCACGTCAACTACAGCAAGCAGTAATTACAGACTGTGACAAAAATGTGACATTCCTCGTAAACTACAGCAAGCAGTAATTACAGACTGTGACAAAAATGTGACATTCCACGTAAACTACAACAAGCAGTAATTACAGACTGTGACAAAAATGTGACATTCCACGTAAACTACAACAAGCAGTAATTACAGACTGTGACAAAAATAAAAAGTTGTGCTCATGATGGACCTTATCCATCCATCCATGTATGTACATATACATACACACAAACATGCATATGTATAGAGAAATTTACAAATGTACAAAAATACATACATGTATCTCTTTCTTAATTACATATATACACACATGCCCATCTTTACATGGAGAAATATGTAAAGATTATCTGGTGTCTAGTTCAGTGTGACAAGATATGTGGTATTTGTATGTAGTGATTTCAGTTATCAGAGAAAACTATTCTTTCTTTCTTTCTTTTTCTTCTTATTTCTTTTTTCTTGCTTTTTTGTTTTTTCATTTTCTTTCTTTATTTTTTTTCTTCATTTTTTTCTTCCTTTTTTCTATATTTTCTTATTATTTATTTATTTTCTTTCTTTTTTTTAAAATTATTTCTCTGCTTTGTGTTCTTCCTCTGTGTTTTTGTCCGGCATGCCAGAAGTACAGATTCGTAACGTGAACAGGAAAAAAAGAAGAAAATATAGCAAAGAACTAGCATTTATAAAAGAGCATGATGTATCTCATAATGATTTTCAAAACTAAGAAGTATTGATTGCCATGATTAACTAAATTACCTTGTGTAACATCTAGAGAGATGTAAAGACTATTACAAAGAACTACACAAGGAACGTGACAAGAACACCCAAGAGAACAACAATTTAAGAGATGAAAACTGAACCCGAAACTCTATTGGAAAAAAGAGGGTCATATATTCTGAGATGAGATGTTGCGAAGGAACCCTAGGAATATCTTGAAGAATACAACAAGTATAAAAAGCCTCACAGAAGAAACAGACGTATATGAAAACTGACTCCTCAGTTTCGTCAAGAAAGAGTTACCCTTCTTTTGTCAAGTTAACGATGTGATAATTAAGGATAGAAATGGATTGTATGGTTGTTTGGAAAGGAGGTCAGGGAAGCCCAAGACATCACTGACGCTCTAAACACCAGACTTCAAGAAGCAGACATCATAGCTAGACATCTTCAGAAAGGCTACCATGAATGGACATGCTGCATGAGAGAATGAAGACGAGTTTTTTTTTTTAAGTAACCGTATATCAGGTGGTCTAACCACAGAAAATTATTTGAAAAGATTATTTGACTCGCACTCCAGTTTTTTATGTATTATTAAATGGTTACGTCCCTTATGTTTATGTTTGTGTGGTTATGTGTATGTATAAAATATCACATATGCCATTCAAGAACCACATGAGTTATGTGAGAGTAAATGCCACAGTTGAACTAACTTGTAATCCTCCGCCCCAAAAAGCCGTTAGTATGGGGGAAATGTAAAAAAAACAAAAAAACTACAGCAACATCAAAGCAGCTCTAGGCCCAGAAGCCATCAAAATTTCCTCTCACAAAATTCTAAAACCGTGACCCTATCACAGACGGAAACAAACAACCGGAAAGACTGATCGAACACTAGCCAAAGCTCTACTCTGAAGAGAAACCAGCAAATCCAGACTTCGAAGATCTAGTAGCCAAGTCAAGTGGTTTTAGATGTGGGAGGTTAGTCGATGACAACAGGACAGCTTATCAGTAAATGGTACACGGTTGGGGGTGGGTGGGTAGGGAGCAGGTGTGTGTGTATGGGGGGGGGGGGGCGCCAATTAAAAAAATTCTTCTCAGAGACTGTGTTCCGAAAGCTACGTCCGGGTTATCTGAAGCGCCAGCAGAAACTGGCAGAATGGTTTCTTCCGAGTCACAGTGAGGCTCTAGGGCCAGGTGATCAACCAAAGACACGAGCTTCACGCTTAGATAGCTTCAAGAAGAAACACAGAACAGGGAATTTGCTTCTTCATTGCTTCTGGCGATCTCATAATGGCGTTCAACACGGTGAGCAGACCTGGACTGTATAATGTATTAAAAGTATATTGGGTGCCCGCCATTGTTAGTTGAAATGATTGCATCATACATTAGAATATGAAGACCACCAAAAGTATATTGGGTGCCCACCATTGTTACTCGAAATGATTGCATCATTACATAAGAGTATGAAGACCACCATAAGTATATTGGGTGCCCGCCATTGTTAGTTGAAATGATTGCATCATTACATTAGAATATGAAGACCACCAAAAGTACATTGGGTGCCCACCATTGTTAGTCGAAATTATTGCATCGTTACATTAGAATATGATGACCACCATAAAGTTTGATGGGAGCACATCTGATAGTTCTGAGGTTAAGAGAAGCTCGTCAAGGTTATAACTTAGCCCCTACTTTCTTCGGACTATATTTCATCTTCGACTTAAAACGCGCATCTATAGAAGTCAATGGTGATGTATTCATTCGCATACGCAATGATGGCTCATTGTTTAGCTTAGTACGGCTTAACTTAGAACGGCTTAGAGCCATGAGGAATAAAACGAATCAAGGAACTTATGTGTGCTAACAGGGAAGAAATTAAAACTCAACGTTAAACATTTTTACTGGAGCATGTGATCAACGCGGTGTCCTACTTTATGAAACGCAAAGTATCATGTTTAGACATCAGCATGGAATAAAATATTACACGTGGGGGACAACATTGTTAGTTCTGATGTAAGATAAAACAATGGCTGCCGACAAAGGACGGGTATCACGCACGTAGACAGGCCAGGCGCTCTGATGGTAACAGGCCAAACTACAGATTATGGCACGTATGTACTGGTTTTGTGAACTTTATAATTTTGAATTTGTTGCTCTTGCTGGGAAGTAGGAGTCTTTTAGTGAAATAATAAGATGCATATGTTTCAGCTAGAATCGATGGGTAAAACAGCCAGCATGGAATACTAAACCCCAGGCGAGGCGGAACTACATGCATGTAGTAACTAGTAGTACGGCTCACCGTGCGTGCTTGCGTAGGCAGTTTCCAAGAACTTTCGACATTGATATCATATACATGCTTTGAACTCGAGATTTACTTCCTATCATATTGTATCAAATGGTCAAGAAAACTAATAAAAAAAACTTTGACATTGCTGCTGGCTGTGATTTTACAATGTCACCAAGTGCTTGGTAATTTTTTTTTTTTATATCAGACCCAGCGTGTAAACATTTTAGATCAAAATGATATGTTCTTTCTTTGACATTTTACGTGAATACTGGTTAGATTAGCTATGAGAGTACAGCTATGAGAGTACAGCTATGAGAGTACAGCTATGAGAGTACAGCTAAGTAATAATGCAAGCAATCAAGTATTTAAATTATAATACAGACAGTTCCCGACCCACGTAATCAATACATTGTACATATCCTTTACATAAGTCAGTCGGATGTATGTGACAACCATCCTATACAACTGTGTTCACGGCTGATACCGTGAAACCTGCTTCACGTGCAGTTCAGGGTAACATTTGTCTGCTTTCATATTTCCCTGTTATTTGCTGGCCTTCGCATGGACTGTCTTGGATGAGCCTCGCGTGATTTCCAATGTTTAACGCAGGCACTTTCCGCAAACTTTACTCATGCCGGAAATTTGTTACGTAAGTAGGGATTTACTTATTTCTAGAGCTGTCTTTATACCGCCAACCAGCTGCAGCTTATCATAGTGATTTATGGCTGATATTATGATGATGAAGAAGAAGAAGAAGAAGAGACTTTGCAGATGTGCACGATAAAGAAATAACACCGCGAGCAGCATCAAGTGTTTCTGTTCTGATCGCTTCGTTCCTGCCCAGTCTAAGTGTTGTAGCTTGTTCTGTTGAGAGGAGCTGATTAATTCAACCAGGTAAATGTTGAAGGTGTAAAAAATGTTCTCAGAAACTTACCACACAACATCAATGACACATGAACAACTTTTGTAAACAGAAACAAAATTCTAGCTGTGATGTTTTGAATGAAATGACATGATGCTGTTCTAATGTTTGTGGCAATTTAAAGTTATGAAATCCAGAACAACGGAGCAAATTCATAAAACTGCAGGTAATTTTTTTAACAGTTCTTTGCAGGTCAAGCGTTAGTTTTCAAGTATTGTTAAACTAATTTATAATTAGCATATCTGAGGAAATTTCTGCGAATGTTTTGTATGCAGAAGAAATATTTAGTTTTAAATTTGTAACCTACATTTGCGTACAACACCAGAAACTTTGGGAAATAACGGGAAAAATGGACTTTTCAACATGTGATAATCTCTCTCTCCCTCTCTCTCCCTCTCTCTCTCCCCTTCTCTCCCTCTCTCTCCCCTTCTCTCCCTCTCTCTCTTGCCCTCTCTCCCTCCCTCTCTCTCTCACTCCCTCTCTCTCTCCCTCCCTCCTCTCTCTCTCTCCGAACCTTAAGTGCTCAAGGAACATAGGACTTTTGCAAGGGTTTTCCACAAACGCATGTCCTTTGCCTTTTCCCGCTCTTGCCCTGGTGAGCCCTCTATTGCTCAACATCCTCTCTGCTGTTCTTCCCCATGTCTCTTTTGGTCTACCCTTACTTCTGTTCACCTGTGGTGTCCATTTCAAGGCTAATTTTGGTAATGAGTCGTCAGTCATCCGTACCACATTTCACACCCACAGTCAGCGTCTTTCCTTACTAACTGCGATACAGTTAATAACAATGCTGTATTTAGACCAACAGGCAGCCATAAGAATAAATGGTGAGACAACAGACACGTTCGAAATAAAACAAGGGGTCCGTTTTAACTCATAGGCCTACCTGGGCACTGCACAGGGGGCCCAAGTGCATGGGGCCAGTGGAAATCTATGTATATGAATATATATGGCGGGTGTGCTGGGCGTTCGTGGACACAGGCGGCTTATTTTGTTATTTTATTATTACTTTGCCCAGGGGCCCCCGATGCTGTTAAGACGGCCCTGGGCCCGGCAGGGTTGTATACTGTTGCCTTACTTGTATACTGAAATATAATGAGAAATCTCAGAGAAGGTGCAGACAAAGAACATCGGGGATGCCATAAAAATTGGAGGTTATGAAATACCGGAGATCAGACATGCTAATGACATGGTATTAGTGTCCACAACACAAAAAGAAATGGAGAAACTAATTATGTCAGTCTGTAAGAATAGTGAAGAGCATGCCTTTATCTTAATGCAAAGAAAACCAAACTGATGACAACTAACAAAACAAATATGGCAAATTAAAATGTACATCAATGAGGAAAAATTACTAACGATGGAGATACAATGATGGAGATTAAAAAGAGGACATCTATCGCTCTTAAGGAGATAAAACAACTAAAGAAGCCGTGGAGAGGGGCAGGCAGAACTACAAAAATAAGATTTTTAAGGGTATGCATCTTTCCCATCGCAGCATATGCCTGTGAGACCTGGACACTTAACAAAACAGCCGAGAAACGCATATGTGCCTTTGAATGCAAATGCTATAGAAGAGTCCTTCAAAAATCATGGATACAAAAAAGAACAAATATATCCATACTACAAGAATTTAATATTGAAGAAGGTTGGCTAGTAAAGAAGATTAAACAGAGAAAACTTAAGAATTTCGAACATATTAAACATTATGAGAGTTCGAAGAAGACAGTCTTGAAAGGGCACATAACGGGGAAAAAGAAGAGATAAAGACCAAGGCAGAGGTGGCAACAAGATTTACTGAATTGCGAATAGACGCATCAGCAGCAAGGCATCTTGCTTACAGCCGAGATGCCTTCAAGAGAGTTGTTAGGGAGGCAAAGTTACGCAAGGGACATGGTAATGAGTGACGGATGGATTCTAGGTTTACTGGTGCTTACAGCAATATTTTCGTATGCAAGCATAGTTTTAGCTAGTGCTCTTGTTTCTACCAAGAGTTCTTATATTCGGCTCTCATAAAACTTGGATTAGGTCTAATGTTAAAATTTTACAATCGTACATTCTTAGCATTATATGTTTGTATGTATCGTTGTGTGATTTTCTCCTGATATTTTGGAATGTTTAGAACACGCAAAATGGAGCTTGCCAGTTTGCATTCTATTTCGGGGATATTTAATTTTTTATCTCTCCACCCATTTCCTATGTGGACAGACTCTTCCTCTTTGAGTGTTTTATGGGGCTACTGTCTGATGATAGTTTGTTAAAAAAAAACAAAGGGTAAAATCAGACTTGTTATGTCATGGAGGTGTCTATGGGATATAGTGTCAAAGACAATATTTTACTGACCTATTTGGCACACATTAGAGGGTGACCTGGTCAGCATAACGCCTTGTCATCTTTCTTTCCCCAGCTGTAGAAGTAGTCAGGCACCCGTTTCTACAGCTGGGTGACTGGAGCAGGATCTGACCGGATTCGAACCACCCATCTTCACCACATACTGCAAGAAAGTTGTGCACTAACCGTGTGGCATAACCAAGTTAAAAGACGGTTCGCTCTTTCTGGGTGTAACTTAGTGCTGCCTTTTCTTGAATTATTTCTCTGATGGTGTCGTGTCTGGCTTTTTATCGTCTATTTAGGACTCTTTCTTCACTCTTCACAGAGTGGGAGAGCAGATTAAGAATAAGATAATGGAGGCCAAATCTAAGAGACTTAAAGAAAGATATAGTGAATAGTTCAGACAGCTAAACATACCAATAAACAACACACTCGAACCAAGTCTAGGAGATTTAAAGAAAGATATAGTGAACAGTGCGGACATCTGAGCTGATAGAAGACAGGCTCAGGATACAGAACTGAAAGGCGAACATGACACATTATCAGTGACAAGTTTAGGACACCCATATGACATATTATCAGTGACACGTTTAGGACAACCACATGACACATTATCAATGACAAGTTTAGGACAGTCACATGACACATTATCAGTGACAAGTTTAGGACAGCCAGCAATGTAACTACTAGAGATAAACAAGGACAACTCATCAAGTCAAAAACTGAGAAAGAAGGAAGACTGGCTCTGAATACTTTAAAGGAATAATAAGTAGAGACCCACCAACACTACAGACACTCCTGGAGCTGAAAACGATTAAAAAAACACAAAGTCCTCTCGGACAGAAAAGCATCATAAAAGCAATTTAAACATGGAAAAGCTCCAGGGCAAGACAACTTGAACGAAGAACAAAAATTTAAGCAGATGTACTTGTAGTAGCGGAACTACCATTATATAAGAACATCTGGGAAATAGAAACAATTTCCAAAGAGCTGAACAGGGAACTATTAAAATACCGAAAACGGAGACCTTACTGACTGTAAAAGCTGGAGTAGAAATTACTCTTCTCTCTAATCCAAATAAATATTAGGAAAGATCATTGTCAGTAGAAGCTCAAAAGCATTATACCATAAACTAAGCAGGATTTAGACGTACAGGAGACCCACAGATCAGATATTCACACTAAAAAGCAGAGCAGAGCAATGTATACAAGTAGACTGGAAGAGGCTGGTTTACATATAAACTTTCTTATTAAAAAAATGAGTTAAAATAAGTTTATTAGTGTAATAGAGAAAGAATGTGGAAAGTTGTTAAACTTGTTTCTATTGCCCTTCCCCCCCCCCCCACCACCTGTTTTCCTCCTCTCTCTCCACCTCTTCTTTACGATTGGCTCTATCGGCTTATCCTTTGTGTGGCCCTGCGTGGTTTCTATGCCTCTTCTAGTGGACACGCATTTCTCTGTTTCCTACTTCTGGAGGAGGCCATATTAAGATAAGTTTTTCGTTTAGTTATATGTTTTTTGTCTCGTTTGTGTATGTAATCCTCGAAAAAGGCTCACGTCGAAATATCGGATGTTGTGTGTTTTTCATTTATACATTCTCATACTTTCTATTCCTTTTTTCTCACTTTCCCCCTCTGCCACTTTGTAAAACTACTCCATAGATCTCTTTCTAACGTTATTATTTAAACCAGTTTTACTGCAGTCGCCATCCCCTTTACCTGGCTTACAATAACCAAATATTTCTGCAAAGGCCTTTTTCAAGGATCACTTACAAGAACAACACAACATGTAAAAACACGAAATATGTTTGAAACATATACTATATAGACTTCGCCCTTTGACCTCCTCCTTATAAGAAAGTACGGCACGAAAAGCGCCCAGATAGGCGAAGTAGAGCACGAGGTGAAAGTCAACGACTGGCTGAGAAATATTGTAAAAAAAAAAAGAAATCTTAACATCGCTAAAACGGCTATATACGACGGACACATAAGGGAAAGAGAAGGGAGACCTACCAAAGACAGCCTAGCGACGAACTGCAGAATTAGAGATGAACAGCAACAGACATACACAGGCTGGCTGCAGGCTGTGAGAAATGGAGAGAGTTTGTTGCTGTCCTGCAAGACGACACAAGACATATCGGTGACTGCTGTTTAATTGATCGCCGACCTACAGCATGGATGGATGGATGGATGGATGGATGGATGGATGGATGGATGGATGGATGGATCTCATTTCTGTCCTTCTGATTTTCATTTTATTTTTACTTCTTAATGACGTTTATAGTCAGGAGTAAGATTGTGTACTACGGTACTTTTTTTTTGCCAGTTATGCTCAAATGGACCCCAACTTAAGTAGTTTCAATATAAATATATCCAGACCTACGTAAAATATGTTCGATGTACGCATAAAAAAATCCATGGAATTTTACGGAAGGTAATATAAAATACCGACAATTAGTACATAACAAAACATGGGTCTGATCTATGTTAAAATCGGTTCTCGCACAGGTTTGTGGTACGATCGACTGTGGTAATTTTTTTTTTAAACAACGAAATCAACAGACCCAGTGGTACTGCAAACCGGGTCCACCTGTAACGAGATGTGGACCATACCCCCGGCATTCAATGTGCATGGCAGGCCTCAAGCATCTCGTTCGTTCCAAAATAACGATCAAAGTGTAGATACTACAGAGCGCAGAACTACACTTTGATCTTAGCCAAAAGGCCGAGAAATCGGGACCTTCTGTATGCAAGCGTAAGTTTTTCGGTAAATGTGTCTGTTCTCTAATCATGTGATTTGATTTATTGCATCTTTTCTCAAATTCTACAACAATTTTTTAGGAAGATGATACTCTAGGTATTTGAAATGTTTCATTTGTGTCAGAAATAGAATATACCGGATATAGATTTCACAGCCCAAAAGATTTGCTCACTTCTTTCACTGCAAGGAAGGCTATATCTTAGCTTCTGTAAATAGTCTGCTACACATAAATCAGCTTGACCTACTCCGTGAGGATAGGAGTATTTGATTCAGTGTGAACTGATAGTGGAGTATTTGATTCAGCATGAATTGATAGTGGAGTATTTGATTCAACATGAACTGATAGTGGAGTATTTGATTCAGCATGAATTGATAATGGAGTATTTAATTCAGCATGAATTGATAATGGAGTATTTGACTCAGCATGAACCGATAGTTGAGCCTAGTGTATTGGAAATAAGCTCATCTCTAAAGTCTATTCTCAGTACGTCTCAGTGTCTGTGTCAAGATCAACACTGAAGCGCTGGGTGCAGACTGTCAAAGAAAGTTTGCATTTGCAAGGAGATCAGTAACCAACCTTCATTTTGAACGAGAACTAGTGAATCTATTGCTAAGAGTGTTAAAACTGATGAAAAATTATCTAAAATACTACATTATTCTAGAAAATATAGAAAAACAGAAAGGCGAAAGGGAGAACAAGAAAACGTTATAGAAGGAAAAAAGAAAGAAAGAAAGAAAAATTTATCAAGCGTAAATATATGAGCACAAAGAAAGAATATATTAACTGTATGGAAAGGCTGATCTACATGTTAACTCACACGTTTTATGCGATAATTATTTTCATGTTCGATGGCCGAACGATGATACACAGCGACACATCACATACGCACTCCTTATACGAATTCATATTAGTGAATAAAGTGTTGGCTGCACTGCAAATCTAGAACGCATTAGCTTTTCAGTTAAAATACGTTTGTTCTAAATCGCGACAAGATACTTTTGCCTTTTACCATAACTAGTACTTTGATCCAGCGTGAATTAACTACGAAAGTCGTTTTTAATTAATACAATGTCTAACGTTATTTTTAATGTGTTTTTTTTAAGAAAAAAAAAATAGGATGGCCAGAATTCCCGGCTGCTTGTAAAACTGTTCGATGAATCAATTTCCAAAGCAGGAAAGCATCGCTTCCCTGTGGTACACACGTGAGCGTATTCTCAAGAAGCCACGCGTTTCTAGAATAAAATTGTCGCTCCTGGAAAGTGTAAATCACTGAAATGAAATAAATCCGCCCTGTTAGTAAATTAAGAAGGTCGTGTGGCAGCATTTGTCTTCGGGAGAAGTCCTGCATGGATAAGGCCTTGTGATTTTAATGAAAACGTGAACTTGATGTATTTTCTTGTGTTCTCCCTCAAGAGTCCAATGTCGCGTCGACCATTTCGTGCCGCCCAGTCATCAGTTTTGTCTAAATCAGCATAGCAATGATGCAATGGTTTCACACCTCTTGAGATATCAGACAATAAAACAAGAAATTGCAGAACGCTGACTCGATCGATGACAGCCGCACATACAGTGAAAAGAAATTCTTTATGGGGGCAAACCAAATGATCAGTAGAGGCAAGAACTGACACTCGTTCTGTTCTTTTTTTTTCTTCCGTGGCTCCTGCCTTTTGTAAACAAAATAATGCGAAATGAATCATTAAATACTGAACCACTGTTGACTTTGATCTGTGGTCTCTTGTAGAGCTGCGCACGGCTCCATGAGCTGGGGAATTGTATGATCCACAGAACACTTAAACTATAGTCAGTCACCTGCAGTATTCTAGCAGTTCCAGGATTTCTGACGGTAAAGTAATACATTTCTATTGTTCTGTTACTTTACCATCCGAAAGTATCGTTTCCTATTTGTATCCGAATTCGGACTTATGACCAAAAGTTTACTAATATCAGGTGTTAATGTGTGCCCTGTGCAGGCTTTAGAGTTTCTTCGCAAACTTTCTCCATCCTTCAGCTCCCCCCCCCCCCACCTTTCTAGAATTGTTTCCTTTGGTTTTACATGTACCTAGTATCTGTGAAATTTTTTCGTCTATATGTTTCAGTTTTTAAATGTAACCATAGAAAAATAACATATTTATTATGTTGGCATCATCGTATCGCTCCACAGTTGCGAAACAGGAGCCTTTTATGTATGCTGTAGTTGTGAAGAGTTTACAGTATACATCAAAGAGACGGAGAATGGATTTTGGTAACGCCATTTCTTTTTTGGAGTAGACTTGAAAGCGTGTATCTCAAAAGGGTCTGATCCTATCTTCACGTTAATGAACAAGTTATGGCATTATTACGGCATGTCCCCCATGTGGGGGAATGGTGTCATGGGACCAGATAATATCTATGGCGGATCTGGGCAAAATATTCAAGAAAAAACACATTTTAAAAAATTGTCCTGGATTGGGGAACGAGCAAACTTTATTTTCAAAGGGTAAAGAACTTGGCACGCATGTCCATCTGACTTTCTCATTTCATATCTTTTATTAAAGATTGTATTAAAGATTGTACCCAGTTATTCAACATAGTTTCATTCATTACAAATATATAACAAGCAATACTAAATAAGCATTGAAACTATTACACTTCACAACCTACGCGCACATTCAGCCATATATGCAGATAAAACATACGATGAAATTATTTCACTTTCACACGTATTAACTGCAACCAGATTTAAGAACAAAAAGCATGCAAAAATTATTTCAGATGCCTTCTAATGTACATTGATTGCTACGCTAGTAAAGCTGTAATAAAAATACATCTCCCCCGGGGAGGGGGGGGCATCTAATCAAAGGCAAGCAAAAACTGAAAAAGTTTAAAATTAAAAGAAGGAATATACCCTTTGACTTTAGGTGGGTTGGAAGAGTATACTGGAGGTGAGCGACAGAGTAAGTAAGGCTTTTTAAAAAAACATTTCAATCATAAGTAGGGGAGAAAACAATTGTTTATACGCTGGGTTAGATATGGCCACATATAGGACGGAGTATTCTTAAGACAAAGTTCAAAACTCAGACTCCAGTATCACTGCATTTAGGGCAACCCTATATATCTTATCTTATATCTTATATCCTTCCCGTGCCGTTAAACGTCACAATTGGCTCGCAAAGTAGTTCGCCAATTTTTCCTGTCTTCGGCGAGTCTTTCAACCTCATCAAGGGATTTTATGCCTGTTAATTTGGCCTCTCTTAACATTGTCCTCTTCAGAGTTTCACCTGGTCTGCCTTTTTTTCTTTGCCCTGTTGTGTTCCACTTGATAGCTTTTTTTGGGATTCTCTGATCATTTCTTCTCATCAAGTGACCAACATATGTCCATCTACTTTTCCTGATCACCCATGAGACTGGTTGTTGTTCAGTCTATTCTTAAACAGAATCTACGTACTAACTTGGCTTTGTTGAATATTAATATGTTTGTTTCAGAGAAAGAATTCTGAGATATTTGTGTTACTCTGTAGCACTTGCTGGATGCTTGTCACAGATAAGATTTACCGCTCGTTCTGGGGTGAGTAAAGTATCTATTTGTACTGTACACTGACCAGTCATCCCATAAGTCTAAGTGTGATTGTAGTTATGACATGGTATAATCTCGGAGCCAGTTTGTGGAAAAGGGGGGGGGGGAATCTTAAAATAATAATGGGTCACATGATGCTGAGATCTTTTTGAACGACAGAGACGAAGGTTGAAAGCTAGTATGTGATGTGGAGAGAAAACAGTTACTGATGGACCACGATCATAGTGGAGAGAAAACAGGTACTGATAGACCACGATCATAGTGGAGAGAAAACAGGTACTGATAGACCACGATCTTAGTGGAGAGAAAACAGGTACTGATAGACCACGATCATAGTGGAGAGAAAACAGGTACTGATAGACCACGATCATAGTGGAGAGAAAACAGGTACTGATAGACCACGATCATAGTGGAGAGAAAACAGGTACTGATAGACCACGATCTTAGTGGAGAGAAAACAGGTACTGATAGACCACGATCATAGTGGAGAGAAAACAGGTACTGATGGACCACGATCACAGCGGGAAAAAAAATAGATTCATCACAGATGTAGTGTCAGCTAAGGGGAAGTTGATTTGTCGTGCTCGAAATTAGAGAACATCTATAGTTTTATTCTCTACCGATCCATATCTCACATAATTGTCTAGTTTCAAGAAATTTAAATGAATGTAAACTACTTATGCTGATATTATAGCAAGAGTTAAGCTCATGATGTTTCAACTTTAATGTTTCATTTCGAAAGTATAGACTGTGTCCGAGTTCCAGGCAATTCGTTCGTTCTGTGTTAAGCGAAGATGTTAAATGGGAGATGCACTAGACGGAATGAGATACAATAACACACGGGAGGAAAAGTACTGGGGCATAAGGCCAGCACACAAACTGTAAAGTAAGAGAACACAGTTTTGTAGGATTAGACCTGGAAAAAACAAAGACAAAGCACTTTAGTGAGACGTGAGAGAAAGAAAAATGGGATTCGAACACGGACTCTGGTAGGACGAGCTGGGAAAAAACAAAAAGCACGGAAGTACAAGAGAGACAGGAGAGGATGATGAGGTACGGAAGTCCTGGAGACAGGAGACTGAGGAGGGGGCCTGAAGACGGAAGAACAGACAATCAGAAAACCAAGTGGAACGACGAAGTACGGGAATACAAGAGGAAGAAAGATGGTCCGACCAGAACAGCCGAGAAGCCATCAGATGAGAGATATGAACAGAAATCCAGAGAAGAGGCAAGTAGACTTTGCTCGTTGGTACACTGTGATTGAGAGACGCCCAAGGAAGACCGTTAGAAGAAATCAGAGAAGAACAGCGGAAGGAGAACACACACCAGAGAAGAGGCAAGTAGACGTTGCTCGTTAGTACACTGCGATTGAGAAACGGCAGAGGAAGACCGTCAGAAGAAATCAGAAGACAGACAAAAGAAGAAAGAGGACGAGACAGTATAAAATCAGAAGTAGTGTTAGACGGAATATGGTTTTCAAGTGATTCAAGTGATTAAGAAGAATTGACACTTTTGAAACTTTGAGTACAGTGATTTTAGACGAGAAACTAGTTGACCACGTGTTGCAGATGTGATATAATACTGAGATAGGAAATGTTCTCGTATCATGTGTGGAATAGTGTGAATGTGAGAAACTGAGAAATGCTGCATGTAGAATATGATAGAGTTTGATATTGTGAACAAATGATTAAGTGTTTCGATTCAAATGATGTTATCAACCATACACATTGAACTTATTTGTCAGAATTAAATAATGCAGTGAACGTTTTAGTCGGACTTCCTCTGATCTAGTGAAATTGTAATATTTGTGAAACATCGATGTGTTATAATCTACTATTTTTTCTAGGTCTAATCCTACAAAACTGTGTTCTCTTACTTTACCGTAGTTTCCTATTTATATAAAATTGTTTCTTAAAACTTTACCTGAAACTACCTTCATGTAATAAGTATTCGTTCGTTTGTTATTGTTGTTCAAGTTTGCACCAGACATGGCAGGAGACCGTGTGATTGTCTAAAAAGCTGGTACCTGCTAGAGAGACTGAATCTAAGCTACGGAATTTCTGTGTCACGACCTCGTTTCTTTCCTGGTGTTAAGATCCCTCGTGTCTGCTGAGAAGTTACTAAAGACTATGTCAGTAAAACACCTTTTATAGGGGATGCTTACTGGCTAAGTCGATAGTACGCTGCTCTTTCGTGGCTAGACGGCTGCTCGACCTACCAGAGTCCGTGTTCGAATCCCAGGTAATTCTCGTGTGATTTTTCTTTCTCTCACGTTTCACTAAAGTGCTTTGTCTACGATTTGTTTTCGAGGTCTATTCCTACAAAACTGTGTTCTCTTACTTTACCAAAGCCTCGTAGTTTCCTATTTATATAAAATTGTTTCTTAAAGCACACAAACTGGGCCTTTTGTGGAAAGAATTGACAAAATCGTTGTCGGTCGACAGTCAGGACCGTCTGTGCTTCAAACTAAAATAAAACCTCGTCGATCTTTCGTCTGCTTGCTTGGGGAAACCGGCCCCAAGGGTTCATTAACAATAACTAGCTCTGTCTGTCTGTCTGTCCGTCTGTCTGTCTGTCTGTTTGTCTGTCTGTCTGTCTGTCTGTCTGTCTGTTCGTTTGCCTGTTTGGAGAATTGACTAATCCGGTGCTACAGGGTTCTGTCCTGGCAGTGGCATTTTTTCTGGTACATACCAAATAAGGCCCCCAGGTGGACCCAGCTTCTTCTTCTTCTTTTTCTTCTTCTTCTGCGTTCGAGGTTGTTGGTCACACCAGATCCTGATCCCTGTCGACATGGCAAAGCTCGCAGTCCTCTCCAGATCCTGATAGAAGCCCCACAGCTTTTGCCCCAAGCTTGTGTCCTCTGACCATGTCGCTCGTCTCAAAATTAAGAATGGTCAAACAGAGCCTCTAAAAATGGGTACCAGAGAAATTTGGGAAGGTAAATGCGGTCAGGTGTGATACTGACCACATCACACTTTCAGGTGCCAAAGGTCATGGAAATGCGGGCTTAACACTATAACCCCAAGATGCCATAATAGCATGGAAACGGGAAGTTTACCTAACTTAGCTTGTTTGGAGAGAGACCGAATCGTTGTATATAATCCCTCATTCATTCATTCATTTGCATGTCCCTTGCGGAACTTTGCCTCGGTTGTGAGCAAGATGGCCTGCTGCTGATGCATCCATTTGCAGATCATCAATGATGTCTTGTAGCCATCTTCGCCTTGGTCTTCCTCTCTTTCTTTTTCTCATTATGTACCCTTCCAAGACGGTTTTCTCTAAATTATCATGACTTTTAATGTGTCCAAAATATTTAAGTTTTCTCTCTTTAATACTCTTTACTAGCCAGCCTTCTTCAATATTAAGTTCTTGTAGTATGGATATATTTGTTCTTTTTTATGTCCATGATATTTGAAGAACTCTTCTGTAGCATTTACATTCAAAGGCATTTATGTGTTTCTCAGCTGTTTTGCTAAGTGTCCAGGTCTCACAGGCATCTGTTGCGATGGGAAAGATACATGCCCTTAAAAATCTTATTTTTGTGGTTCTGTCTGTTCCTCTCCACAGATTCTTTAGTTGTTTACTTTCTGAAGAGCGATAGATACAATAGATATAACCCCTAGATATCGGTAATTAATGTTAGTATATTTGAACTGAATGAAGACTTATATATGTTAAATAATTGATGAGAACATAATGACAAATACCAGATAGAAAACGATAGTTAACATAATTTTTATTGAGATAGTTCAGAAAGAAAGGAAGAAAATATTTGAGCATAAATTTATCCTCAGGGTAAATAGTACCAGAAGAGATCCGCAGAACTGAAGTCTCTCATGGAGTTAGAAAAGATGATGAAGCTAAATCTAGGTTTGGACTAAGGTAATGCAAATACGCTTTAATAAAAGGAGTGAACTTTTGCTATAAAGACATAAGTGCTCATTTTATAACATTTTAAGTACTGTCCCCTTCAAAGTAATCCCATCTACTGGTGATAAATCGTTCCCAAAGTTCTTCCATTGTTTCAGGGATGGCGGGTAGTTCTCTTATCGCATTTTCCCGAATCTCTTTCATGGTTTGGAATGAACGTCCTCTCAAAGTGGTCTTAAGTTTGGAAAATAGGAAAAAATCTGCTGGGAAAAAGTCTAGAGAATAGGGAGGATGGGGGAATAACGGATGTCTGCTGTTGTGGCAGATAACTGCGGATGAGGAGCGAGGCGTGAGCCGGAACATTGTCCTGGTGCAACATCCAAGCCTGGTTTTCCCACAGTTCAGACCTCTTCCTGCGCACAGCATGTCTGAAACGCGCTGGTACAACTGCTTGTTTACCATCTGACCGCGTGATACAAATTCATAGTGGACACTGGTTCTGCAATTAAAAAAAACACGATCAATAATACTTAAATCTTTGACTAACTCATCAGTGTTTTTTAGGTGGAAGAGACCATTTCCCCAACTGCTATGAAGAATGCATAGTGGTTTCAACATCATAGCCATAAATCCACTCCGCATTTTCTGTTACGATTTTCTTATGGAAGTTTGTATAACCATTTACAGTTTCTGGATGATTTCACATGCTTCTCTGTCAGTAAATGCGATAAGAATTTTGCACAGAGGCGATGCATCTGAAGTTCTTCGCTCAAAATTTTATGATAAGATCGTACGCTGATGCCCACTTCGCCAGCAATTTCCCGGACAATTAAACGACGACTTCCACGAATCACGGCACGAACTCTCTCGAAATGGTCGCCGTCTGTTCATGCTGAAGGGCCGGAAGGTAGTCCAGCCCTGGGATCTTCACCTACCGACGTTTTGCTCTCTTTACAGCGCTTAAAACACTTTAAACACCGCGTTCGGCTCACACAGTGCTTCCCGTATGCTCGGTTAAGCAATTGTCAAATCTCTGTAAAATTTGTACCATGTTTGCAGTAAAATTTCACGCACACACATACATGCACGCACGCACGCACACACGTTGTTGTTCATGCTCGTTCACTGTCACCCTGTCACTAATCTGACAAACAGCTTGTGTGCATGCTCACGTCAGCGGATGTAGCTAGACTACTAATGCTTATAGCAGAACGAGACAATGGTAGTTTGTTGACAAGACCTACCCCTAGGTACTCTTACCGCGCATCTGTGAGGTTGGCGCGATACTGAGAAAAGTTTGCTCATTTTTTCAACATAACTCGTAAACTAACATGTGTAATAAGAAAGATCAGTATATAAAATCCATGTAGGAACTGGAGAGGTATGCCATGGTCTATGATCTCTCAAATGATGACATTTTGACCACAAACAACAATATATACAGCAATTTATACAGAGGGAGATAAGTAAACTAGATGATACCCATGAGGCCCTGCGTGAAAAGTTGAAGCCTCCGAAAACAAAACAAGGTAACTGGAAGATTTACAAGAGTTCTCGGGTCGACTGTCAGAGCCAGAGAAGGGCTTCAGTAAAGAAACAGAAAAAATACTTCAGTGAACCAGTTCATAGATGGATTACGTGGATATTGGGTTAAAGTTGAAACTTTGATGCGACAACCTAACAAATCTTGAAAAGGCCTTATATATTGCAATGGTCAATAAAAATGAAGGTGACTGTGTGTAAGGAGGATGCATCAGAAGTAAAAGAGACATGGGATCAATTACGAAAATGCAAAGCAGAGAAAACATAAGACCGCTGGAGAATAAGAAATGAGTTTGTGTACAGAGACAAGGGTAGTTGGCCATGCAGCCAGCGTAGACGAGAAAGAGGCAAGGACGGATTCAGTATTAGAGATCATAGAAATGAATTATTCGGAAGACAGGTATGAAAAGAGATTTAGAGCAATAGGTGCTGATAAATTTTAGAAGCGATAAAAAAATGTAAGATATATTTCACATATTTATATTATGAGGATAAGAGTACTCTGGTACAAACGTAAAAGAGAAGTACTCGTAGCCATATACATGGGATTACACATGAAGAAGTGACAGTGAGAGAAAGAGCAACTCAGACTGAGCAGCTACTCAGATCAAGGGGTAGACTTGAACAACATTATAAGGTGAAAACGTTTTCTAACTGGACTAAATGACTTCACTAAAACTATTTCATTTTGGCCGGAGACACAAACAAATGACAATAACGAAGAAAGCAGGCCAAGTTATCAGCGTAAAGTAGAAAGGAAAAGTACCAGAGAGAAACGAATAAAAGGCCAAAACTGAAGAGTGTGTCAGATTCGTGCAATATTATAGCAGAAAATCAGACAAAGATCCAGCAGTAGATACCAGAGCAGAATTATCTATTCTGAAAAAAAAAACAGCGTGTCTAAAACTTATAAGAATTTGGGCAGAATATGCAGAAAAAAACGGCTCAGCCTGCAATCTGTTCATATAAGAAAGTTAGTAGTGATAGGACAGACGATGTTAGTGATAGGACCGACGATGTTAGTGACAGGACAGACGATGTTAGTGATAGGACAGACGATGTTAGTGATAGGACAGACGATGTTAGTGATAGGACCGACGATGTTAGTGATAGGACAGACGATGTTAGTGATAGGATCGACGATGTTAGTGATAAGACCGACGATGTTAGTGATAAGACCGACGATGTTAGTGATAAGACCGACGGTGTTAAATATTAGGTATTTACATAGAAGATGAACTCATCTTGACAGAGGATAAGAATCTCACAGACGTCTTAGGACGAAACTTGTATGAAAATCTTCAACGAGCTGGCTAACTCCACGAAATTTTTCAAACTATTTCTTTGATATACTGGCGACTCCGATACCATCAGCAATGTAACCATGGTAATGTGACTTGCGACAACAGGTACAGCAGCAAACAAAACGCTCGTTTAAGGTGCGACATTGGAGAACAGACAAGTGACTGTGAAGGAACTTACGCGAGTCTGTCAGGCAGAATGACTGTGCAGCTGGAATTTCATAAAGTTTTTATGTGCACGAGGATCACAAGACTAAGAGAATGTCATATGCCCTGTCATTACTGCAACAATATGCCATTCACGGTCAAGACTATCTTGAAGGTACTATCACCGGTGATGAGACATGGGTTCACCGCAGCACCCCAGAACCGAAACGTGCATGAAACCAATAGGCCTCCCCACGGACCAGAAAATTCAAGGTCGTGCCGTCTACTGGCAGAGTGATGGCTGCCGTGTTCTGGTATTTTTTTTAAAGCATGTTGCTTGCTGATGCCCTGGTAAGGCAGCAACAGTTAATGCAGCTGTGTACAGTGCATGACCAGAACCTTTACGAGCTGTCATCAGACATCGTCTTCGTGGCTTGTTAACTAAAGGTGTGTTGCTCCTCCATGTTAACTCTCACACATACAGCCTCTTCGATTCGGGAACTCTTGCAACATTTTCAATGGGAGACTCTGGACTATCCGCCGTAAAGTCCCGATCTGGCCCTGGGTGATTTTCACCTCTTCCCAGCTCTCAGAGAACGTCTTGGAGGCCACAGACTTCAAAGAGACCAGGATGCCGGAACAGTGGTGGCACAGTGGCTCCATGTCCAAGACAATTTGATGGATAAGAAAAATGACGAGTGCGTAAAACTTTCTCCAGTAATGAAGTGGATAGTTTCATTGAACCATACGCCCGTGTCCATTACACCACATTTTACAAGAAGGGATAGAAAAACTTGTCATGAGATAAATGCTTCAGTGGAAATACAGCATAAGGTGTTCATGGCGGAATAGAGTGTACTGTGTCCCATTCATCCATCCACGCCTTCTATGCATTCATCCATCCACGCCTTCTTTTCATTCACCCATCCACGCCTTTATTATATTAATCCATTCAAACCTTTATTATATTCATCCATCCACGCCTTTATTATATTCATCCAAACACGCCTTTATTATATTCATCCAACCACGCCTTCTTTACATTCATTCATCTGCGCCTTCTTTACATTCATTCATCCACGCTTTCTTTACATTCATCCATCCACGCTTTCTTTACATTCATCTATCCATGCCTTCTTTACATTCATCTATCCATGCCTTCTTTACATTAATCCACCCACGCCTTCCTTACATTCATCCAACCACATCTTCTTTATATTCATCCAGCCACGCCTTCTTTACATTCATCCAACCACGCCTTCTTTTACATTCATCCAACCACGTCTTCTTTACATTCATTCATCTGCGCCTTCTTTACATTCATTCATCCACGCCTTCTTTACATTCATCCAACCACGTTTTCTTTACATTCATTCATATGCGTCTTTTTTACATTTATTTATCCCCATCTTCTTTACATTCATCCATCCGCGTCTTCTTTACATTCATCCATCCACGTCTTCTTTACATTCATCCATCCACGTCTTCTTTACATCCATCCATCCACGTCTTCTTTACATCCATCCATCCACGCCTTCTTTACATTCATCCATCCACGTCTTCTTTACATTCATCCATCCACGTCTTCTTGACCCCTACCTGGGGTATAGGCCAACAACAAGGGCTCTCCATTTATTTCTGTCCTGGGCTGCTTCTTCTATCCGTCTTTATGTTCAGTTCATCTTTCTGATCTCTGCTCCAATACTTTTTCACCTGTTGTTTCTAGGCCTTCCTTGTTTCGTCTTACCTTGGGAATTCCAGGTGAGAGCCTGTCTGTGTCTATGTTAGTTGTAGTGCTAGTGTACAGTGTTGCTATGTCCAAATACATTTTGATGTTGAAGCAAAATCTGTAGAAAACTTATATATATATATATATATTACAGATTGAACTGAGGCAATCTCTATGAAATACGTCCTTAAAATGCTCAGTGACAAAAAAAAAAAAGGAAACTGTAAAAATTCTGAGCCAGTTTGACAAATTTTAAAAAAAATGTATCACTTAGTGACGAGGATTTTGATCAAGCTAGATCGAAGGCTGGGACTTAGGACGAGATGAGGGGTTGGAAGACGCTGATGAAACAGTATATTATACAGCGCAGAAAAAAAAGTAGACTATCCGTTGGAGATTCAGTGTCAAATAAAGGGAAGTACGTAGATGGTTGTGGTTGGAGTTGTTTGAAATCAGAGAATATGTACATCATTCACAGTTTTATTCTCTACTGGTGAATATCTCACCAGGCTGCTTGAATTAATTACTGGACCGGGGGGGGGGGGGGGGGAATGGGTTTTTTTTTTTTTGGGGGGGGGGGATGTCATCCAATTCAGCGGTCAGTGACCCAATAGTTTACTGCTTGCGTCAGGATCAGCTCACCAAAGACTCTGCCCCAGGATCAGCTCACCAAAGACTCTGCCCCAGGATCAGCTCACCAAAGACTCTGCCCCAGGATCAGCTCACCAAAGACTCTGCCCCATCTTTTCACCCAATAACAGGCTCAGGCTAATGAGGCAAAGTTCGTTATCGTCTGTGTGGTGGTGGAGTCTGTTGTAGAAGCTTTACACCTTCTTGATTTTTTTTTTTGTAGCTGCTCTTCAGGTCTGAATAAACAGAAGCCGTAATCGACTCCCCATTCTACACAGAGCTGCGTCCCAACACCTTCATCACGAGGCCCGCAGGAAACATCATGCGAAAAGAAAAGAGAAAAGATTTCTAGGTAAGAGTGTTGAGACATAATAGTGAGCTGAGAGCTGCCTGCTCAGCTAGTGCATGTTGTTAGACAAAAGAGCGGTTCACTCGAGTAGTTAAGTTTGGTATTATCTGAGTAAGTTGACATGTTACTTAAACGAAGAAAACGACTAAGATGTGTCCTGTTTTTTTTTCTTTTTGCATAAGGAAAATGAGAACATTACGATTCTCCCAGTTTTACGGGTGTCAGTTTTTAAAATGACTGACAAAATGTTAACACTCCACGTTTCACTTCCAGAAAATAACTGACACAATGTTAACACTCCACGTTTCACTTCCAGAAAATAACTGACAAAATGTTAACACTCCACGTTTCACTTCCAGAAAATACCTGACAAAATGTTAACACTCCACGTTTCACTTCCAGAAAATAACTGACAAAATGTTAACACTCCACGTTTCACTTCCAGAAAAATAACTGCTCAACTGAAAATTAGTTTCTTCTTGCAGACCGTATGTTACTTGCAGTTCTGAATGGTCTTTCACTTGTCACACTTGTAGTTCGAACTGACTTTAGTTGCTTTAGAAAGCAGAGAAAATGTGTAATGACTATCTCTCTTCCTTCACGGCGGATCGCTATTACGCTTCAAGTAGCTCTCTTTTATTTAGATAAATATTCCCTCACTTGATGTCAGTATTCTTATTCTTTCTTTTGCAATAGCAGGTTCTTTTGCGTCACGCATATTTTATACTTCTTTGTGCATAGTTTTATATACGGTAAGTTTTCGTTCTTCTGCAGACGTCATTTCTGATTTTAAACTCTTCAAGTTAAAATGTGTGACCAGAATAGCTAAATCAGTCAAGAATGAATAATTTGTTTAGTACCTGAATCTTACATAAATAAACTTCAAAATTTCTTGTAGAATTAGCTTTACTACATCACTAAAAGTTAATAATTGGTTGTTCGAATCTAGGCCGTATGTGCTGAAATAATAATTAACTGTAATTATAATTAGTTGTGTTACAAGATTCTATAAGTCTTCTGTATTTTCTGCTAAGAGAACTTTGTCATCTGGACATCTGAGATTACTGTTTCATTAATAAGTAATCTAGGCGTCTTACTAATAGTTTTGAAGATCTTTTCTGTGTGTAGTAAGCAAGAAGACATCAAATATTATATAGCAGACATTTTTCTTTGAATTATTTTGTCAGGGAAAAAAATCTCTGCAGATGTAAATTATTGTTTCGTGTGACAATCATTTATGACAATTATTGCTGCACTAGCAGGATGTGTTATCCAAATGACTGTGGCTTATTTGTTGTATTTAACCTGTGTTAACAAAAAGTCATACTATGACTTGTAGAGATCACAGCGAGAAAGGAATTAAGCCTTATATCACGAAATGGACGCTAGCGGTGGGAGAGCGGGGGCGTCTACTAAGTTTAGTCTAGGGCCCAGGTGCTGGTTAATCCACCGCTGAGTCTATAAAGTAAACATAAATGTCATGGTTCACTTCCATGTATTTCTCAGTTATCATCTACAAACAGAATATGACCACTCGTTCCATGTCTTTTTTTCCAAAGTCCAAACTTTCTCTCTCTCTCTTTCTTTCTTTGTTTTTTTTTTCTTTCTTTCTTTCTTTTGTAAAATGTTATTATTTGGTTGGGTTTGACTTGGGATGATTGTTATTACTTATCGCTTATTACTTTTTATTGCTCTTTTTTTCTCCATTTTAACTTCTTCACTTATTACTTCTTTACTTCTCTCCCTCTTTCGCTTCTTCATCTTTTGAATTTAGTCATTCTTTATCGCCGTCGACGGTGATCAGCGGAGCTTCTCTCCGGTGCTCGTGGCTTAAATCGCTAGTAAAGAGATGGTGCCCAGTGAAGTACAGCTGTGCCTGGAACACTCTCTATTACCGAGCCTCTCCTGACGATCCTACCCAGGTTCTTTTCCTCTGTCAGCTGGTGTCCATGTAAGCTCCCCTGAATAACCTTTGTGGCTGGAAAATGAACTTATCGTCTTAGTCATTCTCTAACTCCTCCAACAATAAATAAGTACTGAAAAGGCATAAATTTGATCCAGGAAAAATTAAAGGTTGGTTTATTGACAACACCAGACACCACACACGTTTACACCTGATATCATATAAACACACACACAACAGGTCTCTCCACAGCAGGTAAACACCAGGCACGAGAAATATGAGCACGCCCTGACACATCAGCATGAAACAACCACAAGCGTCATTCCAAGCGATTCTCTTAACTATTCAACATCTCTACTAATCTCTTGTCTTCATTTAACTCTTGTAATACATGTTCGTCATTAATTTAGAACTGACCACACTCCCATAGGAGCTAACTTGCCAGTTCACACATATCACATATATACACAGAGACTCTGCCTGCGCCCAACATATAAAACATGCAACTATGAAATGGTTCGATGGCACATAAATTAAACCATGGTGACTCAATGATGTCGTTATAAATCTAGTACATCAGACACTGAGCAGCACAAACACGTGTGCCACACACAAAAACGTAGAAATCACATTCCAGTGTCTATAAATCAAAAGTTAACTTCTGCATTTATGAAACACGATAATGAAAAGTTACACTAATGAAGAAATTATACATTTCAACATCTTAACTCACTAAACACATCATTAAACACTCAACACTTTTCACGGTACGTACTTACACAACTCTACATCCGACATACAAAAACTTACGTATATGAACATTATTAAGAGAGGCCAAGCTAACAGGCATAAAATCCTTTGTTGAGGTTGAAAGACTCGCCGAAGACAGGAAAAATTGGCGAACTACTTTGCGAGCCCTATGTGACGTCTAACGGCACGGGAAGGATATAAGATATAAGATAAGATATATATATATATATATATATATGATAACTGCATCAGACACCTCAGACATCCCACGACATGACTCCCCCAGATACGTGCTGCCGCCACAAGGCTCGAAAAGAGACTGCTTTTTTTCAACACGTAACACTTTCTCTTCTTTCTTTCTTTCTTTTTTTCTTTCTTTCTTTCTTCTTTCTTTCTTTCTCTCTCTGTCTCTTTCTCTCTCTCTTTCTGTCTCACTGTCTCTCTCCTCTCTCTCTCTCTTTCTGAACATTTAGGTGCCCAGTACACATGGGGCTTCCACAAAGGTTTTCCATCGCATTTTTTCCACTCTTGCCCAAGTGAGGCCTCTATTAATCCACATTCTCTCTGTTGTTATTCTCTGTGTCTCCTTTGGTCTACACTTACTCCTGTTCCCTTGAAGTGTCCATCTCAGTGCTATATTTTTTGTAATGAGTTACCAAAAAAGCACATGTCCCACCCATGGCCAATGTTTTTCTTCGATAATCGAAGTCAATTGCTTCATCTGCACTTCTGCCAACAACGTAAAGAAAATCCAGACTGGTGACCACTAATTTTCTTACTTACTTTATTTTTTATTTTGTCTTCGGTAATTTGAATAATACCATTGTTACATGGTCATTAGATAAACAGTCCTGTGGTGAATACACTGTGTTGATTCTGATTTCATAGGGGAGCTAAAGGCTCTTCTGGACGTCGTGGTTTGTGAAAGTAAAAATAAAAGTCTCAGCCTGAACAAAAAGAAGACTGAAGTGATGGTCATCGCAAAGAAAAGAATACAACCAAAATGTAGCATTACCATCTATGGCACATAACTGAAACAAGTTGATAGATTCAAGTACTTAGGAAAGATTATAACAACTGATAAGAAATGTCACAACTAAATAAAAAGCAGACGTGCTCAGGCCAAGTCAGCATTCCAGACAATGAGACACATCTTGTGCAACAGATCCATATCAATGGAAACAAGATTCCGAGTACTTAAATGTTACATCGAGCCAATTTTGTTTTATGGGTGTGAAGCATGGTCCATGAATAATAGAGTACTGCGAGAAATGGAGGCCACGGAGATGTGGTTTATAAGAAGGATGTTGAAGGTACTATGGACAGCTAAGAAAACCATTGAGTAAGTCTTAAGAGAGGCTGGAGTTAAAAAGCAAATTATAGCAAAGACCAGAGACAGACATGTGAGATTTATAGGACATTTCCTGAGAAGAGAAAAATTAGAACACACTGTAGCAGCTGGAAAAATTGAAGGAAGAAGAGACAGAGGAAGACAGAGAGAGAAGTTACTGGATGGGCTGTCAGTGTGGCTAGGAAGAAAGTCACCGGCGGATCTCATAATCAAGTCTAAAGACAGGGAATTGTGGAGAGAAATCATCGTCTACGCCACACGGCACGGTACTTGAATTGAATTGTTTCTGATTTCATTGGCATTGATACAAATATTCATGTGTTCATGTCAGAAACTTTATTATATAAAGTTACGATCTTATCTAGTCCTTATTCTTCATGTCATAAAGTAACATAGCGCCACCTAAATTAGGACACTGGTAGCATAGGACTTTGTACTCATAGGCAAAGTACATATGATTACAGTAAAAACAGACAAAACAAAACAAAACGCATGCCTTACCTAGTGGCAGTTTGTGACACTGACCACACATTAGTTATTAATAAGGTAAAGATAATGGTCAAACTAGTTATTAGTAAGGTCAAGATAACGGTCAAGTTAAGCATAAATCTAAAGAACCAGCTAAACTAAAGATAGATCAGCGGCCACGAAAATCCAGCAGGAGAAAGACTTCATAAAAACATAATTTAAGACCTCATGGAAAAGCTGCAAGGCAAAAGCAGTGAAGATGAAACCTAGAAAACACTGGGTTATAACTGTATAATCTCTTATTTCGGTCAAAAGAAATTCTCCACTTGGCTTTTGCCGAAATATTGAATTGGTGTATATTTTTCGTTTATATATGCTCATCTTACTTTCTGCCATTCTTGTTTCTGTCCACTTTCCTCACTCTTTCTGTCTTTTTTGTAAAACTGAACCATACACCTTTGTCTACCTTCATCAGAAAGTATGAACATCTTCAAATATTTGTACGAAGCAGACCAAGTATTGGAATCTGCAGGATAATCTGAAAGTAGAAAAGACCAGGTAAATTATATGTATAAGAATAAACTTTAAAACTTTTATAAAACTTTTCGAAAGTTCTAACACAGAATATAAAAAAAGGCTTGCGGGGGAAAATGACTGACCATCCTTAAATCTCACCCCAGCTTTTTGCATTCAGGATCACTGGAGACACTTAATACCATCAGCACTTTCAGACAGCGAGAAACAATGTATTTTTATGTAGGGCTGGAAGTAGTGTCTAACTGACATGACTTGTTTCTTTTAATTTTTAATTCCATTGTCATGGTCGTAACCAACAACAACCCACTCCATGTGGTACTAGACTTGTCAAAGTGACTGTCATAAACCTCTTTCCGCAAGGTACTCAGCCATAGTTTACTAAAGTAACCCTGTTCGCTGGTGTCTCTGGGCCGCCACCTGCTTGTCTCCAGGAAAATATCCACAACAAAGGATATCCGAGGGGAAAAAAATTAACCCTTTGTCTCTGATAGAAAGAACGACAAAGTTAGAAGTTTGAAGGATGCTCTAAATATCTCTTTTGCATTTTCGTTTCTGCTGTAATGAAGTAATGGGGCAGATAAAGAGAGTTTTCGTATGAGAACTTTGTCGGCCTGTTTATGAAAACCGCCCTCTGGTTACGCCATAGTAATACCAGTGTGGGCTGCTGGAGTGGATAGCCTTGTTATATCTTACAAGACATCTTTGGACAAGACAGTAGAGCTGCTATCGTACTTTTCTCTTCAGCACTTGCTTTATTTTGTCTTCGGTTTATCAGCCAGAGGCAAGGAGTAGCGGTTATGGGTTCTATAACAGTTATATGACACTCACTTTCGTATGCATTGTCATGTTAGAAGATATTTAAGGCCCATCTGCTTTGCTGTTATATCCTTGACAACAATAGGGCACTCCCCGATGGCATTCTTTAGAGAAATTGCCGCAAATCCCACACAATTGTTGGCGGTGTCTTCAGGTTTGCTTGTACTTTCTGGAAAGTTCAGTTTATATATGACGCTGAAACAGTAGCGAAGACACTACTGAAAGTGTTGAAAGCAGACAGACAGACATACAGACAGACAGAAAATAGTCATGTATTCACAGCTATGTGGGCATGAGAAAGAGATGAAATGTTTGTCTAAAAAGGCATGACATGCTCTTGTCACTTTATATAATATCTCTTATATCCTTCCCGTGCCGTTAAACGTCACATAGGGCTCACAGAGTAGTTCGCCAATTTTTCCTGTCTTCGGCGAGTCTTTCAACCTCATCAAGGGATTTTATGCCTGTTAATTTGGCCTCTCTTAACAATGTCCTCTTCAGAGTTTCACGCAGTCTGCATATTTTTCTTTGGCCTGTTGTGTTCCACTTTTTAGCTTGTTTTGGAATTCTCTGATCATTTCTTCTCATCAAGTGACCAACATATGTCCATCTACTTTTCCTGATCACCCATGAGACTGGTTGTTGTTCTGTCTTATCTCTGCATTGTTCTTGAATTCGTTCCACTTGATGCCGAGTATTTTCCTTATGCATTTGTTTTCAAAAGAGTCTAATTTCTTTTCTATTTCTTTAGTTGTTTTCCAGCTTTCGCATGCATACATGAGGGTGGATATTACATTTGAATTGAATAGTCTTAACTTGGTTTTTGTGCTTATAACTTTTGAATTCCATATGTTCTCAAGATTCTTGAAGATCGATGCTGCTTTTGCAATTCTGATTCTAACTTCCTTTCTGGTGTCACCATCCTGGTCTATGTAGCTGCCAAGGTATGCAAATTGATTGACTTCTTCAATATATGTGCCTTCTATGTGTATTTTTCCGTTTTGATTAAGGGGAATTTTCATTATTTTTGTTTTATCCTTGTTAATTTCAAGTCCTATTTTGCTAGTCAGTGAAGACAGGCTATCTGTTTTTTCTTGCATGGAATCCACATTGTTACTGATAAGAGTTATGTTATCAGCAAAATCAAGATCTTCTAGTTGGGTCCCATGTACCCAGTCAATACCTGTGTTACCTGTACAGCATTTTTTCATTATGAAGTCTATTGCAATTCCAAAAAGCAAAGGATACAGTATACATCCTTGTTTCACACTTGTTTCAATCTGGAACCATTCACTCATCCCTTCTTCTGTCTTGACTGCACAAACATATCCATTGTAGACGTCTTTAATGATGTTGATAATTTTAGATGGTATTCCATATAGACTTAAATTCTCCATAATGAAACTCTATGTCTGCTATCAAATGCCTTTTTAAAGTCTGTGAAGTTCAGTATTAATGGCTTCTGCTTTTCAATATGTTCTTCAAGTATTATTCTTAGAGTAAAGATCTAGTCGAGACAGCTTCTCCCTTTTCGAAATCCTGCTTGTTCTTCTCTCATTGCAGTATCCACTATATCTTTAAGTCTATTCAAAATGACCTTGCAAAATACTTTTGACACAACTGATATTAAGGTTACTCCTCTCCAATTGTTACAATCACTAATGTTGCCTTTTTTGGTATTTTAACAATGATTCTTTTTTTCCGTTTAGAAGGGACCTTTTCTTCTTTCCAAATCTTGTTAAACATTCTCTGTAGTTGTCTCATGTTGCTTTTAGCATTTCGGGTGTTATTTCATCTTCACCTGCAGCTTTTTTGTTAGCCATTAAATCCACTGCTGTTTCAATTTCATGCAAAAATAATGTTATCTAGGTTGACATTTAGTTATGGGACTGGTAAGTCAGTTTCAAGGTTTAACAATTCTTTTGGGTGTGGTCGATTGGGTATTTCTTGGAAGTGTTCAGCCCATTTTTGCTTTTGGTCTTTACTTGATGTTAATAGGGTTCCAGTTTTGCTAAGGATTGGTCTTTCTTTAGATGTAATAGTACCTGTTAGCCTCTTTTGTATGTTATATAAAGTTTTACTGTCTCCTGTTTTTGCTGCTTTCTCTGCCTATTTCGCCATATTGTCTATGTATTCTCTTTTATCCCTTCTAGCCGAACTTTTTACTTTCTTGTCTAGTTCTTTGTATGTTGCTTTCACAAGATCTTTTCCAAGATCTGTCTTTACATTCAACATGTCTAATTTGACTTCCGTCTTTTATGTATATGCTTCCATATGTTTTCAGATATCCATGCTTTTCTATTTGGTTTTTTCAGTCCAGCGCTTGCTTTTGCTGCTGTGATTATGGCTGTGCTGTAAGAATTCCATAATTCATCTATACCTATACTTCACTGGGTGTTTTGGAACGATTGGCAAGTTCTTGATTGAAATTACTGTTAGTATTCTCTTCTTGTAGGCTGTGGCTGTTTATCTTTCTGTGTACTGATTTCTTGTGTTGGCTTTTCAATTTTAGTTTTATTTTCCCTATGCACAGGTTGTGACGTGCAAGATGGCGGACTTTTTTTTAACGCTCTCGCCGGCATTCAGAAGTCAGCAGAATTCCGCTTGATCTGTCACATATCCTGTACCGGGAGTTGGGCATACGGCTGACAACCTTATCCTGGGACCTATCTAGAAGAAACTCCAGATGGGAAAAAAGATATCGTTACGGAAAATCACAGAGACACCAACCGAGCATCAGGGATGCCAACTCCGAGGAACTCATTCGCCGGCTCCAAGCATGTGACAAAGATTGGATTCTGGACATTAAGAACGATGGCAGCACCAACAAAAACTACTCAGGTCATCAAATATATATATATATATATATATATATATACAGTTTAAAAAAACAAGAAACTCAACACTTACTGTAGTAGTGATGGAGACAAAATTTCAAACTTGTATCACAATTGTATTTTATGGAATTAATGTTTCAATCTTGGCATGAAGAAACTTTAAGACTTTAACAATGAAATGATTTTCATTAAATTTGGTTTGAACTTTTATTCTTTGCGACTGAGGCCTCCGTTTCAGTAAGGTGTATGGCCTCATCTGGTCTGTATCAGAGAACGACATCTCCTTGACATGGATCCGATTAGCCGTTGGATATGTTGTTGTTGAATGGCTGCCCACTCTCCCTGCAGTGCAAGAGACAACTGTCGGAGATTGGTTGGCGCCACGTTTCGCTAGCGGACTTGTTTGTTGAGTTCATCCCATAAGTGTTATATTGGGTTCATGTCTGATGACATGGATGGCCATGGAATGGTCTGGATGTTGTTTTCAGCGAGGAACTGGTTGGTGAGTTGTGCCACATGAAGTCTAGCGTTATCCTGCTGAAAAATCTACCCTGGTGCAGCCAGAAGTGGGAGGATGTGAGAACGAAGAATTTTAGCGACGTATCGTTGGGCATTCAGGCGTCCTTCAGTTTGCATCAGGTCACTTCTTCCTATGAAACAGATCGTCCCCCTCATCAGTACACCTCCACTACCATGTTGAGGAGCATCATCCACACAGTTCTGGTCGCAGCGCTCATGGACTCTGCGGTAAACTCTTCTCCGTCTATCGTGTCGCTGTAGCAGAAAGAAAGATTCATTACTAAACCAAACCCTTCTCCAATCATTCGCAGTGGTCCATTGTCGATGCCAGTTCGCCAACTGCATCGGTTTTCGCGATGCTGGTCCGTAAGAATAGGACCTCTGTAGTGTCTTCTAGCCCAGAGACCAGCGTCGTGCAGCCGGTTCCTGACCGTTTGATCTGAGTTTCGACGAGTTGCTGTCATTGACTAGACTGTTGAGGACGCAAATGCAAATCGATTCCTGAGGTGACGCAGCCGTATGAAGTGGTCTTCGGCAGGAGTTGTGACTATGGGTCTTCCACTGCTCGACCGGTCTGCAAATGAGCCAGTTTCTTGAAATAGTCTCCAAAGGCGACTAATGGTGCTTCTAACCACATTGAATTGTCTGGCCACTACACTTTGTCACTGTCCAGTCTGTAAACGTCTAAAGATGGTGAGTCGTTGTTCTGTAGTGAGATTAGATATACTTGCGCATTGAATTTTCAAATGAATTGATTAGAGGAGCGTCAGTCTTTTATAGGCATTCAATAACATTGTCAGTGAGTTTTGTGTTCAGTAAGTTTCACGGGATTCTCGTGAACCTGTCATGAGTTATTGTCAAAAATGCTGTTTTGACTAGTGTCGCTTTTCTGTGCTCGTGAATCATCTGCTGAGTACAGTTCAGGTCAGCACGTGAAGTTGATGTCCAAGTGAACGTTTCAGGCAATTTGCCCTTGTCTGATCGGCAAGCTTCAGTTTAAATCACAACATCCTATGTGTTGCGTTTCTTTTCATTGAACAGTACATATACACATATGTGTATATATGTATATATATGTATATATATATATAAATCAACGTGTGTGTTTGTATGTATGTATGTATGTATGTATGTATGTATGTATGTATGTATGTATGTATGTGTGTATGTATGTATGTATGTATGTATGTATGTATGTATGTATGTATGTATGTATGTATGTATGTATGTATGTGTATGTTAGAACACCACGCTGGAACGCCTGGAGCAATTTCAACCAAACTTGGCACACATATGATTTACAGTCTGGAAACTGCACCGTGTGCGTTAGATCACCCTTATGGCCCCTAAGGGGGCCTGGGTGGATGGGGTGGGATCGAAACCGAACGATGCAAACAATAGCCCCACTGAACGACGGGGAGTAACTCCCGTGATATTTATGCCTGCTGTGGATTGTCGGCCGTGACGGACAAAGGTTAGCACACACAAATCGATGACATTATATCTGCTGAGATGCCGAACCGTTGGCATTGAAAACGAGAAACATGATACACGGAGCAGATTTCTGTTCACGAAAGACACCCTATTGTTGTTCACCGCAGCGTCCATTTAGAAAATGGTTAGAGTGTTTATTTCATAACAGAGAGTGCCCATACAGTGGTCAATCAGCTACCAACCACATGGGGGTGGGGCCCCTGGGTGGGGGTGAGATCTTCTAGAAGGTTGTAGATATGACTGCAGTCTTGGACTCATGATGTTCGAGAAACTTCCAGCACCCACTCGAATCTTAGATGGTCGTGTATAAGGTAGGCTAATTCGGCAAGTCTTCCAATTTATCATCAGGGAATGTGACAGTGTCACGTCGCTCTTTTAGTTGATGGTCTCTTTTTGTTTTAATTACATTTGTAAAAATACATTTAAACTTTGTTTTCTACTTATGTTTATATTATTTTTTATTGTATTCTATAGCAGATTGCATTGCTCTGTGACAGTGTGCTGTTTTCTTATTTTTTTTTCAAATTAACTTTCCAAATTAGGGAGAGAGTAAGAGGGAGAGAAAGTGAGAGGAAGAGAGAGGGAGAGGGAGAGAGAGTGAGAGATAGAGAGAGTGAGAGGGAGAGAGAAGGGAGAGCGAGAGGGAGGGAAAGAGAGGGAGGGAAAGAGTGAGGTAGAGAAAGAGCGAGAGAGAAGGAGAGAGATAGTGACAAGAGGAGAGATATAGATTTGAGATCGCCATGTTTCTCCCACGGACAACTTATATTGCTTGCGAGAGAGAGAGAGAGAGAGAGAGAGAGAGAGAGAGAGATAAAGAGGGAGAGAGAGATAAAGAAGGAGAGAGAGATTTGAGATCATCATGTTTCTCCCACGGACAACTTTATGTTGCCTGCTCAAGAGGGAAAGAGAGAGAGAGAGAGTGGGAGAGGGAGAGAGAGCGTGAGAGAGGGCGAGAGAAGGAGAGAGAGATAGATCTGAGATCGCCATGTTTCTCCCACGGACAACTTTATGTTGTTTGCTCAAAGGTGGGTTCACCTAAGAATTTATTTATTCTTGCTCTTGGAAGTGAAACTAAAAATGTTGTTTATAATCAAACCGTCTAGACTCTGTAGAACCATCTTGGAGGTTTTGGAAATGAATAGAATATTATAGAACCTTCTAGAAGATTGTAGAATTGAACAGAACTGTGCAGAACCTTCTAGAAGACTGTGGAAAGGAATAGAACGTTGTAGAACCATCTGGAAAGTTTTGGAAATGAATAGAACTTTCGTGACTGGGATAAATAAATACCCGGACAACGTCGGGTACTCAGCTAGTGTGTGCGTGTGCGTGTTTGTGTTTGTGTGTGTGTGTGTGTGTGTGTTTACCAAGGCTTACAGATTCTCGATTCCAAATGAAGCTTTAAATGCCAAGACGTGTTTTCAGTTGAAAGTTACAGGATAGGGTGAGGGTGGGTAGTTACTTTTATAAAATAAACAAGGCGACATTTATGGAACAATGATTTTCCACTGAGCTAATCTGTAATAGAGGATCTCAAACCGTATAAAAACTTCGAGTAATACCAAAGTGTATACGTATATGGATAGTAAACAATTACTTCATTATAATAAAATCTCTAATAAAACTATATACGTATAAAATATTCTTCTTCTATATCTTCTGCGTTCAGTTTCATATGCTCAGCCATCCAGACAAGGAGAAGGGTTGCCATCATGAATCTCATCATCAGCAAAAGTTCTTCGTGTGTACTTTACAGTTTTCCATCCAAGTCTTTTCCTAGAGCCATGTTTTGACTCTTAAATCATCTGCTCGCATGATGTGTTCTGGAGCCTTGAGACCGTTCTCCATGTACAAAGTGGGACATATTATCTAAATTATGATTGTTTAATATACAGCACTGCCTGCACTGCTGTGTAAAGTATGTTCATTGTTTTATATGTTATTATATATTATACAAATATTACTGTACCTGTGTTTTTGTACATGATGTATATATTTTATATAATTGCTGTTACAGTATTAATAATGAATTTAGATACATAAAAAGAAACTACGGAAACCTTAAAATATCCCATTATGTGAAGCAAATTGCCGAGTCCTATCAAGACGTCTGTTTGTTTCCTTCAACACTGGAAGGTACACGAGGAAGAACATACGACTCGGCAAGACATGACAACGCTTAAGAGTAAAAGGAAGACTGATGGAAATACAGGTTTCTCTAACTAAATGCATGTCAGGCTCTGGTTTAGAATTTAGATAACTAGAAATACTGACTTGAAAACTCTATCACTGCAGTGGCATCAAGTTCTATCCCAGTTTATCTAAAATTAATGCTCCAGTTATAGTCTATAGAAAGCGGATAACATTTGTAGCTTATAGAAGTCAATTCTATAATGAAGTTTCCTATAATGAACAATACTTTTTTTGTCTCAATCTTATTTAAATGGCTCTGGTTGCCGTCTTGAACAAACAAGAATGTGATTTTAATCATAACTAAAACACAGTTGGTGTTTCGTATATAAAGCTATGCCTCGTCTTAGCTATATTGTCTGCGATATTACCGTGTTGAGGTTGGATAGCTTCTCTTCAGAGGTGTGAAAAGCAAAAACGGCCTATAAATATCCCGTCTACCCACAGTTCAATCCTGCATTCCCGTTTGTACAGGCTGGGAAGGGTGGCCATGGGGCCACCATTAACGGGGGTTCTGAGCACGGGCTGGCCTGGATTAAATTTTGTCCTTAACCGCGGCTTCCCATCGAGAAGACGGTGGATCTCTCTACCGCCCATCGAGAAGGCGGTGGATCTCTCTACTGCCCATCGAGAAGGCGGTGGATCTCTCTACCGCCCATCGAGAAGGGGGTGGATATCTCTACCGCCCATAGAAAAGGCAGTGTATCTCTCTACCGCCCATTGAGAAGGCGGTGGATCTCTCAACCGCCCATCGAGAAGGCGGTGGATCTCTCAACCGCCCATCGAGAAAGCGGTGGATCTCTCTACCGCTCATAGAAAACACAGGAAGACTAAGCAGACTGATATAAACGAAAAGCGACCCACAAACTTTAAATTACAGAGACTGAAAGGCGATTTCAAAAATACGTTAGTGAACATATGTGGCATAAATGATTTTTAAAAAGAAGAATTAGTGGAGGGAAAGAAAAGAGAAACATAAAAATAGTAACAGTTGTTGACACCAAATTAAGAAATAAAACTGTAAGCAAATATTTCAGAACTACCTAGTCCTATATGTTCTAAGTTAATTATTGAGGAAAGACGCTGGCGATGGTTGGGACATGTGCTCCTAATGACTGACAACTCACTACCAAAAATAGCACTAAGATGGACACCACAGGGGAACAGAAGTAAGGGTAGACCAAAAGAGACATGGAGAAGAACAACAGAGAGGATGCTGAGCAATAGAGGGCTCACCTGGGCCAAAGGCGGGAAAAAAGGCAAAGGACAGGCGTTTGTGGAAAAACCCTTGCAGAAGCCCTATGTGCCCTGGATACTTAAAGTTCAGGATGAGAGAGAGAGAGAGAGAGAGATTTCGGGACGGCTTGCCTGGGAAAGATAAGTCTGGAAGAGGTGTAGCGATGAACTCGTCTGTCTCTCTCAATGACACGTAAAAAGTCAGTGGGTGAACAAAAGGGATAGGGACTAAATGTTCACACATGTGACTTTGATTTGGTTACACTAGCCCCCAGTCAGGGGAGGTAAATGGTTGTCAGAACTAGGGACATTTAAGCGGCAGTGGACCAGGCGAGTGAGCAGTTTTTACACGCGTTTTTTTTTTTTTTGCACCGTGAACGAAACTTGAAAAACGAACAGAAAAAAGAAAACCTCTTATAGCTAGATCGTCAGTTTTATATGATCACTCTGAGTGCAGTTCATTGTGTTTGATAATGCTTTGATTTTGCAAACATTCTTGACAAATAACATGATAACCCATTACCTATTTTGCCTTTTGAACTGAATGATATCTAAACGGTTATGATGTCTTTTATATCTTGACAGAAAGAAGGAAATGGAAAAAGTGTGAATATTCATAACAACGTCAGTGTTGAAATGAGAACAATAAACAGTAACGTAAATTACATAAATAAAATACACGAATAATAATATCATTATGGGAAATATAAATTATCACTGGATATATTTTACATTTTGTAATGGACCAAATTATTATAATGAGTGAACAAGAAAAAAGCAAAGCAGGGTGTCTGAATGATCACAGAACCAAGGACTACTGGTGAATACTAGATACTAGAAACAAAGTATATATCAGAAACAATGCACACTGTCAAGAAGAAGAAGAAGAAACAGAAGAAGAAGAAAATGAAAACCTTATGGCCAAATATATACTCATTATAATGCACCAGACAACAAGGATAAGTGTGAAGAGCTTTTTGAAAACCTCATGAAACACTAAACAACATAAAACAAAGAGGACAGTATGGCAATTTTTGGAGGATTCAAGGCAAGACTAGGAACAAGTGATACAGCAAACCATCATGGGAGCCATCGGTGACCCACAATGCATCATAAGTGAAAATGGTAGCAGGCTTCTAGAACTGCATAGCCATCATGACCTTTTCATCACAAACACATTCTACCGAGATTATACCAATTATACACTTCGTACGAATGAAATGATCTGACTTGCAGAGGCCAAACTGATTTTATACTGACAAGAAACAACAAGAAAGGGGATAATCACAGGTACAGAATTTATGATGCTACTAAATCTACTCAATATACCACTTTCCTCACATTAAAGATGCAAAATAGTATTCAAATTAAGCATACGTTCTGGCCTAAAGGCAAAGCTATTTGAACACACAGGAAAAGTCACTGGAAGAGGACGAGAACGACAATAAAATAAGCAAACTCAGGGGAGAATATGAAAGAATATGAGAAGAAAATAAGAGAACAGTTCATAAACTTGCCCACAGAAACGAAATCAATGGGAGAGAAATGGGACTCCTTCAACCCCAACGTCTTACGAGCAGCACAGGATATATCTGACATCCTTCCCGTGCAGCTAAACGTCATATATGGTAGTTCGCCAAGATTTCCTGTCTTCGGCGAGTTTTTCAACCTCATCAAGGGATGTTATGCCCACTGAACTGGCTTCTCTTAACAATGTCCTCTTTAGAGTTTCACGTGGTCGACCTCTTTTTCTTCGGCCTGTTGTGCTCCACTTGATGGCTTGTTTGTTTTTGGCTCTGATTGTTTCTTCTCATCACATGACCGACATAATGTCCATCTTCTTTTTCTGATCACCCATGAGAGAGGTTGTTTGCTCATCTGTCTTATCTCTGCGTTGTTCTTGAATTCGTTCCACTTTGTACCGAGTATTTTCCTTAGGCATTTGTTTTCACAAGAGTCTAATTTCTTGTCTGTTTCTTTGGTTGTTTCCCAGCATAAATGAGGGTGGATGTTACATTTGATTTGAATAATCTTAACTTGGTTTTCGTGCTGTTAACTTTTGAATGTCATATGTTCTCAAGATTCTTGAAGGTCAATGCTACTTTTGCAATTCGAACTCTAACTTCCTTTCTAGTGTCACCATCCTGGTCTATGTAGCTGCCTAGATATGCAAAATGGTTTATTTCTTCAACAGCTGTTCCTTCTACGTACATTTGTCCTTCGTGGTTAATGAGAAGTTTCATTATTTTTGTTTTATCCTTGTTAATTTTAAGTCCTGTGGAAATATGGGACACTGAAAAATGGAGATATAGAAATTAAAATTTAAAAGGTGGATTTATGAGGTGAAAGAAGCAATAAAAAAAGAAAAAGAAATATAAAGAATGGATGAGAAGTTAGCAAAAACAAGACTAAACTGAATATCAATTTTGCAAGAAGACATTAGAAAAAAGAGTAATAAAAGAAACAGGGATAAATTCAGGACAGTAAAACGGCGAAACAGTAAATAACGATAAAAAAGAAGCTCATTGAAACAGAGCAGAGCATTTCTACCCAAAAGGGACTGTTAATGATGTTTACGGTAAACCAACGCACGGAATTCCGCTTGTACTAGAGAAGTGTACTAGAGAAGACAGTACTTTAACTATCTAAGCTTGGACAATACCTCACCAAACACAAGAAGTGGTCCCCCACATAAGGGATGAAGTTAGGGAATTACGGACTTCTTAAAAATTTGATTATACAAAGAAAGTCATTGGGCCCAATAAAGGCGCTTATTTGTCACCCCGACACTAACATGTATATGAGGAAGGAGACAAGACAAGACAAATACTGTGTACATGAACTGATGAGACTATAGGTTCTAGTTGGTGGCTAAAATATAATAAATTTAATAATTAACCTGTGTCTTCTCGTTTGAAAGGATACTGCACGTTGGTATACTTATTCTCTCTTATATTCATATTGTTCCTGTTTTGTTACTGTTTAGCCTATGCTTCTTTTATTGCCCTTTATATTTTACTAACACGTATATATTTATTTTAGCTTCTCTGGTTACTATTTTAACAGTCTTCAGTTTCAACATTAACTTTGATATTCTAATCCGCTGAGACAGTCTGCCCCTGTGCCTGCTCTAGCTACCTAAAGCATTTCTGAATCTCCTATTGATAATAATATAATCTTTCTGGTTTCGGGCCTTACTATTTCGGAAAGACACTGACACAAGTAAATAAATTCAATTACTTTCCTCCAGTTCGTCAGGGTTCTCGCCGGTGCTACGGAGCACGTGCAGTATGCTGAGATCCCTCTTCACAGGGAGAGATCGGAGCACTTGTGGCCTTGTCCGTCGTGCAATGATAACAAACCTGTAACATTTTTACATTTTAACCTTGGCACAACTGTAGCATTGTACCTTGTAAGTTATGATTATTGCATTATGATGAATATTATTATTGTTATTGTTAGAAAAATGGGAAAATCTGGGAGAGTAAAGCTCACACGGTAGTAGGAAACTGATTCCCATCATGACTGGAGCTGACAAGCGTAACTGAAGACGCAGATAAAGATAAGGGGCTGGACATCTCAACTAGAAATTTATGGCTCTGGAAGCATTTGACACGCAAACCCAAAACTAATAGACGAGTGTCGAACGACAGAGCAGAATGACCGAGGGCCAGTAAAAATAAGAAAACGGGACGCGAAGGGACAGATATGACACAAAGAGACTAGTAGGAAGAAGTTAGGTAGACGGAGTTTTTAGAACAAGAAGTAGTTTTAGAGCATACAGATGAAGCACTACGAGTTAGAAAGGAACTTCAGTACTACAGTGTGTGAAATGCAAGTTTTGATATTTTGGAAAGCTGTGAAAAATCCTTTTGGTTGATTTAATCTGAAACCTGTGGCCTTCGGTTGATGTGTATTAAAGTGAGCTCTACAAATCTGACATAAGAACAAACCATATAGAGTTTTGTTATGACTAGGTGTGTATTGAGAGTTCAGTCTTGTGATGAAATGTGTAGTACACCGTGGAGTGCCATCCTGATGAAGAGCTGAAAACAAACAAAAGGAAGAATTAGGAATGCATTACTAACCTACAGCAAACAACATAAAGAACATCGTATATCAGGAATAATATAATAATACACAACAAAAAATATTACACAACGAGCTGTTATAGATGATGGTTAGTGCATAGATGAAATAAAATCATTAATAGGTAATGGCCACAGCAGCTTTTTTATGACATGAAGAAGGTATTAACAAATAAGAAAATGTCTCTAAAGGTGAGTATTACAGTGGTACATAGAACCAATATTGCTATACAGTTGTGGAACTTGGACGGTTGGCACAAAGATGAAAAGAAACTGGAAGCAACAGAGACGCGGTTTTTGGAGAAGGATGCAACAAATACCCTGGACAGACAGACAAAAAAAAAAAAAAAACCCCAAAGGTCCTTAATGAAGTTTCAAAACAATGAAAACTAGTTCAGATTTAGAAAAAAAGTGAAAATTTCAAGCATGTGTCATAAGAAGACAGGAGTTAGAGAATTTAGGGAATTTAGTAACGACTGCAAAATTCAAGGGAAAAAAAGAGAGGGAGGCCAAGAGAAAAATATCTCAGTGGACTGAATATTTGGAAGGGAAAAAAGAAAAGCATCTGAACTGATTGGAAACACCAAGGACAGCACAAGAGTGGAGAAGTATGGTCGCCAACGCTATGCGCCAGGACCAATAATAATAATAATAATAATAATAATGTCAGCCAGTCACACGAATATCATATATACTAGACAGTAACCATCTCTAAAATTGCCACTCAATTTACTGCATTTTCAAACAAAAAGGTTTTTTTTCTTCGCTTTCCCTTTGGTGGCGTTTATTGGGGGAGAGGGGGGGGGGGAGATAAAGCTCCACAGCTACCAGACAAATATTCGATCAGGGTCCTTTGAACTGAAGCAGAGGACCTGCCTTGCTTGCCACTTCTTCCAGATTTGTTTTGTCGAGGCTTGGTTTATCATTATTCAAACATAACGAGGTTGAATAGGATAAAGGTTCTGTCTGTAGTCTGGTGCAACAATAAACGGTTATCAATCTAATCTAAAATAACAGCCTGGCGTCATCTCCGTTTAGAAATCACCACCAGCCAGGCAGACGTGTCCTAAGCACCCATTAACCTCCCTGACAGTGCAGGCACATGCCTCCTTGCATTCACAAAATTAAGCCAGATGCAACTTAAGACTAGAACAGCAATGAGGTAACGATGCTCGTTGAGTGCACTTATTCATCCTAAGTCGAGCTGAAAGGACGGAAACCTGGACGTTAGAGGGGCAAGTTCTGTTCAAGTTAGATTAGACCTTCCAAAATTCTTTATTTTTTCCTTATTCTCCCTCTCTCTTTTCCTCTCTCTTCTCGTAGCCCCCGATCTTAAACACCATTTCCTTTGTGTATCCTGTTTCACGCTTACCCCATCAACGGTACCCACTGCTTTGTTCTCATGTTTTTTCATCTGCTGCTCAAGTAGCGATAAATCATCTGTTCTGTTTGCGTATAACATCTACCCCCGCCTGCCTCAGCTTCAGATCTTAAGGAGGATTTTCCTTTGTCTTAGAACCTCACCTGCATCTCGGTATTGCCTCTAACGGTCTGACAACAATAAAACTCAGGAACATGCTTCCTTTTCTTTGATTTCCTGCCTTTATTCTGTAATAATAATCTTTGTTAATCATTGGATAACACACGATATCTTCGCTGACGTTATTTGCGTTTTTATGCGAACGACAAAGAAACATTTCACATTGCGAAGTCAAATTCAGACCCCGTGGCTGAACAAGGGCCGGTTGTCTGGCAGCTGTTTCTCAACGTGTCATAGGGGCTTGTCTTTAGGACTTTAAAATTTCCTTTCTTGCAAAAACATAAGATGCAAAAAGTTCCGAGCGAATTTAAACTGTTCGAGAATATGGAACAGGAGAGCAGTCTCACACGAGCTATCTTACTCCAGGTGCAGCTTTACGCGCTGCATTCTTTTTTAAGGCAGTCAAGTCTTTGTGCAGATGATCTAAAAAATATGCAGAAGCCTCGTGGAAATGGCTTCTATTGAACTTATTTTTTATATTTTATGTTAAAATTCAGCAGAGATAGCCATCAAAATTAAACTGTGAAGGCCCATCATTAACACAAATTTACCATTACAACGCCAGCTTATGGCCACCGCCCCTTTCTTACAAAGGAAACTAGAGTTACCTAACTTCACAGTGGAGATTTCCGTCGCTAGAAGGCGCTGTTATTGGTGTAGCGCGTTGTTTAAACGTTGGATTTAAGTTATTTACTGTTTAACTCTTATATCAGAAAGAAGAGGCCAGCGGTCAAAATAAGCATTAAAATCAGCAATTAATAAATTAATTAAAAAGATTTAGTGTATCTGCGATAAAATAAAAGCGCGCCACGACATTAAATTACAGCGCTTTCAAGCAAAACAATTCACTCTACCGACCGATGACATTTTACAAGAACAAAAAGAATGTCATGTAATGGTTGTCGCGATTATGCTTACTAAATGTAACGAATCATACATTTCTTTGCGTTCTAGAAATGTGAGAAGCTCAATCAACTTTTTGTAGATTTAAAATAAGGAGTCTGAGAGGTTATTTTCAGTTTTTGTTACAAGATTTTCGTGATAACGATATAAGAGATAAGTCCTTCCTTCTCTCTAAGAAGAAAACAAAACAGAAAAGCGACACTGACGCACGCGGAGGTACGCGCCCTATGACGTATGCAAGGTCAAAGGTGAGGTAAGGGTGAGGGTCATTATGATTCTGACAACCAAAACATGAGAAGAAAGTCTACTATAGAGGGGGTAGTGGCTTTTACATTCATAGTCTTTCCCTCTCTTTATAGAGAATTGCATGCACGAAAAACACGTACAATCGTTGTCATGTATGAAGTAGCACTCGTATACGAAACCCAGAGCGTTTGAAAAGTTCACATTAATCGTAAAATAAAAGAACTTGGTGACATGGTGAAAACAGCAGCCTTTGTCCTAGTCGCATGTTAGAAAGGGTGATAAAATCTCTTTCATCCTTCTCATAACAGTTCTTTGCCTTGATTCTTGAAGACACGCATGCTTCAGATTTTCCGAACTGCTGTAAGACGTGATGGCCCGCTATAAATTGATAAAGCCAGGCTTATAATCAGAACCATGGTGTATTTTTTTCTTGTCAAAAATCATGCACGTGAACTACAAAGATGGACCATTTAATTTTTTAATATCACACAGTGCTTTAACAGCCACATCTTAGTTCGTCAAGTACAAAAATATGGAACTGAAGAGCTGAAAGAAACATATTTTGAAACTTTAAGCTGTGAATCACAGCCTGAACGTGCAATCATATTAGTAACATTTTGCTGCGTTAACAGAACGTACGTTTACCAGATTATGATGTCAACAAAGACTTCTACATAGTTAACAATGGAAATTAAATATATGGTGGAATTTTTTCGTGGAAAGAGGGGGCTATCAAGAAGAGTAAATAATAATTTAAATAACTAACTATAAATCCATGTCACTCATTTGGAGTACTTTTGTTAATAAAATATGTTGCCACCTTTTGCTATTTAAAAACAAACAAGCTAGAATTGCTCCAAAATATATTTAGAATTATCTAGATTTTAAAAAATATTTAAACTAATTTTTTAAATACTGATAAGTGAAATTAATGAGTAATTTTAATGAAAAGTAATACTAATAAGGTTTGGATAATAATTACTTGATCAAGTAATACAAAAGGTGAACATCATCATCAGGTGCAGGATTTGAGGGTCCTGGTTGATAAGATGATGCAGAGGCATAGTTTTGTTTTAGATGCAGCCATTATTTCCTTATCTTTTATCAATTTTAGGGGAATCTTAATAGCAGCAGCATTTTCCATGTTTTCATCAGCTGAAATTGGCCACTATAATAGCAGGAAGAAGTTCTGTGTTAATTTTATTTCTCTGTTCAGATTTCACCAGAGTCATAGTGTTGGGAAAAAACAAACTCTCAGTGTCAGTATTTGACAGCATCAGAGATGACTCAGTATTTGAATGTGATAGCATCAGAGATGACTCAGTATTTGAATGTGATAGCATCAGAGATGACTCAGTATTTGAATGTGATAGCATCAGAGATGACTCAGTATTTGAATGTGATAGCATCAGAGATGACTCAGTATTTGAATGTGATAGCATCAGAGATGAGATAATACATGCAGAAAGCTCTTAACATGGATTAAATCCAGTGACATTTCTGTACTGTTTTACTTCACTCAGAAGACTTCTGTATCTTGTTTATTAGTTAGTCAACTGTTTTGATTCTTGTTAACTGGTATTCTGTTTTAGTGACTGAGTTTTCAGATGCACTTAAATATTTCATTACTTTGCATATTGAAGAGATATCCTTCTGTTGACTGTAGAAATTGTTCATAGAGAAAAGTACATATGATAGCTTCACACTGTTCATTTTAAATGGCTGGTAAGGAAGGGGAATAAGTACTAATTTTACTGAGACTTGTAAATAAATTAAATAATTCAGTATTAGACATGCATTCTAAAGGGTTATCATAACTGAACTTCAGAAAACTCCCTAAGTGTTTTGATCTTAAATATTTCATTACTTTACATATTCAAGAGATGTCCTTTTTTGGCTGTAGAACATTATTTACAGGCAAGAGAGATATATATGCTTCAATGTTTCAACAAGGAAGTCCCCATCTCAGCTGTTTAAATGACACAAGTTAATCTTGACACTGACCTTTTCTCCTCATGCTACTTATTAACTACTTCAGTTTGTAACTTTTCAATTTTTTAGTTAGATTAGTATCCTACATATGGTGTTAGATTAGTATCCTACATATGGTGTTAGATTAGTATCCTACATATGGTGTTAGATTAGTATCCTACATATGGTGTTAGATTAGTATCCTACATATGGTGTTAGATTAGTATCCTACATATGGTGTTAGATTAGTATCATACATATGGTGTTACATTAGTATCCTACATATGGTGTTAGATTAGTATCCTACATATGGTGTTAGATTAGTATCCTACATATGGTGTTAGATTAGTATCCTACGTATGGTGTTTTGTTGTAAACTGTGAGCAGAAAATCCGCAATGCTGCTTGGGCTGAGAGAGCTGGGAGTACAGTCTGCTACAAAGCCAAGAATGAGAGGCATACTGGATGCATGAGGGGACTTGTCAATCAATATAAAACAGACACTATCAGCTCTGAGCACCTAAAAGCATGTCCAGAGTGCAATGATGATGACAGACCATAAATCATAAACTATCTCCCTTACTATTCATAACATACACTGACATCTATAAATAATATAACTTGCATAGCAAAAATTCCACACCAGAACTGTCTGACAGCCCAACTACATAAGCAATGCCATTAAACTCACAACACCTATAAAAAAAAATACCAAAAAGATGGAGCATAAACGAACCCTTTTTTGCTCTTGACCAAACCCTAATGACCACCCTAATCAGCAGAACTTGGATAACTTAGCGAAAAAAACCATATGAAAGAAGTGCTGAGAGTAAAATGGAAGTCATGACTATTGCCAGAGAAAAAAATGGAAGTCATGACTATTGCCAGAGAAAAAATGGAAGTCATGACTATTTGCCAGAGAAAAAAATTCCAACGAATATCTTCCTGGACATTCAGCCTCTGAAACAAGTTAAGAAGTACAAAATCATCCTCTGAGAAAATTGATGACAAAATTGAGAACAGCTGCAGTAATATGAATCAGGTCACTGGACAAATTGAAAAACAAATACATCACAACTGAAAGAAAAGATCACTGTGCAAATTAATCTTCCCCCCCAGCTCTGTGCTATCAATATCAAACATGGACATTTAACATTTAAAACTAAAAGAGAGAAATGAAATGTTTGAGAATACTGAATGTAATAAGGAGAGACGAAATAAAAAATGACACCCTTTAGGGCGCTGGTTAGAGTAACACCAGTATAACACTACATTCAGAAACAAATGAAATGGTTTGACCATTTTACTTGTCTACCACCAGACAGCATAGCATGGAAAAATTTCCTGGCGAGAATTATAGGAAACAGATATAGAGACTGGCCACACAAGAGGTGGGAGGGAGAAACTGTAAAAACTTTAGATATTCCATTATATGAAGCTTCTTCTTCTTGTATGCATGGTACTCTGATTTTTGCAATGCACCTTTTGGCTGGGTATCTCTGACTTCGGCACCTTTCCTTGCTAGGACAGACTGTGGTCTTGCTCGGACTGCCATGAAGACAGTGGTGTAGGCTGGCCTGGCCAAAACTTTGTTTTCCAGCCTCTGGTGGCTGTACTTAAGCCTCTTCTCCATGTCAGACGGCTTTGAGACAGTTCCACAGAGACACTCCGACTTTGGGATGAGGAATCCGATGAGTGCCTGAACAATATCCATTCTCCGCCACCTATAGTCTGCTTACTCTGTTTTGTTATCATTCTGACAGCCATTGTTGTAAAGACCCATAGGCTTGTCACGTCCTGGATTCATTGGTTTAACATCAGATTTTCCTCATCTCTGCCAGCGATCTCCATGTCCCCACCCGTCCACCAGCCTGACATTACATTTTACAGAAACAACAATTACAATTAGTGTTGATTGCTACAAATTTCTGGGCTACAGAAGTAGGTCAGAGTTTTTAAGCAAACAGATCTGTGTTCCCTCTCTCACAAAGACTATGTTAAAATAAGTGTGTTCTTAAGTTATTCCCAGGGAACTACATGAAGCACACTGCCGAGCCCTATCAAGATGTCTGTTTGTCCCATCAACACTGACAGGTAAATGAAGAAGGAGACAAAACAAGAATTTTAAGTTATCTCCTCATTAGTTTACTTCATACCAACATAATATGAACTCCAACCATCCATGTCCTTAGATTTTAATCAATACGGCAGTCACTGTTCAGTGCACCTTGTGGCATCTTACAAGATAAGGAAGAAATTCTTTTCACTTCACAGTCTGCATCCTGTCTCTGTGCGGTGCTTCAGCTGTGATGTATACTGCACATCTTTACTTCAAACAGTTCTATTGTATGTTGCCCTTCAGCAGCTTCTCTTCCATATGCGGCCATGATATGGCATTCTTTTCAAAGTGCACAATCCCTTGTAGCAGTCTGTACTCCCAGCTCTCTCAGTCCAAGCTGAGAGCTGTGGATTTTCTGCTCCCAAAGTCCTCCATTCTGCCTATTTCTCTGAGTGCATTAATAGTATCAGCTTAATTCAGTGGTTGTCCATCTGCGATGATGGCAGTGCCACCAACCTATCAGCTCTCTCATTTCCCTGGATGCCCACATCCCCAGGGACCTAAGTAAAAATGACTGTACAAATCTTTGAAAGTACACAAAGAGATAGTAAACAACCCTGATTCATTTTAGATGGTGAATGGTTCTGAGTGTCCTGTATTTGTTCTGATTGTATGCTGTCTGTTTTCATATAGGTTTTTGCACAAGATGATCAGATGTGATTCACTCCATAATGTTTCATTTATCTGTGGTTCACTCAATGGCCATAGTCTTTTCTCTGTGATCTCACATAAATCATATTTATATATTTCCAGTATGGGTTAATAGTGAGATGCCTCTATATTGGTTGTAGTTCCATTTGCTGCCTTTTTCATTTCCAAACAGGGATGAAGACTCTTGTCTGATGAGGCAATCAGCGATCCATAGCTGATATGCCAGCGTCAGGGTTAGCGAACTATAGCTGACCAAGACCCTGTCCCACCTCTCTGTGGTACCCCAGTAACAGGCCCAGACTGGCTAACAGGACAGGGATTGCCATAGTCCCCATGGTGGTGGAGTCTGCAAAAAAAGTAATGCACACCACCTGCTTTTTAGCTGTACTCCAGGACTGAAAAAGTAGCTGCCATAACCCACTCCCACACTGATATGATGCTCTGCCTCAACACATCTATAGCATTGGCTGCAAAGAGCAACAGTTCGCAGTTACAGGGAGTTCGTACAAGTACAAGTTCATTTCCAAACTGGGCAATTATAGGATTTCTTCATTCCTGTAGTGGTTTTTGTTCTTTCCATACCAGTTTATGTAGCCTGTGAAGCACAGCTATTCCAACCTCTTTCACACACTTTATTAATTAATATTTTTGGAAATTTGGGGATTAAAAACCTTTAGTTGTTTATGCCAATTGTTAAAATTGTCACAACACCTTATCTTCAGTTATGTAACCTCAAGGGATATATATGAGGGGTGACTGATAAGTTCTCGGCATAATGTACAACAGATTATTTGTGGACAACTTTTTTGGGTTAGTTCTCAACATAGTCCCCTTTCAAGTTTATGCACTTAGTCCAGTGATCCTGGAGCATACAGATCCCTCCTTTGTAAAAGTCAGCATCTTGTGCCAGTAGAAAGTGGTCTAAGGCATGAATGACGTCATCATCTGAAGCAAATTTGTGACCATTGACCTCCTTTTTGAGTCTGAAAGGGCCAAATCAGGGGAATAAAGAGGATGTTCAAGAAGCTGGAAACTATATTCATAAATGGCAGCCATTACCACCACCGACTTGTGAACTGGAGCATTCTCTTGATGAAAGAAGACTCCTCTCGTCAATTTCCCTCGACACTTTTCCTTCAGTTTGATCCGCAGTTGCTTAATAAGATTAGCGTAATAGGCTTCGCTGACCATTCTGCCCTTTTGAAGATAGTCTAACAATAGCACACCTTCTGAATCCCAAAAGATGGAAGCCATCACTTTGCCTGCAGACAGAACCACCCTTGCTTTCTTTGGAAGTGGGGATCCGTGATGTTTCCACTGCTTTGATTATTTTTTGGTTTCTGGTTGAAAATGATGAACCCAAGTCTCATCCATAGTCACAAATTGCTGAAGAAACTTTTCAAGATCTACAGAAAAATGGCCAAGATTGTTTCTTGACATGTTGAGATGCTGTCGTTTGTGATTAGCTCCAAGAAGTTTCAGGATCCATCGAGTAGAGACCTTTGTCATTTGAAGATCATTGTGAATAATGGCATGAACATGTTCCTGGGGGATGGCCAACTCAGTAGCAATGTACCGCTCAGTTAGTCATCGATCCTCCATTATCATTTTATAGATTCTGCCGGTGGTTTCATCAGTGGTTACCGTTCTTGGTCTTCCTGGACGGGGATCATCTTCCAGACTCTCCCTTTCATGTTTGAATTGAGATGCTCATTTCTTCACTGTGCTGTAAGAAGGAACACTCTCCCCTAGAGTCTCTTCCATCTCCTCATGGATCTCCTTTGATGATAAGCCCTTGATGGATGCAGAGGTAGCGAATGACTGCTTGAAGAGAAATGTTACCCATTTTCTCAATTTCTGCCATACCGTACCACTTTAGTAACCTGTTAAAAAAAATTGGTTGCAGTTAATTTCTTGAAATTTGGTGTTTAATCTTACATTAACCTAATCTACAAATGCACGTAATATCAACTGTGTGTTTCAAGTATTTGTACCTTATGCCGAGAACTTATCAATCACTCCTCATATATACACACATATACATATACATAATAAGACCTATTATATATATATATATATATATATATATATATATATATATATATATATATATATATATATATATATATATCTGAACCTTAAGTGCCCAGGGCACATGGGGCTTCCGCAAGGGTTTTCCACAAATGCCTGTCCTTCGCCTTTTTTTCTGCTCTTGCCCAGGTGAGCCCTCTATTGCTCAACATCCTTTCTGTTGTTCTTCTCCATGTCTCCTTTGGTCTACCCTTACTTCTGCTCCCCTGTGGTGTCCATCTTAGTGCTATTTTTGGTAGTGAGTTGTCAGTCATTCGGAGTACATGTCCCAACCATCGCCAGCGTCTTTCCTCAATAATTGTTGTCAGTGGTTTCATCTGCATTTCTGCTAATAAAATGTTATTTCTTGTATATATATATATATCATCAACGCGAGATTTTATCCTCTCAACCACCAGGTCTGAGAATAACTGGGGGAAAAGCAAATTATGTAAATGACTTTTTGATTTTCATCCATGGGTTATCTAGTTTAATTAACCAAAATAGGTTCATCTCTTATCTCATAATGCTGATTGTGGTGACCGAAACCAACAGCGATTTTTTAAAAGTTTGTTTGAAACGATTTGATTTGAAGCATTTTGCAAGGACTTGTGAAATGAAGGTACTGACTGACTTGAGACATACCACAAATAACTTGAATTCGATACTCAGAATGGGCAAGATTGCCCCGAGTTTGCAAGTGGCTGTTTACGTGAACGAAGAAACAACTTCCGGGTCATGTTATTGCCAAGCGAAAAATGGACGACTACGAGATGGTCCAAAAAGGTGGTCTGAAGTTAAAGGGAGCCTCAGCTTCCGGAGGAAAGAAGTATGTAAACATGGCCATGTTGTTTACGCAGAACTTCGTAGTTATACTAAAAAAGAATAATAATTTATTATATTGACATCATTCATTCATTTGCATGCCCCTCGCGGAACTTGCCTCCCTAACAGCTCTCCTGTAGGCCTCTCGGTTGTGAGCAAGATGGCCTGCTGCTGTTATACAGTTATAAGTTATACGCTGAGTCATGATAACCATGCATTTTTTGTTCAGTCTTGTTGGCTTTTGTCACACAGATATACTTTTGCATGATTTTTAATGAAGTTCAAAGATTTACTCATGTAAGATAATCATTCTGATCTATATATAATTGTGAAAATGAATTCAGAAAAAAAAAAAACAGATCTGTATCATAATTAAAAGCTATGATTAGAAATTTGCTTGTTTTCAGGAAGAAGAAGAAGGAAGAGAAGAAGAAGAAACTAGAGGAGCTTGTGGCAAATACAAGCCGAGAGGAGCTGCAGGAAATGACCATCACTAGACCTTCGAAAACTAAAGCAGAGCTGATGTTTGAAAGGGAAAAAAAGAAACGGGTTGGTTGTGCATTTAGTTAAAACAACGTAAATTGCTCGTCTTTTTCAGAATCTGTTTTAATCCTGGTAGGAGGCATGCCTGTTAACTGAATCACGGAAGTATGTAACTAGGAAAGTAAAAGGTGACCAGGTGTTGTTACGCTGGTCACATCATTTTGTTGGGGTACCGATGGTGAGTTTGGGCAAGAACACAGTGTCTGCAGTGCTCTATAGCATCTCTTCTGAACTGAAATATCTCTTTTTCTTATCTCATTCTTTATGACATGTTAGAAAGAATAATTTTTTTCAAACTTTGGGTTACTGAAAATAAAGATAGGATGATTGCAGTACTCCCTCCAAGGTCTTGCTTTTTGTGTGCAAAGTTTTCAGTCTGTATGAAAATATGTTCTCAAAAAACATCTTGTGTGAATTACAAGACATGAAAAAAAATACTAAAAGCAGTAGCAAAGTCTACATTATATATGTTTTGAGGTGATTAATCTTAAGCCTCTTTCACATTATGTGCTAGAAGCCTGAAATGTTTCACAAGTATCCAGAACCCTAGGGTTAGGGTTTGTTGTTCTATTACATTTTTTTTTAGAAAGTTAGAAAAGTGTCACAATTGCATGAATAACAAAAGTCTGTCAAAATTACTTCCCATTTTATCCACCCTTTTCCAATACAAACACAAATTCTGAATGGATTCATTTTCAAGACCAAACTAATTTTAACTTGATATAATTTTACAGAACGAGAAGCTGATTCTGGCTCAAGCATCTAAAAGCCACAAAGAACGGATTATGGTAAGTATCGTGAAATACTATAGTAGACAGAGGTGCATGGTTCACTTTTACAAAAGTGATAGAAAGACTTTTTTCTGGTTTTTTTTTTCTTTCATAAAACTGAAATATACACATTGGTCTGCCTTTATTACTAGAACCAGCTTTTCTGCAGTCATCATTTCTGTTATCTCTCACCACTGAAATACTGTGGGAAATGTCAAAACTAAACTTTGCTATTTCTTAGCAAGAAAAAATCTGAAGTTTATTAGCAGTTCTTTCACCATAGCCAGCACATCATTAGTTAGTTTGAGCCAAAGGTACTGACTCATAGGGCGGAGGACAAGGTTCTCCATGTCTGGCAATTCCTTGCTACTTGCTTTAGATCTTCAGTGTTTCTGATGAGCATTGTTGAACACTCCTTGGTGATAACTCTTCTTAGTGTGTCTTTGGGTCTTCCCCACTTTCTTTTACCCCCTGGTGACCTTGTAAATGCTTGGTGTGGGAGTCGTTTTTCGTCCATTCTAAGTACGTGGCCGATGTAATTCTGGTGACGTCTTCTGATAAAGTTTGATACGTAGCCTTGCACATCATAACTAATAAAAAATATTCCTCACTTTCTGCATGCTACCTGAAACAGTTCATCTTGATGAGAGGAATCTATGTGTAACCCTAATGTAATGGAGCCAGCTGCTAAAAAGTCTGACATGGCAGCAGAAGGGAGTGTCCTGAACTGTATTTTGTATCAGTTCTGATAGTCTTGGCAGCCAGCTTCAGTTATATGATAGATGAGTAGACTTAAACCCCTACAACGTTCAGAGTTTTATTAATCAGTTAAACCGGCAACTTGTCTTTGTGTGTTCCTAGCTGTATCATAGATTAACAGAACAGCTTAAAGTCTCATACAGATGTAAAGCACATTTCAGTTCCACTGCCATCTTGCATATTTCTCACCAGACTAGAACAAATCCTGCAAACCTGAGCTTTCTACAGAGATTTAAGAGCCTCTAAAAACTAGCCCCTGGAAAAATAGTGTTGATAGAAAATTGTGGAGCATGTAGTGAAGAACTCCTGCTGATGATAGGATTCATGGAGGCAGCTAATCTGCTTTTCTAGATGACTGAGTGTATGAAATTGAATGCAGAAGTATAAGAAATCTTTCTCAGCAAAGAAAATGAGCACAAAAAAATATCCCTGGTAACAGATTTCCTAAGATTTATATATGAGAGCTTAGGTCCCATGAGAACAGCACAGTTATTTTGGCACAGACTTTGTGTGAAAGGGAACATCAAACCTCATTGCCTATAAAAACTAGTCTGCTGCTATAGCTCGGAATCTTGAAGCATTCAACACTGATAGCTTTAGCTGTGGAGTATCATGTCACCTTGTTGTCTTGTCTTGTCTTGTCCTTCCTCCCTTACTGCTAGGTGTAGAGGTGAAGTGCAATTGTCTCCCAATGGCTCGCCTGTTGGCTTCGTACATTGAGATGTTCAGGGACTCTGCTGTACCATCGGTCCATCGTTTGCATGGGCGGCCCCTTCCTCTGCCTTTGTGTGGTCTGTAAAACATTGCTCTCTGTGGTACACGTTCTGTTGGTAGTCGTGATACATGACCGAACCATTTTATTTCCTGTTTTTGTTTATAGTTCAGAACGTGTTCGACTCCTACTTTGTTTCTAATGACATCATTTCTGATTCTATCCATTCTTGATATTCCAAGAATTCTTCTCAAGATTCTCATTTCAGTTGTTGTAATTTTCCTTTTGTCTTTTGCTGTCAGCGTCCATGCCTGGCATTGGTAGCACAAAGTTGGTATGAAGATTGTCTTATAGATTGTTCTTTTGGTTTCCAGTGAGACATGCTTGTTGTTTAGTATGGGAGCCATTTGCCCGATAAGTTGGTTACATCTGTTTTCGATCTCTATGTCTATTTTTCCTTTTGTTGAGAAAATGCATCTGAGGTATTTGAAATGCATTACGTGCTTCATAGTATGGTTTCCAGTGTAATGTTTATTGGTGTGTCTACTCTTGCAGTGGTCATGATTTCTGTTTTGCCTAGGCTAATTTTCATATTGTATTCTTTGTGTGCATCATTCAATCTATTAATGTTTTCTTGCAAGCCTTCTTCTGAGTCGGCAGCTAGAGCTTGGTCATCTACAAACAATAGTTCGTTTATGGTTATGTCATCTTCTGTTTGTTCTATTTCATTTTGTTGATTTTTTTATTGTCTTTATCAGTCCAGCTTCTCTACAGATGTTATCGATATATGTTATAAATAGCAGCGGTGATAAGATGCAACCTTGCCAAATGCCAGATTTAATAATAAAGGGTTCAGAATGTCCCCATATTGCTCTGATGATGCCACTTTCGTTGTTGTACAGACTCTTACACAGATATATTAGATGATTGGTGTACAGACTCTTACACAGATTTATTAGATGATTGGTAACCCCATATTGTTTTAGGACTTCCCATAGTTTGTTCCTGTCCACTCTGTCGAATGCTTTTTCCTAGTCAACAAAAGCCAAGTAAAGGGTGTTATTAAATTTGATCGCTTTCTCTGACAACTGTCTGAGGGCAAATATTGCGTCTGTGCATACTCTGTTTTTCCTAAAGCTTGTTGAAGTTCACTCAGCTGGGGCTCTGTCATTGGTCTTAATCTCTTCTCTAAAATTTTACAAAATATCTTTCCTGTATGGCTTAATAAGGAAATAACTCTGTATTGTGTGCAGTCTCATTTGCTGCCATTATTTTTCCACAGTGGGGTGATTATGGCATTCTTCCAGTCTTGTGGGGCTTCTTGTTTGGTCCAAACTAGGCCGAATAGTCTGTGTAGCCATGCTATGCCTACTTCCTTCATTGCTTTAAGTAGTTCATTAGCTAGTTCATCTTGCCCTTCAGCTTTACCCCTTGGTGCCAGCCTTATAGTTTCTCTGATTTCTGACCTGAGTATATCAGGTTCTAACTCTGTGGAAATTTCTTTGTTGGGGTTACTTTGGTCTGTGGCCTCAATTGAGATGTTGAGTAATTGATTGAAGTATTGTTGCCATCTTTCTAGTATTTGTTTTAGGTCATATGTTGGTTCTCCTTTATCGCTGTTTATTATTTCTGTTGGATCAAATTGCTCTGTTCTGGTTCTCATGGTGTTTTAACTTTTTGTAGAACAGTTTTGTTGCTTCTTTGTGACTGACATTAAGCGTATCACTGTATATCTCACAGTCTTTCTCCTTTTGCCTTGTTATTATTTTGTTTACTTGTCTTCTTGCTATTCTATATTCTATATAGTCCTTGTCTTGCTTACTCTTCACCAAATCATCTTGTTATAAGACAGAATTGTCTGAATTTTCTATAAGAGAAAGAGTGAAACACCATGTGCTGGACTGTAGTGCATTGAGCCTTGTTACCATCAAGCTTTTCTGTACAGAAATACAGAACAACTGAAAAAAAAACCCTGCACATTCCATTATCTGGCACAAGGAAAAAAGAAGTGAAAACTTATAAAACCAGCCTAATCATGAGTGGTAACAGTATTTAAAAAACAAAAAACAAAACAAAACCTGTCCGTACTATCAACACATAATAAAATGTAATTCTCAGCTTTGATTATAAAGGATTGAAAAGTCATGTCCTACAAAGAGCTAATGTTGATGTTTCATTGACAGTAAATGCAAGCATGTCTTTATTATGACACACAGAAATATACGTAGCTAATAAAAATGGATTTCCAGAACATGAGGAGCATTGTTTGTACTTAACAAGCTGTACAGAACATTTAAGAGGAGCATTGTTTGTACTTAACAAGCTGTACAGAACATTTAAGAGGAGCATTGTTTGTACTTAACAAGCTGTACAGAGCATTTAAGAGGAACATTGTACTTAACAAGCAGTACAGAACATTTAAGAGGAACATTGTTTGTATGTACTTAAAGTAAATCCGTGTTTTGATGATACATATGCAATAGAAGATGAGGCAAAAAAAGAAAAGCTAATGTAGCTGTGAAGTGAATGGACATGCACTGTGTGTACCATGTAACTAATAAAATACACAAATAACTTCATACTGAGCATGTTTACTAGAGCAGAATAGAAATGATTGGACACTAGTGGCATCAGGCATTTGCACCATTTTAAACACACGAGGTCAGCAGAGCATCCAGGAAGACAATTTATGGGTAACAAAGATGGAGCAGACAAAAAAATCTAGAAAAGACTGCACATAAAAGTTTAAAATAAACATAACTACCATGTTTTAATGAGAAATAATGCAGATCCTACATAAATACAGGCTAAGCTTTTATTTGTAATTTTTTGTATGTAGTTGTGTATGTGAGGGACAGAAAGAAAACCGTAATCAGTTATAGAAATGAAGAAATATATGTGCAGCAATTGTTTAAAAAAAGAGAGAGAAAGAAATAGTGGGGAAAAAATTCTAGGACCCTGAATGTTAAACTGACAGTTTTAATGGTGTGAAAGAATTAAATTAACAGTTGTGATGATGTGAAAGAATTAAATTAACAGTTTTGATGGTGTGAAAGAATTAAACTAGCAGTTTTGATGGTGTGAAAGAATTAAATTAACAGTTTTGATGATGTGAAAGAATTAAAGTAACAGTTTTGATGATGTGAAAGAATAAATTAACAGTTTTGATGATGTGAAAGAATTAAAGTAACAGTTTTGATGATGTGAAAGAATTAAAGTAACAGTTTTGATGATGTGAAAGAATTAAACTAACAGTTTTGATGGTTTGAAAGAATTAAACTAACAGTTTTGATGATGTGAAAGAATTAAATTAACAGTTTTGATGATGTGAAAGAATTAAATTAACAGTTTTGATGATGTGAAAGAATTAAATTAACAGTTTTGATGATGTGAAAGAATTAAAGTAACAGTTTTGATGATGTGAAAGAATTGAATTAACAGTTTTGATGATGTGAAAGAATTAAACTAACAGTTTTGATGGTGTGAAAGAATTAAACTAACAGTTTTGATGGTGTGAAAGAATTAAACTAACAGTTTTGATGGTGTGAAAGAATTAAACTAACAGTTTTGATGGTGTGAAAGAATTAAACTAACAGTTTTGATGATGTGAAAGAATTAAACTAACAGTTTTGATGGTGTAAAAGAATTGTTTAATGGCTTAGAGATGAATCAGATTGGTTTGTAGTGATGAGCTGAAAATGTATTTTAGGTACAGAAGTTGAAAGCTTTTTGTTTTTTTCCTCACACAAGAAGAAACAAGACTTCATCCCTACAGATCACAGAGTGACCACCCTTAGAGATGTTCCAGATTTTCATTCTTGTTATTACTTTCTTAACTGGAGAGTTCTGTAGCTTTTTAAAAAGTAATTCTGCACTCTTTAACTACATGTATAATACATGTGGTGTGTCTGTTGGCAGCATGAAGTGTTTTCATAATTGGGGGAGAAGGAATGTAACACAGATAGTGTTAACATTAGAACTCCTTTTGTTTTAATGCTTTCTTTTAAAATGTTAATCTTTCTGTGAAAGTAGATGAAAGTGTGACTCTGTTTTAGTACAGAAGTTAAGAGAATTTATGTTGCTTATAGTAAAATGTTTTGTTTCTCAGAATTTTTCTTTGTAAATTATTCCCGGTTCATTAACATGTAGAATTGTATTTTGGTGATGTTTACAGGAATTGAACAGTCAGCTGGATTCCCTGACAGAGCATTTTGACATACCAAAAGTCAGCTGGACAAAATAAGTTTGTGGTAATTAATGGGTTTTAAAAATTTGTTTTATCTAGCATTTATTAATTACATGTATTTCTAAAGAACAATATATGAATTTTGTCCTGTTTTGATGAAGCAGAATGGTATTATTCTCTTTATTTTTAAAAGTCTGAATATGCAGAGTTGCATGCTGAACTGCATTGATTAATTGCAGTTCCTGTAACAGACTGAGTTTGTAACATAAAATATGTGGAAATGTATAATTCTTGATCTGTTCATAAAATGGAAAACATGACAGATCATAACTGTATTGGCAAATTAATTGGTCATTTGTACACCTCATAATATCAGTATGTAGGTGATGCAGATGATGTGCTACAGTCAGTGGCAGTTTAAAACAAACTCTTGGTGCTATTTGTCAGTCTTAACTCTTTCCGTGCCACAGGAAAAAATCCGGACGTTCCATTTTTGCCAGATTAAAAGCTTGGGTCTTGATATGTATAGGGGTATATTAGTTAAAAGTGAATGAAACAAAGTATTTTCATGTTAGAAGTGTACTTATTATGTTTCTTCTTCTTCGTCCTCATTCGCTATTACCACCAAGACCGCCCCATGATCATACTGAATTTACTTCTGTGGTCCACAAAAGATCCCCGAGAGGACCACAAGAGATTCAGAGTATCATAGGGCTTGGGCCTGTATTCTCGATGGGTTGCAGAACTAGGATTGCGTGTACTGTGGTTTTCGTTGTACCAGTTTAATCTAGATTTGGACTTTCTCACCGGAAAACCTCGACATCCTTTGGATATCAGTATACACCTGCTGGGTGAGAGGTGGTTGCCCATCCAGCCTAGAGTTGTCACCAGAAAACCTCGACATGTTTTGGATATCAATATATCCCCGCTGGATGAGAGGTCATTGCCCATCCAGTCCAGCATTGGACTTTCTCACCGGAAAACCTCAGCATGATTAGGATACACATATATCCCTGTCGGGTGAGAGGTGGTTGCCTGTCTAGACTGCACCGGTCCAGTGTCTCCGACTTCAGCAGTTTGTGGTCGTGGCTGCTACCCATCCTAGTTGCGACCAGGACGGAGCTTTTGTCCAGGAGGACGAATCCTCGCCACTAGTAAATTTCACCCCTGGGTTAAGCATTTTAGGCATATTTCACCAGTATATAGGACATGGTTGGCCTCTGGAGCAGAGGTGCCATGATTTGAGTAACCCTGACCTCGAGACTACTGGTTACTTCACTTAATCCTTTCCTTCACCTTTTCCATGGTGGCGCTCCGCGGCAACCCTAGTTGCATTTTTCTTTATTGGCTGGGAGGAGTTTCACCCCACACATGGCAGCTGAAGAATCTCGCCAGAAGTGGGTTTTACATCAGTTTACCTTCTCCCTGACAAGACTCTCATCTACCCAAAGTGTCTGTTTTTCAGGCACCAGATATTCGCCTTTCACCCCTTCTCCTGTCAGTTTAAACAGTTCTTCCGCGAAAAGGCCAGGAGCTGGACTTGGACTGTCAGAGGCTATTTGAGACGCACGCCTTGGAGACATTTAATTGGAGTAGAGAGCATATCCCCCACCCCACCTCCGGCTATAACAGTCCTTATAACCATTATATTTCAGAATAACTATATGTATGAAGATTTCATAAATGCAGTTTTTTTTTAGGAAAAAAAGAAGTAATGTGATGTTTTTATGCAATAATTGTGTCCTACTTAACATCGGCTAGGTCTAGATGTACAGTACGTACCATCTGAGATGCCTAGAACTACTTGTCGGTCTCGTCTAGTGATCATATGGGCCATTCTCACTAAAATAATGTCTGAAATAACCTTCTAACTGCTTCTCCAGTCATCTGATATGTCTAGATCTACTTGGGCTACATTTAAAAACAGTGATCTGGTCACAAGGCATGTCCATACCCCTTCTACGTCACCAGAAATTGAAATTTTTTGATGATAGCTTTGATTTTCTCCCTCGTTACTAAGCACTCTTCAGCCATAATGAAAAAGGTCATGGGGCATGTGCACTAAATGTTTGGGCCCGTCAGCTTCTTTCCAGCTGATCTGGACTAAGGAAAAGGACCTCCAAGAGGAATTTTAGAAGCCAGTGCAAAAATCTTCTTTCAAACAAGTTTTCTTCTTTTTTTACAAGTATCTTAGTATTGATTTGATATTGGGGTATCAGACTTCCAGCTTGTGATAAATGTAGAAATGTAGTGCTTTTATTTTGATTATATGTACAAGTAGCTTCATTGTCTTGTTCAGTCTCTACTTTCACGTTTAAATTACCCAGCACAAAGTTTACTTCCCATGGTTTCCACTGTTTCATTGCCATGTCCAGATTGTTGTAAAATTCTTTTATCTCATCATCAGAGCTTTCTGAAGTTAGTGCGTATACTTGGATGAGATTTGTGTCTATTGGGTGGCCCTGTAATTTAACCATTAACACTCTGTCTGATATGGACCAGAAACCTTTCATGCTTCTTGCTGTCTTCTTATCCAATATTATGCCAACTCCATTTCTACACTGGTTTCCCCCGGAATATATTATTTTGAAGTCTTTATGATCTCTGCTTCCTGCTCCAGTCCATCTCATTTCACATAAACCAAGGATGTTAATTTCCATTCTTTTCATTTCTTGTTCGATGTTTTCCAGTTTTCCAAGTTCTGTTAGTGTTCTAATGTTCCATGTTGCAATTAAAGTAAGAGAACAAATTTTGTAGGATTAGACCTTGAAAAAATCATAGACAAAGCACTTTAGTGAGATGTGAGAGAAAGAAAAATCACAAGAGAATTACCTGGGATTCGAACACGGGCTCCGGTAGGACGAGCAGCCGTCTAGTCAAGAGAACAGCGTACTATTGACTTGGCCACCTAGCACCCCAAAAAAAGTGTTTTGTTGACATAGTCTTTAGTAACTGCTCAGCAGACATGAGGGATCGTGACACCCGGAAAGAAACGAGATCGTGACACAGAAATTCCGTAGCTTAGATCAGTATCTCTAGCAGGTACGAACTTTTTTTTAGACAAACATACACACGGTCTCCTACCATGTCTGGTGCAAACTTGAACAGCAATAACAAATGAATGAATACTTATTACATGAAGTTAGTTTCAGGTATAGTTTTAAGGAACAATATTTTATAAATAGGAAACTACGAGGCTTTGGTATGGTAAAGTTGCAATTACTGTGGTGTTACTTGTGTTTTCTTTGTGTACAGTAGTTGGATGGCGATCTGGTATCACCTGTCGCATGTGATAGTCCCTACCGGACGAGGTGGCTCCACTGGAACCCCCATTAACGTCATTATGATTCAAAGAATTGTGGATTGTCATGATTGTTCTTGGGAATGTACAGTGTTGGTTTCCCCTTGCCTTCCACTGGCTTGCTTATGGTTTACTCCACTAGCCTTTGACTCTGGCCAGAGCCTACCCTACAAGGCAGCAGGGGGTTTGAAATCAGAGTTTTTCTTCTGCTAGATGAGCTACCAATCAAGACTAACGAGTCTCATCTACCCGAAATGTGGTTGATTGATTGAAACAGAACAAAAAGAAAATTTCAAGTAATAATGTTAATCATTAATGTTAGGTGTGTTTACAGCACCAGTTGGAAACTGCACAGAAAGGAAAATGTAGAAGTAAAATATGGTGATACTGGGCATGATGTCCTGCTGAGAGCACAAGAATAAATTTACACATAACTGGTGTCACACGCCGTGGACTTGTCTGGAGCACAAAGATGATAATTCCAAGTCATTAAGTCAACAGTGTACTTTTGTTTTCTATGTTAATAGGAGAGGGACCTATATCATTAATGAGCAGGAGACAACATTTTCTATGTTTATTCACTATAATAATCTTTCCTTTGTCTAATGTCAGGTGGTGTCGAGATGGGAGAGAACTCTGAGCAAAGCATCGTATGACAAACTTTATTCTCAGGACCTTCCAGCTGTAACAGAGCTGGTGTTGGGTTAGGCTGGAGAGTGATGATTTGATGAATCTCTGACTCAGTGATGAGTGTATGTGATGAATTTCTGACTCAAAGATGAGTGAATGTGATGAATGTCTGACTCAGTGATGAATGTCTGACTCAGTGATGAGTGAATGTGATGAATGTCTGATGAGTGTATGTGATGAATTTCTGACTCAAAGATGAGTGAATGTGATGAATGTCTGACTCAATGATGAGTGAATGTGATGAATTTCTGACTCAGTGATGAGTGAATGTGATGAATTTCTGACTCAGTGATGAGTGAATGTGATGAATTTCTGACTCAGTGATGAGTGAATGTGATGAATGTCTGACTCAGTAAGCAATATTTTCATTTACTTGTGTGTAATTGTGTAGATCAGTAGAATTAAATGAGATTGTTGAAAAATATACAACTTACCTTTCATTTATTTGTACAAAAATGTGTTTGCCCAATGTTTTGTCTATAGTAGAAAATGGTGGTAACAATTAACTAAATTTGGCTTCTCAAAAAGGCAGACAGATAATAAATTATAGCAATACTGGGGTGATGCAAAAACTGAATGGAGAAAAGCAATGAAATACATAAAAATTACATATTTTGTTTCATTTTGTAAAGTGAAGTAATACAGTAATAAAAGTGAACAGACTGTAGATTCAAATTTGTGTCTGATAGCACACAAAATAATAGCATCATTGGAGCACACTGTTCACACTACCATGGTACAAAAATGTCAAGTCACAGATTGAGTCCAAATTCTTCAGACTGAGTCCAAGAGAAATTTTTAAAGTGATTTGACCTGCTCTCAGATCCAGGTTGATCGATCTGAGTCTTTATCTCAGATGTAGAATTTTGCATTTAGATTTTACATATAAACATATGCTAATCTGCATGTGGATCTTCATCAGGTGAAAGGTGCACAGCTGTTTTTTATGATTCAGATATTTTCATAAGACCTCCAGCTTTTTTTTTTTTATTTTAGGATATTTTATCATCAAGTTTATGGTTTAAAATCATTGGTACAGACTGGGTGTTGTGTGCTCAGTTCAGTTACCCAGCATTATGCAACGATGTTCTTCATGGACAGCCTGTCGATTTTTAATTTAAAATTTTCGTCAGTTCTGCTCATGGTAAGGTGGCCTAGATATGTTTGTTTTTCAACTGACGTTTTCACCTCTTTTGAAATAGTACGTGGAGGAGGAGTAGATTCTTTCCCCACCCCACTCCACAAACATACCACCATCACCCAAATGGTTATATCATTAACAGCTTCTTTGAGCATTGTCTCTGCAGCAGTTTTTTCCCTGAGGAAAGTTTCTCACACACTTGCTATTGTTTATATCAGCCATTTCTGTTTGGAGAAAAAAAATAAGGTTGCCAGGCAAGCACAACTTGAAAAAAAAACTAATAGGATTTGCACAGAACAATGCCAAGCTGGTGAATTAGTTCAGAATATATTGAGTTCTGTGTGTGTGTGTGTGTCTGTGATGTCAGCCTAATCAAAATACAGTATGGACACAAAAAAGAACAAATATATACTACAAGAACTTAATATTGAAGAAGGCTGGCTAGTAAATAGGATTAAACAAAGAAAACTTAAATAGTTTGGACACATTAAACGTCATGATAATCTAGAGAAGACCATCTTGGAAAGGTACATAATGGGAAAAAGAGAGAGGAAGACCAAGGCAAAGATGGCTGCAAGACATTGTTGATGATCTGCAAATGGATGCATCAGCAGCAGGCCATCTTGCTTACAACCAGAGCTGTTAGGGAGGCAAAGTTCTGCAAGGGACATGCAAATGAATGAACTCACTCCATAATGTAAGATTTCCCAACTTGTATCTGTCTACTCAATGGAATGCTTTTTCTTGATCTACATAGGCTGTCTGCAGTATCTGTTTTTATTCGGGTGATTTTTCTGATAGTTGTCTTAAGGAGAAAATGATATCCATAAAGCTCTTGTTTTTCCTTAATCCTGTTTAACTGTGGTTCAATCAAAGGCCAGTCTTTTTTCTAAAATCTTGCAGAATATTTTTCCAGTGTGGCTTAATAGTGAGATATCTCTTTATTGGTTGCAATTCCTTCTACTGCCTCACTTCTTCCTAACTGGGGGTAGTAAGGGTGACTCTCCAGTCTTGTGGTGATTTCTGTATGTCTGATTCGGGTTCTACAGGGCCAGATTGTGTTCTTACTTTGGAGTTGACGAACCTCAGATGCTGGTGAGCATTGCATGCAGTTGTCTGTCAAGCAAATCTTTGTTCAGCTAACCTGGTTTTTGCTAGCACATCGGCTTTATTTGTTCTCTTTCCCAGATCAGAGAGAGAAGACCGCCTGTTGCCTCATTCAGTCTTTAAAAACTGAGCTCAGCTAACTGGATTTGAAATATCAATGGTGTATGGTGTTGTCGAGTAATTTTTTTTCTTTCTAAAAATGGCCCTAACATAAAATGAAGTTCTGGCAGCATACCGAGCTTAAACTGATGATGACAGAACAAATCAGCAGAAGTTAAGCTGGATGGGGCATGCAGATGGAATTGAATGACAGTTGTATCCCGGGCAATTTTTATAAACTGAAATTTGTGGAATGAAAGTCTTGAAGCCCTTGTTGCCTAGCGGGTAGGACAAAGGCTAGCAGAGAGATCAATACCACAAACCTTTAGAAGGCAACAGGGAAACTGCTGTCACAACTCCATGAACAGTCATGTAGATCTTCAGAATTAATTAAAATGAAGTCAATGGTGTCAAAATATAGCAACTTTGTCCTGTAGAGCCATGGATAGTGTCAGATCATCATCAAGCAACAAATTCAACCTTGCAGCATGGAATGTAGGAACATCACATCAGGGAGAAAAATTTTTTAATGTAATAATATGAAATGAAAAGAATGACAATTAACATCCTTGGGATGAGTAAGTGGAGCTGAACTGATTCAGGCAGAACACTATCATACACTCAGAAGATAATAAACATGAAAGAGGAGTAGGGATAACTTTTGATGAAGAAGCAATAAAAATAGTTAAATGGTTATGGGATATTTCAGATCAAGTGGAATTAGTTCATTTGAAGAGAAGACCTAGAAATGTAAACATGGCACAAACATGTGCTCCAACATATGTTCTGATGAGGATATTCAAACATTTTACAATAATTTAGGAAAATCTAGGAGCCACACCAAATCTTATGAAGTTAACTCTGATTTTTATGTCAAGTCGAAATTAAGAAGTAAAATACGTTGGGCATTATCCTGGAAATGAGGAATTAATAAGGAGGTAAATTGAGAGACTGGGCAAAAATAGACAAAATGATTTTTTGGAAATGCTTGGTTTAAGCAACACCTGAAAATATTTGCTAAATGGAGCAGTCCAGACAAAAAGATTACACCAAATTGACTATATTCTATATAACAGATTCTAAAATGTTTTATTAAAAAAAAAATGCAGGGGCTTACTACAGCAGTGACCACGGTCTGTTGTGTGACAGAATAGGAACACAAAGAAATTATTCAGTGGCAGAATGGCCAACAACTCATGAGATCATGTGGCGTGAAAGACTCCCTTGTAAATGTGTGTGTGAGTGTGAGAGAAAGAGAGAGAAAAGGAGGGGAGAATAACTTGCAATACATTTATTTGCCTAATATTTAACAGTTAAATTCTCTGGACAGGTAGTGTGACCTCATTGCTTTCATACTATGACGTGAATTCTCAAGAGACCAATAACTCACAAGGTTGAATGCAATTAGTACCAATAACTCACACGGCTGAATGTAATTAGTACCAATAACTCACAAAGCTGAATGCAATTAGTATTTCTGTGGAGACCATGAAATCAAAAAAATTGGATTCGGGTGGGGAAGCAGAGAGAGAGAATAGGAAGTTAGAAAATGCTGCCATGCTCAGTGTAGATGAGGCGAAGTGCAATCCATTATGCAAGGTCCGGCATAAAGCATAGCTGGATTTTATAAATGGAAAATAAATAAGCGCTATACATGTTTTTGGTAAAAAAAAAAAAAAGTGAAATGAAACTCAGAAAAGTGGGTATTTTTATTATTACTAACAATCATATTTAGGTTTTGAAAATTACGCCAGTTAGATGACCACCATTACATTTGATACATTCAGCCAGGCGTCTGGAAAATTCCTGCATAACACCATTTAACATGTTCAAAGGGATATTTTGAATGCAGTGTCAGATTTGATCTTTTAGGTCTGCAACTGACTGTGGTCGACTAGCATACACCTTGTTCTTGAGATACCCCAACAAAAAGAAGTCTGCGGGCGATAAATCCAGTGACCTTGCCGGCCAACGAATATCCCCAAATCTGGAAATAAGACGATTTGGAAATGCTTGTCGCAGCATAGCCATGGACTGACGGGCTGTGTGGGCAGTTGCTCTATCTTGTTGAAACCATATTAGTCTCTTATTTCTATTGGTCAAGTCTGGAATGAGGTATTCAGTTAGCATCTGCACATAAAGATCACTATTAGCAGTAAGAGGATGCCAGGTGCCAAAGCATTCCTAACAGATTATTGCAGAGGGCTACTCAGCAGTGGGTTGCAGACTTCTTGAACTCGTTCAGGTGTCTGTTGAGTTCTTGGACTACCATTAGACTTGTTATAAAGCAATTAGTGGTTTCCTTAAATTTTTTGACCAACCTCAAAATTGTTTTGTCCTCCAATCGGGAACATTACCACTGGGATGCAACTCAAAATGGCGCCGAAACTTATGTTGTACAGTAATAAACAATTCTCCACTTTTAAAATAAGTTTAAACGGTGAATGCGTGATGTTATGTTTGCAAAGAAGCCATTGCTAAAAATGACTGACTGTCTGCTTCACCTCTGATGTCATGTTTTTTTTTACATGTATTCATTTTCTGCGCACTACGTCAGTTACATCCAGCTATGCTTTATGCAAGATCTTGTATAAAAAATAATGAACATTACAGCCAAATGAAGACAACAAAACACTCAAAAAGTGCTGAGGTTTGGTTTATTCTTCATTTTCATATTCACTAAGTAAATGATCACAGCATAAATGTGATATCAATGGTACTAGCAACTGTTTCAGTAACAGACATTTGGACCTTTTTTTTCTTTTTCTTTCTTTTTGAGAGAAAGCGAACACAACAAAAATATTTCTATGCCCAAAGGTAAAAAAAAACCCACAAACGTAAGTGGATGTGGAAACACAAGAGCAATAGGTAATGAAAGAATAATAAAAGAATATAGAATTTCCATCGTAAAAAAAACTCATTCTCTTTAATATTTGTCAGGTCAGGTTTCTAGCTACACTGTAAAACTTAGATGCTGCCAGCCCTGGCTATCTATGACTCTGGTGAGAAAAACAGATACTTTAGATCAAATAATTAACGCTTCCAGAAATTAAGATAATGCTTTGTCATTTTCACCTTCTGTTCTGAGTTACGCCGATTACTCTTCCTTGTTATCTGAGATCCCCCCCCCACAAAGTCTTCCTAAATTTAAAAAAATTTTTCATTCATCCCGTAACTTTTTTCTTCCATAATTTTTTTCCAGCCCATTTTGTTGTTTCTAGACTTTTGTTTATTTTCCTATTTAATCCATAAACTCTAAAGGCCCTTTCGTTCTTCTTTGGTTTTCCTTCTAGACTTTCACTTCCTCTGCTCTGTGACAAGAACCGTAGTTATGTTTTACTGATGGTCATGTTACTCTGAGAATATATATATAAACACAGTCATAATTTTAATGCCCTGTCATTTTATGAATGCACACATAAACACAGCAAGTCCCATACCTCTTCCCCGGGTTGTTTCTTATGTCATATGTCACTAACAGCAAGAGAATCGAGGTAACTGTCTGAAGGCACTCAATGAAACTACATTACTCAAAAAGAGATTACAAAGAAAAAAAAAAAAAAAAAATTACAATCATGTCTATCGAGCTTGCTAGTTCAGTGATTTTTGCAATTTTAGTAAAGATTTTGCCATAAACCTTTTTATTTCAACTCTATAGTACATGCTACAGCTTTCTCTCAGGTTATCCCATATTTTGTAGGTTTCTCTCAGGTTTGACTGTTTACTTTAGATCCTGTACTCCCTCTCTTTTGCTGGCAAGTCCAACTTTGCCAGCAACAATTCTGCCCCTTTGAAGTTCATTTTTCTCAAAGACTTATAGACAGGTTGCAGGTACTTTCTGACATTCTCAGAAACAGAAAGGCAGCCCACCTCAAGCAGACTGAAATAAAAATGAGCAATGGTTTTGAAAAAAAACAAAACCCATCAAAATGAAACACCTATTTTAAATTATATTTTCAATTTAATTGAAATATCAATGAATATAGATGAAAACAAGAATTTTTTTTCTTTTAAAAAGGTAAATAATTAAGCTGAGTCATTCCAAAATTCTTGTGCAACTTAAAAATATTAAAATATTTTTTAAAAATAAATGCAAAACATGATTGTGGTTTTTGTCTGTTTATTCACAACACACTCTGTGCTAAGGATAATTTACCATAAAAATTTTCAATCTTACTGATGACGGATAGAGCAGCAAGACCGGGTATTATGAGGATAACCCAAATTAAAATCTTAAAACTGAAAGAAATTTAAAATCTTAAAACTGAAAGAAATTCTAAGTCCAGTCCCATCATCACGTAAATTGACATCATTGTTACTAATAATACTGCAGTTGGCAGCATGGTGCCAATGAGCTACCATGATGTCACATTACCAGTTCTCTAGAGACATGCATGTATGCAGAACAGTGTGCTGCCACCTGTTTTTTTTTTTCTTTCCCTTGAGCAGTAAAAGTATGAAATCTATCAAAATTATTTGGCAAATATAGGTTCAGTGCACTGATGCATGTCCGTCACTGCAAGAAGTTTGGAGCAGGAATGTATGGCCAGAGTTTTGTATTTGACCCTCTTCATCCAGGCCAGGTATACTGAGATGTAAGACCAGAACTGACTGCATTGTGGCGAGAGTGTAGATGTTGTGGCGTGCTGAACCACGAGTGATATTTGCAGCAATTTCATTCACCACCATCAAATGATTTCCTATCATTCTTTATTTCACTAAAACTTTTTATGGATTATGTCCTTTCAGAGAAAGAGTCTGTAAACATTTTAAATTGCACAAGGATTTTATAACCACCCTGTAGGCAGTGTAGCTTCAAAATAAACAGAAATAAAAATGAATGTAAATACTTCTTGGTGTATGTTCCTCTACTGAAATGTTTATTATTTATTATCATACAAATAACTGGTAAAGAAGAATTTTTTTTTTTTTGGAATGAAGGACAGAAGAAATCTTTGAACCAGTGACAGAACAGCCACAAGGTTTCCTGTAGGACTCTGATACATTGGGCAGGAAAAAAAAATTGTCTTACATAGGTCACAAACTGTAGAAAGAAGGGTCCCAGTTTTTGTTACTAACAACCTGCATCAAAACTTCCTTCAAAATGGAAAGCAACCAAGAAAAGGAATAGAACTTTTGGGAACTGCCATTAAAAAGTAAGTATGCAAAACTGAAAAATAACTGAAAGGAAAAAGAGATCTTTCTACTCACCAGCAACAAAACTTACACAGAATAGCACAAAACAAATATAAAAGTACTACTTCACGCTGTATTCTTTTGTAATTTCCCCTATATCTTTAACTCTATTCAGAATAACTTTGAAAAATACTTTTGACACAGCTGATAGTAAGCTTACTCCTCTCCAGTTATTACAGTCGCTAAGGTTGCCTTTTTTAAAAAAATTTTTATTGGGATGATGTATTTTAGCAATGACTCTTTCTTTCCATTTAGAAGGGACCTTTTCTTCTTTCCTAACTTTATTAACATTCTCTGTAGTTGGCTCATGTTGTCACTGTTAGTTGCTTTTAACATTTAGACTGTTATTTCATCTTCACCTGCAGCTTTGTTGTTAGCCATTAGATTCACTGTGGGACTGGTTTCAAGATTTATTAATTCATTTGAGTGCAGTCGATTAAGTATTTCTTGGAAGTGTTCTGCCCATCTTTGCTTTTGGTCTTTATTTGATGTTAATAGGTGCCAGTTTTGCTAAAGATTGGTCTTTCTTTGGATGCAATAGTACTTGTTAGCTGTTAGCCTCTTCTGTATGTTATACAGAGTTTTGCTGTCCTCTTTTTGCTGCCTTCTCTGCTTCTTTTGCCATATAGTCCATGTAGTCTCTTTTATCCCATCTAGCTGAACTTTTTACTTTATTGTCTAGTTCTTTGTTTGTTGCTTTCACCAAATCTTTTCCAAGATTACATTCAACATGGCTAATTTGGCTGCTCGTCTTTCATGTATGTATTTCTGATTCTGTATGTATGTATTTATGAATACCAACCTGATTATAACAAAACAGCCACGGTTACTTGCAGCCCATACTCTGATCATAGACTCTGGTAGCTCTTCAAGCAAGATGGTGGAAAACAGTACTGTAAGAAAAAAAAACGAATTATAAAATAAGTTACTGAACTTGACTATGGTATTTCAGGGTGACTTCTAAAAGCAAGAAGTTTATGACAATTTTACAGAGAAAGGGTTTCAGCTTCAGTATGTGGTCTGATGCTGAGAGCTAACACGACACTCAGGAAAGACGTGATGTTTAGTTCTGCGACATATTATGATGGCTTTTACATTAATGTGGGGAAAAAAAAATGATGGATCAAAATATCCAAGTTGTCACAGAATGACTTATTTTTTTCAACACATTCAGTTCCACAGAAGGGTATCAACTGACAGATAGAGAAATAAACTACTAGATAGAAAATATAATGTGCTGATCATAATGGTCAGTGTTACAACTCTCTGAGTTGAGTTGTTTCAAAGTCTGACTGTCCAGGAAGATCTTCTTCTGTGGCTATGGTCATTATTCTGGGTTGTTTTTTTTTAGCACTGATTTTCATGTGGTTTTCACATGTCATTGCTAAGTCATCCATGCTCTGCTTAAATCTTCCTCTTATGTGGCTATAAGTGTTATTCATCACAAACAGTGGATATAGTTAAAAAAAAAAAAAAAAAGCCACCTTACTTGTGACTGAAATCTGAGAATGTTAACACTTGTGGTTGAAATTAAAACACCTCTGTTAGCATAAATTAGTAAATTTATACATTAAAAATTAGCATATTTATAAAAAAAGAAATAAAAAAGACGAAGACTATGGTTATATCTAAGAAACAGAATCCACCAACATGCAGTATAAAATTAAACGGAACTATTCTAAAGCAGGTGCAGAAATTCAAATATCTTCGAGCAGTAATAACGTCAGATGAGAAATGCAGAACAGAAATTAGGAACAGGATAGGCCAAGCAAAGACTGCATTTCATAGAATGAGAAACACATTATGCAACACATCCTTATCAATAAATGTTAGAAAACAAGTCCTAAAATGCTATAATGAACCTATATTATTATATGGAAGTGAATCATGGACAATAGGCAGGTCTGCACAAAAATCATTGGAAGCAGCAGAAATGTGGTTTATTAGAAGAATGTTGCAAATCCCCATGGACAGCAAAAATAGCTAATGAAGAATGTGTGAGAAGAGCTGGAGAGAGAAAAAATCTTGTCAAAAAGATAAGAGAGAGACAATGTACTTTCACAGAACATGCAATGAGAAGAGGGGGCATTGAAAATATTATAACAACAGGAAAAATAGAAGGAAGAAGATCAAGAGGAAGACCAAGAGAAATGATACCGGACAGTCTGACGGGATGGTGTGAGAGGAGATCACAAACTGAGCTGATGGCCAGCATGAAGGATCGTGTACTCTGGAGAAGAATAATAGCCAACGCCAGTCGGCACGGCACCTGATGATGATTATGAGCATAAATTAGATACTACTCATTGATCTCTTTTAGCTCATGACCTTTTGGCCTCATTAGAAGAGGAAGCCAGTTTATAGCAGAATAAGATTTATACCTTTTTTAAAAAACCCCCTAAGTGATAAAAATGTTATTCCTTCTGCCAGCATCTTGGACTATGAACTCTTGTGGAGTTCTGCTTGTTAAAAATGATGGCAAAAATCATCTCCCTTCCCCACCTCCAACATGACCACATGACTATCCTGGTAAACTACACAAGGTTAGAGGTCACACTAATTAAACCTAAAAATTATCTGTGGATGACAAAAATATGGTTTTAAAAAAACTGACTACAGCTTTTTGAGGTCAGAAAGAATCTGATGTGCAAAATATTTCTGGAGTTTAAATTAACATGCTTTAATTTACATAAATTAGAAAGCCAGTGAGAAACAAATATTAATAAACACAATGTACGGGAGACGGTCGAGGTTTATTGGTCATATAATGAGAAGAGGACAAATAGAAAATATGACAACAGGGAAAATTAGCTGCAGGAAAGAGAGAGGTAGACCAACAAAGAAAATCTTATGCAGCTTGACAAAATGGCATGGGAGAGGCACAACAACAGAACATGAAAGATCAGAAACTGTGGAGAGGCACGGTCACCAACGCCTCCCGGCATGGCACATGATGATGATGAATTTATATAAGAGACAAACTTGACTGACTTTGGTTTTACGGAATAAAATATTACCATACATGCAGTAAATTCCATTTCAGTTTCACCTATCTGTTGTTCAATCACTGGCCGCAGTCTTTTTTTTTTTCTAGGAACTCGCAGAATACTGAATGATAAAGCACAAATAACAGAACCAGCTGCTAATGATCATACTCAGCCTTTCCTTGTGTACTGAGCGTGTTGTGGTCAGACTTTGTCCAATGAATTGAGCAAATCTCTCTCTCTCTGAACCTTAAGTGCCCAGGGCACATGGGGCTTCCGCAAGGGTTTTCCACAAATGCCTGTCCTTTGCCTTTTTTTCTGCTCTTGCCCAGGTGAGCCCTCTATTGCTCAACATCCTTTCTGTTGCTCTTCTCCATGTCTCTTTTGGTCTACCCTTACTTCTGTTCCCCTGTGGTGTCCATCTTAGTGCTATTTTTGGTAGTGAGTTGTCAGTCATTCGGAGCACATGTCCCAACCATCGCCAGTGTCTTTCCTCAATAATTGCTATCAGTGGCTTCATCTGCATTTCTGCCAACAAGATGTTATTTCTTATGGTGTTTGGCCAAAACATTTTTCTAATTCTTCGTAAACATTTAGTCTGGAAAGAATTCAACTTGTTTTCTAATGTTTTGGTGATTTTCCAGCATTCACTTCCATAGAGTAGTACACTTAGAACATTACTCTTAAATATCCTGATTTTCATCTTCACGCTTAGTTTTTTAGATTTCCATATAGTCTGTAGCATAGCAAAAGCCTGGTTTGCTCTAGTAAGTCTGCTGTTGATGTACTCTGTGCTGTCTCCATTTTCTACTACTCTACTGCCAAGGTATACAAATTCACTGACCTCCACTAACTTGCTATCTACTCTGAGTACATTTCTGTTGTTCACATTTTGCTTCATTAACTTCGTCTTTCCTACGTTGATCTTTAGTCCTATGTTGTTTGCATTCTGAGTTAGCTTGTTTATTTTATCTTGCATATCTTTGTGGCTGCTTGATAGTAGACAAATGTCGTCTGCAAAGTCAAGGTTCTCCAGCACTGTGTCACGGGTCCACTGTAATCCTCTGCATTGTCTGATGTTGACTCCTTCATTAACCAGTCTACTGCCAAGATAAATAATGTTGGTGATAGTACACATCCCTGCTTCACTCCTGTTTGTACCCTAAAGCTGCTGGAGGTATGTTCTCCATAGATCACTTTGCACTGAAAACCCTCGTATAGGGCTTTGATTACATTTACTATCTTATGGGGGAGGCCATGCCATCTTAGGATTTTCCACAGTGCATCTCTGTTGACACTGTCAAAGGTTTTCTCAAAATCTATGAACAATGCATATATTGTGCTATGCCACTCATTTGCCTGTTCTAATATTTGTCTAAGTACAAATATGTGGTCTATGCATGATCTTACTTTCCTAAATCCTGCCTGCTTTTTCCAAAGTTTTCCCTCAAGTGCTGGTACAATTCTGTTGATGACTATTCTGCAAAATACTTTACTGGTGAGTGGCAGTATGGTAATGCCTCTCCAGTTCCCGCAATCTCTGAGGTCACCCTTCTTTGGTAGTTTTACTATAATGCCAGTTTTTCAATCCTCTGGAGCTTTTTCTAGATCCCAAATTTGTTGTAGTATCTGGCAGAGTTGCTTTGGTGTTTCTGTTTTTTCTGCTTTCAACATCTCAGCAGTCACTTCATCTTCACCTGGTGCCCTGTCTGATTTTAGCTTATTTATTGCCTCCTTTACTTCACTTATTGTTATTGGTCCTGTATTGATGTTTAGTTCCGTTTTTGCTACAGGTATGTCTATTGTTTGTGCTGCTTGTGTTCTGTTTAGTAGAGTGTTAAAGTGTTCCCTCCATCTTTCAATTTGTTCTCCTTCTCCACTGATCAGTTGTCCCTTATGTGTCCTTATTGCACTCTCACATCTTGTGCTCAAGTTACCTGTCATCTGCTTTGTAAATTGAGCAAATCAATGGACATCAAAACATTCTGTGACAAAAATGAAGTCTATGAAAACCCCTTCCTGCCGACTCCTTACATTTACAAAGATATTTTAAAATGAAAAACAAAAACAAGTTCACTCACTTTTTTCACCGGCTGCCATCCTTATTTTATCATTTGCAATGATCTTTTTCAGAGCAATGTGGCTGGCTGGGTGCTCAGCAATGTTGAAAATCCCATCTGCTGTGCTGCACTGTTGTGCCCCAAGCTTTGCTATTGCTCTCATCGCTGGGACAACATCATCTGGGAAAATATAACCAAAAAAAACATATATATAAATGGACAAGTGTACCGCAGTTGTAAAAATGTGTGTGACAACAGTGACGGAGATGAAAGTTATGGTGGGGGGTATGTGTGTGTTAAGAAACCAGAACTCTTCAGTAACCTACACCAATGTTTCTCAACCTTATTCTGCTCATAGTCCCTTCTTCTGCATTAAAAATGTCTGTGTCCCCTCTTTTCCTGTTGCTAGAGAAAAGTGTTATTTGCATCTTAAACCATGGCTCTCACAAATCTGGCATGCACCCAGGTTGGAATTCTGCCTTATACAACCACCTCACTCCTTCTCTCAGTGTGATCTCAGGACAGGCTGTTCTGCTGTTTCAGTCCAGACAGACATGCTTCTCTTGTTAGTGTAAAAAAAAAAAATCTGCTTCTTAAGCTCACTAGGTACTAAAGTCATCGTAAGTCATTATATGACATCCTGCCATCACATCATCTGCTGCCACGAGCATGGACTTTTTATCTACAGTGAGATAATAAATTTGCAAGCACATCAAACAAAGGAACATGTAACTAGAGAAGTAACATGTAGGAGTTGAGAAGTAACAGCTAATTCAAGAAGGAACATGTAGGAGTAGAGAAGTAACAGTTAATTCATGAAGTAAGCATGGAAAGTATAAGCTTAAAACAGTGGTTCCCAACCTTTCTCAGGTCTTGCAGCCCTACTAAAGCCAATAATATTTCATTGCTGCCCTCCATGCATCCCTACAGTCTGGTTTAAGAATCTTCTAACTATTCATATTTTGAGAACTTACGCTCATGTAATGTACAAAAATAAATTTTAATTCTTAACCCACCAAATAACATTTATGATGTGAACATTTTTTTATAATAAAAAATCATGACTATGATGCTTTTTAGTGGGAAATGACACTAAGCCTATATTTAGTAGTCATAATTAGCAGTTTAAAATTATTAACTCTCAACTACAGAACAAAATCTTATGAAAGTAGTTATTTTATTTTAAATTTTTCTAAAAGACTGGTTAAGAGCTGAAATATAGGCTTGCTATGCACATCTCCAAATGACCCATAGCTGACCACATTTGGGAACCACTGACAAATATTAAACTATTCATGAATAATACACAGAAACGCCAACCTGTAGAACGAGATACAATTTCTTTGACCAGTAAGGCCAGGCTGTTGCTACTCATCATTGTTAAGGCATTATCCTCTAGGTATTTAAGGAGGTGAGATGACACGTGGGTAAGTAGTTCTGTAGCTCTTGCATTTCTGTCCTTCTTACTGAAAATGAAAGAACGTTTATCAGCACTCCCATGTAGCAGTTCTTAACTCTTGATATCACACAATAAGATTTAGTTTTGTTTTCTCTCTCTCTCTTTTTCTTCTTTTTTTTTTGGGGGGGGGGGGGGAAGAATTATCTGCACTGATGACATTGGTCATAAGGCGCAGCAAATTAGTTTTATCAGGTTTTGATATCACAGTCCATTCAGGGCTGTATGGACTGATGTGTTCTGTGTAAAAATGAAGCAATGCTGATAGGCTTTTCTGGACAGTCCTTTGGGAGCAAAATTCATTCATTCATTCATTCATTTGCATGTCCCCTGCGGAACTTTGCCTCCCAAACAGCACTCCTGTAGGCCTCTCGGTTGTGAGCAAGATGGCCTGCTGCTGGTGCATCTATTTGCAGATCGTCAACGATTTCTTGCAGCCATCTTCGTTTTGGTCTTCCTCTTTTTCTTTTTCCCATTATGTATCCTTCCAATATGGTCTTCTCTAAATTATCATGACATTTAATGTGTCCAAAATATTTAAGTTTTCTCTCTTTAATCCTCTTTACTAGCCAGCCTTCTTCAATATTAAGCTCTTGTAGTATAGATATATTTGTTCTTTTTTATGTTCACGATATTTGAAGAACTCTTCTGTAGCATTTACATTCAAAGGCATTTATAAACGTTTCTCAGCTGTTTTGGGAGCAAGATAAGCCATTTAATTCCACACATTAATTCTTAGAAATGAAAATTATCCTTCTTTGGTCAAATTAAATGGCATGCAGGCCTAGAGAAGAAAGCTGAAGGAAGGGAGCAGCAGAGGAGACAATGGGTTCAGGACATCACTGACAACAGCCTACATTTCCTGAACTGCCATCTTGGGGAGGCAATAAAATGTTGCATGCTGGCTGTCAAGACAGGAAAGAACAGGTCACATGACCACCACGGTATCAGCTGTTAACATGTTTTGTTGCTTTCCGACACTTTCAGGTCATTCGTAAACACTATTTTACGCCTATCCGTTGGGTGTTTACTTTTCTTTGCTAAAGAAGGGTCATTCTTTTGACATTCTGTCTGGAAATTCTTTACTTTTTTTTGGGAGCTTTTAGTTATCAAATCAACCATTCTTTCAAAAAATGGTTGTAGTCTGTTGACACTGTCAACTAATACAAACAACACACACAAAAGCTAAGTTAAGATAAAGCAAATCTAACAAAAAAGTTCACCATACATTACCTGGTAGGATTGGAGTCTCCCTCCTGTAATATCTTCACTACATCTGGATGAAAGTGATGGGGGTCTCTTGGACATAACAGATACAGCAACACTTTTCTACCATACTGATTCTGTATGACATCCTCAAGAGACTTCAAAAGTTCCTGCAAGTTGGGTTACATATAACTAATATAGCTGGATGCATATTAGTCAGTAAAAAATTGACATTCTCAGAAATAAGACACTGTTTTTTCTTAAATATTATTTTTCCTAAACTTGTCTGGAAACTTCCACTTGGAGAGCCCTGTGGCATATAAAGAAAAGTCAGACAGCTAAACAGATAAAAGATAAATTACATTATGCATTACTTTTAATCTTAAAGTCCTCTACAAACCAGTCATGTTTTCTTAAAAAAAAAAATAATGACATAATATCATGTTAATCTTATTTAATGTAAAATTACACATTTAAATATTGACAGTTGTCTGAAAATTCATAATTTTCAACATGTTCAGTAATAAACTGTTTTATTCCTTAAAAAAATATAACAAAAACAAAATCAAGACAACAACATGCTTCTCAAAAAGATTATAGTAATAATATTTAGTGGCTTATTAAGAAATAATCACGTGATGAGAAGAAACAGTCAGAGAATCCAAAAAAAAAGCTATCAAGTGGAACATAACAGGCCGAAGAAAAAGAGGTTTACCATGTGAGTCAGTTTAGTGGACATAACATCCCTTGATGAGGCTGAAAAGCTCGCAGAAAACAGGAAAACTTGGCAAACTACCATGCGAGCCCTATGTTACATTTAATGGCACAGAAAGGATGCAAGTAAGATATAAGCACATTTCCACAAAGTATCCTATATAACTGAAGCCACTACCTTTAATCAATTAGTGCAGTAAGAACTTACAGAAAGAATAACTTTATGTACTAAAACTGTATCATCAATGGTGTCAAAGATGGACAACAGCAGGAAATGGCCATGCTCCTCCTTGCAGATCTTCAAAACATGTGTCTTCAAGCTCTTCACCATGATCTTTCTATCTTTCACTGACCCAGACCACATACACTTCATGGCCACTCTGGTACCGTCCCTAGTGTGCAGGAGGCTTGGAATGTGTTCTCTCAGACCTTCAATCATTTCCTGAAAGAAACTCAGACTTTCAGTTATATCTCGACTAGTCAGGATCTTCTTTAGGCGGAGTTGAAATCAACAGAAATGCATCATTTATGATAACGTTGGAGTTGGATAGTAGAAAAATGTAGGAGCTAGAACAACAAGCAATTATGGACAGAGTGAAGAGTCAGCCAAAATGTATCATTTATAAATGAGTCAGAATCTAAATAGTAAAAAAAAAAATAGGGAGTCAAAGATTTGGTATACTTACTCTACAGCTTTGATCTTTAAGAAAGATACCCCAACAAATACAAATTCCGTAGGTAAATTTTCTAATTCCAAACCAAGCATGCTAAATGATCACAAAACGTCTTCCTGTAACTACAAACTCAGTTCTCTCCCCAGCTGACCCTGACAATCTTGTACTGAATGAAAGGTGCCAAGCCCCATGGGCAGGTTATATTGGCATATCACAAAAATTGGGTTGGGTTTCTGTCATTGTATGCTCACAGTCCCTTTTATCTTCACCATCCCTCTAACAGCCATCTTTTTGGCTCTACTGAAGTTAAAAAAAAACTACTGACTGCATTCATTCATTAGGTGCTGTGATGAGAGGTTTAGATTACCCCATTTTATGTGATCCCTAGTGTTTCTATTCAGACGTGTTCCCTCTTTTTCCCCTGTGCCACTTGGCTGGATAATTAAAAATATTTCTCCTGATCTCCCTCTTCATTTATTTTTAAAGTTTTCCAATGAGATTCTGAAACTTTTGTCTCCTTATGTGTCCAAAAGTTTTTATCGTCCATTCTTTGTTGGTTTAATTAGTTTCAAATGCTCCGCAGTTTCTATGAAAATTTTGTCATTTGTGTTTCTTTCTTTGTTTCTTGATGCACAGGATACATGCTGCATTTTTTTCCAAAGCTGTAACTCTCTTCTTTCCAGTTTCTGCTTCACCTGCTTGCTTGTTGTCCAAGTACTGTCCAAATATTCATCTACAGCACAGATCTCTCACATCAACTCTGCCTTACTGTGTTCTCTTGAAAATCTGCAGCCCCTTCAGACTGTATCCAAGTCTCATTTTTGCAATAAATTTCCTTTTCATATATCTTCCTCGTACAATAAATTTTACCCTTGTAGTAACTGAAAGTGCTTTACAAAAAAATAATGTCCCAAATAGAGATATCAAGCCTTTTTTATGTGCTGCGTTAAATATAATTTCTATTGTGTTTATTCCTTTTTCCCTTTTTTCAAACATCTGCTGATGACTTTACAAACGCCACAATGCCCAGCTTTCATTATATTTATCTACTTTCTTCTATCTCTTTAAAGTCAAATTCCCTGAAGTAGTTTCTTAACCCTAATCCAATGAAGATTTATTATTAACTTTTCTTCGAAAATACATATTATTGCTAACAAATTACCCTATGGCAATAACAAGCTCATTTTTTAGTATGTTTTTATAACCAAAATTTGCCACCTTCATAACCTAAATTATCTGTACAATAACAACACAAATATTTTACTTTACAATAAACAACAAGAACTGGTATGTGTCTTGCCTGTTTGAAAAATCATAAAGAAAATAAATGACCCAGTAAAAAAATATACATACCTTTATCATCTTATCATTGGCGTAAATGAAAAAGTCATAAAACACCTTATGGACCAGAGAGTAAGCAAGAAGTTCCCTGAAAGTTTCAATAATTTCAAAAAAACAAAATCACTGAAATCAAATGAATAATGAAGTTTCATCTGCATTTCTAACACTGCCCTGTCACAACATCTCCCATTCCTAAAAAAGTACCAATTGCAATATAACTTGCCAAGTGTTAATTATGTGATGTTCATTCATTTATTAGGTGCTATGTTGCGAGGTTTGGTAATCACACTGTGATTTTCTAATAAGATCTGTTATCTTTTTTCCCCCTGCGTCACTGTCATACTAGGAGGTTCTCTAACTGCTAAACTCCTATGCTTTTATAAAGGCGATCTGTTATCTCTGACAAAGGCACACTGCCAAAATTTTAGATTTTTACCTTTGTTCTTCATTTTTATGTGCCCATCTTATTATCTATTACTGTCATCTCAAATTTATTTTTTTAGCAGAACTGCACTATATACCCAAGTCCACCTCCCCTACAAATCTATGTTTCACAACCAGATGAATGGAAATGAATATCTGAAAAGATATTTTCAGCACAAAATAATTCAAGCATATAAAACTAGTTACTGTTCTTGCTCACATAACATGCTGCTTACTACATCATTCATTTGCATGTTCTTTGCCTCCCTAACAGCACTCTATAGGCCTCTCGGTTGTGAGCAAGACGGCCTGCTGCTGATGCATCCATTTGCAGATCATCAATGATGTTTTGCACCCACCTTTGCCTTGGTTTTCCTCTCTTTCTTTTTCCCATTGTGTACCCTTCCAAGACGGTCTTCTCTAGATTATCATGACGTTTAATGTGTCCAAAATATTTAAGTTTTCTCTTTTTAATCTTCTTTACTAGCCAGCCTTCTTCAATATTAAATTCTTATAGTATGGATATATTGTTATTTTTGTATCCATGATTTTTGAAGAACTCTTATGTAGCATTTACATTCAAGGCCATTTATGTGTTTCTCATCTTTTTTATTAAGTGTCTAGGTCTCAAAGGCATATGTTGCGATGGGAAAGATGCATGCCCTTAAAAATCTTGTTTTTGTAGTTCTGCCTGTTCATCTCAACAGATTCTTTGTTTTACTTTCTGAAGAGCGATAGATGTCCTCCCTTTAATTTCCCTCATTGTATCTCCATCATGCTTACTACATCAGTTACATACTATTCTTATTTAAATCAGTCTGAGTATACATTCACAGGATCAATAACAGCAGATAAAGCAAGATTAGGAGAAGTGCCACTGTGCTGTGTTATGAGATAAGAACTACCAGTCCTGGAACACTCACACACTTCCGAGAAGTGAAATGAAAGAAACAGTACATGTACATGATCAAAGGGAGATTGGGGGAAAAAAAGAATTAACAAGTCCTGACACAACAAGTACAGTCTTATGAGAATTTGTATAGATGTTACTTGATCCAAAGGAAAATAATAATAACTAGGATACAGAAATAATGAACTGGATATCATACCCTTTAAATCAAAGAGCACAGCTCATAATCTGATTCAAATGAAATTAAATTTTCAACATTTCCATTGCAGAATAAAGACCATACAGATAACAGCAGTCCCTACATTTCTAGAGGCTATTCTTTGAAATTAATGAAGGCTATATGCTAAGGCATTTAAATTCTAAGGTTTGTTTTGTTTCGTTTGTTAGTTTTTTTTTTTTAATAGCAAAGGGAGCGAATCTAAAGACAAATGATTTCTTAATTATGGCTTTGTCTTTTTCTCTGAAATCCCTCATATATATTACATACTAGGACTGCACAGCGTTGGTGGTTGTATCTTTTCTTGACGACAGCTCCCTAGTGAACCCGGTAGTAGCCCGCTGTTCTCTAGAAAGTTTGACAGTCACCCAGCTATAATCCTCTCAGTTACCATGCCATATAAGTTTTGTAATGTAATAATTTGATACCCATTCAGTTTTGTGTTATCTTTTCCTATTTTTGACATGGGAATCAAGCAACTGTGCTGCCACTCATCAGGTATTACACCGATCTTCAAACTCTAATTGTAAAACTTCTGTCATCTGCTTTACAGTGACGTCCTCATTTCTTCGAAATGTCCTTACCAGATGCCATCAGGACCAAGTGCACCATTTTTAGCATTCTTAATTGTCTGTCCTACTTCCTCCATCTCTATTAGGCTTTCCAGAATTTCTGTTTGTACAAAACTCAATATTATGCATCTCGTTCTTAGATGCTCTTCAATGTTACCCTGATCGGATTGTTGGCATTTACAATATACAACAGAGTGGTTTATACATTATACGCTGCTGATGACACATTTGATGGAGTTTGGGGTAGATGCAAGATTGGTCCAATGGATAGCTTCAATGCTATTGAGGTGATTGGTGGAATTAAGATACAGATCCTGGATCTCAGAGCCCAGAACCATTGCTACGGGACTGCCTCAGGGATCTCCCTTATCTCCTGTATATTCTACTGGCCTTGCCCTGTTATTTGAAACGGTGTGGGGAGAACACTGACCTAAGCTGATGATATATTAACATATCAGCATGGGAGCTATAGACAGGAATTAGCCTCAAGAATGCAGAACACAGTGGACCAGATAACAAGCTGGTGTGAGGATGTGGTGATCAACCCAGAAAAAGCTAGCATCCTGTGGTGCTCATTAAATAACAGAATTGTAGGATCTGCAGTTACGACTGTGAAGTGTCAAGGCCAAGATATTAAGAGAACACACTGCATGAGGTATCTAGGGATCACATTTGATCATTCATTGTCCTTTACACACCATGTGGACCATGCAGTACAAAAAGCCAGGAAAGTGTTGGGAGCTGTTAGGTTAATGGCCACAGTGGGTTTTCCACAGCGCACCCTCTTCTTGCTAATGCATGCATTGGTACTGTCATCACTGGAATATAGTCTTGGCCAGCTCACCCTGTCCAATGCACAGCTGAATAAATTAAGTGTGTACAGAACGAGGCAATGACAGTGGTCTTGGGTTGCACAAGGGATACTCCAGTGGCAGCCATGCACTTTCTGTTTGATTTGCTGAGTGTGAGGTCTAAACACATTCTCAGGTAAAGGCATACATCAGGGTTGATGGCATGAAGGATCATCCTCTCCATAAGGAGTTGGGGTTAATATGGGGAAGACACATCAAACAGGGCAGATCTTAGAAAGCTGAGGCAGAGGATACAATAAAGTCAATCTGCAATCTAGATGAAGTGCATAAAGTTGATGACTGGCTACGGGTACAGGACTGACCTCAGCTAACAAAGGTTGTTATACAGAAGGGTCATGAATGTCAAGACTGGGCACAGGGAGCAGTTGAACTCTGGGTTCAAGATCTCACCCAGCATCGCTGTGGTTCTTCTGACATGGTAATATACACAAATGGCTCAGTGACTTGAAACAGCAGAAGTGGTTGGGGTTTTGTTGTCTACCTAAATGGAAGAGTAGTGGCACAGGGTTCAGGAGCCTTTGAAGTCAGCACATCAAGCATTCAAATGGAAATTGAGGCTGTGTCAGGAGCAATGGAATGGTTAGTTGCTCACGATGTGGTTAATGGTGTCATTGTGACAGATTCACAGAGCACGTTTCGTAAGACTGAGAAGAATTGGGTTCAACTGTTAAGCCAGTCAGCGGTGACAAGCCTAACACGGCTTTCCATCCAGGGTATACGGGAGTACATGGCAATGATGTGGCAGACAGACTTGCTGGACAGGCTAAAATAAACGGCAGACTGTCAATGGACAAGGGGGACATTGCTAGGCCTGTACTGGACAGACTGCGGGAAAATGAAGAGCGGGAATGATGAACTGTGAGGAGACTGCTGGAGCTAGGACAAATTAAAGGTGCTGGCAGGAAATCCAAACTGTGTGGCAGAAAACGCATCATAAACAACCAACATCTGACAGGAACTATTAGCAAACATACTCTTGGATGGATGCTGTGGCATGTGGTGGAGCATATATAGGGTTATCCTGCATGCAGTGAAGACGGAGTCTGAATTTTGATTTCTTAATGCTAACAAAACATACAAAGTTGTATTTTAAAAAAAAAAAACCAAGGAATACGTTCCACACATTAACTTGTATTCTATGAGAAGCCATTTATAAGCTTTATTAAAAAAAAACCACCACTCTCCATACACTTTGTTCCTATCATCATCATCATCAGGTGCCATGCCGACTGGCGTTGGCTATTATGCTTCTCCAGAGTACCCGATCCTTCATGCAGGCCATCAGTTCAGTTGGTGATCTCCTCTCACACCATCCCGTCAGACTGTCCGGTATCATTTCTCTTGGTCTTCCTCTTGATCTTCTTCCTTCTATTTTTCCTGTTGTTATAATATTTTCAATGCTCTCTCTTCTCATTGCATGTCCTATGAAAGTACATTGTCTCTCTCTTATCTTTCTGACAAGGTTTTTTGTCTCTCCAGCTCTTCTCATACATTCTTCATTAGTTATTTTTGCCGTCCAGGGGATTCGCAACATTCTTCTAATAAACCACATTTCTGCTGCTTCCAATGATTTTTGTGCAGACTTGCCTATTGTCCATGATTCACTTCCATATAACAAGATAGGTTCAATATAGCATTTTAGGACTCGTTTTCTAACACTCATTGATAAAGATGTGTTAGCTAATATGTTTCTCATTCTCTGAAATGCAGTCTTTGCTTGGCCTATTCTGTTCCTAATTTCTGTTCTGCATTTCCCATCTGAAGTTATTACCGCTCCAAGGTATTTGAATTTCTGAAACCTACTTTAGAATAGTTCCATTTAATTTAATACTGCATGCTGGTGGATTCTGTTTCTTAGATATAACCATAGTCTCTGTCTTTTTGATGTTCAAAGTAAGGCCTTTCTGTTCACTTTCTTTGGCGACTTTATCCAAGAGATTTTGCAAGTCTTGTTGGTTCTCAGCTATCAGTACTGTGTTGTCAGCATACCAAAGGTTGTTAATATTGTATCCTCCAATTTTTATGCCTGGTTCTGTGATGACTGTTCTTAGAATATTCTCGCTGTTCCTATATAATCTGTAATTTTCATCTGCTGTAAAAGTTAAAAAAAAAAAAAAACAAAACCAAGCACTGAGAGGCACAGTGTCACTGCATTCACCTCTAACACAAGAGGCTGGTGGTTCTAGTCCAGTATGACCCCAACGGCCCAGCTGTAGCACTGGATATCTGGCTCCTACTAGAGGTCAGGAAGAAAAAAGGTGACCAGGTATGCTGCTGACCCACATCACCTTTTGACATGCCATCATGTCATGGAAGATCTGGACACTAGTAATGTATTTCCTAAGTGCCTCTATGGCATAACTAGATTATGGAGTTGCTTTTTTTTTTTTTTAACTTATCAAAATGTAGATGAATACCTACCAAAAGTTAAAGGTACATAACAATTTAGCTTGTTAACTTACTTATCAATAAGTGGCATCAACACATCTCGCATATTTTTGATAACCATCTCCTTCTTCTCAGGTTGATTTGCCATAATCTGATCCAAGGACTGATGTGTACGATCCTTCAATTCAGTGAAATTATACATTTTTTAAACACTGTATCATCTATCAGATAAAGAAGTATATTGAAAAATTATTCAAATGAAGACTAAAGAGTCATCTTACAACTGTTTATTTTCTAAATATAAGGTGCCCAGAGTGTTTTGCTTTACTATGGTGAAATTAGTAACCAACCAGTATTATATGATTCATTTAACTGAAACTGTAATGATATCCCTGTTTACATTCTGACTACACCAATAACAATGTAATTTTTCAAAAACTGAAGTAGTCTGGCTTTTGTTCTAGTGGCAGGTTATTAATTTTTACCAAAATCTTGGTGAGGACACCTCATACTCTCTCTCTCTCAGTCGCGGCTTCTTGCAAGTCACAGCTAAGTGCTCCTTTTTTCTACTTTTTTTTTTCCATTCTTACTTGTTATATAGCAGTGATGTGAATTTATGTATTGTCTTCTTTTCCTATGTCTTTGTCCTTCATGTCTTTGTATGATTAAGGTGTAAACTGTAACATTACAACTGTGTGCCTGTTAATTGATAAAGCTGTTACCACCTTTGTTTTAAACAGTCTTAACATTCTGAAAGATTAAAGAGGGTCTGAGCACCCATGAACTTGTTTAGAGTGCAACGATCTAACTAGGACTGTCACAATTTCTATGTCAGTAACTGAGTTTTTACAACCATATGACTTCATGTGCTATTACGAGGGTCATACCAAAAGTCGTGAGCAAAAATTTTTAAAAAATCAGAATGTATAGTTAGAGAAAATATAAATATATCGCCTTATCTGCATCATTTTCTTCACAATCTCCATTTCTCTGCACACATTTTACCCCATCGCTCTGCAAGTTTGAAAATACCCTCCCGGTAGAATTCCATTCCGGCTGACCAAAGGCCTGGACGTTCTCTCCTGTGTCGTAGTAATGGCCTTGCATTTGTTCTTTCACAAAACCGAAAAAGTGGTAATCACTGGTTGCCAGGTCGGGGCTATAGACAGGGTGTGGAAGAATTTCCCAACCTATTTTCTGAATTTCCTCAGTTAAGTGATGGTTTTTCTCACAGCTTTTAATCTTCAGTCAACAAACGTGGGACCCAGCAGGCACAAACTTTTCTATAGCCTAGGGTTTCAATCATTTCCTGTACTGCATTGTGTCCTATTCCAAGATTTACAGTGATTTCAGAAACTGTGACACGTCTATCTTGTTTAATAATGTCATCAACACTTTCCACATTGCGTTCAATGGAGGCAGTTCGAGGGCAACTGCTGCGAGGCATATCTTAGATGCTCATGTTTCCATCTTTGAAATGTTTGACCCATGTCCTAACACTGCTAGCATCCATACACACATCTCCATAAGCAAGTTGAAGTCTTTTGTGACTTTCAGCAGCAGGGATTTCCTCTTAAATGAGGAACTCAATAATGACATGCTGACGAAACGAAACTTCAGCACCCACCATTTTGTTTCTGATCCGTGTGGTCATGTGACACATAATGGTGATGTCATGTGACCTCTACATGAAGTGCAAAGGATGCAGGTTATAAGGCGATACATTTATATTTTCTCAATCTATAATTCTGATTTTTACAAATTTTTTGCTGACGCCTTTCGGTATGACCCTCGTACTTATACTGTAAGGTTGCTGGTGTCAGGACTACCACACATGACACTGCTGCAGCAAACTGACCTTGAAAAGTGAAAAGGTTGGTCCATAAAACTCTTCCAAGATGGCCATTCGTTGTGGAGCAGTGGCATAGTCATTAAAAGCGTACTCTATGATGTCTGAGGCTTCCTATATCAAATTTAAAAAGAAAAAAAAATCTGTGGCTACAATATGTCAGAAACAAAAATATTCACATAAAAGATCCACCCCATCATCACACGCTATTATTTCTTTTCTTTCTTTTTTTTTTTCACTATGGGATAGTCTGAAATGAATAAAGCATTAGTAGTTATACATCTCAAAAGATGGTTTAGAAGCAGACTGATAACAGTGGTTTGTGGAAGCTGCTTAGCATCTTATTTTTACACAGTGACACATGTGTTGCAGTTTTACCAACCATGGACCCCTTGTGACATTTATGCCTGCAATGTGTGATATACACAAAATGTTTTACAGGCAGCTAAAACTCGACTTTAAAATAAACATTAAAAACTGGAGGAATACTACTACATAGCATGAATAACAAATAATTACAGAACAAAAATCATAAACTCACTATCACGGAAATTTAAAAAAACCTTAGCTCATGGCGTTTAACTTTTTTTAAACTTTGAGACGCGCTGCGGGTTGATCTGGCAGACATTTTTTTCCTTGGTAACATGTAGTGTAATGGTGGTTATGATGTGTTGGTAGTGCTTTGGTTTCTAATTTGGTCTCTAGTTTTGAATTTAACCAAACTACTTTTTGAAATCTGGCCAAACCCGTAGTGCTAGTCTATACTGGTATGTTTTAAGCATCACCATGAGGGGAAAACAAGTACAAATTCTTTGTTGAAAAGAAAGTGTGTAAAAAAATTATTTCTAAGCCGTCCACTTGTGTTTTCATGTTTCCTGATTATTGTAGATTGTAAATTAATTGTAAATAAATAATTAGTGTACATTTTGTGTGAGGAAATGGTATTTGTGTAAAATGTAATTAATTTTTGATATTTTCGACCTAGTAAAATGGATTATCTTGAGGGTGAGGAAAAAAAATTTTTTTATCACATTTTTCCATTCTTTCTTCTCAATTCTTAGCTCCTTTCTTTGTTCTATACTAACAATTTTATTAGAAAAACAATATACAACTTTTCCCATTTAAACTAATATATATCATACTGTAAATCAAGCTTTGCCTTTGCGATCCTTTTAAATGTGACAACCACTTTATGAAATTTACCCCATTCAGTAAATTTGGTAATTTGATGGAAAACCCCCAAGAATAAAAAGAGTTAATGAACAACAATAGGAGACAAATTTAACCAAAAAATGAAACTAAAACAGAAAAAGAATTTTTAAACATTTGATTTACCTAATGCAGAAAACAAAATGATCAACCTGCTCATGGATGACCAGAAAAAAAAAAAAAACCTACTGAGGCTGATATTTTGGTGGGAGTGCTGTTAATAGTACACTGCTGAATTTCCACAAGGAAAAATAATCTTAGTACCATTCCTTACATGCTATTATCTGTTCTGAGCTCATCTGAAAGTTTCAGTCAATTCTTTGATTTTTGTCCTTTTAAAACCAGTACCAATTGCACAGACAAATTACTAGCCAACTCCAAGATAATGTGAATCAAATGTTGGGCCAGTGTGAGAACAATAAAACTTCTATTAATCCTGCCAAGGCCAGTGCGAGAACAATAAAACTTCTATTAATCTTGTCAAGGCCAGTGGGAGAACAATAAAACTTCTATTAATCCTGCCAAGGCCTGTGCGAGAACAATAAAACTTCTATTAATCTTGCCAAGGCCTGTGTGAGAACAATAAAACTTCTATTAATCCTGCCAAGGCCTGTGCGAGAACAATAAAACTTCTATTAATCCTGCCAAGGGCTGTGAAAGAATGATAAAACTTCTATTAATCCTGCCAAGGCCAGTGGGAGAACAATAAAACTTCTATTAATCCTGCCAAGGCCAGTGCAAGAACAATAAAACTTTTATTAATCCTGCCAAGGCCTGTGCGAGAACAATAAAACTTCTATTAATCTTGCCAAGGCCAGTGTGAGAATGATAAAACTTCTATTAATCCTGCCAAGGCCAGTGGGAGAACAATAAAACTTCTATTAATCCTGCCAAGGCCAGTGCAAGAACAATAAAACTTTTATTAATCCTGCCAAGGCCTGTGCGAGAACAATAAAACTTCTATTAATCTTGCCAAGGCCAGTGTGAGAACAATAAAACTTCTATTAATCTTGCCAAGGCCAGTGTGAGAACAATAAAACTTCTATTAATCCTGCCAAGGCCAGTGTGAGAACAATAAAACTTCTATTAATCCTGCCAAGGCCAGTGCAAGAACAATAAAACTTCTATTAATCCTGCCAAGGCCTGTGGGAGAACAATAAAACCTCTATTAATCCTGCCAAGGCCTGTGCGAGAACAATAAAACTTCTATTAATCCTGCCAAGGCCTGTGCGAGAACAATAAAACTTCTATTAATTCTGCCAAGGCCTGTGCGAGAACAATAAAACTTCTATTAATTCTGCCAAGGCCAGTGTGAGAACAATAAAACCTCTATTAATCCTACCAAGGCCAAGATACTCTGATGCTCCACAAATAATAACATTTTCACGAATCAACTATTTTCGGTGCAGAGCAATGAGATTTCCAATGAGATTACCTTATGTCTGATAAGTTTCCGAACTTGTCCCTGAAAGCACTTTAATATTTCACTTCTCATTTCTTTTGACCTGCATAGGAAAATAAGTTTGTTATTATTTGTATGCTTTCATGACTTTTCAAAAGCAATGCAATATATGCAATTGTGTGCAAAAAGTATAGGATAACTTACACTTGGAAGACAGCCTCAGACGTCTTTATGACATCTCCCAAAATGCTTCTAAGCCAGCTTCCATCATTTCAATCAATAACACATCTGTCTGATACAAAAACACAGCAGCTATCATTCTGCCAACAGATGGTATGCTTTGAATTTCCTGAATGCTTCCATGCCATGCTTGCACATTTTGATTCTGGGGAGCTATGGTGAACCCATGTCTCTTCACCAGTGACAATGAGTTCTGGAAAGTCTTGACTGTGAATGGCATATTGTTGAAGGAATGACAGAAAATATGTCATTCTCATTGCCCTGTGATCCTCAGAAAAGGCTCCTGCACACACTTTATGAAATTTCACTTGTACGATCATTCTGAACACTTGTCTGTTCTCCAATATCACATGTCCAACATGCATTTTGTCTGTTCTCCAATATCACATGTTCAACATGCATTCTGTTCACTGCCAGTCTTGAGCTATGTCAATGGTTGTTACTTGTCCAGTGTGAAATTCTGCACATCATTTTGCTACACACTGTTGGCTCATCACACTGTCTTTGTAGACTTCCACCAGCTGGTGATGAATTTCCACAGCTGGCACCTGCACTGTGCTTAGAAATCATACCACAGTGCAAACCTCCTGCCTGGAATACTGTTTCGGTTAATCTATTTTTAACTGACAGATTCTGCATAGATGATTCTGAACAATTGGTGTGCCAACTGATGAATATGGAAAATTCTGCAACCATGCCCATTAGTTCATCATCATTTTATGGGCATTACATGCCTTGTAAAATTACTTTTAGGATGCCCCTCATTGTGTAAGACAAGTTATTTGTATGTCAACAATATATCACATATTTACAAATAATTATGGGAAATACAGTGAACCTGTTACTGAATAACCAGCATGTGAATGTTATTTAACTCAAAATTTACAAGCAGAAATGCATACCCATAGTGAATCAATTTGCGCACAACATATTTCGCATATTTCAGTTTGCAGTATTCACATAAATCACCTGTAAAAAAGGGGAAAAAATGAATATGAAAGTAATGTGTCCTGAAGAAGTTTTTTTTTTCTATCCAAATAAATGAATTTGTTCTAACAAATTAAATGTTTCTAAATGACAAGCAACAGGATGAATTCTAAAACCATATGGTCATACAATCAATTCTTGCTATTCCCTGGGTTAGGCTGTATGAAATTCTGAAAGAGAGTATTTTTCTATCATAAAGTATCTCCAGACATTAACATAGATAGCTACCAACAATAAGTATCTCTAGATATTAACAAGATTAATAATATCAGCTTCATTATGCTAGGTAATATCTTCACTTAACACACATTTCTGCTGATGCACATTAAAATTAAATGCTTGCATATATTCATTCACTCATTTGCATGTCCCTTGCAGAACTATGTCTCCCTAACAGCTCTCAGGAAGGTGTTGCAAATGTAGTCGAGGAAAATAATAAAGATGAGTAAATGTACACATGAAAGATTTTAGCCATTTTGCTCTATTAAAAAAACACTGCATCTTCAATTTTTAAACTAAAGGTGCATATAATAAAAATCTGGCACAGTATGCACACCATGACAATTAAGCTACAAAGTCTAAAGGTTATGATGATTATTCAGTGTGATCTTTTTCCAATAACCTGACTAAATTACTGAGAGAAAATGATTAGTGGATTATAGATTCATGATGTAACCCTAAAATAGTAAAAATGTGATCTTGAAGGAAGATTAAAGTCTCCACCAGGTAAAACAAAATTAGATGAGACAATTTTTTTGTAAAGATTAATCTAGATTTCATCAGATGAAGTGGAGACGATATTAAATGGCAACACATTCATCAAATTAACAACAAATGCTGACATCAAATGAAAAGCACAATTTGGCTGATGTTAAATTATATACCTCACATTAGCAGATATTATTAACTTACTTTTGATTTCTTCAAAAATAGTTTCACGCTGCTGGTCACTTCCATACTGAACCATACACTGAATTACTCTGGCTGAGTCGTGAATGACTATTAGCTGTAAGAATAAAATAAATGATCATTTTTTTCACTGAGAGACTTTCAGACTGTCATCATCATCATCTGCTCTTCACTACTTTGCAGAGCACAAGTCAATGATCACTTAACAAGGGTATTTCTAAGTAAAGGCAGCTTTGTAGCATGCCAATAAGACATGTGGGGTAATATAGCATTAGTGTCCATTCTTCTCCTGATCTGCTGACACACACTAAAGATGTGATCAGTTTCTCAACTCCAGAAGGAGCTATGTACCCACTTCTATAGCTAGGCTGACTTGTGCTCCTGCTTGGATCAACACACCATCACTATATAAAGAAAATGGATGCCCATTCGTGTCTGTTAGTTATTTTTTTCCCATGACAAGGTTATAATACAACTATTTCCTACATCATCATTTTGATCACAACCCATCCTTCCTGCTCCTGTGGATGTATACTTTACTGAACAGAATTTGTCACTTTAAAACACTGGGTTCCATTTAATGAGTTCTGAGAAAAAAAAAATCAAAGTATTTTCCCAATTAGCAGATATCTCTGTTTTACAAAAACTTTATGAAAATTAAGTGGCTAACTCTTAGTTATCAGCTTTGGCTGACTATTAACCAACAGAATGATTAATTATGTCAGAATGCTGAATCCAATCACTTTGGATTCTAAGGCAATAGCAAAGACAAAAATCTTCCAAGATTTTTATATGGAGTCTACACATAGGAAATTCAGAAAGAGAGTTTGTTTTATCTTAAAGTATCTCCAGATATTAACAAAGATAGCTATCAAAAATAAGCACCTCTTGGCATTAACAAAGACAGCTATCATGCTACCAACAATAAGTATCTCTAGACATTGACAAAGACAGCTATCAACAATGACTGCCAGATTCCAAGTGATATCTGTGATATGGACTTATGTTCAAGGCAAAAGAACTGAACCACTCCTATTTTCAGGTATATGTCATAAAATTTAAGTGACATAAGCCTCAAAGGAAAATGATTATTTCTAAACAGAGACAAGAAATTAAAATCTTGTATCAGTGAATTGTATCAGAAGGAAGAAGATCAAGAGGAAGACCAAGAGAAATGATACTGGACAGTCTGACGGGATGGTGTGAGAGGAGATCACCAACTGAGCTGATGGCCTACATGACGGATCGTGTACTCTGGAGAAACTTAACAGCCAATGCCAGTCGGCATGGCACTTGATGATGATGATCAGTGAATTCAGCTACCTGGCAAATGAAGCCTGCTAATGGCAATTTACAAGTTCAGAAGAAGAAATGTGAAATCTATATCATACATGAAAAAAAAAACTGATAAGAAACTACACAAAGCATAGGTCAAAAAGATCCTTTATCATGGAATAAAAACATGAAAAACTGAAAATAAAAACAGAAATCTTTTTAATAACAGTGCAAGGGCAGGAAGAAGAAATACTGAGAATAATAAAGAAGACAGTCAACACACAGGAATAAAAAAAATGTTGATGAAAAAAAAGAGCATATATCATGAGATGAAAAATGGTCAGCTATAAGTGCATTGTGAAAATAAGCTGAAAGCTAAGAAAAGCCATAGACCAGATCACAAAATGAAAATTGAGGACACAACACATACAAAGCTAAATGGATTAAAAACATTTTTAGACAGAAATGCTGTAGAGATTAAATAAGACTAAACCCATGGAAACAAAGAAAAAAACCCACAGAAACAAAGAACAAAACACCAGATACTCTGAACATCCCTTTTATGATGGTAAATACAGAACTCAAACCAATTTTCTCACTGTCACTACAAAAAACTGAAACCACATGACCATTCACATAAAATGAAACTGTTCAAATCCCACTCAGCCAATGTTCAATTCTGCCCCTGGACTTTAGAATACATCCCTGAAAAGAGCTGCTTTTTACAGGGTCATAAGAGCCCAAACCTGCCCCCCGGGAAAATAGCACAAAAGGAAAGCTGCAGCACACATGAAGGGCTCCTGATGACAACAGAATTTATGAAGGCAACCCTTCTCTTTGTCCAGGTGACATACAATATGAAACCAAACACAGATGATAACCTGTCATTACGAATGTAAAATAGTTTGCCCTACTGAACCTTACAGCACCTCCAAGAGTGATAAGATTAATTATTAGGGTAAATGTTCAACAAAAAATATTTTGTTAAATAAATACAATCTCAAGACCAGAAAAGACATTACAAATTCATGGTAGAATTGTACCTCCTAAGCTCCTCCCAAGCTTTCTTTGCAGACGTGATAAGGTCATAATTGTTTTTCAGCATCTTTCTCTGCTGCTTCTTTTCCTTCCATGTCTGGTTTGGGGTCTTGGGAACTGAACCAAATTTTAAAAAAAAAAAAAAGAAAAGAAAAATGACTCACTTGTGCATTCAGTTAAGAAATGAATGACTGGAAAACACTGGCAGAATTTATGAGATAAACAGAACTGAAGTTTGAAAGTGTTTTTCTTTTTACTTACTGGTACAGTATCAATCATACTGTTATAAACAGAGCAGTGTCACTAGCTGCATGTATGAATGGGCTTTCAGACACTAGAGTGGTTTAAAGCCACTTGCCAAAAGCAGTTCCATGAACTATGGTGGGCCCAATTTAAAAAAAAAAAATTTCACACACACCCTCCCCAAAGAGAAAAAAAAAACACCCAGACCTTCCTTACTTTAACTAATGTGTATCCTGGCACAGCCACAGTTCAGCTCAAAAATACATCCACCTTCTCAAATACTATTTGTATTGAGGTAAAAACCAAATGCTCATAATCTTCTCTTACTAGCACTTCATTAGTGTTAATGGACACATTTCACAAATGTTTCCAGCTGTTTAACGTTAAGTTTTTAAAAATGCTCTGAACACCAGGAATGTGGAGCTGACTAACGTCCACCACCAGCTCCTTCATAAATAGTATACTTTTACATACTCTGACTTCACTGTCCTGATAAATGCCCACTTAAAACTGTTAACCACTAACATCCCTTCATCAACATCAGAAAACTTCTCTTCCTCCATGACAAGACAAATACAACAAACCATCAGAGACAACAGAGTCACTTAATACAGTGATTCTCAACCTTTCTTTGCTCCATGCACCCTTTCTGCCATGCTCGTATGTTGGAATATCTTCTGCCCCCAACTCAAAAGGTGCATTCCAAATTAGACAGTTGATCCTCTTGGGCCAAAGGCGGCGCATAGGGCGAAGGACAAAGCTCTCCTTGTCTGGCAAATCCTTGCTACTTGCTTTAGATTTTTGGTGTTTCTGATGAACATTGTTGAACAGTCCTTGGTGATAACTCTTCTTAGTGTGTCTTTGGGTCTTCCTCGCTTTCTTTTACCCCCTGGTGACCACGTAAATGCTCGGTGTGGGAGTCGTTTTTCATCTATTCTAAGTACGTGGCCGATGTAGTTCCAGTGACATCTGATAGAGTTTGATACGTAGTCTTGTTTATTTTTCTTGTCTTATTGTTGTAACCGATCTGAAATCGTGCCAACAGATATTTAGCAGTCTTCGAAGGCACTTATTTTCAAAAGCATCTAGTCTCTTTTCCATTGCTGGGGATGTTCTCCAACTCTTGCAATCATAGGTTAGTACTGGCACTATACAGGAATTGAAGATCTTGAGTTTCGTGTGCCTACTGAGTTGTTTTGATTTCCAGATGTTAGTCAGCTTTTTGATAGTGTTTGACACTAAAGCAATTCGGGTCATAATTTCTGTTGATATGTCTCCCAAGGGTGTTAACTTGCTTCCTAGGTATGTAAAACTACTGACTTTTTCAAGAGCATGGCCATTAAATTTAATGTCGTCCTGTTTGTTGGTGAGATCAAGAACTTTAGTTTTTGCTGAGTTGATTTCGAGGCCAATTTGTTTAGAGATATTTTGGAGTTGGTTTGTTTTCTCTTGTGCATTATAGAAACGAAATTCAGGCATTCCAAATAATATACATATAATTTTCCAACAGCTTCACTCTGTCAGATGTGTGGTCCAAATTCTTCCTAATCTTAAAATTCTCCCTCCTCAGTCTGAGGCACTGGTGTTTATCATGAACTGAGATTCCTTTCCTAGTTTTTTTTCTTTTATCAGAGAAACACTTTGTCTCTTTAGGCCAGTTTCTATTCTTAGTAAAACTACTTTGAAAAAAATTGGCAATGAAAAGTCTTAAAAACTCCCTTTTGTGGTTAAAAGTTCTACAAAGCATGAAAGTTTTGCCAAAATCAGGACAAATAAATGGCTCAATATTTTTCGCGCAAGGGCTTGAAATGGTCCAAAATTAGGATTGTCCCAAAAAAATCAGCACTGATGATCACCTTATTGTACTATACAGAGTATAAACTATGAACCATTTGTCCTTACCTGTTGTTTCATCTGGCAAGGCTTCAAAGTTTTTGTTGATCTTTTTCTTCATCTTCTGAGTCTCTCCACTACTCTTCAGAGACTTTAGCTTCTTGGCTGCATGTTTAAATGGAATCTAGTTGGAGATAACAGAAAGTGCAACAAAATGTAGAATCAGCTTCAATGATCTCATACCAGATATTTAGAAGGTGATAAAACAATTCTAAAACAGACAAAGAACACTTTTCTTCAAAACTTCTTATATACTTCCTGTGCCGTTAAATGTCACATTGGGCTTGCAAGGTAGTTCGCCAATTTCTCCTGTCTCTGGCGAGTCTTTCAACCTCATCAAGGGATTTTATGCCTGATTAATTTAGTCTCTCTTAATAATGTCCTCTTCAGAGTTTCATGCAGTCTGCCTCTTTTTCTTTGGCCTGTTGTGTTCTATTTTATAGCTTGTTTTGGGATTCTCTGAATGTTTCTTCTCATCAAGTGACCAACATATGTCCATCTCCTTTTCCTGATCACCCATGAGACTGGTTGTTGTTCAGTCATCTGTCTTATCTCTGCATTGTTCTTGAATTCGTTCCACTTGATGCCGAGTATTTTCTTTAGGCATTTGTTTTCAAAAGAGTCTAATTTCTTGTCTATTTCTTTAGTTGCTTTCCAGCTTTCACATGCATAAATGAGGGTGGATATTACATTTGAATTGAATAGTCTTAACTTGGTTTTTATGCTTATAACTTTTGAATGCTATATGTTCTCATGATTCTTGAAGATCGATGCTGCTTTTGCAATTCTAATTCTAACTTCCTTTCTGGTTTCACCATCCTGGTCTTTGTAGCTGCCACGGTATGCAAATTGATCGACTTCTTCAATATTTGTCCTTTCTATGTGAATTTTTCCATTTTGATTAATGGGAATTTTCATTATTTTTGTTTTGTCCTTGTTAATTTCAAGTCCTATTTTGCTAGCCAGTGAAGACAGGCTATCTGTTTTTTCTTGCATGGAATTCACATTGTTACTGATAAGAGTTATGTCATCAGCAAAATCAAGATCTTCTAGTTGGGTCTCATGTACCCAGTCAATACCTGTGTTACCTGTGCAGCATTTTTTTCATTATGAAGTCTATTGTAATTCCAAAAAGTAAAGGAGACAGTATACATACTTGTTTCACACCTGTTTCAATCTGGAACCATTCATTCATCCCTTCTTCTGTTTTGATTGCACAAACATATCCATTGTAGAAGTCCTTAATGATGTTGACAATTTCAGATGGTATTCTATATAGACTTAAAATTCTCCACAATGAATCTCTGTGTATGCTATCTTCAAAACTAGATACAAATAAAAGTATCTCCAGCCTTTAAATAAAACAAAATTTTACATATTCAAGTCCATGACTTTGGTACTTTCTGTGTACCTACCTTCCAAGCTCATATGCTACCTTCCAAGAGCATATGTAACATTTCTAGAGACCATCATTCATTCATTTGCATGTCCCTTGCGGAACTTTGCCTCCCAAACAGCACTCCTGTAGGCCTCTCAGTTGTGAGCAAGATGGCCTGCTGCTGATGCATCCATTTGCAGATCATCAACGATGTCTTGCAGCCATCTTTGCCTTGGTCTTCCTCTCTTTCTTTTTCCCATTATGTACCCTTCCAAGACGGTTTTCTCTAGATTATCATGACATTTAATGTGTCCAAAATATTTAACTTTTCTCATTTTAATCCTTTTTACTAGCCAGCCTTCTTCAATATTAAGTTCTTGTAGTATGGATAAATTTGTTCTTTTTTGTGTCCATGATATTTGAAGAACTCTTCTGTAGCATTTACATTCAAAGGCATTTATGTGTTTCTCAGCTGTTTTGTTAAGTGTCCGGGTCTCACAGGCATATTGCAATGGGAAAGAGACCACCATCATCATCATTAGGTGCCGTGCCGACTGGCGTTGGCTATTATGCTTCTACAGAATACACGATCCTTCATGTAGGCCATCAGCTCAGTTAGTGATCTCCTCTCACACCATCTCGTCAGACTGTCCAGTATCATTTCTCTTGGTCTTCCTCTTGATCTTCTTCCTTCTATTTTTCCCTTTGTTATAATATTTTCAATGCCACCTCTTCTCATTGCATGTATATACTTTTGAGTATTTTGACAAGGTTGTTCTGTATGGTAATTACTCTATCCATTTATGGCATTCTTTTCAGACTCCAACAGAAGTACCATGTAGCTTTACAACTAGTCCACTGAGACGGCATAATGCTGTAGTCCTTGCATGTGATATATATATATCTTACGTCCTTCCAGCGCTGTTAAACGTCACATAGGGCTCGCATAGTTGTCTGCCAAGTTTTCCTGTTTTCGGCGAGTTTTTCAACTTCATCAAGGGATGTTATACCCACTAAACTGGCTTCTCTTAGCAATGTCCTCTTTACAGTTTCACGTGGTCAGCCTCTTTTTCTTCAGCCTGTTGTGCTCCACTTGATAGCTTGTTTTGGTATTCTCTGATTGTTTCTTCTCATCACATGGCCTACATATTCGTATGTCTATCTTCTTTTTCTGATTATCCATGAGACAGGTTGTTGTTTGCTCACCTGTCTTATCTCTGTGCTGTTCTTAAATGTGTTCCACTTTATACCAAGTATTTTCCCTAGGCATTTGGTTTAAAAAAAAATCTAATTTCTTGTCTATTTCTTTAGTTGGTTTCCAGCTTTTATATATATATATATACATTTTTCATATATATATATGAAAAATTTCATGCAGATGTCAAAACATGTGGAAATTTGGAATATGCACACTACAGTCTCCTGTTTTACTTTCCACTGTATTGCTACTGGAACTCAACAATCACCCAGTCCTCGTTAACTGAATGTTGCCGGCTCTGTACCAGAGAAAAATGGTACTTGGATGTGACAGCTGGACATCGGAACTGACAGCAGTGTCACTGATGCAGCAATGGACCAAGGTGCAATTTCAGTCTTCAAACTCGAAGAGTTCTGCATGGGTTGTTGCTGCAACGGATGAAACTAGAAAGATACTCCTACAGATACATTTCTTCTTCTTGGAATCATGTTACCACACAGTGCATGAATAGCATATTGAGAAAACCCTAAAATTATTTAAGGGGTTCTGAGAAGGATAAAGAAGTTCCTAGATTAAACAGAGTTACTGTTAACTTGGGTAATAATATCAGACATGAATGTTGAGGGTGAGGGCATTTTGTAACTGCTGGAATTTTTTCCAGGGGAGTTAAGAAATGGAGAACTGCTGGGTCTAAAAGAGTAGCATTACTGCTGAGAAAGAAACCAGAACCCAAGAAGAAGAAGAACCACCAGAGCTGGTAAAAGTGTTAACTGCAAAAAGTCTTGCAAAGTTGATCCCTGCAGCCGATCATCCTCATCATAAAGTATCATGCCAGCAGACGCTGGCATTTATGCTTCTTCGTGAATACTGATCTTTTTACTGTGCTGCTGCATTAGACTGTCCATGATTTTTCTTTTCTCTTGGCCTTCCTCAGCCTCTCTTCCATTTATCTTTCCTGACGTTTTCAAGCCCTCCACTTCCTATTACACATCCAATGAATCATGACCGTTATTTTCTTATGGATTTAATTAGGTTTCTTTCACTTTTATCCATGGTTTTCTTAACATTCTTCTAAGAACACCACATCTCTGCTGGCTCCAGTGAACTACTATATCTAATAACTTCTGTAGGCTCTTTTCACTTTTTGGCTATTAGTGCTGTATTATGTGCATAATGTTTGTCCTAGAAAACCCTCAAAGTACACACTATGCACGCTTCAATGACTCACACATGCTCAGAGGATGTGGAAGCAAATCCAAACTATGTGCTACAACAAGGGCAATTTATAAGCAACACTGTATTGCAATTATATCAGCAAAAACACTAAAGGACATCCTGATACTGAATGCAGAACACGTATGGGCAAATCCTGAGGGTACTGAAGCAGTTCCCAGGGACCAGCTAGGTCTTATCCAGTATCTGCATATGGTAAATTGTTCACGTGTAGCCTACAAATTGAATTCTCGTTCGGGTTTTTATTTTTCTCAGGATATTTTCACTGTACAATGAGAACAAATCCTGTGAGAGGACACAACTTTGCCCAACTCCTTGCTACATTAATTGATTTTTCCGTATCATAATTTCTACCCTGATGGCCACTTCTTGATTCCAATACATATTCAAAATTTTTTTCAGATCTTTGCTATCAGTATTTATGTCCTCCAACAATCATTTCTCTCAACAGGTGAGGTGTTTTATACAGATAGTGATGCTAGCCACAATTCTGCAATGCTTTCCATCTCCATCTTCAGCTGGTCCCTGTCTGCTTATTTGGGAAAGCCTTTGTTCATGGCTATCCTCCATATCTAAGGATGTTCACCATCCACCACCTGTGATAAGCCAGGTTGGGCATGGTCACCTTGCCCAGCTGCACCCCACGCAACTAAGAAAAAAACATAAGACAATGACCCTACTACAGAATGATTCCTGTGTGTGGAGAGAAAAATTAATGATGCGCTTGCTAGCTGTAAGCAAGATTAGGACAAAAAAAGGAAAGCATAAATGATCACAGACATTTTCCTCAAGAAAGCTACATCTGCAGCAGAAGAGCCTCAGCCAAGACCATCTACAGAGAATGACCCTCAGCCAGCACCCTCAACAGAAAGTGGTGATGATGGAGTGTTTACTGTAAGTGACTCTCCAACTCAAAAGTACAGTGATTATGATGAATTATTCTGACACTGATGACTAAGTGACTTTCATTCATTCATTTGCATGTCCCTTGCGGAACTTTGCTTCCCAAACAGCACTCCTGTAGGCCTCTCGGTTGTGAGCGAGATGGCCTGCTGCTGATGCATCCATTTTGCAGATCGTCAACGATGTTTTGCAGCCATCTTCGTTTTGGTTTTCCTCTTTTTCTTTTTCCCATTATGTACCCTTTCAATACGGTCTTCTCTAAATTATCATGACATTTAATGTGTCCAAAATATTTAAGTTTTCTCTCTTTAATCCTCTTTACTAGCCAGCCTTCTTCAATATTAAGCTCTTGTAGTTTAGATATATTTGTTCCTTTTTGTGTCTACAATATTTGGAGAACTCTTCTGTAGCATTTACATTCAAAGGCATTTATGTGTTTCTCAGCTGTTTTGTTAAGTGTCCAGGTCTCACAGGCATATGTTACGATGGGAAAGATGCATGCCCTTACAAATCTTATTTTTATGGTTCTGTCTGCTCCTCTCCACAGATTCTTTATTTGTTTTATTTTCTGAAGAGCGAAAGATGTACTCCTTTTAATTTCTCTCACTGTTTCTCCATTATTAGTTAGTAGTGATCCAAGATATTCAAAACTCTCCACTTCTTCCAATTTTTCCTCATTTATATATATTTCAGCTGCCTTGTTTGTTTTGTCAGTTGTCATCAACTTAGTTTTCTTTGCATTAAGATAGAGGTTCTGCTCTTCGCTGTTCTTACGGACTGACATAATTAGTTTTTCCATTCCTTTTTGTGTTGTGGACAGTAATACTGTGTCATCAGCATATCTAATATCTGGTATTTCATAACCTCCAACTGTTATGGCATCATAATATTCTTTGTCTACATCTTCTCTAACATTTCTCATTATATTTTAAGTATACAAGTTAAATAAGTAGGGTGACAATATGCACCCCTGACGGATCCCTTGTTTTATGTCAAACCAAGTTGTTTCACCATTTATTCTTACTGCTGCTTGTTGGTCTAGATACAGCAATGATGTTAATTGTATCAAATGTGTTGGAAATCCCATTTTTTTCCATTATTTCCCAAAGTTTCTGGTGTTGTACACAATCAAATGTCTTTGAGTAATCTATAAATGATAAATATAGATTCACATTAAACTCTCTGCATTTCTCTATTATTAATCTTAGATTGAATGTTTTTTTTTTTTTGCTGCATTTTTTTCATTTTGTAGGCAAACTTTACATTAATTCATGTAAAGTTTGCCTACAAAATGAAAAAATACAGCAAAAAAAAAAAAAAAATATATATATATATATATAATTTAATTTAGATAAAATTTACTAAATATGTAAATTACTTAATGTGTTGTGATTCAGTTTCTGTTTACAAACTTATGCTGTTCTACTTGCACAATAAATTCACCACAAGACATGAAAAGAAGATGAACAAGTACACTGTATCATCATTTGGTGAGTTCAAAATGCATGCATGAACATTTTTGTGTGTCACTGGAAAGTTATTGGAGTGATTCATAGTTTGTGATAAATTTCTAGATAGTAACTGCACCAATTTTCACTGTGATGATAAACATGTCTATTTATCTTGTAAAATGTTGTAGTGAAACATACTTAGTGTCTGACCTCTCCCTAAAGAGGTCAACATAAGGCTAAACTGACTCACAGCCTGGCGGAGGATCCTAAATGAGGCCTAAGTCAGCACATGACTGCACAGTTAATTTCACTAGTAAGTAAAATTTGTAAAAACATGATATATACCTTAAGTCCAGCAGTTTTAACTTTCTTAGCTGGGCTCTTTGTTCCTTTGGGTGTAATTCTGGCTTTCTTTGAAGGTGATGGTGATCCTATATCTTCAACATTTTCACTCTCTTCAACTCCTTCCATGCTGACATCATTGTCACTGTCACCAACTTCATTATCACTGTTATCCAAGGCCATCTTTGAAAACTGTTTTCTTGTGAATGATCTAAAAGCGCACAAAGAATATACAGAATATTATGTTATTTTCATTGTAAAGGTATATAATGATTCGACTGACTTTTCCTATCTCATTCATTCATTCATTTGCATGTCCCTTGCCTCCCAAACAGCACTCCTGCAGGCCTCTCGGTTGTGAGCAAGATGGCCTGCTGCTGCTGCATCCATGTGCAGATCGTCAACGATTTCTTGCGGCCATCTTCGTTTTGGTCTTCCTCTTTTTCTTTTTCCCATTATGTATCCTTCCAATATGGTCTTCTCTAAAGAAGTGGTTACAAATTTCCCATTTATCTTCGCATCAAGTAATTGTTCTGTCATCTCCACAAAGCATGTCGGTGATGAACGTATCTAATGGTAGCAGGTGTTTCCTGAGATCCTCCAGTGCAGTGATGTTGGACAGTTTTGTTTTTTTTTTCTTCTTGCAGTGACCGTCTTAGGGTGTCTGAGTGGCGAAGTGGTTAGTGCACTGGTCTCTCATGGCGAAGGTCGGGGGTTAAAATCTGCCCAGAGGCACCCTAGTCACCCAGCTGTAGAAATGGGTACCTGACTTCTTCTGGAGTTGGGGAAGGAAAGGTGGCCAGGCGTGATACTGACCACATCACCCTCTAGTGTGCTGACAGGTCAAGTTTTACTGGGGACTAACACTATATCCCTATGTGCTTCTAAGGCATGGCAGGATTACCTTTACTTTTTTTTTTAGTGCCTGTCTTATGGCACATGGTTACTTTGTGTATTTGTTTACTGAGGGCAGTATGCTTTGCATGCAACCTGTAGATATACACTGGTCTTCCTATGACTTAAGCTGCTAAAGTTACTTCTGGGATCTGATTTCAGTAAATGAGCATATAATGATCTTTCTATCATATCAATTGTTCAACAGGTCATCCACTGGTGTCAGTGGTTGCTGTTGCATATTTGTCATTTTTCTAACCTCTCTTCAGGTATATAGTGTCTTACATGTAGGCATAGTGATTCAGTATTATAACAATTTTACTAAACATTAAAACTGTTTGTAGGAACAGCTTTATTAGTTAGTGAGCATACCTGTTTTTAACTTTGTAATACTGTTATAACATTACAAGTTTTTTTTTATCAGAATTTCCAAGGATTTGTATATTATTTTGTAGGCTGACAGATAATGGCTACTAGGTGTGATGACATTCAGTTTAATAATGAAAATATCAATGAAAAATTATGACCATTTTCATTTTTAGAACTTTCAGGACTGAGGGTTAAAAAAAAATATATTAAAGCCGGTGTAGTACAGCTTCCGCCACAAGTAATGTGACAAATAAGCTTACTGGCTCTTTGTTATTTCATATGATTCTTTGTTATTCATATGGTTCTTTGTTATTTCATATGGTTCTTTGTTATTTCATATGGTTCTTTGTTATTTCATACTTCTGAAGCTTTCTGGAAATTTACTTTAAACTGGGAAATGAATATTTGCAGACCATCATTAATCTGCATTTCAGTTGATCACTGTGCAAATACCACAAGCAACCATCCATAAGTAAGCCGAGTCCAAAGACGGATATTTCTATAACAACGCACCAAAAAAACTGCGCTGTTCAGCTAAAAAAATGTTACCTCTCTGCACCATCAGGCTCGCCCCTTGCATGCCTCACAGCAATCTCAAGCGTAGAGTTACATTCTGTGGGTTTGCTCTTTCTAAAAGTTTCAGTCAAAGTGTCATCTGCAGAAGGATCAATGCCGCTGATTTGACTGAGTGTGACAGGAGTGTGCTCAAGCTCGCTGCCTCCGTCAGCTGGTTAAACAAACAAATAAAGCAAGCATTAATTTATAAAGCCTTGCTGTGGCCACATGCAGCATGTCAACCTATACTGACTGCTATAAGCACTACTGACATGATAAAATCAGGTTTATGTTAGATTTAAGAACAGTGTTTGAGCCATTTAATGAAGAGAAGCAAAACTTCACTTAACTCTGACTTGATCAAGTAATTTTCAATCTCATTTTTTTCTCCACTCTGGAGTTCTATATTTCAGGAAAATATTTGTATCTATGCAACTATGACCAGAACACTACTGCTCTTAATGCAATAATTTCACCAGTTTTTTTAAGATTTCTGCAATGGAAGCAACAAATGGTTTAAGCTAAGAATGTTCATTCCTCTAAACGTGTTTAAATTTAACAGTCCTCATAGGCAATGAAAGACAAAGTGTTATAAATCAGTAGAAATATTTACTCCAACACCATCAAGTTTTTTTTAAAATTTTCCAAAATAAAAGAAAATCTATTTCAGCTACGCCATAAAAGAGATGGACAAATTATGTTATAGAAATACACGTTAATTAAAGCATAACTGTCACCAAGGCCACCCATTTGGCCCACAAACACCAACTGCATCTACCTTTGACAATTCGTGGTAAAAAAAGGAAGGATAAGGTAAAGTAAGAACATCATAAAAATTCCGGGAGATAGATGGAAGTGAGTTCTCTATGAAATCAAGCTTTTAGTAACCTGAATTCGTCAAAGGACATATTATTTTAAATGGAGTGTAGCATTACTGAGCTGTACAACTCAGGGGGAACTTACCATAGCAGAATTTTAGAAAACAGAACATATTTGACCATCCAATTTTTGTGTGAAATGATTCAAATAACTCCGCTTCCATCTGTAATTTTTTTTAATTGTACATTTCTGTATTATGGCTCCAAACATGTTAGTATGTACAACTTCACACGAATGCACATATTTGTGATTTTTCAAAGAATACCATACCTACAACAGCTTTCCAAGTTAAGTGAGGCATTCTCCAGGTAAAAGGGAACCTGAGACCACCTTTTTTTTGTGCTCTATGTGTCAATCTGGTCATCTTTCGGGACATACAGTAACAGCTTTAGCCATTATTGAGAAGAAAACAGTAACAGCTTTGGCCATTATTGAGAAGAAAACAGCAACAGCTTTGGCCATTACTGAGAAGAAAACAGCAACAGCTTTGGCCATTATTGAAAAGCATATCTTTCATTCCAATTTATTAAGCAAAAACTGGTCAGCATTGGCTAATATTAGTGGAATTCTATTCCTTCAGGTTGCAAACTGCACTCAATTTATTCTCAAGCCTATATAAGTAACTATTATTCTGTATGGATCTATGTTGTGCAGCTTTTATAACTTTCAACAGGGTTCTATTCAAATTTGATGCTGCTTTGTCCTTTTGTTATACATACTTATGGTGCCTGAGCACTCATGCTGTCTCTCAAGTTGGTGGTTGATGTATTCTCGGCTGGATGTGTGCCACTCAACCTAGCTGTTAAACCTGGCTTCTCTTGAAGATGATGAAAGAAAGCCATGACATGATATTCACCATATAAACTCTTGGCATTCATTCAATCATTTGCATGTCCTTTGTGAAACTTTGCCTCCCTAACAGCACTCCTGTAGGCCTTTCGGTTGTGAGCAAGATGGCCTGCTGCTGATGCATCCATCTGCAGATCATCAATGGTGTTTTGCAGCCATCTTTGCCTTGGTCTTCCTCTTTCTTTTCCCCATTATGTACCCTTCCAAGACGGTCTTCTCTAGATTATCATGATGTTTAATGTGTACAAAATATTTAGTTTTCTCTCTTTAATCCTCTTTAGTAGCCAGTCTTCTCTTAGCAGGTCAAGGAAAATATGGGGACTAAACATATCCCATTTACTCCTCAATTAGCTCCTTTTTTTTTTCTCAATTCTTTCTGTTAGATATTATGAACACTAAAACACTGAATATTCTTTACACAGAACAAAATTGTTCCTTATATAAATCTGATGTAAATCCACATAGAAATGAATGAATGCAACAATTAATCACCATATAAAAGTTTCAATACCAACACCGAGGTCTCAGTGTAAAACAACAACCAGTCCCCTGGTTTAGGATGAATGAGAAGTGTGGGATAAACAAATCTAACCTTGAGAAAACTGTGTGTCATCTCTACTGACTTGTGTTGTAGTGTTGCCATCATATGACCGTCGCCGTTTAATCATCTTTTTCTTTCTTCTTGCCTGCGTATGTTCAAATGTGTCAGGAGTCATGGACACATCTTTCACTAGCTTTTCTGTGGCACTGGATTTTGTGATGCCAAAACCTCCATATCTTACTGGGGCCAGTGCTGACTTTGGCCTTTTCAGGGAGGGTGAATTAGTTTTGTTTCTCATAGTTAATGACAATCACTTGACAGATCCTCTACTGCAAAATAAAAAAAAAAGAGAGAACTGCATATACACAGTGATCATTTCTCTGGTTAAGAAAAACCATATCTTAAAAACTTTGCTAGAAAGAAACATGAATGTTATAGCATTATGTAGGTCAATTCTTACAGGTTTCTTTTCTATTTTTTTTTTTTCACGCATGTAATTGCTGCAATCACTAGCATCACCAGAAAATGAGTGAAGGAGACAGCCCAGTTGTTTTGTGGTATTATGAAACAAATTCCATCAGTTAAAAAAGGTTCAGAAATTTGTATGAGATCCATCAAATGTTAAAAGCATCAAAAGTTGGCATGCAATGTTTCAAGATACTGGCAGTGTTGGTGACATGACCTTAAAAGAACTGGATAATGAATGCTTTAGCGAAAATGACTAACAAGATTTTGGAGCACATATGGTGAGAAATCAAGTATTGTTTTGATGTTCCCTAGGCACATGTTGAAGTGCACTTATAAAAGTTTTTTAAAAAACCAAAAAACTTTGAGCTGAGGTTAAATTTGTTAAAAATTACATATTTATATCTAAAATAGCTTTGCGTGATAAATGTTTGAAGTTCGGGAAAGACATTGCTTGACACCTGAAATGAAAGAAGTTGTGTATCAATGCCTGAAATGAATCTGCGATGCTCTGAAGATGAGGACCAGATATTTTTTTGAACAGGATATTCACCTTGGACAAATCATGGGAACATCATTTTACATCAGAGACCCAAAGATCTGACCAAGAATGCCATCATTCCAGTTCTTCACCACCACAGAAGTTTCTTACACAACCATCAGATGGCAAAGTTATGTTGATTGTTTTCTGGCATTATGGAGCTGTTTTGCTTGAATTCAACCTGGAACTACCATCACTAGCGCTTACTCATAATGAGCTGAGAGAACACCATTTAATGCCAACCACATGGTCCAAATGGCATGGATGACCGTCCAGTGTGGTGCTCCTCCCGCAAGACAGTACCAGTCCTCACACAGAGCAAACGACAAAAGCAGTTTTGGAAAGACTGCATTTCAAAGTACTGTTCATCATCATCATCAAGTGCCGTGCCAACTGGCGTTGGCTATTATGCTTCTCCAGAGTACACAATCCTTCATGCAGGCCATCAGCTCAGTTGGTGATCTCCCTCACACCATCCCGTCAGACTGTCCATGATTCACTTCTATATAACAAGATAGGTTCAATATAGCATTTTAGGACTCATTTTCTAACATTCATTGATAAGGATGTGTTGTCTAATATGTTTCTCATTCTCTGAAATGCAGTCTTTGCTTGGCCTATTCTGTTCCTAATTTCTGTTCTGCATTTCCCATCTGAAGTTATTACTGCTCCAAGGTAATTAAATTTCTGCACCTGCTTTAGAATAGTTCCGTTTAATTTTATGCTGCATGTTGGTGGATTCTGTTTCTTAGATATAACCATAGTCTCTGTCTTTTTGATGTTCAAAGTAAGGCCTTTGTGTTCACTTTCTTTGGCGACTTTATCCAAGAGATTTTGCAGGTCTTGTTGGTTCTCAGCTATCAGTACTGTGTCGTCAGCATACCGAAGGTTGTTAATATTGTATCCTCCAATTTTTATGTCTAGTTCTGTGATGATCCTTCTTAGAACATTCTCGCTGTTCAGAGAAAAAAGGTCTGGAGATAGTACACATCCTTGTTTTATCGGCTGATATTTTCCAGTTCTATTTTCAACTCGAATTGCTGCTTCTTGGTGCCAGTATAGATATTTTACAATCCTCAGGTCTTTGCTGTCTATACTGATGTCTTCAAGCATTTTAATAATTTTATTATGTTTCACCTTGTCGAATGCCTTGATGTAATCAATGAAGCATAAGTAGAGATCTTTCTGTACTTCTAAAGCTCTTTCTGTTAGCATTTTATAAAGCATAAATGTCATTGTGTGTTCCCTTTCATTCAACAAATCCAAACTGTTCATCTGCTATTTCCATTTTTATTTTTTTCCTTGTTCTTCTCATAATGATTCTCAGAAGTAGCTTCGTTATGTGACATGAGAGGCTGATAGTCCAGTAGTCATCACATTCCTTTGCACCTGGTTTCTTTGGTAGTGCTATAAACGTGGATTTAATCAGGTCACTGGGAATATAACCACTGTTGTAAATGTCATTCAGTAACTTGGTTATTATTTTTATTCCCGTCTCCTCTAGTGCCTCTTATTTCTTCTATTGTTATATTATCAGGCCCAGTCGCTTTTCCTTTCTTCATGTGTTTGATGGCATCTATGATTTCATCTTCAAGTATTGATGGTCCATCAGTTTTCAATATCTGGTGTTAATTCTGGTCTTTCTCCTCCATACACCTAACCTATGTACTCTGTCCACCTGTCCACAATGTCTTCTTTTCCCATTAACATTTTACCTGCTTTTGATTTCAGGCATTCTGTGGTATATTTTGTTTTCCTGCCTGTGAGTTCACTAATTCGTTTGTGCGTGTTTTTGCTGTCTTTATTATGAGTCCTCTATTTGTCCACACTGTTCATTTAACCACACTTCCTTTGCTTCTCTGCATTTGTGTCTTATTTCTTTATTTATCTTGCTATATTTTTCTTGGTTATTTTTACTCCTCCTCCTCTTGTCCATCAGTCCTAAGATGTCGTCTGTCATCCATTTATTTTTAGGGGCTTCTTTTTTTGGTGGTATCATCTCCTTAACAGTCTGGTGGATAAAATCTCTTAACATTGCCCATTGTTCATCTATAATCTTTGCTACTGCATTGTATTTATTTGTTATAATAACTCTGTATTGTTCTCGCAATTCTTGGTCATTTTTAAGTTCTGTATTCAGTTTGATGTTTCTCACTTTTCTGCCTGCTTTCTTTAGCTTTATTCTAATGTTTCCACAGAGTGGGTCATGGGCACTATTGCAGTCAGCTCCTGGCATGGTTTTTGTTGTCAGTAATGCATTCTGGAATCATTTGTTGATTAATACTTAGTCTATCTGGTTAAGTCTTTTTGTCTGGGCTGCATCACATTGCCAGTCTTCGGGGATGTTGTTTAAACCAGGTGTTTCCTACAACCATGCTATGTATTCTTGCCCATTCAATTAATTTGCTACCTCTGTCATTCCTCTCCCCCAGTCCATAGTCACCAATGATGTCTGAAGTTCTCCCTTTACCAACTTTGGCATTAAAATCTCCCATGACTATAGTAACTTCATGTGACTTTGTGTGTTTTAGGGCTGTCTCTATGTCATTATAAAATAGATATACATCTTCTTCAGAACTTTCAGATGTTGAAGTGTACACTTGTATGATATTTATGTTCATTGGTCGTCCTTTCAGTTGTGCTAGCAGGACTCGGACCAAGATGTTCAAATATCCTATAATTGTCCTTGCTGTTTGTTCATCAAATATTATTCCTACTCCTTGTTCATGTTTCTCACTTCCTGAATATATTATTGTATATTTATCAGAGTTTATCTTCCCTGCACCTGTCCATCAAACTTCACTCATTCCTAATATGTTGATCTTCATCCTTTCCATTTCCCTCTTTACATTTTCTAATTTTCCAGCCTGGAATAAAGTTCTAGCATTCCATGTTGCTATTTTGAACTTGTTAGTTTTGCCACCAGTAGCTTGATGACGATATGACCTCACCTGTGGCTCGTGAGCTGCCCTACCGTACAAGGCTGTTCCAGAGGAACATCCATTAACGTCGTTCATGACAAATCTATTACTCTGAATAAGCATAATTGTTCTTGGGAGCTACAACAGTGGTTTCCCGTTGCCTTATGCGGTTTGTGTATGGACTCTCCACTAGCCTTTGGACTCCCTGTCCTAACCCCAAGGCAGCAGGACTGAGAGGTTTTAAAGCGCCTCTTACCTGCCTGGTATTCCCTTCACTGAGCACCTAAGGCACTTTATAGGAGTAGTAGAGCCACCTCGCTCTCTGAGTCTACTGCCAGTTGGTCCGCGCCTGCTTATTTGGGTAAATCTTTATTCACAGGGATCCTCCACATCTGGAGGACTTTCACCATCCTCCACCTGTGATGCACTGGGTTGGGGATGGTTGCCCCAGCTTCACCCAGAAACTGTTACACCCCTCTTAATCCTCAGATTTGACCCCAAGTGACCTGTCTGATCTACTAAAACAACATCTTGGTGGTAAAAGTTTCCTGACTACCTACCAATGGGATGCTGGACAAGGTGCACTGGTGACTGAGAGGTCTAGACAAGGTACAGGTGCTGCAGATGCATTGCAAACCAAGAGGGCTATAATAACAACTAACATTCATTCATTCATTCCTTTGCATGTCCCTTGCGGAACTTTGCCTCCCAAACAGCACTCCTGTAGGCCTCTCGGTTGTGAGCAAGATGGCCTGCTGCTGCTGCATCCATTTCCAGATCATCAACGATGTCTTGCAGCCATCTTCGTTTCGGTCTTCCTCTTTTTCTTTTTCCCATTATGTATCCTTCCAATACGGTCTTCCCTAAATTAACTAACAAGGTTGCTATTTTTCCTGTCTTAAACAAAAGTTTTATTTTAACTTTCATCTGATTCGCTCATTCATTTGATCATGTATGTGTGTATGTGCACACATACATACATACGCAAACACATATAAAGATTACATCTTGCCACAAATATAGTTTAGAACAAATTTTCACTCCAACGCTTAATTCAATGTGATATTTGTACAGTGCTGATTAATTTTACATCTAAAAAAATGTATACTGGATACCAAGCTCTAATGCTGGTCCCAGAAGCTGCTTCATTATACTTGGGGTGTCCTGTATATGATATCAGGATGTCCTTGAGTGTTTCTACTGATATGTGTAAAGTTATAAACTGTCTAGTGTTCTGGCAAACCAGGGATTTACTTCCACTTCCTCTAATCACAAATAGAGCTGTAAGGCATGGGCGGTATGAACTTTCAAGTAAGGTTTTTTTCTTTGATTTGCTGTTTGAAAGATTGATATATATATATATCTTGTTTGTCCAGTTTGATGTTTCCATGTGGGTTAGTCTGTGTTGCCAGTTGATCAACCTTTTTGTTACCAGTAACTCCCGAATATGTACAGTATAGCCATGTGATGCTTTGTATATGAATTTGGATATTATGTCCAACCACTTGCTTAAAAAAGTATAAGGTACCAAATGTTGTACTGACAAACTGATTCTTCAGAAAGTACTTCATGCAAGGTGAAAGTAATGTACACCTGTACTGATTTTTTAAAAATCGTAGTGTGATCACTGTAATAACAAAGAAAGTGAAATGAAAAAAAACTATTCTTTATTAAAGCACTGTAAGTTCAGTGTATTTTTGACTTGTGTATTTGTAATATAGAGGCTCCTGGCATTGGTTTTGGTGAGATTAATCTGGCATACGTAAAAACTGATTCGTGTAAAGGATTGCGGAATATTTGTAAGCTTGGAACCATCTGTACTCGAAAATTTCATCTTTTAAAATCAACAACACAATGTGGATTAAATAAACAACGGAGATTTATATAAGTATTAAATAATAATTTTCATGAAGTTTTCAGTAAAAATCGTTCAGTTTACTAATCCACTGGTGCTGAGTTCAGTCCTGTCAGTGGGATTTTTTTTTTTTTGGTCACTCAGTCATTTGCATGCCCCTTGCGGAACTTTGCCTCCCTAACACTTCTCCTGTAGGCCTCTTGGTTTAACCAACTTGCCCTGCTGCATCAATTCGCAGATCATTGACGATGTCTTGCAGCCATCTTTGCCCTGGTCTTCCTCTTTCTTTTTCCCATTATGTGCCCTTCCAAGACGGTCAATTCTAAATTATTATGACGTTTAATATGTCCAAAAATATTTAAATTTTCTCTGTTTATCTTCCTTACTAACCAATCTTCTTCAATATTAACTTCTTGTAGTATGGACATATTTGTTCTTTATTGTGTCCATGATATTTGAAGAACTTTTCTGTAGCAATTACATTCAAAGGCATTTATGTGTTTGTCAGCTGTTTTGTTAAGTGTCCAGGTCTCACAAGCAATGTTGTGATGGGAAAGATGCATACCCTTAAAAATCTTATTTTTGTAGATCTGTCTGTTCCTCTCCACAGCTTCTTTAGTTGTTTTATTATCTGAAGTGCAATAGATATCCTCCTTTTAATTTCCCTCATTGTATCTCCATTATAAGTTAGTAATGATCCAAGATATTCAAAACTCTCCACCTCTAGATAAAGGTTTTGCTCTTAACTATTCTTACAGACTGACATAATTAGCTTTTCCACTCATTTTTGTACTATGTTATCAGCATGTCTGATCTCTGGTATTTCACAACCTCCAATTGCTATGGCATTATAACACACCAAAAAGGCCCCGGACTTCACCCAGCCTCTAAAAATGAGTACCAGAGAAATCTAGGAAGGTAAAGCGGCCAGGCGTGATACTGACTACATCACACTTTGATGTGCCGAAGGTCGCGGAAAATACGGGCCTAGCACCGTATCCACAATATGCTTGGTGGCATGAGAGCGGGAATTTTACCTTACCTTTCAGTAAAAATAAATAATATTTACAAAGCTTTCGCATAAATAATAATACAAGGCTTTCACATCTGACCGAGCTCCATTAGCCCAGTCTACTAAAACACTACAAAATATTTGAAATTTTGTTGCTCAAACATTTGGCGCATCCAATTCAAATCTTTCTATTGACCTTATTGGTGTTTATTTCGGACATCACTCAAGTCAAATGTGGCTAGCTCGGACGACGTCATTGAAAATTGTAAAGCATTTGAAATAGCTTTTCAGTCCCTATAGTGACTTTAATTTTCAGTTTATATTTATTATTATTGTACTACTACCTGTCTGGGTGTACCTACCACTACAACAAAAGTATTTCCAGAAAGAAGGCTGGTTTATGGTTAAAATTTAAAAGTACTTCTGCTCTAAACAGCATGAGCGGAAGAAGTTTCTTGCACGTGAAGTTAATTACAGTTATGTTAAACGAATACGGGCGATTGCGATATTTTCAGTTTACTGTTAAATCCTCAGTTTCGATAAATAATCGATACTGTTGTTCAACCTGAACAAGATTCGCTACATTCATTCGAATAGTACCATCTAGTTTTATTGCAGCAACACCATCCTGTGCCATGTAAGCAGTAACACTGTAAAGTAAAATCGTTAACATTCTAGTTGTTGCACCTACCCGGTGTAATCAAACTTGTCAGAACTTTAAGAAAATTATTTATTCGTAATGTATACTTTTTGTTAGACCAGGATGATGACACTAGGAAGGAAGTTAGAATTAAAACGTATAAACTACGAAAAAAAGTAGGAACAGCTTTATTACTTTTAACGACCACAAAGATGTGGTGTTAAGTAATAAAGTTGTTCCTACTTTTTTTCGTATTTTATACATTGTTGTATCCCAGCATTACTGCAGTGCTTCGTGTATATACTTATACACTAATTATTGGAAGTTAGATTTAGAATTACAAAAGCAGCATTGTCCTTCAAAAATCTTGAGAACACATGAAATTCAAAAGTTATAAGCACAAAAACCAAGTTTTAAGATTATTCAATTCAAATGTGATATCCATCCTCATTTATGCTTGCAAAAGCTGGAAATCAGCTAAAGAAATATAGACAAGAAATTAGACTCTTTTGAAAACAAATGCCTCAGGAAAATACTTGGTGTAAAGTGGAACGAATTTAAGAACAACACAGAGATAAGACAGATGAGCAAACAACAATCTGTGTCATGGGTGATCAGAAAAAGAAGATGGGCATATGTAGGCCATGTGATGAAAAGAAACAATCAGGGAATACCAAATCAAACTATCAAGTGGAGCACAACAGGCCGAAGAAAAAGAGGTCGATCACGTGAAACTCTAAAGAAGACATTGTTAAGAGAAACCAGTTTAGTGGTCATAACATCCCTTAATGAGGTTGAAAAACTCGCCAAAAACAGGGAAACTTGCCAAACAACTATGCGAGCCCCATCTGACGTTTAACGGCACAGGAAGGGTGTAAGATACTTTTTGTCCTTTAATTTTCTATTTTTCTTTTCTTGCTTTATTTCGATACCCCGAGTATATTAAATATTAAAATTATTGAATCATTAATTTCAGTACTGAACCTGGTTTTGGTACATACTAACATACTAACTAACTATACAACAAAAATTAATATCTATTTTAAAATGAAGTTTTTTTTCAAGTAAAATTTATCACTTAATTAATAAACTTACGGCACTTTGGAGCTTAAGAAAATAACTTTTCGTAAGAAAAGAATTTACTAAAGTGTTTAAAATCGTCAAATGTTGTGGCATTTTTGCTTGGAAAGTCCCGAGTAGTTTCATCCAGATTTAGACTACACCAACACGTATTCGGTGGATAGAAATGATAAGATCTTTTTTTTTTTTCAATTACAGCTGATCTCATGATTTGTATTATGATGGTCACTATTGTTGGTATTGTTAGCAACATACGCAAAGCAGACGCAGTATCTGGATAAATGTATATCTATATGACGTTGATAAATGAACCTCTGTACATCTTGTGTTCAATTTCTGATGCTATAGCTCCGCTAAGAAAACGCTGCGGTCGCCATAGATGCAATACATCTCCGTTTGTTGTCGCGATGAGCTAGGTTTCCTTCCCAAAGTCCACATTATCAATTCAGGAGAACTTTACTAGCATTTCTCAGACGTCTCTTATGCTATTATATGCAAGCTATGCTGTATGAAATATACGAGTAGGGAGATAGGCTTACACGAGGAGATTGGTTTTGTCGCTGTCTGAACAACATATCGAAGAAGGCACTGATACCGGTCGCCAAGCACTTCCGACACGGAGACATCTTTGTTACTGCAATCAGAGATCAGAGCCTTATTTCCCAGGCTGGTTGTCTCCACCCAGCTGAAAACAGCGATAAATTCAGCTTTCTTTGAACTACTTTACATTTCTACCTATCTGCCACCTCTTTCTGTCTCTGCTATTGACTCCTAGATTTCTTGCCTAAACCTCACTCACTTCGTTGCATTTTCTCATTCTCGCCATCAGCGATTGAAGGTTTATTTTTCTAGACCTTTCTATCTTTATTCTCTAGCCGCTAGAGAGTTGATAACTTCCTTGTCTAGGCATCCCAAGCGAGCAGTCTTGTCTGCTCAGTGATCTTTACTCATTTTGAACCCGGCCCCGTATTGTATTATCTGCGTCAACTGGGTGACTTTTGTTTAGGTTATATTCATCCGATGGGAGCAAACTGAGACCATATGGGTCACAACGCCATGTTGTTTAGCATTGAATACTGTTTGTCATCCTCCCTTTATCTCTTTTCTTAGGGAATCGCCTGTTTTCCATTTTCTGCTTACCGACATCCATCTGGGTGCATCTTGGGCCCTCTTTCTTACAAGGAGGATGCAAAAAAACAAAACAAAAGAGAGAGAGAGAGAGAGAGAGAGAGAGGGGGGGGGAGAGAGAGAAGCTACGTGTTCTCATCTGTTTTTCGTCTTTTTTATTTGTTGTGTTATTTTTTTATGTGATCCTTGAAAATGACATCACTTACACATACTCGTCTTACTTTCTGCCACTTTCGTTCTTTCCCACTTTCCCATCTTTCTATCTTTTTGTAAGACTGCCTACCTTTATTACTAGAACCACTTTTACCATAGTCATCATTACTAGAATCACTTTTACCATAGTCAGCATTACTAGAACCACTTTTACCATAGTCATCATTACTAGAATCACTTTTACCATTATCATCATTACTAGAACCACGTTTACCATAGTCATCATTACTAGAACCACGTTTACCATAGTCATCATTACTAGAACCACTTGTACCATAGTCATCATTACTAGAACCAGTTTTACCATAGTCATCATTACTAGAACCAGTTTTACCATAGTCATCATTACTAGAACCAGTTTTACCATAGTCATCATTACTAGAACCAGTTTTACCATAGTCATCATTACTAGAACCAGTTTTACCATAGTCATCATTTCTCTTATCTCTCGCCGCGCTTCTTTTACCCTATGGAGTCCACATCAAAGCTGTTAGTGGCGAGGATACGTCTACCATTCTAATAATGTGGCCAGTCCATTGCCACTTTCACTTTTCACTCACTATTGACAGTGGTCAAGAGGTCATAACTTATAGTATTTGGCCAGAACACTCCTTTTATCTTACGTAGACACAAGGTCACAGAATCTTACAGTGAACCTTTTCCAGCTTTCTATAGACGCTACATCGATGATGGTATCGGCGTCACATCCATGCCAGACCAGGACCTTGACAGCTTTATCAGTTTCGTTAATCAGTTTAGTCCTGTGGTTTCTTTACCTCCCATGTCTCTACAACTTTTGTCAACTTTCTCAATACTGTCATTGCTATCAGTCCTTCAGGACTTACCACTTTATTCTACTATAAACCCAGTGATTCTCACAGCCGGACTTTCTTACAAGGAGGAGGTAAAAAGGCTAAGTCTATATATTTTGCATACATTTTTCGTGTTTTTATCTGTTGTGTTGTTTTTGTATGTGATCTTTGAAAAAGGTTTTTGCTGAAATATTGGATTGTTGCATGCCCTTCACTTATATGTACTAATTTTGCTTTCTGCTCACTTTTCACACTCTTTCTATATATTTTGTTTATAAAACAGTACCATGCACACATCTATTTTCGTTAATATGAAAGTGCTAAGAAAGCGTGTTTGATTCAGTTTTAAAAAATGACATTAAAAGGAACTACGTCCGATTCACCATTGCAATTTAAATGTAGATTAAACATATGCAATTAACAATATGGGAAACATATTAATTTCAAAAAATGAGCACCAAATCTGTGAAGAAACTGCATATATCGTATGATACAATATTGACCTAGCTGGGAGAAGTTGAAACAGATGATTGGGGAAGAGGGGTTGCAGAGTGATGCTGTGAGGAAGTTTGAAAAGTAAGAAGGGGTGGACTTAGTGGAGAGGTACTATAATGAGTGAAGAGAATGTTAAGTGTATCTAAGCAGCAAGTTTAACCCATGTGGCTCCAGCGTCCCATAATTTTGAATGCAGTGGTTCTCAAGCGCCAGACGGCTTGTGTCATCTGCGTGACATTGTTTGATGGCTGTTACCAGAAAATCAGATTTGCCTCTGTGGTTGTGGTCATTGAAATGATTTGGGACTGGTTTCGAAGCATGCTGGGCAATGTCGTACATATTTTTTTGCATGCGGTCCCCTAATCTGAGGCCAGTCTCAAAATTTATGTTATCCTGCATCTTTTGCAAACGATGACATATATCACATTAAGGGACTCGCATGTGAATCCCCAATCATCTGTTTCAACTTCTCCCAGCTAGGTCAGTATTGTATTACTCTCTTTCACCTCCCCAGTTCCCCATCCCCAGTTACAACCCACCGACCACATATCACAGGTCTCTATTTAAACAGTCTCCACGTTCTACTAAATTCATTCCTGACACACACCGCCGGACAAGTCACACCTTACAATTTATAGCTAAGTATCTTACAAAAAATTTTTTAAAAATAGTATTCATGTGAATCTATACTTTATCTCCTCTCTCTATTTCTTCGTCCTGTATGTTTTTGTATGATTAAGACTCACGCCGAAACGTCACAACTTTGTAATCGTTAAGTAATAAAGCTGCTCCTACTTTTTTTCCTATTTTATATATTCTTCAATAATTCAGTTCGTCACATTCTTAGGAAGTCCCATCAGCTGTTTAAATTATGATAAAAGAAAATCCCAACATTGACCTCATAAGATTTTCTTCCCACTTCCTATAATAACTCATACAGTTTGGAACTCTTCAGTTACTTTTTTAGTTAGACAGATTGTTTACATATTCTTCAGTATTAAATGAGAGCAAGCCAACATTACAGGATGAAAGTATAATCCTATTGCCAAATGTATTAAAAAGGAAAATGAGGTCCTTCAATAATTTAACTTTATCAGCAGTCTTGGATCCAAATAAGTTGTTAAACTTTCTCGTTTCTGTTATAATCGAACTCAAGAATAATAAAACAAAGTAGAATCATTTTCATCTCAAAACATTTCGAAGAGGATGTCATTAGTATAACAATTTTCACTTTCAACTGTCTAATTTCAGAAGACTTTAAGAGATTAAAATTTAAAAAATCTGGGATATGTGTCCTTAATATCTGTGTTTTTTCTGCGGCTTATAAAACTAAGAACAAGACTGCTTGCAGAAATCTCTAAATTTTAGAGCGTACTTGATGGACTATGTTAGCGGGGTAGGGGTATCCCCTATCAAAGGAGAAGTAAGACGCCTCCTTACCTCCGTCAGTCTACGGGACACCCTTGGGCAAGATGGAGTACCCGTATAGCCCCCCAATCAGGGTGACGTGAAGCCATTAGAGCAGGTGGTGGATGGAATGGGAGAGCAGCCGACAGATAATGTTGGTTATGGTCAATATTCTATGATGGTAGGCAGATGATCTCAATGTAGAGACAATGGCTACTAGTACAGTCACTGCCCGGAAGGAAAGCAATGGTAAACTATCTTCTGGAAGTATACCAAGAAACCCGAACAGCAAAATGTAAAGTAATATAGGAAAAAAGATCTGGTAGTGAGGCCCCTAGGCCAGGTAGATCTAATTTTAACACTGGGGGAAGAGTGTGAAGCAGAAGTCAGTACTAGTAATTGTGATGACGGACAAAATCCTGACGGTGTTACGAAGGAAAACCCCTTCATCAAACTAAAAAGAAAAATAAGAGTAAGAACATGGAACGTAAGAAGTATGTATGATTGGAAATATCGAATAATAAGTGACGAGACGAAAAGAACGGGGATACCCATTTAAGGAATCTGCGAATATCGATGGAAAGGATCAGAACACTTCAAGAGCGAGAATGATAATATCTTTGTATACTCTGGTGGAGAAGTAGGAGGAAAGAATGGAGTGGCTTTTTACTTGGACAAATCAACATCAAAAGCATTACTAGGCTACAATTCAGTAAGTGTAACAATCATCCAGATATATGCACCTACATCAGCAGCAGAAGAAGAAGTAGAAGACTTTTATAACACACTGCAAACGACAATAGACCAGATACAGAAAAATGATATCGTTTTAATAATGGGGGATTTTAATGCAAAAATTGGTACAGAAAGAGTAGAAGATGAACGACATGTTGTAGGGAAATTTAGCAAAGGACATAGAAATGAGGCAGGTGACAATCTAATGGCGTTTTGCATGGAAAATGAGCTAATGATTGCCAATACACTTTTTAAACATCCAAGAAGACTTTACACATGGACATCACCTGATAGGAAAACCAAGAATCAAATAGATTACATTTTAGTGCAAAGAAGGTGGAGATCAAGTATAACATCAGCAAAAACTTTACCAGGCGCTGATTGTGACACGGATCATGAGTTATTAATAGCAGACATGAAGATAAAGATAAAAAAGACAGTTACGGGATCAGGACCACTCTGCTTTGATCTTACAAAAATACCAGAAAAATACAGTATAGAAGTGAAGAACCGTTTCGAAATCCTGATGGCTGTACAGGAGGAGATGGCACCAGATAAACTGGCTATGCAGGCCAGAGATATCGTAAAAACAACAGCTGAAGACAGGGTTCCAGTAAAGAAAACACAAAAGAATGGATGGATTACAGCAGGCACATTAGAACTGATAAAACAACGTAGAGAAATGAAGACGCAATGGAAAGTGACAAAAAAAAAACAACAAACAGGAATATAAATCTTTAACAAAAGAAGTACGAAGAGACATCAGAAAAGACAAAAAACAATACATACAATATTGTTGTGAAAGAACAGAAGAACATCAGAAGTATGGATGAGATAGTGAAATGTTTAAAGAAATGAAGACATTGACGAGAAATGTCACACCTAAGCTAAACGTAATTTGTGACGAGATGGGGAATACCTTGACAGAGACAGATAAAATTTTAGAAAGATGGAAGGAATATTGCAGAGGAATGTATGAAACAATTGACTGTGAAAGCAGAAATCAACAGTATGAATTATTATTAGAGGAGAAAGAACCCGAACCGACAATAGAAGAAGTTTTATTTGCAATAAAGAATCTGAAAAATGGTAAATCACCAGGATGTGATGAGATAACAGCTAATATCATGCACTATGTAAAAAGATATGGCATTCAGGTATTCAGTCAAAAGAATAGAAAAGAACTGTATTCATACCACTGCCAAAAAAAGGGTAACCTGAAATTATGCACAAACTACAGAACTGTTGCCCTGATTAGTCATGCCAGTAAAATTCTGTTAGAAATCATAATGGGTAGACTTCGAAAGAAAATAGAAGAAGAAGTCAATATAGTCCAAGCTGGTTTCAGGCAAGGAAGAGGATCAAGAGATCATATATTCAATATAACATTAATAATAGAGAAATGCAGCGAGTTTAATGTGAATCTATATTTAGCCTTTATAGACTACTCAAAGGCATTTGATTGTGTACAACACCAGAAACTTTGGGAAATAATGGAAAAAATGGGATTTCCAACACATTTGATACAATTAACATCACTACTGTATCTAGAACAACAAGCAGCAGTAAGAATAAATGGTGAAACAACAACTTGGTTTGATTTAAAACAAGGGGTCCGTCAGGGGTGCATATTGTCGACTTACTTATTTAATTTATATACTGAAAATATAATGAGGAATGTTAGAGAAGATGTAGACACAGAATATTACGATGCCATAACAATTGGAGGTTATGAAATACCAGAGATTAGATATGCTGATGACACAGTATTACTGTCCACAACACATAAAGAAATGTAAAAACTAATTATGTCAGTCTGTAAGAACAGCGAAGAGCAAAATCTCTATTTTAATGCGAAAAAACTAAATTGATGACAACTGACAAAACAAATAAGGCAGCTGAAATATGTATCAATGAAGAAAAACTGGAAGAAGTGGAGAGTTTTGAATATATTGGATCACTACTAACTAATAATGGAGATACAATGAGGGAAATTAAAAGGAGGACATCTATCGCTCTTCAGAAAGTAAAACAACTAAAGAATCTGTGGAGAGGAGCAGACAGAACTACAAAAATAAGACTTTTAATGGCATGCATCTTTCCCATGGCAACATATGCCTGTGAGACCTGGACACTTAACAAAACAGTTGAGAAACACATAAACGCCTTTGAATGTAAATGCTACAGAAGAGTTCTCCAAATATCGTGGACACAAAAAAGAACAAATATATCCATACTACAAGAACTTAATATTGAAGAAGGCTCGCTGGTAAAGAGGATTAAAGAGAGAAAACTTAAATATTATGGACAGATTAAATGTCATGATAATCTAGAGAAGATCGTATTGGAAGGGTTCATAATGGGAAAAAGAAAGAGAGGAAGACCAAGGCGAAGATGGACGCAAGACATCGTTGATGATCTGCAAATGGATGCATCAGCAGAAGGCCATCTTGCTCACAACCGTGAGGCCTACAGGAGCGCTGTTCGGGAGGCAAAGTTCCGCAAGGGACATGCAAATGAATGAATGAAGGAATGAACTTGAAAGACTACATACAAAAAGAGCTGAGAATACAGATTTTCCCTGTGCTGCTGACTGTTGTGGGATAATAATAAAAACTGATTCAGTTCATGTATTATGGTTCTTATTAATGTTTGTGTATCTCTAGTAGTCAATGATGATGCCGCCATTTTTAAACGGCGTTTAGAGGCCGCAGTATATGAAATTCTATACAACAATGTTCTCACACATTCTGGTCAATTTCTATTATTCTTTCCTATTTAATAAAGACTAAACGACTGTCTGGACAAAAAGGCGCACTGTCTGCACTGTTCTCTTGAGAAATGTTCTAATCCAGTGTGACAGCTTTAACTATTATTATTAAAGTTGTTGCTACGGATACTCTACTACTACTACTACTACTACTACTACTACTACTACTACTACTACTACTACTACTACCCTTGTTATTGTTATTAACACTGATGCTATTATTGCTGTTATTGTTAATACAATTCTTACTACTACATCATTACGTTTAGTACTGTGACAACTGTTATTATTACTGTTATTACACTATTTTGTCACATTACTTTATCATACTCTTTTTACTTCATGTATTGCAGTATCTGCTACTGTTATCGTTGGGACTATTAGTACCTGGAGCACTACTTTACTACAACTACAACTATTACTACTACTACTACTACTGCCACTACTACTACAACTACTACTATTACATTACTTGTCTTCTATCTCCCTGTAACTGCGAGCTGGTGTTCATTGCAGCCGATGCTGTGTCGGTGTTGAGGCACAACGTCGTGTCGGACTAGGAGCGGGTTATGGCGGCTATTTTTTCAGTCCTTGAGCGGAGATAAAAAGCAGGAGGTGAGGAAGACTTCTTTAGCAGGCTCCACCACCATGTGGACTATGGCGAACCCTGTCCCTTTAGCCAGGCTATGCCTGTTGCTGGGGGTGCCAACGGAGATGGGACAGGGTCTTGGTCAGCTATGGTTCACCGTCTATGACGTCAGCATGTCAGCTATGGGTCGCTGATTGGCAAAATGGACAGCGTCTTCGTCCCGTATAAACATTACTATCGCTATTATCAAATAATATTGATCTCACTGTTCTTATGGCTAGGACAGGAGTTGTAACAAATGAGACCCTCAGCCACACTGAAAACTGCCATGCTTTTGTCTAGTCTCTGATGTTATACTTAATCACTACATGATTCGAGAGCTTCTTTCTATATTGTCTTATCTGATACTTGTTTTCTTTTAGACTGTCCATTCAAGTAGAGAGGTTTTCGCTGTACTATTTGATACTGCCGTAGACTTCATAATGAAAAAATGCTGTACAGGTAAAACGGGCATTTATTGGGTACATGCGACCCAGCTAGAATATCATGATTTTGCAGATGACATAAGTCTTATCAGTGACAATGTGAAATAAATGCAAGTAAAAACAGATACCCTGTCTTCAATGGCTAGTAAAATAGGACTTGAAATTAACAAGGATAGAACAAAAATAATGAAACTTCTCATTAACCACGAAGGAAAAATATACGTAGAAGGAACAGTTGTTGAAGAAGTAAACCAATTTGCGTATTTCGGCAGCTACATAGACCAGGATGGTGACACCAGAAAGGAAGTTAGAATTCGATTTGCAAAAGCAGCATTAAACTTCAAGAATCTCGAGAACATATGGAATTCAAAAGTTATAAGCACAAAAACCAAGTTAAGATTATTCAATTCAAATGCAATATCAACCTTCATTTATGCACGCGAAAGCTGGAGAAGAACTAAAGAAACAGACAAGAAATTAGACTCTTTTGAAAACAAATGTTTAAAGAAAATACTCGGTATAAAGTGGAACGAATTCAAGAACAACGCAGAGATAAGACAGATGAGCAAACAACAACCTGTCTCATGGGTGATCAGAAAAAGAAGATGGACTATGTCGGTCATGTGATGAGAATGAACAATTAGAGGATCCCCATACAAGCTATCAAGTGGAACACAACAGGTCGAGGAAAAAGAGGTCGAGCACGTGAAACTCTAAAGAGGACATTGTTAAGAGAGGCCAGTTCAGTGGGCATAACATCTCTGGATGAAATTGAAATGCGCAGAAAACAGGAAATCTTGGCATACCATGCGGGCCCTATGTGACGTTTAGCGGCACGGGAAGGATGTAAGATGTAAGATTTTATATTTGCTTTCTCGTTGATCGTCTTTTAGATATTGATCATTAGCCACGTGAGCTATTCAAGCTACATTTTTTTCTAATAAATCACATCTCCCCCCTCTCTCTCTCTCTCTGTCTCTCTCTCTCTCTGTCTCTCTTTCTCTCTCTCTCTCTCTGTCTCTCTCTCTCTGTCTCTCTAGTATTTCACGTATTTAAGACTCACTGCTGCAGATAAAATGTTTGCTCTCCCCCATGCTTTTTGCATTGATTGAAACACCTCACTCCTCAGATACACACGCGGGGTGTGAACGAGAACACATACAGATATATAATTCAAAACGTGTAGAAAGTAATCATAAACTCTGTATTTATAACAAATACAAACTTATCTCAGCTATTGACATGCATAAAGAAAATAGCCAAAACAGTTTACATAAAATACAGGTCTATATCAAAGTAAAGAAACAACAGATTGCTGCTGTCGGGGAGCGGATTCTCTTAAGCAGAGCTTGTTGTTGTCGGCCGTCCAGGACGTCCGCATGTGTGGTTGATTTGACTGGGAGAGAGAAAAGAAAAAAGAATGTAAAAATGTTATTCTGAGAGAAATCCTGCTTACATTGTAGATACAGTTTCAATACTGGAGAAGCTAATTCAAGTTAAATATTCATGACAGAAACATTGAAACACGACATTCAAAAGTTATAAGCACAAAAACCAAGTTAAGTCTGCTCAGTTCAAATGTAATATCCACCCACAATTATGTACGTGAAAGCTGGAAAACAACTAAAGAAATAGACAAGAAATTAGACTTTTTTGAAAATAAATGTCTAAGGAAAATACTCGGTATAAAGTAGAACGAATTCAAGAACAACGCAGAAATAAGACAGATGAGCAAACAACAACCTGTCTGGTGGGTTATCAGAAAAAGAAGATGGACATATGTTGACCATGTGCTGAGAAGAAACAATCAGAGAATCCCCAAACAAGCTATCAAATGGAACACAACAGGCCGAAGAAAACGAGGTCGACCACGTGAAACTCTAAAGAGGACATTGTTAAGAGAGGCCAGTTTAGTAGCCATTGATGAGGTTGAAAAGCTCGCCGAAAACAGGAAACCTTGGCAAACTACCATGCGAGCGCTGGAAGACTGTAAGATGTAAGATTCATGACAGAAAATATTTTGTATAATTTTATAACATTATTTAGATATCATTATATTGGAAATCACGTGACACTGGAGGATCTGAAAACAAGATGAAACATAAAGACAGTGACATGAGACAGATATTAAAACAAAAAACAAAATATAATTATTTCTTTCTCAAAAATGTGTCAAAGACATAAAGGGTCGAACCGGAGCAGAGAGATTTTTAAAACAGAAATATATAGATGATGAAAAATGTCCGTAAAATAATGAGTAATAAAGCTGAGACTTGGAACACAATCAGAGGTATACATTATTTATCCCAATTTACAAACAAAACAACAAAACAAAAAATACTCGGAAAAAGTATTGTGCTTCCACTAGAATCTTTAATGTGAGAGGGATATTTTGACGATAAGATTAGTTTTTGCTAATATGGGCATGTCTGAAGTATATATATTCCTAAAGTTCAGTTTGGCTGTCACTTACCAGTCACATTCATGAGCACACTGGCGATCATTCATACTTTCATCCATTGGGTCGACGAGACCGAAAACGTCATCACATTTTGTGGTGCATTCAGCCACGGTAATAGAAGGGTGAGCCTGAATGATGGCGTGCACTTCGTGTGAAACCACTGGCCAAAAAAGAGCAGAGCGCGTCAAAGTTTACAAGTTATTAAACATCTGTGACAAAAAGTTATTAAACATCTGTGACAAAAAGTTATTAAACATCTGTGACAAAAGAGAGAATATTTGGCGCCAGATGAATTGTATGTGTAAACTACAGTACATTTTAAATGAACTGCAAAAGCAGAAACTGAAACTATTAAGTGTATACTTTTCTAAGCAGTTCCTTACAATTAAACTAGTAAATTAAACAAATAAGTTACGAATGTGTGGTACATTTCTTCACATGAAATGACAGCTCTGCTTACAGTTCTGGGCGACAGCCACGCCAATCACAACAGCGAGGAGAAAAAATGCAGCCTTCATTATTTTCGTCAGGAAATTTGTCAAAGTCTGGCAAAAGTCACTTTTGACTATACGGTCATTTGTGAAAAAGAATAATTCGGACGGGTTTATATAATTTCAGAAAATATTAATCGTTACTGCATAACGTTATGATAATAAAATATGGTCTGAATTTTAGAAAGAAAAAAAGCGCAAAGTAAACATTTTTCGAAGACGTGACAAAAACAACTTGTCATGGCCATCAGTGAGAACATACAGTATGCTTCAGTCACGTATCTCCAGACCACAAGTAAGATTTAAAACAAACAAGGGAGTTCACATCTTTCGTCTCGTTTATTTAATTCTGGATTTTAAAACAACTGTTATGTTTTACCTTTTTTGGGATTAATTATGAATGTATTATATAATGTCATTGTAGATGCACAAAATGTTAAGATTGATTAGAAAATGGTTCTACAGAACAAGGAAAACTCTTGTAGACACTGGACACCTCAAAGTGTAATTTCGAACTTGATTATTTCTTATTTTACAGAATGTTACTAGTGGTTTTATGACACTGAAATGTGTCAAAACATTTCACGTGCAAAGGGCATAATCTGAAGTCTTTTAAATCTGTGGTATCACTAGTGTTCGCTTGCAGATAAAGGAATTTAAAAAAATTATGGTTGAGAACTGAAATAGTTTATCTCAGCCGTTTCCTTATCTTTTCCCTCCTCATTACTTCTATGTTTATGTTATTTTAAGGCTGTGCTATTTCTATGCAAACATATTTCTCAGCGAACATCAAAACAGAGATCCTGCCAAATGCCATGTCATATCGTAGGTCAAATTGGCATAGTGAGTTACAACTGAGTAAAGATCAATTTTATTTATGAAAATCTGGGGGAAAAACCTGAAACAAGAATGCCACGAAACAATGCCAGAAAAAGGGGGTGGGGAAGAAGGGAAATTCGATGTATGTCGTTGACCGGACACAACGTCGCCGTTTCAACAGTTAAGGACATTTACAGATACCAGTTGAAAAAAAAAATTCTGAAGTAGTTTTATTATCGTAAGGAACCGGATTATCTATTCCTATTTAGAAATCGGAACGTACAAAGAGCTACAATTATTCTACTTCTGTTACTACTAATATAAATATTATGAATCCTTTACAACCTTGACATTAAACACGTCTGTTCTAGACACCCATTACGACATTTGGAAGGATACAGTAACTTGACAAGACATTTTGGTAGTAGACAGCCTCCACGACAATGGTAAAGACATAGTAACTTGACACGACATGTTCTAAGGAATAGGCTTGCATTTAGCCTTTATCCTGAGAAGCATCACGGGTTTGATTTCAGGCAGTGAAAACAACAGTAATCAGTCTCAATTAAAGTTTCGACATTTTTTTTAAAAGTCTCGCTGCATGATTTTCATTTATCTGTTCACTTCCATTCTCTCTACACAGTCCATCCAGCGTAGTCTATTCAGTTTCAAGATATCAGGCTACTGTTATAATAAAATGAGAACGTGTGGGTGAATATTGGAACTGATTCATTCATTCATTCATTTGCATGTCCCTTGCGGAACTTTGCCTCCCGAACAGCACTCCTGTAGGCCTCACGGTTGTGAGCAAGATGGCCTGCTGATGATGCATCCATTTGCAGATCATCAACATGTCTTGCAGCCATCTTAGCTTTGGTCTTCTTCTCTTTCTTTTTCCCATTATGTTCCCTTCCAAGACGGGTTTCTCTAGACTGGAACTATATTTTAAAAATAGCTGACAACTACATTCATGTTAATTATTAATTGTATTAAAATGCCATAGACTGGAACTATATTTCAAAAATAGCTGACAACTACATTCATGTTAATTATTAATTGTATTAAAATGACAAAAACTGCTGTTAAAATCAGATATTTCCGACATATTAAGTTGCTGCAATGAATAACTCTACTTACGAAACTGAGCGCTGGCCACGCCAAACGCAACAGCAAGTAGGAGAAGTGTAACTTTCATTGTTGTGGTCTGGAAGTTTAGCAAAGTCTTGGAAAGAACTTTTAGCTCTGTAGTAATTTACTGCGGTTTATATAGGCAGAAAAACTATTATTTAATGCTGCATGACCTTGTGTTCTATACTCATGATCTTGACCGCCTTTTTCTTTTAAGAACCAGAGGAAAAAACTGCAAAATAAACATTTTATGAAGATAGCACGGAATAATATTTTAACCTCTTACATTAAATATTCACCTTTATTACAGTCTGAGAAGACACCATGTGATTTCTTCGTGTATCACTTAAAAATATAACACTTTAAAAGTTTATTATTATTATTATTATTATTATTATTTTATTATGTTTTAAAAAACAGAAACGCAACAAATACGATGTTGCGACTAGAACTGAAGTTTGCTGTTCAGACATTGGGAAATTGCCTGAAACGTTCACTTGGACATCAGCTTCACGTGTTGATCTGAATTGTACTCAGCAGATGATTCATGAGCACTGAAAACCGACACTAGTCAAAACAGTATTTTTGACAGGTTCTAAGGACTGTTATTGCCGGAGGTGGAGTGGAGAATTCGATCTCCACTCCAACGGCGTGCGTCTCAAACAGCCTCTGGCAGTCAAGTCCAGCTCCTGGCCTTCCCGTGGCAGAACTGTTTAAACTGACAGGAGAAGGGGCGAGGGCGAATATCTGGCCCCTGAAAACCAGATACTTAGGGTAGATGAGTGGCACGTTTGGTAGCTCATCTGCCGCTGTTGGCGAGATTCTTCAGCTGCCGTGCGTGGAGCGGTGCTCCTCCTGGCCAATGAAGAAAGATGCAAATGAGGTTGCCGCGCAGCACCACTACGGAAAAGGTGGTAGAAAGGATGAAGCGAAGCAAACAGTCAAATCACGGCACCTCTGGTCTGGAGGTCGGCCACGTCCTGAGTGCAGACATATGGGGTGAAATGCATGAACCGGCTTGTCCCAGAGGTTAAGACACTGCTGGCGAGACTCTTCGAATGCCGCGCGTAGAGTGAAGCTCCTCCCCGTCAAGGAAGAAAATGCGGAAAAGAAATAAAGGTTGCTGTGCGGTGCCGATGGGAAAAGGTGGTGGAAAGGATTAAGTGATGTCTAATCGGTATGTCCAGTAGTATCGCTGCGAGAGCTATACATACCACGGCACCTCTGCTCTAGAGGCCGGCCACGTCCGAAATACACCTACACTGGTGAAATATGCCTAAACCGGCACACACCAGGGGTGCAACTTGATGGGTAGACATGTCATGCCATCTCCGCTCTAGAGGTCGGTCACGCCTGATATACACTCATACTGTTGAATTTTGACTAAACCGGCTCACACCAGGGGTGAATCTTGAAGGCTATGCATGTCACAGTACCTCTGCTCTAGAGGTCGGTCACGTCCCAAACACGCCCATACTGGGATAATATGCCTAAACCAGCTCAACCCAGGGGTGGAAGTCACTAGTGGCGAGGAATCGTCCTTCTGGACAAAAGCTCCATCTTGGTCACAACTAGGAAGGGTAGCGGCCACGACTGCAAAATGCTGAAGTCGGAGACACTGGACCAGGGCAGTCTAGATAGGCAACCACCTCTCATCCGGCGGGTATGTTTGCGTATCCTAATCACGCTGAGGTTTTCCGGTGAGAAAGTCCAACTCTGGACTGGGTGGACAACCACCTCTCACCCAGCGGGGATGCACTGATATCCTAAACACGTCGAGGTCTTCCGGTGAGAAAGTCCAACTCTAGACTAAACTGGTGCAATGAAAACCACGGTGTCACACAATCCGCTTCCGAGACCCACCAAGAATACAGGCTAAAGCCCTGCGATACTCTGAAACCCTTGTGGTCCTCTCGTGGATCTCGTGTGGTCCTTTCGGGGACCACACAGGAGACCACGGGACCTAACGAGGACCACAGGCGTAAATTCAGTAGGATCACAGTGCGGTTTTGGTGGTAGAAGCGAACGAAGAAGAAGAAGAAGAAGTATTTTTGACAATAACTCGTGACAGGTTCACGAGAATCCCGTGAAACTTACTGAACACAAAACTCACTGACTATGTTATTGAATGCCCATAAAAGATTGACGCTCCCTCGAATCAATTCATTTGAAAATTCAATGCGCAAGTATCGCTCACCTCACCTCACTACAGAACAACGACTCATAATCATTGGATGTTTACAGACTGGACAGTCACAAAGTGTAGTGGCCAGACAATTTAATGTGGTTAGAAGCACCATCTTGAGAACATATGGAATTCAAAAGTTATAAGCACAAAAACCAAGTTAAGACTATTCAATTCAAATGTAATATCCACCCTCATTTATGCATGCGAAAGCTGGAAAACAACTAAAGAAATAGAAAAGAAATTAGACTCTTTTGAAAACAAATGCCCAAGGAAAATATTCGGCATCAAGTGGAATGAATTCAAGAACAATGCAGAGATAAGACAGATGACTGAACAACAACCAGTTTCATGGGTGATCAGGAAAAGGAGATGGGCATATGTTGGTCACTTGATGAGAAGAAATGATCAGAGAATCCCAAAACAAGCTATCAAGTGGAACACAACAGGCCGAAGAAAAAGAGGCAGACCGCGTGAAACTCTGAAGAGGACATTATTAAGGGAGGCCAAATTAACAGGCATAAAATCCTTTGATGAGATTGAAAGACTCGCCGAAGACAGGAAAATTGGCGAACTACTTTGCGAGCCCTATGTGTCGTTTAACGGCACGGGAAGGATATAAGATAAGATAAGAAGAAGCACCATAGTCACCTTTGGAGACGATTAAAAAAAACTGGCTCATTTGCAGACCGGCCGCGCAGTGGAAGACCCATAGTCACAACTCTTGCCGAAGACCGCTTCATACAAGTGCTTCACCACAGGAATCGATGTGCATCTGCGTCCTCAACAGTCCAGTCAATGACAGCAGCTCGTCGAAACGGTCAGGAACCGGCTGCACGACGCTGGTCTTTGGGCTAGAAGACCCTACAGAGGTCCTGTTCTTACGGACCGGGATCGCCAGAACCGACTGCAGTTGGCGAACCAGCATCGTCAATGGACCACTGCGAATGATTGGAGAATGGTTTGGTTTAGTGATGAATCATTCTTTCTGCCCCAGCGCCATTAGAGACAGAGAAGAGTTTACCGCAGAGTCCATGAGCGCTACGCCCATATCTGCGTGGATGAGGCTCCTCCACATGGTGGTGGAGGTATACTGGTGTGGGGGACGATAAGTGTTTTGGGAATAAGTGACCAGGCGTAAATTGAAGGACGCCTGAATGCCCAACGATACGTCGCTGAAATTCTTCGTCCTCACGTCCTTCCACTTCTGGCTGCATCAGGATCGATTTTTCAGCAGGATAACGCTCGACCTCATGTGGCACAACTCACCACCCAGTTCCTCGCTGACAATACCATCTAGACCATTCCGTGGCCATCCATGTCATCAGACATGAACCCAATAGATCACTTATGGGATGAACTCAACAGACAAGTCCGCCAGCGAGACGTGGCGCCAACCAATCCCCGACAGATGTCTCTTGCACTGCGGGAAGAGTGGGCAGCCATCCCACAATTACCGATCCAACGGCTAATCGGATCCATATCAAGGAGATGCCGTTCTCTGATACAGCCAGAGGATGCCGTACACCTTACTGAAACGGAGGCCTCAGTCGCAAAGAATGAAAGTCCAGCCCAAATTTAATGAATATCATTTTATTGTTAAAGTCTTAAAGTTTCTTCATGCTAAGATTGAAGCATTAATTCCGTTAAATAAAATTTTGATACAAGTTTGAAATTTGGTGTCCGTTACGAATACAGTAGTGTTGAGTTTCTTCTATTTGAACAGTATATTATTATTATCACATGGGCTCACTCTGATCCTCATATTAGAGGATTCTGCCCAGATACTTCCTTTTTTTTGGGGGGGGGGGGGGGGTTGGGGGTGGGGGTGGGGTGGTGGATGGGAGTGAGTGGTAGAATCTTCAGATTATCAGGCCAGTCATTGTAATCTATACTCACTTTGGCATGACCCCAGTGTTTCAACATCTCCACATCGTCTGCAGCTAAGAACATCGCAGAATCAGTCCCAGAGAGATAAAACATGGATGGATTAATTCACACTGCTAGATGCTTTGACAGAGCACGTCTTAGGGACAAGAAGGGAAAAAACCAGACATTTGAGCAACCAGTTCCTACCACACAAGATGCAGCTCACAGTGAGAGAACCCTGCAGACTCTGATTAACGGTGGATTTGTTTTCATGACGGTAAGTATCAGCAACATAACCACACCTATCTGTCCACCAGCAACATAACCACACCTATCTGTCCACCAGCAACATAACCACACCTATCTGTCCACCACAGAATGAGAGCCTGGTTCAGTCAGCAGACCGTTCCAGTTTATCTTGGATTACTTCCCCTCCGGACGAAGAAGCAATACACGGAAAGGGAAGGCAGGTTCAGCTTGTGGTACACTGAGAAAAGGACATGGAATAAGGAAAAAGTTAACATTGAAAACAAACGTTCTAATTTAACAGACCAGTGTTCTTAGCAGTCCCTTATACAGACCTGAAAAGTGGATATCTTATGCAAGATATGAGAAAAAAAGGACTTAATAGTTTTCATCTTCGCAGACAGGACATATTATTATGGAACTGCATAAAGAAATAGATCCCATATCAACGTTTTTGCATTATGTCTAGGCAACATTATGTTGTAATGCAACAGCACTTGCGACGTGGCTCTCATTAAAACCACCTTGTTAACAAACCAGTGCCTGTGGTGAGCTTCATTTACGACATTGTTGAAAGAACTATTTCGATGAAATGTCTAAGTACAAGATTTTATCACCACTTGGAATGCAAAGAGCATATCACAACAAAGGTCAGGAAAATTTCGACCGTCATAAAAATATGGCGGCAGAAAACCTTGCACAGAGGCTGCTCGTTTTTCGTTATTTTGCAGGACAGGGGGTAATATCCTAGATAGCACTGTCCAGAGACTGAATTAGATTATGTGCAGCTATAGATCCTCCGAGAGATTGAATTAGATTATGTGCAGCTATAGATCCTCCGAGAGACTGAGTTAGATTATGTGCAGCTTTAGATCCTCCGAGAGACTGAGTTAGATTATGTGCAGCTTTAGATCCTCCGAGAGACTGAATTAGATTATGTGCTGCTATAGATGCCCGGCCTTGATGGCAGTGGATGGAAGAAAGGAAACGCCAAGGCGGCAGGTTTTTTCGCAGCCCCTGGTTTTCAAGGACTATCACTTTAGCCAGCGTCGTAATCTGAAGCTACGACAGGGGTCAAATTACTATATTTAAACAATGAACTACAACAGTCCTTCTGACACGAAGACCAGGCACGGAGAACCGATCTCTGATCACGTCAGCAGTTTTATTTCCCAGACTCAGAAGCTGACTTAAGAAATATCGTTGACATAATTCGTTGTAATGCAGCTATATCGTCAGGTTTGATCTCATTACTGGAGACAGGGTCGGAATCAGATTACTTAAACTGACACGTTCTTTTCACTATCTCAGAAAAATTCTTAACTGTACGTGAGATAAGTTACAAAATGAAATGAATTTGTTTTCCTATTCTATCTAAAGTTTTGTGTGTGGGTGCAGGCATTTTCTCTTCTAGTTTGAAAATCAGGAATTTAATAATAAGATTGGAAGTAAAAGTGGAAAGATGTGTGAGAAGCTATCAACATAAATCAACATGATGCCAGTTGTCTTTGTACAGAGTCGAATACAATAAAGAAGAGACAAGACCAGTTATAGATTTGTCCGGAGTGCAGTGATGATGACTGTAAATAACATTTATTTTCAGGTTTTTTTTAACTATAGAAGACATTTGAGACATTTAATGTAAAATTTAAACAATTTCACCGTTCGGCTAATCTTTATATTACTTTGGAAAACTATTAATCAATATCACATCTGTTGATTGTCTCTCTCATTGTCATTCGGTTGTCTAGAACAAATATATCTTATCAAGTTATTATGTCCTTCCCATTGTTGTGGAGGGTGTCTAGAACAAGCACGTCTTGTCAAGTTACTATGTCCTTACTATTGTGGAGGCTGTCTAGAACAAACATGTTTTGTCAAGTTACTATGTTATTATTGTTGTGGAGGGTGCCCAGAACAAACATGTGTCAAGTTACTTTGTCCTTATTGTTGTGTAGGGTGTCCAGAATAAACATTTTTGGTCAAGTTACTATGTTTTTATTGTTGTGGAGAGTGTCTATAACAAATATGTCTTGTTAAGTTACTATGTTCCTCTCATTGTTATGGAATGTGTTTAGAACAAGCATGTCGTGTCAAGTTACTATGTTCCTCTCATTGTTATGGAGTGTGTTTAGAACAAGCATGTCGTGTCAAGTTACTATGTTCCTCTCATTGTTATGGAGTGTGTTTAGAACAAGCTTGTCGTGTCAAGTTACTATGTTCCTCTCATTGTTATGGAGTGTGTTTAGAACAAGCTTGTCGTGTCAAGTTACTATGTTCCTCTCATTGTTATGGAGTGTGTTTAGAACAAGCTTGTCGTGTCAAGTTATTATGTTCCTCTCATTGTTATGGAGTGTGTTTAGAACAAGTATGTTCCTCTCATTGTTATGGAGTGTGCCTAGAACAAGTATGTTCCTCTCATTGTTATGGAGTGTGCCTAGAACAAGTATGTTCCTCTCATTGTTATGGAGTGTGCCTAGAACAAGTATGTTCCTCTCATTGTTATGGAGTGTGCCTAAACAAGTATGTTCCTCTCATTGTTATGGAGTGTGCCTAGAACAAGTATGTTCTTCTCATTGTTATGGAGTGTGCCTAGAACAAGTATGTTCCTCTCATTGTTATGGCGTGTGTCTAGAACAAACGTTTCTTGTGAAATGTCAGATATCCCTGGAATTAATTCAAAATCGTTTAACTGTTAGATGAGCTTTATAGTATTTTCTTTACAACGTTCATTTGTTGATATTCAGTCTGAAAATGTCTCTGTGAATATAGTGTTTGCTGTGTCTGTGATATCTTGGACCCTTTTCCTCGTTTCCCAGAAACTAGACCCCCCCCCCTTTACCCCCAGCACATAAGCAGTGTTGTTTAACATGTATCGAGACGGGCGTCTTTTTTATTAATGATCAAACTGAGGAGATTGTTTTCAACCATATGCAGTTCTTCTAATGAACTTTTGTTGATTCTCTCGTCAATACTCTTTATAACTGTTATTATGTCTCTGTAATGTTATTTTGGTGGTTTCAGATGCTGCCATAGTAGAAAAGGCACAGTACTCTTTATAACTGTTATTATATCTCTGTAATGTTCTAAGTGTACTACTCTGTGGAGATGAATACTGGAAAATCACCAAAACCATAGAAAGCAAGCCAAGCTGAATTCTTTCCAGACTAAATGTTTACGAAGAATTAGAAGAGTATTTTGGCCAAACACCATAAGAAATAACATTTTGTTAGCAGAAATGCAAATGAAGCCACTGACAGCAATTATTGAGGAAAGACGCTGGCGATGGTTGGTACATGTGCTCCGGATGACTGACAACTCACTACCAAAAATAGCACTAAGATTGAAACCACAGGGGAACAGGAGTAAGGGTAGACCAAAGGAGTCATGGAGAAGAACAACAGGGAGGATGTTGAGCAATAGAGGGCTCACCTGGGCAAGAGTGGACAGAAGGAAAAGGACAGGCGTTTGTGGAAAAACCATCGAGGAAGCCCTGGCCACTTAAGGTTCAGAGAGAGAGAGAGAGAGAGAGAGAGAGAGAGAGAGAGAGAGATTCGGTCTCCATGGAGCTGGGAACAGGATGTTCTTAATAGATGCAGTGGAGGTTTTTAAAGCAGGCTTTGTGTTGGAGTGAGATGTGTTTTTCTGATTAATATGAGGATCCTGAGTGGAATCAATATACCAGCTTCTCACCAGACCCCTGACCCCTGACCCCGGGGGCTCCGACAAGAATTTTGTAAGTCGGTTCAAAACTATTTCTCCCTCTCCTTCCCCCCTTCCCTTTTACAAGGGGAGCAAGGACACCAGAGGGAACACGTAGATCTAATAACAAGCACTTGTAAATCCAAGGCGTAGATTTTAAAAACTCCTATGATTAGTCTGCTCTGTAGCACTTACGCGATCTTTAAACGGACTGTTCTGTCTCTGCTTCTGTGTCTATAATATTATCATTCACCGAATCTACACAAAATTTGTAAAAACTAAAACATAGACTGATTACTGCTGGCACGGTTTGAAGTTAAACCTGCGATACTTTTCAGAATAAAGGGTAAATGCAAACCTATTCCTTGAAACATGTCGTGGAGGGTTTCTAGAACCAGCATGTCTTGTCAAGTTACTACATCCTTCCAAATGTCGTAGAGGTTGTCTAGATCAAACGTGTTTAATGTCAAGGTTGTAAAAGGAGTGATAATAATTATATTAGTATTAACAGAAGCAGAGTCTGTTCTTTTCGATTTCTAAATGGGAACAGATAATCCAGTTCAATAAGGTAATAAAAGTACTTCAGAATTTCTTTTTTAAGTTGCTGTCTGTAAATGTCCTTTACTATTTCAATGGCGAAGTTGTGTTCGGTCAGCGACTTACATTGCATCCCCCCCCCCTCCTTTCCTTTTTTTTTTTGTTGTTGTTGCATTGTTTCGTGTCATTTTTGTTTCATGCTGTCTTTTTTTATTTCCAAATTTTCATAAATAAAATTGATCTTTACTCAGTTTTAACAGACTGTGCCAATTTTGACCTACGATATGACATGGCATTTGGCAGGATCTCTGTTTTGATGTTTGCACCGCAATATGTTTGCATAGAAATAGCACAGCCTTAAAATAACATAAAAATAGAAGTAATGAGGAGGAAAGAGATAAGGAAACGGCTGAGATAAACTATTTCAGTTCTCAGCCATAATTTTTTTAAACAAAATGTCCTTTATCTGGTAGCGAACACTAGTGATACTACAAATTTAAAAGACTTCAGATTATGTCTTTGCCCTTGAACTACTTTCATCAGTGACAACCCTTGTTTTATCGCTATTTCTCCAGACAATATTTGGTTTTTTTTTAACTGTGGAGCAGTGGCGAAGTGGTTAGTGCACTTGTCTCTCATGGCGAAGGTCGGGGGTTAGAATCCGACCGGAGGCGCCCCAATCACCCAGCTGTAGAAACGGGTACCCGACATCTTCTGGCGTTGGGGAAGGAAAGGCCGCCAGGCGTTATACTGACCATATCACCCTGTAGTGTGCTGACAGGTCAAGGATATTATGGGCACTAACACCATATCCCTATGTGCCTTTAAGGCATGACAGGATTACCTTTACCTTTACCTTACATGTGAAACGTTTTGACAAATTTCAGTGTCATAAAACCACTAGTAACATTCTGTAAAATAAGATATAATCAAGTTCGAAATTACACTTTGAGGTGTCCAGTGTCTACAAGACTTTTCCTTGTTCTGTAGAACCATTTTCTAACCAGTCTTAACATTTTGTACATCTACAATGACAATGAGCTTAACATTCATATTTAGTCCAAAAAAAGTAAAAAATAACAGTTGATCTAAAATCCAGAATTAAATAAACGAGACGAAAGATGTGAACTCTCTTTTTTTGTTTTAAATCTTACTTGTGGTCTGGAGATACGTGACTGAAGCATACTGCATGTTCTCATTGATGGCCATGGAAACGCGCGTGCCTGTACGAAGATTAAGACAAGTTGTTTTTGTCACGTCTTCGAAAAATGTTTACTTTGCACTTTTTTTTTCTTTCTAAAATTCAGACCATATTTTATTATCATAACGTTATGCAGTAACGATTAAAATGTACTGTAGTTTACACATACAATTCATCTGGCGCCAAATGTTCTCTTTTTGTCACAGATGTTTAATAACTTTTTGTTATAGATGTTTAATAACTTTGTCACAGATATTTAATAACTTTTTGTCACAGATGTTTAATAACTTTTTGTCACAGATGTTTAATAACTTTTTGTCACAGATGTTTAATAACTTTTTGTCACAGATGTTTAATAACTTTTTGTCACAGATGTTTAATAACTTTTTGTCACAGATGTTTAATAACTTGTAAACTTTGACGCGCTCTGCTCTTTTTTGGCCAGTGGTTTCACACGAAGTGCACGCCATCATTCAGGCTAACCCTTCTATTACCGTGGCTGAATGCACCACAAAATGTGATGAAGTTTTCGGTCTCGTCGACCCAATGGATGAAAGTATTAATGACCGCCAGTGTGCTCATGAATGTGACTGGTAAGTGACAGCCAAACTGAACTTTAGGAATATATACACCCCAGACATGACCATGTTAGCAAAAACTAATCTTATCGTCAAAATATCCCTCCCACATTAAAAATGCATTATAGTGAAAGCACAGTATACTGTGGAGCTTTTTTTGTTTTGTAAATTGCAATAACTAATTGATACCTCTGGTTTTGTTCAAGTCTCAGCTTTATTACTCATTATTTTACGGACACTTTTCATCATCTATATATTTCTTGTAAAAAAATCTCTCTGCTCCGATCCGACCCTGGAATGAAAAAGAAATATTGTGTCGTTGTTTTAATGCCTGTCTTTATGTTTCATCTTGTTTTCATATCTTCCGTTGTCAAATTTTCTTCCATATCTAAATAATATTATAAAATTATTTTCATGAATACTTTAATTAGCTTCCCCAATATTGAAACTGTATCTACAATGTAAGCAGGATTTCTCTCAGAATAACATTTTTACATTCTTTTTTCTTTTCTCTCTCCCAGTCAAATCAACCACACATGCGGACGTCCTGGACGGCCGACAACAACAAGCTCTGCTTAAGAGAATCCGCTCCTCGACAGCAGCAATCTGTTGTTTCTTTACTTTGATATAGACCTGTATTTTATGTAAACTGTTTTGGCTATTTTCTTTATGCATGTCAATAGCTAAGTTTGTATTTGTTATAAATACAGAGTTTATGATTACTTTCTACACGTTTTGAATTATATATCTGTATGTGTTCCCTGCGTGTGTATCTGAGGAGTGAGGTGTTTCAATCAATGGAAAAAGCATGGGGGAGAGCAAACATTTTATCTGCAGCAGTGAGTCTTAAATACATGAAATACTAGAGAGAGAGAGAGAGAGAGAGAGAGAGAGAGAGAGAGAAGAGGAGAGATGTGGTTTATTATAAAAAAAATGTAGCTTGAATATCTCACGTGGCTAATGATCAATATCTAAAAGAAGATCAATGATCAAATGTTAACAGCTAAAATCTCTGCTTGAATGGACAGTCTAAAAGGAAACAAGTATCAGAAAAGGCAATACAGAAATAAGCTTTGGAATCATGCAATGAATAAGTATAACATCAAAGACTAGACAAAAGAATAGCAGTTTTTCAGTGTAGCTGATTATCATTGATAATCTGCAAATGGATGCATCAGCAGCATGGCATCTTGCTTACAACGGAGAGGCCTACAGGAGAGCTGTTAGGGAGGCAAAGTTCCGCAATGGACATAGAATGAATGAATGAATGACCTCATTTGTTACAACTCCTGTCCTAGTCATAAGAACAGTGAGATCAATATTTGATAATAGCGATAGTAATGTTTATACGGGACGAAGACACTGTCCATTTTGGTAATCAGCGACTCATAGCTGACATGCTGACGTCATATGTGATGAACCATAGCTGAAAAAGACTCTGTACCATCTCTCCGTTTGTACACTCAGTAACAGGCATAAGGGACAGGAATCGTCACAGACCACATGGTGGTGGAGCCTGCTAAAGAAGTCTTGCTCACCTCCTGCTTTTTTACCTCCACTCAAGGACTGAAAAAATAGCCGGCATAACCCGCTCCTAGTCCGACACGACGTTGTGCCTCAACACCGACACAGCATCGGCTGCAATGAACACCAGCTCGCAGTTACAGGGAGATAGAAGACAAGTAATGTAATAGTAGTAGTTGTAGTAGTAGTAGTAGTAGTAGTAGTAGTAATAGTTGTAGTTGTAGTAAAAGTATTGCTGCAGGTAGTAATAGTAATGACGATAACAGTAGCAGATAATACAAAACATGAAGTAAAAAGAGGATAAAATAATGTGACAAAATAGTGTAATAACAGTAAAAAGTACAGTTGTAGTGTAGTAGTAAGAATTACAGCTGTAATGACAGTAATAATACCATCAGTGTTAATAATAATATAAAGGGTAATAGTAGTAGTAACACTAGTAGAATTAGAAGTAGTAGTAGTAGTAGTAGTAGTAGTAGTAGTAGTTGTAGTAGTAGTAGTAGTAGTAGTAGTAGTAGCAGCAGCAGCAGCAGTAGCAGAAGCAGTAACAGTAGTATAGATACCGCAGCAGTAACTTTAATAATAATAATAATAATGATAATTAAAAGAACATCAATAATAGCAGCAGTTTTAGTAATAATACAAAAGGTAGAAGTAATAGTAGAAGTATTAGTAGTAATAGTAGTAGTAGTATAGTAACCACAACAGCAACTTTAATAATAATGATGATAGGTAAAGGTTTCCAAGTTATCACACTGGATTAGAGCACTTCTCAAGAGAACAGTGCAGACAGTGCATCTTTTTGTTAGACAGTGTTTAGTCTTTATTAAACAGCAAAGAATAACAGAAATTCATCAGAATGTTTGAGAACACTGTTGTATAGAATTTCATGCACGAAGCTCCGAACTCTAAACGCTCTTTAAAAATGGTGGCATCATCATTGACTACTAGAGATTCACAAACATAAATAAGAACCATAATACATGAACTGAATCAGTTTTTATTATTAGCCCAAAACCGCCAGCAACACAGGGAAAATCTGTAATCTCAGCTCTAGTTCTGTATGTAGTCTTTCAAGTTCATTCATTCATTTGCATGTCCCTTGCGGAACTTTGCCTCCCAAACAGCACTCCTGTAGGCCTCTCGGTTGTGAGCAAGATGGCCTGCTGCTGCTGCTGCGTCCATTTGCAAATCGTCAACGATTTCTTGCAGCCATCTTCGTTTTGGTCTTCCTCTTTTTCTTTTTCCCATTATGTATCCTTCCAATACAGTCTTCTCTAAATTATCATGACGTTTAATGTGTCCAAAATATTTACGTTTTCTCTATTTAATCCTCTTTACTAGCCAGCCTTCTTCAATATTAAGCTCTTGTAGTATAGATATATTTGTCTTTCAAGTACTTTCTAAAATTTAGAGATTTCAGCAAACGGTCTTGTTCTTAGTTTTTTAGGCGCAGAAGAACATAATTCTAAGGGCACTTATCCCAGATACCACACATTAATTAGTGTATAAGTATACAACTATACACGAGGACTGCAGTAAAGCTGTGATGCCAAAATGTATAAACTAGGATGAAAGTAGGAACAGCTTTATTACTTAACGTTTATAACGATATGGTGTTTCGGCGCGAACCTTCTTCATACAAACATAAACAGGACAAAGAATCAGACAGAGAACACAACTTATAGATTCACATGAAATTTATGTAAAAGAAATAATAAAAAGAAATGAAAAAAAATGAATGAATAATGGAAGAACTAAGGTAATTCATTCATTTGCATGTCCCTTGCGGAACTTTGCCTCTCAAACAGCTCTCCTGAAGGCCACTCGGTTGTGAGCAAGATGGCCTGCTGCTGATGCATCCATTTGCAGCTCATCAAAGATGTCTTGCAACCATCTTTGCCTTTGTCTTCCTCTCTTTCTTTTTCCCCATTATGTACCTTTCCAAGACGGTTTTCTCTAGATTATCATGACGTTTAATGTATCCAAAATATTAAGTTTTCTCTCTTTAAACCTCTTTACTAGCCAGCCTTCTTCAATATAAAGTTCTTGTAGTATGGATATATTTGTTCTTTTTTGTGTCCATGGTATATGAAGAACTCTTCTGTAGCGTTTACATTCAAAGGCATTTATGTGTTTCTCAACTGTTTTGTTAAATGTCCAGGTCTCACAGGCATATGTTGCGATGGGAAAGATGCATGCCCTTACAAATCTTATTTTTGTAGTTCTGTCTGTTCCTCTCCATAGATTCTTTAGTTGTTTTACACTCTGAAGAGCGATAGATATCCTCCTTTTAAATTCCCTCATTGTATCTCCATTATTAGTTAGTAGTGATCCAAGATAATCAAAACTCTCCACTTCTTCCAGTTTTTCCTCATTGATACATATATCAGATGCCTTGTTTGTTTTGTCAGTTGTCATCAATTTAGTTTTCTTCACATTAAGATAGAGGTTCTGCTCTTCGCTGTTCTTACGGACTGAGATAATTGGTTTTTCCACTCCTTTTTGTGTTGCGGACAATAATACTATATATATATGTATATATATATATACAATTTAATTACAAGACTGGACATACCGCACAAGAACGTTACAGGGAATAACAAAACCCCAGTGCAACAACAAGGAGAAACCTTTAAACCACAAAGATAGACAATATGCGATCAATGAGCAATACATATCATCATGGTCCCCTAGCAATACATATCATCATGGTCCCCTAGCAATACATATCATCATGGTCCCCTAGCAATACATATCATCATGGTCCCCTAGCAATACATATCATCATGGTCCCCTAGCAATACATATTTATGGTGAGACTCCCAGTACTTCACTAGGCCCCCTTTTTAACCCGAGGCCTCCCCAAGAAGAAAAAATAAACTTTTGCACAAGTGGCACTAAAAATAAACTTTTGTACAAGTGGCACTAATCTTAAACTCTATCTTCCACGGATATTTCTGAACAATCATCATCATCATCATCATCATCATCATCATCATCATCGCCTTTCACTCCCTTGAGAGCATATGCCACGGATAAAGGCTCTCCAGTCATCCCTGTTCTTGGAACTATTCTCCTACCATGTGTATTCCTTGTCTCTGAGCACTGTCATAATTTCTCTTCTCCAAGTAAGTCTAGACCTTCCTCGTTTTCTATTTCCTTGAGGATTCCATGTCACGAGTCACAAAAAATCGCGCAGTTACACAACTGCACCCTCTCGGCAAAATGATAATCAAATGAAATGAGAAATGAAAATATTTCAACTTGTATATGCAAATAGATCTCTGGGTATAGAGAAACATGTTAAATATATCTATGTATGAAATCGTCAACCCAAAGACATACGAATGTAGAAATTCAATGCACAAAAATTATTTGAACATGTTAGAATCATATATGAATAATGATCTATGGTGAACTCACTGATGACTTAAGAATGCGAGCTTGACAAAGTGGCGAATGGCAAAATTTCAATGAGCAAAATCACTAAACATAACACATGTCAGTATCAATGAGCACAATAAATCAACACGGTAATTGACATATCAATAATACTGATCAATGACCCACACTTAATGCTTATGTGTAACACATTGCCCTCCTGACAATGCACAGAAAACTTCACCTTCGAATACAAGATCACGCTCTTCACACGTGCACAGAAGACTTATCTTAGGCCTGTATTTGCAAGATCTTCGGTGCATGAAAGTGTGTTGCTCTGTTTTGGGGAGATCAAATTAAAATTTTTTCCTCGGTTCTTTCCATTTGGCACATTTAAAAAAAAAATACTTCTCAACCTTAAAAACGCAATCAATTTTATTTAATAATAGAAATATCCGTTCGAAAAATTAATTCACCACAGAATTTAATAATTTTTCATCCATCATAAGCCTTCGTCACGTGACCATTTCAAATAGCTTTTGTGAGTTGATTGATTGTGTTTTGCATGACAGTGCCAGATTTTTCAAAGACGCCCTAGTCATTTGGAAATTAAAGACGCATTCTTTTAATATAGAAAAATGCCAGAAGATTTTGGTTACTCATATTCATACATTTCCTTGTATCTACGCTAAATCTGTATACATGAGACAAAATAACTGATAAGTGAATGCGATTATATTGCTTGACACAACTTGTATATATCGGTTTAAACTTAAATCGGTTTTATTCGGAATACCTTTCTTATATCTATGAATTATTTACACATTTAATACCAGGTGAAGAAAGGTGCTTTTTACTGTTGTTACGCGAGTATTTATTTTCCACTGGCAAATGTACCTCTCTTGGACAAAGTAGTACCACACAGCTGGACAAGAAAACCAATCAATGACCTACGATCTGCTCCCCATTACGTAGTTTTATGATTCATAAACCTTTGACACTTAACTGTGCTGTGTCAGCTGCTCCATCTTGATTAAGGATGATTGACGGTTTTGAAACTCCACAGAAGCAAAACCTGTGCAGAGATTATGTTTTCAACAATAAATACTATTTTTATTTCCTTTATTACAATAAGACGGTTGTTGTGGTTCGACTCGAATTTCTGCTGTAAGATTTTTAGCTTTCTTTTTTATGTGATTATTTTTTTAATGTATGTTTGGCAGTAGCCAGAATTAGTTCTGCCATCAGATAATAAGTCTGCAAATTTCGAAAGTAGAAGTCACTATTCATTCCATTTGAACGACGGACAGACAGACACACAGACAGCTATACAGCCAGCCAGCCAGTCAGTCAGACAGAAAGGATTTAGCTATACAAAGTAGTGACAAAATCGTACGCCGTTACCCTCTAAATCTTGCACAAAGGAACAGTGTTTTTTTTCTGTTTGTAAATGTAAATGGAGCCACGTATATTATTTTCTGTCAACACACGGGGTACGGTGTCAGGGCCTGTTATCTCCACATCCTGCCAGCAATCTATCTACAGTAATCTCTGAGACTATCTATTTCACGTAGCCTGCTTATCGTGTCTTGCAAGTCATAAATCATATTCCCATAGAGAACTACTTTATTTTTTAGTTGGCTTTCTCGTGCACAGGTTTGTTTTATAATGTTTACTGTCGTACATAGTCTTAACATAATTGATTCACACAGATGAATGGCAATTCAGTTCTCTTTGACTGTGTTCTCGGTTCTCGATGACTGTGTTCTCATTTTGCTTTTGATCTCTAGATAATAGAACACTCGGCGAGTAAAGATATGATTGAAAGAGCACTCTATGGCTATCGCGGAGGCCACCATCTTTTTCTGTATTAAAAATCTGTTAACAAAAGTTCAAAGCACCCAAAAATCTGTGAAGTAACTCTAATATTAGGCACAGAAATATGGTGCAAGTTGTCGAACTTGTTCTCTGTAGGGAAACTCAGAGCCGGAATATATTACGTATTTCTGAAACGGACGAATTTCGTTCTTTTTGCAAGATTGTTTAATTAAGCTCCAGGAAAATTGGGTAAATTTAACGTTTGATCTAGATAAGACCTTAGGTATCGAAGAGAGAAGAGAGTTTCATTGCGTTCTCATGATCAAAATTGCACAACTATACACTTAACAAAACAGCTGAGAAACACATAAAGACCTTTGAATGTAAATGCTACAGAAGAGTTCTTCAAATATCATAGGCATAAAAAAGAACAAATATATCCATACTACAAGAATTCAGTATTGAAGAATGTTGGCTAGTAAAGAATATTACACAGAGAAAACTTAAATATTTTGAACACATTAAACGTCATGAGAATTTTGAGAAGACATTCTTAGTAGGGTTATTAATGAGAAAAAAGAAAGAGAGGAAGACCAAGGCGAAGATGGCTGCAAGACATCGTTGATGATCTGCGAACTGATGCATCAGCAGCAGGGCATCTTGCTCACAACCGAGAGGCCTACAGAAGACCTGTTAGGGAGGCAAAATTCCGCAAGGGACATGCAAATGACTGGCTGACTGACTAACTGACTGGCTGGCTGACTGACTGACTGACTGACTGGCTGACTGACTGCCTGATTGACTGACTGATACAATATGTTTTGCGATCCGTTTCTCCCGTAGCGAGATCTGACCAATATCTATATGGAATTCTCTCTCTCTGAACCTTAAGTGCCCAGGGCACATGCGGCTTCCGCAAGGGTTTTCCACAAATGCCCGTCCTTCGCCTTTTTTTCTGCTCTTGCCCAGGTGAGCCCTCTATTGCTCAACATCCTTTCTGTTGTTCTTCTCCATGTCTCTTTTGGTCTACCCTTACTTCTGTTCCCCTGTGGTGTCCATCTTAGTGCTATTTTTATATGGAATTATTTTCCATTATTTCCCAAAGTTTATAGTGTTGTACACAATCACATTTCTTTGAATAGTCCATAACATATAAATATATATGCACATTAAATTCTCTGCATTTCTCTTTTATTAATCTTATGTTGAATATATGATCTCTTGTTCCTCTTCCTTGTCTAAAGCCAGCTTGGACCACATTGATTTCTTCTTCTATTTTCTTACGAAGTCTACCCATTGTGATTTTTAACAGAATTTTACTGGCATGACGGATCAGGGCAACGGTTCTGTAGTTTGTGCATAATTTCAAGTTACCCTTTTTGGCAGTGATATTAATATAGTTCTTTACCATTTTTATGGCCAAATATCTGAATGCCATAACTTTTTATATAGTGCATGATAGATTTTTGCAGGTTCCTTTCCTCCTGCTTTAATGAGTTCTTCATTTCTATACCGTATTGTTCTGGTATTTTTGTAAGATCAAAGCGGAGTGGTCTTGATCCCCTAAATGTCTTTTTTTAAAATTTTTATCTTCATGTCTGCTATTAATAACTCATGGTCCGTGTCAAAACCAGCACCTGGTAAAGTTTTTGCTGATGTTATACTTCATCTCCGCCTTCTTTGCACTAAAATGTGCAAGAATCTATTTGATTCTTGGTTTTCCCATTTGGTGATGTTCATGTGTAAAGTTCGTATCTTACTATGAATATTTTGAAATGATAACGAATTTGCACTTCAACATGCATTAACAGAGGACTGGGGCATGCATGTTTTCCTGTAAATATGGAGTTTAAGAGTTCTAAGAAATATAATGAGTGTTTTGAAGGCACAGACCGGTAATAAATTCTGTCGTTGTCGACTAAAAAGCTGACATCGACTTGGTATACACTAATAACGAGAAAAATGAAAAATGAACTCATCCACAATGTAATGTTTCTTAGAGCTAGTATAGATAGAAGAAGAAGAAGAGATGATGATGGTGCGCAGTGACCATAGTGTGATCAACACCTTCAAGTGTTTCTTTTATATCATATATCATCAGTCACCACCACCAAATAAATTTCTCGCGGTCACATTCTCTGACCCAGTCTATCTATCTTCTATTGCCCTGCCGACCGACGTTGGCGATCATACTTTTCCTGACCCAGTCACCAACTTATAAACTGTGCCCAAAACAGTTTGAGATATGGTATACGAGTCTGAACTTTCAAGAAAGATTTCAGTTCAGGAACCTGGTCTGTAGTAAGCGCCATTTTTCTGCATGTGAATCATTCCACACTTAAGTGGTCACGCCCAGCTCTTGGCGGTATTTGGTTCTGTTTATTCGGTCGCTAGACCTTCGCTTCGACCGTCACTATGCTACAAGTCAAGCAGGCAATGAAAGTTTCCCACATTAAAAAAACTGGACTCTTCAATTTTATAGAGTGGGGAACACATGAAATGGAGTTGAAATACGTGCTTGTGATGTGAGGACAAAATTACTCCAATTCTGTACATTAAAAATACACGCATTTTTACATATCACATAGTGCCTGTAATACATATTTTTGGAAATTTAAGGAAGCTGCAAAATAATTATTGTAACTTAAAGGTTTGTATCTAACTTACGCGCATTCCAAAGAGTATATATATATATATATATATATATATATATATATATCGGCATTTAAAACTGTACACCTAAAGAGGTTTTATTTTAACGATTTTCCGCTCTCCTGTTTGAATTGTGAACACTACCGTGAACTTAATACTTCATAATTAATTAGTTTATTATATGTAGCATTAGAGAAAGATAAAAAACAAGAAACTGATCAAGATTCACAGAGAAAACAGTAACGGGCAACATAGCACAGTGGCATGTTAGGGAGAATTAACAACGAACTGTCTGTAGAGTATTAAAAAATCTGACATTTTTGTATCTGTAATGGAGATGTGGTTTACAAGAAGGGTGTTGAAGGTACCATGGACGGCCAAGAAAACCAATGAAGAAGTCTTAAGAGAGGCTGGAATTAAAAAGCAAATTATAGCAAAGATCAGAGGCAAACAGGCGAGATTTATAGGACATTTCCTGAGAATAGGAAAATTGGAATACACTGTGGCACCTGGAAAAACTGAAGGAAGAAGAGGCAGAGGAAGACAGAGAGAGAAGTTACTGGATGGGCTGTCAGTGTGACTAGAAAGAAAGTCACCGGCGGATCTCATAATCAAGTCTAAAGGCAGGGAACTGTGGAGATAAATGATCGCCTACGCCACGCGGCACTTGATTGATCTGTAACTCGACAGTAGCGATGCTGCACTTGGTGCATTCGAACATTGTAAGACAGAAAGAAATACTTGGAAACCAGATTTCTTTTTTTAACAAATGGAATCTTATATATCTTATATCCTTCCCGTGCCGTTAAACGTCACATAGGGCTCGCAAAGTAGTTCACCAATTTTTCCTGTCTTCGGCAAGTCTTTCAACCTCGTCAAGGAATTTATGGCTGTTAATTTGGCCTCTCTTGACAATGAATTTCACGCGGTCTGCCTCTTTTTCTTCGGCCTGTTGTGTTCCACTTGATAGCTTGTTTTGGGATTCTCTGATCATTTCTTCTCATCAAGTGACCAACATATGTCCATCTCCTTTTCCTGATCACCCATGATACCGGTTGTTGTTGTTCAGTCATCTGTCTTACCTCTGCATTGTTCTTGAATTCATTCCACTTGATGCCGAGTATTTTCATTAGGCATTTGTTTTCAAAAGAGTCTAATTTCTTGTCTATTTCTTTAGTTGTTTTCCAGCTTTCGCATACATAAATGAGGATATTACATTTGAACTGAATAGTATTAACTTGGTTTTTGTGCTTATAACTTTTGAATTCCATATGTTCTCAAGATTCTTGAAGATCGACGCTGCTTTTGCAATTCTAATTCTAACTTTCTTTCTGGTGTCACCATCCTGGTCTATGTAGCTGCCAAGGTATGCAGATTGATTGACTTCTTCAATATCTGTCCCTTCTACGTGTATTTTTCCATTTTGATTAATGAGAATTTTCATTATTTTTATTTTGTCCTTGTTAATTTCAAGTCCTATTTTGCTAGCCAGTGAAGACAGGCTGTCTGTTTTTTCTTGCATGGAATTCATATTGTTACTGATAAGAGTTATGTCATCAGCAAAATCAAGATCTTCTAGTTGGGTCCCATGTACCCAGTCAATACCCGTGTTACATGTGCAGCATTTTTTCATTATGAAGTCTATTGTAATTCCAAAACAAATGGAATACACAATAGAAAAGAAGCTTATGAATATTCAGAAACTGAACTTTCACTTGGCAGATCTTTTTCAAATAATTGACATAAATTTGTCTTTAACGATATGATGAATATTCAGTTGAAAAGATATTAAAGATAAGCAGAGAGGCATAGGCAGACAGACAGACAGACAAACAGACAGACAGACAGACAGATAGATAGATAGATAGATAGATAGATAGATAGATAGATAGATAGATAGATAGATAGATAGATAGATAGATAGATAGATAGATAGATAAACGACATTCATGCTGTTCACATGTCTCTTTCATGAGATACTTTTGACACCTCTTACGTTTTTTTAAACGTACCCAACTTTAACGTACACGAGGAGCTCTGTGTCTGATTCATAATTGTCTGATTCAGTTTATAGATTGTTCATGTACTGGAATTTTACTGTGCCGTTTCCTCTATAAATATTTATTTTGTCGCAATGTATAATTTGAAATATTTATTTTGCTGTGATTTCTTGTTTAACTCTGTCTCACTAATTAAACAACGCATTTTCTTGATATTTCGTAAAACTTTATTGTCAAGGAGCATGTTTATTAGAAAGTTTATTTATTTTTTAATGTAAAGTAATTGCTTATACTTCTACATTCAGCGGCTCTCTTTATTTGTATTATTGCTGGCTACTACGTGCGTTGAAAATTATTCTTTTTTATATACAGAATACGTTTGTGAATTTGGTAAGAGTCACCACTACGTAGATATAGATAACTTTTTAAAATGTTTAATTTAATTAAACATAACTATTCAGCGAAATAGTTTTGTAAAATAAACGTGCTTTTTCTGTTACAGCAAAAACTGCCATTATCTCACGTTTTATACACTGTAAGGAGAACTGTGGACTTATGACAACACAAAATGGGAACTCTTCTCATTGGTGAGTCTATCTATTGGTCGTTTTCTTGTATATTCTGTCTTCTTATATTCTTGTATATTAAGTGACTCTCTTGTTTCGAATATAAAAAAAACCTTACACAAATAGTCAGTAGGAACCAAATAGTCGCTATTTAGAGATGCACCAAATAATGACTATTCCAACTTTAATGACTCTTACAGTAACTGAAGTGTACAAAAGGTTTCATATTTTTTTTCCTGAAGGGCTCAGCTGTTCAAGTGCTCAGTCTACAACATCTTGTATATCTCTAAGGCACCATTGCTATTTTTCCATAGTTTAATACTACAGTTTCGCTTTATGATCAATTTTTTCCATACATTTACTTTTCATTGCTCAGCTTTATGCAAAGCTCTTATGTGGTGTTCATATATAATCACATATATTTCACATATGACGGAGGTAGGTTTTTTCTGGTTTCTCTAATCACTGCACAGTTTCTTTCAAGGATGGTAATTCTTGATCCTTTTTTATGGAGCTGGCGTCTTTGTACAGCAAACTATTTCCTATGTTAATCTACTAATCGAAAAGATATATCTGTCTATCTAAAGTATATATATATATATATAAAATTACAACTGCCTGGTATTTCTTCTGCGTTTTCACTCTCAAAAGAACTTTGGTTGCGTTGCGTCACATCTTGCAACTAGGCCATGGTATCTCCATCTTTCGATCTGACATTAATTCGACTTTGACGTGGCTCATTCTTAGCAACAGATTATTTACAAGTAGGAAGTAATGAGATTTTCGCATAGTAAAGTTATATAGCAAAGTGTTGTAGTATACACTAGACATTCGCAGGAGACAATGGGTGTATTCGATTCGGCACCAGCGGAGAGACTGAATCTCTGCGACGAAATTTCTGTATCATGACCTCGTTTTCTTTCCGAATGTCACGATTTTAGGACTGACAGACGCTGATGGCTTCGCTTTCAAATACCTTAATCTGTGTCTTTCTGTTTTGTTTCTTGCTCACTCGGCCACGTTGTAGTTTGTTACTAGGGGCTACACATAATGGAGGTTAGCGCCTTTGAAATCGTTGATTTTTTTTCAACTCCTCAGCAGTAGGTCGCTGAACACTTTTTCAGTCAACTTGAGTGCAGCGTCTTCAGCAATGTATGGCATAGTTTTGACTCTTTAATTCTTTGCAGTATGTTTCTCTCATGAAAGCCAGTCTTAAATCCTTCATTTGTCATAGTCAGGACATTTGCTTCAAGGAGTCTATGTTTAGAGTTTCGATGATATTTTAGGTTAATCGTCTCGCCTGTGGTTTCATTACTTCGTTCAAAGGGGCTAAACTGTCAATCACTGTTGTTTCCAGATCTTCGATCCAAGGTGTCGAACTCATGGTATGCGCCAGAAAAGAGGCAAGCACACAGATTTTTGAACTCGTAAAAAAAAGCTTAGAAATTTCGCAGCTGAGAAACACATAAATCAGTCAGTCTTTCTGTTACTTTACTTGTATTAAAGGGAGTTATCATTTCATGTTTGGTCTGGGGCTGAAGCCACGAGCTGCAATTTCAAAAATATTTTTTAGGTACAGACATTTATTTTAGCAGTTTTGAAATATTGTATTTTATATTTTGCTTTTGTCAAACAAGAACTATATAAAATAAATACGGATCTAAATTCCAGACAGATAATTTCTCTTTTAAGTGAAGCTTTTAAAAAGTTTAGCCATTATTTACCACAAAAATTTTTTCCATTATTTACCACAAAAAATGTATCCATACTTGTGTAGGTTATCACGTAGTTCGGCTAGTTATCAGTGACTGAACCACCTTCTTCAAAATCATTTTGTATCGTTATTGATTTTACCTTTTTTATGTCTGCTACAGACTTTGTTTGCAACTAAACTACACAACATCTCAGAAGCTATTTTTGGTTTTCTCTTTACAGTTTACACGCTTATCATATTCCCATATAAATACATCATACAACTACTCTATTTTGTTGTGTGTAACAAAACGATTTAAAGATCTCTCTCATTAACAACTTTTAACTACACGATATTGGAAAGTGTAAAGATAAACAGACTTTCTAGGATACTCAACCAAGAACCATAAATACAGACATTCTCATGTTTGATTTTGGTATAGTCAGTGTTTGTCTTGTCTTATGTCTCCCTGTAACTGTGAGCTGGTGTTCTTTGTCTTGTCTTATGTCTCCCTGTAACTGTGAGCTGGTGTTCTTTGTCTTGTATTATGTCTCCCTGTAACTGCGAGCTGGTGTTCTTTGTCTTGTATTATGTCTCCCTGTAACTGTGAGCTGGTGTTCTTTGTCTTGTCTTATGTCTCCCTGTAACTGTGAGGCGATGTTCTTTGTCTTGTCTTATGTCTCCCTGTAACTGTGAGGCGATGTTCTTTGTCTTGTCTTATGTCTCCCTGTAACTGTGAGGCGATGTTCTTTGTCTTGTCTTATGTCTCCCTGTAACTGTGAGCTGGTGTTCTTTGTCTTGTATTATGTCTCCCTGTAACTGCGAGCTGGTGTTCTTTGCTGCCGACTCTGCGAAGCTGTTGAGGTAGAACAGCGTATCGGTGTGGGAGCGGGTTATGGCAGCTACTTTTTCAGTCTCGGAGTGCAGCTAAAAAAAAAGCAGATTCCACCACCATGGGGACTATGACTCCACCACCATGGGGACTATGATTCCACCACCATGGGGACTATGACTCCACCACCATGGGGACTATGATTCCACCACCATGGGGACTATGACTCCACCACCATGGGGACTATGATTCCACCACCATGGGGACTATGACTCCACCACCATGGGGACTATGACTCCACCACCATGGGGACTATGACTCCATCACCATGGGGACTATGACTCCATCACCATGGGGACTATGACTCCACCACCCTGGGGACTATGACTCCACCACCCTGGGGACTATGACTCCACTACCATGGGGACTATGACTCCACCACCCTGGGGACTATGACTCTATCACCATGGGGACTATGACTCCACCACCATGGGGACTATGACTCCACCACCCTGGGGACTATGACTCCACCACCATGGGGACTATGATTCCACCACCCTGGGGACTATGACGATTCCTGGTCCGCTAGCCAGGCTAGGCCTGTTACTGGGGGTGCCGGCAGGGAGGTGGGACAGGGTCTTGATCAGCTATGGTTCGCTATCCTTGAAGCTAGCATATCAGCTATGGGTCGCTGATTGCCTAATCGGACAGCGTCTTTGCTCCCATGGTTACCGTTTCTGTAAAACTCCTTCCCTAATTATGGCAACGTATTTTTATGTATACTCCATTATCATCATCATCATCATCATCATCATCATCATGTGCCGTGCCGACTGGCGTTGGCTATTATGCTTCTCCAGAGTATCCGATCCTTCATGCAGGCCATCAGTTCAGTTGGTGATCTCCTCTCACACCATCCCGTCAGACTGTCCAGTATCATTTCTCTTGGTCTTCATGTATACTCCACATCTTTTATATTGGTTGCTTTTGCAGTTGTGCAGTTACCGTAATTCATCGGTGTATCATTAGACGTGCTAGTTTACAAAATCACTGGAATAAGGTGCAGTATTTAATTAGGCAGGAAAAGAAAAATTACTTCAGAAATTTAGTGAAAGACAAAACTGATAGTAAATCAGTCTGGAAAGCGATTAATACTCTTGTAAATAAAAGGAAGCAAACTGACCCACAAACACTTAATGGTGAACATACTTGCACTAACTTCAGTGAACATTTTAGGGAAGAAATTAGTACTCTAAAATCTTCATTACCGACCCCTAATTGCGACCTGAGCGTGTTGAAAACTTTCAGCGACAGTAAATGTGTAAAGCTAAAACAAATTAATATTCCTTTCCTCACAGTCGGTGAGGTTTATAACTACATCCGGTCCTTAAAGAACACTAACTCAGCAGGATGTGATGACATTAGTAACAAGATACTACGCTACGCTGCACCAGTTATCACAGACACACTAACATACTTATACAACTTGTGTATTGGCAAAAAATATTTCCCTGACGCTTTTAAACTCGCCAGAGTTTTTCCTCTTTTTAAATCTGGACAGACTAGTGACCTCTCAAACTATAGACCCATATCCATTCTGTCATCACTATCTAAACCTCTTGAAAAACATATACAAAAGTTAACTCTGCTCCACATGCAAAAAAACAGTCTACTAATAGACAGTCAGTCAGGTTTTAGACCAAATTACTCCTGCCACACAGCATTAACTAAAATGACAGAAAGCTGGCTGTCTAATATAAATGATGACAAATTGTGTGGTGCTGTCTTTGTTGATTTTAAGAAAGCCTTCGATATGATTGATCATGAAATTCTTGCAAAAAAAGCTAGAAGGCTATAGATTACATCCTGACCTAACAAAATGTATTACATCTTTTCTCTCAGGTAGAAAACAAGTAGTTTGCTTTAGAAACAAAATATCTGGCTCGTCTGTGGTTGATACCGGTATTCCTCAAGGCTCCATTCTTGGTCCTCTTCTCTTTGCTATCTATATTAACGACCTACCACTACATTTAAAGCACTCTTCATGTGATCTTTTCGCTGACGACTGTACTGTCTACAATAGTGAATATGACATCAATAACCTACAGACAACGCTCCAAAATGATATAAACAGTTTGATTAAATGGAGTAATAAAAATGGTATGTTGATAAACACCAACAAAACAAAATCCATGCTCATCACTACAAGACAGAAACTGCAAAACGCAACTAAAACTTCACTACAGCTTTGTGCTGGTACTAAGGCAATAGAAAATGTTCATGAACATAAAACCCTAGGACTCATCATTGATCAGCATTTAACTTGGAATTCTCACGTACATAACCTAACAAATTTGATTGCACAGAAAGTTTACAAATTAGCCAAAATTAAACATTTTATCGACAAAAACACAAGAAAAATATACTACATATCACATATACAAACACACTTAGATTACTGTTCCACAATCTGGGATGGATGCTCAGTCTCAAACACAAAAAGGCTCCACTCACTTCACAAGCGAGCATTAAATCTTATTTGTGACAAACACCCAGTACAGACTGTAGATCAACACAAACAACTCAAAATTCTACCCCTCAAAAATAGAATCATTTTTAACAAAGTTAAGTTTGTTCAGAGAATTCTGTCGCACAATGCTCCGCCTTACTTGTGGTCACTATTTACGTATAACACTAAACATAGCCAGCGTTTAAAAAACTGTCTTCTTCCTAAACCCAGAATTGATATGTACAAGAAAAGCCTTGCATACTCTGCAGTACAGCTCTGGAACACCCTCCCCTACAATTTAAAATCCATTGGTAATACTTCATCCTTTAACTCAAACCTGTTTCATTATTTACTTGCTTGTAATTATATGCCTCCATAAAATAGCCAGCACTCTCTCAACATATGGCTCGTAAACCATCAAGTACTTCAGTGACATAGTTAGAAAAGCAACTTGTTAGATATTGTTAGAAATTATTTTAATGTTTGTTTAAAAAAACATATGTTAGAAGATCTGTATTTACAATGTATTTTTATTTATGTATATGTCTGCGGGTGTATGTGTGCGTGAGTGCTATTTTATTAGGTTAATTACTTCTTCTCTTTTACCTTGAATGTAGTAGTTAAATCTTACACTCTTTTGATATGTTTTTACTAATTTAATTTGTATATTTGTACTAAATCAAGTGTGTGGGAAGAATGAAAGATGGAGTGATGAAGGGCAGAATGTAAGACGGTCCTGCGTGCCCAATTCTTTACCCTTGAAAAATAAAGATTATTCATTCATTCATTCTCCTGGCAGGTCATTATAAAAAAAATAATTTATTGACCATTAGGATTCTTACAATTCCGCCCTGCTGAAAGTTTGTTTTTTTTAAAACTTTTAATATTACTGTATTTTTTCTGTTTAGAAAACCTTTGAAAAAGTCTTAAGAGAGGGTGAAGTTAAAAAGCAAATTATAGCAAAGACCAGAGGAAGACAAGTTAGATTTGTAGGCCATTTCCTGAGAATAGGAAAATTGGAACACATTGTGGCAAATGCAAAAATTGAGGGAAGAAGAGACAGAGGAAGACAGAGAGAGAAGTTACTAAATGGGCTGTCAGCGTGGCGAGGAAGAAAGTCACCGGCGGATCTCATAATCAAGTCTAAAGACAGGGAACTGTGGAGAGAAATGATCGCCTACGGCACGCGGCGCGACACTTGAATTGTATTTTCACCCCCATTCAGAAATTCCAGTTCATGCTTTTTGTTTATACCTAACATTGTGATTATTTGATAAGAATATTTTGAACTAGGTGCAAGATTTCAATGTGTGATCCGATCAAAAGACAAAACAAAATTGTTGAGGCTTTCCGCACACCACAGTGTGACCTACATTGACACTGCGCATGTCCCGCGGCCCTTGACCTCATACCAATAACATTGGATTTGTGGAGAAAATATTTCAAGCGAATTTTAAAAACACTTTTCCCTAATCCTTGCTCTTGAGTCGAGCCAGGACTGACAGAGGGGGCAGGGTCCTAACCGAATTCTGGGTGTGACGTTTACTCCTTCCAGGATAGTTAGTCGAGCCATTGTTCTAACCGAAATTCGGGGTGAAACGTTTTCTCCGTCCGGGACAAACGTCAGTGTGCACGCGAAACTGCTAATTTTTCTAAAAGTAAAATTTTTCTTAATAAAAAGACAAATAATTAGTGTCATAATCTAACATATAACTTTACAATTTAAAAAAACCCACCGATAGTGGGGTTCGAACCCACATCCTCTATATCGGACAGCTGGCATACTTTTCACTTTGTAGCATATAAGCAGACACGATGCGCAGTCAATGTAGGTTACGGACACACTCCCAAACATAATGGGTTCCTCCCAACAAGGGAGAAAACCGACGAATTTTTTTAATATATGGGAAAATGAGTTCGTATAAGCTATTGTACTGTTCAACAGACTGATCTTATGTAACTGATATTAGCTGATTTTTATCATCTGTTGCATCCTGCACATAGTTCAACATAACAACATATTGTTATCAGAAATGAGGTTGCAAAGTTTATTAAGAAACAACAGATATTTGCGTAAAACCAATCACTTAATTTTGTTTCTGCACAGTTTTAAAAACTTAAGTAACAACAAAGTACGAACATTTACAAATTTTGAAAAATTATTATCATAAAAGTATTCTGGTCAGGCGCTCAAAGGAAGAAGAATCTCAGCTCAGGCCCACATGCCCAGTAGCAGCGGCAACAGCCATCATCGAGAAGTCGCGTCGCTGATGATTAGGCCAGTCTTATCCTGACTTCTCCTGTTTGCGCATAAGTGTATAGGTTATACAGCAGGTAGAAATGCTCTGTAAGATAACATGCATTTAGTTTAGACAACGTATTCTCATGTGCTTAATACTAAAGCGCTCCTTTCAATCTCTATCCTCGTTTTTTGTCAGCCTGCGTTAAGTATGCAGGGGTGTCATTAGACTTTTCACACCTGTCAGTCTATGTAAAGTATCTTATCTTATATCTTATATCCGTCCCGTGCCGTTAAACGTCACATAGGGCTCGCAAAGTAGTTCGCCAATTTTTCCTGTCTTCGGCGAGTCTTTCAACCTCATCAAAGGATTTTATGCCTGTTAATTTGGCCTCTCTTAATAATGTCCTCTTCAGAGTTTCACGCGGTCTGCCTCTTTTTCTTCGGCCTGTTGTGTTCCACTTGATAGCTTGTTTTGGGATTCTCTGATCATTTCTTCTGATCAAGTGACCAACATATGTCCATCTCCTTTTCCTGATCACCCATGAGAAAGTACGCAGAGGTGTTATTAAACTTTTCTCACCTGTCAGTCTATGTAAAGTATGCAGAGGTGTCATTAGACTTTTCTCACCTGTCAGTCTATGTAAAGTACGCAGAGGTGTTATTAGACTTTTCTCACCTGTCAGTCTACGTAAAGTATGCAGAGGTGTCATTAGACTTTTCTCACGTGGCAGCATACGTAAAGTATGCAGAGGTGTTATTAGACTTTTCTCATGTGTTAGCATACGTAAAGTATGCAGAGGTGTCATTAGACTTTTCTCACGTGTCAGGATACGTAAAGTATCCAGAGGTGTCATTAGACTTTTTCATGCAGTTTACATGAAACGCAAATACCAGATTAAATTCTATTACCGTTATATCCTGTAAAGTAACACCATCTGCCTGTCACTTACTGAACTGACAAAGCTATGAGAACTCACATCAATCAGTGTTAGATATCGGTCTTAGATGCATACTGAGAAGTAACACAAGCCATCAAGTGTGTTCACCCATACAGAGCAAAAGAGGGATATATCTTTGGATACCTCAGATAAGCTTCCATGCACCAATTATCAAATCAGTGTCATACAGGGGTCTCCGAAGCTAGTCTATATTACTTTTTTTTCCTTTCATCACAAAGAGCCCATGCTCATGAATTTTCAGAATATTCATATTCCGAAATTATTATTATTATTAATTTAATGCCGTGTAGCGGGGAATGTATGGCAGGAGCGTTGTCAAATTATTATCGGCTTTAGGGTTCCGTGGTATGAAGCAGTAGATTTATCGGAATCTTTCCTTAAAGTTCTTGTCTGAGGTTTGTACACGAACTTGACGGGTCCGCTGAGAGGCAAGTCGAAAGATAAAACACCAGTTCCTCATATCTACGAGGATATCCACTTTCCTAGATACCGATAAAAATGGTTCCCAGTAAAGATGGTCACATTGACTGTCAAATGCCAGTGTTTTAAAATGATCATTCTTAAAACTGGAAATGTCTTCGAAAGTTTTACTGTTTTCCTAAAGTGACAGAAATTTACAACGCTAGTTTTACTTATCATTCTGAAAGTGTATTTGTCTCTAGACGTGTATTTCAATTTTTGTGTGTAACAAAACGGTTTAAAGCTCTCTCTCTCTCTCTCTCTCTCTCTCTCACACACACACACACACACACACACACTTTGTGCTTACCAAACATCTAGAATATTCTTTGACTATTTTCTTTTATAAAGTTATTAAACACTGAATAAAAGTAGCAGTACTCGACTTTATTGTTTTTTTTTCTTTTAAAATCGAAATGAGTACAAAAGCGCATGACGTACTGGAAGAAATTTCCGCTTGATATCATATACACGGCAAATCGATACAATACTGGCCCCTACGTTAATAATGCAACCCATTACCACGGTGGTTATTGCACAGAATCGGCTCTTTAGCTGATCATAGACGAAACGGTCTTAAAAAGTGTATTGGAAATCTGAAACAAAAAAATCGACCAAGAGAGGAATCGTTTTTTTTTCTTAATACTTACTCTTTAACCCCGGGCACAAACTTCCAATTCCATCCTCATTTTACCATCACTTACCACAGAATAAATGGTGAACAAACAACTTGGTCTGACATAAAACAAGGATTTCTCCAGGGCTATATATTGTCGCCTTACTTATTTAACTTGTATACTGAAAATATATATGCTGATGACCCAGCAAAATTAAATATTTTGGACATATTAAACGCCATGAGAATTTAGAGAAGGGTACATAGGGGGAAAAAGAAAGAGAGGAAGACCAAGGCGAAGATGGGTGCAAGACTCGTTGACGATCTGCGAATAGATGCATCATCATCAGCAGGGCGTCTTGCTTACAACCGAGAGGCCTACCTATAGGAAAGCTGTTAGGGAGGCGACGTTCCGCAAGGGACATGCAAATGACTGACTGACTGACTATCACATGGCCCATTTGTATGTCCTCTGGTGTAAGGAGTCTTAACTTTCTCTAGAGAGGCGAACAACTAATTATAAAAAATAATTGATAGATATGCACTAAAGGACAAATATATCCATAATACAAGAACTTAATATTGAAGAAGGCTGGCTAGTAAAGAGGATTAAACAGAGAAAACTTAAATATTTTGAACACATTAAACGACATGACAATCTAGAGAAAACCGTCTTGGAAGGGTACATAATTGGAAAAAGAAAGAGAGGAAGACCAAGTCGAAGATGGCTGTAAGACATCGTTGATGATCTGCAAATGGATGCATCAGCGGCAGGCCATCTTGCTCACAACCGAGAGGCCTACAGGAGTGCTGTTTGGGAGGCAAAGTTCCGCAAGGGACATGCAAATGAATGAATGAATGAATGCACTAAAGGATTTTTGGTTCTCAGAATGTACGATGTGTTTTGTAATACACCATATAACATCTGCATTCAAGTAATATATAAGTAACTGGAAGTATAATTTTGTCTTCGTCTTATGTGTAAAATAACAATTATATCCAATTTTCCGTTCAGTGAAGATTGTAATTTTTTGCATGACACCTAAATATACAGAAGGAGCCGTTTGAGTTTCTTCTATGGAGGAGTTTATATGTCCTTGAGGGAAATTCGTACTTTTGGGACAATTAGTATTTTATGGGACGATATGTATCTCAGAGATAATGGGCGATCCGTATTTTGTTAAGAAAATTACTTAGGGATATTGTATTGTGAAGAAGTTCTGTATTTGGAGTTCAGTCTATATTGTGAGGAAGTTCTATATTTTGAGTTAAAACTATTTTGTCTGTAAATATGAATATCACATACACTGGATAGCTTTTTTTTATTCCAAGACTACCGTAATAGGCCTCACTGAATGTATCAGTAGATAAAGAACGAGTCTTCAGGACACAGCACTAGATTTACCTTTACTTTACTTACATATCGATCCGTACGCCAGAAGTGGTAATATAAAGCATTGGTATATCTGCACATGAATAGGGCAAACCGTGGCATTTTATCATGCAGTTTTGGCTTATGGTTTACATAGGGTAAGTGGTGTATTATCGATCTATTACTATGAATTAAGATAAAGGCATTGATGTATACTGTAGACATAGACTTTTGCAATAGGATATCAAAAGACATTTTTTTTCTTAAGTAAGTTCTGTACGATCTAGCGACTCGGTCTTGTTGTGACAGGAACCAGATAGTTCAATGGCTGACTTAAAACGTGCACCTCTTTCAGGTAAACTAATCTGTGACAGGTTGAGAAATGTTTTCTTTTCTGATATGTGTCTCCTGTGTCCTGATTGCATTTTTTCACGTCATTAGCTTGAAGGGCGAAAACATTCTCCATTTTTATGTAAATTACACACATAACTCGTTGTGTTAGGTTCAGACAAAACCACTTACCTAGGACAAAAATGTTTTCTTTAGAATGAGTGTTAGTTCTGTGTTAGTGGTTCATAAATATGTAAATGTAACTCGGAGGAAAGGGGAGGGGTGAATCTATCTATCTATCTATCTATCTATCTATCTATCTATCTATCTATCTATCTATCTATCTATCTATCTATCTATCTATCTATCTATCTATCTATCTATCTATCTATCTATCTATCTATCTGTCTATCTGTCTGTCTGTCTGTCTGTCTGTCTGTCTGTCTGTCTGTCTATCTATCTATCTATCTATCTGTCTGTCTGTCTGTCCGTCCGTCTGTCTGTCTGTCTGTCTGCTGTTTCTCTATCGATCCACCTGGTATGCATATATATATAAGGTAAAAGTAAAGGTAATCCTTTCATGCTTTAGAGGTGCATAGGGATATGGTGTTAGTGCACATATTTTCTTTTACACCTATCAGCAAACTAGAGGGTGATATGGTCAGTATCACGCCTGGCCGCCTTTCCTTCCCCAACTCCAGAAGAAGTAGGGTACCCATTTCTACAGCTTGGTGACTAGGGTGCCTCCGGCAGGATTCGAAACCCCGACCTTCGCGATGAGAGAAATGCACTAACAACTTCTCCACTCAGAGAGAGGAATGGAGGCGAATTTTATCTGCACCAGTGAGCCTTGATGTCTCGGAAAGCGGAAGAACAAGAAGAAGAATTGTATATATAAACACATGTGTGTAAGTGTGGTTTCAGAAAGAATAGACCAACCGTAGACCAAATATTTTATCAACATCAAACAACAGAAAATAGTATAGAAAATAAGTACATCATTGACTTAGAAAAAGCTTATGACACGTATATAGAAATAGCTTAAGGAAAATTATGAAGTAATTTGAGATACCTAATAAACTGATCAATTTGACCAGAATATGGGTGGACGATGCACACAATATAGTGATATATAAAGGAAGAAAGACAGAACCCTTCTGTATAAGAACTGTTTAAAACAAGGTGATACATTATCTCCATTACTATTCAGCCTAGTATTAGAAAAGGTAAGCAGAAAAGTGAAAGAAGAAAACAGTACAGAAGAGCAAGATAAAATAGTAGATAAAAGGGATGGCGACTGCAGTAAAACTGGTTTAAATAATAAAGGCAGATAGAGGTGTATGGTGTAGCTTTACAAAGTGGCAGAGGGAGTGAGTAAAGTGAGAAAAAAAACGAATAGAAAGTATGAGAATGTATAAATGAAAAAAATACAACATTCGATATTTCGGCGTGAGCCTTTTTCGAGGATTACATTTATACATTCTCATACTTTATATTCGTTTTTTCTCGCTTTACTCACTCCCTCTGCCACTTTGTAAAACTACACCACACACATCTATCTACCTTTACAAGATAAAATACTAGGATACGCTGACGACATCGACCTAGTGGGGAAAATTATGCAAAAAATCATCAATACCTGCATACACCTGATAGATTCGGCTCTAAATGTGGGTCTGACCATTAACCAAGATAAGACAAAGTATATGAAGATATCAAGAGACCAGAGGCAGAATAGTCCAGATTATATACATGTTGGAGATACGGAAAGCAGAAACATACAAATATCTAGGCACAACCTTCAAAAGAAGCAAAATACTAAGCAAGGAAATTAAAATTAGAGCACAGATAGGGAATAAAATGAGGAAGAAGAAGTGTGTGTGTGTGTGTGTGTGTGTGTGTGAGTGTGTGTGTGTGTGTGTGTGTGTGTGTGCGCGCGCACACACATTATAAAAGTATTAGAAAAAAGAAAATGTACCTTGAATGCATACATCAATATTCTAACATTTTCTATGTTGGTCACGTGATGAGAAGAAACGGTCAGAGACTCCCAAAACAAGCTATAAAATGGAACACACCAGGCCAAAGAAAAAGAGGCAGACCGCGTGAAACTCTGAAGAGGACATTATTAAGATAGGCCAAATTAATAGGCATAAAATCCTTTGACGAGGTTGAAAGTCTCGCCGAAGACAGAAAAAACTGGCGAACTACCATGCGAGCCCTATGTGACGTTTAACGGCACGGGAAGGGTATAAGATATAAGAAGAGTATTTTCTATAACATCTAAGTAACTTTACCAAATCTACGAGACCACACACAGAAAGGTCAAGTTCGAAGTTATTGATTTTTTTTCTTTCGGCAATATCTGTGGCAGTGGTTTGAGAAGAAGCCATTATTTGTGCACCTTGAAAAGTGTCAGAAATGATCAGTGTTATAGAACACGGTGTGTTCAACAGTCAGATCAATAACGAACCCTTTCCACTATCTCAGAGATGATTTTTACAAACGATGTACTTGTCTCTTCTGCCTTCTTTTTTATTTTAATACTGTTTCTTCTACTGAACTCTCTTAAACTGTTCTTTCTTCGCATTGTCTTGTTTATTCTCCTTCTTACTGCGACTACTCTTTTCTTTTCACGTAATGAAAATAGAGGGCGTTTAGGTTTCTTTTCAAGATTTATGTTGCCACGGAAAAAAAGGAAAGTTGTAGGTGATCACTGTGTTCTCGTTTAGTAATAAAACTGTTCCTACTTTTTTTTTCCTAGTTTATATATTTTGCTATCACAGCTTTACTGCAGTGGTTCCGTGTATAGTTATATACTCATATACTAATTATTGTATGTTACTTGTCGACCAGATTAGGTAGTTAAGAATATATCAAAGACCCTCTTATGTAATTTGAGATACCTAATAAACTGATCAATTTGACCAGAATATGGGTGGACGATGCACACAATATAGTGATATATAAAGGAAGAAAGACAGAACCCTTCTGTATAAGAACTGTTTAAAACAAGGTGATACATTATCTCCATTACTATTCAGCCTAGTATTAGAAAAGGTAAGCAGAAAAGTGAAAGAAGAAAACAGTACAGAAGAGCAAGATAAAATAGTAGATAAAAGGGATGGCGACTGCAGTAAAACTGGTTTAAATAATAAAGGCAGATAGAGGTGTATGGTGTAGCTTTACAAAGTGGCAGAGGGAGTGAGTAAAGTGAGAAAAAAAAACGAATAGAAAGTATGAGAATGTATAAATGAAAAACATACAACATTCGATATTTCGGCGTGAGCCTTTTTCGAGGATTACATTTATACATTCTCATACTTTATATTCGTTTTTTCTCGCTTTACTCACTCCCTCTGCCACTTTGTAAAACTACACCACACACATCTATCTACCTTTACAAGATAAAATACTAGGATACGCTGACGACATCGACCTAGTGGGTAAAATTATGCAAAAAATCATCAATACCTGCATACACCTGATAGATTCGGCTCTAAATGTGGGTCTGACCATTAACCAAGATAAGACAAAGTATATGAAGATATCAAGAGACCAGAGGCAAAATAGGCCAGATTATATACATGTTGGAGATACGGAAAGCAGAAACATACAAATATCTAGGCACAACCTTCAACAGAAGCAAAATACTAAGCAAGGAAATTAATATTAGAGCACAGATAGGGAATAAAATGAGGAAGAAGAAGTGTGTGTGTGTGTGTGTGTGTGTGCGCGCGTGCGTGCGTGCGCACACACATTATAAAAGTATTAGAAAAAAGAAAATGTACCTTGAATGCATACATCAATATTCTAACATTTTCTATGTTGGTCACGTGATGAGAAGAAACGGTCAGAGAATCCCAAAACAAGCTATAAAATGGAACACACCAGGCCAAAGAAAAAGAGGCAGACCGCGTGAAACTCTGAAGAGGACATTGTTAAGATAGGCCAAATTAATAGGCATAAAATCCTTTGACGAGGTTGAAAGTCTCGCCGAAGACAGAAAAAACTGGCGAACTACCATGCGAGCCCTATGTGACGTTTAACGGCACGGGAAGGGTATAAGATATAAGAAGAATATTTTCTATAACATCTAAGTAACTTTACCAAATCTACGAGACCACACACAGAAAGGTCAAGTTCGAAGTTATTGATTTTTTTTCTTTCGGCAATATCTGTGGCAGTGGTTTGAGAAGAAGCCATTATTTGTGCACCTTGAAAAGTGTCAGAAATGATCAGTGTTATAGAACACGGTGTGTTCAACAGTCAGATCAATAACGAACCCTTTCCACTATCTCAGAGATGATTTTTACAAACGATGTACTTGTCTCTTCTGCCTTCTTTTTTATTTTAATACTGTTTCTTCTACTGAACTCTCCTAAACTGTTCTTTCTTCGCATTGTCTTGTTTATTCTCCTTCTTACTGCGACTACTCTTTTCTTTTCACGTAATGAAAATAGAGGGCGTTTAGGTTTCTTTTCAAGATTTATGTTGCCACGGAAAAAAATGAAAGTTGTAGGTGATCACTGTGTTCTCGTTTAGTAATAAAACTGTTCCTACTTTTTTTTCCCTAGTTTATACATTTTGCTATCACAGCTTTACTGCAGTGGTTCCGTGTATAGTTATATACTCATATACTAATTATTGTATGTTACTTGTCGACCAGATTAGGTAGTTAAGAATATATCAAAGACCCTCTTATGTATTTTGATCTTAGACAAAATCTACATGCCGAAGCTGATTACTTCGGGTTAGATAAGTGAGACCAGAGTGAATCTAAAGAAGACATCTGATTGGTCTGATTGGTCTAACTCTCTGACCGGTCACCAGTCTTATTGATCTAACTCTCTCACTGGTCACCAGTCTTATTGATCTAACTCTCTGACCGGTCACCAGTCTTATTGATCTAACTCTCTGACCGGTCACCAGTCTTATTGATCTAACTCTCTGACTGGTCACCAGTCTTATTGATCTAACTCTCTGGCTGGTCACCAGTCTTATTGATCTAACTCTCTGACTGGTCACAAGTCTTATTGATCTAACTCTCTGACTGGTCACCAGTCTTATTGATCTAACTCTCTGACCGGTCACCAGTCTTATTGATCTAACTCTCTGACTGGTCACCAGTCTTATTGATCTAACTCTCTGGCTGGTCACCAGTCTTATTGATCTAACTCTCTGGCTGGTCACCAGTCTTATTGATCTAACTCTCTGACTGGTCACCAGTCTTATTGATCTAACTCTCTGACTGGTCACCAGTCTTATTGATCTAACTCTCTGACAGGTCTCGCCAGTCTCATTGATCTAACTTCCTCGGCCACGATTAATGAATAATCAGTTACTTCTGGGGCATTTTTACAAGAGGCCAGTGAATGGATGAAGAGCTTACATTGAAGAGCTGCAGTGAGGAGTGAGTGTAGCAAAATAACAATTGAGGAATTTTATAGAGTGATAAAGTAGCTTCTCTTGATCAATTCATCAGCCCAGTACCTTCTCGCAGATTTCAGTTTGTTGTGTTGTTGTTTTGATTGGAAACCAGTATCTGAAAGTAACAGATGAATATTCCACATCATATTAAGAATAAAATCCTCAGGCGCTTGTTGGGCATACAAATGTTGTCTTTATTATTAGTGGTACGAAATGACTGAAGTGCGAAACAGAGACACAGAACATATATATGTTTCAAAAATGAAATAGGAACATATATGGAATAATTATTTTACTATAACAAAATAAGCACCTTTGAAGTTTAATTCATCATCATCATCAGGTGCCGTGCCGACTGGCGTTGGCTATTATGCTTCTCCAGAGTACACGATCCTTCATGCAGGCCATCAGCTCAGTTGGTGATCTCCTCTCACACCATCCCGTCAGACTGTCCAGTATCATTTCTCTTGGTCTTCCTCTTGATCTTCTTCCTTCTATTTTTCCCGTTGATATAATATTTTCAATGCCCCCTCTTCTCATTGCATGTCCTATGAAAGTACATTGTCTCTCTCTTATCTTTCTGACAAGGTTTTTTGTCTCTCCAGCTCTTCTCATACATTCTTCATTAGTTATTTTTGCTGTCCAGGGGATTCGCAACATTCTTCTAATAAACCACATTTCTGCTGCTTCCAATGATTTTTGTGCAGACTTGCCTATTGTCCATGATTCACTTCCATATAACAAGATAGGTTCAATATAGCATTTTAGGACTCGTTTTCTAACATTCATTGAAAAAGATGTGTTAGCTAATATGTTTCTCATTCTCTGAAATGCAGTCTTTGCTTGGCCTATTCTGTTCCTAATTTCTGTTTTGCATTTCTCATCTGAATTTATTACTGCTCCAAGGTATTTGAATTTCTGCACCTGCTTTAGAATGGTTCCGTTTAATTGAATACTGCATGCTGGTGGATTCTGTTTCTTAGATATAACCATAGTCTCTGTCTGTTTAATTACTTTGTGTTAAAATATATCAAACTCAGGAGGCCTTGTCTTTAATGGTGGCATTGATAACTTTCTTTAGTTATTTCTAGGAGATAACGTGCCCCTAAAGAAAACCCAATGTTACCTATATTGTTAAGCCCTTCACTCCTGTGCTGGATGCAAAGATTTTGGTTATCTTTTCAAATTTATGTTCCAGCTTCCATCTTCCATATCTATTGACTGTTATCATTAACACAGTCCAATTAGTTCATGATTTACGTTCGTGTATGTGTGTACTTTCACGTGAAGGTAATAATTTTCAGATTTTCGATTTCAGAATTCATCATCATCATCAGGTGCCGTGCCGACTGGCGTTGGCTATTATGCTTCTCCAGAGTACACGATCCTTCATGCAGGCCATCAGCTCAGTTGGTGATCTCCTCTCACACCATCCCGTCAGACTGTCCAGTATCATTTCTCTTGGTCTTCCTCTTGATCTTCTTCCTTCTATTTTTCCCGTTGATATAATATTTTCAATGCCCCCTCTTCTCATTGCATGTCCTATGAAAGTACATTGTCTCTCTCTTATCTTTCTGACAAGGTTTTTTGTCTCTCCAGCTCTTCTCATACATTCTTCATTAGTTATTTTTGCTGTCCAGGGGATTCGCAACATTCTTCTAATAAACCACATTTCTGCTGCTTCCAATGATTTTTGTGCAGACTTGCCTATTGTCCATGATTCACTTCCATATAACAAGATAGGTTCAATATAGCATTTTAGGACTCGTTTTCTAACATTCATTGAAAAAGATGTGTAGCTAATATGTTTCTCATTCTCTGAAATGCAGTCTTTGCTTGGCCTATTCTGTTCCTAATTTCTGTTTTGCATTTCTCATCTGAATTTATTACTGCTCCAAGGTATTTGAATTTCTGCACCTGCTTTAGAATGGTTCCGTTTAATTGAATACTGCATGCTGGTGGATTCTGTTTCTTAGATATAACCATAGTCTCTGTCTGTTTAATTACTTTGTGTTAAAATATATCAAACCCAGGAGGCCTTGTCTTTAGTAGTGGCATTGATGACTTTCTTCAGTTATTTCTAGGAGATAACGTGCCCCTAAAGAAAACTCAGTAAGTGTTATCTATATTGCTAAGCCCTTCACTCCTGTGCTGGATGCAAAGATTTTGGTTATCTTTTCACATTTATATTGCAGCTTCCATCTTCCATATCTATTGACTGCTATCAGCAATACAGTCCAATTAGTTCATGATTTACGTTCATGTATGTGTGTACTTTCACGTGAAGGTAATAATTTTCAGATTTTCGATTTCAGAATCCAGCATCATAGCAATCAGGACACTCCTATACATGTTCCGCTGCCTACTCTAACATAAACCAAAGACTGTCTACTAATGGTTCCCATCAAATGTTCGTTGTTTCTTATACGTTTTCTCCCATTTAGTTCAGATTTTATTTCACCACCTTTGCTCTGTCCCCATAATCTCTTTACATGTACATTGTCCGTCTACTCCCTCTCTTCATTGTCCCGCAGTTTGTCTAATACTGCCTTCGCAATGTCCTACTTATCTATTCTCAGCCTGTCTCGTATTTTAGCCTGTATTTGCACACCTGCAAGCCCTGGGCAGAAGATCCACGTTAACCCCCCCTCGCATGTGAGTGTCCCAGCAGATTTACAAATTCTCTCGGAAGAAACTTCTCAGTCTTCCCTAGTATGCCTTTTATGTCTTTAATTAAATTTTTCTTGTAAATATAGTTCTCTGCATCAGTAGTCAGTTATGTGATAACGAAACTTTCCATTTTCTTGCAATAAATGATTTCCACCAACCTCATCTTCTTTGTTTTCTTATCACTTCAGGAGATATCGAAACATCTAGTGCAAAGCGGCGCAGACAAAATGCCTACGCCAGAGATTTAGACCTTCAGATGAAAGAGAGGGAGGCAGCAAAACTCAGGTGAGACCATTTAAACTTGTGTACTGAAATCAGTGGACACCGTCTGTGTGCTGAAGTTAATACACTAAAATCTGCATACTTAAAGTGATAAATTATACTGAAAAAAATTAGAGAAGGAAGGAGTGAGTCAAAAAGATATTGTGCTGATGCTATTAACATCTTTAGAATAGCCATGATAATAGTGAGGGGAATTAAAAGGAGGACATCTATTGCTCTTCAACAAGTAAAACATCTAAAGAAGCTATGGAGAGGAACAGACAGAACTATAAAAATAAGATTTTTAAAGGCATGCATCTTTCCTATCGCAACATATGTCTGTGAGACCTGGACATTAAAAAAAAAACAGCCGAGAAACATATAAGTGCCTTTAAATGCTACAGAAGAGTTTTTCATATATCATGGACACAAAAAAGAACAAATATATCCACACTACACGAACTTAATATTGAAGAAGGCTGACTAGTAAAGAGGATTAGACAGAGAAAACTTAAATATTTTGGACACATTAATCGACATGAGAGTTTAGAGAAGATCGCATTGGAAGGGTACATAATGGGAAAAATAAAGAGAGGAAGACCAAGGCAAAGATGACTGCATGACATCGTTGATAATCTGCAAATGGATGCATTAGCAGCAAGGCATCTTGCTTACAACCGAGAGGGCTATAGGAGAGCTGTTAGGGAGGAAAAGTTCCGCAAGGGACATGCAAATGACTGACTGAGAATAACCATGAAATCGAGACCTGAATGGATGAGGATGACTGATCGCCCAAGGACAAACAGGCGAAAAAAGACATAATGAAACAGCTATTGGGCTTTATTAAGGCTGGATACAGACCCGAGAAATGGAGAGAATTTGTTGCTGGCCTTCCGCTACAATCTGTACTATGAAGACGTTTGCTTTGCTGATCAGGTCGCAGGAACTTGGAATTATAAATGGTTGGATGAGTAAATGTATGATAACGTATAGTCTCAGCATATTTTAAAACATAGGAAGTAGTGATACAATGCAGTAAGGCATAATATAGAAGAACAAGAATACAACTGAAGAACAATGCAAAGAACATTATAGAAGTAGATTACATTGACAAAGAAATGGGAAGAGCAAATAATCAGGTAATCAGTTCTGATGGAACTGACATTAATGAATGGTTGATCAATTTTAACCTGCTAATAGCAAAATTTCTGATAAAATTACAGATCGTGACTAACTAAAATGGTTACTGCCGCAGTAGGTTCAGAGAGCAAGACTGTTATCATACATCCAACCTTATCTTGTTAACTGATCGTTCCTAGAATTGTTAATAGAATTTGTCCCACCACGAGAAGGTTTTGATTCTGCTAAAGCTGTATTCTACCCACTCTCCGCTGTAGAAAAATTAAAAAAAAACCTGAAATATAAACGACTGTTGCCAGGGAAACCGGTTTTATTTTCAGAGGACACATTTACCCAGAAACTCAGTGTATAAACAAGCAGGTCATTTGACACTATTTGCGGGTGTCCTCAGATACAACACTCATAAATTACGAATATCTGTAGATTTGTAATAAATATTATATCTTTTGATCTTAAAAATCAAATCTCTCAAATATCCGAACAAAGAACAAATAGAATCAGACACCCAGAACAGATGACTGCAGGTTAGAACGTGCATGTCATGTTGTTTGGTGGAAGATTTAGTGTCAGAGCTAAGATGTCTCCAGGCAGAAGCACCTGACTTTTTCTTAGGCCGAAGGTCACGAGCCGGGACCTGATAGTTTCACCCTAAATCGAAATAAGGTGACTAGAAAATCCGGACAGAAAACAAGTTCCTTTAGGCCAATCATCTGTTTTTTTTCTGTCGTCATGTGCTCTTGCTACTTCTGTGTTTGCAAAAGTATGAAGTGTTCACTTTGTTTTTAATATCTCTAGAGACTTTAGCAAACCATGTCATTTACAATAGAGCATTCTGATTGTTTAATACAAGACAATGAACTTATCTGATTGACTTGATTCGGTCGAATCTATCGTTCTTTCCAAACGCAACTGCTTTCATGTCATGATCATCGTTTATATCACTTGTAGAACTTTACATTCCCCTCGTCCCGTTTTTTCCACCCCACCCACCCCCCACCCCCTCCAACTTCTAGAGAATGAAATCTAAGGTTCCTGTTACAGTAAACTGAGTATAAATACCCAGAGAAAAAAAAAACATGTAAAATACAAACGAAAATATGTCAGAACAAACCAGAAGACTTCTTATCCAACCTACTGATGTCTTTGGGCATAGAATAAATAAAAGATATGACTGGATATATGGTTCGTTAATGTTCTGAAATGGCTTCTGAATAATCTCCAAAACTGTGGAAAAACTTGTTTTTATTGTCAAGCCATGGACATTATCAAATCCATCTTTTTTTTTACTTCCACACGGCCAAAATATAACATAATATATTCAGGCAGAAACGATGGTAAACTTCGAGATGGAGGTAGGTATTATTATGTCAAACGTAGCAGCAAAGAGCCTTGCAGAATAAGAACCAGTGAACAGTCGTATAATAAGAGCACGATACAACCTAAGACATGGAAGAATGACAATAATAGCAGTGTTATGCACCCAAGAATGATGCAGATGATGATGTGAAAGACGACTTCTATCACCAATTACAACAAATCATCAACAAAGTCCCTAAACACGACATCCTAATTGCTATGGGGGACTTCAACGCTAAGGTAGGGAAAGATAACACCGACGTTGAAAAAGTAATGGGAAAAGAAAGAATTGACATGGTTAATCAGAATGGAGAAAGATTAATTGAAATATGTCTAATAGAGGGCATGGTCATTGGAGGTACAATATTTCCACACAGAGAGATACATAACACAACGTGGATATCTCCAGATGATAGAACTAGAAACCAGATAGATCATTTTTGTATTAAAAAGCAATACAGAACATCTCTGATAGATGTAAGGGTTTATAGGGGTGCAGATGTTAACAGTGATCACAACCTGTGCATAGGGAAAATAAAACTAAAATTGAAAAGCCAACACAAGAAATCAGTACACAGAAAGATAAACAGCCACAGCCTATAAGAAGAGAATACTAACAGCAATTTCAATCAGGAACTTGCCAATCATTCCAAAACACCCAGTGAAGTAGAGGAGATAGGTGTAGATGAATTATGGAATTCTTACAGCACAGCTACAACAACAGCAGCAAAAGCAAGCGCTGGACTGAGAAAACCAAATAGAAAACCAAGGATATCAGAAAACAAATAGAAGTACATATATGAAAGACGAGCAGCCAAATTAAACATGTTGAATGTAAAAACAGATCTTGGAAAAGATCTTGTGAAAGCAACATACAAAGAACTAGACAAGAAAGTAAAAAGTTCACCTAGAAGGGATCAAAAAGAATACATAGACGATATGGCGAAAGAGGCAGAACAAGCAGCAAAAACAGGAGACACCAAAACTTTATATAACATACAAAAGAGGCTAACAGATGCTATAACATTTAAAGAAAGACCAATCCTTAGCAAAACTGGAACCCTATTAACATCAAGTAAAGACCAAAAGCAAAGATGGGCTGACACTTCTAAGAAATACTCAGTCGACCACACCCAAAAGAATTGTTAAACCTTGAAACCGATTTACCAGCCCCACAACTAAATGTCAACCTAGATGAAATTAAATGGCATGAAATTGAAACAGCAGTAAATTTAATGGCTAACAAAAAAAGCTGCAGGTGAAGATGAAATAACACCTGAAATGCTAAAAGCTATCAATAATGACAATATGAGACAACTACAGAGAATGTTTAACAAGATTTGGAAGAAGAAAAGGTCCCTTCTAAATAGAAAAAAAGAATCATTTTTAAAATACCAAAAAAGGCAACCTTAGTGACTTTAACAATTGGAGAGGAGTAACCTTAATATTAGTTGTGTCAAAAGTAGTTTGCAAGATCATTTTGAATAGATTTAAAGATATAGTGGATACTGCAATGAAAGAAGAACAAGCAGAATTTCTCGACCAGATCTTTACTCTAAGAATAATACTTGAAGAACATATTGAAAAGCAGAAACCATTAATACTGAACTTCATAGATTTTAAAAAGGCATTTGATAGCATATACAGAGATTCATTATGGAAAATTTTAAGTTTATATGGAATACCATCTAAAACTGTCAACATCATTAAGGACTTCTACAATGGATATGTTTGTGCAGTCAAGACAGAAGAAGGGATGAGTGAATGGTTCCAGATTGAAACAGGCGTGAAACAAGGATGTATACTGTCTCCTTTACTTTTTGGAAGTACAATAGACTTCATAATGAAAAAATGCTGCACAGGTAACACAGGTATTGACTGGGTACATGGGACCCAACTAGAAGATCTTGATTTGCTGATGACATAACTCTTATCAGTAACAATGTGAATTCCATGCAAAAAAAAAAACAGATAGCCTGTCTTCACTGGCTAGCAAAATAGGACTTGAAATTAACAAGGACAAAACAAAAATAATGAAAATTCCCCTTGAATCAAAATGGAAAAATACACATAGATGAGATAGATATTGAAGAAGTCAATCAATTTGCATACCTTGGCAGCTACAAAGACCAGGATAGTGACACCAGAAAGAAAGTCAGAATCAGAATTGCAAAAGCAGCATCGATCTTCAAGAATCTTGAGAACATATGGAATTCAAATGTTATAAGCACAAAAACCAAGTTAAGACTATTCAATTCAAATGTAATATCCACCCTCATTTTTGCATGCGAAAGCTGGAAAACACCTAAAGAAATAGACAAGAAATTACACTCTTTTGAAAACAAATGCATAAGGAAAATACTCGGCACCAAGTGGAACGAATTAAAGAACAATTCAGAGATGAGACAGATGACTGAACAACAACCAGTCTCATGGGTGATCAGGAGAAGGAGATGGACATATGTTGGTCACTTGATGAGAAGAAATGATCAGAGAATCCCAAAACAAGCTATCAAGTGGAACACAACAGGCCAAAGAAAAAGAGGCAGACCACGTGAAACTCTGAAGAGGACATTGTTAAGAGAGGCCAAATTAAAAGGCATAAAATCCCTTGATGAGGTTGAAAGACTCGCCGAAGACAGGAAAAATTGGCGAACTACTTTGCGAGCCCTATGTGACGTTTAACGGAACGGGAAGGATATAAGATAAGATAAGAAAAAAACTATCATATATTTCTATGTAGCATTAATCCGAAGGTAAGTGTTCACATGTGACTGGAGGTCAGAAATTAATAACTAGTTGGATGAACTAATAATCCATCATCATCATCATCAGGTGCCTTGACGACTGGCGTTGGCTATTATGCTTCTCCAGAGTACACGATCCTTCATGCAGGCCATCAGCTCAGTTGCTGATCTCCTCTCACACAATCTCGTCAGACTGTTCAGTATCATTTCTCTTGGTCTTCCTCTTGATCTTCTCCCTTCTATTTTTCCTGTTGTTATAATATTTTCAATGTTCCCTCTTCTCATTGCATGTCCTATGAAAGTACATTGTCTCTCTCTTATCTTTTTGACAAGGTTTTTTTGTCTCTCTAGCTCTTCTCATACATTCTTCATTAGTTATTTTTGCTGTCCAGGGGATTTGCAACATTCTTCTAATAAACCACATTTCTGCTGCTTCCAATGATTTTTGTGCAGACTTGCCTATTGTCCATGATTCACTTCCATATAATGTTTCTACTTCTCTGAAGTAGAATTTATTTTATTTATGATATTATTGTCATGATAATTTAGAGAAGACCGTATTGGAAGGATACGTAATGGGAAAAAGAGGAAGATCGAAACGAAGATGGCTGCAAGACATCGTTGATGATCTGGAAATGGATGCAGCAGCAGCAGGCCATCTTGCTCACAACCGAGAGGCCTACAGGAGTGCTGTTTGGGAGGCAAAGTTCCGCAAGGGACATGCAAAGGAATGAATGAATGAATGAATGACTTCTCTGAAATGCAGTCTTTGCTTGGCCTATTTTGTTCTTAATTTCTGTTCTGTATTTCCCATCTGAAGTGATTACTGCTCCAAGGTATTTGAATTTCTGCACCTGCTTTAGAATAGTTCCGTTTAATTTTATACTGCATGTTTGTGGATTCTGTTTCTTAGATATAACCATAGTCTGTGTCTTTTTGATGTTCAAAGTAAGGCCTTTCTGTTCACTTTCTTTGACAACTTTATCCAAGAAATTTTGCAGGTCTTGTTGGTTCTCAGCTATCAGTACTGTGTCGTCAGCATACCTAAGGTTGTTAATATTGTATCCTCCAATTTTTATGCCTGGTTCTGTGATGATCGTTCTTAGAATATTCTCGGTGTACAGAGAAAAAAAATGTCTAGAGATAGTACACATCTTTGTCGCACCCCTTGTTTTATAGGTCGATATTTTCCAGTTCTATTTTCAACTCGAATTGCTGCTTCTTGCTGCCAGTATAGATGTTTTACAATCCTCAGGTATTTTCTGTCTATATTGATGTCTTCAAGCAGTTTAATAATTTCATTATGTTTAATCTTGTCGAATGCCTTGGTGTAATCAATGAAGCATAAGTAGAGATCTTTCTGTACTTCTAAAGCTCTTTCTGTTAGTGTTCGTAAAGCATAAATGGCATTGTGTGTTCCCTTTCCTTCAACAAATCCAAACTGTCCATCTGCTATTTCCATTTTTATCTTTTTCCTTGTTCTTCTCATAATTATTCTCAGAAGTAGCTTCGTTATGTGACATGAGAGGCTGATAGTCCGGTGGTCATCACATTCCTTTGCACTTGTTTCTTTGGTAATGCTGTAAACGTGGATTTAATCAGGTCACTGAGCATATAACCATTGTTGTAAATATCATTCAGTAACTTGGTTATTATTTTTATTCCTGCCTCCTCTAGTGCCTCTATTTCTTCTATCGTTATATTATCAGGCCCAGTCGCTTTTCCTTTCTTCATGTGTTTGATGGCATCTATGATTTCATCTTCAAGTATTGGTGGTCCCTCACAGTTTTCAGTATCTGGTGTTAATTCTGGTCTTTCTCCTCCACATAGCTCACCGATGTACTCTGTCCACCTGTCCACAATGTCTTCTTTTCCCATTAACATTTTACCTTCTTTTGATTTCAGGCATCTTGTGATATATTTTGTTTTCCTGCCAGTGAGTTCACTAATTCGTTTGTGCATGTTATTGCTGTCTTTATTATGAGAGTCCTCTGTCTGTCTGCACTGTTCATTTAACCACACTTCTTTTGCTTCTCTGCATTTATGTCTTATTTCTTTATTTATCTTGCTATATTTTTCTTCTCGATAAAGCTGGGGCGACCATCCCCAACCCAGCGCGTCACAGGTGGCGGATGGTGAAAGTCCTCCAGATATGGAGGATCCCTGTGAATAAGGAGTTGTCCAAATAAGCAGGCGCGGATCAACTGGCGGTAGACTCAGAGAGCGAGGTGGGGTAGTAGGTGGCTCTACTACTCCTATAAAGTGCCTCAGGTGCTCAGTGAAGGGAATACCAGGCGGGTCAGAGGCGCCTTAAAACCTCTCGCTCCCGCTGCCTTGCGGGTAGGACAGGGAGTCCAAAGGCTAGCGGAGAGTCCGTACACAAACCGACAGAAGGCAACGGGAAACCACTGTTGTAGCTCCCAAGAACAATTATGCTTATTCAGAGTCATAGATTTATCATGAACGACGTTAACGGATGTTCCTCTGGAACAGTCTCGTCCGGTAGGGCAGCTCACGAGCCACAGGTGAGGCCAGATCGTCATCAAGCTACTGGTGGCAAAACTAACAAGTTCAAAATAGCAACATGGAATGTAAGAACTTTATTCCAGGCTGGAAAATTAGAAAATGTAAAGATGGAAATGGAAAGGATGAAGATCAACATATTAGGAATGAGTGAAGTTAGATGGACAACTGCAGGAAAGATAAACTCAGATAAATATACAATAATATATTCAGGAAGTGAGAAACATGAACGAGGAGTAGGAATTATATTTGATGAACAAACGGCAAGGACAATTGTAGGATATTTGAACATCTCGGACAGAGTCCTGCTAGCCAAACTGAAAGGACAACCAATAAACATAAATATTATACAAGTGTACGCTCCAACATCTGAAAGCTCTGAAGAAGATGTACAGATATTTTATAATGACATAGAGACTGCACTAAAACACACAAAGTCACATGAAGTTACCATAGTCATGGGAGATTTTAATGCCAAAGTTGGTAAAGGAAGAACTTCGGACATCGTTGGTGACTATGGACTGGGGGAGAGGAATGACAGAGGTAGCAAATTAATTGAATGGGCAAGAATACATAGCATGGTTGTAGGAAACACCTGGTTTAAACAACATCCTCGAAGACTGGCAACGTGGTGCAGCCCAGACATAAAGACATTTAACCAGATAGACTAAATATTAATCAACAAACAATTCCGAAATGCATTACTGACAACAAAAACCATGCCAGGAGCTGACTGCAATAGTGACCATGATCCACTCTATGGAAAAGTTACAATAAAGCTAAAGAAAGCAGGCAGAAAAGTGAGAAACATCAAACTGAATACAGAACTTCTTAAAAATGACCAAGAACTGCGAGAACAATACAAAGTTATTATAACAAATAGATACAATGCAATAGCAAAGATAAATAGTATAGATGAACAATGGGAAATGTTAAGAGATTCTATCCACCAAACTGTTAAGGAGATAATACCACCGAAAAAAGAAGCCCCTAAAAATAAATGGATGACAGACGACATCTTAGGACTGATGGACAAGAGGAGGAGGAGTAAAAATAACGAGGAAAAATATAGCAAGATAGATAAAGAAATAAGACGCAAATGCAGAGAAGCAAAAGAAGTGTGGTTAAATGAACAGTGCAGACAGATAGAGGACGCTCATAATAAAGACAGCAAAAACATGCACAAACGAATTAATGAACTCACATGCAGGAAAACAAAATATACCACAAGATGCCTGAAATCAAAAGAAGGTAAAATGTTAATGGGAAAAGAAGACATTGTGGACAGGTGAGCTATATGGAGGAGAAAGACCAGAATTAACACCAGATACTGAAAACTGTGATGGACCGCCAATACTTGAAGATGAAATCATAGATGCCATCAAACACATGAAGAAAGGAAGAGCGACTGGGCCTGATAATATAACAATAGAAGAAATAGAGGCACTAGAGGAGACAGGAATAAAAATAATAACCAAGTTACTGAATGATATTTACAACAGTGGTTATATTCCCAGTGACCTGATTAAATCCACGTTTATAGCACTACCAAAGAAACCAGGTGCAAAGGAATGTGACGACCACCGAACTATCAGCCTCTCATGTCACATAACGAAGCTACTTCTGAGAATAATTATGAGAAGAACAAGGAAAAAGACAAAAATGGAAATAGCAGATGAACAGTTTGGATTTGTTGAAGGAAAGGGAACACACAATGCCATTTATGCTTTACGAACACTAACAGAAAGAGCTTTAGAAGTACAGAAAGATCTCTACTTATGCTTCATTGATTACACCAAGGCATTTGACAAGGTGAAACATAATGAAATTATTAAAATGCTTGAAGACATCAATATAGACGGCAAAGACTTGAGGATTGTAAAACATCTATACTGGCAGCAAGAAGCAGCAGTTCGAGTTGAAAATAGAACTGGAAAATATCAACCTATAAAACAAGGGGTGCGACAAGGATGTGTACTATCTCCAGACCTTTTTTTCTCTGTACAGCGAGAATATTCTAAGAACAATCATCACAGAACCAGGCATAAAAATTGGAGGATACAATATTAACAACCTTCGGTATGCTGACGACACAGTACTGATAGCTGAGAACCAACAAGACCTGCAAAATCTCTTGGATAAAGTCGCCAAAGAAAGTGAACAGAAAGGCCTTACTTTGAATATCAAAAAGACAGAGACTATGGTTATATCTAAGAAACAGAATCCACCAGCATGCAGTATTAAATTAAACGGAACCATTCATTTTTGAATCTTATCTTATATCTTATATCCTTCCTGTGCCGTTAGACGTCACATAGGGCTCGCAAAGTAGTTCGCCAATTTTTCCTGTCTTCGGCGAGTCTTTCAACCTCAACAAAGGATTTTATGCCTGTTAACTTGGCCTCTCTTAATAATGTCCTCTTCAGAGTTTCACACGGTCTGCCCCTTTTTCTTCGGCCTGTTGTGTTCCACTTGATAGCTTGTTTTGGGATTCTCTGATCATTTCTTCTCATCAAGTGACCAACATATGTCCATCTCCTTTTCCTGATCACCCGTGAGACTGGTTGTTGTTCAGTCATCTGTCTTATCTCTGCATTGTTCTTGAATTCATTCCACTTGATGCCGAGTATTTTCCTTAGGCATTTGTTTTCAAAAGAGTCTAATTTCTTTTCTATTTCTTTAGTTGTTTTCCAGCTTTCGCATGCATAAATGAGGGTGGATATTACATTTGAATTGAATAGTCTTAACTTGGTTTTTGTGCTTATAACTTTTGAATTCCATATGTTCTCAAGATTCTTGAAGATTGATGCTGCTTTTGCAATTCTGATCCTAACTTCCTTTCTAGTGTCACCATCCTTGTCTATGTAGCTGCCAAGGTATGCAAATTGATTGACTTCTTCAATATCTGTCCCTTCTATGTGTATTTTTCCATTTTGATTGATGGGAATTTTCATTATTTTTGTTTTGTCCTTGTTAATTTCAAGTCCTATTTTGCTAGCCAGTGAAGACAGGCTATCTGTTTTTTCTTGCATGGAATTCACATTATTACTGATAAGAGTTATGTCATCAGCAAAATCAAGATCTGCTAGTTGGGTCCCATGTACCCAGTCAATACCTGTGTTACCTGTGCAGCATTTTTTCATTATGAAGTCTATTGTAATCCCAAAAAGTAAAGGAGACAGTATACATCCTTGTTTCACGCCTGTTTCAATCTGAAACCATTCACTCATCCCTTCTTCTGTCTTGACTGCACAACCATATCCATTGTATAAGTCCTTAATGATGTTGATAATTTTAGATGGTATTCCATATAGACATAAAATTCTCCATAATGAATCTCTGTGTATGCTATCAAATGCCTTCTTAAAATCTATGAAATTCAGTATTAATGGTTTTTGCTTTTCAATATGTTCTTCAAGTATTATTCTCAGAGTAAAGATCTGGACGAGACAGCTTCTCCCTTTTCGAAATCCTGCTTGTTCTTCTCTCATTGCAGTATCCACTATATCTTTGAGTCTATTCAAAATGACCTTGCAAAATACTTTTGACACAACTGATATTAAGGTTACTCCTCTCCAGTTGTTACAGTCACTAAGGTTGCCCTTTTTTGTTATTTTAACAATGATTCCTTTCTTCCAATTAGAAGGGACCTTTTCTTCTTTCCAAATCTTGTTAAACATTCTCTGTAGTTGTCTCATGTTGTCACTATTGATAGCTTTTAGCATCTCGGCTGTTATTTCATCTTCACCTGCAGCTTTGTTGTTAGCCATTAAATTCACTGCTGTTTCAATTTCATGCAATTTAATTTCATCTAGGTTGACATTTAGTTGTGGGGCTGGTAAGTCAGTTTCAAGGTTTAACAATTCTTTTGGGTGTGGTCGATTGAGTATTTCTTGGAAGTGTTCAGCCCATCTTTGCTTTTGGTCTTTATTTGATGTTAATAGTGTTCCAGTTTTGCGAAGGATTGGTCTTTCTTTAGATGTAATAGTACCTGTTAGCCTCTTTTGTATGTTATATAAAGTTTTGCTGTCTCCTGTTTTTGCTGCTTTTTCTGCCTCTTTCGCCATATTGTCTATGTATTTTCTTTTATCCCTTCTAGCTGAACTTTTTACTTTCCTGTCTATGTCTTTGTATTTTGCTTTTGCCGAATCTCTTTCATGATCTGCTTTTGCATTCAACATGTTTAATTTGACTGCTCGTCTTTCATGTATATACTTCCATGTTTTATCTGATATCCATGCTTTTCTATTTGGTTTTTCCAATCCAGCGCTTACTTTTGCTGCTGTGATTATGGCTGTGCTGTACGAATTCCATAACTCATCTATACCTATCTCCTCAACTTCACTGGGTGTTTTGGAATGATTGGCAAGTTCCTGATTGAAATTAATGTTAGTATTTTCTTCTTGTAGGCTGTGGATGTTTATCTTTCTGTGTACTGATTTCTTGTGTTGACTTTTCAATTTTAGTTTTATTTTCCCTATGCACAGGTTGTGATCACTGTTGACATCTGCACCCCTATAAGCCCTTACATCCATGAGAGATGTTCTGTATTGCTTTCTAATACAAAAATGGTCTATCTGGTTTCTAGTTCTATCATCTGGAGATATCCACGTTGTTTTATGTATCTCTTTGTGTGGGAATATTGTGCCTCCAATGACCATGCCCTCTGTTAGACATATTTCAATTAATCTTTCTCCATTCTGATTAACCATGTCAATTCCTTCTTTCCCCATCACTTTTTCAACGTCGGTATTATCCTGCCCTACCTTAGCATTGAAGTCCCCCATAGCAATTAGGATGTCGTGTTTAGGGACTTTGTTGATGATTTGTTGTAGTTGGTGATAGAAGTCGTCTTTCACATCATCATCTGCATCATTCGTGGGTGCATAACACTGTATTATTGTCATTCTTCCGTGTCGTAGGTTGTATCGTGCTCTTATTATACGACTGTTCACTGGTTCCCATTCTACAAGGCTCTTTGCAGCTACATTTGACATAATAATGCCCACTCCGTCTCGGAATTTATTGTCATTTCTGCCTGAATGTATAATTAACTTACCGTTTTCCGCCGATCTTTTACCTACTGCTGGCCATCGCATTTCGCTGATGCCAAGTATGTCTAGATGGTATCTCTCCATTTCTTTGATGACCTGGGTAGTTTTTGTTGGTGCTGCCATCGTTCTCACATTCCAGAATCCGATCTTTGTCACATGTTTGGGGCCGACGAATGAGCTCTTCGGAGTTGGCATCCCTGATGCTCGGTTGGTTTCTCTGCGAGTTTCCATAACGATATCTCTTTTTCCCATCTGGAGTTGCCTCTAGATAGGTCTCAGGATAAGGTTGTTAGCCTTATGCCCAACTCCCGGTACATGATATGTAACAGATCAAGCGGAATTCCGCTGATTTCTGCATGCCGGCGAGAGCGTTTTAAAAACGACCGCCATCTTGCACGTCACGCCGGAAATTTTTGAATAGACTCAAAGATATAGTTTATACTGCAATGAGAGAAGAACAAGCAGGATTTCGAAAAGGGAGAAGCTGTCTCGACCAGATCTTTACTCTCAGAATAATACTTGAAGAACATATTGAAAAGCAGAAACCATTAATACTGAATTTCATAGATTTTAAGAAGGCATTTGATAGCATACACAGAGATTCATTATGGAGAATTTTATGTCTATATGGAATACCATCTAAAATTGTCAACATCATTAAGGACTTATACAATGGATATGGTTGTGCAGTAAGACAGAAGAAGGGATGAGTGAATGGTTCCAGATTGAAACAGGCGTGAAACAAGGATGTATACTGTCTCCTTTACTTTTTGGGATTACAATAGACTTCATAATGAAAAAATGCTGCACAGGTAACACAGGTATTGACTGGGTACATGGGACCCAACTAGAAGATCTTGATTTTGCTGATGACATAACTCTTATCAGTAATAATGTGAATTCCATGCAAGAAAAAACAGATAGCCTGTCTTCACCGGCTAGCAAAATAGGACTTGAAATTAACAAGGACAAAACAAAAATAATGAAAATTCCCATCAATCAAAATGGAAAAATACACATAGAAGGGACAGATATTGAAGAAGTCAATCAATTTGCATACCTTGGCAGCTACATAGACCAGGATGGTGACACTAGAAAGGAAATTAGAATCAGAATTGCAAAAGCAGGATCCATCTTCAAGAATCTTGAGAACATATGGAATTCAAAAGTTATAAGCACAAAAACCAAGTTAAGACTATTCAATTCAAATGTAATATCCACCCTCATTTATGCATGCGAAAGCTGGAAAACAACTAAAGAAATAGAAAAGAAATTAGACTCTTCTGAAAACAAATGCCTAAGGAAAATACTCGGCATCAAGTGGAATGAATTCAAGAACAATGCAGAGATAAGACAGATGACTGAACAACAACCAGTCTCATGGGTGATCAGGAAAAGGAGATGGACATATGTTGGTCACTTGATGAGAAGAAATGATCAGAGAATCCCAAAACAAGCTATCAAGTGGAACACAACAGGCCGAAGAAAAAGGGGCAGACCGCGTGAAACTCTGAAGAGGACATTATTAAGAGAGGCCAAGTTAACAGGCATAAAATCCTTTGATGAGGTTGAAAGACTCGCCGAAGACAGGAAAAATTGGCGAACTACTTTGCGAGCCCTATGTGACGTTTAACGGCACGGGAAGGATATAAGATATAAGATATAAGATTCTGAAGCAGGTGCAGAAATTCAAATACCTTGGAGGAGTAATAACTTTAGATGGGAAATGCAAAACAGAAATTAGGAACAGAATAGGCCAAGCAAAGAGTGCATTTCAGAGAATGAGAAACATATTAGCTAACACATCTTTATCAATGAATGTTAGAAAACGAGTCCTAAAATGCTATATTGAACCTATCTTGTTATATGGAAGTGAATCATGGACAATAGGCAAGTCTGCACAAAAATCATTGGAAGCAGCAGAAATGTGGTTTATTAGAAGAATGTTGCGAATCCCCTGGACAGCAAAAATAACTAATGAAGAATGTATGAGAAGAGCTGGAGAGACAAAAAACCTTGTCAGAAAGATAAGAGAGAGACAATGTACTTTCATAGGACATGCAATGAGAAAAGGGGGCATTGAAAATATTATAACAACAGGAAAAATAGAAGGAAGAAGATCAAGAGGAAGACCAAGAGAAATGATACTGGACAGTCTGATGGGTTGGTGTGAGAGGAGATCACCAACTGAACTGATGGCCTGCATGAAGGATCGTGTACTCTGGAGAAGCATAATAGCCAACGCCAGTCGGCACGGCACCTGATGATGATGATGATGATATTTTTCTTGGTTATTTTTACTCCTCCTCCTCGTGTCCATCAGTCCTAAGATGTCGTCTGTCATCCATTTATTTTTAGGGGCTTCTTTTTTTGTGGTATTATCTCCTTAACAGTTTGGTGGATAGAATCTCTTAACATTGCCCATTGTTCATCTATACTATTTATCTTTGCTATTGCATTGTATCTATTTGTTATAATAACTTTGTATTGTTCTCGCAGTTCTTGTTCATTTTTAAGGAGTTCTGTATTCAGTTTGATGTTTCTCACTTTTCTGCCTGCTTTCTTTAGCTTTATTGTAACTTTTCCATAGAGTGGATCATGGTCACTATTGCAGTCAGCTCCTGGCATGGTTTTTGTTGTCAGTAATGCATTTCGGAATTGTTTGTTGATTAATATTTAGTCTATCTGGTTAAATGTCTTTTTGTCTGGGCTGCACCACGTTGCCAGTCTTCGAGGATGTTGTTTAAACCAGGTGTTTCCTACAACCATGCTATGTATTCTTGCCCATTCAATTAATTTGCTACCTCTGTCATTCCTCTCCCCCAGTCCATAGTCACCAACGATGTCTGAAGTTCTTCCTTTACCAACTTTGGCATTAAAATCTCCCATGTGACTTTGTGTCTTTTAGGGCTGTCTCTATGTCATAAAATAGCTGTACATCTTCTTCGGAACTTTCAGATGTTGGAGCTTACACTTGTATGATATTTATGTTTATTGGTCGTCCTTTCAGTTGGGCTAGCAGGACTTGGTCCGAGATGTTCAAATATCCTATAACTGTCTTTGCTGTTTGTTCGTCAAATATTATTCCTACTCCTCGTTCATGTTTCTCACTTCCTGAATATATTATTGTATATTTATCAGAGTTTATCTTCCCTGCACCTGTCCATCTAATTTCACTCATTCCTAATATGTTGATCTTCATCCTTTCCATTTCCCTCTTTACATTTTCTAATTTTCCAGCTGGAATAAAATTCTAACATTCCATGTTGCTATTTTGAATTTGTTAGTTTTGCCATCAGTAGCTTGATGACGATCTGGCCTCACCTATGGCTCGTGAGCTGCCATACCGGACGAGGCTATTCTAGAGGAACACCCATTAACGTCGTTCATGACAAATCTATTACTCTGGATAAGCATAATATAACTAATAATTAGATTTAATTAGTTTTAATAAGTTATTGTTTGCTGCAATATTTAAAAAATAACTGTAATGTGTTTGCAATACAAGAAAAATAATTGTTTAGAAGTACAGTATGTCACAAATGGTAGTAAATAGCATGCTCATTATTTACTTATCTGATTTGTGATTTATTTTGTGCAGGAAACGGCGTTGCTAAAGTCCATCCAGTAGCAGAAAGACTATAAAAGATTAACATGAATATTGTGACTGTTTACACACTGTTTAGGTTGCTTTAAAAAAAGACATTTTGAACCCACAGGGAGCGCTACCAAGGAATGAATGTTGATGCTTCTGGGTGGCTGGACCCAGAAAAGCGGCCCGACAGACTAAAACCTTTGGGAGGAGAAGGTTTCATGACAAACCGTTCAGGGCGAAACACTGAGGTCAAACCGTATCACACGCTGTTTTTGTACGGAAGGTAAGAACGCTGATGTACACATAATCTGAGTATCGATAGTCAGCTCTACCATTGGGGTGGACTATATTCATTTATGTCATATTGAACAGTCTGCAGTATCGCAACAGCTTCTTACTAGAAGAACTGTGAGTAGACCTGCTAGGGTTTTGAAGTAACAGAACACAATATTGTATGGTTAGACCTCGAAAACATAAAAAACAAAGTACTTTTAGACTCGAGAGAAAGACAAATGCTAAGAGAATGGCCTGGAACTTGAACGACGGACTCTGGTAAGACAAACAGCGAATCAGGAGAGAACAGCGCATTAATAAGCTTCGCTATTTTGCACATCCCCCACCCCCAAGGGAAAAATGTTTGACAACAAAGCCATCAATGCCTGTCCGGTTTAAAATCATGACACCCCAAAAGCGAACGAAATCACGACACAGAAATTCCATCGCTTAGATTCAGTCACCCACAGGTATCGACATTTTGACACACAGACATACCCACATGGTCTCCTGCAAATGTCTAGTGCACAGTGGACAACAATTAAAACAAATAAACAAATACTTTTTACACAAAGGTAGTTTCAGATTATGGTTTCAGATCACAAATTTTTACAAGTAGGAAACAACGATTCTTTCCTACAATAAAAGAATAGAACACTCATAGTTGTATTAGTTCCCAATGTTGTATAAAGACTTGATATCTGGCCACATAGGGTGAAAAATATTTGTATAAATCTGACAGCAAAATGTGAAAAAAAAATTTAATCTGGCCACTAAATGTTGAAAAAACTATTTGTAAATCTAACAATATGGTAACGATAAACGTGTCTGTTAACATGGACATGAGACAAATAATGCGATAAGTGGTAGTAAATCTGGTTATTTGAAATGAAAAGCATTTGTAGATTTAACACGATTTGTGAAAGACAAACTACAACTTCTGCACAAAGTTTTTATATATATGTGATATGAATCCAAGAAATACTCAATCGACCACACCCAAAAGAATTGTTAAACCTTGAAACTGACTTACCAGCCCCACAACTAAATGTCAACCTAGATGAAATTAAATTGCATGAAATTGAAGCAGCAGTGAATTTAATGGCTAACAACAAAGCTGCAGGTGAAGATGAAATAACAGCCGAGATGCTAAAAGCTATCAATAGTGACAACATGAGACAACTACAGAGAATGTTTAACAAGATTTGGAAAGAACAAAAGGTCCCTTCTAATTGGAAGAAGGGAATCATTGTTAAAATACCAAAAAAGGGCAACCTTAGTGACTGTAACAACTGGAGAGGAGTAACCTTAATATCAGTTGTGTCAAAAGTATTTTGCAAGGTCATTTTGAATAGACTCAAAGATATAGTGGATACTGCAATGAGAGAAGAACAAGCAGGATTTCGAAAAGGGAGAAGCTGTCTCGACCAGATCTTTACTCTCAGAATAATACTTGAAGAACATATTGAAAAGCAAAAAATATTAATACTGAATTTCATAGATTTTAAGAAGGCATTTGATAGCATACACAGAGATTCATTATGGAGAATTTTATGTCTATATGGAATACCATCTAAAATTGTCAACATCATTAAGGACTTATACAATGGATATGGTTGTGCAGTCAAGACAGAAGAAGGGATGAGTGAATGGTTCCAGATTGAAACAGGCGTGAAACAAGGATGTATACTGTCTCCTTTACTTTTTGGGATTACAATAGACTTCATAATGAAAAAATGCTGCACAGGTAACACAGGTATTGACTGGGTACATGGGACCCAACTAGAAGATCTTGATTTTGCTGATGACATAACTCTTATCAGTAATAATGTGAATTCCATGCAAGAAAAAACAGATAGCCTATCTTCACTGGCTAGCAAAATAGGACTTGAAATTAACAAGGACAAAACAAAAATAATGAAAATTCCCATCAATCAAAATGGAAAAATACACATAGAAGGGACAGATATTGAAGAAGTCAATCAATTTGCATACCTTGGCAGCTACATAGACCAGGATGGTGACACTAGAAAGGAAGTTAGGATCAGAATTGCAAAAGCAGCATCAATCTTCAAGAATCTTGAGAATATGGAATTCAAAAGTTATAAGCACAAAAACCAAGTTAAGACTATTCAACTCAAATGTAATATCCACCCTCATTTATGCATGTGAAAGCTGGAAAACAACTAAAGAAATAGAAAAGAAATTAGACTCTTTTGAAAACAAATGCCTAAGGAAAATACTCGGCATCAAGTGGAATGAATTCAAGAACAATGCAGAGATAAGACAGATGACTGAACAACAACTAGTCTCATGGGTGATCAGGAAAAGGAGATGGACATATGTTGGTCACTTGATGAGAAGAAATGATCAGAGAATCCCAAAACAAGCTATCAAGTGGAACACAACAGGCCGAAGAAAAAGAGGCAGACCGCGTGAAACTCTGAAGAGGACATTATTAAGAGAGGCCAAGTTAACAGGCATAAAATCCTTTGATGAGGTTGAAAGACTCGCCGAAGACAGGAAAAATTGGCGAACTACTTTGCGAGCCCTATGTGACGTCTAACGGCACGGGAAGGATATAAGATATAAGATAAGATATGAATCTAATGTGTGATATCAAGCGTATGTTTGTAAATCAGGGCACAGTGTTGTGCAAATGTATCAAAACCCACCAAAATGTTCTCAGAATACATGTTTGTACTTTAGAGTGCGCGTCATAAAATACAAATTCTGCTCCCATTCCTCTTTTTCAACCTTTATATGATTCAAGTGATATTATATACTTCTTATTTTCATCGTTTCGTTAATCGTTCTTTATCACACATTTTGGGATTCTATGGCTTTTAAGAAAATGCAGCTTGTAACGTTTTCCTAGTTCTCGAGGTGGGGCGGGCAAAGCAAATGTTAGGATGAAGCGTGCATTATGTTATGTGTGTGCGTGTGTGTAGGGGTGGGGGGGGGGGCAGACGCTCAAACAAATCAGTCGACTGGCGAGTCTTTGACCACACACTAAAAATCAAGCATGGAGAGGTAATCAATAAAAAAAAAAGTGGCGCGGGTCAGTGTAACACCGTGAAATAAACATCGTCAATGATACTTGAGAACTGTTAACAGAAGTTAACGAAAACTTCTCTCATCAGCTAAGTATCGTCACGCTGAGTTCAGTTCAGTGTGTTATCCTTTTGATCTGCGTTCCTTTGTTTGCTAAATAAAGGCTCGACCTACAACTGGTACGCTGAATAATAACCTCGGGCGACTGTGAGGCCGAATTTAAAGTGTTCTGATGTGCAGGCTTATCACCAGGGCCGTACCAGTTTTACAAGTTATTATTCCTGTCACTGGATTACTAGAATGATATAGAGACAGCGGGGATAATTTTTATATATATATATATATATATATATATATATATATATATATATATATATATATAGTTTTATATGAAAGTTGAAAATTGAGCATTGATTTATCTTTTCTGAGCACATACTGTAGGAAATGGTATTACAACTCCGGATTTTCCATAATGTTTCTGGGACACTCTGTTCTGTGTTTTGCTAAACTTGTAACGCTTTTTTCCTATTCTCAATCAATCAAGTGCAGTGTCGAGTGGCAATTCCCTAACTTTAGACTTGATTATGAGATCCGCCGGTGACTTTCTTCCTAGCTACACTGACTGCCCATCCAGTAACTTCTCTTCTTGTCTCTTCTTCCTTCAATTTTTCCATTTGCCACAATGTGTTCCAATTTTCCTCTTCTCAGAAAATGTCCTATAAATCTCGCTTGTCTGCCGCTGATCTTTGCTGTAATTTGCATTTTAACTCCAGCCTCTCTTAAGACTTCTTCGTTGGTTTTCTTAGCTGTCCATGGTACCTTCAACATCCTTCTTATGAACCACATTTCCATGGGCTCCATTTCTCACTGTAATCTCTTATTCATGGACCATGATTCACATCCATAAAACAAAATAGGCCCGATGTAACATTTAAGTAATTGGAATCTTGTTTCCATTGATATGGATCTGTTGCACAAGATGTTTCTCATTTTCTGGAATGCTGACTTGGCCTGAGCACATCTGCTTTTTATTTCGTTGTGACATTTCCAATCAGGTGTTATAATTGTTCCTAAGTAATTAAATCTATCAACTTGTTTTAGTTCTGTACCATCGATGATAATGCTACATTTTGATGGTATTCTTTTGTTTGATATGACCATAACTTCAGTCTTCTTTTTATTCATGCTGGGACCTTTACTGTGACTTTCACGAACCACGATGTCCGGACGAGCCTGTAGCACCCCTTCACTTTTAGCAATCAAAACTGTGTCGCCTGCATATCTTTAGTTGTTAAGGTTGTACCCGCCAGTTGATATTCCTGGCAAGCTCTCTATATTTCTCATTATGTTTTCGCTGTACAAGGAGAAGAGGTCAGGAGATAGAACACATTTTTGTCTCACTCCTAATTTTATTTATTGGAATGCTAATATTTGGTTCTCAACCTTCATTGCTGCTGATTGCTTCCAATCTATCGAAATCCTACCTCCAAATAAACGACACGCTAAACAGGGATGGAAGACAGAAGAAATTTTGCAACTAATGGATCGGAGAAGAAATCTTGAGGAAGATAAAGATGAATATGACAAAATAAATAAAGAAATAAGACACAAATGCAATAAAGCTAAAGGAGAGTGGCTAAATAAGAAATGTAATGAAATAGAGACACACCATCATGAAAACGCAAGAAATATGTACAAACAAATAAAGGAGTTAACAAACAAAAGGGCATACCACAAGACTGGTTGCCTGACAGTAATGGACAGAGATGAAATAATGGCACTATGGTGCGAATATATTAGAGAACCCGATGAGGACAATAGAAGCGAATTAGATATACGAAATAATAATGAAGGGCATCCATATTAAAAGCAGAAGTGAAAGAAGCCATCAAACACATGAAAGAAAGAGAGGAAGACCGCGTGAAACTCTAAAGAGGACATTATTAAGAGAGGCCAAGTTAACAGGCATAACATCCTTTGATGAGGTTGAAAGACTCGCCGAAGACAGGAAAAATTGGCGAACTACTTTGCGAGCCCTATGTGACGTCTAACGGCACGGGAAGGATATAAGATATATAAGATAAGATTAAACAGCTCCTGAGAAAAAAGATTTGATGTATTACTCTCTGAACGCCCCTTGTATATACTGAGAACATTGATGGAAGGATCAATAGAAGTAAAGACGGGCCTATACTTATTCCTCATAGACTACTATAAAACATTCGATAAACTAAGGCACACAGAAATTATAAGAATGCTGGAAGACATCAACATATATAGGAAAGATCTGAAACTCATCAAAAACATATACAGGCAACAATCCACAGACATCACGATTTCCTATTCTAATGTACTATAAAAATCCAGCTCCTTAGAACTTTACTTGATTGTTTCGTTTCATCTGTCATTTTTATTTATTTTTCATTTTGTTTTATTTCTCTGTGCTATACTTTTTTGTCAAAAAACAAAAAAACGAAACAAACTTACATATAGAGCTTACCATCTGTAATTAGTTAATAATGTGTGTTTTAAACTACTGAGGAATATCCACACTACAAATAAGCTACAAAATACTATCTATTATACTTTTTCTAAGAACGATCATCACAGAACCAGGTACAAAAGTAGGAGGATACAATATTAACAAATTTCGCTATGCTGACGACACAGTACTGATAGATGAGAACCAACAAGACCTGCAAAATCTCTTGGATAAAGTCGCCAGAAAGGCCTTACTTTAAACATCAAAAAGACAGAGACTATGGTTATATCTAAGAAACAGAATCCACAAACATGCAGCATCAAATTAAACAGAACTATTCTAAAGCAGGTGCAGAAATTCAAATACCTTGGAGCAGTAATAACTTCAGATGGGAAATGCAAAACAGAAGTTAAGAACAGAATAGACCAAACGAAGACTGCGTTTCAGAGAAGGAGAAACATATTATACAAAGCATCCTTATCAATGAATATTAGATAACGAGTCCTAAAATGCTATATTGAAGCTATCTTATTATATGTAAGTGAATCATGGACAATAGGCAAGTCTGCACAAAAATCATTGGAAGCAACAGAAATGTGGTTTATTAGAAGAATGTTGCGAATCCCCTGGACAGCAAAAATAACTAATGAAGAGCTGGAGAGACAAAAAATATTGTAAAAAAATAAGAGATAGATAATGTACTTTCATAAGACATGCAAAGAGAAGAGGGGGCATTCAAAATATTACAACAGCAGGAAAAACAGAGGAAAGAAGAGCCAGGGGAAGACCAAGAGAAATGATGTCGTACAGTCTGATAATATGGTGTGAGAGGAGATCACCAACTGAGCTGATGGCCTGCATGAAGAATCGGATACTCTAGAGAAGCATATAGCCAACGCCAGTCGGCACGGCCCCTGATGATGATGATGATGATGATTATAAATAGATTAAAACCGTACAGCGAGAACATACTGGGAGACCATTAATCAGGTTTCAGGAAGAATAAATCAACTGTAGACCAAATATTTTATCTGCATTACAGAGCAGAAAAGTACTGGGAATATGGAAAAGAAGTACTAATACATGCATTGACTTCAAAAAAGCTTATAACAGCATAGACAGAAGCAGCTTATGGAAAATTATGAATGAATTTGAGATACTAAATAAACAAATCAGTTTGACCAGAATATACACAGAAGATGCACACAGTATAGTAATGTAAAAAGAAAAAAGACAGACCCTTTCTATATAAGAACTGGCTTAAAACAAATGATACATTATCTCCATTACTATTCGACCCAGTACCAGAAAAAGTCATCATAAAAGTGAAAGAATAAAGCAGTACAGAAGAATAAGATAAAATACTAGGATACGCTGATGACATCGACCTAGTGGGGGAAACTATGCAAGAAGTCATCAATACCTGCATACACCTGATAGGTGTGGCACTAAAAGTGGGCTTGACCATTAACCAAGATAGACAGAGTATATGAAGATTTATCAAGAGACCAGAGGCAGAATGATTCAGATTATATAAATGTTGGATATATGATTATTAGGAAAGCAGAAACATACAAATATCTAGGCACAACCTTCAACAGAACCAACATAGTAAGCGAGAACATTAAAAGCAGAATAGAGATAGGGAATAACATCTACTTTGCCTTACAACAACTGTTAAAATCCAAAATCCTGCTCCACAACAACAAAATAACGATCGACAAAACAATAAGATCAGTCGTCATGTATGGATCAGAAATGTGAAGAACAACAAGGAAAGATGAACAACAATTGCAGATCTTCGAGAGCAAGATCCTAAGAAGAGTCTTTGGGCCAATAAAGGATACCAACAGTGGAGAATGGAGAGCTAGAAAGAACACTGAGCTGAACAGCTTATTTAAATCCCAATGAATTATAAATGTCTTGGAACTGAACAGATCACGCTGATTGGGCGCTGTAGAAAGAACAGACAAACGAAAATTATTCATGTACAAGAGATCAAGGACACAAGGACGGGGAGGAGGAGGGGGGGTAGACCAAGACAGATATGGAAAGAGAATATAGAAAAGAATATAATGGAAATCGGTGTTACCAACTGGAGATAGAAGATTACGAATAGAAAGCAATGGTGAACCGGACGATGGTGAACTGTGATTGTTCTTGTGTGTTCTGGTTCGGCTTGGCGCCTTATCTACTGAGTTCGTGCCGAGAGCGACGCTGACTTGTTTCCCATTTGGACTGTTGTAGTTCCTAAAATGGCGTCCTCACCAGGCGGTTCATCATGCGAAGAACTATCGATGAACTATTCTTTGCGTTATTCACTGGCACAAGTGGTGGAGCGATTATGGGAGTATCTCGTTCAAGATGATATAGAGAACCTAATACTGAATACTGAGTAACACCATATCCATGGATATAAAACAGGGCAAGAGATAATAAATGTATGCATCCGTGTGACATTTACACTCATCTTTTATGTAAAATAAAACAATGGTAAGAAGAAAATCCTGCTCTTATCAGCAACCATGAAGCTGAAAGCGAACTCTGTCTTAGTATCATCTTTATCGGGGGCCTGCAACATTTTCCTTGACAGATTTTCGGCGATTTTTATTATTTTTTTTTTTTTTTTTTGGAACAGTAAAAAGCTGACCAATGTTTCAATAAGAGATTTCTGGACATTCGTTTTCTCTTAAAAAAAGCAACAAAATGACCGGACTATGTGAGCATATTTTAACAAAATATCTGGGTTAGAAAGTGGACACTTCAATATTAACTCCTTAACCAATTACCATAGAAATATTTTCAGAATACGCAATAGTAAAATTAGTATTATTGATTGATTATTTATAAAATATATGTTTAAATTTAAATTACTGTAATATTTTTAGTTGAATTTTGTTAATAAGACTTGTCTTTATTTAGGTAAAATTTCCGTTTCCATGACATTAAGGCGTATTGGGGTATACGGTGTTAGGTCCGTGTTTTCCATGACCTTCGGCACAAAAAAATGTGATGTGGTCAGTATCACGCCTGGCCTCCTTACCTTCCCAGATTTCTCTGGTGCCCATTGTTAGAGGCTGGGTGAACCCTGGGGGCCTTTTTCGCTGTGTACCAGAAAAAATTCCACTGCTGGGACTGAACTCAGTACAGCCGGATTAGTAAATCAAGTGCCTAACCACTCAGTTAACCAGACCGCCCGCCTTTATTTAGCTCTCTTAATAGTGTTAATTACACATCATTAACCGTAAAATATGGAACAATATAACAGTACAACTGTACGTCGTATCCCTTTATTTATTTTATTATTTCATTATCATTTTTAGTCATCTTCACTGCAATAGAAAGAAAGGAAATAAACTACGGTCATAATGATTCATCATTATTCAGTACAAAGGACTCCCCAAGATACATTTTTACTTCAAGGTGTTCAGTCACGAAGCTTCACTCTCTTTTGTTAGCCTCCGATTAGCGGCTACCTCTTTTGTTAGCCTCCGATTAGTGGCCACATTGTTTAGAAGAGAAAAGTCTTTAGTGCAACTACCTGTAACAGTACATTGGGTACTGTACATTGTCTTCCACGTGCACCCGTAAGGAAACTTGATATCGTGTGGCTTGCTTAGACCATAACTTCATGCCTACTACATTCCATATTTAACATCAATTTGCGTATACGCATAAATGTGCTTGTTTTAAACGCATAAAATAATGAATGTGAAATGACTGGAGCCGCAAGTTGCTATGCGTTTCCACATTAGGTTCATATATACTGATGTGTACAGCGTCTGTCTTTCCGCTAACATAAACTGTTTTTCAAAGATTCAGATAGAAGGAGTAAACAAGATCCTTCCTTGCTTTAGAAACATTTTAAAATGTTGGATATTTGATGTCCAGGTGTCTGTGTTCTCGATCTCTGGACATAATAAAAAAGTCAGTTTAACCAATTATCTGGAATGCCCAACTCTAGTTTTGCCCCTCTCCCCACCCCCCCCCCCACTTTTAACTTATTTTTATTTCGTTTACTTTGCATTCAGTGCCTGAATATATGAAGGAGGCACACCAGGTAGTTCTCCAGTCAAGAATTGAGACACGCTTGGCTGAGTCTTCATTTGTCTTATTTTCAGACCACATCTAACCCGCCATCAAATACTGTTTAGCTGAAGAAACCAGTATGATAATGTCATTGCTTTTCGTATCGTCAATAAATGGCAAACCCGTTTATCTCATCCTTTTTAGTATCTCAGTCTTATTGGCCTATATTACTTTCCTTGTGTTTTGTGGCTGGCTGTTGCTCAGTGTTAAATATTAGGACTTGGTAACCACGTTCAGTCTCCCATCTGGCAGGGCTCCCGGAGACAAGACGACGGACAAACGTCCCCCTCCTGAATTCGCTGACGCTGGTATGTCACGCCGTGACAATGACGGGAACTCACTTTGGTTACGACAGTGGCACCTGAACTTAGACACACCCGTCGGGCTCATGCATCATCCTCTGTGAGTCAAGTAAATGTCTTTTCGAGTTTTCGTCTGTTTCAAACTCTGGAATACTTATTCTTTTCCCACACTGTTGCCTTTAAGTCCAGTTACACGCTATTTGTGTCCTTTGATGTCCTTCTATAAGTCCATTTTGAATCCTTCTAGTACCTGGTTTTCCACTAGATGTTTATCGGCTTCAGAACATGCTAATTTTATTTCTATGATTGTCTTTCAATCCGAATGCTCACTTTTTTGTTTGATTTTTAAAAAAAGTTTCACAATTTTAACCCTTACTTTTATTTTCTTTCAATCCTTACACTCTTATGCAACATATCATATCAGCTTCTTTGAGAAGATGACTGGTCAAATCTGAAACCTCGAATATTACGTAGTTTCGAAACTAAAAAGATCTGTCACTGTTCAAATTTATTTGGCTCCAATAAAAGATGGTCTAAAGGTAAATTAACACAAAAATTATCAGAAGAGCTGCTGCACAAGTTAAAATCATCACTTTTTTTTTCCTGCCGTAGGGAACCGGCACTGTCTGCTTCTTTATCGCTCGTTAACATCCCTTGCCTTTACATCTTCGGAGAAAACTGCTGTAATATCAAAATATACAAACGAAAATTCTCAGAATGAAAGTAATGGATTCAGCCGAAGTCCGCCACTTTTTCTATTTGTCTTGATAATCGCCGGTGCTACGGAGTTCATGCATGGTTTTGTTGATGAAAGGAAGTAGAAGAACTGCAGACCTGTCCATAGTGCCAAGATACGAGTAACTCCCGTTTAATACATTTTCATCTATTTTCTCTAATATTTGTAGGCACATTTTAACGTTTATATTGTATGGTCTATTTGTGGTATTTGAGAAAAAAAAATTATTAACTATGTGCAGAATAATTCTTTCAGACCGATACGCATTTATGTCTTAATTTATTAAAATGAATTCAACGAAAGAGAAATATGACGAGGCGAAATAAAATGAAGTCACGTATGTATTAGTTCTAGAAGCATGTCTTCGTATTGTTATTCTTAAATTGAATAAAGAAAGTGGGACTAATATACCAGTCAGTCATGTTTATGTGTAATCTCCCTCTACTTTCGTTGTATCTTACTTAATCAATGTCTTACTGATTGCTTATTTCTCTGGATATCTAACAATTGTATTAATTCTGATTTATTGGTATAGTAACAGTCTACAAAATATAGCAGGATAGATAAAGACTTATGACGCAGACGCAGAGAAGCAAAGGAACAGTGCAGACAAAGAGAGTACTCCTATAATAAAGACAGCAAAAAACATGCACAAACGAATTAGTGAACTCACAGGCAGGAAGAGAAAATATATACAACAGGATGCCTGAAATCAAAAGACGGTAAAATGTTATCGGGAAAAGAAGACATTGTAGACAAATGGACAGAATATATCGGTGAGCTGTATGGAGGAGAAAGGCCATTAACACCAGATACTGAAAACTGTGATGGACCACCAATACTAGAAGATGAAATCATAGATGCCATCAAACACATGAAGAGAAGAAAAGTGACTGGGCCTGATATATAACAGTAGAAGAAATAGAGGGGCTAGAAGAGATATAAATACATATAATAACCAAGTTACTGAATGATATTTACAACAGTGGTTATATACGCAGTGACCTGCTTAAATCCACGTTTATAACACTACTGGGTGCAAAGGAATGTGATGACAACAGAACTAACAGCCTCTCATGTCACATAACAAAGCTACTTCTGAGAATTATTATGAGAAGAACAATGAAAAAGATAAAATGAAAACATCAGATGAGCAGCTAGGATATGTTGACGGAAAGGGAACATACAATGCCATTTATGGCTTGCGAACACTTCCAGAAAGAGCAGAAAGAAGTACAGAAAGTTCTCAACTTATACTTCGTTGATCACGCCAAGGCATTCGACAAGGTGAAAGACATCAATATAGACGGCAAAGACTTGAGGATTGTAAAACATCTATACTGGCAGCAAGAAGCAGCAATTCGAGTTGAAAATAGAACTGGAAAATATCAACCAATAAAACAAGGAGTGCGACAGGGATATGTACTATCTCCAGACCTTTTTTCTCTGTACAGCGAGAATATTCTAAGAACGATCATCACAGAACCAGGAATAAAATTTGGAAGATACAATATTAACAACCTTCGGTATGCTGACGACAAAGTACTGATAGCTGAGAACCAACAAAACCTGCAAAGTCTCTTGGATAAAGTCGCTAAAGGAAGTTAACAGAAAGGCCTTACTTTGAACATCAAAAAGACAGAGAATATGGTTATATCAATTCTTCCAGTTTTTCCTCATTGATACATATATCAGCTGCCTTGTTTGTTTTGTCAGTTGTCATCAGTTTAATTTTCTTCGCATTAAGATAGAGGTTTTGCTCTTGACTATTCTTACGAATTGACATAATTAGTTTTTCCATTCCATTTTGTGTTGTGGACAGTAATTCTGTGTCATCAGCATATCTAATCTCTGGTATTTCATAACCTCCAATTGCTATGGCATCGTAATATTCTTTGTCTACATCTTCTCTAACATTCCTCATTATATTTTCGGCATACAAGTTAATTAAGTACGGCGACAATATGCACCCCTGACGGACCCCTTGTTTTATGTCAAAACAAGTTGTTGTTTCATCATTTATTCTTACTGCTTCTTGTTGGTCTAGATACAGCAGTGATGTTAATTGTATCAAATGTGTTGGAAATTCCATTTTTTCCATTATTTCCCAAAGTTTCTGGTGTTGTACACAATCAAAAGCCTTTGAGTAGTCTATGCAGGCTAAATACAGATTCACATTAAACTCTCTACATTTCTCTGGAGAGCCAAAAATATCTTGTCAAAAACACGAGATAGACAATGTACTTTCATAGGACATGCAATGCGAAGAAGGGGCATTGAAAATATTATAAAAACAGGAAAAACAGAGGGAAGAAGAGCCAGGAGAAGACTGAGAGAAATGATACTGGACAGTCTGACGAGATGGTGTGAGAGGAGATCATCAACTGAGTTAATGTCCTGTATCTTCTTCTTCGTTCGCTTCTACCACCAAGACCGCCCTATGATCCTACTGAATTTATACCTGTGGTCCTCTATAGGTCCCGTGGTTCCCCATGTGGTCCCCAAAAGGACCAAACCAGATCCCCGAGAGGACCACATGGGGTTCAGAGTATCACACGGCTTGAGCCTGTATTCCTGGTGGGTCTCAGAAGCGGGATTGCGTGACACCATGGTTTTCGTTGCACCAGTTTGATCTAGAGTTGGACTTTCTCACCGGAAAACCTCGACTTGTTTTAGATATCAGTATATCCCCGCTGGGTGAGAGGTGGTAGCCCATCCGGGTTAGAGTTGGACTTTCTCACCGGAAAACCTCGACGTGTTTTGAGATACCTGTGTATCACCGCCGGGTGAGAGGTGGTTGCCCTTCCATTCTGGCGTTGGACTTTCTCACCTGAAAACCTCAGCGTGATTAGGATACGCATACATCTCTGCCTGGTGAGAAGTGGTTGCCTATCTAGACTGCCCTGGTCCAGTGTCTCCGACTTCAGCATTTTGTGGTCGTGGCCGCTACCCTTCCTAGTTGTGACCAGGATGGAGCTTTTGCCCAAGAGGACGAATCCTCGCCACTAGTGACTCCCCCCCCCCCCGGGTTGAGCCGGTTTTGGCATATTATCCCAATATGGGCGTGTTTGGGAAGAGACCGACCTCTAGAGCAGAGGTACTGTGACATGCGGTGCCATCAAGTTTCAACCCTGATGTAAGCCGGTTTAGGCATATTTCACCAGTATGGGTGTATTTCTGATGTAGCCGACCTCTAGAGCAGAGGCGCCGTGGTATGAGTAGCTCTCGCCGCGATACTACTGGACATATCTATTAAGCTTCACTTTATCCTTTCCATCACCTTTCCACATCGGCGCCACATCTGATTGCTTTTCCGCATTTTCTTCCTCGACTGGAGGAGCTTCACTCCACGCGCGGCATCCGAAGGATCTCGCCAGCAGTGTCTTAACCTCTGGGTTAAAACGATTCGAGTATTTCGCTCGATATGAATGCACTTAGCACGTGGCCGACCCCCAGACCAGAGGTGCCTTGATTTGATTACTGTTTATTTCGCTTATTCCTTTCTTTCACCTTTTCCACAGTGGTGCCGCACGGCAACCCCATTTGCACCTTTCTTCATTGGCCGGGAGGAACCCCACTCCACGCACGGCAACTGAAGAATCTCGACAGCAGCGGTAGATGAGCTACCAAACATGACTCTCATCTACCCGAAGCGTCTGGTTTTCAGGCGCCAGATGTTCGCCTTCGCCCCTTCTCCTGTCAGTTTAAACAGTTCTGTCAAGAGAAGGCCAGGAGCTGGACTTGACTGTCAGAGGCTATTTGAGACGCACGCCATTGGAGTGGAGAGCGTAACCTCCATCCCACCTTCGACAATAACAGTCCTTAGAACCAATGTCCTGTATGAAGGATCAGGTACTCTGGAGAAGCATATTAGCCAATGCCAGTCGGCACGGCACCTGATGATGTTGAACTGTCTACGTTGATCAGCTGATGTAAATGTTTCTGACTGCTATTTGCGATACAGCTTTCTCTTGCACTTTCAAATAATTTATAATGTCAGTGTTCCTCAACCTGTTGATCCATGAAGAAGACTTAAATGTTCTGTATATTTCAGTTATTTCGTCTGCACAAACAGGCCAATTGGTTGAGAAAAAAAAAACAATACCTGTAGAAACATAACTACAAGAACACTAAGCTAGTTACTCAACTCTATTAAGACTAAACTTCTTAGCAGACTAGCAAGGCATGAAGCTTCTGGCACAGAGAAAAAAAAAAGGGGGGGGGGGGAATGGGTAAATGTCCATTATATTTTTCACTTACATTAACAGAATTCAAACAGAAGTCGACGGGTTGTTCTTTGCTCTTAGAATAATGGTATCAGACTTGAGGCAGTTTATGAGAGAGAATCAAAACTGTAGCAACTGTAACTATGAGCAAATGAGCATAACGGTTATATCACTTCTCCATATAGTGATCCAGCATTTCTAGTATCGTTCCACTAGCTTCTTCATTCCTTGTGGAGAAGAAGCTCTTCAGCTACGCCTGAGTCCAGATCAGGACTGTTTCTTTAACATCATCCTCATGCGACCATGCTAAACCTTTTCAAGTGGACCGAAGACTTGATAATCGCATGGCGCCAGATCAAGACTGTAAGAGGGATGATCAAACTTCAACTGTTGTCTCCGCCGTTGCAGCCGCTACATGGCGACGTGGATTGTCACGGTGAAGCAAGACTGTTTTTGACAGCATTCTTCTTTTTTTTCCAGCAAATTGCGGGTTTCATTTTCTTTTCAAGCATAGCACAATATGTTTCACTTGTCACTGTCCGTGATCCTGAAAATATCCAGAAGAAGACTCTATGTTCCAAAAGATGGTCAGCTGTGATTTTCTTGGCAGATGGATGTTGCTTGAATTTCTTCCTTACTGCAAAATACGGATGTTCACTGCTGCTTTGTCTCTTGCTTCCCGGTTCAGAACGATGGACCTTTGTCTCGTCGCTGGTGACAGTCCACTCTAAAGCACTGGGATTTTCTTTATAACATATCAGAAACTGGATCATAATCTATGTGGCGCTGTTGCTTGTGTGGATCAGTAAGCCGTTTTGATACCCATCTTGTGGAAACTTTATGGCAAACCAAGTCATTATGCATCATGGCATGTGCGAATGTGTTTTTCATCTGATATCTAAATGCGCAGCAATAGCTGACAGCACAGCTCGTTGGTCTTTTCTGATCAAGATTCGCGCCCTGTTGATGTAAAGCTGACCAGATCGAGCATATATTCTTCTTGCTTTAAACCTTTCTAAAAAAGGTAATCTTGTCATGCCTTAGAGGCACATAGGGATATGGTGTTAGTGCCCATATTTTCCTTTCTACTCAATCATAAATTTTATGTTGAGTCGGGTTGTTTTTACTTCCTTACTGAACCAGCATCCTACGGTGAACTTCAGCAAGTGTCACTTCCTCTGTCAAGAAAATCTCACCAATAGTGCAGTCCCGTAGTGGAGCGTCCATGTTCATGTGACCTTGACCCAGTTAGACTACGGGCTGGCCATGTAAGAATTACCCATTGGCCATTGCGTACCTGTTTTGCAGTGACAGCATCTATCCACTGTGTTTACATTGCGTAATTTTCATATTGCTTTTACTTTTTGATCCTCCAAAAAATTTAACTGAAATGATTCTTTCCATAAGAACACATATATCAGATTTGTTTAAAACATAAAAGGGATGGCGACTGCAATAAAACTGGTTTAAATAAATAAGGTAGATAGAGGTGTATGGTGCAGTTTTACAAAGTGAGGGAGGGAGTAAGTAAGGTGAGAAAAAAAAACGAATAGAAAGTATGAATTCTCATTCTCATACTTTCTATTCGTTTTTTTTCTCACCTTACTCCCTCCCTCCCTCACTTTATAAAACTGCACCATACACCTCTATCTATCTTATTTGTTTAAAACATATACGAGTTCATTCATTGATTCATTCATTTGCATATCCCTTGCGGAATTTTGCCTCCCTAATAGCACTCCTATAGGCCTCTCGATTGTGAGCAAGATGACCTGCTGCTGCTGCATCCATTTTGCAGATCATCAACGATGTCTTGCAGCCATCTTCGCCTTGGTCTTCCTCTCTTTCTTTTTCCCATTATGTACCCTTCCAAGACAGTCTTCTCTAGATTACCATGACGTTTAATGTGTCCAGAATATTGAAGTTTTCTTTGTTCAAAGGCATTTATGTGTTTCTCAGCTGTTTTGTTAAGTGTCCAGCTCTCACAGGCATATGTTGCGATGGGAAAGATGCACGCCATTAAAAATCTTATTTTTGTAATTCTGTCTGTTCCTCTCCACAGATTCTTTAGTTGTTTTACTTTCTGAAGAGCGATAGATGTCCTCTTTTTAATTTCCCTCATAGTATCTCCATTATTAGTTAGTAGTGATCCACCGAGTAAATGATTAAAACTGTATTGTATATTTTCATCTAAACAGAAGAGAGTTCATCTATTGTGTTCTATCTGTTGGTCCTAGGTTATTGTATTCTTTAGTTTCAAGACTGTACTATGTTTCTGTTAAAAACATTTTGTATGATATTTATTAAATATAAAGTACGCTGCATATTATTTTCATGGAGATTTAGGAAAGTTTTAATGAAATAAATAACTTTCAGGAGTAAGTAGCTTGATGATCTTTTTGTGGTGATAATGTAATGTCTAGTGTTATCATTTTGCTACATTAGATTTGTAATAACTAAGTAATATACATTTGCCATATATGAAGGGGTCTGACTCTGAGTTTGAGTTGGACTTTAACAATTGAAACATGCCAGAGTCGAGTGCTTGGCGTAGCGGCTCCACAGTCTCGACATCAGTGGCCATGTTTCTATCTTCCCATGCAGACACGTAAACTTTCACGCATCTGAAGTGCATCGGGGTTCTTTCTCTAGTAAATATAATAGTGTTACATTTTCCTTTGAAAAGACTTTATGGCATAAAAAACGGGAAACATAACAGCTTAATACAAAGTTTGGTAGCGCAGAAAATTATATACATTATTTTGTTTTTAAATGTGATAGTACAAACGTTCCATGCTATACTTGAAAGGATTTGTGGAGTCTCCGCAGTTATGAAAAATAAAAGTATTTTACTCATTTGATGTTTTCCAGGAGTACTTTGACATTCTTTTGCTGAATCGTAGAGTACCACATAGCCTTAGTCGAGGCCCTCCATTCTAATGTATTTCGTTGCTTTTCGCAATTGTTCGCAGCACTGAAGCTACTGCTGGAAGGTACCAACCCAACGATTCCGTCCATCAGGCATACAACTTTTACGCTACTCGAGACCTTGATAGACCAGGTAAAAAAATTGACGTGTTTTTGATAGTTAAAAAATCATTTTCAGATCAATAACTTGTTGTCTGGACCAGGTAATTCAGAACCAAAAAATTGTGTTTAATGTCTGTGGATTTTCAAGACATTTCCCATATATTTTATGTAATACTCTGTCTAGACGCTGAGTCAAAAAGGACTTTAATTGTTTTGGGCTGAATGCAGTGACTTTTTAATCTTCCATCTACGCTGCAGAGTATGTACACTCGTATTGAGACTCACTTTCCAAGGAGGAGGTCAAAGCGCACGTTGAACCTGTCCAGAGTTCAGTGTGGCTGGGCTTAAAATACTTAACATGTGTAATACTCTGCGTAGATGCTCAGTTTTCCTACTGCTGAATTATGCCGAAAAGTTTAAATAAATTCTAGTAGTATTTTCTATTATATATGCTACAGTGCTTGTCTAGTTATTGTAATGTCAGTTTCCAGGGCTCTTTTATGTTTATTGGGAATTTCTTGGAATTATAGTTCTATTTCAAGTTCAGATACAAGTTCTTTTGTAGTTGTTATAGCTAAGTGTAACATTTATACACTTTATGGCTCAGTCAAACATTGATTCTACATCTATGTAGGATTTCAGTGAGTCCTTTCGTCTGTGTGATGACAACATCAAGCTGTGTGTCCTTAATTTGAAGTATCTAGCTAACAATATGTCACACCAGTTCACCATAGTTACCAGAATTTCATAGTAGTACATGAATGACCCAGCCTCATTTCTGAGCTTTGCGTGCTAACAAATTTGGTAACTTCAGGTAATGCATTCATAATATTAACAACCTGGTAATGAATGCTTTAACATTTTCAATCAAATATTCTCACAAATATGTTTGATACTAGTTTTAGTGTTAGTTTTGATGTATGGTCTCGTAATACTTCCAAATGTCTGAAGAAACAACAAAAGTAGTGTAAATTTTTTAACAACTCCAAAAAGTAATATGCCAAAGGGAAAATTTCACAGTGTCTTCCAATACAAGAAGTGACATCCACAAGAAGCAAAAATGGCTCTTGAATTTATCCTCAGAAATCATTCTTGTGAACCTTTCTTTGTTCTTGTCTGCACTATTGATCTCAGCATTCATGAACATTTAGAGCAAGTTCATCAAATGCAGTTAGCAGTTCTCAGTTAATCCTTGCAGAGTTTGATTCTGAATAAGGTCTATAAAATTTTCCCTTACTAGCACATCTGAAGATGTTATTTCAGTCAGTCATATGCATGTCCCTTGCAAAACTTTACCTCCCTAAAAGCACTCCTGGAGGCCTCTCGGTTGTGAGCAAGATGGCCTGCCGCTGATGCATCCATTTGCAGATCATCAACGATGTCTTGCAGCCATCTTTGCTTTGGTCTTCCTCTCTTTCTTTTTCCCATTATGCACTCTTCCAAGACAGTTTTCTCTAGATTATCATGACCTTTAATGTGTCCAAAATATTTAAGTTTTCTCTCTTTAATCTTCTTTACTAGCCAGCCTTCTTCAATATTAAGTTCTTGTAGTATGGATATATTTGTTCTTTTTTGTGTCCATGATATTCGAAGAACCCTTCTGTAGCATTTACATTCAAAGGCATTTATGTGGTTCTCAGCTGTTTTGTTATGAGTCAAAATCTTACAGGCATATGTTGCGATGGGAAAGATGCGTGTCCTTAAAAATCTTATTTTTGTAGTTCTGCCTGTCCCTCTCCAAAGCTTCTGTTATCTACATTAAAAAAAAAATAGAAAACTTTGTTCTTGATGTATACTCAAGAATGAGAGCAAATATTCTGAACTATTTTTTTTTCCATAGTTATTTTGCTCACTTACATAAATAATATAAGTTTATTCTAGATTCATGGCCTAAATTAATGATCATGAATTAGATTTCTGAATTTTTTAGATACATTTTTGGGTTGTTGAGTCAAATTTATGTAGCATCTCAATTTATCTGAAAAAAGGAAAAAAAGCATTATATTCTCTTCATAAAGCTTTACTCTCTTAAATGCTAGGAGTATGTTCAGCTAAATATAACTGCTGTCACATTTGTCAAAACAAACTGTTAATGTTTTTTTTTCTTTCCTTGTTTAACTTCTGCTGCATCAGTTTGTTTAGTGCGCTCATTAAAGATAACATTTTCTTTACCACAACCCATTGAATGAAGTTAACAATATCTTCTTTTGATGTGTGATCTCAGTTCATCCATTCAGTATTTCCAGTTGTTGCATCCTTCTGTTACCAATTTTCTCTTTGCATTCTTGCCATATACTTTGCAGGAAGTACAGAAAACAGCATATATTTGTTTAGATTAAATCAGGCCAGTTTCTTTCGCTGTTTTTGGTGCTGTTTCAAACGCCATTGTAATATTAGGTTGTAAATGTTTGGTTAAGTGGCAATTTTTCCCACTTTTGAAGAGCATACAATGTAATATTATCCTTCTTCAATGCTCAGGTGATTTTGTTTGTGTCAAATAACACGAGATAGCCAGGTTTTATGACCCTTAATTGTAGGGTTTAGGTCCTGTGTAAAAGCTTTGGGGCTCCTATCAGGATCTGGAGAGGACTGCAGGCTTTGCCATGTTGACAGGGATCAGGATCTGAAGTGACCAACAACCTCGAACGCAGAAAAAGAAAAAGAAGGTCCTGTGTTGTGTTTTTTTTTTTTTTTAATGAGAACATCCCTTGTAATAAATATCACTAATTAAAACTGAAACAATACTTTCAACAAAACCAGATTTGACATGACAGTTGATTTTTCCTCCTTTTATCATGGGTGACCAACTGGATGCCACGTCACCCGTTCACGTAAATCTACTGTCACTGCCAGGATTGCTAGATGATTGTAACAAAGTAACTGGCTCAACAGACTTTTTTAACAACACGCAATATATTCTACTTTCTTCATATTTAAGCTGGATATGGTTCTTTAGTTCAGCCGCTTGTTGTACCGTATGTGGATAACAGACCAATCATAATGCCAGGACGATATGAAAGCAAGTGAGTTACCAAAGTTCTTTATTCTTGAAAATCTGTAACACATCATTCTTTTGATCTAAGACTTGTACATTAAAATTCCATTTCAGTTAACATATTTAATATGTGAATGTTTTCATACTCTTGTTGTCAGTGCCCAAGAGAATTAAATCATCACCACCACCACCACCACCATCATCATCATTATTATCAGTACTGCCATTAATTTCATCATGCATTGTTTTTATAATCTTTCTTGATATCCCACAGATAAAGACAATATCTGTTTATTGCACTTAAAGTCATTTTCCATCCCAATCTCATAATTCTTTAGGTTCATCATTGAAAATTCTATCCATTTATTTTATTTTGTTTTAAATTTTATATTGGCTGTACATTCATATTTTTTATTTACACTACAGCCTTTGAAGATTCATTTTTTTAACCATAATTATACAACTGGGATCCTTGTTCTTCTCTTACGTCCTGTAATCTAATCATTTGTAATCTAATTCATTTTCATTTTCTTGAATCTAAAGTATTTATTTTATTTGCCTGCTGGTCTGTTTCAGTATTTTATTGTAGTCTGCATTTCAGTTTGTTTACCCTGGCCTTTAGCTGACCATTTCATTCAGCTTCAAAATTTGATTTCATTATCGCTGTTAATTTACTGTTGCAGTGATTACCACCCAAAATACAACCCCTTTGAACATGGCAATAACAATGGTAAGTAGCACCAGCAAATGACCACTTGTTTTGTATTTGAGGGTTGTTGTAGGATGTCACAGAAACTTAAAACTCAAGCAATGTCTTGACAAAGAACATGTAACATAGGCATAAAAATGAAAGAAGAGCTGACTGGGGATTTTTTTGTTATGTACAAGTACATATTGAGAAGCAGATTTCTAAGCAAAATCCCACCTCACACGTGGTCAACTTCACTAGATAGGATATGGTATCACTTAAGCACTCAGAGCATTGTACTTGAACACACTGGGCACCAAACATCAGGCTCAGAATCAGAGGCTAGGCATAATGAATTACCTGCTCATGTCTTTAGGCATCAGTCCAATCCAGCATTATCCTATAAACTTTGCTAGGAATGTCATGAATGTAGAACAGGATGGGTTTTGCCCTTTTTTTTTTTTCACTGACCCTGGTGCCATTTTTTTATTCGGACATCTTGGCACCCCTCCCTGGAAGTCAAGTAACAGAAAACTGTTACATTTTAAATTTTGTCTATACGTTTTCTAAGTTTGATATATAATTCCCAGATCTACATGCACACATTAGTGAGTTCTTGGACCACTGTAGTGTAATGCTGTGGTGCAGTGGTTAGAGCAGCTGCCTCCCTGGTTCGATTTCACACGGTGGAATTTGTTTTGGACTAACATCACAAAGGTCAGTTAAGCCCCAAAAAAATGGGTACCTGGTGGAAAATAAAGGCAGCATGGACAGGTACTGGTATCCCTATCTCAAATACTGTAGTGGCCTACAGATATGAGGGCATTAACACTTCACACCTCAACAGCAAGGCATGAAAAATGCCATGAGACATAGATTTTATTTTATCTCATCTCATTAAACTTGCAATATTTTCCCTGTCCTTTACAATGACTTCATATCTTGGATTTTTCATTAAAAATGTTTATTTAATTGTGATGACTCATTGTCAAAGTCATACAAGTATTAACAAAGATAAACTGTACCATAACACATTTAATAGTGCCATTAGTAATAGTAGTTTATAAATTACTAATGCGGTCAAATAAAGAATGCTATTTGTAAAAAGTAAGGTAATTAATTTCAAGAAAATTAAATTATTTTGAGATTTGGAAACATTTATAATAATTAAATAATAAGAAATCAGTGAACAGAGAAATGATGCAAAGTATAAACATAATGAAAATAATCAAGGAAGAGTTTATGTTTTCATGAAAAATTTATAATATTTTGTGTATTGAACATTTTTGTAGGGGTTGGTCTTTTTCCTTGCTCTTGAACAAGGTATATTATGTAAACTGATCATAAACTGTTTCTCTAATTTCAGACATTACTGCACTACAACACCTATGCTAGCTATGAACATGTGGTTTTTTTTGCAAATATTCTTTCACTCAAAAAGTTTTGTTTTTTAAACTTTATTCATGTGCTTCAACATATGCTCTGCTTTTTTGCCTGGAGAACATCTAACTTCATTTCTTGCCATGTGATCTTCAACATCTTTTAATCACTGTCACTAAAGCTTCCATTATTCTTAAATTCAAAGTTTCAGTATCAGCAAACTGAACATTCTGTCCTTAATATACCTTCCTCCCCCCAACCCCCCTAAAAAAACCTATAACCAAGAGAGGTAATGTCCAGTGAACAATGTGACCAAGGTGTTGTGACCAAGGTGTTGTGACCAAGGTGTTGTGACCAGTGAATTTGTTCCTTGGTAACACAGAACACACTGGGCTTTCTCCTTCACAGATGCCATTTTGATACTGCCAATTATAAAACTGTTTGTACAGATATTGAAAAATCAACTACTCAGTCTATATAATGCCACAACATCCATATTCATGTTTCTGTCTCATCATCATCATCATCTCGTGCTGTCTCCCCATTGAAGGTTGGCTGCAGTGAATCTCCACTTTGCTCAGTTTCTTGTTTTCATTAATGCAGTTGGCCATCTCTTGATGTCAAACTATAGATGCCACCGTCCTCTCCATGTTCTCTTCCCTTTGATCTTGCCCTCAAGAATCAATATAGTATTGTTTCTGTCCAGCATATTTTTAAGGTATGATTTTTCTTAATCGGGAAAGGTCCTCATGATCAGCCTGTATGTGACATTACTGTTATCACTGATGTTTGTTTTCCTCAGATGGTTTACAAAGAGACATAAGAGCACTCCTGGGGATGACACAGGTGTGTAAGCTTGTATGTGTGTGTATGTATGTATGTATGTATGTATGTATATATGTGGGTGGGTGGGGGGAATATTTTGTGGATCATTAAATCAGACACACCACCAGATGTTCTTTTCAGTTGCTGATATGAATATTATTAGTGTAAGAAAATAACATTGGCAAAGAAAATTATATATCATTAAAATAAATACATTGCTTTGGAAATAATAAGATAACTTCACATAATGGTGCATAAAACAATATAATGAGTGAATAAATTCATATTCTGTTTGACAGTATTAATTGAGCAATTTTGAGAAATTTATGGATGGATTAATTTTGTTGACTGAATCTTTAAAAAAAATATGATTGATATAAACTTTCTGTAGTTTTACAACAGTAATTGTATATATATATATATATATATATAGATATATATGTTCCCTTGTGCACATCTAAAAATCACATTACACTTCTACTGAGGTTTGCTTTTCCTCTAGTTTAAGATACAGTATAAGAGGAGAAAAAATTATTATTTTCCCACCAGAATGCACAAAGCAAAATTATCCTCTCAATCATATAACAAAAAACCAAAAAAAATGATGACCAGTGACCTTTACCTTGGCTGCAGTTGGCCTAAACTGAAGAAAGTTGAAAGCAATGAATGAACTTACGGTTTTTCCTATTCGTATACTATAAAACTTAGCTATTTAAGAAAAAAAAAACTATCAGGTTTGAAATTCCAGGGAGATGAACATGTGACAAACTCATTCTAAAATAACTTGGTTAACAACCATTGCTAGTGGAAGGTCTACTTTATAATATGAGGAATGCAGAAAAATGAATGGAAAGCATTAAAAAATTTCTTAAGAAATTATCTTCTTAAACACCATGAACAGATGTCTGTATTTAACTATACTTAGAAGCCTCACGAATGTGCATGAAAAGAAAATACAATAAACAGGAATTAGCTTCAGAAGTGTGAAATTGAATATGTGTAGAAATATCAAAATGTATAAACTAGGAAAAAAGTAGAAACAGCTTTATTATTTAATGAATACAATTAGTATTCATTAAATAATAAAGCTGTTCCTACTTTCTTTCCTAGTCTATACATTTTTATATCACAGCTTTACTGCAGTGCTTTGTGTATAGTTGTATACTTATACACTATTTATCATGTGTAGAAATAAAACCATTCTTTTTGGTCCAGGATTGCAGTTATATGTGCTGTGAAGCTTCATAAATGATAGATTTGGTTAGTAATGTGTTATCTCTCATGATTTTGATGTATTCACAGATAGAAAGAGAGAGAACCAAAGCACAGATGGCAAAGGAGAATGATGACTACCAAAGGAGGATGAGGAAGGAGTTGGAAGATGAGCGAAGACGCCTGATGGACCAGGAGAATGAGGTGAGATGTTCTTCATGAGCATGTATAGGTTTTACTGTTAAAATAAAATAAATGTTCCATGCATATATTAGATGCTGATAAACAAAGCAAGAACTGACAAGTGCACCCTCTGGTGTCTTATATTGTAGAAACTAATTATAATAGTGTACAGTCAGTCTGTGTTTTGGTGGCCAGAGAGCTAGTTAATCTGTCAAATTATTATATTTTTTAAATTAAAAATAATCTGTCAAATTATTATATATTTTTTAATTAAAAAATTCCTTATTAAAGTAAATGGAAAAGACACGTTTCTGTGTTTGGTTACAAGTAGATCTGTGAAGTTTGAATTGATAGAAATGTACTATTTATGAAAGAGTTAAGAGTTGGGCAATAGAAAAACAGAGAGCAAAAATAAGAGGTCTGGATGAGTTGCAGTTGATTGCACTAGAAAGTAGTTATAATGTTGAATAATAGACAGTAGAAAAACAGAGGACAAAAGTAAGAGGTTTGGATGGGTCGCAGTTGGTCACGGTAAAAAGTACATTTCTAGTGTTGAACAATAGACAGTATAAAAACAGAGAAGTTTTGGCTTCCTTTTTTCAGCAGTTATCTTTCCCACAGCTAGTTTGATCTATGAACTGTGAAAGAAAAACACTTAAGTGGCTGAACCAGTTAGATTGTAAACTATGCTGTACTAAAACCAGCTAGTTTGATCTATGAACTGTGAAAGAAAAACTTAAGTAGCTGAACCAGTTAGATTGTAAACTATGCTGTACCAAAACCAGCTAGATTGATCTATGAACTGTGAAAGAAAAACACTTAAGTAGCTGAACCAGTTAGATTGTAAACTATGCTGTACCAAAACTAGCTAGTTTGATCTATGAACTGTGAAAGAAAAACACTTAAGTAGCTGAACCAGTTAGATTGTAAACTATGCTGTACCAAAACTAGCTAGTTTGATCTATGAACTGTGAAAGAAAAACACTTAAGTGGCTGAACCAGTTAGATTGTAAACTATGCTGTATCAAAAGGATTTACTCTAAGCACTTTCTGCCCAGGCACGTCGCAGGATGGAACAGATGAGGAGGGAGTTGGAGGAGAAGAGACAGGAGTGGGAGAGACAGATGAGAGAGGCACAGAGAGCAAAGCTGGAGATTAAGCTGGTAATTATGAAAGTGTATTTAAGAAAGCACGGTAATTATGCAAGTGTATTTAAGAAAGCACATGCAATTTTTCGAAACTGATTATGCATGTTAAAAATGAAATAACACAAGAAAATTTCCAAAAATCCCAGTTTTTATTATTTAGCATTACTAGATACATTGAAATTTCTGTCTATGATAATTTTAACTGCACATAAAAAAATGGTTAGTTGAGTGATTACTAATCAGTTTACTAATCGGATGGTACCGGGTTCAGTCCCAGCAGTGGGATTTTTTCTGGTACACAAAAAAAAAAAGGCCCCGGGTTCACCCAGCCTCTAAAAATGGGTACCAGAGAAATCTGGGAAGATAAAGCAGCCAGGTGTGATACTGACCACATCACACTTTCATGTGCCGAAGGTCATGGAAAATGCAGGCCTAACACTGTATTCCCCAATATGCCCTAACGGCATGAAAGGGGAATTTTACCTTTACTTTACCTTTTTCTCAGCAACGAGGATGAGTCTGAATGATGTATGTCACAATAAATGCCATCCTAACCATGCCATTAGGTGAGTGTTAAATTTAAGCTACATTTTTTTCACATAAAATGGGAATGCCTGTAAAATTATATTTTGTAACATCATATATTAGGAAGTTAAAAAAAATGAAACTCTCAGTTTTCAGATGATTGCTGTGAACTATATCTGGTCTGTCAGTGATCTCATTATATGTGAGCATATTCATGAGACCTAGTGGCCTAAATACCAGAGATATCTTAATAACAACAGCTAAAGACATGGTTCCAGTAAAGAAAACACAAAAGAATGGATGGATTACAGGAGGCACACTAGAACTGATAAAACAATGTAGAGAAATGAAGATGCAATGGAAAGTGACAAGCAACAACAAAGAGGAATATAAATCTTTAACAAAAAGAAGTACGAAAAAACATAAGAAAAGACAAAAAAAATACATATAAGATTGTTGTGAAAGAATAGAAGGACATCAGAAGTGTGGAAGAGATAGTGAAATGTTTAAAGAAATGAAGACATTGATGAGAAATGTCACATCTAAGCTAAATGTAATTTGTGACAAGATGGGGAATACCTTGACAGAGACAGAGGAAATTCTAGAAAGATGGAAGGAATATTTCAGAGGAATGTATGAAACAACCGACTGTGAAAGCAGAAATCAACAGTGTGAATTATTATTAGAGGAGAAAGAACCCGAACTGACAATAGAAGATGTTTTATGGGCAATAAAGAATCTGAAAAATGGCAAATCACCAGGATGTGATGAGATAACATTAAAGCAGGAGGAAAGGAATGTGCAACAATCTACCATGCACTATGTAAAAAGATATAGCATTCAGGTATTTGGCCAAAAGAATGGAAAAGAACTGTATTCATACCACTGCCAAAAAAGGGTAACATGAAATTATGCACAAACTACAGAATTGTTGCCCTGATTAGTCATGCCAGTAAAATTCTGTTAAAAATCATAATGGGTAGACTTCATAAGAAAATAGAAGAAGAAGTCAATATGGTCCAAGTTGGTTTCAGGCAAGGAAGAGGATCAAGAGATCATATATTCAATCTAAGATTAATAATAGAGAAATGCAGAGAGTTTAATATGAATCTATATTTATCCTTTATAGACTACTTAAAGGCATTTGATTGTGTACAACACCAGAAACTTTGGGAAATAATGGAAAAAATGGGATTTCCAACACATTTGATACACTTAACATCACTGTTGTATCTAGACCAACAATAAATGGCGAAACAACAACTTGGTTTGACATAAAACAAGGGGTCTGTCAGGGGTGCATATTGTCGCCTTACTTATTTAACTTGTATTTACTGATAATATAATGAGGAATGTTAGGGACGATATAGATAAAGAATATTACGATGCCATAACAATTAGAGGTTATGAAATACCAGAGATTAGAGATGCTGATGACACAGTATTACTGTCCACAACACAAAAAGGAATGCAAAAACTAATTATGTCAGTCCGTAAGAACAGTGAAGAGCAAAACCTCTATCTTAATGTGAAGAAAACTAAATTGATGACAACTGACAAAACAGACAAGGCAGCTGATATATGTGTCAATGAGAAAAAACTGGAAGAAGTGGAGAGTTTTGAATATCTTGGATCACTACTAACTAATAATGGAGATACTATGAGGGAAATTCAAAAGAGGACATCTATCACTCTTCAGAAAGTAAAACAACTAAAGAATCTGTGGAGAGGAACAGACAGAATTACAAAAATAAGATTTTTAATGGCGTGCATCTTTCCCATTGCAACATATGCCTGTGAGAGCTGGACACTTAACAAAACAGCTGAGAAACACATAAATGCCTTTGAATGTAAATGCTACAGAAGAGTTCTTCAGATATCATGGACACAAAAAAAAACAACAAATATATCCATACTACAAGAACTTTATATTGAAGAAGGCTGGCTAATAAAGAGGATTAAAGAGAGAAAACTTAAATATTTTGGTCACATTAAAGGTCATGATAATCTAGAGAAGACTGTCTTGGAAGGGTACATAATGGGAAAAAGAAAGAAAGGAAGACCAAGGTGAAGATGGCTGCAAGACATTGTTGATGATCTGCAAAATGGATGCATCAGCAACAGGCCATCTTGCTTACAACCGAGAGGCCTACAGGAGTGCTGTTAGGGAGGCAAAATTCCGCAAGGGACATGCAAATGAATGAATGAGTGGCCTAAATACATGATGCCGCCAGTGACCTTACCATATTTGCACATATTCATGACACTTAGATAAAGTTACTGGTGACTTTAACATTAAAACTTCTGCAACTTTGATCACAGTATCATTATAAAAATCATTTTAAAGCAAGACTAAAGTCTATCTTAGGTCAGAAAGATTAAAGTAGTCAAATTTTCCTGAAATTTACTCCAGTAGCTTGCCTGTTTATAAAGCCCAAAGGTTATGGATGTCAGAAATATATGTTGCATTAAAGTTGTTAATTTTCTGCCCTCAGATGTTCATTCGCTTTATTGATTTATTAATTCTATTTCCTCATATATTTCTTCCTATTATAAAGTCTCTTCCAGCTAAATTTCTCTCCTTCTTTAAATTTCTCTCCTTCTTTGCTTTCCTAGGTCCTTTTGCTGGGCAGTTGGTGAAATCAAGATTTTCATGAAATTCAGTTTTGTAATCTTCAGATAATATTCAATAATGTTATGTTTCAGCCTAAAACAGCCCCAGTAACAATTCGACCTCCAAGTAAGTAACAACACAGAAGATGATTTACTTGTTTAATTCCTCAGCTGGGATGCTGGAATTTCATATCTTTTCAATATTCAGTACTAGTGGTGTAGGAAAGCTGTATTATTTGATTTTGTATGAGGTATCAGCATAATAGATAATGTCTTTATGGATGCAGCATAAGCAGTGACTCCCATGCTATAATAGGTATCAGCAGAATAGATAATGTCTTTATGGATGTGCCTGGGCCAAGCATTGACTGTTATTTCAACTGTGAATGGTTTAATATGTTTTTTAACAATATTATTTTTCACCTTTTGCGCTTCTTTGATTTCTTATATGATACCAACAATGTGCATTTTGTATCACTTTTTTCTTCAGGTGCAGTAAAGTGAGAGTATTAAAACTTTGTGACTTGTACAAGAAATACTCTTTAAGTTTTTTTTTTTTAAACCAACATTGAGATGAAAATGCTTCAATTCAGTAGAAATTCAGTAATTATTCAGAATTTGTTAATTGCAAATCACACACTCATTGGTTTCTGGTGTAAGCACAATTGAGGGAAGCCCCTTACTTCATTTTCCTACCTGCAGTTACAACCATGAAGTCATCATCCCTTTCATTAAAATCATTTTCCTCCAAAATATCAACAGATACTTTATTAACAGACTTTGCATATGATAAACATTTGAAGTTTTAAAATTCTGCTGAACTTATAGCATTTTAACGATACTGTTTGCCACCAATCACAGGTCACTTCATGAGAAATGTCTGGTATATTATTTGTGTCAAAAAGATACCACAGAATTTGGTATAGACTACCATTACATATGAATCTAATATAACAGTTTCCTGGCAAAAATACTGTTTTAGATTTCCAGAAAAAAAGATGATAATAATAGGTCAAATATATGGATAATGATTAAAGTTTTTCTTAGAAAACTAAGGGCTCATTAAAGAACAGAGACTATGCTTGTAACAGTTGCCACTTGGATTTTATATGATGAGAAAAGTTGCTCGAGAGATTATGTTTTAAGAAAAGAAGATGGAGGACAGTTTTTACTGCATATAACCTACCATAAGAGAATGAGTAGCTGAGGTGGTGCCAGAGAAGACTAGAGACAGGTGAAGATGAAAAATTCTGAGGAAAACCATATGCAGAAAACTTCTACTGTAGAGAGCAGACAACAACACAGCATCTTCAGATTGTCAAAGGAAGTACTTCCTCTCAGACAAGTGTTTTGGCCCTTTTATACTCTTGACACTCTAAGGGGGTTGGGCCCCTCTGGGTCATGACTCCCAGAGGTCTTGTGAGTTGTTGCTTTTTTTTTTTCCTGTCCTGAAATTGAACTCACGATTTTCCACTTGGCACTGCACTCCGAAGCGCATCTTAGAAATTTAGCTACGGAGGACTGGTATTGGTTGTGACAAATGAAATTATTTATGTTCTCAATGCTTGTTTCACATGCTCCACAGCCAGCATGAGGCCTTTTCTGCTGTTGTTGAAAGGCTTTTCACTGCCCTTGCTCTTGCTTGTCCCTTTATGCCCAGTTGTTTACATAGGTCGTATGCTGATGTTGCTACAAATGCACTCACTCTCACTTCTTGCTATCACTTTTGCCTTGACTCCTGCCCCCTGCTTTTGTTGCTTGGCCAGATCATCGTACTTCTCACATTTGAATAAATGCTGCTCCTCTATTCTTGTTTTGTATGGAACTATACGCTCGATCATTATTAGTTCCTGTTTTGCTATGTCAGGTCACATTACTGTATTCTTGATGGCAGTCAGATATTCTCTTCTTCCTGGTAGGTCCACTATCACATCCCAGTCATTTCCACCATCTATCAGTGATGGTAAGGGAATGTCCCTTATTTCAGTATTTGATGTCATTCCAGCACCTATGAAGTACTTAGGTGGGACCTCAGCTCTTTTGCTGTTGTTTGCTTTATCTTTTGCCCTGTCTACAGTGGCAAAATTATTTGTATTGGAGATGTCCTCCATGTTATGTTCTCTGATATGCAGCTTTTTTTTTTTTGTTGCTCTGTCCATTTTATCTTTCTGATAACAACCTGCATAGAAGAAGGAAGTTGTCCTTTCAGGAGTATGACTTCTTTCTGTACTCTGTTCATAGGCACAACCCTGCTGACAGATATGGATGAGACACGCAAGAGACTTATTGATGAGCGCAAGTTAATTGAAGAACTTCTCCTGGCCCAAAAGGTTATAGTTTTACACTTTTTAGTGCTTTCTCATCAATTTCTTCCAAGTGTTTGTGATAAAGTACCTAAAGTTTATTGATGGATTACTTTATTCCATCTCCCACACAATTTCTACTTGTTTAAAGCCAGTGTTTTGACCCTGTTAGTTCGCACTGTTTCAACAGTAGTGTGATCATGTTTGAGAGGTTTTTTTACTAGGTCACATGATAAAACATGGTACCACAGAATTTGGGAATTGCTCATTTCTGCAGTTCATCTTGTTGAAGAGTAATTGCTAATCATGTCAGTCAAACATTAATTAAATAAGAAGTTAATTACTGTATTTCTTGCCATATAAGATGCACGTAAAAAAAAAACAAAAAAACTAAAACTCTTTTAAAAATCACTCTGTGCCCTTTAATCTGGTGGTCAGGATTGGGGTAGAGATACTGGTACTAGATTAACAGTTACTACCCATGTTTATGAGGTTCCACAAATAACAGAAGCATAGGCAAGTACCACTTTGACTGTACTAGTTGGTGTACTAGGGGTGCTAGTTGGCTAAGTCAATAGTATGCTGTTCTCTCGTGGCTAGATGGCTGCTCGTCCTACCAGAGTCCGTGTTCGAATCCCAGGTAATTCTCTTGTGATTTTTCTTTCTCTCATTTCTCACTAAAGTGCTTTATCTACGATTTTTTCGAGGTCTAATCCTACAAAATTTGTTCTCTTACTTTGACTGTACTGTACTTTGTGTACTGGTCAATAAACTTCAAGTAAGTTAACCCATATAGGTTATCTATGAGTGTAGATATGCCAGTATTTATTTAAGATGTTGCATGTTTTGTTTAAGAACTTCAGTAGGAGAATGTATATGATGATGTGCTGAAAAGTTATTGGTCTGACCAAGAAGGGGAATGAGATTAACATGAGATCCATACATTCACCCTGACGTTAACACATTTGGCACATCATTTCTGAAGTTTCTCCCTCATCTTACATCCTTCCTGTGCCACTAAACGTCACATAGGGCACACTTTGCCAAGATTTCCTGTCTTTGACGTGTTTTTCAATCTCATCAAGGGATGTTATGCCTATTGAACTGATCTTTCTTAACAATGTCCTCTCCTCTTCAGAGTTTCATGTGGTCTACCTCTTTTTCTTTGGCCTGTTGTGTTCCACTTCATAGCTTGTTTGGGGATCCTTTGATTGTTCCTTCTCATAATATAACTGATATATGTCCATCTTCTTTTTCTGATCACCCATGACACAGGTTGTTGTTTGCTTACCTGTCTTATCTCTGTGTTACTCTTGAACTCGTTCCACTTTATACAGAGTATTTTCCTTAGGCATTTGTTTTCAAAAGAGTCTAATTTCTTGTCTATTTCTTTAGTTCTTTTCCAGCTTTCACACGGATAAATGAGGGTTGATATTAGATTTGAATTGAACAATCTAAACATGGTTTTTGTGCTTGTAACTTTTGAATGCCATATGTTCTCGAGATTCTTGATTCTATGCTGCTTTTGCAATTCGAATTCTAACTTTCTTTCTGGTGTCTCCATCCTGGTCTATGTAGCTGCTGAGATATGCAAAATAGTTTACTTCATCTACAGCTGTTCCTTCTATGTATATTTGTTCTTTGTGGTTAATGAGAAGTTTCATTACTTTTGTTTTATCCTTGTTAATTTCAAGTCCTATTTTACTAGCCATTGAAGACAGGATATCTGTTTTTTCTTGCAATGATTTCACATTGTCACTGATAAGAGTTATGTCATCTGCAAAATCAAGATCTTCTAGTTGAGTCTAATGTACCCAGTTAATGCCTGTCTTACCTGTGCAGCATTTTTTCATTATGAAGTCTATGGCAATTCCAAAAAGCAAGGAAGATAATATACATCCCTGTTTCACACCTGTTTCAATCTGAAACCATTCACTGATTCCTTCTTCTATGTTGACTGCACAGACATATCCATGGTAGAGGCCTCTAATGATGTTGACAGTTTTAGATGGTATTCCATATATTCTTAAAATTCTCCACAATGAATTTCTGTGTGTGCTATCAAATGCCTTTTTAAAGTCTATGAAGTTCAGTCTTTGCTTTTCAATATGTTCTTCAAGTATTATTCTGAGAGTAAAGATCTGGTCGAGACAGCTTCTCCTTTTTCGAAATCCTGCTTGTTCTTCTCTTATTGCAGCATCCACTATATCTTGAGTTCTATTCCAAATAACTTTGCAAAATATTTTTGACACACCTGATATTAAGGTTGCTCCTCTCCAGTCATTGCAATCGCAATTTCTCCATCATAGTAGCATACAGTCTTGGCTCAAAGCCCTACTGATGGGTTGGCTATGAAGTTCATAGAACATGTGGAGCTTTTAGTTGTGGTGGAAAATATTCCTTGCAAATTATAGGTGCGTCTTATACATCAGTGCATCTTATACATCATTGCATCTTATAATGGAAAACATGGCAACTTTGAAGTTACCACAGTGTGTTCTGTGTTACCATTCTCTGTTTCTTCTAATTGCTAGTCTATATCAGTATATCATCTTTGCTTATTATTGTACATTACACTGTATAAGTAATTTTCTCAATTTCATTTTCTTAAAATTTGTAAATTTATTATATCATTAATTAACTGTATTATGCAGTTATCACATTATATTTTATATCTTATCTTATATCCTTCCCGTGCTGTTAAACGTCACATAGGGCTCACAAAGTAGTTCGCCAATTTGTCCTGCCTTCGATGAGTCTTTCAATCTCATCAAAGGATTTTATGCCTGTTAATTTGGCCTCTCTTAGCAATGTCCTTTTCAGAGTTTCATGCGGTCTGCTTCTTTTTCTTTGGCCTGTTGTGTTCTACATGATAGCTTGTTTAGAAATTCTCTGATCATTTCTTCTCATCAAGTGACCAACATATGTCCATCTCCTTTTCCTGATCACCCATGAGACTGGTTGTTGTTGTTCAGTCATCTGTCTTATCTCTGCATTATTATATATTTATATTTTATTTAAATCAGTATAATTATAAACAAGTAACTATAGTGACTATAAATCTTACACTTTTATAAAGTTTAATAGATTATAAATCTTATTTTTATAAAGTTTAATAGGTTACCTTATGAAGAGAGTAACTATAGTGATTATAAATCTTACACTTTTATAAAGTTTAATAGATTATAAATCTTACTTTTATAAAGTTTAATAGGTTACCTTATGAAGAGATGTCTACTTGTAAGAACAGTGGAAAAAAACTTTGAACATGGTTGAAAATTTCCGTTTTGAAGTTTTGATATTTTAAAAAATATAACTGTTTTCTAGTCATAGTGTGTGTATGTGTGTGTATATGGGGTGTCCTTATAGGTTGGTGTTAGTTCCTTAAAAAAAAAAAAAAACCAAAACCAAGTACAATTGAATGCTGGATATGACCTATCTCTGTTGCTGGTCTGAGGGAGCTGCTTCATTACACTCAGGACATGCCCACAAGTTCTGCATTCAACATCAGGATGTCCTTTAGTGTTTTGGCTGATATAATACCAATTCTATGTTTGTTGTAAATGGCTCGTGTTCTAGTGCACAAGTGGGATTTGCTTGCACAATCTCTGGTGGAGAAAAGGAAGTAAGAAGAAAAAGCACATTACACACTGGAAACACCTTTATGTAACCATCATCTCCCACTGAAATAATATATTATTGGGGAGATACTTTCATTTTAGTTTATTCTAGAATTGCTTAGCATATGAATATTTAATTTTACATTAAACTATGATGCAGCGTATTGCAGTTAATAAATAATAATTAGAAAATAAACAATGAAGTTGTTATTCTTTTTTTTATATTTCCTTTATCAGTTGTCCCTCCTCAGTCTTTTTAGTTGTAACAGCTGTAATTGAAACTCCTGCACTCCTACAAAATGCTGATGGCTGATTATATCATGATGATAATCTGACAACTCCTTCTCTGTTGTTTTCCTACAGAGTGTTTTTATGTTGTTTCTGTTCATAAAATGTAGTCCGCAGTCAACACAAGTCATTACAGTTGTGTTATTTTCAAAGAAAGTTTTTCCATTTCAGAATCAACCAGATTATACAGAAGTTAAAATTTTGAAACGACCTCCTCCGTAAGTATTGCTGTTGCTAGAATGTCAGATTAATTATAATTCTGCTGATTGTGTTATTTGGGATGTATTAAATGCTTTTTTTTAGATAATTAAAGTATAGGTGCTATTAAGTATTCAAACATATTATTAAAAAAAAACCTACAAAGCTGTTACCAGACTTTTGCTTAGGTAATTTTTGTGATGTGTCTAACATTGGAGTGAAATAGACCATCTGTTGCTGTGATGGGCAAGGCACTATTGTTGTGGGATATCCCATAACAGTACACTTAAGTTACTTCCAAGCGATGTTACCAAGATATTGAGACACATTAATTTAACTGGACTGGGTGGCCTGCATTGAGGAAGGAAGGTACTTGAATCCCAGGAGCAGATCTGTGTTGTAGGTTTCTCAGTAAGTTTCACCACCGTGGAGCTAATGTATTAACAGATTCATTGCTAAGCCAGACTGATTTATAGCAACAGACTCTTTCTTTCTTTACTTCTTTCAGACCACCAACACCCCCGGATTCAGACTGGGCAAACCGTAGAACACTGGAAGAGTTCAACTACTTGAAGCATAAAGGTATACTTAGACTGGATGAGTCCTTTATATTTCTTGCATTATCAATTTTTTTTTTTACTTTTCAGACTAGGATTACCATACATCCTCACTTATACAGGGTCCGGCATAAAGCATAGCTGGATTTTAAAAATGGAAAATAAATAAGCACTATACATTTTTTTGGTACAAAAAAAAAAAAAGTGAAATGAAACTCAGACAAGTTGGTATTTTTATTATTACTGACAATCATATTTAGGTTTTGAAAATTATGCCGATTAGATGACAGCCATTACATTTGATACGTTCAGCCAGGCGTCTGGAAAATTCCTGCATAACACCATTTAACATGTTCAAAGGGATGTTTTGAATGCAGTGTCAGATTTGATCTTTTAGGTCTGCAACTGACTGTGGTCGACTAGCATACACTGTCTTCTTGAAATACCCCCACAAAAAGAAGTCTGTGACTGATAAATCTGGTGACCTTGCCAGCCAATGAATATCCCAAAATCTGGAAATAAGATGATTGGGAAATGCGTGTCGCAGCATGGCCATGGGCTGACGGGCTGTGTGGGCAGTTGCTCCATCTTGTTTAAACCATATTAGTCCCATATTTATATTGGCCAAGTCTGGAATGAAGTATTCAGTTAGCATCTGCATATAAAGATCACTATTAACAGTTACAGTTAGAGGATGCCAGGTGCCAAAGCGTTCCAACAACTGATGGCCAAGGGCTACTCAGTAATGTGCTGCGGACTTCTTGAATTCGTTCAGGTGTCTATTGAGTTCTTGGACTACCAGTAGACTTGTTATTAAGGCAATTAGCAGTTTCCTTAAATCTTTTGACCAACCTCAAAATTGTTTTGTCCTCTGATTGGGAACATTATCACGGGGATGCATCTCAAAATGGTGACGAAACTTTTGTTGTACAGTAATAGACGATTCTCTACTTTTAAAATAAGTTTCAACGGTGAATGCGGGATGTTGTATTTGCCAAGAAGCCATTGTTAAAAATGACCGTTTGTCTGCTCCATCTCTGACATCATGTTTTTTTTTTCACATATATTCAGTTTCTGTGCACTATGTCAGTTAAATCCAGCTATGCTCTATGCCAGACCTTGTACAAACATATTGTCATTTTGGGGCTAAAAATTTTTGTGAATTCTTTAATTTATCCACATTTCCAGTGATTGAACAGTTTTTGTCTTCACTCTGTTAATACTTCATGCAAAAATCAAAGATTTTCTTTATTGGAAACAGTGTAGCATTAAATTTAGTATTCAGAAGTTAGCTTCCTGATCAGTTACATTGATCTTCACTAGCAGCCAGCTTTACTTTTTAGGTTACATGTGGACAACATGTAGTGTCAGTTTTTGTCACATGTTTACTGTATCCATCTAGATTCATGGAAGTAATTGCTTGCTAAAGTGGTTAATTCTGAGAGAAAGCACAATGAAATAGCAGAAACTATTGTGGCCTAAGTCAGTGAGGCACTAAACAGTCAAGATCTTTCAAATAGATATGTAGCTTTTGGAGATGATAATTGCAATGCAGTGTTTGGTGGTCTTGGAAGAGGCAATAGTAACATTATCTGCAAGTCTGAAGAGGCTGGTTAACCAAACACTAGCGAGAATGGAATGCTCTCCTCATGTTCTTAATAACTGCATTCAGCATGGTACATATGTTCTTGGCATTGATAGTGAAGATTTACAGGTTGATTCAAAATTATTGTTGGGGTTTCTGTGGTCTATAGTTTTCAGACCAGAAGCAACAAAGTAAAGCTGCTTATGGCATATGAAAGTGTAACTCAAAAGCTTTTAATACCTGTAGAATAAGTACTGCAGAATGCCAAACAGTTTCAACATGCATGCTTTTTATGGCATGTACTGTGTCCAAGGGGCCGGCTAGCGTAGTGGTTAGAGCACTCGTCTAGCAACCAAATGGTCGAGGGTTCGAATCCCCAGCTGAGCGGGATTTTTTTTCCGACCAATACGGCCCTGAGGTCGACCCAGCCTCGTAAAATGGGTACCAGAGAAAATCTGGGAAGTAAAGGCAGCGAGGAAAGGAACTGGTCACCCTACCTCATACGCTGATGACCCAGCATAATGAGGTCTCTAACGCTTCACCCCCTACAGCATTTGAAATGCTATGGGACTATCTTTACTTTTTTTTTTACTGTGTCCAAGCAGTATTCAGTTTCCTTCCAAGCATTCTTGAGCAGTGGCGTAACTGTTTTGATTGCAGCATTAATTCTGAATTTCATTTCACTGAAAAAAGGTCACATAGGACTTGTAAACAATGTCTTTAACATATCTTCACAGGAAGAAATTGAGCAACATAATATTGGGAGATCACAGAGGCCACATATATATATGTATGAAATACCATCTAATATTGTCAGTGTCATTAAGGATCTCTACAATGGATATGTTTGTGCAGTCAAGACAGAGGAAGGAGTGAGCGAATGGTTCCATATTGAAACAGGCATGAAACAAGGATGTATATTATCTCCTTTGCTTTATGTGACTGCCGTAGACTTCATAATGAAAAAATGCTGCACAGGTAAAACAGGCATTGATTGGGTACATGGGGCCCAACTAGAAGATCTTGATTTTGCAGATGACATAACTCTTATCAGTGACTAGGTGAATTAAATACAAGAAAAAACAGATACCTGTCTTCCACTGGCTAGTAAATGTCAGTTATTTGTATGTCCCTTGCAGAACTTTGTCTTCCTAATGGCTCTCCTGTAGGCCTCTCAATTGTAAGCAAGATACCCTGCTACTGATGCATCCATTTGCCAATTATCAACGATGTCTTGCAGCCATCTTCGCCTTAGTCTTCCTCTTTTTCTTTTTCCCATTATGTACCCTACTAAGACGGTTTTCTCTAGATTATCATGATGTTTAATGTATCCAAAATATTTAAGTTTTCTCTGTTTAATCCCTTTACTAGCCAGCCTTCTTCAATATAAGTTCTTGTAGTATGGATATATTTGTTCTTTTTTGTGTCCATAAAATTTGAAGAACTCTTCTGTAGCATTTACATTGAAAGGCATTTATGTGTTTCTCAGCTGTTTTGTTAAATGTCCAGGTCTCACAGGTTACCAAATAGGACTTGAAATTAACAAGGAAAAAAACAAAAATAATGAAACTTTCCATTGGTATGAAAGAAAAATATATATAGAAGGAACAGCTGTTGAAAAAGTACACCAATTTGTATACCTTGGCATACATAGACCAGGATGGTGACACCAAAATGGAAGTTAGAATTGCAAAAGCAGCATTGATCTTCAAGAATCTTGAGAACAGATGGCACTCAAAAGTTATAATCACAAAAACCAAGTTAAGATTATTCAATTCAAATGTAATATCCACCCTTATTTGCATTCATTCATTCATTTGTGTGTCCCTTGTGGAACTTTTTAAGTGTCCAGGTCTCACAGGCATATGTTGCGATGAGAAAGATGCATGCCCTTAAAAATCTTATTTTTGTAGTTCTGTCTGTTCCTCTCCACAGATTCTTTAGTTGTTTTACTTTCTGAAGAGCGATAGATGTCCTCCTTTTAATTTCCCTCATTGTATCTCCATTATTAGTTAGTTGTGATCCAAGATATTCAAAACTCTCCACTTCTTCCAATTTTTCCTCATTGAAACATATTTCAGCTGCTTTGTTTGTTTTGTCAGTTGTCATCAATTTAGTTTTCTTCACATTAAGATAGAGATTTTGCTCTTCGCTGTTCTTACAGACTGACATAATTAGTTTTTCCATTCCTTTTTGTGTTGTGGTCAGTAATATTGTGTCATCAGCATATCTAATCTCTGGTATTTCATAACCTCCAATTGTTATGGCATCATAATATTCTTTTTATATGTGCAAAAGCTGCATATAGACAACAAATTATACTCTTTTGAAAACAAATGCCTAAGGAAAATACTTTGTATAAAGTGGAATGAATTCACGAACAACGCAGCGATAGGGCAGATGAGCGAACAACAACCTGTCTCATGGGTGATCAGAAAAAGGAGATGGACATATGTCAGTCATGTGGTGAGAAGAAACAGTCAGAGAATCCCAAATCAAGGTATGAAGTGGAACACAACAGGCCAAAGAAAAAGAAGTCGACCATGTGAAACTCTAAAGAGGACATTGTTAAGAGAGGCCAATTTAGTGAGGTCATAGAATCCCTTGATGAGGTTGAAAAACTTGCCAAAAACAGGAAAACTTGGCAAACTACATGCAAGTCTTATGTGACATTTAATGGCATGTGAAGGATGTAAGATGTAAGTTATATATATATATATATATACACCCGGTTTATATTGCTCCACAAGTTATCTGAGAAATTCTTCATTTATTTTTCTGTCCATCCTTACAACTTTCTCCATAACCATATTTTTGTTGCCTTAAATTTCTGTTTGCATTTTCAAACCCCCATTCATGTAGTATATGTTTTGTAAGAGTCGCTGACCTGTATGGTGTTTCACTTAAAAGAAATCCCTGTGCATGGTTCTTTCTTCTGTATTTACGACAGTAAAACCATCACTGATAATTCATCTCTTCCTTTAGATTTGGATACAAGGAAAACATTTCGCAAAATGTATCCTGAGCTTCCAGAGACCAACATCAAGCTGGAAGCTCAGCAACGGGCACTTTTAAGACAACAAGACGAGGCACTTAGGTCCTTAAATAAATGTGAGTTTTGTTTATAAGCCATCAGCAAAAAACACCATTACAGTAGATAAATGTAGGGTTGTTTTATTAAAAGATGACAAAAAGAGAGAAATGGGGTCTTAAGGTGAGTTTCACTATAAGTAAACAAGAATAGAATTTAGGTCCCAGTATACCAATGTATCTTTGAATATGAAATTTCAGAATGATGCATTTAAGTCCTTAAATGTCAACTGTGTGTTATAAGATGTAAAAATGTGGCTGTTACTGGATACCAAGAGGGAGGCATTATATCACTAAATAAGTGTAAGTTGTACAAAAAAAAACAAAAATTAGTTCTACTACTATTTTTAGGAAATGATCATATGAAGTTAAATTTGCTAAGAGGTTCTCATGATTTTTAAATTTCATATTCTCTATAGAGCAAGGGTTTTTAACCAAAGGTATCAAGGGGTACTAGAACCAAATGATGAGAGTCTGGGGCACAGTCTCTGAAGAGTTGTTTTCATATGTGAAGTAAAACTAAGTTATTGCACCATTTGAAGTCATACTGGTACCTAACAGGACTGGTGATGATGATTTTGATAATCTAGCAAAGGTGGTATGAGAACATAATGTACAATCCATTGAGGGTTTGTAATCATAAACATGTTAAGAACCCCCACTATGAAGCCTGGAGTAGAAGATAAATTTGCATAAACTGATTTCATTCAAACATTTAAATGCTGTGTTGATAAATGTGAGCAGCCAAGCTTCTCCATTTTGTGCAGTCCTTGATATTTCTGATCATGTTGCCTTTCTTTTTTCATATCATTTAATCAGTATTGTTCAGATATTTTTCTCCCAGTCCCTTGAGTTTCACAGCAATTGTCTTACTTCTGTCTTCTCATGTCACAAGAAGTTTGAATACTTTTTCTTTGTGGTTTAAATAGCTTCCAGTGTTCAGCATTTTCTCTGAGGACTTCTAATTTGTTTTTCTGACATCTTTCCACATTACATGTGGCTTGAGTTTGATGCAGAATCTGATCTTTTAAGATTTTCTAACAAATATATAATAACGAATGCTGTCATGTGCAGACTTACTGCCAACTAGGTTTTGATTCTTTGTACATATAGCTGAGGTCTCATACCAAAAATCAGAAAAAATGGATAGATCCAGCCCTACAGGTAACTGAGGCTATACACATTATGCGTATTGACTGCAGTGGTGCTGGCTGCCATACAAAGCTACACTGTATATGTCTGAGTATATGTCTAACAGTATTTTATTTCATATGAATACACATGGATGAGTATGTGTGTACGTATGCACATGTTTGAATGTTCTTGAAAAGTTATTATAATTATGATTCATTATTTCATATACTGAGATTCATATTCTGTGATTAATTTTCACACACTGCTAATTTGTGTTGTGTTCTTATTTTAAAGTGATGTCTGTTCATCTTGTAACATGTTGTAGCAGTGAACAATAGTTAGTCTCTGCAGTTCCCTTGTAACTATAGAGTCAAACCAACTTATGGTCTTAGGGCCTGTTCCAAAAATATAGCCATAAGTCTGCACATAACTGTTTATTTCATTCATACTTTAATATTGCACAAGTGAACTGTGAAAAATCCATTCTGCAGGGTAAATAATTCCACTCGTAGTTATTCACTCAGTCATTTGCATGACCCGTGCAGAACTTTACCTCCCTAACAGCTCTCCTGTAGGCCTCTCAGCTGTAAGCAAGATGGCCTGCTGCTGATGCATCCATTTGCAGATTATCAACGATGTCTTTGCCTTGGTCTTCCTCTCTATCTTTTTCCCATTATGTATTCTTCAAAAACAGTCTTCTCTAAATTATTGTGACATTTAATGTGTCCAAAATATTGAAGTTCTCACTGTTTAATCCTCTTCAATATTAAGTTCTTGTAGTATGGATATATTTGTTCTTTTTTGTGTCTATTATATTTGAAGAACTCTTCTGTAGCATTTAGATTTAAAGGCATTTATGTGTTTCTCAGCTGTTTTTGTTAACCGTCCAGTTCTCACAGGCATATGTTGTGATGGGAAAGATGCATGGCCTTAAATCTTATTTTTGTAGTTCTGTTTGTTCCTCTCCACATTACTCATAGTTATTATATAAATTAAATAACATGCAGTACTTTTTAAAGTATCTCAGTTCTCCGTTGGAGCACAATTTTTCTTGGACTTAACAACATCAGAGTCGACTTGGTCTCAATAAATAGGTACCAGGAAAGTAAAAACGCTGAGGACAGTTGCTAACCTGACAGTGCTGTAGCTGTTAGAAATCTGAAGGTTTCACACTTCAGACTCTTGCACTATGCATCTGCCATGGGCCATATTTTTTTGTTCAAATATCAGCGAAACCAGGATCAGTCAGCTTGTCTCTTACACTAATGAAAGTTTGTTGACTAAACTCAACAAAAATTGGGCACACCTAATCTTTTTTCACAAGGAAGAGATTTTAGTTAGCTTTTAAAGAGAATTTTGAGGTGCTAATACAGTCAGAATTACATTATTCTGATTTTATCGTATTTTTATAACTATAATGAGTTCAGATGAATATTCACGTTAATGGGAGTCAATTTGACATCTGCGTAACTCAAATATTTTTACAAAGTATGATGGCTGTGATAAAACTGGTTCTAGTAGTTAGAATTACATGGAGAAGTTTTACAGTAAGGATAGAAAGTGGAAGAAAATGTGGAAAAAAAAATAGCAGTAGGAAATAAAAACAATGAAATAGTTTATGGAAAATGTATTTTTAGTATTTTTCCAGTATAATACATTTCAAATTAAAGTTGTGTCTTTTTGTGTATATATATATGTATATGTGAACTATGATGGGTGATGGTGAGCAGTGACTATGTGGCAAGCTAGGACATTGTGAGTTTTAACTGTGAGTGATAAGAAGGAAAGAGGTGGTGCAGCCAGTATATTTGAAGAAGAAAGAAGAAGCATAGGTTGCTCTATGTCAGGTTAGTCCTGTGTAGAGAGACTGAGTAACCCTGTGATAACAGAGACACTACACCACTGATATTCAATGACACAGAGTGTCAATACAAAGCTAGTACAGTCTCGGATAAGTTTAATGACTTCTCTCAATGGGATGTTCCTACATCGATGATGCGTGATATGTGGATCAAGTGGTGAAAGAATACCATGTGAGTGTCAGTAGGATATGGGTTCTTACAGTACTGATTTTGGGTGTCGTGGCTTCTCTCCCTTGCTAAAGGACCCAGCTCAGTCACTATTTGAGAAATTACATGGCTAATAGTAACTTTCTATTTTCTTATTATTCTATATTATTCAACATTATTTTCATTTTAGGTTTAAATCTTATTAATAGTCTTGTGTCCCATCACCACTGTTGAGTAGACTTTAAGGTTAATCTTGCATTTCTTCTCGGTCTACGAAGGGCAATGTTTTCTAGGTCAAAAAATCCTCATGATTCTTAATCCTTTTGTCATTCTAAATCACATTGTAATATCAAATTTTTTTTGCAGATTCCAATAAAACTCAACCTCCAGCTAGGAATACCACTGGTACCATCACAAGAAGACCAGACTGGTTGGATAAAACACCTACACCTTTACCACACAGGGTGAGACAGTATAAATGTTGAACATTTGTAAGACCCACCTTCATGAGGCAGACAAACATTCTTTGTACATAATAGTTGTCAATTTAGTATCATACACAGAAAGGTAGTGCATTTATTGAAATTTTAAAGATGTAATTCTCAAGTGCAGAAAAAAGAAATGGTAAATTAATTTTTACCATGTAGACTCAACAAAGAAGGATGATATAAGATAAGAAGATTAGACAGGTAAGCAACATATATATTTATTGTTATCCTTACATATGTAAGGATATATGTAAGATTAGATATGCTGATGACACAGTATTACTGTCCACAACACAAAAAGGAATGCAAAAACTAATTATGTCAGTCCGTAAGAACAGCGAAGAGCAAATCCTTTATTTTAATGTGAAGAAAACTAAATTGATGACAACTGACAAAACAAACAAAGCAGCTGAAATATGTATCAGTGAGGAAAAACTGGAAGAAGTGGAGAGTTTTGAATATCTTAGATCACTACTAACTAATAATGAAGATACAATGAGGGAAATTAAAAGGAGGACATCTATCACTCTTCAGAAAGTAAAACAACTAAAGAATGTGTGGAGAGGAACAGACTGAACTACAGAATTAAGATTTTTAAGGGCATGCATCTTTCCCATTGCAACATATTCCTGTGAGACCTGGACACTTAACAAAACAGCTGAGAAAGACATAAATGCCTTTGAATGTAAATGCTACAGAAGAGTTCTTCAGATATCATGGACACAAAAAAGAACAAATATATCCATACTACAAGAACTTAATATTGATGAAGGCTCGCAAGTAAAGAGGATTAAAGAGAGAAAACTGAAATATTTTGGACACATTAAACGTCATGATAATCTAGAGAAGACCATCTTGGAATAGTACATAATGGGAAAAAGAAAGGGAGGAAAACCAAGGCGAAGGTGGCTGCAAGACATCACTGATGATCTGCAAAATGGATGCAACAGCAGCAGGCCATCTTGCTCACAACTGAAAGGCCTACAGGAGTGCTGTTAGGGAGGCAAAGTTCTGCAAGGGACATGCAAATGAATGAATGAATATCCTTACATCCTTCTTTGCCATTAAATATCACAAATGACTTGCATGGTAGTTCTCCAATTTTTTTTTCTGTTTTCAGCAAGTTTTTCATCCTCATCAAAGGTTTGTAATTTAGCCTTTCTTAACAATGTTCTCTTTAGAGTTTCAAGTGGTCAACTTCTTTTTCTTTGGCCTGTTGTGATAGCTTGTTTTGAGATTCTCTGATTATTTCTTCTCGTCATGTAGTAGACATATGTCCTTTTTTTTTTGATCACCGATGTTTGCTCATCTGCCTTATCTCTGTTTTGGTCTTGAATTTGTTCCACTACATACAGAATATTTTCCTTAGCCATTTATTTTCAAAACAGCTTAATTTGTTTTCTGTTTCTTTAGTTGTTTTCCAGCTTTTGCATGCATAGATAAAGGTGGATATTACATTTGAATTGAATAATCTTAACTTTGTTTTCATGCTTATAATTTTTGATTGCCATATTTTTCAAGATTTGTAGAGGTCGATTTTGCAATTCATTTATTGTTATAGAACTATATAAATGCACATTTCACTCTCTACACTTCTCTGCTCTTAATGTGTTCTACAGCTACACCATCGAGACAGGTTGTATACAACTCGCAGCTATGATGGCGATCTTGACAGGATTTATAGACGAGCAGAAATACGTGAGAACGCCATAGATTTGCTATCACGTATGTAAATCTCTTACCCTATTCTTTAGTTCTAATACTACCTAACTCCACATTACATACACATGTACACTAATTTCTAAGGATGCTTTTCCATTGCTACAGTCTCCTACCTTTTTTTCAAATGTTACAAGGCTGTTTATTTTTCTATTTTTAAAAAACTCCTGAGCAAACTCAATTCTGTGCACAGTAAACCCTGGACAATGTTTTGTTGACAGATGGTTGCAACATGACATTTGTGCCAATCTTCCTTCTGTCTAAAAGCTTGCCAGATAATGAGGTGATCAATAAAGACAAATAAAGTTAATAACAAATGATATGACTCCCTGTACATTATACATGTGACAAGACCCAGGTTGGACATCTCACAGATAACTACACATAGTTGAACAAATGCCGCTTGTCAGAATCAAATGAAAAGCTGATTTAATCATGGAACAGGATGATGATGGAGTTTCTTGATGGTAGATGAAATGTCGATTCATACATCTTCTCTGGCTCATGGTAGAAATACAGAGCACACACATACAGCACTGACAGCAACAGTACTATATTCACTCCATGACATAACAAAACAGGACTTCTTCTACAAAGACTGTGTAATCTCCCTCAGACCAAAAGTCACCCTACAATTCCAACAATTCTCAAGATTTGACAAATGCTCACATCACATGATCTTGATGTAAATCAAAGCTCTGCTTGCATAACTCAAAAGAAGTCACCCCAACATTTCAGTTATAACCAAAAAAAAAAAAAACCCCCCAAGTGTGTTAACTTTAACTCATAATACAGGGGAACAAACTCTGAAAATCCATATTTCTATAACATTGAGTGTTAACATTATATTTATATCCAGTATGTGAAGGTGACAAAGGAATTAGGGAGGATGTACTAGTCTTTTGAATAGAAGTGTTAATGTTCAATGGTTTCTTTAACTGGAATAGAGGATGGCTGTTTCCCAAATGCTATGATGCTGGTTTCTTTACTAAGCAACTAACAAGCTCAGATACTTACTCTCCAGCTTCGGTTTTTAATACCAAACAATCAGTTTCATAATTTCTTCTTCCAGCAAAAGCAGTTGGCAGTCCTCTCACTTCTGTTTGTGTCTCCATTTCCTCTGTAGCAGTTAAATACAATCATTGACAAGAAAAATCACAAAAATGGATGACACATATTCGACTAATTGACTTTCTGGTCATGAAATTGTTTGCCTGAAATTGTCACCAATATTTAAAGGAAAAAAAAAAATTTTCAGATGGATAATTTGTTATGTCAGCAAGTAGCACTTAAAAATATTTGTGTGCTTTTTTTTAAAAAATAAGTAATCCTCTGTAAGTCTGACCCAATTTTTGTTTGAACATCATGCTTTCCCTCCATACATTTCATGCTGTGTGTACTGTGTATTTTACTGTGCTCTGCCTTGCAGATAGGAGTGGTCAGAACATATAATGGGGTACCCATTTGATGACTGGATTTGTACTTTGTTAAAAGTGATGGTCATGGTCTTGTACACTATGAAGTCATAAAACAAAGATGCATGCTTATAAAGAAAGAAGAATAAGAGACTAACAAAACTATAGACTGTTGGACAACAAAGGAATGGAGTGAATTCAGCTGAAAACAAAGACATACAAGGTTGGAGGACTGCTGCAGCCAATCTTCCCTGAAGAGACGGCACCGAAAGATGACGATAATACCATGACCATCGCAATAATTTTACATCTTGTTATCATAACCAGTAATCATAATTCTCAAACTTTACTCCAACAGTTAATTTTGAAAGTTCTATGACTGTTCAAAGACAGGGAAGCTATGGATCTACATCATAGAGCAGTCATAATTAATAAGTAGCATTTTATCTTCAGGACCTGATTGCAGTTACATGATATTCTAATGCTGGAGAGAGTGGAGGTAGAGAATATTTATCTGCAAGGTGAAGGATACCTCATTCCATTGCAAGCACATGTGGCTGTCAGTGAAAGAGGGAAAATTTGAATTTCACTTGAAGTTTAGTTCCAAGTAGATGGGACTTCACCCAGATCCAAAGCTGGGGATAGGCTTAAAAAAACCCAGGAAAGAGACAAACAGAAGGAACTGATAAGTAGTCTGTAGCACTGAAAGCTATAATGTTTTGAAGGCTTTCTAACTGATATCACAAAGTTCATATCAACATTCAGCCATCTTTTTTTTTCTGCAGGAAAGGATGAATTTGAGAAACTTAGGCTTCGTAGCCACAGGTAAATAAAATACTACTTCACATCTTTGTTACATCATTTGGAATCAGTGTTTTCAGCATTTATTTAGCTTTACCTCATTGATACATCAAGCGTTATAACTGGCATGTAAATAATTTTTTTACAACATGAATAAGTTATGCCAGGACAAGTCTTGTAAACAGAATATTGTAGTATTGTTTGTTTCTCTGACTAGAAAAATATGCATTGTCATTACAAACAAGTAGACTGTTCCTATGGTTCTTATATCTTATATCCTACCCGTGCCGTTAAACATCACATAGGGCTCGCAAGATAGTTTGCCAATTTTTCCTGTTTTCAGCGAGCTTTTCAACTTCATCAAGGGATTTTATGCCTATTAGTTTGGCCTCTCTTTAACAATGTCCTCTTTAGAGTTTCACATGGTCTGCTTCTTTTTCTTTGGCCTGTTGTGTTCCATTAGATAGCTTGTTTTGGGATTCTCTGATCGTTTCTTTTCATCACATGATCAACATATGTTCATCTCCTTTTCCTGATCACCCATGAGACTGGTTGTTGTTCAGTCATCTGTCTTATCTCTGCATTATGAGATAATAATGCTCATAGATCTTGAATTCGTTCCACATGTTGCCAAGTATTTTCCTTAGGCATTTGTTTTCAAAAGAGTCTAATTTCTTGTCTATTTCTTTAGTTGTTTTCCAGCTTTCACATACATAAATGAGGGTGGATATTACATTATTCTTATGGTTAGCAATGTCTGTATTTTAAAAAATTTTATTGTTATAAGTTACAGAGTATTGTATCTGTTGCTACAGTTTAGGAAATGTTCATAATTCAACAAATGACTACATATTATTATTAAGAAACTACTCATTTTAACAGCAAAAATGATTGATGTTTTGTTGTCTGTGGAATGGAAGAGTAGTGTCACAGAGTTTGGGAGCCTCTGAAATCATCACATCAAGTATGTGAATGGAAAATGAGGCTGTGTTGGTGGCAATGAAATGAGTAGTTGGCAGTGATGTAGTTCATGACGTCAGTGTGATGGATCCACAGAGTATACTTTATAAGGTGTGAAGACGCTGTCCAATGAGGCAATCAGCGACCCATAGCTGATATGCTAGCATCAGGGTTAGCTGACCAAGATCCTGTCCCACCTCTCCATTGGTACCCCTAGTGACAGGGCTAATGGAGCAGGGATCGCCACAGTCCCCATGGTGGTGGAGTCTGCACACCCCCTGCTTTTTAACTGTACTCCGGGGCTGAAAAAGTAACTTTGCTAACCCGTTACCATGCCAGCATGATGCCGTACCTTAATACCTTCACAGCATCAGCTGCAAAGAACACCACCTTGCAGATACAGGAAGATAGAAGACTTATTAAGAGCACTGTACATTGAAGGATATACTGAGGATGAGGTTGCAGTAGCTTGGACTTGAAAGCAAGGATGGTGATCCTAAGTAACTAAATGGCTACCTGTTGCAGAATATCTGGCACTTTTACCTGTCTGTCTTGTAATGCAGCCTTAAAATCTCTGTTTCCCAGGTCATCATCAGCTGAGACATTGACAGATGATACATGGATGAGACCAGCATCTGCATCTGTTATTTGAGTAACATCATGAAATTTGACAAGAAAACAAAGTTTAAAGTTCTGAGGTTGTTTATTGAAATCAGCCACTTATGCAACACTTGTGTTCAGAATATTAGCATAACTAGATTAAGAAGGTTACACTGTCCATTTCAAAATTTTGTTCTACTTTTGACTCTTTGCCATTGACCTTGTATTTATTTTGTGCAAAAGAATTAGTTTTTGATCAAGAAATTAAAATTTAATGCAAACAGGTAGTAAATATTGCTCCAATATTTCATAAAGTGTTTATTAAACAAACAGTGAACTGTGTATAGTTTAATTAGACTATAAGTCTGAGCATGGAAAAACTTCAGAATGTCAAATATTGTCATTTCTGTTTCATATTTTCTTATTTTTAATTGTTCCATTATCAGTTATGCATTAATTACCTGATTTAATTTTACTAAACCTTTCTATGGCTGATTAAACTGAAAGTAAACAGTAATTATCTCTCGTCTCTTTAGTGCCCAAGACACATGGGGCTGCTGGTAGCAAGAGTCTTCCACTTTTGTCAGTCCATGGCAATCTTCTTGGATGTCTCCTTAACCCTGTGAGAATATAGATCAGTTAATTAATCTCCCATATTTACCAGAATTTTCTCTGCTGTATGTCTCCATGTCTCTTTAGGTCATCCTATGTTACTTTTAAACTGTAGAGACCACTTCAAAGCTACTTATGGAATTCATCTGTCATTCTCATAATGTGGCCAATCCATTGCCACTTTCTCATTTTAATCATTGTTGTCCATGGTATCACTTGTCTCTCTTAAGAAGATGTCATTTCTTATGGTAGTTGGCCAGGACACTCAGTTGCTCTTACATAGACATTTGATTTGAAAGGTGTCAAGTGCACATGCGGTTGTCTGCGTCATTTTCCAGCACTCACTCCATATAAAAAAAGACACTTCAGATATTGCTCATGAAAATTCTGCACCAAGCTTGTCGTGCTTTTATTGTTCTTACTTCAAACTCTTTATTACTGTCGCCATCTGCTGTTAGTACTACCAAGGTAAGTGAATTCCTTCACTTCTTGAACTGATAAATGGTTAACTGTGATTAACCTAATGATTTGAGCATTTTGCTTCAAGACTGCTCTGTGTTCACCAAGGTGCAGTACTGCTGCTTTGTTATCAGCTTGCTTTATCATGCATGTTCATGTTGCCTGTTTCAGAGCAATGTTATGTCATTTGCAAAGTCCAGCTGTTGATGTTAATGACCACTGGATGCCTCTGTGTTAGTCTGCTATTGTTTCTGTCATCCAATTGGTAGCAAGAATGAACATTCCTGGCAGCAGAATGTATTCTTGTTTCACTCCAGTTAGGACATCAAAAAGGTCTGAGAGATGAGTACTCTGAAGTGGAGTCCTTCATCATAAGGCTTTTTGAGAACATTCAGTTTTTTGTTTTTTTTGGGAATCCATGTCACCTGAGGATTCTCCACAGAGTAAATTATATCTATGCTGACACATGTCTTTTCAAAGTCTCTGAAGAGTGCTTGCAGTCAGTTAATCCACTAATGGATTGTTCTAGTATCTGCCTCAGGGTGAAGATCTGATCTATGTAGGTTTTTTTCTGAAGCCTGCTTTAGTTCTGTTTTATACCAATGTCATGATTTTATTTAGGATGATTCAGTTGAAAACTTCTCTGATTGTCCACAAATGCTTGGGTCTCCTTTCTTGGATAGTCTGACTCAGTCGTTCATGGGTTTTTCATTGCCTCAAATGTTTTATAGTGTTTTGCATAAGAAGTCTTGTGTTTCATTGTCTTGTGCTTTCAGCATTTCTGCATTTAACTTTAAACACCAGTAGAGGGGGCGGGGGTCTTTTTTGCCTAAGCAAGCTCAAAGAAAACCACATAAGAATCAAACAAAGCTGATTTCTGAGCACGTGTTACCTTTGCTAAACATTCCATTTTCTTTTTCAAATCTCCAGTCAGTGCACTTCAAGAGTGTACCTTTATATCTTTTGTATTTGTGTTCATGCAAGATTGAGTAATGTGTTTTCACATTATGTTTCTTGGGCACTGAAGTGATCTGCATACACACCAAACATGTCATTACCAAATGCACAGAAGGAATAAAGTGACATTTTGCTGCCATTTCATTCATTATTTTGTCCTGCTTTAGACACAAAGAAGAGAGCTGCTACTTTTCAGTCCATTCTTTGTTTTAATTGGAATTTGAATTGACTAACAATGTTAATTTCAATTAAATAAATTACACTTTCATAATAACTTCATAGGACAGGAAAAAAGGCCACCTCTGTTACAAATTCACATAATATATATTTACCGCATCATACATGTCCCTTCTTTCTCTGGAAAAATCGTCCTTAGTCAAACGTGTAATTAACTAACGCAAGCTGACTCACATCTGTTTGATCAGTGCTTTCGTGAAGACATGAGAAACAGAAACTACTCTGAGTCATTATGGAAGAAACGTATTAGCCTGTAAGTTCTGTCAACACCAGGCAGACATGAAAAAATGGAAACAGTGTGATACAAAGCACACATTCATCTGATATATATATATATATCTGGGCAGTGAACCAATGAGCACCAGACCATTCATTCATTTAAATAATATTTATATAATTGCCTAGTTATGCATCTATATTTTATGTATATACAAAAAAAAAGGTGGCAGTCTGGTTAGCTGAGTGGCTAGGAGCTCGGTTTACTAATTTGGTGGTTCCGAGTTCAATTCCAGCAGTGGGTTTTTTTTTCTGGTACACACCAAAAAGGCCCTGGGGTTCACCCAGCCTCTAAAAATGGATACCAGGAAAATCTGGGAAGCAAGTCGTGACGCTGGCCACATTGCACTTTCATGTGCCGAAGATCATGGGATATACGACCCTAACACCCCGGGAAACGGGGATTTTACATCTTAACACCCTTCAAGTGCCTTTATACGTCATATAGGGATCAAATGGTAGTTCGCCAAGTTTTCCTGTCTTCAGCGAGTTGTTCAACCTCATCAATGGATTGCATGCCTGCTAAATTGGCCTCTCTTAACAATGTCCTCTTTAGAGAGGATTTTACCTTTTAAATCCCTCAAAGGTAAAAGTAAAGGTAAAACCTTTTTTTTTCTTTTTAGTAAAGGTAAAATCCCCATTTCCATGCCATTAAGACATATTGGAGATACAGCGTTAGGCCTTTATTTCCAAGTCTATGGGCATATGAAAGTGTGATGTGGTCAGTGTCATGACTTGCTGTATTTACCTTCCCAGATTTCTCTGGTACCCATTTCTAGAGGCTGGGTGGACCCCAGGGCCTTTTTGGATGTGGCGGTACCTGAAAAAAATCCCCACTGCTGAGACGTGAATTTTATTTATATAAATTATATAAAAACTTATTGTCATTGAAGTTCCTTATGCCGTTTAATCATGAACAATAAATACATAAAACATTACGTAATTGTGAATAATGAATTGTTTCTGACAAAGTTGTGCCTGTCCATACTGGAATGCCGCAATTCATTCTTACAGTAAAGCAAAACTAGACATTTTTCTTTTGTCACCGACTGTGACTTGGTTGCAAAGCACCGATTCTACTCATTTGAAGCATCTTTTCATCAGCATAAAAGTTCTATTAAAACAATAGTATTAGACTAAGATAAACTAACAGTAAGTTTTTGATGGTTTATTAGTTTGTTTCAGCTTTTACCTCCTTGTCCTTTCGTGTGTAACAACTCCATACGACCATACTAATTTTTTTTTCCTAAGCTGACGGACTTAGCTAACTGGTGTCTTCGATCTCCTGCGTCATCAGCAAGGGAACAAAAATCATATTCACAAAACAGCAGGAAAAGTATTTATCAGTCCGCTAATCGCCGTGTCGAAGATAACAAGAAGAAAAGCGCTCCTGCACTTCACTCTATTTTCTATTCACGGCACAATCATAGCAGGCCTGTCTCTAGCTATCTTATAACGTTCTTCCTAGGCACTTTCAAACTCCCCTGGGTTTAAGGCTTCCACACATTTCTGCAAACAAAAACAAAAAAAAAATCTCACTCATATTCTCAGTTTCCTCACTCTATAGAGCAATATTATCAAATATTTAGAACCAGCCAATTAGACAACAAATGCTTAAAGAAAATAGTCGGTATAAAGTGGAGCGAATTCAAAAACAACTTAGAGATAAGACAGATTAGCAAACGACAACCTGTCTCATGGGTGATCAGAAAAAGAAGATGGACATATGTCAGTCATGTGATGAGAAAAAACAATAAGAGGATCCCCAAACAAGCTATCAAATAGAACACAACAAGCTGAAGAAAAAAGTATGAACACGTGAAACTCTAAAGAGGACATTGTTAAGTGAGGCCAGTTCAGTGGGCATAACATCTTGATGAGAATGAAAAACTCGCCGGAGACAGGAAATCTTGTCGAACTACCATGCGGGCCCTATGTGACGTTTAGCGGTACGGGAAGGATGTAAGATGTAAGAATTAGACAGCAGTAACGTGTAGTGAAATTCTCGCAGTCGAGAACTTATTCGTCTATTTCGATTATGTATTGGTGTAGAATGCTGTCGAAATCGAATTTCATGTTTTCAAACAGAAATTCATTGTTCTGATCTACGAAAACACTTTGAGAAACGGGAGAGGACGAGCAAGTTGGGCAAATGTGCGCCTGTTCTTCAAAACTAAAATGTTTAAGATGTATAAGAATGTAACTTGTTTCTTAGCAAAACTTTGCCCATCAATTTTGATGTTTTATTCAAGTAACAGTGATGAACTTATTTATTTATTTATTTTTGTAATATGTTCTCATGGGGCGACCACCCCCAACCCAGCGCCTCACAGGTGGCGGATGGTGAAAGTCCTCCAGATATGGAGGATCCATGTGAATAAGGATTTACCCAAATAAGCAGGCGCAGACCAACTGGCAGTAGACTCAGAGAGCGAGGTGGGGTAGTAGGTGGCTCTACTACTCCTGTGAAGTGCCTCAAGTGCTCAGTGAAGGGAATACCAGGCGGGTCAGAGGCGCCTTAAAACCTCTCGTTTCCGCTGCCTTTCTGGCAGGACAGGGAGTCCAAAGGCTAGCGGGGAGTCCGTACACAAACCGGCAGAAGGCAACGGGAAACCACTGTTGTAGCTCCCAAGAACAATTATGCTTATTCAGAGTAATAGATTTGTCATGAACGAAGTTAATGGATGTTCCTCTGGAACAGCCTCGTCCGATAGGGCAGCTCACGAGCCACAGGGAGGCCAGATCATCATCAAGCTACTGGTTCAAAATAGCAACATGGAATGTTAGAACTTTATTCCAGGCTGGAAAATTAGAAAATATAAAGAGGGAAATGGAAAGGATGAAGATCAACATATTAGGAATGAGTGAAGTTAGATGGACAGGTGTAGGGAAGATAAACCCTGATAAATATACAATAATATATTCAGGAAGTGAGAAACATGAACGAGGAGTAGGAATAATATTGACGAGCAAACAGCAAGGACAATTGTAGGATATTTGAACATCTCGGACCGAGTCCTGCTAGCCCAACTGAAAGGACGACCAATGAACATAAATATTATACAAGTGTACACTTCAACATCTGAAAGTTCTGAAGAAGATGTATATCTATTTTATAATGACATAGAGACAGCCCTAAAACACACAAAGTCACATGAAGTTACTATAGTCATGGGAGATTTTAATGCCAAAGTTGGTAAAGGAAGAACTTCAGACATCATTGGTGACTATGGACTGGGGGAGAGGAATGACAGAGGTAGTAAATTAATTGAATGGGCAAGAATACATAGCATAGTTGTAGGAAACACACGGTTTAAACAACATCCCCGAAGACTGGCAACGTGGTGCAGCCCAGACAAAAAGACTTTTGACAAGATAGACTTCAACAAACGATTCCGCAATGCATTACTGACAACAAAAACCATGCCAGGAGCCGGTTGCAATAGTGACCATGACCCACTGTGTGGAAAAATTAGAATAAAGCTAAAGAAAGCAGGCAGAAAAGTGAGAAACATCAAACTGAATACACAACTCCTTAAAAATGACCAAGAACTACGAGAACAATACAAATTTATTATAACAAATAGATACAATGCAATAGCAAAGATAAATAGTATAGATTAACAATGGGAAATGTTAAGAGATTCTATCCACCAAACTTTAAGGAGATAATACCACCGAAAAAAGAAGTCCCTACAAATAAATGGATGACAGACGACATCTTAGGACTGATAGACAAGAGGAGGAGGAGTAAAAATAACCAAGAAAAATATGGCAAGATAAATAAAGAAATAAGACACAAATGCAGAGAAGCAAAGGAAGTGTGGTTAAATGAACAGTGCAGATAGAGGACTCTCATAATAAATACAGCAAAAACATGCACAAACGAATTAGTGAACTCACAGACAGGAAAACAAAATATACCACAGGACGCCTGAAATCAAAAGAAGGTAAAATGTTAATGGGAAAAGAAGACATTGTGGACAGATGGACAGAGTATATCGGTGAGCTATATGGAGGAGAATGATCAGAATTAACACCAGATACTGAAAACTGTGATGGACCATCAGTACTTGAATATGAAATAATAGATGCCATCAAACACATGAAGAAAGGAAAAGCAACTGGGCCTGATAATATAACAATAGAAGAAATAGAGGCACTAGATGAGATAGGAATAAAAATAATAACCAAGTTAATGAATGACATTTACAACAGTGATCTGCTTAAATCCACGTTTATAGCACTACCAAAGAAACCAGGTGCAAAGGAATGTGATGACCACCGGACTATCAGCCTCTCATGTCACATAACGAAGCTACTTCTGAGAATCATTATGAGAAGAACAAGGAAAAAAGATAAAAATGGAAATAGCAGATGAACAGTTTGGATTTATTGAAGGAAAGGGAACACAAAATGCCATTTATGCTTTACGAACACTAACAGAAAGAGCTTTAGAAGTACAGAAAGATCTCTACTTATGCTTCATTTATTACACCAAGGCATTCGACAAGGTGAAACACAATGAAATTATTAAAATGCTTGAAGACATCAGTATAGACGGCAAAGACCTGAGGATTGTAAAACATCTATACTGGCAGCAAGAAGCAGCAATTCGAGTTGAAAATAGAACTGGAAAATATCAACTTATAAAACAAGGGGTGCGAGAAGGAAGTGTGCTATCTCCAGAGCTTTTTTCTCTGTACAGCGAGAATATTCCAAGAAGGATCATCACAGAACCAGGCATAAAAATTGGAGGATACAATATTAACAACCTTCGGTATGCTGACGACACAGTATTGATAGCTGAGAACCAACAAGACCCGCAAAATCTCTTGGATAAAGTCGCCAAAGAAAGTGAACAGAAAGGCCTTACTTTGAACATCAAAAAGACAGAAACTATAGTTGTGTCTAAGAAATAGAATCCACCAACATGCAGTATAAAATTAAACGGAACTATTCTAAAGCAGGTGCAGAAATTCAAATACCTTGGAGCAGTATTAACTTCAGATGGGAAATGCAGAACAGAAATTAGGAACAGAATAGGCCAAGCAAAGACTGCATTTCAGAGAAGGAGAAACATATTAGCCAACACATCCTTATCAATGAATGTTAGAAAACGAATACTAAAATGCTATATTGAACCTATCTTGTTATATGGAAGTGAATCATGGACAATAGGCAGGTCTGCACATAAAAATCATTGGAAGCAGCAGAAATGTGATTTATTAGAAGAATGTTGCGAATCCCCTGGACAGCAAAAATAACTAATGAAGAATGTATGAGATGAGCTGGACAGACAAAAAAATCTTGTCAAAAAGATAAGAGAGACACAATGTACTTTCATAGGGCATGCAATGAGAAAAGGGGGCATTGAAAATGTTATAACAACAGGAAAAATAGAAGGAAGAAGATCAAGAGGAAGACCAAGAGAAATGATACTAGACAGTCTGACGGGATAGTGTGAGAGGAGATCACCAACTGAGCTGATGGCCTGCATGAAGGATCGCGTTCTCTGGAGAAGCATAATAGCCAAAGCCAGTCGGCACGGCACATGATGATGATGATATGTTCTCAAGCAAATAAATGTTGTAATATAAACTTGTCTCAATAAAGCAAGATTCACTGAAGTTTCAACAAGCCAAATGTTGCTACAGGTGGCCGTCCAGAACATCTAATATCTGATTATCAAGGAGAGATAACTGTAGGTTATATTATGCAGGTATGTCCTGGAAGTAGGAAACAAAGATAACTGTAGGTTAGATTATGCAGGATATGTGCAGGAAGTCGGAAACAAAATAAAGAACTACATTAAATCTCATTAAAATAAGCATTGCATCTTAACGCATCAATTCTCTCTTAAGTTCGATAACTTAAACCATCTAGTTAATTAGTTAAAGAAACATGTGCTTGGAGCGCAATAGAAAATATCTTAATATCTAACTCAAGAAGATCTCTGCCTCCACGAGTAAGAACCTAGATGTACGGCAAATGAAAGTGTATTAGCTTCTCTAAACTTTGAGCACCTGTTGAATTCAGCAGCTTTCCGAGACATCGAGGCTTATTGTGCAGACAGACACGTCTCCATTCCTCTCTGTTCTTGATCTTTTTTTGCCAGTTGTCGATTCCAAGAGCACGCATATCTTCTTCTAGGTTGTCTCGCCATTGATGTGTATGTTTGCCACTTGATCTGTCCCCTTTCCTCATTTCTTATAGACCATCTTTGTTCGCGTATCCTCCTCTATCTTCCAAACTCACTTTAGAATTATTTAACACTGAAATAAACATAAAGTGAAATAAAAACACTCCAGAAAAGTTTAGGAAAACTTGCCCCAAGTCTGTCTCTATGTCTCGCAGCATTTGCGTGCCAAACTGTTCTGCCTTCACATTTCTAGACTACTGCAGCATTTGCGTGCCAAAGTGTTCTGCCTTCACATTTCTAGACTACTGCAGCATTTGAGAAAGGATGCCAGTACCTGTTGCCCCAAGTGACACAGTTAAAGTCAAAACTCGCTTAAACACTAGCAATCCAGTCTCACGGAGAGGTCTCAGTTTCACACTAAAATTACAATAGTCACACTATGAATATCATAAATACATAAACTGGAATATCCAAACTCACGTCTCATGGAGATCCAGTGTCAAAATAATGTATCCAGATGGAGACCTATAATTTGTGTAGGCCGAAATATATTATATGTGTGCGCATGCGCGTGTGATTCTATGTAATGGTGTTCAGTAGGAAGGACCTGAAGCTATAAATGGATATAACTAAAACCAAAGAGAGACTGGAGCAAGTGGCAAACTACAGCCACCTAGGACATACACTAACTGAAGAATGTGAGATGGAGATAAAGAAAAATAATAGAAATGGCAAAACATACATTCAACACCATGAAGACAGTGCTGTTATCCAGAAACCTGCCTATAAAAACATTAAGATGTGTAGTATGATACATCTACTCTGTTTTACTGTATGAAGTAGAAACCTAAGCACAAAGATAGAGAGAAAGATTAATGCAGAAATGTAGTTCTACAAAAAACTAGGTCATATAACATGGAGAATGAAAATAACATGCCCAAGTTTTAGAACAGCTCCAAGTGCAATGTGAACTTCTCAAAGAAATGAATATGAAGAAAACAAAATAGTTTGGCCATATCAAAAGACATAACAATATAATGAAGACCATACTAGAAGGAAAGATATAAGAAAAAAAGCACAAGGAAGTCAGAGATGTAGATGGGAAGATAACATACGAGAATGGACAGGATACAACTTGGCTGAGTGCACCATAAAGACGATGAAGCGAGAGAACTGGAGATTCATTACCGTCAATCTTCGTTCTAGAGAAGGCACATGATGATGATGATGATGTGTGCGTGTGTGTATATGTGTGCGTGAGAGAGAGAGAGAGAGAGAAGAGGGGTGGGTGGATATGCATATCTTACACTAAACCTATGACCTGATATGTACTTACTGTATGATATACGATAAGAATGAACAACACGAGAGAGCGTTCTGTTTATTTCCAAGTGACAGCGCCCATGAGGGGGGTTAGAAAGAAAAAAAAAAGCATATTGTTGTTATTTTTAACAGTCCTAAATTCTGAACATTCCGATCAACATCTCCCGCGTGTAAATGGATTGTCGAGAGAGCAGAGAAATAAGAAAGAAAAACATAATACGCCAGGGCAGTATTTCACACGTGAGAGTAGTTCGTGGCGTAAAATCGAATACATAAAACATGACGAGAGTGAGTTGCTGCCATTCCTAGCCCTGTCTCATGTACATGATAAAAAAAAAAAGATCATGGCCGCTTTTGATGGCAGATAGGGTTGCTATGCTGGTTTTGAAGCATATTATAATTTGCCTGCTGGGCAATGCACTGTAAAAAAAGAACTAGAACAGTCCCAGATGGAGAACGACTCTGCTCAATGGTGCTACATCATTTGATGAGGAAACAAGGGCCAAAAACTGAAGATGGAAAATGCAAGCGCAGACTATCTTGCAACATAAACGTGGTACGGAAAATGCAAGCGCAGACTATCTTGCAACATAAACGTGGTACGGAAAATGCGAGCGCAGACTATCTTGCATCATAAACGTGGTACGGAAAATGCGAGCGCAGACTATCTTGCAACATAAACGTGGTATGATGTTACTGTGACAGGTTTTGCCGGTCAGAAATTAGCAGATTTATCATGAGAAAGGCTGTTAAAAAAAGGCCACTGAGCGTCTGATAAATATACATTTACTATCATGTCCAGCTACGTTGTCCCGTAAACAGAGAACATGAATTTCTCAGCCAACTTGAAACACTGCCGTTGAGAGGCCATTACATTTGATGAATAATAGATTCCTTTCTTCAGCAAGCGCTATAAAGAGGTGTGGCAGAGCGCTGAGAGCGGACTAGAACGTATGCTGGCATATTTCTTCTGTGCTTGTGTTTGAAACAGCTCCGAGTAATATAAGATCGGGTTGGACTGTTGTAAAATACATAGAAATTAATACGCCATTTCACTGTTCGTTTTTTTTTTTTTTTTGCAAACATTATTATCGTCATATGAAGATGATTTCAACGATTCATATTCTTGTGGTAACATTCGCTTATTTAGGTATGTATGTCTAATACGTTAATGTGGAAAATTAAATGCACATGTCTTCATAACTGGATGTTTACGTGTGATTTGTTTGGTAGAAAAATAGTGCTCACGTGAGCCCCATTAGAAGTCTGGATAGCAAATTTGTTAAGCTGAGCATGAGCAATTTCTTTCTTTCTTTCTTTCTTTCTTTTTTCTTTCTTTCTTTCTTTGCAGTTAAAAATATTGTCTTTGGACATGTTCTTCGACTGGGAATTACGTGGAAGATGAGCACCTACAAGTGCCCCTCACCTTGCTGTGACAAACGCACTAGTGTAGGGGAAAACAGTCACCGAAGACGGAAAACACTAACCTGGAAACACCTTTCTGTAAGGCAAGCCACAGCGGATTACACTGAATAAACGGGTACCACAAAGAGACAAACAGGATATTACTCGAAGGGAACTAGTGATGAAGAGTTTTAAAAATGGCCCTGTCCCGAGTTTGATACTAACATTCACGGCCGTCGACAGGAATTTTGTAAGATGATGCAGAACTATCCTTCCCTCTTTTCTATTGATTAGCCACTCTGTTTCACCCACTACGCTCCACTCCCTCACACACCTACACACAGTCTCACACTCCTATAAAACTCCTGGCTTCCAGAGTGATGGTCCCTCCTCTCATTGGGCCTGCAAATACAGATGGGGTTCAGCAAGTCGAGCCAACATAAGTCGAATATCTCCTCCAGTGACACTGTTTTCTTTTCATTTTCACTTTTATGGTTATTTATCATCAAGATCTCAACATCTCTCTCTCTCTCTCTCTCTCTCTCTCTCTCTCTCTCTCTCTCTCTCCAGAAGGTTAGAAAACATTAAATACCAAGCAATTAAAATGTTTCAATAAAACACCATATCATTCATTCATTCATTCATTTGCATGTCCCTTGCGGAACTTTGCCTCCCTAACATCACTCATGTAGGCCTCTCGGTTGTGAGAAAGATGGCCTGCCGCTGATGCATCCATTTGCAGATCATCAACGATGTATTGCTTCGCCTTGGTCTTCCTCTCTTTCTTGTTCCCTTTATGTACCCTTCCAAGACGGTCTTCTCTAGATTATCATGACGTTTAATGTATCCAAAATATTGAAGTTTTCTCTGTTTAATCCTCTTTACTAGACATCCTTCTTCAGTAATAAGTTCTTGTATTATGGATATATTTGTTCTTTTTTGTGTTCATGGTATTTGAAGAACTCTTCTGCAGCATTTACATTCAAAGGTATTTAAGTGTTTCTCAGCTGTTTTGTTAAGTGTCCAGGTCTTACAGACATATGTTGTGATGGGAAAGATGCATGCCCTTAAAAATCTTACTTCTGTAGTTCTGTCTGTTCCTCTCCATAGATTCTTTAGTTCTTTTACTTTCTGAAGAGCGATAGATGTCCTCCTTTTAATTTCCCTCATTGTATCTCCATTATTAGTTAGTAGTGATCCAAGTTGCTGTTTGGGTTTCCTGGTATATTTTCAGAAGATAGTTTACCATTGCTTTCCTTCCGGGCAGTGACTGTGCTAGTCAGTGATTGTAGTCATTGTCCCTAATTGAGACCATCTGCCTACAATCATAGAATGGTGACCATAACCAACACTATTTGTCGGTTACTCACCCATTCCATCCACCACTTGCTTCCCACTGCTAACTAATAATGGAGATACAATGAGGGAAATTAAAAGGAGGACATCTATCGCTCTTCAGAAAATAAAACAACTAAAGAATCTGTGGAGAGGAATAGACAGAACTACACAAATAAGATTTTTAAGGGCATGCATCTTTCCCATAGCAACGTATACCTGTGAGACCTGGACACTTAACAAAACAGTTGAGAAACTCATAAATGGCTTTGAATGTAAATGCTACAGAAGAGTTCTTCAAATATCATGGACACAAAAAAGAACAAATATATCCATACTACAAGAACTTAATATTGAAGAAGGCTGTCTAGTAAAGAGGATTAAACAGAGAAAACTTCAATATTTTGGACACATTAAAAGTCATGATAATCTAGAGAAGACCGTCTTGGAAGGGTACATAATAAGAAAAAGAAAGAGAGGAAGATCAAAGCGAAGATGGCTGCAAGACATCGTTGATGATCTGCAAATGGATGCATCAGCAGCAGGGCATCTTTCTCACAACCGAGAGGCCTACAGGAGTGCTGTTAAGGAGGCAAAGTTCCGCAAGGGAATGAAGTGATTCAAGTTATTCAGAACTTTTCACTTCTTCCAGTTTTTCCTCATTGATACATATTTCAGTTTGTTTGTTTTGTCAGTTGTCATCAATTTAGTTTTCTTCGCATTAATTTAGAGGTTTTGCTCTTCACTGTTCTTACGGACTGACATAATTAATTTTTCGAGTTCTTTTTGTGTTGTGGACAAAACACCATATGATATTTCAAATTATTTTATTTAAAAAAAGGGATAATCGTAAGTGCGGATTGTCTCAATTCGAGTACGCCATAAGTCGGGGACCATCTGCAGAGCTTTCGAGAGAAATTTTGCAAACCGGTCCACCCTCTACCCAACCTCACACCGCTTACCACATTCGTTAGTCATTATATTTTCATCCATTATAGCAACCTCACCCACCCCCACCTTTCTGGGGCCCTCCCGCAAAACGGGAGAACCTCTCCGGGCCCCGGACAAATGTACTGGCTGGACCACCTCCCCCCACCCGGCCACTTTTATTGGGCCTGCCTGTATCTATAATGATCTTTGCCTGATGCTTTTGGCCTGACGTCGGTTTTTTTTTTTTTTTAATAAGGATTCAGAGCTAGAACGCAAACTTCCGATTCCATTGCCGTGGTGACCAGCGATAAAACATACACTCGCCTGAAGCTGTTGCGTGACTCCCCACAGTCTCTGGTGAGACGGCTTAATTCTGAGCACAAGGGAGGCAGGGTAAGAAGGCAATATTTTAATGTGGTAGTGGTAATGACTCCAGCATTACTAGTAGTAATAATAGTAGTAGTTTAGTATTAGTGGTAGTGTAAAACTTTTGATTATATATCATTGATTCTTCTTCTTATTTGTGTGGTTCTTCTTCTGGATAAGGGAAAATGACAACCAACATCGTGGCTTGGGTGGAAATCCCAGTTTCCTACCTCATTCACATCCCCAACCAACGTTCAACCCAGGATTTTGTCTTCATGGCCAGTTTTCTTGAATCAACTACCCCAGTGCGAGCATATAACTTCTTATAAATCCTTCTTCAATCATACAATCCATCCACCACAAACAATAAATTATAAATCCTAACAACTATCTCTTCCAATCAGTGTTTGCCTAACAATATAACTCGAGCAAGGTATGTTGTACAATTTAAATCTTGAAGGCAAAACTTACAATTCATAACTAATTAGTCCTCTATCTTAGACTAGTTAGTTCATAAAACCAAAACGTCACACTTACGACTGCTGACACCATATATTGACAGGACATCATCTGACACTTACAATCACGGACATTTAATAACTCACACAAACGAGGCGGCTCGAGCAGCCCTCTGAGATCATCGCTGACAAGACAGTCATACTCACGACCCCCACATCTCTATCATACATTTGTCATCTCAAAGAAACGGACAAAGCTCCCTCAGTATACAAGAAATGCCGCCGGCCATATGCCTAGACGACTAAGGACAAATCTAACATATTCGCGGTTACCTGTCAGGTGCTCTACCCCATTTGCATCCACCAGAGAATTACGAACAGCCAGTGAGTTTGATCATCGCAACAGGCCGCGTCACAACAACCAGAACCCCGCCCGTTCAATTTAGCAACAGCAACAGTAGTAGTGGTGGTAGTGGTGGTGGTAGTAGTAGTAGTAGCAGCAGCAGCAGCAGCAGCAGCAGCAGCAGCAGCAGTAGTAGTAGTAGTAGTAGTAGTAAACATGATAGAAGTAGCAATAACAGTGATGTAGTGGTGGTAGTGTTAATAGTTGTAGTTGTAGCCTAGAAGTAGTAGTAGTAGCAGTGGTAGTGTTAATAGTTGTAGCGGTAGCCTAGAAGTAGTAGTAGTTGTAGTAGCTGTTTCATGCTGTCTTTAACTAAGTGCTGTGGTCGTAGGATTACCTTGGCAGATGTAATATATTTTAGTGCGGCCCTGAAATTGAAACTCTTCTAGCGGCCCCTTTCAATTTAACAAAAGTATTGGAATGAGAAAAATGTATTTTAGAGGAAATGCGTAATAGATGGAACTGGACTGAACTAAAGAACTTTTTTTTAATTTGTGGAACCCTGAGAGATCTCTTTGGACTTTCGGACCATTAAGTTGAAGCTTTATTATCTCGTAATTTCATAGTCTGTATTCTTAATAGCATTGGCATTTTGTAACAACAGCAATTAAAACAACAGCAAATAAAAGTGGTATAAGTAGTTTTACTAACCGATAAAACTAGTTTACTATAAAAAGAATCGATTGTAACAATACAAAATGAAAGAAGTAACAGTAGATAAAAATTAGATATTACAGTCACTGTACTAACAACAGTAATAGTGGTATTTGCCAAAATATTAATAGTAGTAACAGTGATATTAATAGTGGTAGTAGTTAACGTCATGATAATCTAAAGAAAACCGTCTTGGAAGGGTACATAATGGGAAAAAGAAAGAGAGGAAGAACAAGGCGAAGATGGCTGCAAGTGCAAGACATCGTTGATGATCTGCAAATGGATGCATCAGCAGCAGGCCATCTTGCACACAACCGAGAGGCCTACATGAGTGCTGTTAGGGAGGCAAAGTTCCGCAAGTGACATGCAAATGAATGAATGAATGAGTAGTAATAATATCCCCTGCTTTTTTGGAATTGCCACAGACTTCGTAATGAAAAAATGCTGCATAGATGAAATGGAGATTGATTGGGTACATGGGACCAAACTAGAAGATCTTGATTTTGCTGATGACATAACTCTTATCAGTGACTATGTGAATTCGATGCAAGAAAAAACCATTTGATAGCTTGTTTGGGGATCATCTGATTGTTTCTTCTCATCACATGACCGACATATGTCCATCTTCTTTTTCTGATAACCCACGAGACAAGTTGTTTGCTCATCTATCTTATCTCTGCATTGTTCTTGAAGTTGTTTCACTTTATAACGAGTATTTTCCTTAGGCATTCGTTTTCGAAAGAGTCTAATTTCTTGACTTTTTCTCTATTTGTTTTCCAGCTTTCACATGGATAAATGAGGGTGGATATTACATTTGAATTTAATAATCTTAACTTGGTTTTTGTGCTTATAACTTTTGAATGCCATATGTTCTCAAGATTCTAGAAGCTCAATGATGCTTTTGCAATTCGAATTCTAAATTTCTTTCTGATGTCACCATTTTGGTCTATGTAGCTGCCGAGATATGCAAAATGGTTTGCTTCTTCAACAACTGTTCCTTCTACGTATATTGCACTTTTCACACCTCCAACAAGGGACTATGTGACCTCAAACACTGTTAAGATAGTTCAGTCAAGACGTATTTCTTGAAGCTTATCATTTGAATATTTTCATACTTTTGTTTTTTTTTTTTGGTATATACTGTTCATCAGTATTTAACAGGTGAAGTAATATATAGAAGCAGCGGTGGTAGTAGTAGTTGTAATAGTGATGGAAGTAGACAGAAGTAGATTAAACAAAACATAATGTTATGGTAAAATGTAATAATTGATTGAAGTACAGAAAGTAGTAGTGGTTATTTTATGATAAAATTTGACATATGACATGAAAATCTTAATATTTTGATAAAAAATCATCAGAAAATATTACATATATGATAAAAAAATAAGTAATGAATTAATGCAACATGTTTTGTATGGATATTTGCGAGGAAGGATAGCAATATTTAGAGAGACTGTGCTGTCTTCAAAATCAGTGAAGCATAGCTGGTCAGCAACCTGTCCTAAATCAAAACAGTCTTCCATGCTCTTAGAATTAATCAGATAAAAGGGATGGCGACTGCAGTAAAACTGGTTTAAATAAAAAAGATAGATAGAGGTGTATGATGCAGTTTTACAAAGTGAGGGAGGGAGTGAGTAAGGTGAGAAAAAACGAAAAGAAAGTATGAGAATGTATAAATGAAAAACATACAACATCCGATATTTCGGCGTGAGCCTTTTTCGAGGATTACATGCACACACGAGACAAAAATAAAAATAAAAAAAAAAACGAAGAACTTATCTGAATATGGCTTCCTCCAAAAGTAGGAATTAATCCACGTTACTGCAGCTCAATCTCCAGCTGGTAGGACACTTATACAACAGGCAGTTTTGTCTTAGTCACAGCACCAGCTTCCCAGAGCACCCACTTCATCGTTCTAATCGTCATACAAGAATATCTTACATCCTTCCTGTGCCGCAGTTGGTAGTTCGCCAAGATTTCCTGTCCTCGGCGAGTTTTTCAACCTCATCAAGGGATGTTATGCCCACTGAACTGGCCTCACTTAACAATGTCCTCTTTAGAGTTTCACGAGATCGACCTCTTTTTCTTCAGCCTGTTGTGTTACACATGATGGCTTGTTTGGGGATTCTCGGAGTGTTTCTGTTTCTTCTCATCACATGACTGACATATATCCATCTTCTTTTTGTAATCACCCATAATACAAGTTGTTGTTTGCTCATCTGTCTTATCTCTGCATTGTTCTTGAATTTGTTCCACTTTATACCAAGTATTTTCCTGAGGTTTTTGTTTTCAAAGGAGTCTAATTTCTTGCCAATTTCTTTAGTTGTTTTCCAGCTTTCACATGCATAAATGAGGGTGGATATTACATTTGAATTTAATAATCTTAACTTGGTTTTTGTGCTTTTGAGTGCCATATGTTCTCAAGATTCTTGAAGGTCAAGGCTGCTTTTGCAGTTCTAATTCTAACTTCCTTTCTGGTGCCACTATCCTGGTCTATATAGCTACCGAGATATGCAAATTGGTTTACTTTTTCAACAGCTGTTCCTTCTATACACAAGATTATACCATTTATTAAATCTTTCACATGTCTTATATTACTACCAAAGTTCTTTAGTAGAAGCAGTATTAAAGTAATAGAAACAGTTTGTTTGAGTAGCAGAGTTCTGTGTGTTGTAAATGTTCGCTGTGGAGTTCATGTTTTGATAGAATACTTGTAAGTTTTTAAAGTTACTGTTGTTTATTTTGTTCAGAGTGAAGAAGTTGCACGTGCTCCAGTTGCGTCACACCAGTGGGTAGCCCTGGACTTTGATATCAGAAGAGGAGAATATTATGTCTTGGATAGACTGAAGTCCAATATACTGGTACAGTTAATGATCTGAGTTAGTTGTAAATATTGCATCATGGATAAAGTCCAATATACTGGTACAGTTAATGATCTGAGTTAGTTGTAAATATTGCATCATTAATAAAGTCCAATATACTGGTACAGTTAATGATCTGAGTTAGTTGTAAATATTTTATCATGTATAAAGTCTAATATACTGGTACAGTTAATGATCTGAGTCAGTTGTAAATATTGCATTTTTGATAGTCTAATATGCTGACTCAAAAACCAAGTTAAGACTATTCAATTCAAATGTAATATCCACCCTCATTTATGCATGCGAAAGCTGGAAAACAACTAAAGAAATAGAAAAGAAATTAGACTTTTTTGAAAACAAATGCCTAAGGAAAATACTCGGCATCAAGTGGAATGAATTCAAGAACAATGCAGAGATAAGACAGATGACTGAACAACAACCAGTCTCACGGGTGATCAGGAAAAGGAGATGGACATATGTTGGCCACTTGATGAGAAGAAATGAGCAGAGAATCCCAAAACAAGCTATCAAGTGGAACACAACAGGCCGAAGAAAAAGGGGCAGACCGCGTGAAACTCTGAAGAGAACATTATTAAGAGAGGCCAAGTTAACAGGCATAAAATCCTTTGTTGAGGTTGAAAGACTCGCCGAAGACAGGAAATATTGGCGAACTACTTTGCGAGCCCTATGTGACGTCTAACGGCACGGGAAGGATATAAGATAAGAATATGCTGACTCACTATACAGTGTGTGGTAAATGAGTACATAAAGCTTCATTTCATAATGGCTTAGAAAAATGCAATATTAATGATTAAACTGTTTTGATCCAAACTGCATTTTGATCCAGGTTAAATTTTGCAAAGCTTTGAACAGTTTTAACTAAGTTTCTTTCTCTTGCTCATAATAATCTCCATTCTTCACTTACAGTTTCTCATTTTTTTTTTCCATTTCTCTTTATCTTAAATCTCTCTTCATTTTCATGTTTCTTGAATTTTTATCGAAGAAGGTGCAAACTAAAATGTCACATCAAGGTAAGCATTTTCCTAACATTTTATTATGAGTACTATAGACAATCACCACCACTACTACTACTACTAATACTACTACTGCTAATACTACTACTACTACTACTATTAAAACTACTTCCACTACTACTACTACTATTACTACTAATTCCACTACTACTACTACTACTAATACTACTACTTCCACTACTACTACTATTACTACTAATTCCACTACTACTACTATTACAACTACTTCCACTACTACTACTACTACTACTACTACTACTACCACTACTACTACTACTACTACTACTACTACTACTGCTACTACTTCTACTATAGCTACTACTACTGGTACATAACCTGTTCGTTACTAAATATATGATTCCCAAACTTTTTTTTTAATTTGTGAGGAATTTCCATCATCAGACTAGACCAGGCAACCTTTACTGAGTCATAGATTCCAGTCTCTATAGTTTATCTCTCCAGTCTCATTGTTGTATACATTTACATCAGTGATCAAGGTTTACATGTAATTATTCATTTTATTTGTATTCGAGTGCCAAAGAGTCTCTTGGAAAGCAAATTTTTCAACCTTTTTTAAGCTGAGAATTTTCATCTTTTGGGTTTTGCATAAAACATTATTCAAATAATTTTTTTTCTTTTGAAAAATAATTGTTTACTACTTATAAACTTTTACTTCACAATGAAATGCTTATATTTTAGTTTCCTTTCTATAATTTCAATCTGTACTAATCTTTCCTATTTTATTAATCTGCACAATCCTATCATAATCTTATATCTTATATCCTTCCTGTGCCATTAAACATCACATAGGGCTCGCAAGGTAGTTCGCCAATTTTTCCTGTCTTAGGTGAGTCTTTCAACCTCATCAAGGGATTTTATGCCTGTTAATTTGGCCTCTCTTACCAATGTCCTCTTCAGAGTTTCACGCAGTCTGCCTCTTTTTCTTTGGCTTGTTGTGTTCCACTTGATAGCTTGTTTTGGGATTCTCTGATCGTTTCTTCTCATCACGTGACCAACGTATGTCCATCTCCTTTTCCTGATCACCCATGAGACTGGTAGTTGTTCAATCATCTGTCTTATCTCTGTGTTGTTCTTGAATTCATTCCACTTGATGCCGAGTAGGCATTTGTTTTCAAAAGAGTCTAATTTCTTGTCTATTTCTTTAGTTGTTTTCCAGCTTTCACATGCATAAGTGAGGGTAGATATTACATTTGAATTGAATAGTCTTAACTTGGTTCTTGTGCTTATAACTTTTTAATGCTATATATTCTCAAGATTCTTGAAGATCGATGCTGCTTTTGCAATTCTAACTTCCTTTCTGGTGTCACTATCCTGGTCTATGTAGCTGCCAAGGTATGCAAACTGAGTGACTTCTTCGATATCTGTCCCTTCTACGTGTATTTTTCCATTTTGATTAATGGGAATTTTCATTATTTTTGTTTTGTCCTTGTTAATTTCATGTCCTATTTTGCTAGCCAGTGAAGACAGGATATCTGTTTTTTCTTGCATGGAATTCACATTATTACTGATAAGCGTTATGTCATCAGCAAAATCAAGATCTTCTAGTTGGGTCCCATGTACCCAGTCAATACCTGTGTTACCTGTGCAGCATTTTTTCATTATGAAGTCTATTGTAATCCCAAAAAGTAAAGGAGACAGTATACATCCTTGTTTCACACCTGTTTCAATCTGGAACCATTCACTCATCCCTTCTTCTGTTTTGACTGCACAAACATATCCATTGTAGAAGTCCTTAATGATGTTGACAATTTTAGATGGTATTCCACATAGACTTAAAATTCTCCATAATGAATCTCTGTATCTCCTATCATAAAGCTTCAGTTTATTTTATTTTAGGTCGTTGTTGATAACCCAGCACCTGGGAACAAAACCCATGTACTTTTTGAACGGATCTCCCCTAAAGTCACAGGTGGGTTATTTATCTTATTGTTCACCTATTAGGAAATAAGTCAAAAAGTTAGAAGTGACTGAAAGAGAACATTGCTAGACCTGAGTATTTCGAAAAAAGAAACAGCAGCACCTTGTTTTTTTGTTTTTTTTAAGCTAAGATTTTCTATGTTGATCAAAGAGGCAAATTCAAGACTCTTCTTACACAAGTGGGTAAGCATGTTTGGAAATTACCATCTTGTTTAGTATAGAAACCGTAACTATTGTCAGAAAACTATGAATAAATCATTAGGTGCAGTGCTCAGAAGCACTGATGATCACACTTTTTAAAAATCAAAATACCAGATCTGTTGCCTTTGTTTCTTGTGAAACTTAATCATTTAATTAGCTGTTTTAGCTGTTTTTGTCTTGAATTCTAAGCTTTTTTTTTTGTTTTTTTTTGTGAATTTTCAAGTGATTTTCATGTTCTGTGATTTCTGTCTTCTTTTTATAAGTCTAAAGAATTTAGATATTCTTATTCTTATGATTTGATTAGTTTTTGATGCTCTGCTTCATCTCTTGGAACTTCTTCACTTGTTTTTCTGGTTAAACAGAATATAGGTTGCATTTTTTACAACATTTCTGTTGCTTCCAATGTCAGTGTTTCACTTTCATGTTAAATGAAAGAATATCTTAGGTATTAATAACCTTACACAAATTTGCTGGCCATGTTTATAACATATGGATGTCCATATGTTAATGTGTAAAATTACACATATCTGTGTATATGAATCTATAAGAACTGAATTCTTACTTCTTACATTTTACATCCTTCCTGTGCCATTAAACATCACATAGGGCTTGCATGGTAGTTCATCACGTTTTCCTGTTTTCTGGGAGTTTTCCAACCTTATCACTGGATTTTATGTGGCCTCTATTAATAGTGTAAGAACTGAATTACTAACATATAAATAAGTATTAAATGTTATTATTATTTTCCAAAAATACTAGCTCTTGCTTATGATTGGCTACGAAGACTCTGGTTCTGGACTGACCCCTCCTACCAATGTATATTCAGCCTTGCAACTGGTAATTTCTGCCCAGGAGAGTTATGCATCTCACAACATCAACCAGTGAGAAATCAAACAGTGATGGTTACATCGGTCATCAGCAATGACCTCACAGAGCCATGTGCTATCACTGTGGATCCAGTCAGAGGGTAACATTCCTAAATTCACCTATGTAAACTTAAGGATGTGACAGTTTGACAATGCAACATCACGTCAGATACCACCCCAGCACAATTGGTTTTACCCGTTTTCCTTCCTATTGTTTAATTCAGTCAGCTCACACCTAACATCTCCCTAACATTCATCTATTTCTATAAATTTATTGACTTGAACTTGCATAATCTTCATACACCTTACAATTTACATTCTTCCCGTGCTGTTAAACATCACATAGGGCTTGCATGGTAATTCGATAAGTTTTCTTGTTTTCAGCGAGCTCTTCAACCTCATCATGGGATTTTATGCCCACTAAACCGGCTTCTCTTAACAAATCCTCTTTAGAGTTTCACATGGTCAACCTCTTTTTCTTCAGCCTGTTGTGTTCCACTTGATAGCTTATTTTGAGACTCTCTGTTTCTTCTCATCATGTGACTGACACATGTCCATCTCTTTTTTCTGATCACCCATGAGACAGGATGTGCATAATCACATATCTGTAAATCTGTTCATCAAGTCTCCACTCATTTGAATTCCATCTTTCATTCTGCTCATAGTTCCAATCATCAGTTCATTCATTCACCAACTTGATTTTCACTCTCGTTCCTAGTTTGGTTTAAAATAGTTTTAACATTTTGTTCTTGTTATTTTTCTTCTTCAATCTGCATCGACCTGCAAGCTGGTGTTCTTTGCAGCGGATGCTGTGAAGGTGTTGAAGCACAGCATTGTGTCAGCTTGGGAGTGGGTTATGGTGGTTATTTTTTTTTTCAGTCTCTGAATGCAGCTAAAAAAAAAAAAAGTGAGCAATATTTCTTCAGCAGACTCTACACTAAGGGTATCCCTGCCTTGTTAGTTAGGCTAGACCTGTTACTGGGGTACCAATAAAGTGGAACAGGGTCTTAGTCAGCTCTCATTCCCCAGCCCTGACACCAGCCCTGACATCAGCCCTGACACCAGCCCTGACATCAGCCCTGACACCAGCCCTGACAACAGCCCTGACATCAGCCCTAACATCAGCCCTGACACCAGCCCTGACACCAGTCCTGACACCAGCCCTGACATCAGCCCTGACACCAGCCCTGACACCAGCCCTAACATCAGCCCTGACACCAGCCCTGACATCAGCCCTAACATCAGCCCTGACACCAGCCCTGACACCAGCCCTGACACCAGCCCTGACATCAGCCCTGACACCAGCCCTGACATCAGCCCTGACACCAGCCCTGACATCAGCCCTGACATCAGTCCTGACACCAGCCCTGACATCAGCCCTGACATCAGCCCTGACACCAGCCCTGACATCAGCCCTGACACCAGTCCTGACACCAGCCCTGACATCAGCCCTGACATCAGCCCTGACACCAGCCCTGACACCAGCCCTGACATCAGCCCTGACACCAGTCCTGACACCAACCCTGACACCAGCCCTGACAACAGCCTTGACACCAACCCTGACACCAGCCCTGACACCAGCCCTGACATCAGCCCTGACACCAGCCCTGACATCAGCCCTGACACCAGCCCTGACACCAGCCCTGACAGTAGCCCTGACACCAGCCATGACACCAGTCCTGATACCAACCCTGACACCAGCCTGACACCAGCCCTGACATCAGCCCTGACACCAGCCCTGACACCAGCCCTGACATCAGCCCTGACATCAGCCCTGACACCAGCCCTGACACCAGCCCTGACATCAGCCCTGACATCAGCCCTGACACCAGTCCTGACACCAACCCTGACATCAGCCCTGACACCAGCCCTGACATCAGCCCTGACATCAGCCCTGACACCAGCCCTGACATCAGCCCTGACACCAGCCCTGACATCAGCCCTGACACCAGCCCTGACACCAGCCCTGACAGTAGCCCTGACACCAGCCATGACACCAGTCCTGATACCAACCCTGACACCAGCCCTGACACCAGCCCTGACATCAGCCCTGACACCAGCCCTGACATCAGCCCTGACACCAGCCCTGACATTAGCCCTGACAGTAGCCCTGACACCAGCCATGACACCAGTCCTGATACCAACCCTGACATCAGCCCTGACACCAGCCCTGACATCAGCCCTGACACCAGCCCTGACACCAGCCCTGACATCAGCCCTGACATCAGCATGTCAGTTATGGGCTATTGGCTGCCACTCTGAGCTTTACTTCAGTGGCATTGTGTATATTTATATATTATTTATATTTGCATATTTAGTCTAATTTATGCCCAGAAACTGTTTGTGATTTTCTTCTTGTCCATTCACATATCCACCCTTCATGTTATTCACATATTTATGTGCCAACCAATGATTTCATATATTGTCTAATCCTTATTTCATCCTAACTATCCATCAGTGCTAGCTGCCCATTCACGCATCAACTTTATCTGCTGTGCATTTAAATATCCATCAACTCATCCGTTTGCCCAGCTTCCATTCAAACATGTACCTGCTCAGATGAATTCATCCAGTCTCCATTCATGTATCCACTACCTATACAAGTTATTCTCTCTCTTCAATCTTCAAGCTACCTGTATTGGGCAGATGATGGAGCTGTACCAAGAATAGAAGTATCATTACTGAATGGTCAAAACAGGACTGTCTTAACCAGGGGATTAATACGCCCTGCTGGTTTGACAATGGATTATCGAAACAACATGTAAGACCTTTCTCTTTAATGTTATCATATTACATTTATTTGCGGTCTTGCAATTGTAGTAGCAATACGAGTACTGCAGATAACATGAGAAAACAAAAAGGAACAGTAAGGTAGCAGTAAAGCATGATTTTTTTTTAACTGTCAAATTTGAATAGAGCAAACATAAGCCAGTCTCAAGCTTTGTCTCTTCAGCCTCATGTGGAACACAAACCATCCAGTTAAATCTTTCTGGTGTATCCTATTTAAATTTCATCCATTACATTTCCTTGACTACTTTCTTCTACTTTAAAATATTTTTTTTTTTGCCAGTTCGTCTTGATTCCAAACTAAATTACTGGAAAAGAAAAATCCCGACATGTGAGTGACATGAGGTAAATGAGGAAATATTCTCATATTGTGAAGATAACAGAGAAAATATTATTGCGTTATGAATGAAATGAGAAATAAAGAGATGCAAAAACTAATAGGAACTGATACTTGTCAAAATTTTAAAAGGTAAATAGAAAATAAACTGCCCATGACCATCTAGTCAGCATAGATGAGACTGTAACCTAATTTGCACACTCATGTATGTACATCTGCAGACTTTATTGGACTGAGCGTCTGTCTGGTTTGTCTGTTATAAACAGCTGTTTGCTCATTGACTTCACATGCATACCAACACGTATAAGCACTGTTTATCAGAGCACTCTTCATGATATGGATTTCCACATGGCAAGTGTGTTTTATGATTTCATTACTGGTTTAAATTTTTATGATTTCACATGACAATCTTGTTTTATCATGTGAGTGGAATATTAGGCAGAGTAATAACTATCTCAGAGAAGCTGATGTGATCCAGAACCTCTGTTTGCCTGCGGCCTCACAGCCATAATTTCCCATCATGCACCACAGTGATCCTAAGCTGGCTTGTGTGGCCATGGAATATCTGCAGGCTATCGGTTTTGACTTTTCACCCAACTAACCTCTTGGAGTTTTTTAAAACTAATTGTGTTCTAAGTACTTCATATATTTTACATGTTGATTTATTCTAAGAGTAATTTTTTTATGGTGTGAGAGTGACTGAATCTATAGTAAAGTAGTTTTTTGGACTGGCATACCAGGTTCTGCTTTGCATTGCTGTCATCTCCAGTCAGAGAGGATTCTTGTTGCTATTGCTGCTGTTTATGGGTAATGGAAAAGATGGCGGGAGCTTTTAACGCTCTTGCCGGCATACTTTCCTATAAACCTTTTGCATCGACACATATTATAAAATGGGAGTTGGGCATAAGGCCAACAACTTTATCCTGAGACCTACTTAGAGGCAACTCTAGATGAGGAAAAAAACAACTATTAAAGAAACTTGCAATAAAATCAGTCGAAAAAGATGTTGACCACATGAAACTCTAAAGAGGACATTGTTAAGAGAGGCCAGTTTAGTAGGAATAACATCCCTTGATGAGGTTGAAAAGCTTGCCAAAAACAGGAAATCTTGGCAAACTACCATGTGAGCCCTATGTGACGTTTAATGGCATGGAAAGGATGTAAGATGTTTCCTAATGAAGCGCATTTTTTTTCCCAATTCATTATTTTCTTTAAGTTTTGTTTTATGGTTTTTATTTTATTTTCTAGTTTACTTCAGTAGTCCCATATATAACTATGACTAAACTTTTTTCATTCATTACCATCTTTCAGGGTTTTCTAATATCAACTGACCTCGCAGAGAATCGACTAATAATCTATGATTACACAAATGGACATCTCTTACGTCAGAATTGGTTTGGTACTACATATGGAATCTGTGTGGCATCTCTAGAGCGACAACCATGGAAGGGTAGCAAACTGAAACTGATAACTTATTTAGCTTGGTTTTATTATTATTAATTGCCACAAACCATATACCATATACCACATACCATATACCATATACCACATACCATATACCTATATAAGCAAGAAAGATATTGTTTCTCTGTTTTGTTTCATCTCCATTTTCTTATTTTGGGTTCTTCTTCTTTACTTCTTGTGCCATCTTGTCAGTCTGATGAGCTATTCCTCTCTTAATATCAAAACATCTCTATGGTTTCTAGAATTTGTCTATGGGTGTCATTTGGCAGTTAGAATGGGAGATACTTGAGTCATGTAAACTTTAAGAAAGGGTATCTGGTTGCCTGAGCTGGGGAAGAATATGTGGCAGGAGTAATATTGAACATATCCCCCCTCTAGGGTATTAACAAGTCATATTAAAATATGGATATTAATATCACATGCCCTGTTTTACTCTCATAGTACTATCATCATTCTGTATTATTGATACAGCTATAGCAATTTGACATCCTGTCTGTAATCTCAGTTCAGACCAATACATTGTACAGTTTTGTTGTTGTTGTTCTTCTTCTTCTGCGTTCGAGGTTGTTAGTTACTTCAGATCCTGATCCCTGTCGACATGGCAAAGCCCGCAATCCTCTCCAGATCCTGATAGGAGGCCCAAAGCTTTTGCCTCAAGGTTGTGTCCTCTGACCATGATTCACGCCTCAGGTCTGCATGGTTTGGACACTCTTGTAGGATATGTTCTGGAGTTTTGTTATTAATTTTATATGTGAAAAACAAAAGCGGAGGCCGGTACAGAAATACCGCCGTTTGTTCTGTCTTACACAGGAAATAGTAAGGATTTTCTATTTTTCTAATGAAAAAATGTGCAAGCACACATACACTTTTACATTCAACCATACACAAAAACATAGAACAACATAATTTAGCTGAACATTCAGCCATACACACATACAGAGAACAACATAATTTACCTGTAACTAAAACATCTGAATGTTTGTATGGGTATGTGAATGAATATGTATACAATTGTACATACATTAATATTTAGTTTTTGTAAAGTTCACAGTGTAATGGTCTGTTCATCATCATTATCATCATCATGTGCTGTCTTCTCTTAGAATCTTGGTTGCAATGGGCTTCTAACTTGTCCTGCACCTTTTTTCATAATGCACTCAGCCAAGCTGAATTCAGATCATCTCTTTATGTTATCCACCTTTCAACATTGCTGTTGATTTCTTGCTCATGTTCCTTCAACTTTTCCCACAAGTACAGTTTTAATTATTGTATTATGCCTCTTGCACTAGTCTCTTGTGGCAAAGGTTGGCAGTTTGAATCCAGCTGGAGGTGCCCCAGTCACCTGCTGTAGAAATGGGTATCCTGCTTCTTCTGAAGTTGGGGAAGGAAAGACAGCCAGGCGTGATACTGACCATATCACCCTCTAGTGTGCTGACAGGTTAAGGAAAATATGGGCACAAACACTATATCTGTAAGTGCCTCTAAGGCATGACAAGGTTGCCTTTAGTTTTTATGCCTTAGCATGACAGAAATATTTTAACTGCTTTAGTTCTCATGTTTTTCATTATGTCTCTTTTCGGTTTCATCTGGTTTAGTACTTGTTTATTTGTTTTATTTTCTGTTCATGGAATTTGCTCTATTCTTTTGTTTAGTAACATTTCAAAAGTCTCAATTTTCTTTTCTGTTTTCCTATTAAATATCTGTGTATGAACATAAAAGAGGAATATAGACAACAATAAAGAATCTGAGACATACAAATGACATAATACTGATGACAGAAAATCCAGAATTCTTATTATGATGCAAATAAAGATCAAAAGCTAAGAATATGGGCTGGAAATGAAAATCAGAAAGTCAAAGTCATGCCAATCTGCAGGGAAGAACAAAAAGCATCTGTAAACATTTTAATAAAAAGAATTATCATAGATGTATAAGTCATACATATCCAGAATATCAAAATATTAAACTTTTACCAATTAAACTTGTAATTTACATTGCAAGGGAACCCCTATAAAAACTGTTCCTAAATAAACAATAAAAGAAAATTAATATATGTGAAAACATATAATAAAGCTTCTACCATACCAAATGTGTAAAAGAAGAGTTCTGTACAAAACTTTGTACCAGGTGCCAAAAGAGACATCATAAATTTTGTGAAGCATGTGGTTGTTTTTTGGGAAAGTATAACTCAGGGCAGGCAGACATCAACGTTAGGCCAGCAAACTTATGATTCTAAGGCAAACAAATCTTTAACACTAGGACAGGCAAACTTCTAGGGCAAACAAAACTTCAAATATGGAGCAGGCACAATTCCATTATCAATTTATAATACAGGGCAGGCAAATCTTTAACTTCAGAGCAAGTAAACGCTGACCTTAAAAAATCCAGTCTCTTAGGACTCTTTTAGGAATTCACTTGTGTCCTAAATAATAACCACAGAGCTGTGAAAAGAAAAATAACACATGAACACACAACCACATACACATTTTCATGTCCTTGTAGACATTTACTTATGTACATATAACAAAAATGCGTACTTCTCAAGTATTAACTCTTACACATTTTTAACAGAAATTTCTGACTCTGCGTCACTGCTGCCCACTCGAGTGCCAGCATTCAAGAATATCACAGAACACGGAGTGATTTTTTTGGCCTCAGAGCAACATGGGATTCTTGCAGCGGACAAAACATTTCCAATGAGCAATGGTCCAAAATCGCTCTTCTCACTGGTAGACGAACCTGGCATCACTGAAATGGCGGTGGATGTGAAAAGACATCATCTGTTTTATTATTCACATCGTAAGAAGGTGAACTTTTTTAAAAACATATTTAGAAGTCAATGATGATATGAAAGCTGTAAACAGGTTCTTAAATGAGAGATAGATAAACAAAAGGAGAATTTGGTATAAAATATATGGACAACAGATATATAATATATTGACAAATATGCACATAGGCTAACACACAAACAGACATCAGGCTGATTAGAGGACAGACTGATAGGCAAGCATGTTTGTAGACACTAAGACAGGTAAATGTACAATTAAATAGTTACCTACATTTATTGAATTAGATGTATTTATTTAATTTTGGAGTAATAAAGTATGGGATGCATAAACTAAATAAACTAAATGTTTGTATGGATGGGATCATTTATGGATAGACTGGTAAATAAATGATGAATAAACAATAGGAAGATCAAACTGACAGATGCACACATATAGACAGTGATATTAGTGAGTAGGTTGTGCTTTCTGAGATGTGCTAGTGCTTTTTTTCCTCAGTCTATTTTCAGAATGATTCTCCCAGTTGAAATTAGTGAGTCACAGAAAGGTTCTAGATCAGAAATAGTAAAATCGTGGATAAAATCAGTTTCAGGTAAAAAATATACTAATATTTTTATGTTTCCTCATGTGAAAAAGTGTCATAAATGGTTATATATAGACATATTCATGTGAAATGTGATTCTTTTTTATTGCCTTTAGGGGCATGGGCACAGTTAAAGTCAATAAAGTGTTTTACTGTTTCAGTATAGTGACCATGAGCTTAATGTAATGATTAGTGTAGAATTTCTATGACCCATTATAAAAGTTGGTACAGGAAAACATTCCTCATTGTACCCGGAGTAACATATTTTTTACAAATAGGAAACAATGAGGCTTTCGTATGGTAAAGTAAAAGACCACAGTTTTATAGGATTCATTCATTCATTTGCATGTCCCTTGCGGAACTTTGCCTCCCAAACAGCACTCCTGTAGGCCTCTCAGTTGTGAGCAAGATGGCCTGCTGCTGTTGCATCCATTTCCAGATCGTCAACGATGTCTTGCAGCCATCTTCGTCTTGGTCTTCCTCTTTCTTTTTCCCATTATGTATCCTTCCAATACGGTCTTCTCTAAATTATCATGACGTTTAATGTGTCCAAAATATTGAAGTTTTCTCTCTTTAATCCTCTTCACTAGCCAGCCTTCTTCAATATTAAGCTCTTGTGGTATAGATATATTTGTTCTTTTTTGTGTCCACGATATTTGGAGAACTCTTCTGTAGCATTTACATTCAAAGGCATTTATGTGTTTCTCAGCTGTTTTGTTAAGTGTCCAGGTCTCACAGGCATATGTTGCTATGGGAAAGATGCATGCCCTTAAAAATCTTATTTTTGTGGTTCTGTCTGCTCCTCTCCACAGATTCTTTAATTGTTTTACTTTCTGAAGAGCGATAGATGTCCTCCTTTTAATTTCCCTCATTGTATCTCCATTATTAGTTAGTAGCGATCCAAGATATTCAAAACTCTCCACTTCTTCCAGTTTTTCCTCATTGATACATATTTCAGTTGCCTTGTTTGTTTTGTCAGTTGTCATCAATTTAGTTTTCTTTGCATTAAGATAGAGGTTCTGCTCTTCGCTGTTCATGCGGACTGACATAATTATAGGATTAGACCTCGAAAAAATCGTAGACAAAGCACTTTAGTGAGATGTGAGAGAAAGAAAAATCACAAGAGAATTACCTGGGATTCGAACATGGACTCCTGTAGGACGAGCAGCCATCTAGCAATGAGAGAACAGTGTACTAACTGACTGCACTACTAGCACCTTCAAAAAAAGCTGTTTTGTAAGCATAGTCATTAGTAACTGTTCAGTAGACATGAAGGATCATGAAACCCGGAAAGAAACTAATAACTATGCTTCCAAAACACACTTCTAAATCTAGTCCATTAAAGCCATCTTTAATCTCTAAAACAATTTCAGATATTGAAATATTTGTTTCTCTTTCTCTTCCACAATCTCAGTAACTTTATCTTGATACTTAAGTTCTGATTGAAAGTTAAATGTCTTGACCAATTACTTTACTTTTATGCATAAATTATGCTATTTCAGGTCTGGCTGTTGATTGGTCAAGTGGTAATTTATACTGGCTAGATGTTGGTTATAGGCGTATCATGGTGTCACGTGACGATGGTAGCTTTGCAAGAGTTGTTCACTATGAGAATATAACAGACCCACAAGATCTTGTCATTGACAGCTATAACAGGTGCAGAATTTCTCTGGTAAAACAGTCACATTGTTCAGTTTCCCATCAACTGCACATGTTTTTTTTTAACAGCCAACACCGTGAAGTTTCTGAAGCACATGCATAGAGTCAGATAAGTAGTAGTTTGCAGTGAGCTGTCTGAATTCATGTACTAGATCCTGGAAGCATAGTTCACAGTGAGCTGTCTGAATTCCTGTACTAGATCCTGGAAGCTGTCTGAACTCCTGTACTAGATCCTGGAAGCATTTTTCTTACAGACACCACCTCTGAAGTGAACAGATGAAGCCATAGAACTTGTTTTGACAGGCATAGTGATGAAGTGAGATGGGAAGCAGCTCTGGTTCGCTAATCTGGTCCATGCAGCTTAGGTTGCTGATCTCTGCACTGAAAGGTAACAAGACAAAATTTCATATTTAAGCTAATGTTTTCAAGAGTCACATTAAAAAAAAACAACAATGAAGAGTGAGGAAAGGAGTACAGAAAAGACTTCCTCTCTGTTTTTAATGCTGGTGTCTGGTGACATCACAAGTCAAAACATTGATGTTACTAAGCGCAGTGTTGTATGGTTAGTCTTCAAAAAATAGTAGACAAAGCACTTTAGATGCGAGAAAAATGAAACTGACAAGAGAATGACAGACTTGAATCACAGTTTCTGATAGGACAGGCAGCTGACTGGCATGAACAAATAATGAACTATCCACTCTTCTGTTAGTATCCAATATCTCCAAACTTCTTATGTAATTTCTTTATATCAGCCAAGTCACAATGATAGTGCTATTATCACAAAAGTTGCAGAAAAATAATTTTATAGTGAGGTATGAAAAGAATTTTTTAAAAAAATGACACTCAAAGAATTATCAAGCATAAAAATGAGTATAGCTAATTTATGACATTTTAAACATAAAGTCTCCAGAAGATGTCATGATCATCAACAGTGCAGTCTTGTGAACCCTCTGGTATCTTTCTTAGCTGGTCCTTGTAAAGGGATTGGAGGTCTAGAAGCATCAAGGAGGCTTGGATTCAGAGAAGCATGGCATCTCAGCATATGTTCCCTTAGCTTAATGCATGTGCTCCTCTTCAGTGAGGTACCATCATGTGTTTCAGTCATACAGATGGTCCAGTGTCCCTGCAGTAGCATGATGAAGATTTAAAGTGACAGTGATGAGCTTTACTTTATCTACAGATACATGTTCTGGTCAGAAGCCAGTCATGTGTTGACTTTATCTACAGATACATGTTCTGGTCAGAAGCCAGTCATGTGTTGACTTTATCCACAGATACATGTTCTGGTCAGAAGCCAGTCATGTGTTGACTTTATCTACAGATACATGTTCTGGTCAGAAGCCAGTCATGTGTTGACTTTATCTACAGATACATGTTCTGGTCAGAAGTCAGTCATGTGTTGACTTTATCTACAGATACATGTTCTGGTCAGAAGCCAGTCATGTGTTGACTTTATCTACAGATACATGTTCTGGTCAGAAGCCAGTCATGTGTTGACTTTATCTACAGATATATGTTCTGGTCAGAAGCCAGTCATGTGTTGACTTTATCTACAGATATGTTCTGGTCAGAAGCCAGTCATGTGTTGACTTATCTACAGATACATGTTCTGGTCAGAAGCCAGTCATGTGTTGACTTAATCTACAGATACATGTTCTGGTCAGAAGCCAGTCATGTGTTGACTTAATCTACAGATACATGTTCTGGTCAGAAGCCAGTCATGTGTTGACTTTATCTGCAGGTACAAGTTCTGGTCAGAAGCCAGTCATGTGTTGACTTTATCTACAGATACATGTTCTGGTCAGAAGCCAGTCATGTGTTGCCTCGCATAGAGCGATCAGAACTGGATGGTCGTAACAGGTTGGTCGTGCTTGGTAAGAATGCTTTCTATGATCGTCCACGGGCCCTGGCAGTTGATTTCCGCAAAAACAGGTACGCATCTTTCATCGTTATGATTGTGAGTCATATGAAGAATTAGTCTTAATCTTACATCCTTCCCATGCCAGTAAATGCCACATAGGCCTCTCATGTAGTTCACCAAGTTTTCCTGTTTTTGGCAAGTTTTTCAACCTCATAAGGGATTTTATGCCTACTAATTTGGCCTCTCTTAACAATGTCCTCTTTAGGGTTTCACTCGGTCGACCTCTTTTTTTTCAGCTTGTTGTGTTGCACTTGACAGCTTGTTTTAGGATTCTCTGATTGTTTCTTCTCATCATGTGACCGATATATGCCCATCTCTGTTTTCTGATCATCCATGAGACAAGCTGAAGTTCTGCCTCATCTGCATTGTTCTTGAATTCATTCCACTTTATACTTCTTAGGCATTTGTTTTAAAAAAAGTCTTCTGGTGTCAGCTATTGCATAATGGGATGGTACCCATTGTAAGGCCATAGTTGTTGATAGTGTAAGATGCTTCAGTTCTGTTGTGATTTCCTGTGTGTTTGCCTGTGGGTTGTTTGTTGTTTTTAGTGATTCAAGAAGTGCCAGACAGTCTGTGAAGAAGGCTATTTTGTGTGGTGGCTGCTGGTTTTATATTTTTAGTATTCTGAGGGCTTTGAGGAGGGCTGTTGTTTCTGCCCTGTAGTTGGAGGAAATCTTTCTGGTTGTAAAGGCCTTTTTTTGTTTGTCTCACATCTGTGTACACATCCTCACCTCCATTTTTTACAGCTTTTTCTGCAGACTCATATGTGTATACATGTGTCCACTCAGCTGGGTTGTATTTGCTGTCAATCAGCTCCTGAGTCAGTATTTTCATCTGAAGTGTTGTTAGATAGTCCTTTTTGTGTATGTCTGGTACCTCTATGAGGACTGTTATCTTTTCACAGTGACTGTGCTCCTCCACAATATGGTGTGGTTCAATTTCTTCATGAGAGGTGGGAAGGAGGTCTTTATAGTGTTGCTGCAGTTGTGTTTGTCAGGTGGTTGAAGCTGGTTCTTTTCAGTCTGTTTATTGTGGACACTTGAATTCTTTTGTTCACAGGGTGGGTTGTCAGGTGTATGAACTTTTGTTTGTGGATCATTAGTTTTTATTTGCACCTGACCTCAAGAGGTTGAATTTGTGTGTATTTCTCCATCTCTGTGATTGGAGTGCTCTTCATTCCTCCTGTGATCAGCCGCAGACTTGTGTTTTGCACTTTTGTTAGGTGAATAGTGTTTGTGTTGGAGATTGTGGCCCATATTGTCATGCCAGTTTCGAGTGTTGGCTTTATGGTACCCACTTACATTTTTTTGGTACATTGCTGTTGGCTCCCCAGGTTGTGCCTGCCTGCTTTTTGACCATAGTTAGCTTTTTGATCGCTTTGTTTTCTGTGTCTAGCAGATATTACTTCCAGGTTAGCCTCTTATCCAGTTGTCGACTATTCTGTCAGAGTAAGCTCCTTGTATTTCTAGTTTAAAGGTTTTTGCTTTGTTGGACAATGAGAAGCAGGTGGCTGTGGAATCTGTGGGGATTATCATCACTCCCCATTTTGTGGCCCAGTCTCCTATGGTATTTAGTGCTTCCTGTATTCTGTATGCTGACTGTAAATTCTTTATCAGGTGATTTTTTTTTAGGTGTTGTATCAGTTTGGTGTTGACTGTCCTTTAAAAAGTGTCTAATTTGTTGTCTATTTCTTTAGTTATTTTCCAGTTTTTGCAAGCATAAATGAGGATGGATTATTTGAATTGAATAATTCTAACTTGGTTTTTGTGCTTATAACTTTTGAATGGCATATGTTCTCAAGATTCTTGAAAGCCAATGCTGCTTTTGTATTTCTAATTCTAACTTCCTTTCTAGTGTCACCGTCCTGGTCTGTGTAGCTGCCAAAGTATGCAAATTGGTTTACTTCTTCAACATCTGTTCCTTCTGGGCATATTTTTCCTTCTTGATTAATGAGAAGTTTCATTATTTTTTATTTCTTCCTTGTTAATTTCAAGTCTTATTTTGCTAGCCAGTGAAAACAGGATATCTGTTTTTTCTTGCATTGAATTCACATTGTCACTGCTAAGAGTTATATCATCTGCAAATTCAAGATCTTCTAGTTTGGTCCCATGTACCCAGTCAGTGCCCATTTTACCCGTGTAACATTTTTTTGATATGAAGTCTATGGCAATTCCAAAAAGCAAGGGAGATAGTATACATTCTTGTTTCATGCCTGTTTCAATCTGGAACCATTCACTCATTCCTTCTTTTGGATTGACTGCACAGATATATCCGTTGTAAAGATCCTTAATGATGTTGACAATTTTAGATGGTATTCCATATAGCCTTAATTAAAATTCTGCACAATGAATCTTTGTGTATGCTATAAAATGCTTTTTAAAGTTTATGAAGTTCAGGATTAATGGTTTTTGCTTTTCAATTTTATCTTCAAGTATTATTCTTAAAGTAAAGATTTAGAAGAAATTTGTGAGATTGAAAAATGCCAAAAACAGGAAAACCTGATGAACTGTCATGCAAGCCCTTACAACTTACATTCTTCCTGTGCCATTAAACGTCACATAGGGCTTGCATGGTTGTTTGCCAAGTTTTCCTGTTCTCGGTGAGTCTTTCAACTTCATCAAGGGATGTTATGCCAGCTAAACTGGCTTCTCTTAACAATGTCCTCTTTAGAGTTTCACATGGTTGACCTCTTTTTCTTCAGCCTGTTGTGCTCCACTTGATAGCTTGTTTTGGTATTCTCTGATTGTTTCTTCTCATCAAATGAGTTACATATGTCCATCTTCTTTTTCTGATCACCCATGAGACAGGTTGTTGTATGCTCATCTGTCTTTGCTCTGTGTTGTTCTTGAATTTGTTCCACTTTATACCAAGTATTTTCCTTAGGCATTTGTTTTCAAAAGAGTCTAATTTCTTGTCTATTTCTTTAGTTGATTTCCAGCTTTTGCATGCATAAATGAGGGTGGATGTCACATTTGAATTGAATAATCTTACCTTGGTTTTTGTGCTTATAACTTTTTAATTCCATGCAAGCCCTATGTGATGTTTAATGGCTTGGATGTAAGATAGATAGAGGCTGACCCTGCTGATAATTTCAGTATCAAACATAAACACAGAGCAGGGTATAAGGTTTCCAGTTTCCATAGACCAGAAAAAAAAAAGTGTGACAATTAAATAATGAGACTGGTTTTATTATGGCCAAGACAAAAATGCCATTTATGATGCAAAGCATGGAATCCAAAGAGACAACCTTCATCTGTGATCTGGCAACTTTTCATCACTGCCTGATAAGCAGACAACAAACAAGCTGCCATTTAGTTGACCTAGTTAGAGGTGCATTGTCACATAATCAGCATGGAGCAAAAAGCTAACATTAAATTATGTTTAAAACTTGGAAAAAATGCCATTGAGACAGTTAAATTGATGCAACAAGTTAGGAGTGAAAATAACTGCTTATCTCGTGCACAGATATTCAGGTGGTATTCATGATTCAAAAGTGGCGTGGAAATGATTACAAATGCAACCAGACTTGGACTTCATTTTCTGTTTGTAATGAGGAACTCATAGCAAAAGTCAAAGAACAGATACAAGAAGATCATTGTTTGACTGAGAATGATGGCAGATGAATTTGTTGTTAACTGAGACACCAATCGTAAAATTTTAGTGTAAGATTTGGGCAAGAAAAAGTTGCTTGCCGGTTTGTACCACATTCATTGTCTGATGACCAAATACGTCAGTGTGTTGAGTACGCAAAAGACATCATCAAAACGTGTTGCAGAAATAAACATTTCTTAAATTTGATTGTTGCAGAGGATGAAACATGGATTTTCAGAGTGAAGACAATGTTGGTGTGCTTCTATGACAGCAAAAGAGTTATTCACAAAAAATTTATTCCAGAGGGATAGACTGTCACTGCCAATGTTTATTTAAGTATTTTGAAATGCTTATTGAAAAGGATTCTCCTAGTCTGACCCGAGTATTCAACACCTGGCAGTTTTTTTTCTTTCCTTATGACAATACACCGGCTCACCCGGTGGTAGTTGTACAGGAATTTTTGGCCCCAAAACAAGTGTGTGTTCTCAACCATCCACCCTATTCCCCAGATTTGTCTCCCTGTGATTATTTTCTATTCCCAAAATTAAAGTTACCATTGAAAGGACACTTCTTTGATGATACTGATGACATCCAAATGGCCGTAACATCGAGTTTAAGGGCCATATCAACAGAAAAAAGAGAGGTGACTGCAGTAAAACTGGTTCAAATAATAAAGGTAAATAGAGGTGTATGGTGCAGTTTTACAAAGTGGCAGAGGGAGTGAGTAAAATGAGAAAAAAATGAATAGAAAGTATGAGAGTAAGATGGGAATGTATAAATGAAAAACATATCCAATATTTTGGTGTGAGCTTTTTTCGAGGAATACACAAACAAAATGACATATAATTTATCTGAATGGTGTCCTCCTGAATGGTGTCCTCCAATGAGGAGGACGCCATTCAGATAAGTTGTATGTTGTTTTGTTTGTGTATATAATCCTCGAAAAAGGCTCATGCCAAAATATTGGATATTGTATGTTTTTCATTTATACATTCCCATCTTACTCTCATACTTCTATTCACTTTTTTCTCATTTTACTCACTCCCTCTGCCGCTTTGTAAAACTGCACCATACACCTCTGCTTACCTTTATTATACCAACAGAAGAACTGCAGAGGTCGTTCCAGTGTTTGTTAGATCGTGCCAGTCGCTGTATCAATGCACAAAGGGCTTACTTTGAATAAAATACAGGTTATATCTTCAACTATTTATTTTATTTTTTAATGGAATTAGTCTCATTACTTAATTGTCAGACCTTGTATCATTGGAACAAGTATGTGATTCATAACAAGAAACCTACTGTATACATGTTTGGTACATGAAAACTCTTATAATAAGGCCTATTTTAAGACGTAATTTATCAACACTAGAACTTGCTATAGGGAATATTTATCAACAAGAGACTTACTGTAGATGGAATTTATGAAAACCTGTATTTACCAGCATATGCACTAAAAAGGAAGCATAATTTGTTAATCTGGATTAAAGATGTTTAAATACTCTTCCTTTGAAAATGCAGGAGTAATGATGAGAAAATGGCACGTGAATCCATTAGGTAACATTTGTACTTTGATTTCTGACAATTCAAAGCAGTAAGGCTTAAATGAAGGTATGCTCTTTGTTAGAGTTAGACAGCAATGATAATGATGAATTCAGTGAAAAGTGAAATCAGTTACATTAGAGCTAGACAGCAATGATAATGATGAATTCAGTGAAAAGTGAAATCAGTTACTGCTAGGCTTTCTGTAATTCTGGTTAACTCTAAAGGTCACTGTTTTGACTGATATTTAAATGAATCTCTTTCAGGTTGTACTGGAGTGATGGACCATTCCTTTGTCAAGCTACACTGAGTGGGAAAATTCTGGAAGACTTCAAGAGGAGTGACTATACTTCCAAAGCCGTTGTGAAAGCAATAGATATTATGCATGTACATCTAGCCATTGTAATGTTTGCCATTAATTATACTGTATCTTGTAATTTCTAACATTCATATATTTGACACATTTGACAAAGGATGCTAGTAAAACTTGGATGTGTGTATTTTGTAAGGTAAAATTAGAATATGGGTTTGCTGGACAGTTCATAGCACTCTATGGCTCAATCATGGTCACTTATTCTATTGACTGAGCCAAGTTGCTTGTGACAGTCTATCTTCAAATGTCTTTTGTGTGATTTCACTTTAAAAAAAAAAAAAAAGATATAAGGGGTTTAGAATGGGCAGTTTACCTTAAGTCATGTTCTTTCTTTATTCCTTAACTGCAACTGTAACTGTAATCAGAGACTGGCATCCTCACACTCTGAACATTCCTTTATGTGCTCCATCTTCTGTTCCAACATCCACTGAAGAGTGCACCTGCTGATGGACCCAGTCACACACTGGTTGTGGGTAATACGCACTAAACCACTTTTTTCAGGAAAATGTCCACTTCCTCTCTTCTTTCCCAGTTCAATCATCCTCCTGATGTGACTGTTGTCATTCGTCCTGATCTCATCTTCTTTACGCAGCCTGTCCAAGGTAGCTTTTACAATTTCCTCCTTGTCCACTCTTAGCATTCCCTGAATTGATGCCGCCAGCTTCTTTACTCTTTCCATCAGTCCAAATGGACCTCCATTTGTGCCTTTGGACTTTTACCGATGACTCAGTCACTCTTCATTATGCCTTGTGGCATTATAAAAGCTGCATTTGATGTGACAGTCACTTCATGAATTCTAAAACTGAATGGTCACAGTTCCACTTGTAGCATTCTTGTTTGTTGTAAGACTCGACCTTTTTGTGCCACATTATTTTACAGTATGGCATCATATTTTCTCAACTCTAAGGTTCGCAATCAGACTCTGATATCACTGCATTCAGGACAGTCCCATATGTGCTCTGCCACATGCTGCAGCATCCACTGAAGAGTGTGTTTGCGAATAGTTCCCATCAAATGTTGATTCTTTACGATGCGTTTTCTACTGCACAGTTCACGTTTCCTACTGCCACCCTTAATTTGTCTCAGTTCCATCAATCATTTCACAATTACATTGTTCTTCCATTCCTGTTCTTCATTTTCCTGCAGTCTATCAAATACGGCTTTAGCAATGTCACTGTTGTCCATTCTAAACTTGCCATATATTTTAGCCTGTCTAGCAAATCTAACTGCTGCTTCATTGCCATGTACTCCTGCATTCCCTGGACAATAAAGCCATGTTAGGCTCAATACAGTTGACTGGCTTAACAGATGAAGTTATTCTTTTCAAAAAGCAATTTTTTCTCAGTCTTATGAAGCATACTCTGTGACTTTGTAACAGTGGCACCATGAACTACACCATGATTAGCTATCCACTCCATTGCTGCTGACACAGTCTCAATTTCAATTCACATGCTTTATTTGGTGACTTCAAATGCTTCTGAATCCTGTTCCACTATTCTACCATTTCGGTAGACAACAAAACCCCAACCACTTCTGCTGTTCTGAATCACTGAACCATCTGTATATATTACCATGTCAGAGTACCCACAGTGATGCTGGATGAGATCTTGAACCTAAAGTTTAGCTGCCCCTGTGCCCAGTCTTGACATTTGTGGCACTTCTGTATAATAACTTTTGTTAGCTGAGGTTGGTCCTGTACCCATAACCACTCATCACCTTTAGGCTCCTCATCTAGATCACACACTGATATAATTGTATCCTCAGCCTCAGTTATCCAGGATCTGCCTTGTTTGATGCATCTGCCCTTCATCAACCCCAGCTCCTTATGGAGAGGGTGGTCCTTCATGCCAGTAACCTGAATTATGTATGTTTTACCTGAGCATGTTTGTGTTTTGACCTCACACTCAGCATATCATGCAGAAAGTGCATGCCTGCAACAGGAGTATCCCTGGTGCAACACAAGATGGCTCTCACTGGTTCATTCTGTACATGTTTTAGTCTGTTCAGCTGTGCATTGGACAGGGTGAGTAGACCTAAACCATACTCTAATGGTGACATCACCAGCTCCTGCATCAGCAAGAACAGAGTGCGCTGTGGAAAATTTGCTGCAGCCATTAGCCTAACTGCTCCCAACACTTTCTAGGCCTTTTGTATAATGTTGTCCACATGTTGTGCAAAGGACAAGGATTGATCAAATGTAGTCTATCAGTTTTCTCCATTCTCATGGTCTATAGCCAGCATTTGTTCCATACAATAACTGTGCTTCATGCTATCTATTTTGAAATCAAAAGTTCTTCTACTAGTCTGTCTTTCCTTCAGCTGCAAGGTATGACAAATGTAGCATAGTAGTAGTCTTTTCTGAGTATTTGATCATTTCCAGTGGCTCATTGATGTACAATTTTTAAAACCCAGCTATATCTTAGTTTCTCATTTAAGAACATTAATGACAACATAGCATTAATAGAAATATCATTATATTATTGTATCATTATATCATTGTATCATTGTGGCTCTAGGAAAATGTTCAGTCCCTGGAGTCAGTCTTTAGAGCCTGAAGTGGATTATATTTCTGAAGACAGAAACACACGGCCCCTCCAACAGATCACGATGAACATATATTCTGCAGGGGACTTGTACAAACTCCCTGTAACTGTGAGCTGGTGTTCTTTGCAGCTGATGCTGTAGAGATTTTGAGGCACAGCATCGTATCGGCATGGGGGTGGGTTATGGCAGCTACTTTTTAAGTCCCGGAGTACAGCTAAAAAGCAAGGGAGTGTGCAATGCTTATTTAGCCAATTCCACCGCCATGGGGACTGGAGATCCCTGCCCCATTAGCCAGGCTATGCCTGTTACTGGGGGTACCATGGAGAGGTAGGACAGGGTCTTTGTCAGCTATGGGACACTAACCCTGATGCTGGCATATCAGCTATGGGTCGCTAATTACCTTATCGGGCATCTTCACCCCCACTCTGCAGGGAAAAAAAAAGATCTTTGATTGGCATCTCTCATTTCACCAACTACCTTAGATGCTAACAAATGTGGTCCAAAGATGCACTGAAATGAGAGATAAAGTCACATGACACAAAGAAAAAGTGAAGAGAAACTCCTGTATGGGGGGGAGGAGAGATAACTGTGATGAAAAGAGTTCTAGGCAACAGGACATTTAATAAATTCTTGATTCAGGAATGTATAGTTCCTAAGTCACTAACTATTGAAAGTGAACTTTATTTATATAATTTTTTTTTAAAAAGCCTATTTGCTCCTCAAGATGAGCCACAGTAATGTGACAGCCCTCAGCAACACAACACTTATGTCATGCAACATGTGTATATGATTTTGTAGTTTTTTTTTGGACACAACAGGCTGAAGAAAAAAAGATCGACCATGTGAAACTCTAAAGAGGACATTGTTAAGAGAGGCCAGTTCAGTGGGCATAACATCCCTTGATGAAATTGTAAAACTTGCCCAAAGACAGGAAATCTTGGTGAACTACCATGCTATGTGACGTTTAGCGGCACCGGAAGGATGTAAGAAGAAGATATCATAATGACACTTTTTTTTTTTATAACGCTGTAGGATTACATTCTTTGGGCGGATTTTGTTGGTGGGATAAAATCAGCTGATGTGGATATGGATCTGCATTTGTTGGGTGCCACAAAGATTACTCATTTCTCTGATACTGCAATTAGTGATGTGGTCTACTATCATGAATCACGGCAGGCTGAAGTTAAAAGTAAGAATTATTGCTTCATCTTCACTGTACTGCATGAGTGAAGCAGCAAAGAAATGATACCAAATTAGTCATCATCATCATCATCATTCAAGGAACAGAAAACACTTGTATGTAGGAAACACTATAATATAGACAAGATCTCATATTATCAGAGAAGTATACTTTATCACTCTCATCCAGACATTTATTTTGCCAATTTAAAATCTTAACGATTTACATGGGGTGCCTTTCCATACTAGATCAATTCTGGATGTTTCAAGATGTAATCTTTTATATCACACAGCCCACCTGCCTATAACAAGATCCTTGTCTTCTGAATAACCATCAGTCAGTCATTTGAATGTCTCTTGCGGAACTTTGCCTCCATAACAGCTCTCCTGTAGGCCTCTCAGTTTTGCCGGTTTCTTCTGATACGCCAGAGTGATACTGAAAATAAATATTAAAATGTTTTAGGATTGCATGTATGCAATGTGAACTAGTAATTAGATGCTCCAGTCTCCTCTTTGAAAGAAGGTTATCAGGATGACTGCACATACTCTGTAGCACCAATGAGAATCCTATCTAATGAAAGTGAAGGTAATAGGATAGAACCCACTGCTTTTAGCCCGAGAAGCTGCACCACTATCAAATCATTCACTCTCATCCCAGATACTGAAGATATCTTCTTAAATTAGATATTCATTTGCCATCTCACATTCACAGCAGACTGCATAAATCCTTTCCTGCAGAAGATTGATCAGCAGTCTTGACTTTGTACTCATTCCCATTTTCTAGTAAAAGTCATTATCTAATTTAACAATAAATCCTCTTTTGAACACTTCTGGATATCTCTTTTTTTTTTTACTTTAATTCATGTAGTTTGACAGATTTATTTTAAAATGCACAGTCACTTCAGATTCTTACAGTTGATTGTGTCTGCAGATAGATGTGTTGTATACTATTTTACGGCGAACTCAACTTCCTCCTCAATTACTACTAGCAGCATGAGTAATAGCACCATCAGCAGCACCAGCAGCATTCGTTCCCATAGCAGAGCTGAAATGCAAGGTTACAAGATAGCTGAGGCTCAGATTTGCTCACATTTGTGTCTAATGTCTCGTAATGGACCACAGTGTGCATGTACTACAGGATACTGGCTCAAGTCCAATGGAAGCTGTGTTCCAGGTACATTCAACATTAAACCCATGACTAAAAGATTATGCATGAATATATTTTTAAAATTTTTATTCTTTGAATTTGCTGTTTGCATACTAAACATAAGCAGTATTTATTACAGCACTTGCTTAATTAGCCATAAACATTAGTAGGGCACATAAAACAAGAATTAGTTTCAAATTATCGAGGTATTATTGAGGAAAGACGCTGGTGATGGTTGGAACTTGTGCTCCAAAAGACTGACAACTCACTACCAAAAATAGCACTAAGATGGACACCACAGGGGAACAGAAGAAAGGGTAGACCAAAAGAGACATGGAGAAGAACAACAGAGAGGATGTTGAGCAATAGAGGGCTCACTTGGGCAAGAGCAAAAAAAAAAAGGCAAAGGACAGGCATTTGTGGAAAACCCTTGCGGAAGCCCCATGTGCCCTGGGCACTTAAAGTTCAGAGAGAGAGAGAGAGAGAGAGAGAGAGAGTTTCAAATAATAGTTAATATCTCATGAGTAATAATATTACTAAAACAAAAACAATTATAATGGTGCTTCTCTAATAGTTTCTCTATATATAAATGATCTGTAGTGAAACATAATTCATTCCCTCACATTTATTACGTTACTATTTCAGGAAAATAAATGTAATTGCCATGTCTTAAAACAGTACATCAGTATTTTGGCAATGCCCTCATTAAATATCTCAGAACATATTCTAACAGTTATTTTTAAAGGACTTTGGAAGCTATGATTCTGAATTATATAGAAAAAACAGAGTATATAAACAGATTTATCTTGGAATTTAAAAATTTGTTAAATGTCGAAGTATTTAACTCTATTCTGATTTCAAGTGAAGGATGTCAGAAATGTAAGACATAAAACTTTTACAGTTCAGGAACTTAGACTTATGCAACAGAGAATATCAGTTCATTTTCTATAATAATATCAAAAAGGATGTGCAATTTATTTATATTTGAATAACCTTTTAAGGAAATAAAAAGCTGTCACCACTTGGGACATAGGAAATCTTCTGTGGGCTAACTGAACACTGAAACTAATGTAACTGATTTCTTTTTCTATGTTTATGAAGTGCCCCTGTTTTATTTTAACAAAAATCTTAGTTTGCACCAGAGATTTATGCATAGACTTGCTGGAGTACCAGACACACTTAAACATTTAGAAGAATATTATCATCTTGGTGTGTAAAATTTTGATTAAAAGATAATGTACATTGGTGTTATTTTACTGATAAATAACTGTAATTGTTTCTTTTAAAAGTGTCCTCATATCTTTGATCCAGGTGTGACAGTGAAAGACTTCCTTATTTTCAGTGACGTCAGAACCGGCAGACTGTTCCGTCAGTTTATTCTGCTTCCTGATTATTATGCCCTGCCTATGGCAGACCACACTCATGCTATTGATGTGGCCATAGATGACACAGAGAATACAGTAATACTCTTAACTCTCTCTCTCTATACTGGGGTGGGGTGGGGGGTTTACATCAAATGACCAAAGGGAGTAAATTTCATAAATGGAATGGGATGGTTGTCACATATAATTGCATCACAAAGCCAAAGCCTGATATGCAGTATGACATATTACACAGTTTGAACAGGAAAAGTTGTATATTGTTTTTCTAATAGAATTGATAGTATGTTGTTAGTTCATTCATTCATTTGCATGTCCCTTGCGGAACTTTGCCTCCCTAACAGCTCTCCTGTAGGCCTCTCAGTTGTGAGCAAGATGGCCTGCTGCTGGTGCATCCATTTGCAAATCATTAATGATGTCTTGCAGCCATCTTTGCCTTGGTCTTCCTCTCTTTCTTTTTCCCATTATGTACCCCTCCAAGACAGTCTTCTCTAGATTATCATGACATTTAATGTGTCCAAAATATTGAAGTTTTCTTTGTTTAATCCTCTTTACTAGCCAGCCTTCTTCAATATTAAGTTCTTGTAGTATAGATATATTTGTTCTTTTTTGTGTCCATGATATTTGAAGAATTCTTCTGTAGCATTTACATTCAAAGGCATTTATGTGTTTCTCTGTTGTTAGTATAGAACAGAAAAATAGAGAGCTAAGAACTGAGAAGAAAGAATGGAAAATGAAGAAATACAAATAATGATTTCCTCATTACCCCACTGTACTGGTTCCAATACATCCAAAATTAATAAAATTTTACACAAGCACCATTTCCTCACAGGAAAATATGCACTAATTATTTATTTACAATAAACTGAAAACAACAAGCAGGCAGCTAATATGTACATGAAAACACAAGTGGGCAGTGGCTATAAGCTTAGAAAAAAATTAAAAACGGTTAAATTTTAACACAAACCCACATTGAATTCAATCTTCTACATGTCTTGTGGTCAAATCTGATACAGAAAGAAAGTAGGACAACTGGGCTTTCCAGTTTTTTAAGACACGATGAGGGTAAATTAAGAATTAGAGACCAATACGCTACATGTCGATCTGAAAAATAACTGATTGATGCAATGACTGGTATTTGTTGAGTTAATCTTTCTTCTCCATATATGCATCTCCAACTAATCACTTCACTTTCTTTATATTACTACTACTACTACTATTACCATACTGTGCTGCTACCACTACTACTGCTATTAGTACTACAATACTGGTACAAATACTACTACAAATACTATTATTAATAATAACAGTACCACTGCTACTAATACTAATAGTTCTTCTTTTGTTCCTTTCTCTCTTTCTTATTTCTCTTCAAAAACCTATCTTTTGATGGTGGTGATAAGGTTAGTTTATGACAGTTTCTCCTTTTTACTTTCACATACTGTAAGAAATATAGTCAAGCAGCTGAAATTATAGTTACCCACATCAGTCTGTAACTGTAAAAAAAAGGGGCCTAGGTATGTTGCTGGTCATGGGGACTAGCTTCATTGCACTCAGAGCATCCCCATATGACATCATGATTTTGACATCAGGATTTCCTTCAGATTTTTTAAGGAGATGACTCCAGTCTTATGTTGATTGTGTGTTGCTCATGACCTATCATTTAGTTGGGATGTAATGCATTGAGTCATATGTGATATGGAGGAAGTTGCTTTGCATTTGCTCGTTTGTTCATTGCGGTACTGCTTGATGGATCTGTATAGGTCTGATTTGTCCATTTTGATGAGGCCCTTTGGTTTGGCCTTTGCTGCTAGCTGGTCAGCTTTGTTATTTACATTGACTCTGGCATTGCCTGGGCAGTATATCCATGTGGTGTTTTTGATCTTGGATTTATTAATTATTTCTTGCCATTCACACAAACATAGGTACTGACATGTACTCCTCAGGGAAATAGAAAATGAGGAAGACCTAGACTTACTTGGAAAAGAGAAATTATGACAGTGCTAAGAGACAAGGGATACACATGGAAGGAAGCAGAGAATAATTTCAAGGACAGGGATGACTAGAAAGCCTTATCTGTGGCCTATGCTCTCAAGGGAGTGAAAGGCAATGATGATTCACTTCTAATGGCTTTTTGTTTCACTTTACTTTATAGATTTTGGGATTTTGTAATGATGGTGATGTCATGTGTTTTCTTTACTATCCATTTTAATGCTTGTATGATGGCCTCTGTTTCCTTGCGCATACTTGAACAGGCGGTTTTATAAGTCCTAGCCATGAGTTTTGAGAGAGGCCTACAGGAGAGGTGTTGGGGAAGCAGAGTTCCACTAGGGACATGCAAATGACTGACTGACTGACTGACTGAGCCATGAGTCTGAGTGTTTTACCCCTTGTTATGCCACAAAACCCGAATCATTTCTTGTTCTCTAGCTCACTGATCCATGCCACATCAGCCTAATGCTACCAGTGAAAAATAGATTCAACAATTTCTTCATTATCATTGTTTTTGTCTTCAGATATCAGCACTAGATTGAATATTATAAACAGTATTGACCTTGAATTTCAATTACAAAATCAGAGACTACTCTAAAAAAAAAAAGGCAGTGATTGTTTACTATCCACTAATGTTATAATTATTTCCCAGATCTACTGGATTGATTCTGGAAGAAACATGATACATGCAGCATATGTCAATGATACATGTCATCGTGTAGTGCTTGCTGCTGGACAGAATTTCAGTATGTCACTAGTTTTTAAGTGTAATTATCATAACTATGTCTATTTCTTCAACATGAATATGTTTTGTTATTATAGATATTACAGAAAAGCAAAAACAAAAAAAAAAAAAACCCCACCAGAATGTGCTGTCATGTCAGTATGCACTAGCAATCATATTTGTCCATTCTATATGTGTTTGATATTTCTAATAGGATCTGTTACCCTTCTCTTTCCTGTGCCACTTGGTTAAACAGTTTCCACTTCTTTCTTTTTTTCTTCTTTTCTTTTCTTTTCTTTTGTTGAATTTTCCAGAATTTGTCTGGTTGTATAATTTCTTGTCTTCTTACAATGTTTTGTAATTTCTAAGACAATTGTATTGTTTACTTCTTCTGGCCTTCCAGGATACATGTTACATCTTTCTCCAAAACCACATCCCTGTTGCTTACAATTTCTGTTCTTTTTTGTGTATTGTCCATGTATTGCAAGCACAGAACAATAATGGTTCTATATGTAGTTGAAATATTTATGTGCAGTTTAAAATGTTATGAAGCACTTATTTCCAGGAAGTGACAAGGCAGATAGAGATAAAGAGAGGCTGAAAATGATGGGGAGGGGAGAAACAATAGGAGAAGATGTGTAAAATATGAAAACAAAATATGTAATCTCAAAGAGCCACAGTTTAGATATAGATGTTGGAAGAAGTAAGTTTACATATCTGGAAGTTAATCACAGTCATGTCTGAGACAAAGAAAATGGCATTCTTTAATAAGTCAGAGTGAAATCAGCTGTGCTTATTCTACATATAAAAAACAAGGTTTCTACATCTTTTGTGTTCAGCTCCATTTGTTCATTTGAACAAAGAGAATGATTCTGATCATTAGCTGACATTTTTCATGCATACCACAGTTTTTATTCGCCCAGATTTGGAGCATTAGGTCACTGCAGAGGGTATTGGGATTTAAGATTCATCAGTAACTTGGCAAAGATTATTTAGTGAAATTTAATAAAATTCTTAAAGAATTTAGTATCACTTTTTTGCAGCTTATGGTGTTTTTAATTTGGACTAATAAAATAATTCATGAATGTGACTATGTATTTTAATAACATGTACATAACAAAAATACTCATGGAAACATAAAATTATAATAATTTTAACTGCATAACCAAACAGTCTTTTCTTACTTTTCTCACAGAGTGCCTAGCTGGAAGAAGTTTACCATTTCAAACATGTGAATCATATTTACCACATTCCTTACACACACTATTTGACATCTTCTTCTTCTTCTTCTTCTTCGTTCACTTCTACCACCAAAAACCGCACTGTGAACCTACTGAATTCACACATGTGGTCCTCGTTAGGTCCGGTGGTCCCCTGTGTGGTCCAAAATAGACCACATGAGTTCCACGAAGGACCACAAGGGGTTCAGAGTATCACAGTGCTTTAGCCTGTATTCTTGGTGGGTCTCGGAAGCGGGATTGCGTGACACCGTGGTTTTCATTGCACCAGTTTGGTCTAGGGTTGGACTTTCTCACCGGAAGACCTCGACGTGTTTGGAATATCAGTGCATCCCCGCTGGGTGAGAGGCGTTAGCCCACCCTGGACAGAGTTGGACTTTTTCACCGGAAAACCTCGACGTGTTATGAGATACCCGTGTATCACCGCCGGGTGAGAGGTGGTTGCCCATCCAGTCCAGGGTTGGACTTTCTCACCGGAAAACCTCAGCGTGATTAGGATACGCAGACATCCCCGCCGGGTGAGAGGTGGTTGCCTATCTAGACTTCCCTGGTCCAGTGTCTCCGACTTCAGCATTTTGCGGTCGTGGCCGCTACCCTTCCTGGTTGTGACCAGGATGGAGCTTTTGTCCAGGAGGACGAATCCTCGCCACTAGTGACTTCTACCCCTGGGTTGAGCCGGTTTAGGCATTTCCCAGTATGGGCATGTTTGGGACGGGACCGACCTCTAGGGCAGAGGTACTGTGACATTCATAGCCTTCAAGATTCACCCCTGGTATGAGCCGGTTTAGGCAAAATTCACCAGTATGGGTGTTTATCAGGCGTTACCGACCTCTAGAGCGGAGGTGGCATGACATGTCTAGCCATCGAGTTCCACCCCTGGTGTGTGCCGGTTTAGGCATATTTCACCAGTGTAGGTGTATTTCGGACGTAGGCGGCCTCTAGAGCAGAGGTGCCGTGGTATAGCTCTCGTAGCGATACTACTGGACATACCAGGTTAAACTTCACTTTCCACCACCTTTTCCCATCGGCGCCGCACAGCAACCTTTATTTCCGCATTTACTTCCTTAACCGGGAGGAGCTTCACTCCACGCGCGGCATTTGAAAAGTCAAGCCAGCAGTGACTTAACCTCTGGGACAAACCGGTTCATGCATTTCACACGATATGACTGCACTCAGGACGTGGCCGACCTCCAGACCAGAGGTGCCGTGATTTGACTGTTTGCTTCGCTTTATTCTTTCAACCACCTTTTCCGCAGTGATGCTGCGCGGCAACCTCATTTGCAAATTTCTTCATTGGCCGGGAAGAGCACCGCTCCACGCACGGCAGCTGAAGATCTCGCCAACAGCGGCAGATGAGCTACCAAACGTGACACTCATCTACCCTAAGTAACTGGTTTTCAGGCGCCAGATATTCGCCCTCGCCCCTTCTCCTGTCAGTTTAAACAGTTCTGCCACGGGAAGGCCAGGAGCTGGACTTGACTGCCAGAGGCTGTTTGTGGCGCGTTTGCAGTCCTTAGAACCACTATTTGACATATTTCACTCTTTGCTGTCTCCATGTTTTGAAATTAAATTTGTCAGTGAAGCAGCTTATGCAAAATACAAGGGGCGTTCATAAAGTAATGAACCACGTTTTTTTTTTTTTTTCAGCTAATAATGAAGATAGAGGCATGACATTTTGCACACTTTAAATATGGCAAGTGTCGATTGTGTGAACCACATTGCACCACAACTGGCCAAAGAATATGGCTGCCCTAACCATTGAAATGGAGCATGTTAGCAACTTGCGGTATAAGCAGTGAATTGTGATAGAATTTCTTGTTGCAGAGAAGGAAACTGTTGTGAACATTCACAAGCGTCTATGTGATGTGAATGGAAGTTTTGCAGTCGATAGGAGTACAGTCAGTCGCTAGGTTGAGAGAATCAAAGAATTAATAAGTGGAGATAAGGAGTTGCATGACTGGCCACACTGTGGACATCCTGCCACAGCCACCAAGGCAGAAATGTTGAAATGCGCTGAGGGCGTTATTCTTACTGATAGGTGTATCATAACTCAACAGTTGGCCTTAAAGCTGTCAGCCAGCAATGGTAGTGCACATGCGCTTATAACAGCTCTTGGATTGTCTAAGGTTTGCACGAGATGGGTTCCTTGAAGTCTAACAGGTGACCATCGATTGCAAAGGAAAGCAATTTCTTCTGAATTGTTGGAGAGTTTCAATGCTGAGGGAGAGAACTTTTTGGCTAAGATTGTAACAGGTGACATAACCTGGGCACATCATTTTGAACTGAGACAAAAAGTCACTGGAGTGGCATCATCTGTAATCACCACAAAGAAAGAAATTCAAGACAATTTCTTCAGCTGGAAAGGTCATGATCACTGTCTTTTGGGACATTGAAGATGTGATTCTTGTGGATGTTATGCCAAGAGGAGAGACAATCAATTCACAAGCTTACATTAAGACATTGAAAAAACTCAATCAACATTTTCGCAGAGTTTGGCCACATAAGAATCCAGCAGATCTGCTTCTCCTTCATGACAGTGTGCGCCCTCACACAAGTCTGGCAACACGGGAAACAATCTCCAAACTGGGTTGGACTGTACTACCCCATCCACCCTATAGTCCCATTTGGCACCCTCTGATTTCCATCTGTTTGGTCCACTTAAAGATGCACTCCAAGGAGTAAGATGTGATGATGATGAAAGAGTGATTCATATAGTGAAGAAATGGCTACATAATCAAGAAACAATCTGGTACGGGCTAGGAATACATGCAGTTGTTTTGCACTGGTGTAAAGCCATACAAGTTGATGGGGATTATGTTGAATAATACCGATTTTACATGACATATCCATGTATATTGTGTATAAATTTCATGCTTTTTGAACAAACAGCTCCTGAGAAAAATGATGTGGTGCATTAATTTCTAAATGCCCCTCATAAATAAAAGTCTGTATGTTAAATGTAAATACATTCAGTATTTTATAATGTTAAAATGATATTAAATAGATTCAAAATAGCTGTTCTAATAACTTGATACAGTAAGAAAGATGTACACTGTTCAGAACACTGCTGGATTTATGAACTGCTTGTACATCCATTTCATTACCTGTAGCTGCTCTACAGTTTGTCTGTATCAAATTATCTATATCTTAACACCTTCACTTGTTCAAATCTAGATATGACAAAGATTGTCATGGAACCAACATATCGCCTGCTGTATGTGGTGACATCACAAGGTGATGTTATGTTGATGAGTTTAACCACTGGCTCTCTCATTTATGTGGTGAAGGATTCCAACTGGACAGTATCAGATATTGCTGTGGACAACCAGGATAGGTTATACAATATTCTAATGTTCAATTTTGTCTTTATAAAATCCAAAATTCTAGCATTTATTCCTTGCCTTCATTTTTATTTTCTTCATCATTCTGTCATTTGAGCCTCTTACTCCTGTTTATCTTTTGTTATTTGTTCACTTTATCTTCATTATTGTTAGTTTTAACAGCAAACTCTTCAGTTTTTTGTTTTAAACCTCATCTTACTTTTTTGTGTTTTCTTTTTTCTGTTTAATTTATTGTCAGAATTTAATACCTTGTCTTTTCTTTGTCATTCACTTTTAGTTGTCTTTCTTTCTTACTCATTGTTGGATAGTTGTCTCCATCACTCACTTTTGAATGTTTTCCCTGTCACTCACTGTTGGACATATTTCTTTGTTGCTCACTGTTAGATGTAATTCTCTGTCACTCACTGTTGGATATACACTGTATCTCTCTCTCACCACAGATTGACCAAAGACCTATTTTCATAGAACTGATTTATGTGAAATATTCATTCACTAATTATCATGTTTGCAGTGTAATTCAGTGTTTTATCATGCAAGCAGATATTGTTCATATTTAGGGATGGTATCTTCCTCAGTGCAAAGTTCTGAGTTCATATTTCCCACTTGGTTGACTGGAGGAAAACAACAGCTGGGACAGAACCCGCAGCAGAATCATGAATCAGTCCTGCTATTACTTCTGCTATTTTCACATTAAAAATCATTATATTTTAATTTTCTGACTGCTCTATCATCTCAGACAGGTGTGTGTCAGTATTTTCCATTGTAGCAATATTAGGTTTCTGACTTAAGAAAGTGGTTGGTCATTTTCATGAATGTCCTTTGATGTTTTAATTGTGTGGTCTCTATATTATTTTCATAACATTCTAATTAATCTGGGATTTAGATATTAAAATATGCTATATAAAACTTCTCTTTCTGAAGCAGTGCCATGATAATTAGTTTTTGCTGAAGTTTCTCTGGTATAACTTGTCACCAATTTACATTCAACTCAAGTTTTTTTTCTCTTATGTTCTGTATTAGATGAGTATACTTCTTTTTTTATTTTTGCTCTATTTTTATTTATTTTTTTTATTTAACTCCCAGAAAATGCACAGTCCATGTGTGTTTAAAATTCTTTCCTGATATACAGATATCATATTATTTTTATACATATACTTTTCTACCTATTCAGTGATGGTTAAAGCTTATAAAGTATGTTTAAAGCTTATCTTACATCCTTCCCGTTCAGTTAAATGTCACATAGAACCCGCATGGTAGTTCACCAAGATGTCTTGTCTGCGGCAAGTTTTTCAATCTCATCAAGGGATATTATGCCCACTGAATTGGCTTCTCTTAACAATGTCCTTTTTAGAGTTACACGTGGTTGGCCTCTTTTTCTTTGGCCTGTTGTGTTCCATTTGATAGCTTGTTTGGGGATTCTCTGATTGTTTCTTCTCATCACATGACTTACATATGTCCATCTTCTTTTTCTGATCACCCATGAGACAGGTTGTTGTTTGCTCATCTGTCTGATCTCTGTGATGTTCTTGAATTCATTCCACTTTATACCGAGTATTTTCCTTAGGCATTTGTTTTTGAAAGAGTCTAATTTCTTGTCTATTTCTTTAGTTGTTTTCCAGCTTTCACATGCATAAATGAAGGTGGATATTACATTTGAACTGAATAATTTTAACTTGGTTTTTGTGCTTATAACTTTTGAATGGCATATGTTCTCAAGATTCTTGAAGGTCAATACTGCTTTGGCTATTCGAATTCTAACTTCTTAAAGCTTATAGTATGTTTAAAAATTATTTTTAAAATATACCTTTCATGGTCTCCTTGTTGGTTGTGCTTTGTGGTTTTCTCCATTGTTCTTTGCATGTGGAGGAGATTCTCATAATTACTGAGGTCACTAGAGTGAGTGTCCTATCAGTCTCCAGATCTCTTTTTGGATCCTGCTAAACTTTTATTACTTGATGCCACTGAGAGATAGTTTTGTTTATTGGGGCATTGTGTGTTGTTAGGTTGTGACTGAATAGAACAAACTCAACTAAAAAATCCTGCAGTCATCATAGCTTATCTCAAGCTCCAAGAGAATTATGTAGATTGGAAATGTCTACATAGGTCTTGATTTCTTTTTTTTTTCAGTCTTCTCAATCATTTAATTTGAGGCTTTGTCCACAATTTTAATTGTTAGTCTTTCTATACTTCATTAATAGGACTGTCTAACAACTGCTGAGTATGATCTTACCCTTTCTTTGCAGTCTTTTTCTTCTTCTTCGTTCACTTATACCACCAAGACCGCCCCGTGATCCTACTGAATTTACTCCCCCAAAAGACCATGCAAGATCCATGAGAGGACCACAGGAGGTTCAGAGTATCACAGAGCTTGAGCATGTATTCTTGGTGGGTCTCAGAAATGGGAATGCGTGACACCGTGGTTTTTGTTGCACCAGTTTAATCTAGAGTTGGACTTTCTCACTGGAAAACCTCGATGTGTTTTAGATATCAGTATATCCCCGCCGGCTGAAAGGTGGTTGCCCATCCAGCCTAGAGTTGGACTTTCTCACCGGAAAACCTCGACGTGTTTTGGGATACCTGTGTATCCCCGCCTGGTGAGAGGTGGTTGCCCATCCAGTCCAGCATTGGACTTTCTCACCAGAAAACCTCAACATGATTAGGATACGCATATATCCCTGCCGAGGGAGAGGTGGTTGCCTATCTAGACTGCACTGGTCCAATGTCTCAGACTTCAGCATTTTGTGGTCGTGGCTGCTACTCTTCCTAGTTGTGACCAGGATGGAGCTTTTGTCAAAGAGGATGAATCCTCGCCACTAGTAAGTTTCACCCCTGGGTTGAGCCAGTTTAGGCATATTATCCCAGTATGATCGTGTTTAGGACATGACCAACCTCTAGAGCGGAGGTACCGTGACTTGAGTAGCCATCAAGTTTCACACTTGGTTTAAGCCGGTTTAGGCATATTTCACCAGTGTGGGTGTAGAACGGATATGGCCGGCCTCTAGGGCAGAGGTACTGTGGTATGAGTAGCTCTCGCCTTGAGACTACTGGACATACCGACTAAGCTTCACTTTATCCTTTCCATCATCTTTTCACATCAGCGCCACACAGCAACCCTGATTGCTTTTCCTCATTTTCTTCATTGGCCGGGAGGAGTTTCACTCCACACGCAGCATCCAAAGAGTCTCGCCAACAGCGTCTTAACCCCTGGGTTAAGCCGGTTCAGGCAATTCACCCAGTATGAGTGTACATGGGACATGGCCGACCTCTAGAGCAGAGGTGCTGTGATTTGAGTAGTCCTGACCTCCAGACTACTGATTACTTACTTACTCCTTTCTTTCACCTTTTCCACAGTGCCACACGGCAACCCATAATCTCACCTTTCTTCACTGGCTGGGAGGAGCCCCAGTCCACGCACAGCAGCTGAAGAATCTTGCCAGCAGTGGTAGATGAGCTACCAAACATGACTCTTATCTGTTTGAAGCGTCTGGTTTTCAGGCACCAGATATTTGCCTTCGCCTCTTCTCCTGTCAGTTTGAACAGATCTGACACGAGAAGGCCAGGAGCTGGACTTGACTGTCAGAGGCTATTTGAGACGCACACCTGGGAGACATTTCATTGGAGTGTTGAACATATCCTCCACCCCACCTCAAGCTATAAAAGTCCTTAGAACCTTTCTTTGCAGTGATAATTGGAAGCAGGATAGTGTATAGATTGTCTAACAAGACAGAGATCAACATTGCCTCTGTTGTGAACCATTTTTAAATATAAATCTGTACCTTAAAGTTCAAAGTTCAAAATTCAAAATTCAGACTCTGGCTTCACTGCATTCAGGACAACCCCACGCTCAGCCGCATGCCACACCATCCATTGAGAGTATGTTTGCTAAAAATTACTGTCACATGTTGGTTGTTTATGATGCATTTTCTGCCGCACAGTTCAGATTTCCTGCCAGCACCTTTAATTTGTCCTAGCTCCAGCAGTCTTTTCACAGCTACATTGTTCTTCCATTCCTGCTGTTCATTCTCCCATAGTCTATCCAATACAGCCTTAGCAATGTCCACCTTGTCCAATGTCAATCTGCCATTTATTTTTCCCTGTCCAGCAAGTCTGTCTGTCACATCATTACCATGTACTCTCGTATGCCCTGGAGAGTAAAGCCACGTTAGGCTTGTCACAGCTGACTGGATTAACATATGAACACATTCTTTTCGAAACAAATTCTTCTCAATCTTACAAAGCATACTCTATGGATCCGTCACAATGACACCATTAACCACATCACAAGCAACTAACCATTCCATTGCTGCAGACACAGCCTCAATTTCCATTCACATGCTTGATGTGGGGACTTCAAGTGCTTCCAAATCCTGTGCCGCTACTCTTCCATTTTGGTAGTCAACAAAGCCCCAACAACTTCTGCTGTTCTGAGTCATGAGCCATCTGTATATGTTACTGTGTCTATATCTTTAGGAGTTTATTCTGGAGTGATTTGAGCACAGTTTGCTATTTTAAATTTACATATGATGTTTATTGTATACATGAATTGAACTTTTCTCTGAATGAATGCAAATTTAAAGTTGTGATATATATATATATATATGTTTATTTATTTAATTTTTTTCAGTAAAACTGATTCATAGCTATGCTTGGTTAGAATAATGGGAAAAAACATGGCTGTCAACTGTAATTGCCCCTGGATAGAAAAACAAAGCATATAGAATGAGAACACACCAGATTTATTTCATATAACCAGAATTCTCTCTTTCTTTGTATAAACCATATATTTATAAATCATATGTAATCATATATAAATCATACATTTATCACATTAAACCTTCTATTATCCTTGCTATTCTTGCTATCCCAACTTTTCCCCACAGGCAACTGTACATGGCAGCAAATTTGAAACCTACTGACATGAGAGATCTCCTAACTACAGCCATGTCAACAGTGGGTGTCATATTGTCTGCAGATTTGGATGGTGCAAATTTGAGAACATTTCTTGTGACACAGGGGAGACCAGAGGGAATTACTATTTATGGCAGAAGTGAGCCTAAGCAGATTAATTTAGGTTAAAGACAAGAAATGCTAATGACTTTCTTTTCTGATAATAAAGGTATTTAGAGGTTATGGTGCAGTTTTACAAAGTGGCAGAGGGAGTGAGTAAGTGAGAAAAAATGAATAGAAAGTATGAGAGTAAGATGAGAATGTATACATGAAAAACATGCAACATCCAATAATTTGGTGTGAGCCTTTTTCAAGGATTACATACACAAACAAGACAAAACATATAGCTAAATGAAAAACTTATCTTTGTGGTATCCTCCTAAAGTAGGAAACACTTCTTGTAGCTGCTGTACAATTTGTCTATTTGTCTATATCAAATGTACCCTTAACACCTTCAAAGTTTCCTAGGTGCTATTTTTGGTATATATGCATATATATACAAGCACAAAAACCAAGCTAAGATTATTCAGTTCAAATGTAATATCCACATAATATATGCATGTGAAAGCTGGGAAACAACTAAAGAAACAGACAACAAATAAGACTCTTTTGAAAACAAATGCCTAAGGAAAATATTTTATATAAGGTGGAATTAATTCAAGAACAATGCAGAGATAAGACAGATGAGTGAACAACAACCTCTCATTGGTGATCAAAAAAAAGAGATGGACATATATCGGTCACTTGATGAGTGATGGTCATCTCAAAGAAAAGAATACCACCAAAATGTAGCATTACTATTGATGGCACAAATCTGAAACGAGTTGATAGATTCAAGTACCTAGGAACAATTATAACAGCTGATGGGAAATGTCACAATGAAATAAAAAGCAGACGTGCTCAGGCCAAGTCAGTACTCCAGAAAGTGAGAAACATCTTGTGCAACAGATCCATATCAATGGAAACAAGATTCCGAGTACTTAAATGTTACATCGAGCCAATTTTGTTTTATGGATGTGAAGCATGGTTCATGAATAAGAGATTACAGCAAGAAATGGAGGACATGGAAATGTGATTTATAAGAAGGATGTTGAAGGTACCATGGACAGCTAAGAAAACCAATGAAGAAGTCATAAGGGACGCTGGAGTTGAAAGGCAAATTACAGCAAAGATCAAAGGCAGACAAACAAAATTTGTAGGACATTTTCTGAGAAGAGGAAAATTGGAACACATTGTGGCAACTGGAAAAATTGAAGGAAGAAGAGACAGAGGAAGACAGAGAGAGAAGTTACTGGATGGATTGTCAGTGTGGCTAGGAAGAAAGTCACCAATGGATCTCATAATCAAGTCTAAATTCAGGGAATTGTGGAGAGAAATGATCGCCTATGCCACTCGGCACGGCACTTGATTGATGAGAAGAAACAATCAGAGAATCCCAAAACAAGCTATCAAGTGGAACACAACAGGCTGAAAAAAGAAGAGGTCAACCACATGAAGCTCTAAAGATGACATTGCTAAAAGAGGTCAGTTTAGTGGCCATAAAATCCCTTAAAGAAATTGAAAAGCTCGTGAAAACAGGAAAACTTAGCAAACTACCATGCAGGCAAAATCCCTTGAAGAAATTGAAAAGCTCACGAAAACAGGAAAACTTAGCAAACTACCATGCAGGCAAACCCCCGTGTACCCGGGATCTGCAAAGAATAGAACCACTGTACCCTACCATGCATGATCGTAAAAGATGACTAAGGAGGGTTCAGCATAGGGCCAGCAACCCTATCTGGTAAAAAAACTATCAGACTGCTACAGAAACGGAAGCAAGGGAAAAAGCAAATGCAGGTGGAAGGAGAAATGCATATCAGGAAACTGAGCCCATGAAGGATGTGGATGAAAGCCAGCCACTGGAAGTCCCCAGCCTGACTGCAGACCTCCTGGAACCTAAACATAAGATGCAAATAGGCAGCTGGAATGTAAGAACACTAAACCAGACTGGAAAACTAGCACAAACCATCAAGGAAATGCACAGATACAAACTAGACATACTAGGAATACAAGAAGCAAGATGGACAGGACAAGGCAGAAGGAAATTAACAACACAGCACACAGAAGATACAATAATATGGTCAGGTAAAGAAGATCTTCATGAAGGAGGAGTAGCATTGATTATAACAAAAGAAGCATCAAGAGCATTGCTGAAATGGACCCCAATAAATGAGAGATTATTATATGCACGGTTCAACTCAAGATTCACGAAGCTGTCTATTATAGTTTGTTATGCACCAACAGAAGCAGCTGAAGAGGAATTAAAAGAAGATTTTTACAACAGCCTCCAAGCAACAGTAGAAACAATACCCAAGCATGATATGCTACTCATCTTGGGCGACTTCAATGCAAAAGTAGGTGAAGGAAATGAAGATAGAAGAAGAATCATGGGAAGAGAAGGAATCGGAGAAATAAATGAAAATGGAGAAAGACTGTGCAGTTTCTGTGAAGAAAACATGATGACCATCGGAGGGACAATTTTCCAACACAAAAACATCCATAAGGTGACTTGGAGGTCACCAGATAAAACCACAGAAAACCAAATCGATCACATACTAATAAACAACAAGTGGAAATGGTCACTACAAGATGTGCGAGCAAGGAAAGGAGCAGATGTAGGAAGTGATCACAACCTTCTGGTAGCAAAAATAAAACTAAAATTAAGGAAAGCCAAAATCGGAGAACACAGAAAGATACAAAGATACATTTTGATACAAGAAAACTGATAGACCAGCAAACAAGAAATGAATTCTCAATAATACTTAAGAACCGCTTCAGTGTCCTACAAGACAAAGCAGAAATGTCCATATTAGAGTTCAATAAAACACTACAGGAAACAGCAAAAGAGGTGCTGGGATATCGGAAAAGGAGAAAAGAGGAATGGATAAGCGAGACCACATGGGAAAAGATAGAACAAAGAAAAGAAATCAAGAAAAAATTACTGAACACCAAATCACAACGGCTTAAAGAACGAGTTTTAAGTAATTATGCACAAAAAGACAAAGAAGTGAAGGAATCATGCCGTCAAGATAAACGTCAATATTATGACAACTTAGCAGAAACAGCAGAGAAAGCAGCATATACAAATGACATGAAAACCATATATAAAATCACAAAGCAGATGACAGGTAACTTCAACACAAGATGTGAAAGTGCAGTAAGAACACAAAATGGACAACTGGTCAGTGGAGAAAGAGAAAAAATTGAAAGATGGAGGGAACACTTTAACACCCTACTAAACAGAACACAAGCAGCACAAGCAATAGACATACCTGAAGCAAAAACGGAACTAAACATCAATACAGGACCAATAACAATAAATGAAGTAAAGGAGGCGATAAAGATGCTAAAATCAGACAGGGCACCAGGTGAAGATGAAGTGACTGCTGAGATGTTGAAAGCAGAATAAACAGAAACACCAAAACAACTTTGCCGGATATTACAACAAATTTGGGATTTAGAAAAAGCCCCAGAGGAGTGGAAAACTGGTCTTATAGTAAAACTACCAAAGAAGGGTGACCTCAGAGATTGCGGGAACTGGAGAGGCATTACCCTACTGCCACTCACCAGTAAAGTATTTTGCAGAATAATCATCAACAGAATTGTACCAACACTTGAGGAAAAACTTCGGAAAGAGCAGGCAGGATTTAGGAAAGGAAGATCATGCATAGACCACATATTTGTACTTAGACAAATATTAGAACAGGCAAATGAGTGGCATAGATTTTGAGAAAGCCTTTGACAGTGTCAACAGAGATGCACTGTGGAAAATCCTAAGATGGCATGGCCTCCCCCATAAAATAGTTAATGTAATCAAAGCCCTATACGAGGGTTTTCAGTGCAAAGTTATCTGTGGAGAACATACCTCCAGCAGCTTTAGGGTACAAACAGGAGTGAAACAGGGATGTGTACTATCACCAACATTATTTATCTTGGCAGTAGACTGGTTAATGAAGGAGGCAACATCAGACAAACGCAGAGGATTACAATGGACCCTTGACACAGTGCTGGAGGACCTTGACTTTGCGGACGACATTTGTCTGTTATCAAGCAGTCACAAAGATATGCAAGATAAAATAAACAAGCTAACTCAGAATGCAAACAACATAGGACTAAAGATCAACGTAGGAAAGACAAAGTGAAGCAAAATGTGAACAACAGAAATGTACTCAGAGTAGATAACAAGTTAGTGGAGGAGGTCAACGAATTTGTATACCTTGGCAGCAGAGTAGTAGAAAATGGAGACAGCACAGAGGACATCAACAGCAGACTTACTAGAGCAAACCAGGCTTTTGCAATGCTGCAGACTATATGGAAATCAAAAAACTAAGCATAAATATGAAAATCAGGATATTTAAGAGTAATGTTCTAAGTGTACTACTCTATGGAAGTGAATGCTGGAAAATCACCAAAACCATAGAAAACAAGTTGAATTCTTTCCAGACTAAATGTTTATGAAGAATTAAACAAATATTTTGGCCAAACACCATAAGAAATAACATTTTATTAGCAGAAATGCAGATGAAACCACTGACAACAATTATTGAGGAAAGACGCTGGCGATGGTTGGGACATGTGCTCCGAATGACTGACAACTCACTACCAAAAATAGCACTAAGATGGACACCACAGGGGAGCAGAAGTAAGGGTAGACCAAAAGAGACATGGAGAAGAACAACAGAAAGGATGTTGAGCAATAGAGGGCTCACCTGGGCAAGAGCAGAAAAAAAGGCAAAGGACAGGCATTTGTGGAAAACCCTTGCGGAAGCCCCATGTGCCCTGGGCACTTAAGGTTCAGAGAGAGAGAGATGCAGGCAAAAATCCCTTGAAGAAATTGAAAAGCTCATGAAAACAGGAAAACTTAGCAAACTACCATGCAGGCCCTATGTAAGTTAACATAATTTTCACCAGATTAAAGAAAAATTGACTCATTTATCATCTTTCTGCAGGTATCATTTGGACTGATTCTGCCCTTCAGGCTATTTATCATAGTCCACTGACAAGTTGTAAAAACAGCAGCAGCAGCAACGCTGCTATTAACCATCCTATTGTGATGACACTTGTTAGTCTAGACCATGAAGCTAGTCCTGGCCGCATAATAGTTCATGGTGACATTGTGTATTTCACAGATCGATCCAAGCAAGCTGTTCAAAGGTGGTAGTAATTCCATAGTTATTTTTTTTCATAAAACTGAGAGACATATTACTCAAAGCATGATTTTGTTGAGAATATAACAGCTAATATTTACATCAGTTTGTTGAAGTGCAAATTTGTTTATATGTATTTATGTGTCTGACTCACATATATAATCTGATATAAAAGATGTGATTTAGAAAAAATTCCTATACCATTTATTAATTTGAAGCTTGTTAGATACGACTGAAAAAAATAGGCTTATAATAAATGTAAACTTTTGCCTTTATCTTCAAAACATCATTTCTTGTAAACAGTACATTAGAATTTGAAGGGATGCTGTTATAGTCATTTGAAATGTGGAGGTAATGTTTACTTTACATCATATCTCAGGTATAATATAAATGGACCGGCAATAGTGACATCTGTGGGATTTCCTTTCATGAATGAAATAACTGGACTCAGTTACTTCGGTTCTAGTAAGCAAATGTTTCAGTTACTTTGGTTAATTTGTTTATTTGACAATAACTGACTTCATTTACTTTAGCTCACATAAATTTCTCTTCCAAAAAAAGCTGCTCTCTTTCAACTCTAGCATTCTAAATCTCTGCAAATAGATCATTCTTTTATATCTCAGAAAATAGATCTTTCTGTCATATCTCTGAAAACAGATCATTCTTTCATATCTCTGAAAATAGATCTTTCTATAATATCTCTGAAAACAGATCTTTCTATCATATCTCTGATAACTTTTCTGTTCTCCCTGAAATATTCTCACCAAAAAAGACCATGATGAATTTTGAGAAAGAAATTGAAAATCACCCCACTTTAGTCTTGAAACTATTGTTTCTTTAACTGTCTACTATCTTCACTATAGCCACTACAACCATTAAGCCAATGTAAAAACATTACTTTAATAATTGTTAAAAAAAGCTTAAAATAGTAATTGTCTTACTCTATATTTTTTATCGTTGATGCTGAACACTACATTGATCAAACTCCATAATTCCATCAAGTTAATTAAGCATTTCACAGCTTTTCCTGTTTTTCCTGCTTTGCTGCATTGGGTGGCTAGTTATGCCTCTTCTCTGGTATGAGGCCTTTCCAGAGTTTAGTTCCCTTCCTATAGTTCAGTATTGCCATGGATATATCTTTTAATTCACGGAACCGCCGCTGGTGCAATGGAGTTCATGCACTGAGATTGACACTGCAGCAGCATCTAAATAAGGAGTTAAATTGACTGGTGTGGAGGAGAAAAGGGGAACCATCATGGAGGAATTAAGAGGAGAAGGGAGCATTCTTAGATGAGTGCTGCAGCATGTTGCAAAGCATATATGGGGCTGTCCTGAATGAAGTGACACCAGAGTCTGATTTTGAACTTTGAATTTTAAACTTAGCTTATAAAATTTGTCTCCTTTCATTTTTGTCAAGTATTTATTTTTGTATCCATATGTTTTCTAGCTGTAGAAGTCCATGTGCATTTTGACAGTTTTTTAAAGCTAGTTTTTCCTTCACTAGTATAGTATGAGCATAAAATGTGACATAAAATGTGACAAGTACAAGCTTTAATGTACAAGTATATTTTGTTTATTTTATTTCATACTTATGATTATTTTACACTTAAATTACTTTCTTCTTATAATTATTTTCAGCATAAATTACTTTCTACAGTTTTAATGCAGGGATGTTTTACATTTCTTTGTACACTTGTGGACATACATGCACTTTATAACTATCTGTTGCTTGATACATAATTTTAAATTTATTACTACCTAAAGGTTTGACCGTACAAGAACATAGACATAATGCGTCACCTTGTAGAGGCGTTGTAGTGCCAAGATCCAGCAATATGTCACAATGCTTGTGCAAGAATGATGCTCATATGGTCTCTAAAGACAGAATCAAGTCAGAACGCCTATCTGCATCAGAGTTCAATTCAAAAGAGGCCAAAGCACATGGTGAGCATTTGAATATGCTTTAAAAATAATGGATAATAGAGTTATTTTTGCCATGAAACAATCATGTTTTTAACAAAAATGAAATAGAGTAATGTAAGGGAAAGCAAATGTCACATTTGAGCAGGCTTGTCCCTCTTTTACAAGAAAGTTGTAGAAAAACAAAGATTCTGATATTTACAACTAAATTGAAATATCTCCTCTGCAGGTCTTTGTCTTATTTCACCACAAGCCAACGGCATCACCCAGGGTGGTCAGCCTGATGACTATGTCCTATCTGGACATCAAATCACTGTGACCTGTGATCCTGGATACCGACTCTCAAATTCTAAGCTTCGGTTCGAAATTCGAAAATGTGTGCAAGGAAAATGGACATCAGCGGCTACTTGTTCTTCAGGTATGAATGTCTTTTCAAGATCACAGTTTTGATTATGCATGCATGTTAAACATTTAATTTGCATGAATTTAATGCAATCCTGAAGCTGATCATAAGTTTTTTTTCTTCCATTTAAAAAAAAAAATTCAGTTTTGACCTACACAGTTCATGGAAATTTGAGCCGTGGGTATGTGTCTTCACTGAATCCACATTGTTTGTTGTACCTCGTGGCATCACAGAAGTTGACGTTGTTTGCATTGGAGGAGGTGGTGGTGGATATGATGGGTGTGATAAGCAGATACGTAAGAACAGAGTACATGCTGGAATGGGCGAGGTTTCCAAGTTCGGGAATTATCTTCGGGCTTATGGTGGTCAGGGGGGAAGTTTACACGAAGGTGAGTAATGAGATCATTTTAACTTAATAGTTTTTCTAAATGTAGTCTCATGTTAAATTGCTAGCAATCAAGAACATGTCCTCTACCAAACAGTATTCCCAAAATAAACTGTGAATTAATGCATTATAACTAAAGACATATGCAACATATGCCTGTGAGACCTGGACACTTAACAAAACAGCTGAGAAACACATAAATGCCTTTGAATGTAAATGCTATAGAAGAGTTCTTCAAATATCATGAACACAAAAAAGAACAAATATATCTATAATCATCATCATCATAATCATCAGGTGCTGTAACAACTGCGTTGGCTATTATGCTTCTTCAGAGTACATGATCCTTCATGCAGGCCATCAGCTCAGTTAGTGATCTCCTCTCACACCATCTCGTCAGACTGTCCAGTATCATTTCTCTTGGTCTTCATCTTGATCTTCTTCCTTCTATTTTTCCTGTTGTTATAATATTTTCAATGCCCCCTCTTCTCATTACATGTCCTATGAAAGTACATTGTCTCTCTCTTATCTTTTTGACAAGGTTTTTTGTCTCTCCAGCTCTTCTCATACATTCTTCATTAGTTATTTTTGCTGTCCAGGGGATTTGCAACATTCTTCTAATAAACCACATTTCTGCTGCTTCCAATGATTTTTGTGCAGACTTGCCTATTGTCCATGATTCACTTCCATATAACAAGATAGGTTCAATATAGCATTTTAGGACTCGTTTTCTAACATTTATTGATAAGGATGTGTTGGTTAATATGTTTCTCATTCTCTGAAATGCAGTCTTTGCTTGGCCTATTCTGTTCCTAATTTCTGTTCTGCATTTCCCATCTGAAGTTATTTATTTTTTATTTAATTTTATACTGCATGTTGGTGGATTCTGTTTCTTAGATATAACCATAGTCTCTGTCTTTTTGATGTTCAAAGTAAGGCCTTTCTGTTCAGTTTCTTTGGCAAATTTATCCAAGAGATTTTGCAGGTCTTGTTGGTTCTCAGCTATCAGTACTGTGTCATCAGCATACCAAAGGTTGTTAATATTGTATCCTCCAATTTTTATGCCTGGTTCTGTGATGATCGTTCTTAGAATATTCTCGCTGTACAGAGAAAAAAGGTCTGGAGATAGTACACATCCTTGTTGCACCCCTTTTTTTATAGATTGATATTTTGCAGTTCTATTTTCAACTCTAACTGCTGCTTCTTGCTACCAGTATAGATGTTTTACAATCCTCAGGTCTTTACCCTCTATACTGATGTCTTCGAGCATTTTAATAATTTCATTATGTTTCACCTTGTCAAATGCCTTGGTGTAATCAATGAAGCATAAGTAGAGATCTTTCTGTACTTCTAAAGCTCTTTCTGTTAGTGTTCGTAAAGCATATATGGCATATCTATAATACAAGAGCTTAATATTAAAGAAGGCTGGCTAGTAAAGAAGGTTAAACAGAGGAAACTTAAATATTTTAGACACATTAAACATGATGATAATTTAGAGAAGACTGTCTTGGAAGGGTATTTAATGGGAAAAAGAAAGAGAGGAAGACCAAGGAGAAGATGGCTGCAAGACAGTGCTTAGGGTCTGCAAATGAATGCATCAGCAGCAGGGCATCTTGTTTATAACTGAGAGGCCTACAGGAGAGCCGTTACGGAGGCAAAGTTGCGCGAGGGACATGCATATGACTGACTGACTGAACTAAAGACATAGAAACTGATTTATTTCTTGCAATACTTAATGTATTGGAGTGTGGTTTATGTAGACATTTGCACACAAAAAAATTATGTTCTCAGATTTATTTCAGTCACATGTCTCTTATCTGTGTTTTAATATGAATTGTACACAAGAAGCATTAAACCATAATAAATAGAATGTTAATAATAACAAAACGAAAACCATCATGACAGAACTGAGCTGTTTAGGGAGAATACTAAATGTGACGAGAAGATATCAAATAAGAAATGACGCCATCAGGGCAAAGGTTGGAGTAATGCCATTATTACACTACACTAAGAAACACCAAGTCAAATGGTTTGGCCAAATTACAAGGCCAACACCAGAGAGTATACTACAAAAAAAACATTCACACTAAGAACTGCAGGAATCAGAGAAAGAGACTGCCCATGTAGGAGATGGAGGAAGGAAATTACAAAAACTTTAAATATCTCATTATATTAAGCAAACTTCTGAACCCCTTCTAGACATCCTTTTGTTCCCTCAACACTGAAAGGTATATAAGGAAAGAGACAAGAAAAGGCACAAATTAATTTTACCAATCTTTAAAAAAACATGTGCTTCTAAGTATCTGATCAGAATTAGAGGAAAGGAGAGAGAATGTTAATGCATTGCTCATAAGCCAACACAAATATAAGTTATCTGAACATAAATATTATTCATGTGTTTTTTCTGATGACAGGTGGTCGTGGGGGACGTGGAAGGAACCTGTTTGGAGGGGAGGGTCAGCTCAGTTCTTCATGCCTTGGAGGTGGAGCAGCTGGTGAAACACGGTCCCCCAGCTTCTGCTATCTAGGTCAGACATCATGTCTCTTCTGTGGAGCAGGTGGCGCTATGCCTACATGCTCTGTCTGCCCAATCCGCCCAGGTGGTTGTGGTGGTGTGGGCAGTGAAATGGGATTAGAACCCGGAGCAGCTGATAACTATGGTGGTGGTGGCACAGGTACTTTTGGTGGTGGCAGTGGAGGAGGTGGCGGATATTCTAGGAAGACTGTTCGACTTTCATCAATGGAGGAAATTCCAATAAAAGTAGGAAGGCGTGGAATACCCTCTGCAAAACCAGCAGGAGATGGTGTAGTAGTTGTTGGGTGGGGTGCTAGACTAGAAGACTTGATTCATGGTTTGGAGAGAAGAAACTTGTGCAAACCATTCACTTACAAGCTGGAGGATGAGAGTGCCATCAATTTCCCTGATAAATGTTTCTAATAAATTTTCATTTTGATAGTTAATGACTGCTTTGATGTCTTCAAGTGACCTAAATCTCACTGCATCCAAAATTCAGCTCATCCTGCATCACACCTTATTTGTCCAACTTGTAGAGTTACCAGTTTTCTTATCTTTCTATCTTGTGATGCTTTCTGTCCTGTTAATAGTTATAATCTCTTGTAAGATTCATTAATTAATTCTAAGTTTCTTTAAAGTCTAGAATTATACAGTGAAGGAACATTAACCTGAACATCTCCATCTTTTCCACCTTTTTCCCTGTGTCTTTAGTCAGTTAATTTGTATGAGATTTATGAAGGGTGTTCAGAAAGTAATGCACCACATTGTTTTTCTCATTCATTTCATTCATTTGCATGTCCCTTGCAGAATTTTGCCTCCAAAACAGTACTCCTGTAGGTCTCTCGGTTGTGAGCAAGATGGCCTGCCGCTGATGCATTCATTTGCAGACCCTCAGCACTGTCTTGCAGCCATCTTCGCCTTGGTCTTCCTCTCTTTCTTTTTCCCATTATGTGCCCTTCCAAGACAGACAAGATTATCATGACGTTTAATGTGTCCAAAATATTTCAGTTTTCTCTCTTTAATCCTCTTTACTAGCCAGCCTTCTTCAACATTAAGCTTTTGTAGTATAGATATATTTGTTCTTTTTTGTGTCCATGATAGTTGAATAACTCTTCTGTAGCATTTAATTCAAAGGCATTTATGTGTTTCTCAGCTTTTTTAAGTGTCCAGGTCTCACAGCCATATGTTGCGATGGGAAAGATGCATGCCCTTAAAAATCTTATTTTTGTGGTTCTGTCTGCTCCTCTCCACGGATTCTTTAGTTGTTTTATTTTCTGAAGAGCGATAGATGTCCTCCTTTTAATTTCCCTCATTGTATCTCCATTATTAGTTAGTAGTGATCCAAGATATTCAAAACTCTCCACTTCTTCCAGTTTTTCCTCACTGATACATATTTCAGCTGCCTTGTTTATTTTGTCAGTTGTCATCAATTTAGTTTTCTTTGCATTAAGATAGAGGTTTTGCTCTTCGCTGTTCTTACGGACTGACATAATTATTTTTTCCATTCCTTTTTGTGTTGTGGACTGTGTCATCAGCATATCTAATCTCTGGTATTGTTTTTCTCAGGAGCTGCTTATTCAAAAAGCATGAAATTTATACACAATATACATGGATATGTCATGTAAACATTGGTATTATTCAACATAATCCCCATCGCCTTGTACGGCTTTACGCCTGCATGAAACAAGTGCATGTATTCCTAGCCCATACCAGATTTTCTCTTGATTATGTAGCCATTTCTTCACTGCATAAATCACTCCTTCGTCATCTTCAAATCTTATCCCTCAGAGTGCATCTTTAAGTGAACCAAACAGATGGAAATCAGAGGGTACCAAATGGGGACTATAGGGTGGATGAGGTAGTACAGTCCAACTCAATTTGGTGATTGCTTCCTGTGTTGCCAGACTTGTGTGAGGGCATGCACTGTCGTGAAGGAGAAGCAGGTCTGCTGGATTCTTGTGCTGTCGAACTCTGTGAAAACGTTGACTGAGTTTTTTTCAATGTCTTAATGTAAGCTTGTGAATTGATTGTCTCTCCTCTTGGCATAACATCCACAAGAATCACACTTTCAATGTCCCAAAAGACAGTGATCATGACCTTTCCAGCTGAAGGAATGTCTTGAATTTTTTTCTTTGTGGTGATTGAGGATGATGCTACTCCATTGACTGTCTTTTTGTCTCAGTTCAAAATGATGTGCTCAGGTATCATCATCTGTTACGATCTTAGACAAAAAGTTCTCTCCCTCAGCACTGAAACTCTCCAACAATTCAGAAGAAATTGCTTTCCTTTGCAATCGATGGTCATTTGTGAGACTTTGAGGAACTCATCTTGTGCAAACTTTAGAAAATCCAAGAGCTTCTATAACTGCATTTGCACTACCATTGCTGACTACCAGCTTTAAGGCCAACTGTTGAGTAGTGATACGCCTATCAGTAAGAATAATGCCCTCAGCACATTTCAACATTTCTGCCTTGGAGGCTGTGGCAGGATGTCCACAGTGTGGCCGATCATGCAACTCCTTTTCTCCACTTATTGATTCTTTGATTCTCTGAACCCAGTGACTGACTGTACTCCTGTCAACTGCATAACATCCATACACATCACATAAACACTTGTGAATGTTCACAACAGTTTCCTTATCTGCAACAAGAAATTCTATCATAATTCGCTTACTTATACTGCAAGTTGCTAACATGCTCCATTTCAACAGTTAGGGCAGCCATATTCTTTGGCTGGTTTCAGTGCAATTTGGTTCACACAATCGGCACATGGCATATTTAAAGTGTGCAAAATTTCATGCTGCCTTCAATATTAGCTGAAAAAAATGATGTGGTGCATTACTTTCTGAATGCCCCTCATAGATTCTTGGTGTTAAAGATAAATAACACACTAATATTGTTTATAGTATTTTTATGGCTAAGAAATTGTTCAATGTAATGTTTTTTTTTAATTTTATGGAACAATTCTGCTCTCTCTTTCATCTATTCTGTTAATTATTTCTGCACACAAAGCTATATTTTGAGAATAATGTAATTGTTATACACTTCAGTATGATTTCATTTACTTTCCTAAAAATGTAAAACTAGACAATGCTCCGAATGACTGACAACTCACTACCAAAAATAGCACTAAGATGGACACCACAGGGGAGCAGAAGTAAGGGTAGACCAAAAGAGACATGGAGAAGAATAACAGAAAGGATGTTGAGCAATAGAGGGCTCACCTGGGCAAGAGCAGAAAAAAAGGCGAAGGACAGGCATTTGTGGAAAACCCTTGCGGAAGCCCCATGTGCCCTGGGCACTTAAGGTTCAGAGAGAGAGAGAGAGAATTTCTGAACATACACTTCTAGGGCTCTGCTATTCAGACTAAGAGATTTATTTGTCATTATTTTAAATTTCTTGTTCATTTCTGCCATTATTTAATATACTTGTGTTGCCACATTACTTCTGTTACTTTATAATATATTTGTACTGGTGTAATATTTCCATCACGTTATAATTTGTATTGCCAAAATGTTTTAAAATGTGCCCTTGTGCACTGTGTCATTCAAAGAAGAAATGAGGATCAGACTAAATGACCAGGGAAGGGACTGGTTCTTGTAATTTAGATTTGTTTATTTTTAGTGTGATTATGTCTGTAGATAAAATATAGAATTTGAGTTAAATGCAAGATTAAGGACTCTCATATTAAAGACAGCAAAAACATGCACAAATGAATTAATGAACTCACAGGCAGGAAAACAAAATATACCACAGGATGCCTGAAATCGAGAGAAGGTAAAATGTTAATGGGAAAAGAAGACATTGTGGACAGAGTATATCGGTGAGCTATATGGAGGAGAAAGACCAGAATTAACACCAGATACTGAAAACTGTGATGGACCACCACTACTTGAAGATGAAATCATAGATGCCATCAAACACATGAAGAAAGGAAAAGCGACTGGGCCTGATAATATAACAATAGAAGAAATAGAGGCACTAGAGGAGACAGGAATAAAAATAGTAATCAAGTTACTGAATGACATTTGCAACAGTGGTTATATTCCTAGTGACCTGATTAAATCCACGTTTATAGCACTACCAAAGAAACCAGGTGCAAAGGAATGTGACGACCACCGGACTATCAGCCTCTCATGTCACATAACGAAGCTACTTCTGAGAATAATTATGAGAAGAACAAGGAAAAAGATAAAAATGGAAATAGCAGATGAACAGTTTGGATTTGTTGAAGGAAAGGGAACACACACTGCCATTTATGCTTTACGAACACTAACAGAAAGAGCTTTAGAAGTACAGAAAGATCTCTACTTATGCTTCATTGATTACACCAAGGCGTTCAACAAGATGAAACATAATGAAATTATTAAAATGCTTGAAGACATCAATATAGACGGCAAAGACCTGAGGATTGTAAAACATCTATAATGGCAGCAAGAAGCAGCAGTTCGAGTTGAAAATAGAATTGGAAAATATCAACCTACAAAACAAGGGGTGCGACGAGAATGTGTACTATCTCCAGACCTTTTTTCTCTGTATAGCGAGAATATTCTAAGAACAATCATCACAGAACCAGGGATAAAAATTGGAGGATACAATATTAACAACCTTCGGTATGCTGACGACACAGTACTGATAGCTGAGAACCAACAAGACCTGCAAAATCTCTTGGATAAAGTGGCCAAAGAAACTGAAAAGAAAGGCCTTACTTTGAACATCAAAAAGACAGAGACTATGGTTATATCTAAGAAACAGAATCCACCAGCATGCAGTATTAAATTAAATGGAACTATTCTAAAGCAGGTGCAGAAATTCAAATACCTTGGAGCAGTAATAACTTCAGATGGGAAATGCAGAACAGAAATTAGGAACAGAATAGGCCAAGCAAAGACTGCATTTCAGAGAATGAGAAACATATTAGCTAACACATCTTTATCAATGAATGTTAGAAAACGAGTCCTAAAATGCTATATTGAACCTATCTTGTTATATGGAAGTGAATCATGGACAATAGGCTGGTCTGCACAAAAATCATTGGAAGCAGCAGAAATGTGGTTTATTAGAAGAATGTTGCGAATCCCCTGGACAGCAAAACTAACTAATGAAGAATGTAGGAGAAGAGCTGGAGAGACAAAAAACCTTGTCAAAAAGATAAGAGAGAGACAATGTACTTTCATAGGAAATGCAATGAGAAGAGGGGGCATTGAAAATATTATAACAACAGGAAAAATAGAAGGAAGAAGATCAAGAGGAAGACCAAGAGAAATGATACTGGACAGTCTGACAAGATGGTGTGAGAGGAGATCACCAACTGAACTGATGGCCTGCATGAAGGATTGGATACTCTGAAGAAGCATAATAGCCAACGCCAGTCGGCACGGCACATGATGATGATGATGCAAGATTAATTTGATCAGCAAATGATATCTAGTAGCCACCATCACTAACATTAGTGATATATACTTATATATGTCAGAAATAATGAACATGAACACATAAAATCAAACAGCAATTAAAATTGGAGCAGAATGTTGGACAACAATTGAGAAGGAAATTTATTCTCATTTCACAGTCTGCTTCAAAAGATTTTGAATAAATGCTGGGCATAGACAGTATGAAACCTCTCATTAATCAAGAAGGAAAAATATACATCGAAGGAACAGCTGTTGATGAAGTAAACCAATTTGTGTACCTTGGCAGCTACATAGACCAGGATTGTGACACCAGGAAGGAAGTTAGAATTCGAATTGCAAAAGCAGCATTGTCTTTAAAAACTCTTGAGAACATATGGAATTCAAAAGTTATAAGCACAAAAACCAAGGTAAGATTATTAATTCAAATGTGATATCCACCTTCATTTATGCATGTGAAAGATGGAATTCAACTAAAGAAATAGACAAGAAATTAGACTCTTTCGAAAACAAATGCCTAAGGAAAGTACTTGGTATAAAGTGGAATGAATTCAAGAACAACACAGAGATAAGACAGATCAGCAAACAACAACCTGTCTCACAGGTGATCAGAAAAAGAAGATGGACATATGTAGGCCATGTGATGAGAAGAAACAATCAGAGAATACCGAAACAAGCTATCAAGTGGAGCACAACAGGCCAAAGAAAAAGAAGTCGACCACGTGAAACCTTAAAGAGGACATTGTTAAGAGAAACCAGTTTAGTGGACATAACATCCCTAGATGAAGTTGAAAAATTCACCGAGAACAGGAAGCCTTGGCAAACAACTATGCAAGCCCTATGTGATGTTTAACGGCATGAGAAGGATGTAAGATAGACAATAAAAACTGAGACCAACTTCCCCAAAGTGAACAAGAAGACCTGCATGTAATAACAGCAAAAAACCAAAATCTCTGGAAATGGAATAGTTATATGCTCTGAAGAGATCTCAGCAACATTGCTTTAGCCATGTGGTGGACACATGGGAAGGAAAAAGAGTATACAATGAAGAACCAATACAGCAAAGACAGATACACAGTTATTCTCAGAATATCAAAGTAGACAATAGTTTCCCAACTCAAATTAAAAACTGTTCATTTGTTTTTCAGTTATCTTTATTGACATTTCATCTGGGAGAGGTTGTTTTTATATATTTTTATCTCTTCCTGTGTTATTTTCTTACTTAAAACTAAAATTCAACACCTCTTGTTCCATTATGAAGGTACATATCTCTAAATTCTTTCATTCATTCAGCTTTCTAAGCCATTGTGTCTCATTGTTGCAGACAAGACTTGTCTCTATTCCTCTCTGTTCTCAGTCTTCTCCTACCAGATGTCCACACAGAGGGCTCATGAGGCTTCTTCCAGACTGTTACACCATTATTGTCTTGGTCTGCCTCTTGGTCTGTCTCAATTTATCACTTCTGTATAAGCCCTTTTTTGTCTGTCTGTTCTCATCCATCTTCTCCGAGTGTCTAAGCCATCTCAATCTGTTGTTTTTCACAATGGTAGTTATAAGTTCTCTAAACTTTTCATGAAATCAACTGTTTCATTCTCAATTGTAAATCTTTCAGTTTTGTCTATTTCACCACCTTAAGTGTTTTTATCAGTATTCTGAATGCCATCTGCAATTTCTAGGTTCATAAAGTGATAAACAACAAGAATTTAATCATTGAAATTCATTCACACATGTAGATTTTTTTAACTGAGATTACTTGCTATATTTTTCAAAGCAGGTCATGTAACATTTTTTGCATTTGTAATGAAATAACTAACAGTTTCTTCCAAAAACTATTCTCACCACAGATAACTGCATGCTACTTGGTGCATAATCTAATGGCTGTCCAGGAAATTACATGCCATAATTTCATAAGAAATGTTAAAATTCAAGAAATTCAATTGTCAACTTCTGTAACAAAATCATGATATGAAATTTTCAGCATTACTAAGATCTTTAGACTGATGATCAGATTAACTGCCATCACATAATATGCTATACTTTCTTAAGGCATTTCTTTTTCATTTTTTTTAAAAATTCTAAGATTCACCAGATCAATTGCAATAAAATTCATGCAAGAGATGGCAGGATGAACTATGGCTCAAACATAACCCGTCGAGATAATGACTTAAATTTTGGTTGCTCAGAAGGCAACTCATGCGGTAGAACCCTGTCAATTTCTAGGACATTTCCATTGGTTGCAGTCTGATCGCACTTGGTCACTATGGCATGACCAATTTTTAGTCTGTTGTTATTATCATGTGATAATCTCAGCTGACTACCTGATAAGGTTCTGATCTGAAATCTTTGAAGCCATGGACGTTGGAAAATGCCAGCGCAGCACAAAGTTTCTGAAAAAAATATAAACAAAATTAAAAATAATAATAAATTACATTATAGACAGAATTTGCATAGCAAAAAAAAAACAAGTGATAATGTATTCTAAGCTTTGGTTTAGCTCATTTGTGATAAATAATGAGTCCATGGAACACTATTTGCCATTAACAATTTCCACTTCCTGACACTGTCTTTTTTCTCCCACTTATCTGAAATTTCTTAAAAGATGTTTCCATTTAAGTAATAAAGCATATTCATGAAGTTTGTCTTTGTCACTCATTTTGTGAATAATCAACACCATATTCTCTCTATGCCTCAGCAGCACTTCACAGGGTTGCCCTCACAGCTGTCCTATTTAGGAGATGTTCATTGTCACTGACCTTTCACCTGGAAGATATTAATCAACACTGAGAATGTGATGCAACATAAATAATGTTGAACTTACGTTCAGTCACATGACTTTTGACAAGTTTTTGTAATCTCTCAGAGTCTTTTGAGATGTAATTGAGTATCCTCTTGTCTAGTTTATTGAATGCCTGTTTTGGAATACATGAAATACAGGATTTGCCAGATAACAAAAACTTTGAAAATAATTTGGAATGTAATAAGGAATAATTTTTGATTTAATGATTTATTCAGCATATAATGAATATTCATGCTTGTCACTCCTTGTAATAGTAATTTACAACTAGGCTAATGGTATATAAACCAAGTAATGAATATTTGTAAATAAAGAATTATTTAAATAAAGAAATAACAATTCCACAGTTTCACCAATAGAATGCATATGTACAAATATTCAGTCATTTGCATGTCCCTTGCGGAACTTTGCCTCCCTAACAGCTCTCCTGTAGGCTTCTTGGTTGTAAGCAAGAATGTACAAATATATGTAAATACTTGTACATATGAGAAGATTGTTAGTAAAACTTATTCTCTATTCTTTCCCTAACTATGTATAGATACAGTGTAAGGTAAAGGCAAAGGTAATCCTGTCGTGCCTTAGAGGCACATAGGGATATGGTGTTAGTGCCCATATTTCTCTTGACCTGTCAGAACACTAGAGGATGATATGGTCAGTATCACGCCTGGCCGCCTTTCCTTCCCCAACTCCAGATGACGTCGGGTACCCATTTCTACAGCCAGATTCAAACCCCCAACCTTCGCCATGAGAGACCAGTGCACTAACCACGTTGCCACTCAGACACTCATATATACAGTGTGGTGTGCATAAAACTGACCCCAGCCATAATATGCAACTGAATACAGTAAGACCCACATGCAAGCAGACTCACACTCCCAAATTGACATGAAAAGGTTCATTGAACTCACATGTGCAACAGTGTTGAACAATGTTCGGCACTGAAATAAGAAATATAACATGAAAACTGTGTTTTGCAGCTGGGGCTGGTTTTATGTGTGGCACAGGGTATAAAGCATAACATACAAGGCAAATACATCAGTTAGCTTTACCTCATTGTTGGGAACAAATACAGTGAATGGTCCAGCTGCTTGCAAAGAATCTGCAATCCCTGATTTTTTCATTAAGGAAACGAAAGTACTAAATCGTCTGTCCAGTGCAAGCACATATAGCATATTTCCTTTTGGAGGCATCATCATCTGCAAAAAAAAAAACCCCCAAAAAACGCAGAAATGAAATAGCAAGTCAGTATTCACTTTTGACACTGTAATGTAGCTATTTATAAAGGATGTTTTCATTTTAACGTGGTTTTGAAGAAAACATTTTGCTTTTGTGAGAAAAGTGTAGACTGAAGGTATCTGCAAAAGAAATATCACTTTATCATCACTGTTATCATCTATTTCTTTCCTTTTTTCCTTCTCCCTTCTTCTTCTTCTTGTGCTTCTCATTTTTGTCTGTTCAACCTTTTCTTATTTCCATTTTTTCTCTTTTCTTCTCTGTTTTTCCTCCCATGCCATACTGACATGAATCAGGGCTGCTTTATAAAAGTATGTAGCTTAAGATGGCTAATGACAATCAGCTGACAGAAGTCATGAAAAATGAAAGTCAATTAAAAATATTCCGAAGCAAGAAAATTAACGTTTGTATCACATGAGAGGGTTAGATAAATGGAGACAATAAGAAGAGTAAATGAGAGGAGAAGCAGATGACTGCAGAAACAATTGCTCTAGCCACGACACGAGCTGGTCCCTGTTTAAAGTCACCAGTGAGTTAATGCAGAGCAGCAGAGAGTTTGTGGAAAGCCTGGATTTTGATGCTAACTGTTTTTAAAACATGAGCTGCTCCAGCTTTCTGCATGTCCATATTTCTCAGGGCTTGAATTTCTTATTACCTACTTCAACATCTAATGTCAGTGTTCTCCACTATTGTCTGTTCAACATCTAATGTCAATGTTCTCTAATATTGTCTTCTCAACATCTAATGTCAGTGTTCTCCAATACTGTCTGCTCAACATCTAACATCAATGTTCTACAATATTGTCTTCTCAACATCTAATGTCAGTGTTCTCCAATACTGTCTGCTCAACATCTAACATCAATGTTCTCCAATATTGTCTGCTCAACATCTAATGTCAACATTCTCCAATATTGCCTGTTCAACATCTATGTCAGTTTTCTCCAACACTGCTTGTTCAACATTTGTGTCACTGATATCAAACATTATTTTGTTACTTAACATCTGTCTCAGTGTTCTCCAACACTGATGTTAAAATTTGTTTACAGTCCTGTGGAACTATTAATGGTAAAACTAAATGGAATGTTACTTACACCTTTGATGATACTGATATGGCCATTGCAAGCTTCAATGTTCACTTCAGCAAGAGGGACACACTGAACAGTCCTCACTCTGTGCTTATTGTAGTTAAACTAAAGGAGATTTTTTTTTAACAAGGTTAAAATATTATAGCATTAACTAAACAATACACACAGGTCTAGATATGCAGGAATTAAATATTTAACAAAATAATGATGCAGAGTTAGTAAGGATCACGATCCATACACTCTGGACACATCCATAGGTGTGCTGATATCATCTTCAGTACCTCCTTCAGCATACAATAACTAATTACGCTCATTCTTTTGTGGTCGACCTGGAACTCTTGATGAACTTTTCATTTTTAGCCGCCCCAAGTTTCCCCCCCCCCCCCCCAGTTCCTTCATTCCTGACAGTGACACTGATTCACAGTTGTCAGTGAAGTTCTTTGTTTGACCAGCTTCTCTTATAGCATGGATGATGTCTGCTTGATCCATCGTCTACTCTTCCTCCAAGCCAGCTGAGTCAGTCATCTGATCTGCTCTTTCACTTCACCTGACACCTACATGACCTGATACAAAAATGAAGGTCAAGTTGATGCATCTGTGACATATGCAGTGACTGGAGCCACTGTTGCCCTAGAGACCCAGCCTGAATTATCTTAAGCATGATGATTGAGTTGTTCAAGATACAAGCTTGCATGCTGTCTTGTGACTCCAGCCAGCTCACAACTTTTATCACAGCCATGGTTTTCATGACATGGAGGTTTGTTGTAAAGTACTGACAAGGCACAAAGAAATGTTTCATACTGGAATAATAAATGAATATGCTTGTACAAATTGTTTCAGTGGCATTTCCTTCATTGCTTCCTTGATTTCTTTCTTTCTGCTCATTTCTCAATGTTTTCTTTTTATTTCTTATTTTTATTTGCTCTTTGTTTTTACTTTCGCTCTTTTGGTTTCTATTTTTCTTATTCTTTCTGACCTTTCTAAATTCCTTTCTTTCTTTCAGACTTCCTTTCTTCCTTTTTATTATGTTTTCTTTTTCCTTTCTTTCTTTCTTTTTTTTTATTATGTTTTCTCTTTTCTTTCTTTTTTTTTTTTGGTTAAGCTCTTTATTTCTTTCTTGAATCAAGAAGACATAGATTGAATTGAATAAAAACTTAAAATTCTAAACAGAATAAAACTGTCTGATGATATTTTTGTATTCATCATTCATTTTGTTTTACTCCACATGCAAATCAACACTCCTTCCTGTATCCATCATTTTTTTTTCATCCATCACAAAGTATTCTCCAGGTTGGGCCCATGAAAAACCAGCCCAGGTAACTAATCAGAGATTATGTATACAGTACATGTACATTGTAAAACACTCCCATCAGACAAATGACAATGCTATATCAGAATAAGTAAAACAGGCTCTTTCTCATGACCCATTCTTTATTTATGTTCTCAGATAATCGGATTTTTTTTTTACTTTGTTTTGTTTTCAATTGACAAACAATCACAGTAACTGTTCAAGATCTACCAGATAGTAGCTACTGAACTGGATGCTGGGACCAAACACACTGGGTAGAAACTGGTTGCTACTTGTGTGTCGATGATCCTTTTGTGCAGGCGACATGTGGAAGTTAATTACATCTCTTAAAAGCGTGGAATCTTCATTCAGCTTTGTCCTCACAGCAACTGGTAGATTCTGTATGTTTTAAGAGGTGGAAATTTGAAATAAAAGTTTCCTGTTACTGTAACTGAAAAGATAATGAAGTTCAAATGTAAAGAGTATATTTATGCAAGTCTATAGGTCCTGCAGGATCTCTGCAAAAATGAAAGAAAGAACATTACTATTACCAAAATGAGCAGAAACCAATTAAACCAAAAAAAAAAACAGAAATAAAAGAAACAAAAATAAACAAAAGCTAAGAAGCAATGGTGAATAACATTTCACATGCTTAATTCTGGAAGGTGGAAGAAGTAAGAAAAGTTCGGTAAATAAACCAGGAAATAAAATACAACCTTGAAAGAGGTACTTAGACCAAGGAAGAGCCAGTCTCAAGCTGGCTTAGATAAATATTGCAAGAGGCAGAATCAAGCATTCTGGGAACTGAAGAAAGTATTGAAACTTAGGACTGAAAGCTAAGTAAAAAAAAATCTGGTATAACTGCATACTGATGTCACCCTTAAAAAAACAACATTTTTTATGAGCAGCTGAATAAAATACATTTGTTTAACAGCTTCCTATTATAAATTCGAAATAATCTATTCAAGTTATTATAGGTTCATGTATAGTTTTTTTTAATTATAAATTTATCTTTCACATCTGAATTTTCATGTATATTTTTCTTTTATAAATAATTATTTTTTATAAATATATAAGATGGAACATTAAGCCCTACTGCAAACAAATAAGATGGAACTTAAGCCCTACTGCATACAAATAAGATGGAACTTAAGCCCTACTGCATAAAAATAAGATGGAACTTAAGCCCTACTGCATACAAATAAGATGGAACTTAAGCCCTACTGCATACAATTAAGATGGAACATTAAGCCATACAAATACAAATAAAATGCCACATTTATGCTCTAAATAAACTATAACATGCTACTGAAGGTGACAAGTTAAAAAAAAGGAGTGTGCAAATACTTCTTTAGCAGACTCCATCACCATGGGAGCTATGGTGATCTTTGCCCCATTAACCATGGTAGCCCTGTTACTTAGGGTACAAATGGAGAGGTGGGTCTTGGTCAGCTATGGTTCACTAACCCTGATGCTAGCATGTCAGCTATGGTTCACTAACCCTGATGCTAGCATGTCAACTATGGGTCGCTGATTGTCAAAATGGACAGTATCTTCGTTCCCAAGCTTCATAAGGAACTTGGAACACCAAAGATCCCTGGTTTTATATTTTTTAAAAAATCTGATGACTGAAGTTAGATAATTAATTCTTTATCATTTTCATAACTTTCTGAATGTCTGAAGCTAAGAGTGAAGGAAAATTCAATACCAAATGAAAAAAAAACAGGAGGATTTGAAAGTACAAGGCAACAACACTTACTTGTATAGCCTTATTATCTGGGACAAAGAAAGTGATATTTGGTACTGTTTCCAATGTTGTAGTAAGTCCTGCTTTCTCGATCAGATGAAGCATTTCTGTAAAGCCTTCCTTCTGAAGCAAATCCAAGACACTCAAAGCTGTAAATTGGCAAGTAAATGAATTTATATTTGGTTCCTCTCTGAATATTGTAATGTTTTGATGACTAGAACTGACCAGAAGCTCGAAGGAATGCAACAAAACCAGAGTTGGCTGCATCTGATACTGCAATGTTCCTACTGCGCTTTGCATTAGTCCGGTCATTCATTTATTTGCATGTCCCTTGCGGAACTTTGCCTCCCTAATAGCACTCCTGTAGGCCTCTCGGTTGTGAGCAAGATGGCCTGCTGCTGATGCATTAGTCGTAGGTGTTGCAATTTCCTCATTAGAAAAAAAAAAGATCTCGGTGTTGTGCACGGACTCTGAATGGAAGGGCCGGGGGCAGAGCCTAATAATTTATATCCAGGAAACCGCATGTTCTACAATTTATTCGGTTAAAAATTTTCTCAGTAGACCTAAGTTCAAAATTACTGCCATAATGTGGGCTCATTTTCTCCTCTCTCCGTTAACAAGAGCCTGCTTCACGGGGAATAGTGGAGAGATAGAACGGGATGTTGGCAGTTTTGCCACTGGCATACTACCTCTGTAACACAGTTCTTTTTGTACTGATTTAGATATGTAAAAGATATGTGAAGAAACTAGGAAAGTGGTAAATACAGACAGACAAAAGGCCATTATACAGTGTCCGACATAAAGCATAGCACTGAAGTAGTGCGCAGAAACTGAATACGTGTGAAAAAAAAATGACATCCGAGATGAAGCAGACAAACGGTAATTTTTAACAATGGCTTCTTGGTAAACACAACATCGCGCATTCACCGTTGAAACTTATTTTAAAAGTGAAGAATCGTCTATTACTGTACAATGAAAGTTTCGTCGCCATTTTGAGTTGCATCCCCGTGATAATGTTCCTGATCGGAGGACAAAACAATTTTGAGGTGGGTCAAAAAATTTAAGGAAACCGCTAATTGCCTTAATAACAAGTCTACTGGTAGTCCAAGAACTCAACAGACGCCTGAAAGAATTCAAGAAGTCTGCAACGCATTGCTGAGTAGCCCTCGCGATAATCTGTTAGGAACGCTTTGGCACTTGGCATCTTCTTATTGTTAATAGTGATCTTTATGTGCAGATGCTAACAGAATACCTCATTCCAGACTTGGCCAATAGAAATAAGAGACTAATATGGTTTCAACAAGATGGAGAAACTGCCCACACAGCCCGTCAGTCCATGGCCATGCTGCGACAAGCATTTCCCAATCGTCTTATTTCCAGATTTGGGGATATTTATTGGCCGGCAAGGTCACAGGATTTATCGGTCGCAGACTTCTTTTTGTGGTCTCAAAAACACGGTGTTTGCTAGTCGACCACAGTCAGTTGCAGACCTTAAAGATCGAATCCGACATTGCATTCAAAATATCCCTTAGAACATGTTAAATGGTGTTATGCAGGAATTTTCCAGACGACTGGCTGAATGTATCACATGTAATGGCGGTCATTAAACCAGCGTAATTTTCAAAACCTAAATATGACTGTCAGTAATAATAAAAATACCAAATGTTCTGAGTTTCATTTCACTTTTTTTTTACCAGAAACATGTATAGTGTTTATTTATTTTCCATTTTTAAAATCCAGCTATGCTTTATGCCGGATCCTGTACATGAGTTCGAAATCTTTTAGAAATCAGACAAAATTCCCATTACCTTCACTGGGGACAAGTACGTCATCAATCACGTGCATGACCCCATTAGTAGCCATGACATCGGCTTGAATAACTTGGGCACCATTTACGAAAAATTTATTGCCCGCCGTCCTGGTGACGTTTATGTAATGATGAAGTTCATTGGCTGTTCTTGCTCGACCTTGTATTGCCACCGAACATATCACATTGGGCAAAATATGATTTCGAAGAACGCCTGAGGATGATAACATTATTATTGTTCGGAAGCATTTACATTAAATAAGTGTTGGTTTATTTTTTTAACATTCATGTGAATTTATATTGTATCCCCTCTCTCTTTTTCTTCGTCCTTTTTCTTCTGTTTTTGTATGATTAAAGCTCACGCCGAAACGTCACAACCGTGTACTCGTTAAAATAAAGTTGTTCCTACTTTTTTTTTCTTAGTTTATACATTTTTGTATCACAGCTTTACTGCAGTGGCTCCGTGTATAGTTATATACTCATACACTAATTACTGTGGGTGTCCAAGCTTATATCTGCTCCTTTCTTGATGTTGTCCACTTAATCATATTGCTGCTATTGCTCTTTTTCTTCAACTTTATCCTCAGGTATGATTTTCATTATTGTAACATAATTCTTGATATGACTAAAATATTTTAATTTTCTCTTTCCAGTTTCTCTAGTACCTCTTTCTTTGTTTCAGTTTCTGTTCATAATTTGTTCATAGTCTCGTGTGACACTTTTTTGTGTTTGCTTATTTGATTATTGTAACTGTAACGTTTCTATATAAGAACTGGTTTAAAACAAGGTGATACATTATCTCCATTACTATTCAGCCTAGTACTAGAAAAAGTCATCTGAAAACAGAAAGCAGTTTAGAAGAACAAGCTAAAATACTAGGATACCCTGACAACATCGACCTAGTGGGGAAAACTATGCAAAAAGTCACCACTACCTGCATACATCTAAGAAAAGTAGCACTAAAAGTGGGCTTTACCATTAACCAAGATAAGACAGAGTATATGAAGATATCAAGAGAGCAGGGGCAAAACTATCCAGATTATATAAATGTCTGGGATATGATCCTTATGAAAACAGAAACATACAAATATCTAGGCACAGCATTCAACAGAGCAACACAGTAAGCAAGGAAATTAAAATCAGAGCACAGATAGGGAATAAAATATACTTCGCCTTGCAACACCCGTTAAAATAAAAAATCCTGTCCCAAAACACCAAAATAACAATCTACAAAACCAAAATAAAACCAGCTGTCATGTATAAATCAGAAACGTGAAGTACAACAAAGAAAGATGAAAATCAATTGCTTATCTTTGAGAACAAGATCGTAGGAAGAATCTTTGCGCCCACAAAGGATACCAACAGTGGAGAATGGAGAGTTACAAAGTACACTGAACTGAACCACTTATTTAAACCCCAACGAATTATAAATGTCCTGAAACTGAACAGACTACGCTGGTTGGGGCATGTAAGAAATAATGGAAGAGAACAGACAAGCGAAGATTATGTATGCACAAGTGATGAGGGAAACAAGACCAGGGGGTAGACAAAGACAGAGATGGAAAGACAGTATAGAAGAGGATATAAAAGAAATTGGTGTCATCAATTGGAGAGAGAGGAATGGATGCGAACTTTATCTGCAGCAATGAGCCTTAATAGCTCTGGAAGCTGAAGAAGAAGGAGGAGAACAAGAAGAAGAGGAAGTAGTAGTACCGTAATAGTAGTAGTAGTAGTAGTAGTAGTAGTAGTAGTAGTAGTAGTAGTAGTAGTAGTAGTAGTAGAAAGGGGAAGGGGGAAGGGAACAAAACTTACGTTCCAGGCATTCTCTGTCTCCTTGCAGGAGTTTGTTTTTGAGTCTTTTGCTCATTTTGTCAAAGGCCGAATTTGATGGTGCCAAAAGGGTTAAGTGACCGCCGAGATCAAGTCTGGACACGTAGTTGGATGCTGCCAGCACTGTGAAAGGAGATAGCATATGAATTACATAAGTGAAATATTGAAAAATATGCAGCAGGTTAAATTTCTGAGAATAATATGCTTAGGTTGACTCTTCTTCCTTCATTCTATATTTATTTCTAGGTCCAATAGAATAGATAACTTCTTTAATATAAACACTACAGCAATACTAGCTAAACTGAGATGCAGACACTGGCAGTCTGTATGTGGAAAGAACATAAATGTGTTTCCGAAGAAGGATGTAACACAGACTAGACGTGACGAGATCTTTGAAGAAGGATGTAAACACATAGACTAGACGTGACGAGATCTTTGAAGAAGAATGTAATACATAGAATAGATGTGACGGCCAAGAAAATCAAAATGAGGAAATCCCAAGAGACAATATAAAACATTTAAAACAAAAGAAAACGTCACACAGAGATTGCATGGTAGTTCGCCATGTTTTTCTGTTTTTGGCGTTTTTCAGCTTCGTCAAGTGATTTTATGGCCATTAATTTATGAATGTTCTCTTAGAGTTTCGCGTGCTCGATCCTTTTTCTTCGGTCTGTTTTGTCCCACGTGATAGCTTGGTTTGGAATTTTTGATTGTTTCTTCTCATTACGTGGCCGATATATGTCCATCTTTTTCTGATCATCCATGAGGCAGGTTGTTTGCTCATCTGTCTTATCTCTGCGTTGGTCTTGAATTCGTTTAACTTTAAACAGAATATACAGAATGCCTACGTTTGTTTTTTTAGTCTATTTTTAAAATTTCTGTTTCTTTAGTTGCTTTCCAGCTTTCGCGTGCGTAAATAAGGATGAATATTACATTTAAACTGAATAATCTTGCTTTATTTTTGTGCTTATAACTTTTGAATGCCATATTTTCTCAAGATTCTTGAAGGTCAGTGCTGCTTTTGCAAATCTAACTTCCTTTCTGGTGTCACCATCCTGGTCTTTGTAGCTGCCGTGGTATGCAAACTGGTGTACTACTTCAACAGCTTCTACGTATATTTTACTTCTTCAACATCAACAGCTGTTCCTTCTATGTATATTTTACCTCTTCAACAGCGGTTCCTCCTACGTATAATTTACTTCTTCAACAGCTGTTCCTTCTACATATATTTTTCCTTCTTGATTAATGGGAAATTTCATTATTTTTTTTTCCTTGTTAAATTCAAGTCTAATTTTACTAGTCAGTGAAAACATGGTATCTGTTTTTGTTTGTTTGTTTGTTTTTGCATTGAATTCATATTGTCACTGATAAGAGTTGTGTCAGTCTCATGATATAGAGCCATAATTCAGGAAAAAAAAACCCAATGTAAAAACACACACACACACACAAACCGTCCTTTCTAGTGGCTAGGATACAGTAAACCTTTCCTTTTTACATCGACAGCAAATGGTAGGCATTGATAAGCAACTGGTAAAGGTAGAGTTTTTAATTTTAAAATTTACATTCTTATTGAAGTTTTCAAAATATTCTTTTGAAGAACTCACCAGTCTTAAGCGTACTAAGGTCATGCCTTGACCTGACAATGTCCAGTAAAGTGTTTGTTACTGGACTCAAGACTTTCTCTAAGGAATGAATCACTCCATTGGTTGCCACGTTATCACGGGAGACGAAAGGAACGCAGTTAGCTGTCATCAGCTGATATTACGACAAAATTAGATACTACATCGGATAGTTACAACATTAGATACTACAGTGGAAAGTTACAACAAAGTTAGATATTATAGCTGATATTTACAACATAGTTAGATACTACAGCGTATACTTAAAAGAAAATATTTTTGCAGCTAATATTAAGAATAAAGTAACCATTAAATTAAAACTTATTTCTGGACAGATTGATGATACGGACATAATTATAACAATCAAACAATCTATCTAACGCATGGACTTATACACGAGATGTATGCCTGTGTCAACGTTTTGTTGTCAATAGAGAAGAAGGAGAAACGACAATTTACCACATCTAAGGATCAGAAAATGAAAAAAAAAAGTTACATTATGTACTTAACAAAATAGGAAGTCTCAGAGTAAGGTGGAATAATTATAGTTTCTTAGACTGAAGGCGATGGATTCCATAATATCGCTGTCATTAACCCCTGTTAGCCCAGTGGTAGTGGTACATTATATTAAATATTTATTTCTAGATATATAATATATAATATAATATATTATATTTTATAATATTATTAAATTATATTATTATAATAACTCTTTCTTCCCATGGTCCCACAGAATAAATTTTGTTGAGAAATTTTGGTACAAAGAAACGGGAAAGAAGTTGCTGTATAACTTAAAAATATGGGTTGGGTTAGAAGTGTGATACTTTTCATTTTATATATACCGCCTAAATATCACTCTGAGCATTGATTCGCATGAGTGTGCAAGTCTACTAACACTGTCAGTGTTGTTTTGAAGTGAGAGAGTTGAGGAATCTGTTTCAGAACAAAACGAGAACATCTGACTCCATAACTACTAGCGCTAAACTACACTGCATGTACAAATAACAATGGAAACATATGTAAATCAGTTCAATGAATATGACATTTTTCACAGCACTTGAAAAAAATATAACAGGGCCAAATAACACAAAAAATGTAAAAGAAGAGGAGACATTACATTTCAAACTTCCTAAACATAACCTTTTCAGGCCTGGCGAAGAAATTGATCCTAATGGTTGTATCTTCAGAAGCTGTAGTCTGAAGGAGCTGTTCATCCTCCATGCTGCTTGTCTTCATCCCTCCAGCTACCAGGTGATTCAGAACAGAGTTCTGGATACTTTTCAAAGTCTTATCCATGGCTGAAGTTGTCAGGTAGAGTCCATCCTGCAGTCCGAAATAGGTCAAAACTAGAACATCAAAAGTAGCCACAAAAAGTGCATTATTAGACATTTTGTTGATACAAGCGAATCACAAGCGATACGCAGACAGACACGCTATAAAATCACTGGAAAAATCAGAGATCTCAGAATAATCTGGGTAGCTAAGATGACTAAAGTGTAATGTCTGACAAAAGTCGGTGAAAGAAAGGGATTCTTATATAATCAATCAAGTACCGTGCCGCGTGGCGTAGGCGATCATTTCTCTCCACAATTCCGTCTTTAGACTTGATTATGAGATCCGCCAGTGACTTTCTTCCTAGCCACACTGACAGCCCATCCAGTAACTTCTCTCTCTGTCTTCCTGTCTCTTCTTCTCTCAGTTTTTCCATTTGCCACAATGTGTTCCAATTTTCCTCTTCTCAGAAAATGTCCTACAAATCTCGCTTGTGTGCCTATGATCTTTGCTATAATTTGCCTTTTAGCTCCAGCCTCTCTTAAGACTTCTTCCCTGGTTTTCTTAGCTGTACCTTATACATACATATGTATGTATAAAAGGGTATCAATCAACATTAATTCAGTATGCAATAAGAATGGATGAACATGAAAATATCGTAATAATAGAAAAGATAAATGGGAAGAAAGCACATATGAAGAAATTGTTGGGCAGGTTGATTCGATAGTGCCATAGAAAAATCAGAAAATGAACGCTAAGAAAGTATCAAAGATCAGGATCTGGGAAGAAGCATAATCCCAGAGACAGACAGACCAACGATAGATAGACAGAGAGACAGACAGGCACAGGCAGACAGATAGACAGACAGACACAGGCATACAGACACAGAGACAGATAATTTTGAGAAAGAAATAGAACTAAATTATGATGAAATAGCGATTTTATTATTGCATAGAATGTCTTTGATACAGAAAGCCTAGAATGTCTTTGATACAGAAAGCTTTGCTTAGAATGTCTTTGATACAGAAAGCTTTGCTCAGAATGTCTTTGATACAGAAAGCTTTGCTTAGAATGTCTTTGATACAGAAAGCTTTGCTTAGAATGTCTTTGATACAGAAAGCTTTGCTTAGAATGTCTTTGATACAGAAAGTGAACTAACAAGTTTATATCATTGTTAGTTTTGTAAAGAGTAATGATAGACAAGAAGTGAACACATGGGTAATTGTAGAGCTCCATACAAACGCCGAAACATACCTTAAGAACAATGTCATTTCCAGAGTATATGAAGTTATTGTCAAATTTGAAAGCACCGTTTATTGGTACAAACATCGTAAAGTTTCCATTCTCAAACAGTTCAGTGAGTTTCAATGTCCTGATCGCCTTCACAAAATCTGTCAAGTTCATTTCTTCTGCCTTCTCCAATAAGGTCAGCGTTTTTTCCCCTGAAAGAGAACATGCAAATGACAAGTATCGTTTCTGTCTTTGATGGCACTTCCCATCCTAGAAGACAGTTTTGAATTTGGCAGATGTTACTGTGATTAAGACAGTTTTGAATTTGGCAGATGTTACTGTGATGTTACTATGATTACTCGCCGAATTTCATTTTGCAGAATATCGTATCTCAGCAAGGATTGGAATAGTCTCGCATGATTACGAGATTGCGTATTAGAATGACGAAGCTATAACTGGATATTACGTAATTTGTGGCCGACACTCGAAGTGTTCACAACACAAGGGTAATCTCTTTTTGAAAACAGTTCGGATTTCTTGTCCTGAGTAAGGTATGGAAATGTTGTAGAGTAATCTCTCAGTAATCTCCCGTTACCTGCACTAAACTTAAGTTGTGATTTTTATTATTAATTTCTGAAGTCCTCTTTCCTTCATTTTCCAATTACCTTAGAGTTGTTGTTGTTGTTGTTGTTCTTATCTGTCTGCTTATGCCATATCAGATCTCTCACTTCTCTGGATGCCCACGTGTCCAGGGACATAGGTGAAGGTGACTCTGTGATTTTAATTAACTGGATCTCTTTTTACGGAGACAAAATTGCAAGATGATCTTTTACAAACATTAATCTGTTTCAAAACTACTTTCTGAGACCAAAGGAGAGCCAACGCTATAAAACAATGCTAAGAAATCATAATAAACTCTCGGTTACGTTTGAAGGTAAAAATTCTCTACAAGCAGATATGCATAAGAGATTGTATTCTACATATACGCTTCTCCACATCTGGTCGTCCGCAACCTAAGAGGTTTATCAATTTTCTAGGAAGAAAATTCTATACATGCTAATAAAGACTAATGCTACGGCAACAAGTACTGTATACTCCACAAAGTGTAACTTACTTTGTGGGCAGCCATAATCTCCCTTTTGTCTTGTGTATCCAAGGCAACATTCGTAAACAACTGTCAGTTCTCTGCGGCCCAGAATATTTTCTTGTCTGTTTGGACAAGTTAAATCACCGTGTGAGTGTACAATAAAATAAGACTAGCAATCTTATTTTTAATCCATAAAGTCAATCATGATGCTCTACCAGGCTCTCTCTCTCTTCTTCTTCTTCTTCTCTCTCTCACTTTCTCTCTCTCTTAAAAGTTATTTTAGACTGCTCTTACAGACACCGAATTGTTACTGTAATTGTTTATTCTGAGTAGTCCCGAAATTTTTGTTTAGTAGACAGTCATTTATATTTGTATGTAGTTACTTCTGTACTGAGTGAATGGATAAGAGCGAAATGTAAATGTTATATTTTATTTTATGTCTCTCAGCTTCAATGTTAATTATGTTTGTTATATGAACAGCATATTTGTAGAATGTTGGAATAGAGTGAAAGATGTATGATAAAGAGCAGAATGTCAGGCGGGCCTGCGGGCCCAATTCTTAACACTTTGGAAATAAAGATCAATCAATCATTCTCTCTCTCTCTCTCCTCTCTCTCTCTCTCCGTTGTCTTGACTTGGCTACGACATGGCTCATTAATTCATGGTTATCATTAATGTGTAGAAAATGATTTTGGTGCCACATATTTTATACATACTGTTCTAAAATTGTCGCATTCTGTTCAAGTTTGTACTTTGTGTATGCTCCAGACTACAGATGAATTGACAAGTCTTTTACCTACATTTTAGTAGTTAAATTTTAAACTGTTTATTGCTTGCTAAAGGGATAAACTTAATCTACCGATAGAACGATATTTTATTCTTAGAAATGAAACAAAAACAATTATGTGTACACATCATTACAAAATGGATGCGATTCTCTGGACGTGCGATTTTCGTTCCTAGCGATAGAGGCATAATAGGCTAAATAGTGAGAAACTGTTGGAAGACAAACGCTGGTTACTCACACAATCTTGCATTTGTAAACTGTTTCTGATTCATCGCACACTTGTGAGTTTGTACTGAAGTGACGTATCACTTCAGCCCTAGCACCCGTTCTGTTGAACATTTCCTGTGATTTATTTTCGCAAATATGTGGTCTGTGAACAGATTTATACACGAAATATTGTGAATGACATTTTGTCAGCAGTGCCGCTTGCGGATTATTTGTTTGTGAACACTGTTATGTAGAAAATGTATTGTTCATGAACATTGTTAAATATCAGGTGATATATCAGAATAATCCTATGTATGGGACAGAAGACGCTGTCTGTTATGTCAGAGTTGGCGAACCATAGCTGATCAAGACCCTGTGCAACCTCTCCGGTGATACTCCCTGTAACAGGCCTAGCTTGGCTAAAGGGCCAGGGATCGCCGTAGTTCTCACGGTAGTGGAGTCTGTTATAGCAGTACTGCGCACCACCTGCTCTTTAGCTGCACTGAGGGACTGAAAAAATAGCTGCCATAACCTTCCCACCTCTAACCCCTCCTCCCCACCACCAGCCTACATGATGCTGTACCGCAATATTTTCACCGCATCGGCTGCAGAGAACACCAGCTCGCAGTTGTAGGGAGATAGAAGAAGAAGAATAATAATAAGAAGAAGACAACCTAATATAACGCCGGTCACTCCATGAGGTACTTCATTTCATCAGTGAAATGTGATGGACAGAATCAGGTAAAATATCAGCAGAAAACGGTAAGTTAATAATACATTCAGGCAGAGAGGATGGGAAACACCAGAATGGGGTAGGTATTATTATGTCAAATGTAGCAGCAAAGAGCCTTGTAGAATGGGAACCAGTGAACAGTCGTATAATAAGAGCACGATACAACCTAAGGTACGGAAGAATGACAATAATACAGTGTTATGCACCCACGAACGATGCAGATGATGAGGTGAAAGACGATTTCTATCACCAATTACAACAAATCATCAACAAAGTCCCTAAACACGACATCCGAATTGCTATGGGGGACTTCAACGCTAAGGTAGGGAAAGATAACACCGACGTTGAAAAAGTAATGGGGAAAGAATGAATTGACATGGTTAATCAGAACAGAGAAAGATTAATTGAAATATATCTAACAGAGGCCGTGGTCATTGGAGGCACAATATTTCCACACAGAGAGATACATAAAACAACGTGGATATCTCCAGATGATAGAACTAGAAACAAGAAATATCATTTTTGTATTAGAAAGCAATACAGAACATCTCTGATACATGTATGGGCTTATAGAGGTGCAGATGTTAACAGTGATCACAACCTGTGTATAGGGAAAACAAAACTAAAACTGAAAAGCCAACACAAGAAATTAATACACAGAAAGATAAACATCCACAGCCTACAAGAAGAGAATACAAACAGTAATTTCAATCAGGAACTTGCCAATCATTCCACAACACCCAGTGAAGTAGAGGAGATAGGTATATATGAATTATGGAATTCTTACAGCACAGCCATAATCACAGCAGCAAAAGCAAGCGCTGGACTGAAAAAACTAAATAGAAAAGCATGGATATCAGAAAACATATGGAAGTACGTACATGAAAGACGAGCAGCCAAACTAGACATGTTGAATGTAAAAACAGATCTTAGAAAAGATCCGGCAAAAGCAACATACAAAGAACTAGACAAGAAAGTAAAAAGTTCAGCTAGAAGGGATAAAAGAGAATACATAGACAAAATGGCGAAAGAGGCAGAGAAAGTATCAAATATAGCAGCAAAACAGGAGACAGCAAAACTTTATATAACATACAAAAGAGGCTAACAGGTAGTATTACATCTAAAGAAAGACCAATCTTTAGCAAAACTGGAACCCTATTAACATCAAGTAAAGACCAAAAGCAAAGATGGGCTGAACACTTCCAAGAAATACTTAATCGACCACATCCAAAAGAATTGTTAAACCTTGAAACCGACTTACCAGCCCAACAATTAAATGTCAGCCTAGATGACATTAAATTGCATGAAATTGAAACAGCAGTAAATTTCATGGCTAACAACAAAGCTGCAGGTGAAGATGAAATAACACCCGAAATATTAAACGCTATCAATAATGACAACGTGAGACAACTGCAGAGAATGTTTAATAAGATTTGGAAAGAAGAAAAGGTCCCTTCTAAATGGAAAAAAAGAATCATTGTTATGCTAAAAAGGCAACCTTAGGGACTGTAACAATTGGAGAGGAGTAACCTTAATATCAGTTGTGTCAAAAGTATTTTGCAAGGTCATTTTGAATATACTTAAAGATATAGTGGATACTGCAATGAGAGAACAAGCAGGATTTCCAAAAGGGAGAAGCTGTCTCGATCAGATCTTTACTCTAAGAACAATACATGAAGAACATATTGAAAAGCAGAAACAATTAATACTGAACTTCATAGACTTTAAAAAAGGCATTTGATAGCATACACGGAGATTCATTATGGAGAATTTTAAGTCTGTATGGAATATCATCTAAGATTGTCAGCATCATTAAGGACTTCTACAAAGCAGAAAAATGCAGAGATAAGACAGATGACTGAACAACAATCAATCTCATGGGTGATCAGGAAAAGGAGATGGACATATGTTGGTCACGTGATGAGAAGAAATAGTCAGAGAATCCAAAAACAAGCTATAAAGTGGAACACAACAGGCCAAAGAAAAAGAGGCAGACTGCGCCAAACTCTGAAGAAGACATTGTTAAGAGAGGCCAAATTACGATTCCTGCTCCCCTATCCTTATTTACGACCCTCCTACTACACCTCACAAGTCTCCGTTTAAACATTCTCTACACGTCACCATGAGCATTTCTGAACACAGCCTCTTACAAGCCACAGCCACTTATAAGTCACAGCTCCATTATTTTATTTTATTCTCTTTTTTCCATTCATATTTTATACACAGCATTCATGTGAATTTGTACTTCATCTTCTCTCTCTATTTCTTTGTCCTGTATGTTTTTGTATGATTAAGGCTCACGCCGAAACGTCACAACTGTGCGCTCGTTCATTAATAAAGCTATTCCTACTTTTTTCCTAGTTTATACAGCTAAGTACAGTACTTTTAAGTTGCAGCTATGTAACATATGACAGTCAAGTCGTAATGAATCTGTCTACAGTACTACATTATGTACGTGTATTGCTGTTTAGAGGAAAAAAACACATGAGTGAAAAACTATCTGCATTTAAGCTGAATTACGTAAAAATTACGACCACAACAATCATTTTACATACAACTCTGCAGGACAAAGTGGCCTGAAAAGGGGAGAATATTCAGTACAAGTATTGAACGACAGATGACAAAGTTACATACCCTTGCCACCAGGTGTTTTCTTTGGTAGCTTTCATGTTCCACCGGAAGTTCAAGAAAGTAGGTGGCGCCATGTGATGGTAGGAGACAATGAAATTACGCCTCGGATTTCTGGGATGGGAGCGATTGTTCATTTATTAATTATTTATTATATTATTTGAAAAAACAATTTTTTTCTGTAAATTAAGTGTGCCAGTAGGAAATCTGAACTATGTGACAGAAAACGCATCGTAAAGAACCAACATTTGGCGGGAACTATTAGCAAACATACTCTTGGGTGCAGCAGCAGCAGGCCATCTTGCTCACAACCGAGAGGCCTACAGGAGTGCTGTTTGGGAGGCAAAGTTCCGCAAGGGACATGCAAAGAAATGAATGAACTCTTGGGTGTGGTAGCTGCTGAGATGAATAGGCCTGCCCTGAATGCGATGGCGCCGAAGTCTGGTTTTGAACCTTCATATTTTTCGTGAATACTGGCGAGTTACAATGATAAATGTGGTGGAGATGTGATTTGTGAAGAAAAAAAAACATACATATACCCTGTAGACAAGAGGAAAAAAAAACACACGCGAAGAAGTTCTCCGAGAAATCGAAGATATCAGAAATGCACTCATACCACAAGAAAATCAAAATTCTTTGGACTTGCATGAAGAGGACCTGATATTCGCTGGACGCTCAAGAGAAAAAAAAAAAGGTAGGAGGTTAAGGGGAAAGATCTGAACCGGCACACCAAGCGACACAGGAAAGAAATGTGGTAGATTTGGTTATAAATACCAAACATACACAAAATGGGGAGGGATGATCATCAACGTCTGTCTGCGCATCACCTAATTAAGGAAGGATTTTAAATGCACGGTAGTCCATGTGTAAATTCTGATACTAGAAATTTATCTGATATTTATCCAAACGGCACCAAATATGTATTGTCAGAAAGCAGGATACACACTCTCTCTCCCTCTCTCTCTCTCTCTCTGAACCTTAAGTGCCCAGGGCACATGGAGCTTCCGCAAGGGTTTTCCACAAATGCCTGTCCTTCGCCTTTTTTTCTGCTCTTGCCCAGGTGAGCCCTCTATTGCTCAACATCCTTTCTGTTGTTCTTCTCCATGTCTCTTTTGGTCTACCCTTACTTCTGTTCCCCTGTGGTGTCCATCTAGATACACTAGACCACCAGAAATAAGAGAAAGAAATAACAAACTAGGGAGAAAAGAAGGAGACTTAAAGAGACAGCGAGTTTCTCTCTTCTTATTTGGTCTCTAAGTGTTAGATTATCCACAAACTGTTCCGCGTTGTTGCTCTGTTTTATTTACATTGTTTTTCTTCATCTTTTTTTTTATCTCTTCTATCTTCTCTCCCTCGCCCTCTCTTCCTGTCCTCTCTCTCTCTCTCTCCTCATCCCTCCCTCCTCCTGAAATCTTAGTTAGCTTCTATTTTACTACCCTCATCGGAAATTTCTCAGTTGCTACTGTTTCTACTCTATGCTTTTGATGGGGTTATATCTGTGTGGTACCCTCACCCATCTTACCACACTTTGCCTGCTGCAAAGTTTCCTTCTCGGCACTAGACACAAGGGCTTGGAGCTTCATGTAGAAAACTAAGAATTTCAGACCAATTACAAACATTAGCGAGTAAGTGTTTGTACTGTAGCGAGATTGAAAAGCCCGTCCGATAACTTACTGATGTTGGTCACGTAACCGCTTCAAGCTCCGGTCAGTCTGCTTACTTCTGTGCTGCTGCAGACTTTTGTCTGTCTTGTAGGCCTGGTTGCTGCGCTGTTTGCCGCGGGGCTGTCGTTTGCCACCATGTAGTCTGCTGCTTTTTCGACCTTGGTCAACGCCCAGTGTCAGTAGGTGTAAGGCAGACGCAATCACAAGCACTAGTAATATCAGCCTGGCCATATGAACTTGCTATAAACCGAACATTAAGGGAAAATCACTTTTATATGTACACATCTCAATACTGTTGCTGGGGTAGTCTGCGTTTTTTGTTATCCGTTAAAATTGTTATTACTTTAGACATTTTTTGTAACAAAATTTTCAACCTGAAAAAGCTATAAATTAAAAACAAAAGAGCTCTGAAAATCGATGTGAACTGGAAACATGAAGTTTTCAATGATTAACTTAAAATCAGGTGGATAAGAGAGAGAGAGACAGACAGACAGACAGACAGACAGAGGGAGACAGAGAGAGAAAGATATATATGGGGAAATTAAGATATAACTAAAGCAGTGGAGATAATTTGGTATTTACAGAAAAATAATAATAAAAGTCCTCATATTCCCGCTTAAAGGAGCTGTTCCTGCCATTTACGTAAAATTTGCAATTATCCATTTAGGATGTTAAGCAACTGTCAGTGAAGATGCAGGATTACTAGGTGCACTGGAGTCATTTTTTGAAGCTCTCACATGGCAGGTGTGACGGAGGTAAGTGGCTTACAGTACACAAGAGAAACTAACAAGCAACGAGAGACGCAGTCTGGGCTGAGAGCGGTTGAGAAGCTGCTGGGCTGAATTTTAAAAAATGGAGCACCTTGAAAAAAAAATGAAAAGCAAAAAAAAAAAAAAAAATTCTGCTTCTCATTGCATGAAAAGTGAAATATCAGCATCTAATCATACAAATTTTGTGCCCCTAGATATTAGCCTCAAGAAGTTGTACCAGCTGTTTTACAGAAGCTACACTATAGCAGTGGTTCCCAACTGGTAATCCGCGGACCCGGAGTCTGCAGACCCTGCCGTGGGGGGGGGGGGGGGTCTGTGACAAAAACATAAGGTCCTTTTTTTCCTTTACTTTCATTGTGAAATGTCTAACAACCAATATTTCGGCGAATCAGATGTGGAGAAAAGAACTTTTTTTCCACGACTTGGAAGCGATTATTGGGAATAAAAAGAGGCGTGATTTCTCTCACCATATTTAGGTTGGTTAGTTGTTACACATTTCATGTTCTGTTCATTTATCAAAACAAGTAGGAATGTTAATTGCTATAGCAATGTTAATTGCTGTCTATTTTTTCCTTAATTACATTATTGTCATTTTTAAAATTCACCAAATTTGTACTGTGTTTTTGTTTAGTGCTGTGAAGATTAAACAAAGAAAACTTAAATATTTTGGACATATTAAACGTCATGATAATTTAGAGAAGACATAACTGGCCACCATACCTCATACGTTAATGGCCCAGCATAATGAAGTCTCTAACGCTTCTCATCAGAAAGTCAGACGGGCCTGGGTGGCAAATTCTTAACCCTGTGGAAATAAAGATCAATCAATCAATCAATCAATCAATTTCATACGGCATTTGATAAGGGACTACCTTAACTTTTTTATCTTACATTTAGTACATTACATCTCTACCCCCAGTGTATTTTTTTTTCTTAAATATGGCTTATATTAGTACATCACATCTCTAGTCACTGTTTAAAATTTTTTTTTATTAAATACGGTTTAGTAAGAGAGTACAGCGAGAAATGGAGGACATGGAAATGTGGTTCATAAGAAGGATGTTGAAGGTACCATGGACAGCAAAGAAAACCAACGAAGAAGCCTTGAGAGAGGCTGAATTAAAAGGCAAATTACAACAAAGATCAGAGGCAGGCAAGCGAGATTTGTAGGGCATTTTCTGAGAAGAGGAAAACTGAAATACATTGTGGCAACTGGAAAATTGAGGGAAGAAGAGACAGAGGAAGACATAGAGAGAGGTCACTGGATGGGCTGTCAGTGTGGCTAGGAAGAAAGTCACCGGCGGATCTCATAATCAAGTCTAAAGACAGGGAACTGTGGAAATAAATGATTACCTTCACCACGCGGTACGGCACTTGATTGATTATATTTAGTATACTACATCTCTAGTGACAGTGTAATTTGTTTTATAAAATAGGCTTATATCAGTACATCACATCTCATTGTTTAATTTTTGGAAGGGTACATAATAGGAGAAAGAAAGAGAGGAAGACCAAGGCGAAGATGGCTACAAGACATCTTTGATGATCTGCGAATGGACGCATCAGCAGCAGGGCATCTTACTTTTACAACCGAGAGGCCTACAGGAGAGCTGTTTGGAAGCTAAAAAAGTTCAGTAAGGGACATGCAAATGACTGACTACAGCGGTTTACTCATTAAAGGTTACCCACATTTTCTGAAGAAAAAAAATTTGCATTTACCCCACATAGCTACCATACAGATAGAAAACTTTTCCAAAGTATGGGGGGTCCGTAGTTTTGATGTTGAAAGAGCAGATGGGTACGCGGACTTTCGCTAATTGGGAACCATTGCACTATAGCATTCAATTAGTGTAAGAAACATACCTCACTTTCCCACGATTTCCTCAGTCTTGATATTGAAAAGTAGGAAAAGAATTACTAGAACTAAATACTAGAACAGCTGTAGAAGAAATTATTCTGCTAATCTCACGCTGGCACCTGCAGCATGCTGAGCTTAGCCAGGTGTGTGTGGCTTTTAAGAGACCTCAAAAATGTCAAGAGTTTTTTTGTTGTTGTTATAAGAATGATACTGCCTTGTCAGCAAAACGACAGACAGACAGACAGACAGACAGACAGACAGACAGACAGACAGATAGACAGATAGATAGATAGATAGATAGATAGATAGATAGATAGATAGATAGATAGATAGATAGATAGATAGATAGATAGATAGATAGATAAATAGATAGATAGATAGATGTTATAATCAAAATGAAATAATCCATTAGTTTGGATTAATTATACTAAACAGAAACTATAACCAATTACAAAAATTCATCACCAGCGATTATATTACAGTATATTACGAGGGTCATATGAGGAATAATTTTTTTAAAAATCAAAATTTACAGATGTAGAAAATATAAATGTATCAATCACATTAATATGCATCCTTTGCATGTAGATGTCACATGACGTCACCATCATGTGTTACGTGACCTCGCGGAGCATAAACAAAATGACGGGTGCTGAAATTTCTTTTCGTCAACGTGCTGTTATTGAGTTCCTCGTTAAAGAGTAAATCCCCGCTGCTGAAATTCACCAAAGACTTCAACTTGCTTATGGAGATGTGTGTATGGGTGCTAGCAGTGTTAGGAGATGGGTGAAACATTTCAAAGATGGAAACACGAGCATCCAAAATATGGCTCGCAGCGGTCGCCCTCAAACTGCCTCCACTGAACGCAACGTGGAAAGAGTTGACGACATCATTAAAGAAGACAGACGTGTCACAGTTTCTGAAATCACTGTAAATCTTGGAATAGGACACAATGCAGTACATGACATGATTGAAACCCTAGGCTATAGAAAAGTTTGTGCCAGCTGGGTCCCACAGGAGAGAACGTCCAGAAAGCAGTGCGTCTATGCCGTCGGTCAGCTGGAACAGAATTCTACCAGGAGGGTATTTTCAAACCTGGAGAGCGATAGGAAAAATGTGTGCAAAGAAACTGAGATTATGTTGAAAAGTGAAGAAAAGGATGCAGTTAAGTAATTTATATTTTCATTATCTATAAATTCTGACTGAAAACAAAATTTTTTGCTCACGACTTTTGATATAACCCTCGCAAAACGGTCAGAATAAATGTGGTATAATAGTCACAAACTGTAACCAACAGAACTTATAACATCACTACGGCCTTGGCTGCGAAGAAGAAGAGTGGGCAGCGTCTATGAGACTATAACAATAACAAACTCTCGTAGCATCTATTGTGTGTAATAATTAACACATTAATAATACTAATAATAATCATAAATATTATCTTTTTACATTGAACATGTTTGAGTACATCTATAGTTTAATTTTCATTGAATATATTTGTTTATATTTAGTATGGGGACCGGTTAGGTAGGTGGTTAGAGCACTCGTGTAGCAACCGAATGGTCGATGGTTCGAATACCCAGCTGAGCGGGATTTTTTTTCCCATCCAATACGGCCTCGAGGTCGACCCACCCTCGTAAAATGGGTACCAGAGTAAATCTGGGAAGGAAAAGGCAGCGAGGAAAGGGATTGGCCACCCTACCTCATACGCTGATGGCCCAGCATAATGAGGTCTCTAACGCTTCATCCCATAAGACATTTGCTATGGGACTACCTTGTTCTTTTTATCTTATATTTAGTACATTACATCTCTAGTCCCAGTGTATTTTTTTTTGTTCTTAATTACAGCTTGTGTTAGTACATCACATCTCTAGTCACTGTTTAATTTTTATTAAATACGGTTTATATTTAGTATACTACATCTCTATACATAGTGTAACTTTTTATAAAATACGGCTTATATCAGCACATCACATCTCATTGATTAATTTTTATTAAATGTAGTTTATATTCAGTACATTACATCTCTAGTCATTGATTAATTTTCACTAAATATCGTTTATATTTAGTACAGCTTAGGTCTAATCAGTGTTTAATTTCTATTGATCATATATAATTGGTATAGCAAATATCAAGCCACTGTTTAATTTATCTTGTTGATGGTTTATATTTAGTGCAGCACATCTCTAGTTCAATTAATCCTAGCTACGGTTTATATTTAGTATAGGGCATTTCCACTGTCTGTTTCCATAACAACCGTATCGTCACTGCCCACAGTGTGATAAACTTCATCGAACAAGATACATAATACTAAATATTAACACTAGTAAGAGAAAAAAAAATTTTGAGAAAAAAAAACGAAAAAAAAAACTTAGAATAATGACAGAATTACACGTTTCTTAAGGTTCCCAAAAATACAGATCACAAGAAAGGAAACAAATAACCGTTAAAACAATTTCACACTCTTATCTCAGGAAAACCGGTTTAAAAAAAACAACAACGGCAGGAACACAAAGAAAACGACGAAGCGAAACAGTTGTACGCCGACACGAATGAAAAGAGATACAGTTAGAAATAAAACTGACATAATACAGCAGATTTAGCATACCTATGATAGCACAGTACAAAAAATTGGAATTTCTAAAACTCGAGTCCTTGAACTGAAGTGAAGTGGTCGGAAGCAGTGGATGGGAACTGGCGTGTGAGCTGATTTATGTGCACAGGCGCGTGGGGGCATTTTATACAAGCAAGGGGAGTGGGGGGGGGGGGGGAAGGGGAAAAATCATTTACTTTCAGTATTAGGCATTTATTCTCCATCCATCCATCCATCCATCCATCCATCCATCCATCTACCCATCCATCCATCCATCCATCCATCCATCCATCCATCCATCCGTTTGCCTGTCTATCTTCTAACAGTACGTCCGTCAATATTTGTGGGACCTGTCTACATTCACTTATGTCTGCTTCAAAAGGCCAAGTTACCTTGTTTGTTTCTTGTGGCTGAAAGTGGCTAGCAAACGGAACACTGCCAGCTGTGCTAAATTTAGAAGAAAGATTTAAAGCTTCAAAATATTTTCGGAAGGACTTAAATCTCACACCCTCTCACACGTGTCTACGAAACTGACAGTTCCTGGCCAGGGCTTTGGAGTTTCATGTGCATCAGGACGCGTTCAGTCTGCACGTGCACGTTTTCGTGCAACAGGAAGTCACGTGACGCAGGAACCAATCACACATCACCACATAGTAAATCATATATCATATTTTTTAAATGGCACATGCTGTATATATTTCCTCAATAAATCTATTAAAAGCTCTTTGAAAGATTGATTTGGGGATTAACAAAACAGAAACCTATAATTTTCTGAGAGAAAAAAAATATCTACAGAAATTCTGTGTAACGAAAGAGTCCAGTTTTTTTTATACATTTTGTCATTTCACTTCCATACTGTATAGTATAACATGCAGCATTCGAGGTTGTTGATTATTGCCAGCGTTCAGTACTCTATGAAATTTCGCAGACCTCAAATTCAAGCTCTCATTTCAAAAACTTCTGTGATACAGTAACGCTTCGTAGGTACAGTAAAAACTGTTCAACTTTCTAGAATCTAGATCAGTAATTCCAAACTTTTTTTTATTGTTGTTGTTGTTTTCTTCATGTCCTAGACTCTGGAAGTCTTGAATGTATTTCTATCTTCTACGTTAGCTATTTCATACTACTGAAAGGAATACTAGTTGAACAGGATTTTAAAATTCATTTTATAATTTTATTATTAAAAGGTTATTTCTATTGAAAGAACTTATAAGCTCTTTGAATAAAAATAATTTAAAATCTAGACTTGTTAGGCGGACTCTCTACATAAAACCTCGGGAAATCCAGCATGAAACCTCGCGAACCCCCAGCATAAAACCTCGCGGAGCCCCTACATAAAACCTTGCAGACCCCGTACATAAAACCTCTCGTACCCCCTGCAGCGAGTTGATGGTCTAGATCTCTGCGTACATTCATCCACAATGTTTAGTGTTGACTTAATAATGCCTGCAGAAGAGCTGCTAGCTAGCAGCTGTAGCTAGACATCTTGTCTTATGTGGAAGTGGTAAGAAGAACTGTTAGCTAGCAGCTGTAGCCAGACAACTTGTCTTATGTGGAAGTGGTAAGAAGAGCTGTTAGCTAGCAGCTGTAGCCAGACAACTTGTCTTATGTGGAAGTGGTAGGAAGAGCTGATGAGGTAAGGGCGAGGAAATGTTAACTTTGAAGCTAGGGCTTCTCATTTGATCTTTATTAAGCGAAGGAGTATATCACTGTGGTAAAGTGACATCACGCTTTAAATCAATGCCAGGGAACAAGACCTGGTCAAGCCTACTTAATGTGGAATCTGCCAAAAAACTTGCGTGTGTGTTTTGGTGGGTCTCTAAGGCAGTCACTTTTGTTCTCGTTCATTATTGTTTTATTTACGTCCATCATCTCCGCTTACTGGCTGTCTCTTAGTGGTAGCAATAAAACTGGTAAGACTTTTCATGATCACTTATGAATCAAGTTTATTTATCCATTGACTCGACTGGATCTTCAGTATTTTATTCAGTAATGATGGTAAAAATGTGTCTTATATTTGTATATACTTGTTCAAACCATAACATAACAGAGTGAGTGAACACTAGCATAACATAGTTTGTAGAAGATAGGTTTCATTGTTGTCTTCGAAACATTCTGTTACATCATTCTCTTCTCACCAGCTCCCTTCAGTTTCTCATTGATAACTTGCCAAAAGATAACTGCCTCAAAACTGACAATTCACTTATCTTTGCCGATCGCTACTTGTCAACGAGGCCGTCTACCAATCAGCTGCCTTCTTCAGATTTCATCACTGAAGCTATCCTTGCCTAGTGATAGGTTTAGTTTGACGATAGAAGAGATCAGAAGATTTATTCAATACTTTGCTTATTCAGCTCAGTGTATTAGAAACCACTTTCATCTTTCTCACATTGAGACAATGCATCAGTTTGCAAGAGTATCTTGCTCACAGCATCAGGCAGTTGGAACATCAACATCTCTCTCAAACTGATGAAGGTGCGCGCCGGTACAGCTAGGGACATCAAGCGGTAGGTTTGTATAAAAGGTAGGCAAGCTTGAACTGCATTTAAACTTATCTCGAAGTACAAAAAGATAAGCCAAAAAATCAGATATAGAATATTCGAGAATAATGTTTTAAGTGTCTTGCTATATGCAAGTTCATTCTAAAAAATCACACAGACAGTTGCACGTATATTTGACGCCTTTCAAATCAAGTATCTATGTAAGGTCAGGGGATTGTTCTGGCCAAATACAGTAAGAAATGACATCTTGTTAAGAGAAATAGACACGTGACACCATTGTCGATAGCGATTGGAAGAAAGAAGTGGCGTAAGATTGTCTATATTATGAGCATGCCAGACGAATTCTTTCCACGAACAATCTTCACTCCACAGGGTAAAAGAAGCATGGGACGGCCCAAAGAGACATGGAGACAGCAGAGAAAAATGCTGGTAAACAAAGGACTGACGAGGGAGACATCCAATAAGATAACAAAGGACCGACAAAAGTGGAAATGTCTTGCTACAAGCAGCCCAATGTATCTTCGGCGCTGAAGGAATAAGAAATGTGTATTTGGTTCTATGTGCAGCCCAAACACAACATATAGCCCATACTGGAGCAGATTTTATATGCGCCAACCCCGTATACATATAGTTTAATAAATGTGTGTGCGCGCGCACATTTTCTAGATTGCGCCCAAAAGGACCTAGCGATAAGGAAGACGCACCTGAACGAGAAAAGAGAAGTAACAACAATAATGTTTAAACTACGACGCTGGATTAAAATGGTTTCTTCTGTGTCTAAATTTTGTGTCCTCTTTATACTACTACTCTCTCTATCTCTCTTTCCTCTCTCTCTCTCTCTCTCTCTCTCTCTCTCTCTCTCTCTCTAGCTCACACATAATACTCTCCAGGGAGTAACCTGAACTGAAATGCGAAGAGGATTTTTAAAAAAAGATGTTAACCTTCTTAAATGTTTTATATTCATGTTTCTCCTGATTCTCCGCCTTTGTGCTTTGTGCGAAGCCTCATTTATATGGAACTGAGCATACCTGAAATCCTATTTTCCCTTCATTCACTGACAGATCAAATGTTTCAGCGTAATCTAGTGTGCCTCATCGTGCAAACATATAATCTTCTCCTTCAGGGGCAGTTTCCTTCAAAACAGAAATCTGAGCACTAATTTTGTTACAGATGGTATGACTGATGAACGATGGTGGAGGAAGAGAAAATGTTATTACAGATCTCATATCTTCCGTAATTACTTCATGACTCTTTCTGAAACTTCATATACATGTACATTACATATTGCACAAGTGCGTATTACATAGCACAAAATAATATCTTACGCGCACAAGAATGATAAGAACAAGATTAACTATTTGGTTTAAGATAAAGTGAGATCTGGCTTTGCCATTTCACTTGTCTGTCTGTCTGTCTGTCTGTCTGATTTTCTATTTATCCCTCTGTGCCTGTCTGTCTGCTTTCCTGTCTGTATGTCTATCTATAGTACAACACCGCTGTACTGAACATACAGTAAAGCTTGTACGTGCCAATTTTTTAACCTTTAAAATGCTTTCAGCAATAATTCATTCATTCATTTCTCTTCTTCTTCTTCTTCTTCTTTGAGCAGTCTCTGAATTCAGCAACTTTCCCAGTTATTGAGGCCCACTGCTGCAGACAAGACATGTCTCCATTCCTGTCTCTGTTCTTGATCTGTTTTGCCAGTTGTCGATTCCAAAAGCGCGTATAGTTCACATTGATCATAAATCATTTTAATTTAATATATTATTATTATTATTAACCTATTTATTTATACGAGTCTTTTTCCTCACCTGAACATGAGAGTTATAAATGGGAGAGACTTAACTATCTCTATAAAAGTAGTAAATTATTTTGCATTAAGATAACAGCGGAGTTACTGAAACATCTTGAAATGTTACTTCTTCTACATGAAATATCTTGAACTGTTACTTTTTCTAAATGAAAGAAATTGAACTGTCACTTCGTCTACATGAAATATCTTGAACTGTTACTTCTTCTACATGAAATATCTTGAACTGTTACTTCTTCTACATGAAATATCTTGAACTGTTACTTCTTCTACAAGAAACAACTTGGGGCAAGTTTCAAGAAATATATTACCGTACTGGAGCAAAAACCCGGGGGCACGATAGGTCAAGGTTGAAGGCAGCTAATTTTACGCTTGTTTGGCGCCACTAATTGCTCAAGATGAGGCTAAACATTAAAAACTTCCCTCCGACTTTAGGAAGAGAAAGAAAAATGCCAGTCTGATTTTTTTTCTTTTCAGAAGAACGCATATATTTCAGGTTAAAAACTTTTTTAACTATGATAATTTTGAGCTTGTAAAGAATTCTTAAACAATGAGAGAGCCATTGTTGATGGCCTGTACTCCATATAGAGATAAAGGAGAGGAGGGAAAAGGAAAGAGTTACTGATATTTCAGTAAGACACGTACACTGTTTTACTTTACTAGAGCATATACTTTTTTTCTTGCCATTCTTTATATTACAATAGTAAAGTTTTTTCATCCTACCATTTCCTGACGTTAAAAATCGCTGTGAAAGCTGTTAACTTCTGGACAATCAAAGTCTGGATCCATGTGCCTGGAAATGGAACACATCCTCCAAAACTACACCAGCAATGAAACACTGAGTCGCACCTACTGGCCCATTCAAACCATTCAGGACGCCAGGCTCTGCAGCTCTATCTTTATCTTACATCTTACATCCTTCCCGTGCCATTAAACTTCACACAGGGCTCGCATGGTAGTTCGCCAAGTATTCCTGTTTCCGGCGAGATTTTCAACCTCATGAAGGGATTTTATGCCTACTAATTAGAGTTTGACGTGGTCGACCTCTTTTTCTTCGGCCTGTTGTGTTCCACTTCATGGCTTGTTTTTGGTTCTCTGACTGTTTCTTCTCATCACATGACCGACATACTTGTACTCCCATTTCCTTTTCCTGATTACCCATGAGACAGGTTGTTGTTCGCACATCTGTCTTATCTTTGCGTTGTTCTTGAATTCGTTCCACTTTATATCGAGTAATTTCCTTAGGTATTTGTTTTCAAAAGAGTCTAATTTCTTGTCTATTTCTTTAGTTGTTTTCCGGCTTTTGCATGCATAAATGAGGGTGGATATTACATTTGAATTGAATAATCTTAGCTTGGTTTTTATGCTTATAACTTTTGAGTGGCATATGTTCTCAAGATTCTTGAAGGTCAATGCTGCTTTTGCTATTCGAATTCTAACTTCCTTCCTGGTGTCACCATCCTGGTCTATACTGTTGCGAAGTATGTAAATTGGTGCACTTCTACAGCAGCTTTTCCTTAAATTTCTCTCTCTCTCTCTCTCTCTCTCTCTGAACCTTAAGTGCCCAGGGCACATAGGGCTTCCGCAAGGGTTTTCCACAAATGCCTGTCCTTCGCCTTTTTTTCTGCTCTTGCCCAGGTGAGTCCTCTATTGCTCAACATCCTTTCTGTTGTTCTTCTCCATGTCTCTTTTGGTCTACCCTTACTTCTGTTCCCCTGTGGTGTCCATCTTAGTGCTATTTTTGGCAGTGAGTTGTCAGTCAAAAGTTATAAGCAACAATCTGTGTCTATACCGGAAGTTAAAAAGGTCAATCAAATTTATTCAAGAAAGAGGACTGCAGATATAGACAGTAAATGATGATGATGATGATGAAGAAGAAGAAGAAGAAGAAGACGTATTCACTTTGAAAGATATGTGTATTCACGATCATTCAAGAGCTACACATAATTTATATAATTCCATGGGCTCCTCATGTTGTATGCAAAACTTGTATAGAACGTTTGCGCCAGTGGACAAATAGAAAGAGAAGATGTCTGAAATTTGGAGTACCAGTGTTGCGGATTGGACCAAAAAACCACTCCGATGACTGTTATTTTTGTATTACTAATATCACAGGCATCAATCGAAATAATCGTGACAGGTGGTCTTACCCTGATCTACCTCCAGCCAGGAGACCTGTTCCACACTCAGATCTTGTACCTGTTCCACCTTTCCTTGAAATACCACAGCTCTCAGAGGATGAGTCTCGCGTGTCTGATAATCGCACAAGGCAGTGACAGTGAATTCCAAACAACTTCACATAGTGGTGGTTTAGATCTGAATAAATTGAGTGATCTGATCAGGGACTTAGATCTTTCCAAGGAGTCTTCTGAATTGCTCGCCTTCAGACTAAAGAAAAAGAATGAATTTCAACCTGGTATGAAGGAGAGAAAAGGATTTGCTGATATTCATTACCAAAGTATTTACTTAATATTCTGCAGTGACATCGGAAACCTTGTGAAGAGAACTGGTCTTTCAGAATATAATCCAAGTGAGTGTCGTCTTTTCATTGACAGTTCAAAACGTAGTTTTAAATGTGTTCTTTTAGATAACCAGAACAAATATGGTTATATTCCAATCGGTTGTTCCACCAGGATAAAAGAAGAGTACAAGGCTATCTGTTTAGTCTTGGAAAAGATAAATTACCAAGAACATCAATGTATGCTTTGTGTAGGTTTGAAGATGGTTAATGTTCTTCTTGGTCAACAAACTGGCTACACAAAATATCCTTGCTGTTTATGCCTTTGGGATGGTAGAGCCAAACATGAACACTGGCCAAGAAAAGATTGGCATTCTAGGGAATACATGGTGGTTGGAGGACAACATGTAATCAATGAACCTTTGGTAGCACGAGATAGAATCATACTGCCACCGCTACATATAAAGCTAGGTCTGATGAAACAATTTGTAAAGGGTTTTTTTTAATAAAGACGGTTCGCGCGTGCATTGAATACAAATTGGGTAAGTTACCTGGACTTACCATGGAAAAACTGAAGTCAGGAATTTTCGATGGTTCACAGATCAGACAATTTATAAATGACCCATATTTCATTGCATCAATGAATGAAATCGAATAATGTGCCCAGTCTTCAGTTGTTCTTTTTGTGAAAAGCTTTCTTGGCAACAAGAAGTCAGACAACTACACATTAGTAGAGGATATGCTCTTTCATTTCAACAGGTTTGGCTGTAACATGAGTGTTAAATCCATTATCTGCACAGCCACTTAGATCGCTTGCCAGAGAACCTTGGTGACTTAGGCGAGGAGCAAGGTGAAAGATTTCACCAAGTCATAAAAACAATGAAAACCAGATATCAAGGAAGATGGGATGCACACATGTTGGCAGATTATTGTTGGAATCTTATGCGGGATTGTCTTGGCAGATCCTGCTCTCGTAGGTCTTACAAAAAGAGTTTCTTGTGTGTCGAATGAGTGGAAAGTTTGTATCATAAACTTGTGCTTTTGGTATGAAATTAGTAGATTTTCATGTATTATTCTTTTCTTGTAACTTCTAATATGTTTCCTTCATGCTTAAAAAAATATTAATTTAAACACTGCATTAAAATATCTTGATTTGTTATGGACGAGCAGGGCGAAGAGAATTATATGGCGTATATTCTGTATCTAAGAATCTAGAGCTGATTGGGGAAAAACTTTTGCCATTTTTTGGAATCAGCAAGTCAAATATACCCAGAAGCAGATCTAATATTTGAGGTACCAAAATATGTTTGGCTAGTGTTATCACATTGTTCATTCTTTTTATTGTTTGATGCCAGTTTTTAAGGACAAAAAGTTTATAGTTGACACTGAAGGTGAACTGGTTGTCTGTATAACAGTGTTGGGTGTACTTTAAAACAAGTGGTCCACATATCGCGTGAAGTGCAAAGAACTACACGTGGCTGTACACAGTGAGTACTTCACAGATCTGAGCCCACATTCTTCTCGATGCAGTCTTACTTGCATCTCAGTGTAGGAATTATAAGATTTTAATTGGATGTAATAAGTGTCTGTAATTTATATACAATTATATTGTATTTTTATTGTTGATATCTTACCTTTATAATTAAATGGAGATTGAAGATTGCACAGACTAACACATTCACACAAAACAGAAAATGGAATGATGACACAGATAGTTCTTCTTCAAAGAATCATCAAATATATTATTGTTATTCATCAGTTTACATAGTTAACAAATTGAACAAAATGATCAACAATTTATGTTGTTATTCATCAGCTTATAAAATCATTATATTATCAATAAAATCATTAAACGATTTCCTTAAATATTTAGATTCCTACAAAATTATGATCCACAATGGAATTTCTAGGAATCAATATAACACCTTATATATATATATATATATATATATGTGTGTGTGTGTGTGTGTATAATCACAAATTATCATACTAAAATGATTGAGATTCAGATTGTACAAACATAGCTAATTGGTAAGCATTAATACACATCCATATGCAAAAATTCGGTAATATAAAAATTTGGTGCACGTATAAAACATCACTTTTACATTACCGAAAGAACATCAAAATCTTACATGAAACAATTACACCTTAACTTAGTTATGATTATTCATTACAATTCACAACACAATCATTACCTAAGTGGACCGGGATTGTACCGGAGGAGTCGACTCCACAGCTCGCATGTCTCCACATCACAGAGTATAACCAAATGCTAAACTACACATATATTGGCCCTCCTTCGACGAGTAAACATTCTGACTCGTGCTAGAACAATAACGTGACTCCGCTGATCCGCTGGTCTCCTACGTACACCAGCTCGATCTATTAAAATTCTATCATGTTTTCTTTATATACTGGGCCCGAGACAGACCTTTTCCAGGATTGCGCACTTCTGGTACTAGCCTGTCTCTGACCCATTATTTCTTACGCTTGGGGTTGCCAATCAATCTAGGTTTGTTATGTGCTTATCTATTCCCTCACATCAGTGTTTTTTTTCTAACTTCAGATGATTTCTTGCATATAAATCTACTTAAGTTCACTTTTTTGCATTTCTTTAATTTTCTTTACTTTTATTTTTGTGTTTTTAGTAATCTGCGATCGTTTTTTGCATGGTTTCATGTGGTTAAAAAAAAAAAGTTCTGAAAAACATCACAGACTCTTCGAGCTTTCCTAGGCAAATATTTTATAAATGCTCATAGAAAACCCAAGATCATTTAATGGCCTTTGCTTCATAGAAGCATAATTCCTTAGACTGTCTGGCTGAGAATTACGGGAGAAGTTCACAAAAAAAGCCCTTAAGTCCTCAAAATAAACTTCTGGAGTGAAGAAAATACATTATCTCCTTACGTTGCAGAATAACAGAAGTGTTTTCTTCAGCTAGTTTCCAAGTGTGTGAATGAGAATATATTGTGATACCATGTTTTTCATTCATCTACAGATTTATATCGGTTTCAGAGGCGATTTTCCTCAACACAAAATGCCAGGTACATGTTTTTACACTTGGGTCTGCTGGAGAGTTACAGCAGCGGGATGAACACCCGATACAGTCAGTCCAAGAAACCGCGTCGCTATTGATTTGGTCGTTTCCCTTCCCTGTCTGAGAAGATAGCATTGGGTACTTCCTCTGATGATCTGAAGGAGTTGTGTTGTTGTTCCGCTCTCTACGGTAGAGAGTTTCCTGCATACACCTCTGTACAGTACCTTTAGTACTGTTACATACATTTTTATTACATTACTTTACAAATAGAAAATGGATGCATGAGTGGCTCAAAGTTTGGGTGATAACTGAATAAAAAAAAACAGGCGAAAAGTGAAAATAATGATTACAAAATCAAAAAATATTACAGAAGAGTTCTTCAGATATCATGGACACAAAAAAAATATATATATATCCATACTACAAGATCATAATATTGAAGAAGGCTGGCTAGTAAAGAGGATTAAGAGAGAAAACTTCACTATTTTGGACACATTAAACGGCATGATAATTTAGAGAAGACCGTCTTGGAAGGGAACATAATGGGAAAAAGAAAGAGAGGAAGACCAAGGCGAAGACGGCTGCAAGACATCGTTGATGAGCTGCAAATGGATGCATCAGCAGCAGGGCATCTTGCTTACAACCAAGAGGCCTACAGGAGAGCTGTTAGGGAGACAAAATTCCCCAAGGGACATGCAAATGACTGACTGACTGACTGATATACTGCTTCTCTTATTCTGGGTCTCATTTACTTATTATTGTTAGTTTGTCCAAGCTATGTAAAACTCTGATCTTATCTGTGTTATGTACTACTGCTGAGATCTTTAACAGTTTGTTCCTCTCTTCTTCTGTTCTTTCACTTCCTTCTATTTCTTCTTCTCTTTCTTCTTTAATCTTTGTGGAAATGTGGACTGGTATTTTTTGTGCAGCCAATATGGTGAAGATATTGAGGCTTGGCGTAGTATCGGTTTGGGAGCGGATCATGGCAGTATTTTTTTTCAGCCCCCCTGAGTGTAGCTAAAAAGCAGGGAGTGTGCAATACACAGGCTCCACCACCATGGGGATTGGGCCGATCTCTGCGGACGTTGTCTTTCATTCCCAAATGTATTTTATTATTCTGCATTTCGATTTCTTTACTTTCCTTGTCTCTCGCGTTTTGATAATCTTTCTTTGCCATTCTGTCTTAGCCTGTTTCTAATTTCAAGCCATCTTTTCTTTTCTCTCTCTCTCTCTCTCTCTCTCTCTCTCTCTCTCTCGGATCTTAACCCTTTGAAATTGAAAATAAAGTATGTTCGTTCTTTCATTAGTTCTCTCTGTCGTGTGTCTCTCTCCTTCTCTGTCATGTCTCTCTCTCTCTGTCGTTTCACTCTCTCCCTCTCTGTCGTGTCTCTCTCTCCCTCTCTGTTGTGTTTTTCTCTCTCTCCCTCTCTTTCGTGTCTCTCTTTCCTCTCTGTCGTGTCTCTCTCTCCCTCTCTGGCGTGTCTCTTTTTCCCTCTCTGGCGTGTCTCTATCTCCCTCTCTGTCGTGTCTCTCTCTCCCTCTCTGTCGTGTCTCTCTCTCCTCCCCACTTCCTCCGATCTCCTCGCAGTTTAAAGTCTCTTTCATTCTTCTCTGAACAGCTGTAGAAATGAGTCTGGCACTCATTGTTGAGAAACATCACCACCGAGACAATCTGGAGATAGATCTGTAAGTGAAAAGTAAATGAGATCCTTCCATTTTAAAAAAAAACTGTATCTGAGATAGACAACCAAACAACCACACAGCTAACAGACCTCCAGCCGTGATTTTCCCGTCTTCCTTTATTGTCTTCTCTCTCTCTCTTTCTCTCTTTCGTTCCCTGTATGTTTGCGGATATGTATTTGTCTCTGTTTCTTAATTTCTATCCGCCTCTGACTTAACGATCGCAGACGAGTGTTTCAGAAAACTTGAAACTGTTTTTTTCGCCCCTGCCATGTCTCTCTCTTTATCTCTGTTTCTCTCTCTCTCTCTCTCTCTCTCTCTGTGTCTGTCTGTCTGTCTGTGCTCGTGTGCCAACCTCTCCACTTCTACCTCTCATACAGCCCACATATACTGGCCGACACACGCACCAAGGGAGAGCACTGGCACTAACTTTACGCGTTTCCGTGGAATGTGTAAAAAACCAAGAGCAATGTTTCTATAATTGGCTTCTTCTCCAGCGGGGACGGAACTTTGTCCCGGGATCCCGGCAGGGAACAGGTCAATCGATGTCCTCAAAGCTTGGGTAGCATTCACATGACCATCCGAGTATAACATTGCAAGTAAGGCTATAAGACTGAGATATAACAACTTAACAAAACAGCTGAGAAACACACCAATGCTTTTGAATGTAAATGCTACAGAAGAGTTCTTGGAATATCATGGACACACAAAAGAACAAATTTTTACATACTATAAGAACTTAATATTGAAGAAGATCAACATCTTCCGTCCAGGCTAAGATTTTAATCTAAAAACCGTCACCATCTCACCGTGGTACAATTATCTAGCAGCACCATGCGGTGTTAACAAAAATGTATACATATATTGAAGAAGGTTGGCTGGTAACCTTTCATCTTATCTCCGGTCACCCACGCTCGCCTACAAAAAGGAGCGACGACAGCCATCAGTCATGCTGACTTTCATCCACCTAAATCTGATCAAATATTTCTAACACTGGTGTAATATGTGTGTGTGTGTGTGCGCGCTTTTTTTTCACATACACTTCCATCAAAATTGTATCCCACTAGCATACACCCCATTCCATTACAAGATCATATGTTTAGTTCAAATATATATATATATATATATATATATATATATATATATATATATTCACAATTCCACGTCAAGCCATCCAAGTGACATTTTAAAAATATGTTGAAAATAAAGATTTGAGAAAAAAAGATTGACTAGTAAAGAGGATTAAACAGAGAAAAGTTAAATATTTTTGACACATTAAAGTCATAAGAAATTAAAGAAGACTGTCTTATAAAGGTACATAATAGGAAAAAGAAAGAGGAAGACCAAGGCGAGGTTGGCTACAAGACGTCGTTGATAATCTGCAAATGGATGCATCAGCAGCAGGGCATCTTGCTCACAACCAAGAGGTCTACGGGAGAGCTGTTAGGGAGGAAAAGTTCCGTAAGGGACATGCAAATAACTGACTGACTGACCGTGTAACTAAAGTATAAAACTACAAGTAAGGCTATATCTGACAGCACCACAGTTCCTACAGCTCACAATGCCTGTTTATGAGGTGTGGCTACCATAAAAGCTGTGTTTGAAAGAAAAGTTTAATAAAGCGGCCTAAATCAGATTTACGAAAGTTGAGATAATAAAATCAATCATTAATTTTGTCTCATCTTTCCCCAAGTTTAAGAGGACTCGAAATGTTTGGGAATTAAATGTGTCTGTTGATAGATCTGATTTTGTTTTGATATTTTAAGAGATTTCCCGCCGATTTGTTTATTTATCTTTACTGTATTGCCTGTGCTTCTTTCCTACTTACACTTTTACTGAACTGCTACAACAGTTCCTCTAATTTTTCATTATTTTATTTTGTTTCGTTTGTTGGCTAAGACCACACATGTTTTTTGGAAAACTGCACGTGACCACGAGAGCTATCGAAAACTGACAAATAATGGAAAAATATCGCCCTGGATATGGAATTCACAACGTAAAAGCTACAGCAAATATCAGTTATGCTGCAGATTTTTTAAAAAGTTAAACATTTGCAGGTAAGATTTTCTGAAGTTAAACATTAGCAGGTAAGATTTTCTGAAGTTAAACATTAGTGAGTAAGATTTTCTGAAGTTAAACATTAGCAGGTAAGATTTTCTGAAGTTAAACATTAGCAGGTAAGATTTTCTGAAGTTAAACATTAGTGAGTAAGATTTTCTGAAGTTAAACATTAGCAGGTAAGATTTTCTGAAGTTAAACATTAGTGAGTAAGATTTTCCGCATTGTCCAATGGATTCTCGCTAAAAACTCCTTTCTGTTATGATAATTTTGCAGTTGACGACCATAAGATCAATTTAGCTTGTCAGAATGGTCTACCACTGTTATTGATTCTGTTCTCCTTTGTGCTGAATTCTGTATCTAGTTAAAACATTATACCAGTTACTCTAAATTCCAAAAGAAGAAATAACCCAAGTAATACCCCGGATATTTGAATAGGTAACATTTGTAGTGAACACAATATTTTGAAGAATATTTATGAACACAAATTTCACTATTAATTTATAATCTTAATATTACATATTTTTGTCTTTAAACAGATTTAAACAGTTAATTAACTCACGCGAAGCATTATGGTACGCGTTTGTCTGTGCTCACCTGTAAAGTTCTCAGTTGCAGTCATAATCGGAAATTTAATATTTTGAAAAAATAAGCATTGGTAGAGGGAAACTGTTGCCCGTTGAACTGGAGTTAAATGGAAATAGAGAGACAAAACTGTTTTATTACATACAGAGATCATGGACGCAGCAATAATAACTGTAATACAGCAATAATAACTACTGTAAGGCAATAATAATCACTATAATACAAGTATAATCATTCACTCCCGATAGTTTCTGAACAAACTGAGAGCTCGGTATTGATGTGTCCGCCGGAGCTTGTGAGTTGTGTGAATGTGAACGCAGCTTAAGTGTCCTGTCCTGGAATTCGACAAAAGCGTGTCCTTGTCCTGAGACTAAAGAGGAGCCGCAGCGGCAGGAGCAAATGTGTTTCAGAAAGAAATGCAGTTTCATGTTTAAAAAAAAGGACACTATTGTGAAGATCCTTTACAGAACAAATGTGCAACGGGACATTCAATCTATGCATTTAACTTTGTTTAACAAAGTAAACATGCATTTGTAAAGATCAGATTAACGTAACATTTTCTGTAAGGCTGTAACAATTGTCTAGAAGGTCCTTGTTCGATAGTTTTTGATGATTGTCCTCTTCTCTGATATAGCCGCTCTAGTATTCGTTAAATTGTGTCTTACTAATTAACTTGGCCAGCTTTTTGTAATGTCATTTCTTTTCTTGTTTTACTTTTTAATATGTGATATGTTAGTCGATCTGTAACGTTGTTGGAGAGAATGTGAAGGAGTGGATTGGTGAAGATGTCTGCCTCTCTGACTGACAAATGTCGATAATAAGTTTAATCAGGAAGCAAAAGCTCACACCTGTGACAGGGATCGACTACCTGGCGTTGCGGCAAGTTAGGTAACAAATCTAGTTAGAAAGTAATCAAAACTTCTGGTTGGCTGGTCGGCCCTTTCTGACCAGAGAATCTCGATCAGGATCTGAAAGATTGTTACTAGAACTGGTGGTCAGTCTACGAATGGAGAGCCGTGTGGAATGTCGAAAACGAGACTGTGGAATTGAACACGTGTTTAGTAAGAACCTCTTATAGCCCGATCGGGGGGGGGGGGGGGGGGGGGGTAAGACCTTGTCCAATCAAGCAATCAGCGATCCATAGCTGATATGCTAGCGTCAGGGTTAGCGACCCATAGCTGATATGCTAGCGTCAGGATTAGCGAACCATAGTTGATTTGCTAGCGTCAGGGTTAGCGAACCATAGCTGATATGCTAGCGTCAGGGTTAGCGAACCATACCTGACCAAGATCCTGTCCTACCTCTCCGTTGGTACCCCCGGTAACAAGCATAGGCTGTGTAACGGGGCAGGGATCGCCACTGTTCCCATGGTGGTGGAGTCTGCTAAAGAAGCATTGCACACTCCCTGCTTTTTAGCTGTACTCCGGGACTGAAAAAGTAGCTGGCAGAACCCGCTTTCAAGGCGATACGACGCTGTATCTCAAAACCATCGCAGCATTGGCTACAAGGAACACTACTCGCATTTACGGGACAAGACAAGACAAGACCGATCATCAACTTTGTGTCGTCACTTGGAGATCTATTCAATGTGTTATTATTTTGATTTATAGTCTCGATACTAAAGTAGCGACCCACAACACTATCCGCTTTGCCGGTTTAACAGAATGAAAAGTAAACATTTATGATTTTACAAGTGGATAATTATGGGGTTGCCTGTTGTCTTTGCATAATGAAGCGACTGAATTGATGGATGGAGTGACAGAGGGGAAAAAAGAAACATGTTCGTATATTTATATCAACGTCAGTTTTAACATAGGAGCCATTAACAATAAATAAAAGCACTCATAGGAACTATTAACAATAAATTAAAGTATTCATAGGAACTATTAACAGTAAACTAAAGTGCTCATAGGAACTATTAACAATAAATTAAAGTATTCATAGGAACTATTAACAGTAAACTAAAGTGCTCATAGGAACTATTAACAATAAATTAAAGTATTCATAGGAACTATTAACAGTAAACTAAAGTGCTCATAGGAACTATTAACAATAAATTAAAGTGCTCATAGAGTAGGAACTATTAACAATAAATTAAAGTACTCATAGAGTAGGAACTATTAACAATAAATAAAAACACTCACAGGAACTATTAACAATAAATTAAAGTACTCATAGGAACTATTAACAATAAACTAAAATACTCATAGAGACTATTAACAATAAATTAAAGTATTCGTGAACACGTATTCCACTAATAATTCATCGTCCTAATATAACAGATGGTTATCTTTAACCCTTTCATTCCAAAACAACGCTGACAGCATTGGTAGATCATGCTCAACCGTGCGATCATATGTTGAGAGGGATATTTAGGCAAAATCTAACAAAAATGAGAAGTAACACATTTCTAATCCATCCCATATGTTTTTACATTATAGAGAAACTTTCCTCTACCCTCTTTCTACCAACATTTCTCATCAAACCTTATTCCGGCAGAGCAGGGAAATTAACGCAGGTGTGAAAGGGTTTTAAATAGACTTTCGTTCTTACCGCATCGCAACTCACAGAGAAAACATTCTGGGGCGCATATTTCAGTGCTCACTTACCTGTACAGTTCTCGGACACAGGAAATGCAACACTTCTCTAAATCCGAAGAAACTGTCGAACATACTGCAGCTAGCGAAGTATGTAGACAAAAACAAAAACAGAAACGCTCCTTTCACCATGCTCTACTCTTAACCTAGCCGGATGCCAGCCTGTTGAGAGTTAAAAGTGAACTTTCTCTCTTATGTTACTGTGTAGTTTTTCATGCTGTTAATGAAGAAGGCTTTCCGCTGAAATACAGATTGTTTCATAGACCCATATTGTCTACTGATTGTTTCATAGACTCATATTGTCTACTGATTGTTTCATTGACTCATATTGTCTACTGATTGTTTCATAGACTCATATTGTCTACTGATTGTTTCATACACATTACATTCAAAGTAAAAGATAAGAAGTAATTAACCTAATAAAATAGATCTCACACACGCATACACGCCCGCACTTACACAGACATATACATAAACAAAAATATTTGTTCAGTACAGATCTTCTAACACATATTTTTTAACAAACATTAAAATAATTTCTAACAATATATAACAAGTTACTTTTCGAACTAGTCATTTGAGTACTTAATGGCTGGCGAGTCATGGGTTGAGAGAGTGCTGGTTATTCTATGGAGGCATATAAGCAAGTAAATAATGAAAACGGTTTGAGTTAAAGGATGAAGTATTACTAATGGATCTTAAATGGTAGGGGATGGTGTTCCAGAGGTGTACTGCAGAGTATGCGAGGCTTTTCTTTTATAGATCAAGCCTGGGTTAAGAAAGAAGATAGTTTTTTTAAACGCTGGCTGTGTTTAGTGTTATACGTAAACATTGACCACAAGTAATGCGGAGCATTGTGCGACAGAATTCTGAGAACAAACTTAACTTTGTTAAAAATAATTCTATATTTGAGGGGTAGAATTTTGAGTTGTTCGTGCTGATCTGCAGTCTGTACTGGGTGTTTGTTACAAATCAGATTTAATGCTCGTTTGTGAAGTGAGTGGAGCCTTTTTTGTGTTTGAGACAGAGCATCCATCCCAGAGTGTGGAACAGTAATCTAAGTGTGTTTGTATATGTGATATGTAGTATATCTTTCTTGTGTCTTTGTCAATAAAGTGTTTAATTTTGGCTAGTTGGTAAACTTTCTATGCAATCAAGTTTGTTAGGTTATGCACATGTGAGAATTCCAAATTAAATGCTGATCAGTGATGAGTCCTAGAGTTTTATGTTCATGAACATTTTCTATTGCCTTAGTCCCAGCACAAAACTGTAGTGAAGTTTTTGTTGCATTCTGCAGTTTCTGTCTTGTAGTGATGAGCGTGTGTTTTGTTTTGTTGGTGTTTATCAACATAATATTTTTATTACTCTATTTAATAAAACTGTTTATATCATTTTGGAGCGTTGTCTGTAGGTTACTGATGCCATAGTCACTATTGTAAACAGTACAGTCATCAGCAAACAGATCACATGAACAATGCTTTAAATGTAGTGGTAAATCGCTAATATAGATAGCAAAGAGAAGAGGACCAAGATTGGAACCATGAGGAATACCAGTATCAACCACGGAAGAGTCAGATATTTTGTTTCTAAAGCAAACCTACTTGTTTTCTACCTGAGAGAAAAGATGTAATAAATTTTGTTAGGTCAGGGTGTAATCTATAACTTTCCAGCTTTTTTGCACGAATTTCATGATCAATCATATCGAAGGTTTTCTTGAAATAAAAAAAAAGGACACCACCACACAATTTATCATCATTTATGACAGCCAGTTTTCTGTCATTTTAGTTAATGCTTTGTGGCAGGAGTGATTGTAGAAGTGTTAACTTTTGTATATGTTTTTCAAGAGATTTGGATAATGATGACAGAATGGATATGGATCTATAGTTTTAGAGGTCACTAGTCCATCCAGATTTAAAAAGAGGAAACACTTTGGCGAGTTTAAAAGCGTCGAGGAAATAATGTTTGTCAGTGCACAAATTGTATATGTATGTTAGAGTGTCTGTGATAACTGGTGCAGCGTAGCGTACTTTCTTGTGTCTTTGTCAATAAAGTGTTTAATTTTGGCTAGTTGGTAAACTTTCTATGCAATCAAGTTTGTTAGGTTATGCACATGTGAGAATTCCAAATTAAATGCTGATCAGTGATGAGTCCTAGAGTTTTATGTTCATGAACATTTTCTATTGCCTTAGTCCCAGCACAAAACTGTAGTGAAGTTTTTGTTGCATTCTGCAGTTTCTGTCTTGTAGTGATGAGCGTGTGTTTTGTTTTGTTGGTGTTTATCAACATAATATTTTTATTACTCTATTTAATAAAACTGTTTATATCATTTTGGAGCGTTGTCTGTAGGTTACTGATGCCATAGTCACTATTGTAAACAGTACAGTCATCAGCAAACAGATCACATGAACAATGCTTTAAATGTAGTGGTAAATCGCTAATATAGATAGCAAAGAGAAGAGGACCAAGATTGGAACCATGAGGAATACCAGTATCAACCACGGAAGAGTCAGATATTTTGTTTCTAAAGCAAACCTACTTGTTTTCTACCTGAGAGAAAAGATGTAATAAATTTTGTTAGGTCAGGGTGTAATCTATAACTTTCCAGCTTTTTTGCACGAATTTCATGATCAATCATATCGAAGGTTTTCTTGAAATAAAAAAAAAGGACACCACCACACAATTTATCATCATTTATGACAGCCAGTTTTCTGTCATTTTAGTTAATGCTTTGTGGCAGGAGTGATTGTAGAAGTGTTAACTTTTGTATATGTTTTTCAAGAGATTTGGATAATGATGACAGAATGGATATGGATCTATAGTTTTAGAGGTCACTAGTCCATCCAGATTTAAAAAGAGGAAACACTTTGGCGAGTTTAAAAGCGTCGAGGAAATAATGTTTGTCAGTGCACAAATTGTATATGTATGTTAGAGTGTCTGTGATAACTGGTGCAGCGTAGCGTACTATCTTGTTTCTAATATAATCACATCCTGCTGAGTTAGCGTTCCTTAAAGACCGAATGTAGTTATAAACCTCACCGACTGTGAGAAAAGGAATAGTTAGTTGTTTTAGCTTTACACATTTACTGTCGATGTAAGTTTTCAACATGCTGAGGTCGCAATTATGAATCCTTAATAAAGATTTTAGAATATGAGTTTCTTTCCTAAAATATTACCCGAAGTTAGTGAAAGTATGTTCACCATTATGTGTTTGTGAGTCAGATGGCTTCCTTTTATTTACAGGAGTATTTAATCGCTTTCTAAATTGATTTACTAAATACTTGTGAGAACTGTGGTGAGTGGGATTGGGGTGATGAGAACTATGGTGAGTGAATGAGGGTGATGAGAACTGTGGTGAGTGAATGAGGGTGATGAGAACTGTGGTGAGTGGATGAGGGTGATGAGAACTGTGGTGAGTGGGATTGGGGTGATGAGAACTGTGGTGAGTGGATGAGGGTGATTAGAACTGTGGTGAGTGGATGAGGGTGATTAGAACTGTGGTGAGTAGATGAGGGTGATGAGAACTGTGGTGAGTGGATGAGGGTGATGAGAACTGTGGTGAGTGGATGAGGGTGATGAGAACTGTGGTGAGTGGATGAGGGTGATGAGAACTGTGGTGAGTGGATGAGGGTGATGAGAACTGTGGTGAGTGGATGAGGGTGATGAGAACTGTGGTGAGTGGATGAGGGTGATGAGAACTGTGGTGAGTGGATGAGGGTGATGAGAACTGTGGTGAGTGGATGAGGGTGATGAGAACTGTGGTGAGTAGATGAGGGTGATGAAAACTGTGGTGAGTGGATGAGGGTGATGAGAACTGTGGTGAGTAGATGAGGGTGATTAGAACTGTGGTGAGTGGATGAGGGTGATGAGAACTGTGGTGAGTGGATGAGGGTGATGAGAACTGTGGTGAGTGGATGAGGGTGATGAGAACTGTGGTGAGAGGATGAGGGTGATGAGAACTGTGGTGAGTGGATGAGGGTGATGAGAACTGTGATGAGTGGATGAGGGTGATGAGAACTGTGGTGAGTGGATGAGGGTGATGAGAACTGTGGTGAGTGGATGAGGTGATGAGAACTGTGGTGAGTGGATGAGGGTGATGAGAACTGTGGTGAGTGGATGAGGGTGATGAGAACTGTGGTGAGTGGATGAGGGTGATGAGAACTGTGGTGAGTGGATGAGGGATGAGAACTGTGGTGAGTGGATGAGGGTGATGAGAACTGTGGTGAGTGGATGAGGGTGATGAGAACTGTGGTGAGAGGATGAGGGTGATGAGAACTGTGATGAGTGAATGAGGGTGATGAGAACTGTGGTGAGTGGATGAGGGTGATGAGAACTGTGGTGAGTGGATGAGGGTGATGAGAACTGTGGTGAGTGGATGAGGGTGATGAGAACTATGATGAGTGAATGAGGGTGATGAGAACTGTGGTGAGTGGATGGGGTGATGAGAAATATGATGAGTGGGTGAGGGTGATGAGAACTATGATGAGTGGATGAGGGTGATGAGAACTATGATGAGTGAATGAGGGTGATGAAAACTGTGGTGAGTGGATGAGGGTGATGAGAAATAAAAGAGATGGCGACTGCACAAAACTTCTTCTTATCTTATATCTTATATCCTTCCCGTGCCGTTAAACGTCACATAGGGCTCGCAAAGTAGTTCGCCAATTTTTCAAAATTGGTTAAATTTAAATTTAAATTAAAGCAAAACTGGTTAAATAATAAATTTAGATAGAGATGTATGGTGCAGTTTTACAAAGTGGCAGAGGGAGTGAGTAAAATAAGAAAAAACGAATAGAAAATATGAGAATGAATAAATGAAAAACTTACACCATCCGATATTTCGGCATGAGCCTTTTTCGAGGATTACATGCACAACGAGACAAACAAATAACTAAACGGAGAACTTATCTTAATATGGCCTGCTCCAGAATTAGGAAACAGAAATGCGAATCTAGGAACCACGCGGGCCACACAAAGGATAAGCCGATAGAGCCAATCGTAAAGAAGAGATGAAAAGAGAGGAGGAAAACAAGTGGTAGAAAGGGGTGGGTAGAAAGGCAATAGAAACATGATAGCCGCTAGAGGAGAAGGTGTCGGGGGATGGGGTGGGGTGGGGGGAGGGAGGGGAAATGGGAAGCAGAGAGATAATGAATGAAGAACATGAACACCTGCAGGGAGAAAATGTGAACTGGTGAATAGGACAAGACCCTATAAATACCAGTATGTTGGCAGAGAAGAAAAGAGGGTGGTGGCTTTGGGAGGGGTAGTTAGGAGAAAGAAAGTAGAGAAAAAAAGGGGGGAAGGAAAACTACAGAAGTTACAGAAAGCTGAAGACATTGTTAATTCCAGCTTGGTGGAGTCAGCCAGCCTGGAAAATAAGGCGCTGGTCTAGGACCCTCCAAGATCGTACATCAGCAGAACAAGAGCGGATCGCACTAACAGAATTGTCCTGTTTTCCCCTGTGGTTGCTAAGGCAAAAATATTTAGCCACAGGTGTCCAGGCCCTCTGAGAAATATCATTAAGATGCTGGCGAAATCGATCTCCTAAGCGTAACCTAGTCTCCCATATGTACTTCAAACCGCAACGTTTGCACATAATAGCATAAATAACATTGCGTGAAGTACAGGTGGGGGTGATGAGAACTGTGGTGAGTGGATGGGGGTGATGAGAAATGTAGTGAGTGGGATGTGAGTGATGAGAAATGTAGTGAGTGGGATGTGAGTGATGAGAAATGTAGTGAGAGGGATGTGAGTGATGAGAAATGTAGTGGGTGGGATGTGAGTGATGAGAAATGTAGTGAGAGGGATGTGAGTGATGAGAAATGTAGTGAGTGGGATGTGAGTGATGAGAAATGTAGTGAGAGGGATGTGAGTGATGAGAAATGTAGTGGGTGGGATGTGAGTGATGAGAAATGTAGTGAGAGGGATGTGAGTGATGAGAAATGTAGTGAGTGGGATGTGAGTGATGAGAAATGTAGTGAGAGGGATGTGAGTGATGAGAAATGTAGTGGGTGGGATGTGAGTGATGAGAAATGTAGTGAGAGGGATGTGGGTGATGAGAAATGTAGTGAGTGGGATGTGAGTGATGAGAAATATAGTGAGAGGGATGTGAGTGATGAGAAATGTAGTGAGTGGGATGTGAGTGATGAGAAATGTAGTGAGAGGGATGTGAGTGATGAGAAATGTAGTGAGAGGGATGTGAGTGATGAGAAATGTAGTGAGAGGGATGTGGGTGATGAGAAATGTAGTGAGTGGGATGTGAGTGATGAGAAATATACTGAGAGGGATGTGAGTGATGAGAAATGTAGTGAGTGGGATGTGAGTGATGAGAAATGTAGTGAGTGGGATGTGAATGATGAGAAATGTAGTGAGTGGGATGTGAGTGATGAGAAATGTAGTGAGTGGGATGTGAGTGATGAGAAATGTAGTGAGAGGGATGTGGGTGATGAGAAATGTAGTGAGTGGGATGTGAGTGATGAGAAATATAGTGAGAGGGATGTGAGTGATGAGAAATGTAGTGAGTGGGATGTGAGTGATGAGAAATGTAGTGAGTGGGATGTGAGTGATGAGAAATGTAGTGAGTGGGATGTGAGTGATGAGAAATGTAGTGAGAGGGATGTGAGTGATGAGAAATGTAGTGAGTGGGATGTGAGTGATGAGAAATGTAGTGAGTGGGATGTGAGTGATGAGAAATTTAGTGAATGGGATGGGGGTGATGAGAACTGTGGTAGGTGATGGGGTTGATGAAAACTGTAGTGAATGGAATTCAAGTGATAAGAACTGTCGTAAGAAGATGAGAGTGATGAGTACTGTGATAAGAGGATGGGGGTGACTAGAACTGTGGTGAATTAGCTATGCCTTTAGGGATCAGGACATCCGAGAAAAATTATATAAGACGATAGAAAGGGCCCCCCCACCTCTCGTGTTTATTTTGTAACCCACTACCGCCCTCTCCCCCCTCTCTCTCTCTCTCTCTCTCTCTCTCTCTCTTTCAAACCCATCCTAAAAACAAAGAAATCCTCCGGGTCAAGGTGCAGTGTGTGGTCTGTAACCCCCCGCCTTGTCTCCTCCTCTTGGTTGGTCCTGTTAGACACCCATTACCTGCGAAGGTTTGGAACCACAATTCACTACAGCTGCTATATCGATTCTGCTGCTATAACTCTATTATGAATAGTAGAAGACTCTCTGGCAGAAACAATCATATAAGCAAACAAAGACCGCCCCTTCCATTTGCAACCTTTAAAAAAAGAAAGAAAAAAAAAATTCCGAATCGACTGTTATTTCAGCTTAATAAAAGTGTGTAATTTTCCTTCGTTTTTCTTTTTTATTTCTTCGTTTTCTTACAGGTTTCCTTCATGTCCAAACAACCAGAGTTGTTTCCCGCTCTTGGCCTCTGAATCAAACCATAGCAATATCCATGCAAATTCCAGGATAATCTTATTGACGGGGTCTCCAGGAGAATGTCCCAAACGGAGACAAGAGGCCCGGTCCACGGCAACCCTGGCATCGATCAGTCGCTCTGGTTAGCAAGTCACGAATTAATTTGTCCAAAATGTGATGTAATTTGATGGAGAAGAAAGAGAGGCGAGTTGTTTCGTTCGTGACCTCCTGGCTATTGATGCTTATAAACGCGTGGAAACTGACCAGTTATTGAAAGTCTATTAAAATGCTATTGTGGGGAAATACTTCCAGGATCGTGGGTAAAGCAACAATTCAATGAATAGAGTGGGTTTTAAAACAAAATGTTTTTAGCGCATTTAAAAAAAAAATTTTTTTGGGGGGGGGGGGGGTTGAAATCATGAAGTAACAGGATTTTCTTAACGTCCTGTATATTTACATTTTTGTTTCCTATTTTACATTTTAAATAATTTCTTCTACAAACTCAACACCTGAGACCTCCCATGATCGTAACTTGTATCGCGACTTGAGAATGGCAGTCCCAGATCTACCAAATAAGTCCTTTCAGAGTGAACTAAAACTACACCATTGGTTCTCTGGTGTACCACGTGGTACGCGTCATCTGAGGTCAGCTCAGCGAAGTTGTTGTTGCTGGTGCAGAATGTCCTTGCGAAGCCTGAGTTCTTTGTTTCCCGCGTCCACATACTGTAGCCCTGAAACAAATATATCCATACTAAAAGCTGGAGTGTGATCATTTAGCTCGCGTGTATCGGTCGGAGTGGATCTAAAAAGACAGAATTTTAGAAGAACTCAGCGTCATCTGGTGGCCTTCATCTGGTGGCCTTCATCTGGTGGCCTTCGTCTGGTGGCCTTCATCTGGTGGCCTTCATCTGGTGGCCTTCATCTGGTGGCCTTCGTCTGGTGGCCTTCATCTGGTGGCTTTCATCTCGTGGCTTTCATCTGGTGGCCTTCATCTCGTGGCCTTCATCTGGTGGCCTTCATCTGGTGGCCTTCGTCTGGTGGCCTTCATCTGGTGGCTTTCATCTCGTGGCTTTCATCTGATGGCCTTCATCTCGTGGCCTTCATCTGGTGGCCATTGTCTGGTAACCTTCATCTGGCGGACTTCATCTCGTGGCCTTCATCTTGTGGCCTCCATCTGGCGGCCTTCATCTCGTGGCCTTCATCTCGTGGCCTGCTCCGGTAGCCAATATGAAAGAGCACAATAGGAGAAACACGAATAGGAGAGAGTCTAACACGATCATGGCTTTTAAGCCATCATAAACATGATCATACTATAATATTTGTGTGCTTCTTTTTTATGTTTGATTCAGCCGGTTGTGTTAGCTGAGAGGTTAGACGCTCCGCTGGTACAGGGTTCAGTCGCAGCAGTGAGATTTTTTCTGATACACACCAAAAAGGTCCCGGGTTCCAACCAGCCTCTAAAAATGGGTACTAGAGGAATCTGGAAAGGTAAATGCGGCCAGGGGCGATAATGACCACATAAGACTTTCATGTGCCCAAGTTCATGGAAAATCCAGGCCTAACACCGTATTCCCCAGTATATCTAATGGCATGGAAACGGGGATTTTTACCTTTACCTTTACCTCAAGCATTTTTCCAAGGTTTGACAATTAAGTAATGAGACTAATTACATTCATTCATTTACATGTCCCTTGTGGAACTTTGTCTCCCTAACAGCACTCTTGTAGGCCTCTCGGTTGTGAGCAAGATGGCCTGCTGCTGATGCATCCATTTGCAGATCATCAATGATGTTTTGCAGGCATCTTTGCCTTGGTCTTCCTCTCTTTCTTTTTCCCATTATGTACCCTTCCAAGATGGTCTTCTCTAGATTATCATGACGTTTAATGTGTCCAAAATTTTAAAGTTTTCTCTCTTTAATCCTCTTTACTAGCCAGCCTTCTTCAATATTAAGTTCTTGTAGTATGGATATATTTGTTCTTTTTTGTGTCCATGGTATTTGAAGAACTCTTCTGTAGCGTTTACATTCAAAGACATTTATGTGTTTCTTAGCTGTTTTGTTAAGTGTTATCTTACTAATTACATAAGAGAATAAAATAAACACCAGTTGAAGATATAACCTGTATTTTATTCAAAGTAAGCAAACTGTGCATTGATACAGCGAGTGGCATGATCTAACAAACACTAAAACGACCTCTGCAGTTCTTCTGTTGGTATGGCTCTTAAACTCGATGTTAGGCCCTTTGGATGTCATCAGTTTCGTCAAAGAAGCTTCCTTTCAATGGTAACTTTAATTGTGGGAATAGAAAATAATCGAAGGTAGACAAATCTTGGGAATAGAGTGGATGGTTGAGAACACACACTTGTTTTTAGGCCAAAAATTCCTGTACAACTACCGCCCGGTGAGCCGGTGTATTATCATGAAGAAGGAAAAAAACTGCCAGGTGTTGAATACTCGGGTCGGACTCGGAGAATCCTTTTCAATAGGCGTTTCAAAATACTTAAATAAACTTTGGCAGTGACAGTCTGTCCCTCTGGAATAAATTCTTTGTGAATAACTCTTTTGCTGTCGTAGAAGCACACCAATATTGTTTTCACTTTCGACTTTTGAAGACGAAATTTTTTGCCTTATGGTGATGATGATGACTTCCACAGAGCACTTTGGCGTTTAGCTGTGGGATCATATCGGAAAATCCATGTTTCATCCTCTGCAACAATCAAATTTTTAAAATGTTTATTTCTGCGACACGTTTTGATGTCTTTTGCGTACTCAACACACTGATGTTTTTGGTCATCAGACAATGAATGTGGTACAAACCGGCAAGCAACTTTTTTCTTGCCCAAATCTTCTACTAAAATTTTACGAATGGTCTCTCGGTTAACACCAAATCCATCTGCCATCATCCTCACAGTCAAACAACGATCTTCTTGTATCCGTTCTCTGACTTTTGCAATGAGTTCCTCATTACGATCAGAAATTGTGCATCCATGTCTAGTTGCATTTGTAATCGTTTCCACACCACTTTTGAATCGTGAATACCACCTGAATATCTGTGCACGAAATAACAATTATCCCAATAAACTTGTCACATCAATTCAACTGTCTCAGTGGCACTTTCCCCGAGTTTTAAACAGAATTTTAAGTTAGCTTTTTGCTCCATGCTGATTACGTGCATCTCTGACTAGGTCAACAAAATGGCGGCTTGTTTGTCGTCTGCGTATTGTGCGGCTATGAAAAGTTGCCAGATCATAGATGAAGGTTGCCTCTTTGGATTCCATGCTTCGTTGCACAGATGGCATTTTTGTCTTGGCTATAATAAAATCAGTCTCATTACCTAATTGTCCGACCTTGTATACCACGACAAAAAGAGAATTTTAAATTTGTAATTTCTAACAAGAAATCTGTTTACTGAAACAACGTCCTTCAGTTTCTTTCATAGTCTAATATTTCCTCTCTGCTTCATATGGTAAAGACCATAACTTAATTATTGTGATTAAAATTTAATGAACTGAAATGCATGGTCTGTCAGTTTTCTTTTGTTTTTGTTTATTAAGTTTCTGATGACGAAGTATTACTGGTTTGACCTTTGGTTACGCCTTCATTCCGATCGTACTGGAACAACCAGGTGCTATGCTTTGCAACCGACAGCTTAGTGACGGTGAAACACGATCATTGTGTCAGTGTAAGAGTATTTTGAGATGGCTGTTTACCCAAGGGCTCTTTCTCTAGCCACCCCTGCATATTTCTGTAGATACGGCTGTAATAAGCAACTGACACGAGCCAGGACTCCTGTAGAGTCCGTGAGCGCGTGAGAACAGGAAAGCCCGAAAACGCCTGGGTCTTGCGTGAGTAGGCGAAGAGAAGAACAGAAGAAGGAGGGTTAACGGTCACGGAGACTGGGAATGCTGGAGTCTGGAATAGAAGATGGAACGTTTGCCCTGTTCTTGGAGCTGAAGATCATATTTCTTTGGGTAGATTCCCGTTATCTGCTCTGTACTTGTTGTATTATGACTGAACTGCTCAGTAAAGCTGATTACTTTGAATCATTACATGGTATGACCAAATCCTCCTTCAACCATCCATCATCCTGTGTCGCATTAAACGTAATGCTATTTGTTAGTCACGGGCTTATGTCTATTATTGCTACATGTATGTTATTTGTTAGTCAAGGACCTATATCTGTTATTGCTACATATATGGCAACGACAGTCATCGTAGATGACTTTAGGTGGCTCCTAAATGCGGATACTTATCTCAGGGTTTGATCTCGTCTGTTCTTGTGCTGTGCGCTGTACGTGGACTCTGTGAGAGTGGATGATGTCAGTCATATTCTGTCATGCACTGGAAGAAACACGGCACACACAGAGAGTAGTCCGCACATTCTACCAAAGTCAGATCCGAACCACACTTGAAGTCTTGGCGGAGCTCCCAAGAAACGGTCTTCTCCTCAAGCACCGGTTCCTCTTAGTGCCACGTCTTGTGTAAATCAAGAAGATGTGACAGAGGATAATTATGCTAGTGTGGCGCTACAACTGTTAGGGCCAGTGAAACACTGCCGGCCAAGGACCTGTCCCACCACTTCGTTGGTGCTCCCAGTAACAAGCTCAGCCTGGCCTTCGGGGCAAGAATCACTACGGTCCCCATGGTGTGTGTAGGAGTGGGCGGGTGGTGGGGAGAATCTGCCGGTGCTTTTCAGCTTAACTCCAGGTGTGCCTCTGTAACCCACTCCCCATCCGATGGGATGCCCATGTTTCGGCATCTTCATCCTATCAGCTGCAGATAACATCCCACTCGCGGTTCAAGTGACATAGAACAGAAAACAAGAATATGAAACAAAGATTTTTGTATGATTGTCAGTGAAGCCAAAATGATACATTTCAGAATTTTGTGATGATGATCTGTGAAGTCATAATGTAAAGGTTCAGAAAAAAAAATGTTTTTTTTTACACGGTCTCAGAACAGCTTTTGTGTACCACTGAGGGATGAAGGTGAGTCATTGGTTTTTGAAATGCACGGAGAAATGAAACATTGACAGTTTTCTTCCATTGGGCAGCTCTCGACTCGAGAGAACTCCCGCTGACATAAGAATGAATTTAGTGTTAGTACCCTGACTTTTGTTTAATATACTGTTGCCGTAAGTCTTGTGCTCTGATGTGTTGCCGTAAGTCTTGTGCTCTGATGTATGCCCGTAAGTCTTGTGCTCTGATATGTTGCCGTAAATCTTGTGCTCTGATGTATACTCGTAAATCTTGTGCTCTGATGTATACTCGTAAATCTTGTGCTCTGATGTATACTCGTAAATCTTGTGCTCTGATGTATACTCGTAAATCTTGTGCTCTGATGTATACTCGTAAATCGTGTGCTCTGATATGTTGCCGTAAATCTTGTGCTCTGATATGTTGCCTTAAATCTTGTGCTCTGATGTATACTCGTAAATCGTGTGCTCTGATGTGTTGCCGTAAGTCTTGTGCTCTGATATGTTGCCGTAATCTTGTGCTCTGATGTATACTCGTAAATCGTGTGCTGTGATATGTTACCGTAATTATCTTGTGCTCTGATGTATACCGTAATCTTGTGCTCTGATGTGTTGCCGTAAATTTTGTGCTTGATGTGTTGCCGTAAATCGTGTGCTCTGATATGTTGCCGTAAATCTTGTGCTCTGATATGTTGCCTTAAATCTTGTGCTCTGATGTATACTCGTAAATCGTGTGCTCTGATGTGTTGCCGTAAGTCTTGTGCTCTGATATGTTGCCGTAAATCTTGTGCTCTGATGTATACTCGTAAATCGTGTGCTGTGATATGTTACCGTAATTATCTTGTGCTCTGATGTATACTCGTAAATCTTGTGCTCTGATGTGTTGCCGTAAATTTTGTGCTCTGATGTGTTGCCGTAAGTCTTGTGCTCTGATGTGTTGCCATAAGTCGTGTGCTTTGATATGTTGCCGTAAATCGTGTGCTCTGATGTGTTGCAGCAAGTGGCGTGTTCCGATGTGTTGCCTTAAGTCGTGTGCTTTGCTGTGTTGCAGTAAGTCGTGTGCTCTGATGTGAGTGGCCTTGTAGACAACTTCACATTCCATCTTTACAGGTATTTCTCCAGTACACGTGTCATGTATCCACTTCTTGTTCGAGTTTTTTCAGGAGCGTGTCAGAGAAGTATTGATGACCACATAGTGATTTTTAAATTTATTTTAAAGAGTAATGCTGCACTTTGCTGAGCCGATCTTGCGCTCTAGTTGTTAATATTTTCCTGAGTTCAGTTTCATAAGCTCAGCTATCAAGACAAAGAAACAAGCGCTCCCATGAGTCTCATTATCACCAACAGTTCTTTGTACGTCTTTTATCTATTCTTGGTTCCTGCGACGAGGTTTAGGTTCTATATGGTGGATGACTTCTGTATGGTGGATGACTTCTGTATGGTGGATGATTTCTGTATGGTGGATGACTTCTGTATGGTGGATGATTTCTGTATAGTGGATGACTTCTGTATGGTGGATGACTTCTGTATGGTGGATGATTTCTGTATGGTGGATGACTTCTGTATGGTAGATGACTTCTGTATGGTAGATGACTTCTGTATGGTGGATGATTTCTGTATGGTGGATGATGTCTGTATGGTGGATGATTTCAGTATGGTGGATGATTTCTGTATGGTAGATGACTTCTGTATGGTGGATGACTTCTGTATGGTAGATGACTTCTGTATGGTAGATGACTTCTGTATGGTGGATGACTTCTGTATGGTGGATGATGTCTGTATGGTGGATGACTTCTGTATGGTGGATGACTTCTGTATGGTGGATGATGTCTGTATGGTGGATGATTTCTGTATGGTGGATGATTTCTGTATGGTGGATGACTTCTGTATGGTGGATGACTTTTGTATGGTGGATGATTTCTGTATGGTGGATGACTTCTGTATAATGGATGACTTCTGTATGGTGGATGATTTCTGTATGGTGGATGACTTCTGTATGGTGGATGATTTCTGTATAGTGGATGACTTCTGTATGGTGGATGACTTCTGTATGGTGGATGATTTCTGTATGGTGGATGACTTCTGTATGGTGGATTACTTCTGTATGGTGGATGATTTCTGTATGGTAGATGACTTCTGTATGGTGAATGACTTCTGTATGGTGGATGATTTCTGTATACTGGATGACTTCTGTATGGTGGATGACTTCTGTATGATGGATGATTTCTGTATAGTGGATGGCTTCTGTATAGTTGATGGCTTTTGTATAGTTGATGAATTCTGTATAGTGGATGACTTCTGTATGGTGGATGACTTCTGTATGGTGGATGATTTCTGTATAGTGGATGGCTTCTGTATAGTTGATGAATTCTGTATAGTGGATGACTTCTGTATGGTGGATGATTTCTGTATGGTGGATGACTTCTGTATGGTGGATGATTTCTGTATTGTGGATGACTTCTGTATGGTGGATGACTTCTGTATGGTGGATGATTTCTGTATGGTGGATGACTTCTGTATGGTGGATTACTTCTGTATGGTGGATGATTTCTGTATGGTAGATGACTTCTGTATGGTGGATGACTTCTGTATGGTGGATTACTTCTGTATGGTGGATGATTTCTGTATGGTAGATGACTTCTGTATGGTGGATGACTTCTGTATGATGGATGATTTCTGTATAGTGGATGGCTTCTGTATAGTTGATGGCTTCTGTATAGTTGATGAATTCTGTATAGTGGATGATTTCTGTATGGTGGATGACTTCTGTATGGTGGATGATTTCTGTATAGTGGATGGCTTCTGTATAGTTGATGAATTCTGTATAGTGGATGACTTCTGTATGGTGGATGATTTCTGTATGGTGGATGACTTCTGTACAATGGATGCCTTCTATATAAAGGCTGACTATGAGTCCAGTTTTTCATGTTCCTTTTTTTATGTCTAAGTGAAGTTTCCTCGTCTTTGAGCCTCAGAATGTTTATTTCTGTGTCTTCCGAGGCGTCTTGATATTTCTTTATTTTTTTATTTCAGATAAGTTTCCTAAACGTTTTTTTATCTGCCCTTCAGTCTAACACATGCAGGACAAGGAGCTGATCTGGTCACTACAAAACACTTGGGAGATGATCAAATCTGAAATTTAACCAAGATCGTAAAAGAGGAAGGAGACTAGGAATGTTATTTCCAAAAGACATTTTAAAGAGAACTCCTATCCAGTGTCATAGGAAAACTGATGGAGCAAAGCTCTGGACTTTGAGTTAAAAAAAAAAAAAAAACTAAACAAAAAGCAGAGAGAATGAAGAAATAAGAGGAATATGCTTGATTCAGTTTTCTGATTGGCTGGCGCACCCGCTCTTCTTGTCCCAGAGTCGTGTGGGATTATTCGTGTCTCCTCGCGCAGGAGAGTCTTGTCAATAGCAAGATGCCCAGAGCAGGGCGGAAGCTCTGAGTTGTGTCCCGACCTGTCAAAAAGTGGAAGGATTGACGAGTGGATGGTTAGATACACGAGCAGGAGGAAACCCGGTGACGTGCAGGACGCCATGAGGGACCTGGTACCGTGTGAATCGATGGAAGGAGACATTCAGTGAGTTATTAGATGTTTTTGATAGAAAACTAAAGAAAGAGTTATTAGACGTTTCTGATAGAAAACTAAGGAAAGAGAGGATTCTGATAGAAAACTAAGGAAAGAGTTGTTAGATTTTTATGATAGAAAACTAAGGAAAGAGTTGTTAGACGATTCTGATAGAAAACTAAGGAAAGAATTGTTAGACAATTCTGATAGAGAACCAAGGAAAGAATTGTTAGACGATTCTGATAGAAAACTAAGGAAAGAATTGTTAGACGATTCTGATAGAAAACTAAGGAAAGATATGTTTTAAAACTTTCAAAAATGATATCTTTTAATGAAAAGCACCTTGAAATAATTTCAGCACCGAATAGAGAACATTAGCAAGTGAGCCTGACTTACTACTGAATTATTTTTTTAAAAATATCATGCTTTCCAGATTTAAAAAAAAGCAAATAGTACATGACTTCAAACTTAGGGGAAATAAAATGAGAAATTGTGTTTAATAATTGTAGTTTTAAAAATTTGTTCTGAATTTCCAAATGTAGTGTTTTGTGAAAGTAATAAACTCAGGCTATAAGAGGAGATTGTTAAGGTTGTAAGCATCAGTAGCAGGTGTGATATCTTTACTTACTTCTCTGTGGCGGCCGTAAAGCTCCTAGTGTATGTTATAATTGTGAATAGTTTTGATTAGAGCACGCAGGAGAACATGGGAGCCATAGGACCGCATAGTTTATGTTTATTGTCCGCTGATGACTGTGATATAATGACGTGAAACATTTATTTAAGAATTACATAATAGTGATGTTTTCCTTCAGCCGTTTATTTATGGTAGTCCATTCGGGCCATCCTTTAAGATAGGAATGAGATAGTTTAAACATGTATATATGTAATGTCGCAATTGTTATATAAAAAACTATGCTATTAAGCTGTCTTTATAAAATAAGGGCCAATTTTTGGTGACAGCTGTAATGTTAGGCTTCGATACAATTTAATGAGTCAGTTAACTTTTTTAGCAATTGCTTTTTTCCAGGTTTGTCTAAAGTATTTATTTTTGCCTCAGTTTACAAGGCAATTGTTTTATTTGTTTCTTTTATTACCGAAGTTTCGTATTTTATTCTTTCTGGACAAAATCTGGCATTTTCTGTTTTCATTCGCTTTTATTCAATTCTCTGTCGCATTCCATTATTAAAATTGTTAAGTATTTCCAGTTAATTTTGCCGTGAAATAACACTTTAATGTGTTAACAAAAGAAAATGACTTAACGTGTTAACAAAAGAAAATGACTTAACGTGTTAACAAAAGAAAGTTGAGTGATACAATTTCGGTAGCATTTACCCTGAGAGAATTTTTTTTGGTTGTTTAGAACGCAAGACACAATGTTTCATAATTGAAGTTAGAGAGCTTTAGAAATCAAGTGACACCAGAACTCGCCTCACAGCTCGGAGGAAAATCGAAATTCAGTGGCAGGACGAAATGTTTCCTACTTCTTGCCGATGTATGTAATTATGAACCATGCTGGAGGCTGTTTCAGTCAAATTCGGGTTTACGTACTAGCATGCATATGGAGAATTATTCTATGGCAGTGGTTGGATGGAAGGAGAGAGAGAGAGAGAGAGGGAGAGAGGGAAGGAGATAGTGACATGTAAACACGTTTTTTATTTTGAACGTGCCTGACTCAGCCGCTCGATATGGCAGCTCGGGGTGTCTCGTCGCATATTGTCTGACTGTGGACAACAGGGGAGAAAAATCAATGGGCTTTCCAGTCTGGATACGGGAGTTATCTGTTCACCGGTAGCAGTTTTTACGGCTGTCAACTTCGCTGTTTTGGAAAACATTTATTTTAATAATTATGCTTTAAAAAAAAAAGGGATCGAAGAGGGGGGAAAAACTCTTTTTTCATTTTGTTGAATAAATCACAGCCAATAGAACTATCTGTGTACTTCCTGGGGAAAATGGCGGGCTGTTCTAGAAAGTGTGAAAGCTGGTGTGATGACCTGATCAAGAATAGAAGTTTAAAATCTGCGAACATCACCCGCCACACCCAGCGCCATCTGCTGGCGAGCAGGTTACTAGCCTTACCCAGAATTCAATTGATGACTGTAAACAATAATACGTATATAACATTTTCATTATTTACTCAAAAGCATTCATTAGGCTAGATGTATTACGACCCCCGCCCCACCCCCACACCCCGGGGAGGTCGTACCAAAGTTCTAGAGGGCCTCGACTAAAAGATGTTTAAATTCTTTTTCAATACTAAGGCGGCTCGCGTAGATAAAAAAGACACTAGAACAAAAAATTAGTGCAAAAAAGGAAAAGAGAGCCTACAGAAGAAAAAGAGTTGAGGAACCCTGCACTACGAGGTAAAGAACTCATTAGACCTTTCATTCCTCATCAGTGACTTCATCCGCAGTGGTCAAGACTCTTCTACTCTGATGTCGGAGTTAGGGAAACATAAACAAGAACGATCTTATCAGAAGGCGCAGCATGGGGACGGCCTGAAGAACGAGGAGCTGATTCATTTGGCTGTCACGTGAAAGGAGCTTATCGAAAAGCCTCTTTGAACCTCTCTTTGGAAAGGCCTCATCCTCACCTCGCGGTGGATATTCCAGAAAACGAGGGGTTAGACGTCACCGTTTTCACTGGACTGAACAGCAAAGAGTTATGTCCCTTGTTACTCGTAGCATGGCTACGATTTTTTAAATGACACGTTTTTACATTTGCACATTTTTTTTTGTTACATTGACTTATTTTTACACTGACATACACACACACACACACACACACACACACACACACTCTCTCTCTCTCTCTCTCTCTTTCTCTTCCACTTGCACAATTATTTCATGCGAATGTTTGAAGCTATCTTTATGAGACACTTAACAGCTGTAAACGCTCTCCCCACAGCTACACGACCTGGGACACATTTACTTTCGTATTTCACAATTCCTGTGTAAAATCTTTCACTCATTTATCTCTCACGCCGCCTTGCTCTCTTTCACTCTCTGCCCCTCTCACTGAACAGCTTAGTGTTATTTACACAGTCATCTGCTAAGCATCATTTAGCAAATGTCAATGAACGAGAAAAATTTCAAACGTCTTGGAGTTAATGGATATGGGATACTCTAGAGCATGATGAAAACTATATGTTTACAGAAAGTAAAACTGGTGAAAATATATATTTACAGAAAGTAAAATCGATGAAAGTATATGTTTACAGAAAGTAATAATGATGAATGTACAGGGTCCGGCATAAAGCACAGCTGGATTTAACTGAGGTAGTGCGCAGAAACTGAATACGTGTGAAAAAAAAACATGACGTCAGAGATGGAGCAGACAAACGGTCATTTTTAACAATGGCTTCTTGGTAAACACAACATCATGCACTCACCGTTGAAACATATTTTAAAAGTGGAGAATCGTCTATTACTGTACAACGAAAGTTTCGTCGTCATTTTGAGTTGCATCCCCGTGATAATGTTCCTGATCGGAGGACAAAACAATTTAGAGGTGGGTCAAAAAATTTAAGGAAACCGGTAATTGCCTTAATAACAAGTCTACTGGTCGTCCAAGAACTCAACAGACACCTGAAAGAATTCAAGAAGTCCGCAACGCATTGTTGAGTAGCCCTCGCGATAATTTGTTAGGAACGTTTTGACACCTGGCATCCTCTTACTGTAAATAGTGATCTTTATGTGCAGATGCTAACTGAATACTTCATTCTAGACTTGACCAATATAAATAGGAGACTAATATGGTTTAAACAAGATGGAGCAACTGCCCACACAGCCCATTAGTCCATGGCCATGCTGCGACAAGCATTTCCCAATCGTCTTATTTCCAGATTTGGGGATATTCATTGGCCGGCAAGATCACCGGATTTATCGGCCGCAAACTTCTTTTTTTGTTGGGTATCTCAAGAACACGGTGTATGCTAGTCGACCACAGTCAATTGCAGACCTAAAAGATCGAATCCGACACTGCATTCAAAATATCCCGTTGAACATGTTAAATGGTGCTATGCAGGAATTTTCCAGACGCCTGGCTGAATATATCAAATGTAATGGCGGTCATCTAACTGGCGTAATTTTCAAAACCTAAATATGATTGTCAGTAATAATAAAAATACCCACTTTTCTAAGTTTCATTTCATTTTTTTTAACCAAAAACATGTATAGAGCTTATTTATTTTCCATTTTAAAAATCCAGCTATGCTTTATGCCGGAAATTATTATGAAATTGTCAGACACTATGGGGATAACTGAGACTTTTAGCTCATCGCTTTTGGGGTGTTTACATTTCTGTTCTGAAAACTACTGAACTGAGGTTGTTTACTCGTCTGTCAAAGAGGAATAAATTGTGTTGATGTGGCAATATTTAACTTTTTGAAAATACACAACAAAGTCAGGTCTTGTGTCCCGTTTTCATACAGAATACTAGAAATGTCAGGACGTTTCATTATTGCCATTATTACGTCTTTTGGGGGGGGGGGAAGCTGTAGGAAAGATTTGTTTCCTGGAGTACGGGTAGAAAGATGCTTAGGAACTTGAAATAACTCTCTAGAACATCTCCAATCCTTTACAAGACAAAAGATTTATGTACTTTAAACTTCAGACCTTATTTAACATCTCCAATCCTTCACAAGACACAATTTCCTTTAATTTCACTGTCTTACGGGCAACATGTGAATACATTTCTGTAACGCCGTGTTAAGAAATTCTGGCTCAGCCTGTTGTATGGTAGCAACGTCTAAAGATTAGTATTTCTCTTCTTGTATCGCTAATAGCAATGGCTTTTTATTTGTGCCCTTGGTATTATTATTATTTAAATTGTTCTCTTAAATGCTTCATTAATTAATTGTTGTAGATTACTCATAGGCTATGTTTGATATGTATGAAGTGTCTTCATCGCTCAATGCCAGCTGGTCAGTGTCCTCAACTCCTGGGATGTTGCAGTAAATTGACATCAACAGAGTGAAGATCATTGTACATTTAAAGATATTCTCACCCGTTAGTGTTCCCGTAGCACTCACCACCGAGCGACGACTATTAAGGGCACTTATTATTAGTGACAAATCTTGAACAAGACAACGTTTGTTTTATCCACTCGTAGAATACTTTACAGAACATTTGAAAGATCTCTCTATAACATCTTCTCCTTCCTTGAGCATCTGCAGAATTCAGCAGCTTTCCAAGCCATGAAGACATTACTGCAGACAAGGCATGTCTCTGTTCCTCTGTCTGTTGTCCATCTTTTCTTGCAGTTGTCCATTCCACGAGCGCGAATGTATCTTCTTCTAGGTTGTCCCGCCATCGTTGTCTAGGTCTGCCTCATGGTCTTTCATCACTTGGTCTTTCATCTCCTTTCATCACTTCTGTATAGGCCATCTTTGTTTGCCTTTCCTCCTTCTCGTTTCTAAATGCCCGAGCTACCCTATTAGATCTTAGAGAAAGCGTGTATTTCCAACTCATAATATTTTTAACATATCATATTTTAACGTTGGTTTGTGTACTTTAAGTAGGCGCATATATCTACGGCTCATTTTCTCTACTTCGGTAATGCTTCATTTACGTGTTAAAAAATACTCATCCACAGTTTCTTGAGTACTTCACACGAATTATTTGCTGTTTAAGTGGTCTGTACATATTCCAAAGTGTTAAAAAAGATAGCCCTACCATGGCAGAGAGAATATGGTGTCATTGCCCAACAGCGAGCACTTAGCAGTCTGTGCTTCTTCGGCTCATAGAGGCATCACGTTCTGGTTGACCTGTGCGCCCCTGGTTCAACTTGAAACACCGACTTCCTCAGCAGAAGCTAATACACTAGCTGCTTCGCTACTCGGGTATCCTACTATTCTGAAGGCAGTCAGGAAACTCATAAAACAGAGCGAATCGTCCACACATTTTGTGAGATTCTCTCTGTCTCCCTCTCCCGCTCTCTCTCTCTCCTTCTTACTCTCCCCTCACGATCTTTTCTTTAAAATGAAAAGCTAATGACGCTATCGTGGATTCTACACATCAGTTTTATGAAACTTTCATAGGACTCTTTTAAAAGAGTTCATATTTTATGGACAGCCTTACAGTTTATTTTAAATATATTTTTCGCCATTTGTTCATGATTCTTGTACATTTTTCCTATTATTTGAAGCAATTTTTGCAATTGTTATATATATGGGACGTATATAACGTTTCTGGACACTTTAAAAATTTATTATTGGCCTAAAATAATATCTATCGTGGTAACTGATAACTCATTTTGAAGAGAAAGTCTGAAAGTTTGTTGTGAGTTATCATGGACTTGATATGAACTCTACGCGTGGCGCGACCAACGTCGACTCAGTATTCCATCTCCAGCCACACTCAGGACAACATTTCTGGTGTCGTGGAAGAGACTGCTGTTGTAGTCGGCGTTTCAGGTCTTCGACATCGATTGGTAATGGTGGCACAAAGATGATGCCCTTCATGCGCCCCCCACAGAAAGAAATCACAAGGTGTCAAACCAGGAGAGTTTGCAGGCCATTTAATGAGAGTACGGTCATTGACTGTCACGTGCTTTCTCGTCTCCCAGCCCCGCCATATTCGATTTAGTGCCACCTGGCGGCAAAACATTGAAACAAACGCGGTGAGAAAGTTTGGGTTAAAAACTTTCAGACTTTCACTTCAAAATTAGCTATCAATTATTATAACAGGCGTTATATTACACCAGTAATAACAGGTGTTCAGAGAGTTTATTTACGCCCTGTATGTGTGTGTGACAGACAGACAGACAGGCAGATAGATAGATAGATAGATAGATAGATAGATAGATAGATAGATAGATAGATAGATAGATAGATAGATAGATAGATAGATAGATAGATAGATAGATAGATATATAGATGGATGGATGGATGGATGGATGGATGGATGGATGGATCGATAGATAGATAGATAGATAGATAGATAGATAGATAGATATATAGATAGATAGATAGATAGATAGATAGATAGATATAGATAGATAGATAGATAGATAGATAGATAGATAGATAGATAGATAGATAGATAGATAGATATATAGATGGATGGATGGATGGATGGATGGATGGATGGATGGATCGATAGATAGATAGATAGATAGATAGATAGATAGATAGATAGATAGATAGATAGATAGATAGATAGATAGATAGATAGATAGATAGATAGATAGATAGATAGATAGATAGATAGATAGATATCTGAATAGTTCATATTTGCTTACATTTTCTCACATTGTGTATTTTTTCAGCCTTTACAGATATGGAGCATCTGTTGTCCTGTAATAAGTCAGAGAGAACCAAGAGCTCTGTATTAGCTTGAAGCTCATGACAGCCTGCTGCCCTGCTTTCTGTGGTAATAATATGGAATAATCTCTTTGGAAAAATATATGTATTCTGGAAACTCCTTTAAGGAAATTATTTTCCAGGTATATGTTTCCGCTAACTCATAGTATGAAGAAGTGAACTTTCATATGTGGATGGAAGCGACAAACCCACGATATACAATCAACGCGCGGGCAGGGACGGACAGTCACCGTACGTTGCTCACTGTAACGGGAGGCGGGTCAGAAATGGTCCCGACAAGCTGCGTCTTGGGTAAATCAAGTCAATAACTGCCAGAACATTTGACAGGGCGTCAGTTATTTCCACAAACATCACTCAATAATTCAAGTTATCTAAAAAAACAAACAAACAAACAAATAAACAAACAAAAACCCCAACGTGAACTTGACTTACTATCCTCGTTCACTAGATTGCTGCCTCTCTGTCCTGTCCCCGCCAAAGTGAACTTGACTTACTATCTTCGTTCACTAGATTGCTGCCTCTCTGTCCGTCCCCCCCCCCCAAGTGAACTTGACTTACTATCCTCGTTCACTAGATTGCTGCCTCTCTGTTCCCCCCCCCAAAGTCAAAGTGAACTTGACTTACTATCCTCGTTCACTAGATTGCTGCCTCTCTGCCCCCCCCCAAAGTCAAAGTGAACTTGACTTGCTATCCTCGTTCACTAGATTGCTGCCTCTCTGTCCCCCCCCCCCAAAGTCAAAGTGAACTTGACTTACTATCCTCGTTCACTAGATTTCTGCCTTTCTGTCTCGTGGGTAGCTGAATAAGTGTGAAAGACCACATCGCTGGAATTCACCAGAGTAAATATTTTTTTCTGTATCTGAGATCAATGTGTTCACTTACAACTGCCAGCCACCATTGTCTCGTCATTTTGGAGACTGTTTTATGGTGACATAACACATCTGTTATTTACTGGCAGATTTAGAAAGCTAAATTTACTGTCAGATTTAGGAAACTAAATTTACTGATAGATTTAGAAAACAAACCAGTAAATTTTCCCACGAATCTAAAAATTCTAGGAAGATCAAAGATCTCTTCAGATTTTTATGAACACAGATGATAAATCTGTGGTCTCAAGAAAGAGCCTCATGATTTGTTTCTCACGCATTTAAATGACAATAAACTTTTCAGATAGAGTGATAGAAATAACGAACTTACTTTTTTCCCTTCAAATTTGGAGGAACTGGACAAATTATGTTGCCTGTCTGAATTATAAGAGATATAGCGAGAGGAAAGTATGTATTCATTCATGCTCATAAAACCGACTGACTTATCAGGAAAGAATTCTAATATCTGCTTTTACACGGAAAGAAATTTTAAGAGTTGACTGAATTGCAGGTTCTATCTATAGACTTGACTTATACATGGGGTGCAAAACTGCTTCTATGTTCTTTCTATGTTCTTTCTGTTACCTAACTGTTCTTGAGAAACGTGACATGCAATAATAAAATGTAATAATTTTATAACAAAATATTTTTATAATGCCATGTTCTTCTCTTCAAACTAATGAGGTCCGTTTCTAAAGAGCTCAGTATGTTGTGATGAAACCAGTTCCATTAAAACCAGGAGGTAGTTAACATTTAACCGCCAAAATCCAAAATCATTTAGAGTTTACGCACAAGGAAAATTTTCAGTACAGATAGTACATTCTAAACGTTACTTACAAAATATAAGAAATATATCCACCGAAAGGTCAAGGACTGTTTGCTAAATGCTGCATCACTGAAAAGTGGAGTGATACTTCTTAATGGTGCATCAATGAAAGGTCAAATGATACTTCTGAATGCTACAATACTGAAAGGTCAAGTGATACTTCTGAATGCTACATCACTGAAAGGTGAAATGATAATTTCTAAATCCTATACCACCGAAAGGTCACGTTATATGTTTTATATCAAATTACACTTTCTAAAGCTGACATAACCGAAAAGTCAAGTTATATCTCGTCAAGATTACATCGCTGAAAGGTGAAGTGGTATATTTCAAAGCCCGAACCACTTGAAGACCAAGTAGTATATTCCAGTCTACCACTGAAGGATCAAATGGTGCGTTTAAGAGCTTCCATCACTGAAGATAAAGAAATTTCTTTTAGACTGTATATAGCTGAAACCTCGAGTAGTATGTTCCAAAACTTAAATCACCGAAAAGTCAAGTAGTGTTTTATAAAAAAAAACGTCACTAACTGGAGTATGTATGGATAGTATGTTGTGAATCTTCCACCATTTAAAGATCAAGTTGTCGGTGCAGAATTTGTGTGCTTACAAGCGTTCTAACAATGACTAATATGGGAAAGCTTCGTGCTGAACAGAGAGATTCTGTCAACGAAGTTACAGCAGCTCAAGGCAACAACGGGACAGGTTGCACTAAGCATGGAGACATCTTGGAAAAGAGCGTCCCTAGCGACATCAAGCAGTCGAACATGTACCAAAACTTTCAGAACTGGGCTATCAAAAACTACGGAGATAGCGGGAAAACAAAAACAGTCACGCGGAACAAATATCAAAGAATTGTGCGCATTTTGTCAGGCGAGGAACAGTTCACGGCTGAGAATTCAAAGTTCAGGTTCTGGGTCAAGGCCAAAGGTTTTCGTCTGTCATCAGAAGTAGGGGAATTTGGCATCGAGGTACTCCTTGTGCCTTCCAAGCCCGGGGTAAGTGGAGTTGTTGTTGTTGTTGTTGTAGATACTATTGTTGTTTCTCTGTAAAACAATAAAATTGATCTGCTCTAGAAGGACTGTGATGAAAATATTGTAAGAAAAGCACATAAAGCCAGGAGTTTCCATCTAATGGCGGCCACGGTTGTTATATTCTTACTGCCCGAAATTATTTTCCGCTCTGTAGAATAATTAAGTTTCGTTTTCTGAATTTTTCAGCACAGAGTGAGTTTTACAAGTGTGTGGAATGTTTCATATATCCAGTAAATTAAATATAAGTACTCATTCATTCATTTGCATGCCCCTTGCTGAACTTTGCCTCCCTAACAGCTCTCCTGTAGGCCTCTCGGTTGTGAGCAAGATGGCCTGCTGCTGATGCATCCATTTGCAAATCATCAACGATGCCTTGCAGCCATCTTCGCTTTGGTCTTCCTCTCTTTCTTTTTCCTATTATGTATCCTTCCAAGACCCAAGACGGTCTTCTCTAGATTATCATGACATTTAATGTGTCCAAAACAAAATTAAATATATCTATATTAAATTAAAGATAATTGAATTCATAACAAAATATGGCAATTTTGTGCTTGCCACACAAAAATATCATGAGCATTGGCAATGTTGTTCCGGACAGCAAGAGTTATGAAAATGCCATTTATTTGATTAAAATTGACATGTGATCAAAATATTTAACTTTAAAGAGTGCGCTCTAGGTTTCTTTTCTTCAAAATATGTACAAACACCTTAAAAGTTAATTAAATACATTCAGTTCCTCTCTGCTTCATAACTGTCACTTCGTCTCATTTTTCCATTTTTATGTGTTTATGGTACTTGGTTTCCGCTTACTGCGGCCCGTAAGATCAAAGAAGTTGGACATCCTAGATGTAAGTGGTCTATGACTGGACCATTGTGGTATCATTTTATTTCGGAGCTGACAAAAAGGAAGACTTCTGAACAACTTCAGCACAAGAAGTGTGTCCATCTACATCCTTTTCTCCTAGCTGATGGAAACATGACCCGTAACCAGGAACACACTGGGAGAGAAGATTGGATTTGAGTGTGGTCAGTTCCCGTGACGCCTTTCTCTGTTACTGGCGACATGGATCCCAAGAACAAGACTATGAATTGCACATGGGTTGCCTGATGGGTGTATTCAGTGATGTCTTGGTTAACCCAGTGAAAAAAGGAGTTTAATTTTATCCACGAAAAAGAAATCCGCACCATGTGGGCTTGTAATGAGAAGAAAATGACTTTAAAATGTCATAATAAAAGGAAAACTAAATCCTGATTGTTTTCCAAATTTTATTGATCCTTATTTGGTGCTGAATCAAATGCTCATTCTATTACTGTTATTGTTAAATCACTGACGTTATTATTTACGTGCCCACTTTCTTGTTATCATTCTTCTTGCTAGTCACGTGGTGGTTGGTATTAGTAAGATCTTATTATAGATTAAGAACCAGTTTTATTTATACCTATCTTCGACAGGTTCCGAGGATTTCATTTGTATTACAGCATAAAAGATTCATTTGTAGTTTTCATATTCTGATATGATGTCAAAACACAACATTCTGAACCGAAATCTGAGAGGTGACACTTTCCTAATGATATTCTATGAGAGGTGACACTATCCTGATGATACTCTATGAGAGGTGACATTATCCTGATGATACTCTATGAGAGGTGACACTATCCTGATGATACTCTATGAGACGTGACACTATCCTGATGATACTCTATGAGAGGTGACACTATTCTGATGATACTCTATGAGACGTGACACTAACCTGATGATCTGGCCGAGAAGGAGGGTGTGTAACTGAATGTCCCACACAATTTCTCACACGTTACTCTCACATTTTTTCTCTCCTCACTTCAACCCCGGGACTGTAAATTTGCCACTTGTTTACTCTCCTTGATCTAGGTTTCTCATCACAACTTCTCTACTCGTAGCCGCACCTGTATGATCAAAGAGACCAACTAACCAATCAGATCAGACCTTGAAATTTACTCGGTCTCGCAGTTTGACCCGACGTAACGTCAGCCATCTTTAGGTATGTTTAGTCTGAGATCACAACACACCAGTGGGTCTTTGTTTATTACTTTGACTGCCGAACTCCGTCTGTCAATCCGTCTTTCCCGTTTCCTACAGTGTTACAGAAGGGAGAGGGGCAGGGGAAGACCAGTAGAGTAGATCATGGAGAGTTGAAAGCACTAGCATGGCAGATAGTCTCAGTCTCACCGACTGAGCTAATGAGAAATATCAAAGATCGAGATCAACGGAGAAACATGACCACCACAGCCTGTCGGCATGGCGCATGATGGTGATTAAGGGAGATGATAATTATGACTAAAATACCAGGGTATTACTCCTCCATTATTAGATGTTCTAAATTTCATCTTGTCTCCTTCCACTACTTCTTACTCTTTTCATCTTTGGTTTTCCATTCCACCCATACCTCCACATACTCATTCATTCATTTGCATGTCCCTTGTGGAAGTTTACCTCCCTAACAGCACTCCTGTGGGCCTCTCGGTTGTGAGCAAGATGGCCTGCTGCTTATACATCCATTTGCAAATCATCAACGATGTCTTGCAGCCATCTTCGTCTTTGTCTTCCTCTCTTTCTTTTTCCCATTATGTACCCATCCAAGACGGTCTTCTCTAGATTATCATATCTTCAATTTTTCAGCACTGAGTTTTATGTGGAATATTTCATATATCTAATAAATTAAATATAAATATATCACACATCAAATTAAACATAATTGAATACACACACACACAAATAAATATGACATCTGTGTATAAATTCAGTAATACTGTTTGTTTTTAAATCATGACTGAGTCTTCATTGTGAAATGTTGATGTACTCTTTCGACAGAGCTACTCGTATGTCTTCTTCTTCTTCTTCTTCTTCGTTCGCTTCTAACACGAAGACCGCCCCGTGATCCTACTGAATTTACTCCCATGGTCTTCAATAGGTCCCATGGTCCCCGTATGGTCCCCGAAAGGACCACATGAGATCCCCGAGAGGACCACAGGAGTTCAGAATATCGCAGGGCTTGAGCCTGTATTCTTGGTGGGTCTCAGAAGCGGGACAGCGTGACACCGTGGTTTTCGTTGCACCAGTTTAATCTAGAGTTGGACTTTCTCACCGGAAAACCTCGACATGTTTTGAGATACCCGTATATCACCGCCGGGTGAGAGGTGGTTGCCCATCCAGTCCAGTGTTGGACTTTCTCACCGGAAAACCTTTGCGTGATTAGGATACGCATACATCCTCGCCGGATGAGAGGTGGTTGCCTATCTAGACTGCCCTGGTCCAGTGTCTCCGACTTCAGCATTTTGTGGTCGTGGCCGCTATCCTTCCTAATTGTGACCAGGACGGAGCTTTTGTCCAGGAGGATGAATCCTCGCCACTAGTGACTTCCACCCCTGGGTTGAGCCAGTTTAGGCATATTATCCCAGGATGGGCGTGTTTGGGACGTGACCGACCTCTAGAGCGGAGGTACCGTGACATGCGTAGCCATCAAGTTTCACCCCTGGTGAAATACACCAGTATGGGTGTATTTCGGACGTGGCTGACCTCTTGAGCAGAGGTGCCGTGGTATGTGTAGCTCTCGCCGAGATACTACTGGATATACCGATTAAGATTCACTTTATCCTTTCCATCACCTTTCAACATCGGCTCCACACAGCAACCCTGATTGCTTTTCCGCATTTTCTTCATTGACCGGGAGAAGCTTCACTCCACCCTCGGCATCCGAAGAATCTCACCAGCAGTGTCTTGCAGGCATTTCGCCCGATATTAGTGCACTTAGGCCTATCCCTAGACCAGAGGTGCCATGATTTGACTACTGTTTACTTCGCTTATTCTTTTCTTTCACCTTTTCCACAGTGGTGCCGCACGGAAACCCATTTGCACATTTCTTCACTGGCCAAGAGGAGCCCCACTCCACGCACGGCAGCTGAAGAATCTCGACAGCAGCGGTAGATGAGCTACAAAACATGACTCTCATCTACCCGAAGCGTCTGGTTTTAGGTGCCATATATTCGCCTTCACTCCTTCTCCTGTCAGTTTAAACATTTCTGTCACGAGAAGGCCAGAAGCTGGACCTGACTGTCAGAGACGCACACCCTTGGAGTGGAGAGCGTATCCTCCACCCCACCTCCGGCAATAACAGTCCTTAGAACCTACTCATATGTGAATGAGGACGTTTATTTTTCATGTTTTCTATTTATAAACGTAAAATATCGCGAGATGTTAATATAAAGACAGGCGGGGAAACAAACGGAAGTCCCGAACTAATTACCTGCCCTTTGCTGTACGTACACTAACAGACAATGGCGATCAATACTTTCAAAAGCTGGAGAATTATTAAATGACTTCTTGAAACACAAGTAACTTTTAAAAAATTGAGAGAATCCAGTTTCATGCATCATCAGGAATAGTTTTCTTGTCTGGTTATCTCCACACCTTCGTCACTGCCTTTTTTGCCATAAAAAAATGTAGTTCTAGATAATTCATTAGCCGGAATAGAAATATGAGTTTCTCGCAGCCTTGTGCAGATGTTGCTATGTAGCGGTGAGTAGCTTCAGTAATGTTCTTCCTCCTACGCTATTCACTACAAGCTTTTGGCAGTTAGTGACATGTCAAGATCTTGCAGCACATTGCAAAGATTTCGTAGCCTGTGGTGAATATCTAACATATGGAAAAGCTTATGTAACACAGTGATAATATGTCTTGTAACACATGTAATATAAGTCCTGTAACACATGTGATATACCCTTGTATGTCTTGAAACATACATGATATATTTTGTAACACATGATAAATATCTTATAACACATGTGATGTATGTCTTGCAACATGTGATATATGTCCTGGAATAAATCACCTCCTATTCTTTCAAAAATCTAGTAACACATGAATAACATCTTGCAACAGGTGCTATATGTTTAGTAACACATCTGATATGTCTTGTAATAAATCACCTCCCATTCTCCCAAAGATCTTGTAAGACGTGGCATATCATGCGTAACACCAAGTAAAAGCCTTGAAACACGCAATGAAAGCCATCAATGAAGAGCGCAGTTGATTTCTTGAACTACGGATGTGGATCTGAGAATCTAGCCTTTCGGAAAGCTGCCTTACGATTTGGAAAATCTCGATCCCATACTCTGTTACCCACGCTACATGTTACAAATCCAACGTCCTATACGCGTATGTCGAAGTGTGTACTTGGAGATAAGACATTGGCAGTTTGCTAGCAACGACAAGAATGTAGCACCGTTATCTACTCTATCTATTACCCTGCAGTGATGAGGGATTTCCCACAATTCTCTTTTCTGAGGCTTGAGTATAAGCTGTGCTGGTCTTCTCTGTCCGTGACATTTTTTTTAGTCCGTTCAGCATTCTCTCTCTCTCTCTCTCTCTCTCTCTCTTATCTTAGTTATCTTAGACTGTTCTTCTTATATCTTATATCCTTCCCGTGCCGTTAGACGTCACATAGGGCTCGCAAAGTAGTTCGCCAATTTTTCCTGTCCTCGGCGAATCTTTCAACCTCAACAAAGGATTTTATGCCTGTTAACTTGGCCTCTCTTAATAATGTTCTCTTCAGAGTTTCACGCGGTCTGCCCCTTTTTCTTCGGCCTGTTGTGTTCCACTTGATAGCTTGTTTTGGGATTCTCTGCTCATTTCTTCTCATCAAGTGGCCAACATATGTCCATCTCCTTTTCCTGATCACCCGTGAGACTGGTTGTTGTTCAGTCATCTGTCTTATCTCTGCATTGTTCTTGAATTCATTCCACTTGATGCCGAGACTGTTCTTACAGACACCGAATACAGTTAATTGTTTATTCTGAGTAGTCCCGAAATGTTTGTTTAGTAGATAGTCATTTATAATGTATGTAGTTACTTCTGTACTGAATGAATGGATAAGAGCGACACGTAAAAGTTATATTTTATTTTATGTCTCTCAACTTCAATGTTAATTATGTTTGTTACATGAACGGCATATTTGCAGAATGTCTGGAATAGAGTGAAAGATGTATGATAAAGAGCAGAATGTCAGACGGGCCTGCGTGCCTAATTCTTAACCTTTTTGAAATAAAGATCAATCAATCAATCATTCACTCTCTCTCCCTCCCTCTCTCTCTCTCTCTCCCTCTCTCTCTACCTCGATCTCTTTTGCCCCTCCTGTCTTTCCCACTGTCACATTGTATTCTAGCTTGCTTCGCCGTAGAACACATCTTATGAATCTGGATTGTCTTTTTTCTGGCTTTCGTTATTGCTTGTCTCATTTCTCCAGCTTCTCTTAGAACCTCTTCATTCGATTTCTTTGCTGTCCATGGTTTTCTTAGCATTCTTCTAAGGAACCACACTTCAGTGGCTTCCATTTGACCTTGTACTTCATTAGCGACTGACCGGGCCTCGCATCCGTAAAATAAGACTGGCTCAATGTAGCACTGGAGTACTCTTTTCCTCACTTCTTATGACAGTGATTATTACACAGAATTTCTGTTCATTCTCTGAAACATTATTTTGGCTTGCGTTATTCTACTCTTTATCTCTATTTAGACACTTTCTATCTTAAGTCTGTAGTGTCCCCAGATATCTAAACTTGTCTATCTTAGGTCTGTAGTGTCCCCAGATATCTAAACATGTCTATCTTAGGTCTGTAGTGTCCCCAGATATCTAAACATGTCTATCTTAGGTCTGTAGTGTCCCCAGATATCTAAACATGTCTATCTTAGGTCTGTAGTGTCCCCAGATATCTAAACTTGTCCATCTTAGGTCTGTAGTGTCCCCAGATATCTAAACATGTCCATCTTAAGTCTGTAGTGTCCCCAGTTATCTAAACTTGTCTATCTTAAGTCTGTACTGTCCCTAGATATCTAAACTTGTCCATCTTAGGTCTGTAGTGTCCCCAGATATCTAAACATGTCTATCTTAGGTCTGTAGTGTCCCCAGATATCTAAACTTGTCCATCTGTTTCAGTATTGTGCCGTTTGTTGTTATTTTACATACGGGAATCACTTTTTTTTTTTGAAATAACCATAACCTCTGTTTTCTGAGAAGTTTTAATATCTAAACCAGGTAAAGAGGACAAGAAGAGGAGGAGAAACAAGGTTAAATAAATAAGAGGACAAGAAGAAGAGGAAAAACAACCTTTAATTAAATAAGAGAACCAGAGCGGGATATATCCTATCAAATTTTTGAACGCTTTGTTATGTGTTGTGTTATATGAAAGTTATAGCTTTTTAAAAACTTTTTTTAAACTGACAGTTACAGGAGTAATGAGTGTGGCATATTGTGGCCAGTATAATGGTTGTGATTGTCCCATATTATGACCATTATAAGAGCTATATTTGTCCAGTGTTATGACCACTGGGTGTTATGGCTGTCTTGTGTTATTACCCCTGTAATGGTTATGGTTGTCTGAAGCTATTATCACTGTAAGTGTTATGGTTGTCCACTGTTATGACTACTAAGGGATATGGTTGCCCCATGTCATGACTACTAAGGGGTATGGTTGTCCCATTTTATGATCACTGTTATAATTATGGTTGTCTAAAGTTATTATCACAGTAAGTGTTATGGTTGTCCCATGTTATGACTATTAAGGGGTATGGTTGTCCAATGTTATGACTACTAAGAGGTATGGTTGTCCCATGTTATGATCACTGTTATGATTATGGTTGTCTGAAGTTATTATCACTGTAAGGGTTATGATTACTGTAAGGATTATGGTTGTCCCGTGTTATGATTACTATTATGATTATAGTTGTCTGAAATTATTATCACTGTAAGGTTTATTGTTGTCCTATATTATGATCACTGTTAGGATTATGGTTACCTAATGTTATGACCGCTGTAAGGGTTATGATTGTCCTATGTTATAACAACTATATAAACAATTATGGCTGCTTTCTTGAAAAATAGTCAATAATGCGCTGGAAAGTAAATTTGAATTCAAAACGAGACATGACATTGAAGAGTCACATTTGTTTGTTCTCTTTCTTTCCTGTTTCTCTCTTTCTCTCTGCTTCTTCTTCTTCTTTCCGGGTCTTCTATTTTGATTTAGTGGTATTAAGAGAATCTCAGTTTTCTATTTTGTTGTCCGCGTTATAGCTCACATGCATCCGTTTTGGTTGGTTAAAATTCATGAATATTTAGAACCAGACTCTACTCTCAGCCTCAAGTGGTCTGTTTTGCTTTTTCTTTTGTGTTTTTTTAGTGTTATAATCTCTTAACAATTTAGATGCGAAAATGGAAAGAAATGTTTTCATACTGTGGTTAGCTGTAGTAACATAAAGCGTGAACACTGTGTGTAGTATATTAACCAGGTAAGGCAAAGGTAAAAATCCTGGCTTCCATGCCATTCAAGGCATATTGGGGATACAGTGTTAGGATCAATTTCCAAGACCCTCTGGACGTGAAGGTATGATGTGGTCGGTATCACGCCTAACCGTCGCATTTACCTTCCCAGATTTCTCTGATACCAATTTCCAGAGGTTGGGTGTACCCCGGGGGTGGAGGGGGGCTGATATTAACCAGAGGAGCTTACACTGACATGTACCAGGCGAGGAACACCAGGAACTACCATACTCAGCACAGGTAAGAAGAGAAATCTACAGGTAACCGAAGCTCTTCAACACAGGGAGTACAGGATGTGTTGACTGGAAGAGCAGGAAACATGGACATTCAAGAATTCCATCAGCCGTGGCAGTTCAAAGGTTTTACACGTTAACTTACATTTAATACGTATATTAATATTAGAAGGCTTAGAGGCATTAGAGGCATCAGTACTAAACCCACGAGGACAACCCAGGAAAAAGGTGCATGATAGATGGAATTCTAGAATTGATGGAGAAGAGAAGGAAGAACAAATATAACCAAAACAAGAGAGATGAAGAGATTAACAAAGAAATAAGAAGGCGGTGCAAGGAAAGGAAACAGAAGTGTGATAAGACTGAAAAATAGTTTTACAATGGCAAAGGACTTCACAAAAAGAGAAGAACTTTGTGGGTAAAAAACAGTCAAAGCAACAGGCTGTTTGGGGAAAAAAATGGAGGGTAAAGTTATTATGGATAAACGAGGAAATCACGGAGAGATTGCCAGAACACATAAGAGAAGTGTAAAATGACGAGAGAAATAAGCAGTTCAGTGTAAGCATGGATAATGAAGCCCAACCAATACTGCAAATGGAAGTAAGAAATGCAGTCACACAAATACAGACGGGGAAGGCACGAAGGTCTGATCACATCACAAGAGAAACGATCATGACGAAAGGAGGCATCAGCATAGAAAACGTAACAATCCTCCTAAATGTAATCCATGCCACAGACATATACCATCAGATCTGTCCAAATCAGTTTTCAGTGCAATGCCAAAGAAAGCTGGAACAACGGAATGTGACCAACATCGCTCTATCAGCTTATAATGGGCCACGTTTTAAGGAAGAGAGTGAGGGACTTACGAGAGTGGTAATTAAAAACGAGCTGTGCCCCCAAACCCAATTTTGCAAAGAATCTGACCACAACCATCCCGGTTACCTGATCCTTGTTAGCCAACATCTCAACTCGCAGATGTTACGACTTCTCTGCTTACTCATCATCTCTCATACCAAATACAGAAAAGCCCAAATATCTCAGTGTGTACAAAAAACAAAAAAACTAACCAAAAGTTTATTATGACAACATAAAGACACTCATCAATGTACACATATAGTACCAATAATGGTGCAACCATACATATAAGAACCACAGAATATATATATATATGTATATATATATATCTGAACCTTAAGTGCCCAGGGCACATGGGGCTTCCGCAAGGGTTTTCCACAAATGCCTGTCCTTTGCCTTTTTTTCTGCTCTTGCCCAGGTGAGCCCTCTATTGCTCAACATCCTTTCTGTTGTTCTTCTCCATGTCTCTTTTGGTCTACCTTTAGTTCTGTTCCCCTGTGGTGTCCATTTTAGTGCTATTTTTGGTAGTGAGTTGTCAGTCATTCGGAGCACATGTCCCAACCATCGCCAGCGTCTTTCCTCAATAATATATACATACACAGAAAGCAATGGCCTAGAAATGCAACACTAAAATAATATACAAGGTCCGGCAATTAAGTAATGAGACTGATTTTTTTATGGCCAAGACAAAAATGCCATCTATGAAGCAAAGCATGGAATCCAAAGAGGTAACCTTCATCTATGATCCGGCAACGTTTCATCGCCGCCAGATAAGCATACGACAAGCAAGCCGCCATTTTATTGACCTAGTTAGAGGTGCATTGTTATGTAATCAGCATGGAGCAAAAAGCTAACATTAAATTCTGTTTAAAACTCGGAAAAAGTGTCATTGAGGCAGTTGAATTGATGTGACAAGTTTATGGTGATAGGTGTTTATCTCGTGCACAGATATTCAGGAGGTATTCACAATTCAAAAGTGGTGTGGAAACGATTACCAATGCGACTAAACATGGACGCCTAGTTTCTGTTTGTAATGAGGAACTCATTGCAAAAATCAGAGAAAAGATACAAGAAGATCGTTGTTTGACTGTGAGGATGATGGCAGATGAATATTTGGTGTTAACCGAGAGACCATTTGTAAAATTTTAGTGGAAGATTTGGGCAAGAAAAAGTTGCTTGCCGGTTTGTACCACATTCGTTGTCTGATGACCAAAAACATCAGTGTGTTGAGTACGCAAAAGACATCATCAAAAGGTGTCTCAGAAATAAACATTTCTTAAATTTGATTGTTGGCAGAGGATTAAACATGGACTTTCTGCTATGATCTCACAACTAAACGCCAAAGTGCTCAGTGGAAATCATCATCATCATCAAAAGGCAAAAAATTAGTTTTCAAAAGTCGAAGGTGAGGACAATGTTGCTGTGCGTCTACGACAGCAAAGGAGTTATTCACAAAGAATTTATTCCAGAGGGACAGACTGTCACTGCCAAAGTTTATTTAAATATTTTGAGACGCCTATTGAAAAGGATTCTCCGAGTCCGACCCGAGTATTCAACACCTGGCAGTTTTTTCCTTCTTCATGATAATGCACTGGCTCACCGGGCGGTAGTTGTACAGGAATTGTTGGCCCCAAAACAAGTGTGCGTTCTCAACCATCCACCCTATTCCTCAGGGAGAGGAGAGGAGGAGGAGAATTACTCCATGATCTGAAGTATTGCTCCTTTTCACATCCGCTTTCAGTAACAGAGTTTTCTGCTTTAGAAGACCGGGTGGAGCCCTCAAAGCTAACGGCATAAGAAAATATAAATGTTACTGGAGCTAATAAAGACCAAAGCTTGGAAACAACTTGGAAAGAGAAGAGAAAAAAAAAACCCACTAAATTTCACTCCTGCTACGAGATGCTGTCATGAAAGGAGTTTAGAATAACATGAGACGATCTGGAAATTAATGAAACATTCATAAGAATATGCACATTTGTGTATTTAGCAGCAAAACATTAAAGGAAGAAAAAGTATGATAAAACTGAGAGCAACAAGTAAGTAAGGCAGTCATTTCGTAAATTTTTAATAACTCAGTGGTTTGACACCCGACTACTGAACTCACAAATGTGAAGGCATCTCAGTGGTGTGACATCCGACTACTGAACTCACAAATGTGAAGGCAGCTCAGTGGTGAGACATCCGACTACTGAACTCACAAATATGAAGGCATCTCAGTGGTTTGACACCCGACTACTGAACTCACAAAAATGAAGGCATCTCAGTGGTTTGACACCCGACTACTGAACTCACAAATATGAAGACAGCTCTAACAGGCCACTGAAACATTTTGGAGATATAGATATTAGTGGTCTTCCATATATTTCTTAATTTCTCGCCACACAACAGTAGATGACGTGGCCAACATCACATCTGGCAGCTTTTCCTTCCCCAGTCCATGAAGGATATTGGTACCCATTTCTGTCTCTGGGTGACTGGGACGACTTTGGCAGGACTCAAACTACCGACCTTCGCCATAATAGATGAGCTAACCGCTTTGCTGCTCAGGTGAGCCTGTCGAGATCTTCATTAACTTAAGGAGTATTGAGTTCGAATCCCGTCACCTCCCTCCAGTTGCTTGGATTTGACTAATAACTATTTATGTCATTCTTTCCCAAGACACCAAATGACAAGCACTGAAAGCAAGAGAATATATGCTTGCAAGAAGAGGTGCACTCGAATAATGCGGATGTTACATGGTCGAGCGGGTGTCTTCATATAAGGGGGTCCCTTCATAAAATTCATTGTAACAAACAGACTCCTTCATCATCACATGTGTATCTCATATTAAAATAAGTGGAAATGAAAGAAGATTCCATAAATGAAGTTATTTATTATTTAAAAAACAAAGAATAGAAAAAAAACTGTTATGAAAATATGGAACGATTTTTGGGCGCTAAAAATATTTTTTTAGGGCTGAGCACTAAAATCAAAGTTGTACATACCTGAAGTGTGCCAGAATCCAATGCAAAATATGTATATCGGTAAAGAAGCATCGATATTTGGGGATGCTTTTGATATCCAATAAATCTAACAGGTCTACAGACGTGAGAAACACATTTAGTAAGCTAGGTCTAGTCGATCAATATGACCATTCTACCAACCAACCTCGAAAAAACTTGAAAAATTACACTCCAGTCCATCCATTTCAAGATTTTCTTCGTCATCCGGCATGACAGGATGCTAAACTAGCTTAACTTTGGATTAGAAGAGTTCTGGTTGGCTAAATGAAAAGTTACATCGAGTTTTCAACGAAACAAATCAGAAGCCTTATAGGGTGGCCTGGGTTACAATGTGTAAACAGCAACAGCCCCATAGGGCGGCACAGTATTGAAACAGTACATTAAATGGCAGGACAAGATCAGGAACGAGGAGGTCTGGGAAAAGGCAGGACAAGAACCTATGAACCTACAAATCATGTCTAGGAAGTGGAAGTGGATTGGCCACACTCTGAGGAAACCCGACATCAGCATAGCAAGGCAAGCACTGACATGGAATCCTCAAGGAAATAGAAAACGAGGAAGACCTAGACTTACGTGGAGAAGAGAAATTATGACAGTGCTCAGAGACAAGGGATACACATGGAAGGAAGCAGAGAATAATTCCAAGAACAGGGATGACTGGAGAGCATTTATCCATGGCCTATGCTCTCAAGGGAGTGAAAGGCGATGATGATGATGATGATGTATTAATAGAAAACATAATATTCACATAACAATCCGTGCCAAGTTTATGAGACTATGTCTGAAATAATGGCATTGGAATACGGAAAAATTAATAAAGTGCTTCAGGCAAATAATTTTTGTCGTTTGTAAAAAAACTGTAGCATTGTTTAGAGACTGCTGCATGGAGTTTTCGATGGTGTCATGTATATATTTATTGTTGATAACTGCACGGAGGTAAATATTACTATGATGTTTTGGAGTACTACAAGAATGCCAGAGACTGTCTGAAACTTTTACACAGTTCTAAGAGAAGCTGCTTCCTAAGAAATTCCTTCACATCCTGCCTAATATCTATCTCTATCTCTCTCTCTCTCTCTCTCTCTTTTCTGTCACAGAATATGTGAAGAATAATGTTTTTGTTACAAAACTGCTTGTGAAAGAACACCCCTTTCCCCACGCCCATTCCAAACCCCAGCAAAACCCCAAAACCCCTCGCATTTTTAAAAAGTTTTTCGTTCTTCAACAAATTTTTTGGCTCTGACTTCCTCCTGTTCTCCTCTCTTAATCATCAAGCGTCGCTATGGCAACTGATGCTCTTCCCACCAGAGAGTTTTCATTTGGCCTTTGCTTGGTGTAATTCTTGTTTCGCTTCTTTTCCTTCCGAATTTTAACATGGCAGCGGCAGAAAAGTCGAAGTTCATTTTTATGTTATTTTTTTAAAATCGATTTGTGAAGGGAGGTTATCAGAAGGGGATTAGAGTTGCAGGATTTAAAACTAAGCTCTATTTAAACAGTGAACTCTGTGGGCTTCTAGAACTAGACGGCTAAAATTTCGGAACTTTCCAGCAGATCCTGTTGTCCAGGAGATGATGACAGAGTCTCTGCTCACGTGACAGAATCTTCTTAAGTTACGACTGCATTTTAGCGTCTTCGTGAACATGGCTCGGACTGGTTAAAAAATAAACATGGAGAAAATGATTTTACAAAAATGTGCACTTGAGAGTAGATATCTACGTTTCAAATATTTTCTGTACTGTCCTTGGAAAAAAATATTTGAAAACACAATATCCATCTGATTGATGGGTTTTGTTTTAAAATAATAGACAGTCTTTCATTGATCTCTTTGGCTACTACTTATTCAGTTCTTCTTCTTCTTCTTTAATCTCCCTGGAACAACGAGCTGGTGTTCTTTGCAAGCGACGCTGTGAAGGTGTTGAAGTACATCATGGAGTCGGCTTGGGAGCGGGACATGGCAGGGTTTTTTTTCCAGGACCTGGATAGAACTAAAATGCAAGGGTGTGCAATACTTCTTTTGCAGACTCCACTACCATGGGGACTATGGCGATCCCCGCCCCTTTAGTCAGGCTAGACCTGCTACTGGAGGTAGCTCTGGAGAAGTGGGACAGGCTCTAGTCAGCTACGGTCCGTCAACAGTGACACCGGGGTGTCAGCTGTGGGTCGCTGCGTGTCAGCTGTGGGTCGCTGCGTGTTATATCGAACACTGTCTATATGGTATACGTATCATGTGCGTATATACTATATGGAACCTATCTTATTATATGGAAGTGAATCATGGACAATAGGCAAGTCTGCATAAAAATCATTGAAAGTAGCAGAAATGTGGTTTATTAGAAGAATGTTGCTAATTCCCTGGACAGCAAAAGTAATTAATGAAGAAGAGCGGGATATTAATTCATTCATTCATTTGCATGTCCCTTGCGGAACTTTGCCTTCCTAACAGCACTCCTGTAGGCCTCTCGGTTGTGAGCAAGATGGCCTGCCGCTGCTGCATCTATTTGCTGATCGTCAACGATGTCTTGCAGCCATCTTCGTTTTGGTCTTCCTCCCTTTCTTTTTCCCATTATGCATCCTTCCAATACGGCCTTCTCTAAATTATCATGACGTTTAATGTGTCCAAAATATTTAAGTTTTCTCTCTTTAATCCTCTTTACTAGCCAGCCTTCTTCAATATTAAGCTCTTGTAGTATAGATATAATTGTTCTTGTTTGTGTCCACGATATTTGGAGAGCGGGAGATACCAAAAAGAAAAAAAACTTGTTAAAAAAAATTAAGAGAGAGACAATGTATTTTCATAGAACATGGAGTGAGAAGATGGGGCATCTCAAATATTATAAAAAATAGAGAGACAAGAGAAGATCGAGAGAAATGATCCTGGACAGTCTGAAGAGATGTTGTGGGAGGAGATCACCAACTGAGCTGATGGCCTGCATGAAGGATCGTGTACTCTGAGGAAGCATAATAGCCAACGCCAGTCGGCACGACGCCATGATGATGATGATGATGATGATGAAGACGATGATGACGATATGCGTATGTGTAATGCGTGTATGTCAATCAATCAAGTGCCTTGCCGTGTGGCGTAGGCGATCATTTCTCTCCACAATTCCCTGTCTTTAGACTTGATTATGAGATCCGTCTGTGACTTTCTTCCTAGCCACACTGACAGCCCATCCAGTGACTTCTCTCTCTGCCTTCCTCTGTCTCTTCTTCTCTTCTCTCAATTTTTCCAGTTGCCACAATGTGTTCCAATTTTCTTCTTCTCAGAAAATGTCTTCAGCGTGTATGTAATGTAAGTGTATTATTTAATATGGTGAAAAAATAAAGTTGATTAATTCAGTAACTATTTTTTATTTATAATTTTATATTAAATGCAGAAGATTACATTACATGGTAAAGTAGCTACGTTATGTACATACAGAATATTACATAGAGTGACTGTAATCACAGAATTATTTTCAAAATGTAACTTGATGCATGATGTTTTTATTTTATATACTCACATTTCATTCGTAATTTCGTCCAAATGTAAGTAAACAATCATCTTCCACTCATTTCCTTTGTGTTTTTTTCCCTGCGCATATCATCATACATGGATAGTGTTTTATACTGACTCTATGCGGTTTTTAAAGAATCCCGTAGAAGATTGTCTTGGAGCTTATTTGCAGTGAACATCCGAGTTTTCTGACTTAGTAAGTAGCACGTCCCGTTAGAAGTGACTGCTCCTTCATTGTTTGTCCAGCCACAGGTGAGCGATGATCTGTCGCCTCGTGTTAGGGCTCTTTTGTTTGTTTCAGTTTCTGTGAAAGTTTGAAACAAGATTAAGACTGAAATTTCGCTGTGTGTATGTGTGTGTGGGGGTGGGAGGTTGGGGAATTGGGGGGGGGGGGGGAAAAAATAAAAACTAAATAAATGTGCGTTTGAGAAGAGCAATAAATTATACTGCAGGTCAGTGCAGCAGTACAAGTGTGCAGAGTATACTATAGCCTACCAAAAATAGCAACCAGTGACTCTTCCGGGAAGTTCCAGAACACGAAAATCAGTTATCACTAGCTGAGAACACAGTGACTCTTTTAAAACAATTTTTAGACACTTATTTTACCAAGATGACCTCCACAGAGAGCCTTAATAATGTTGCAATTCCGTGCAACAAGGCCAAAAGTTCGGTTTTTAAAAAATTTTTATGTAAATCATAAGCGGAAAGAGGAACAGATTGAAGATCCGATCTTCATGATATCAGCTGACCTCATTAAGGCCCGGAAAAGCAAGGAATGACGAACGCAAGGGTGGGGGATATATAGATATATTTTTGTACAGTTATTTCTTTTATCCCTGACGTCAATTTAGACAGAAAAGTCTCCCTGAAACCTTTAGAAAGCTCGTCTCATTGAAGTGGACCAAGTAGTCTCCGTGATTGGAAACCATATTAATATTCTTAGAAATGCGAGCTCGTTTTGTTAACATTTTGTTAACGTTTTTTCCACGTGTTATATTTTTGGTCAGTTTATTTTGTAGGTCGTTACATATGATGCCGTGAGTTTGAAACAATCTTCAATGTTCTTGACTGTTGATTGGTTAGTCGTTAGTTTGCAAAATAGTGTTTGATTGTTTTGGTTGTTAGTTTGCAAAATAGTGTTTGATTGTTTTGGTTGTTTGCAAAATAGTGTTTGACTGTTTTGTTCGTTAGTTTATAAAATAGTATTTTGACTGTTTGGTCGTTAGTTTCAAAATATTATTTTGACTATTTGGTCGTTAGTGTACAAAATAGTATTTTTGACTGTTTGGTCGTTAGTTGTCACAGTAGTATTTTGACTATTTTGTTGTTAATTTGCAAAATAGTATTTTGACCGTTTGGTTGTTAGTTTACAAAATATTATTTTGACTGTTTGGCCGTTGGTTTGCAACACTCCGTTGCATAATCATGACTCCCCCATGAATATACAGTAAATTTGACTGTTTGGTCGATAGTTTCCAATACTCCCTTCCATGTTCTCGGCATCCCGCATGAATATAAATGGTGTTTTGACTGACTGATTGGTGAGCACATGTAACCGAGACCTTGAGTGGCATTTTTGTCAGCCAGTGCTGTCTGTAAGATTGCTAAAAAGAAACAGGAGTAGGATGAGATGTAAAACTGGATATAGTTTTTGAGTATTTATTCCCGAATATAATTCAAGAGTCTGATTGTCTGTATGATTGCTAAAAAGAAACAGGAATAGGATGGGATGTAAAACTGGATATAGTTTTTGAGTCTTTATTCCCGAATATAATTCAAGAGTCTGACCTTTTGACCGGGTCCAGCTGTATGTTCATACCTATATCGATCAGTATCTTTTTAGAGACCCTAAACTAGTCCAACAACGTGTTAATGGAACACTGCGAAGGTCTGTCTAGTTTACGGTTCCAGGAACATAACTATGTTAAAACATAACCGTTAAAACATATTTGTTTCCAAACAACTTTTAATGGTTAAAATTTATTTATTATGTTGAAGCGGCCTTAATCGGTAATGAAATAAACAGTTTTCGCGTACTCATCCAAACTCATACTGGACAAATGAAGACGAAAGGAAGAGAAAAGCTACAACCAGTGTTAGAGAAAGTTAGGTTATTATATCATAAAATGTCACAGAACAAACACATAAACCTTTCTCCGATGTTAGCGCTCTATAGAAATTAAGCCAAGTCGATGCATTTTCAAAAATAAAATAAAAGTTGGCACAGATTATAGTTTTCTCACAGGACAGATTATAGTTTTCTCACAGCACAGATTCTGGTCATCTTTCAGGAGCATATTTTGACAGTTTGTGTGGATGATTGGGGCAGGAAAAGGGAAAAAAAATAAAGAAATATATCATCGATGGATATTTATTTCCTGATAATGAAGCAGTTACATGATTCGTAGGCCATTATCACATACTGAGAGAGAGAGAGCTATCATACCTCTATCCTTTCCCGAACTCTAGTGATTTATACAAGAGTTTGGAAACACATAATTTCGAAAAATAAACATGCACTTTCTTTGAAAACAAAACAAAACAAAAAACGAAATGACTCGTTTTTCACTTTCATTTTTAAAAAAAATTAGTTCACACAGCTAAACTTTTCTAGTCTTTTTTTTTCAAAGAAAAGTATTTTAACTTAATGTTTTAATTCTTGTATCACGTGATATCTTCTGAAACGATTTTCGCATAAATGAATGCTTGACAGAAAGAATTTGAACAGATGTGAAAAGCATAGCTATGGCATGAAATATTATTATTCTTCGTGCCTTCTTTGTTCTTAATTTGTTCACATAGTTTGAATCGGATGTGAATAGTGAATATTTGTTCATGCTAATTCATATGTGCAACTTATGCAATGAAAGAAAAGATCTACATTTGGGATAGTGTCATGTGATGCTAAGAGAAAAATATTGTTGCTAGTTTTGGGGAAAAACAACAGACTGAGATGACTCGGACGCTTGGAGAGGATGGACGAGAATAGACAGACAAAAAGGAGTTATACAGAAGTTTATTGTTTATTAAACAAAGACAGATCAAGATGGAGAACAAGACAACGGTGGCGTGACAACATGAAGATCTACAAGCATTCGGGGTGGGCAATTCGCAGAGGAAGACTAAGAACAGATGGGAATTGAGACAAGTCTTGTCTGCAGCAGTGAGCTGTGATGGCTCGGAAAGTTGAATGGATGAATGAAAGTCAAGGAATCAGAGCAACAGACAGACCACGGATTAACACTTACCATAACCCGACTAGCTACCATGGGGGCCAGTGAAACAACTCGTAAGACGGAAGTTAAATGAGCATAAAACAGGGCTCGAGATAAGAGATAAACACCACAACAGACTGAGATTTGGCTAACAAATGTGAGAGTCTCTGAGATACTGCCAGAGTGAAACACCACAACAGATTGAGATTTGGCTAACACATGTCAGAGTCTCTGAGATACTGTCAGAGTGAAACACCACCGGCAAGGGAAGTCAGCTTAGCATATGTCAGGGTCTCAACCTGTAAAAGGTCCAATCACATGCAAGGTAATTTAAGATTCATGGCATTTGCATATAACCCTAACGTGAATTAGCATGAGTGTTACAATGTTGTAACCGGCTAAATCCGATGTGCTTTGTATTCATTATGAAAGCTGAAATGGAAAGACACGTGACCGGGATTGTGTTTCCTCGTATGTTCCCTATAATTTTAAAGTCTGCCTGCCTTATTCAGGATGTATGGAAGCCACATTGAAGCACTACGTGTCCGATACCAGAATCTCCTCCCAGTTATTCACTCGCTAATAAGAGCATAACTACATGGAAAGTCATACGAAAAAAAAAAAGAAATAATTTCATTGCTTATCTGACCATGAGGAAAATATTCAGAAAGTTGGAGCGAGTCATGGTATACCGAGTTTACAAGTCCACAAAGTACGCCATCATCTACACAACATCAGAACAAGAACGTATGATTACCTCCCATCTATTAGACTTTCAAACATCGCCGTATACTGGGTAAGTGGTTTGGTTTCAACCTTTTTTTTGTTGTTTTGTTGCATAGCAGTCAATATTGAGTAAAACTAAACTGAAAACAGGGAAAAAACTAGTGAAACAAAATCTGCATGACAGAAGTTGAATTTGCGTCGAGGTCGATTATGTTTATATTGGTCTTGAAATTAAAAGTTTTGTATTTGAGCTTGTTTTGGCAAGGACGAACTGAGATTTGTGTGAAGAAGCGTTTATTCGGAAGGCATGTTCTAACGCTTATCAAGAACTTCTATGCTGACATTTGGTCGACGCGCCCAAGAGCTTTTGTATTGACGTATTTTTACTGTCACATTTAGTCGAGGAGGCACGTCCAATAGCTTATACGTGGACGTGTCTTCAATGTCATATTTGGTTGAGGTGACACATCCAAGAGCTTCTACGTGGATGTATCTTAAATGTCACGTTTAATGGAGGAGGCACGTCCAAGAGCTTCTACGTGGATGTATCTTAAATGTCACGTTTAATGGAGGAGGCACGTCCAAGAGCTTCTACGTGGATATATCTTAAATGTCACGTTTAATGGAGGAGGCACGTCCAAGAGCTTCTACGTGGATGTATCTTCAATGTCACGTTTAATGGAGGAGGCACGTCCAAGAGCTTCTACGTGGATGTATCTTAAATGTCACGTTTAATGGAGGAGGCACGTCCAAGAGCTTCTACGTGGATGTATCTTCAATGTCACGTTTAATCGAGACACATCCAAGATCTTCTACGTGGACGTATCTTCACTGTCACATTTAGTAGAGGAGAAACATCCAAGAGCTTCTACGTGGACTTATCTTCAATGTCACATTTAGTCGAGGAGAAACATCCAAGAGCTTCTACGTGGGCTTACCTTCACTGTCACATTTAGTCGAGGAGTATCCAAGAGCTTCTACGTGGGCTTATCTTTACTGTCACATTTAGTCGAGGAGAAACATCCAAGAGCTTCTACGTGGGCTTATCTTTACTGTCATATTTAGTTCAGGAACATCCAAGAGCTTCCATAGTGACATGTCTTCACTGCTAGATTTGGTCGATGAGTCGCATTCAAAAGCTTCGTTGCTGACGGGTCTTCACATCTGGCCAAAGCTTTGACGACGAGATGATGATGATGAGAGCTTCCAAGAAACTGCTTGATTTCTTATATCTGGGTGTTTGAATGCTTTCACCAGAAAACATGTTACTTTTGACTCACATCTCTAAATGGTGTCTCTAATCGTTTTCATACATTCTGAAATTCATTTTAACCGTGTGGAAGTAAGCGCTGCATTTTGTGTGGCAGGAAGCAGAAAGAATTACACATAAATCCGACTTTTCTAAGAATTACACATAAATCAGACTTTTCTAAGAATTACACATAAATCAGACTTTTCTAGGAATAAATAAATTAAACAGATCTAAGAATTACACATAAATCAGACTTTGCTAAGAATTACACATAAATCAGACATTTCTAAGAATTACACATAAATCACATAAATCAGACTTTTCTAAGAATTACACATAAATCAGACTTTTCTAAGAATTACACATAAATAAGAGTTACCAAGACTTTTCTAAACGAGTGGAAGCTCAAAATACGATGTGCGGCTTGTTTGGAATTTAGTTGAATTAATCATAATACTTTCATAGAAAACGTTCTCTGAATTGATCATAACACATTCATAGAAGACGTTCTCTGAATTGATCATAACACATTCATAGAAGACGTTCTCTGAATTGATCATAACACATTCATAGAAGACGTTCTCTGAATTGATCATAACACATTCATAGAAGATGTTCTCTGAATTGATCATAACACATTCATAGAAGACGTTCTCTGAATTGTTCATAACACATTCATAGAAGACGTTCTCTGAATTGATCATAACACATTCATAGAAGATGTTCTCTGAATTGATCATAACACATTCATAGAAGACGTTCTCTGAATTGTTCATAACACATTCATAGAAGACGTTCTCTGAATTGATCATAACACATTCATAGAAGACGTTCTCTGAATTGATCATAACACATTCATAGAAGACGTTCTCTGAATTGATCATAACACATTCATAGAAGACGTTCTCTGAATTGATCATAACACATTCATAGAAGACGTTCTATGTGTTGTAAAAACTAGTTGTAAACTACACATTTGTCAAAGCCTGAAAGAAATGCAGCTGAGTAAAGGAGTACCATAAAGTCTCAGATTTCATTGTAAACTCACCATTGTCATCAAGTTCTGTGTTGACAGAACGGATGAGCCTTAAAACGCTGTCACTTATCGGAAATATCCTCTGAAAACGATGTGTTCTTGAGGAAGACAATGATCCCAATTATTTCATGATTATATTAAAATATTATTTTGTAAATGTTAAAAATATTAAATATTAATCTGGAGGAAAAAAAAGGACAACACCGAAATATCGTCAATGATTAAGTGCTGCTACATCTGGCCGATTATTTCAGTCATTAGACTGATGCCCATGCTCTTTTTTTTCCCACAGATCTGTATCCATATTTTGTGTTGGGTCGTGTGAAATTTTATAATGTCGTTACGCCAGACAGTTATCTCCTCTCTGATGTCTTCGTCTACCTCTTTATCTCCGTTCATCTTTCCCATTGTTTCCAAACTTTCTGCCCCAGTGACTTAACTTCCCATGAACGTTGATTACCTTTATTTCATTTGTACACTAAGGCTGCAGAGTACTTGTCGTGTTCTGTCTTGTTTTTCTTCTCTTGTCTTCTATCTCTACTGAACTTCGAGCTGGTGTTCTTTGCAACCGATACTGTTGAAGCACTTGGAAGTAGGTTATGGCTGTTATTTTTTTTTCAGTCCTTGAGTGTAACTAACAAACAGTTGATGCGCAGTACTTCTTTAGCAGACTCCACCACCATGGGGACTATGACGACCCCTGCCCTGTTAGCCATGCTAAGCCTATTACTGAGAGAAGCAACGAAGAGACGGGACAGGGTCAGCTATGGTTCTCCAACCCTGACGTCGGCATGTAAATTATGGGTCGATGACTGCGAAAGCAGACAGCGCCTTCGCCACCGCTGTAGTGTGCACTATAATCCCTCTTATATTATTAATGTGAGAACCACTGACTTTGCCTGACTTTTACGGAAAGTAAATAACTTTCGTCAAAATTTAGACCTACAAGCTGATCGTGTCGGGTGTGCACATTAAAAACAATTATAATCCTGATATAATAAGCCATTTTTGCCATCTGCGCTCTGCGGGTCCAGATTTTTCTAACAAGCAAACTGTTTGGAAAATAAAGGGAAGAACAATTTGGCAAATGCAAATTTATCTGCATTCACGCTTTATTTGTAATACACTGGTTCGTTTTCAGAGCTTTTCTGATGTCTTTACAAATATTTATGTCCCAAGATGTCTAAATCGAATAAGTGAAATATTTTGTCTAGCACGGCATTTGCTTTTCACTTCTAAGTTAGCTTTTCTCACAGTTTTAGAATTGACAAGTACGCAAATAATGAAACTTAGCGGCTGCTCAACGACAGACAGACAGACAGACAGACAGACAGACAGACTTTCCATGTTTGGAGAACAGGGCCTACACCTCCGTCTGACGTTTTGATCTTTAACTGTCTTTTTTTCCACATTATCAAAAACATTCAAGATCAGTTCAGTGCACGTAGGATCCAATAAAGATTGAATTAATAGAACTTAACATTCCGCTAAACATAAGTTCAACTGTAAACTTTTTTAGCAAAATGAATTAACCAATACAACCAAAAGGATTTTTTTATTATTCTCGCACATTCATGACACTGTGGCAAAGTGTAGTGCATAGCGTAAAATGATCGCGCATTATACCTGTCTTAAGTCTCTATGTAAACTACGCATTTTAATAAAACATGCAATCAACCCTGAAAACATATTGATGACGTTTGAACCTGTAGAAAGGAATATCGCCTTTTGAGTTTTAAATGGAATATTTAATAAATAAAAAAAAGACAGATAAAAGACAGATAAACAGATCCTTCAGCTTTCCTACCTGGACAACACCGGCTACTCTTGCAATGATAAAATTTAATCCGAAATGTTGCCTTCTCAAACTCGTGTAGGTCCTTGCTCTGCTCGAGCAGATTCAGCTGTGCGGAAATACTTCCTGGCAGTGGTAACTCTTTCTCAGTCTCTCTCTCTCTCTCTCTCTCTCTCTCACGCACTTACGCTTACACACTCAAACCCGTGCATTCACACATGCAAACGTACGCGCATACACACATCTTTTAAATCAGAAAGGAACAACATATTTGCAAGTTTAACCACTGGTACAATAATTCTCGGTATTGTCAAGAATCCCTGAGACACTGCTGGCTACAAACTTCTCACGCTGGGAACCAGTAAGTATTTCTCATTTTAATGATTTGTTTTAAGAAATCCGCCACCAACTTTTTCCGATTTGTAATTAAACTGAATTAAAACCAGTGAAATGCTGATGATAAGGATGAGTTCAGTCTGCTTCCGCTTACTCTTCTCTCCAGGTCGAAGATGAAGGGCAGGCCTGCACAGCTTTCAAGCGTGTGGCCGTCGTGGAGAACTTTTTCGACATCATCTACAACGTTCACGTGGAGATGGACGGAAGGGGAGGGAAGCACGCTGGACAAAAGAGAACATACCGTGCGGTAAGCTTTGATGCTGCTGTAGTTGTGAGATCAGTTTGTAAAGAGAAACTTCAGTTCTTTGCAGGTGACGCCGTGGTGACTTTGGCAGTAATTATAAGGGACTGGGTTAAAAGAATGGCATCAATGTAGTATAGACAAGTCAATATAAGGGACTGGGTCAAAAGAATGGCATCAGTGTAGTATAGACAAGTCAATATAAGGGACTGGGTTAAAAGAATGGCATCAATGTAGTATAGACAAGTCAATATAAGGGACTGGGTTAAAAGAATGGCATCAATGTAATACAGACAAGTCAATATAAGGGACTGGGTTAAAATAATGGCATCATTGTAGTATAGACAAGTCAGTATAAGGGACTGGGTTAAAAGAATGGCATCAATGTAGTATAGACAAGTCAATATAAGGGACTGGGTCAAAAGAATGGCATCAGTGTAGTATAGACAAGTCAATATAAGGGACTGGGTTAAAAGAATGGCATCAATGTAGTATAGACAAGTCAATATAAGGGACTGGGTTAAAAGAATGGCATCAATGTAGTATAGACAAGTCAATATAAGGGACTGGGTTAAAAGAATGGCATCAATGTAATACAGACAAGTCAATATAAGGGACTGGGTTAAAAGAATGGCATCAATGTAGTATAGACAAGTCAATATAAGGGACTGGGTTAAAAGAATGGCATCAATGTAGTATAGACAAGTCAATATAAGGGACTGGGTTAAAAGAATGGCATCAATGTAGTATAGACAAGTCAGTAAATTTTCCAATCTTATCCTGCAACTGAGGCTATCAGAGCAGAACACGTACTCCATATCAGCACAGAGAACCAGGACATAACAGTATGGCAGCTGTCAGATGGCAGAACCCGGGTGCCCTTAGTCCTAGAAGCTGTAGCAGTAACTACTCAGACATTCCCCCTTTCTAGGATGTGCATAGGTTACAGCTGGTTGTTTGAACCAACAGAGTGGACGAACGAATGAGCCAACGAACGATTATTTTGTTTACGAAGGCTGAAGAAGTGAGCATGCAAGTAAGTTCTGACATTCCGCCCTTCATCTCTCAGTTTTACTTTTTGATGCAGCCGCTGAATATCGGTAGAGTACAATTTATGGAAAGTGGTTAGCTTAGGCGCTTGCTTTACTAATCCCGTGGTACTGGGTTCAGTCCCAGCAGTGGGACACACACACACACACACACACACACACACAGACAGACAGACAGACAGACAGACAGACAGAGAGAGAGAGAGAGAGAGAGAGAGGCCCCGGGATTCACCCAGCCTCTAAAAATATGTATCAGATGAATTATGGGAAAGTAGGGCGTGATACCGACCACATCACACTTTCATGTGCCGAAGGTCAGGGAAAAAAAAAAACCAGGCGTAACACCGTATTCCTCATTATGCCTTAATGGCATGGAAACCTGACTTTTACCTTCTTACTTATGAAAATACAACTTTTACATAATAAGTTTTGTCCATACATTGAAATTCATGAGCGCATAAAACGCCGTACCTTACATTGTAGCGATTATTGCACCTGTGTTTAGGATCGCTCCGACTTGCTAAAATTCTATTGTGTGCGCTTCCGCGGGACTATTTTCTCATCGTCCACATTAGAAGTCTTCTGAGACCAAGTAGAGCATGAATATTACACCGCATTCACAATTCTTTCATTGATAAAAGTTATCGTGGAGGTCGATAGTTTGGCTGGTTACTTCCTTTATCCTATTTAACCATTATATGACAGCAGGTGAATTATCATTATTTTATCAAGTTATTGTAACAGAAATACCGGCACTACTTTCCACACAGAGAGATTAACCTCGGTTGTTGCGTGAATGAAACTTTGTTACAAAAAAAATTAAATAAGTTTGCAGTATTTGGAAATTTTAAAGTCACAAATAAAAGAATATTGCCATCTACATTCTAGAAACTACAGTAAAATTTCATATTTGGTGCCATAAAGTTGTAGTTAAAGGAAACAAGTTTTTTTTTAATTTAAAGTTAGTAAAGAGAGAATAAAAGGAAAAAAAAGGTCAGAAATCGTTTCTCTACAAGAACCGCAGGGTCCTGCATTTTCTAAGTAAGGGCATCAAATTCACATTTAAATTTGCTGGAGGAGATTAGAAATAAGAATAAAATAGGATCAAATTCGCTGGATGGGGAAATAAGTCCCTTCATTTTAAATCTCCTTTTTCTTATTTGTTGGAGGAGAGGGGGAAAAAGAGTGGGAAAAGTAAACAAAATTTGATGTAATCAAACTGGGAAGCCCTGGAGTCAGGGGAAGTAATGAAAGGATCTGGAATTGCAGTCCCCGACAGTTGCGGGACCTGGATAATCAAAGGAAGCCATGCCCACAGATGCGGTTTATTTTTTTTTTCTTTCTTTCTTTCTTTCTTGGTCTGCCCTAATTGTATAAAACTGGGACATGTGTGTGTGTGTGTGGGAGGGGATGCTATTTCTATATGGTTCCATGTGTTCCTTTGTTTTTTTTTGTTGTGTGTGTGTAGGGGGGCATTCTCTTTCAATATGGTTTCATGTGTTCCTTTTGCTTTTTGTTCTGTGTGGGGGGGGGGGGAATGCTATTTCAATATGGTTCCATGTGTTCCTTTTGCTTTTTGTTCTGTGTGGGGGGGATGCTATTTCTATATGGTTCCATGTGTTCCTTTTTTTGTTATGTGTGTGTGGGGGGGGCATGCTCTTTCTATATGGTTCCATGTGTTCCTTTGTTTTTTTTTGTTGTGTGTGTGTGTGGGAGGCGCATGCTATTTCTATGTGGTTCCATGTGTTCCTTTGTTGTTTTTTTTTGTGTGTGTGTGTGGGAGGCGCATGCTATTTCTATATGGTTCCATGTGTTCCTTTGTTGTTTTTGTGTGTGTGTGTGTGGGAGGCGCATGCTATTTCTATGTGGTTCCATGTGTTCCTTTGTTGTTTTTGTGTGTGTGTGTGTGGGAGGCGCATGCTATTTCTATGTGGTTCCATGTGTTCCTTTTGATTGTTGTTGTATTGAGGGGGGGGGGGGAGTCACAAGAGGAAGTAGGAAACGTATATATTATTTTGATCTTTTAAGAGAAGAAAAATTCTTTTTTTTTAACTTTTTAAAAAAATTCTTATTTGTCTTCTGTTTCGCTAAGTTTCATATTCTGGGGCATGTAGATAAAGAGAGGCCTCTGTGAATCTGGAGTTTGTAGGAGCTGGTATGGCGTGCCCGCGAGGTATTTCATTCAAACTCTTTTCTTATGACCAAATTTGTTCTCTTAAGTTTCAGCAGCGGGTGCAGGTTTGCGATGTAACAGGAGCCTGGTTTTGGCATGAGCAAAGAGGGGCTAGGTAGCTTTCAGTTTGAACAAGTGGGCGACAAGACAGAGGTGACTTCCGGTATCGAAGCACAGAAGATAGAGTCTAATTTTATAATCGTGTTCACTGTAGGAATCGATTACCTTTCTCTTCTTCTCGGCGTGTAACAAATGTCATCGATGGTTGCCTTGTGTTAGAAAAGGCTTTAGTGATGAAGTTATCTTTTTTTTAAAACAATTAGATTTGGTGAATGTTTGATTTATTTATTTCTGTTTTACCATTTTGTTCTTCTTTCGCTCTTGTATGTCCGTCGAGTATCTCTCTTCATGACAGATCTGATGAGAATGTAACTCCGAATCTTGAAGGCGAGTACTTCCTGCAGAAGCCAGCGCTTCTCAAACATCAGGAGCTGGCAGATTTCAGCCAGAACGAAATTTTACAAGACAAGCACAGATTTTTCTTGTTATTCTTTAGCAGGCTTTGATTTCTCTTGTTAAACTTCAGCAGACTTTGATTTTTCTTGTTATACTTTAGCAAACTTTGACTTTTCTTGTTATACTCTAGCAGACTTAGATTTTTCCACAAAACATACATTTTCTTTAAACTCGTCTTTATTTCTAAGACACAATGATCAAATGTCGCACACCGCATCTGTCGCTGTATTGTATATATTTATAGATTTGCACATAATTGCTTACATACATAACTTACCCCATATGACATATAATGTTCCTTTACATTGCTGTCAAAATAACATATAAATATATATTTTTAATGCCCCTACTTTTTCTCTCCACGCCACCACCATCACACCCCCACCCCACCCCCACACCCATTTTACACACTTCAGCCATATTTCAAGATAAAACTTAACATAGTTTTTTTTAATCCATGTCTCTCATTATGACGAGCTTTTTGATATGAACAGTTATTTTACCCATGGTGCCACTATGTAAAAGATGACGCTGTGGGTGACTTATTAAATGTTGCTCGAATTAAATATATAATTATTCCCATGTTACTACCGTTCTACACCACTTGAAACATATTTTGGAGAAAATCCAGCCACGACCATCCGGGTACCCTTGATATTGTTTCTCCGTCAATAGTTCGTTCTAAATATAAATATAATTCTAAATTCCATCCAGTTTGGGAATTTCTCACCGGAAAACCTCAGCGTGATTAGGATACGCATACATCCCCGCCGGGTGAGAGGTAGTTGCCTATCTAGACAACCCTGGTCCAATGTCTCAAAATTTAGCATTTTGTGGTCATGGCCGCAACTCTTCCTAGTTGCGACCAGGATGGAGCTTTTGTCCAGGAGGACGAATCCTCGCCACTAGTGACTTCCACCCCTGGGTTGAGCCGGTTTAGGCATATTATCCCAGTATGGGGGTGTTTGGGGTGTGACCGACTCCTAGAGCAGAGGTAACGTGACATGCGTAGCCATCAAATTTCATCCCTGGTGTATGCCAGTTTAGGCATATTTCACCAGTGTAGGTTTATTTCGGACGTAGCCGGCCTCTAGAGCAGAGGTGCCGTGGTATGTGTAGCTCTCGCAGCGATACTACTGGAAATACCGATTAAAATTCACTTTATCCTTTCCTTCACCTTTTCACATAGGCTCCGCACAGCAACCCTTATTTCTTTTCCGCAGTTTCCTCCTTGACCGGGAGGAGCTTCACTCCACGCGCGGCGTCCGAAGAGTCTCGCCAGCAGTGTCTTAACGTCTGGGTTAAGCCGGTTCATGCATTTCACCTGATATGAGTGCACTTAGGACGTGTCCGACCTCAAGACCAGAGGTGCCGTGATTTGACTGTTTGCTTCGCTTTATTCTTTCTACCACCTCTTCCGCAATGGTGCCGCGCGGCAACCCCCATTTGCTCCTTTCTTCACTGGCCAGGAGGAGCACCGCTCCACGCACGGCAGCTGAAAAATCTCGCCAGCAGCGGTAGATGAGCTACCAAACGTGCCTGTCATCTACCCTATGTGTCTGGTTTTCAGGCACCAGATATTCGCCTTCGCCCCTTCTCCTGTCAGTTTAAACAGTTCTGCCACGAGAAGGCCAGGAGCTGGACTTGACTGCCAGAGGCTGTTTGAGACGCACGCCGTTGGAGTGGAGATTGAATTCTCCACCCCACCTTCGGCAATAACAGTCCTTAGAACCAACCTTCTTCAATATTAAGTTCTTGTAATATGGATATATTTGGGTTTTTTTCTGTGTCCATGATATTTGAAGAACTCTATGTACTTGTACGAACTCCCCGTAACTGCGAACTGGTGTTCTTTGCAGCCGATGCTGTAGAGATGTTGAGGCACAGCATCTTGTCGGCGTGGGAGTAAGTTATGGCAGCTATTTTTTCAGTCCCAAAGTACAGCTAAAAAGCAGGGAGTGTGCTATGCTACTTTAGCAGACTCCACACCATGGGGACTATGGCGATCCCTGCCCCGTTAGCCAGGCTAACCCTGTTCCTGGGGGTACCTCGGAGAGGTGGGACAGGGTCTTGGTCAGATATGGTTTGCTAATCCTAACGCTGGCATATCAGCTATGGGTCTCTGACAGCCTCATCGGACAGGGTCTTCAGCCCTAAGAACTCTTCTGTAGCATTTACATTCAAAGGCATTTATGTGTTTCTCGGCTGTTTTGTTAAGTGTCCAGGTCTCACAGGCATATGTTGCGATGGGAAAGATGTATACCCTTAAAAACCTTATTTTTGTAGTTCTGTCTGCTCCTCTCCACAGATTCTTTAGTTATTTTTGTTTTTGAAGAGCGATAGATGTCCTACTTTTAAATTCCCTCATTGTATCTCCATTATTAGTTAGTAATGATCCAAGATATTCAAAACTCTCCACCTCTTCCTGTTTTTCCTCATTGATACATATTTCAGAGGTCATATAGCATTTCTATTTGCTTTGTAAATTTAGTTTTCTTTGCATTCTTATGGACTGACATAATTAGTTTTTCCATTCCTTTTTGTGCTGTGGACAGTAATACTGTGTCATCAGTATATCTAATCTCCGGTATTTCATAACCTTCAGTTATTTATGGCATCGTAATATTCTTTGTCTACATCTTCTCTAACATTCATCATTATATTTTAAGTCATTCATTCATTTGCATGTCCCTTGCGGAACTTTTCCTCCCTAACAGTAGTTGTAAACAAGATTCTCTGCTGCTGCTGCTGCTGCTGCATCCATTTGCAGATCATCAACGATGTCTTGCAGCCATCTTCGCCATGGTCTTCCTCTCTTTTTTCCCATTATGTACCCTTCCAAGACGGTCTTCTCTCGATTATCAGGACGTTTAATATGTCCAAAATATTTAAGTTTTCTTTGTTTAATCCTCTTTACTAGCCAGCCTTCTTCAATATTAAGTTCCTGTAGTATGGATATATTTGTTCTTTTTTGTGTCCATGATATTTGAAGAACTCTTCTGTAGCATTTACATTCAAAGGCACTTATGTGTTTCTCAGCGGTTTTGTTAAGTGTCCAGGTCTCACAGGCATATGTCCTTCATCACAATTACAATTACTGACTTCTGTCTTGAATATATGATCTCTCGTTCCTCCTTGTCTAAAACCATCTTGGACTATATTGATTTCTTCTTCTTCTATTTTCTTACGAATTCTACACATAAGGACATATATATATATATATATATATATATATATATATATATATATATATATATATATATATACTATTTATATATAATTGGGATTAATTTTTTTAGCACACCCCAAAAGGACCCGGGGTCGACCCAGTCTCTAAAAGTGGGTACCAGGAAATCTTGGAAGGTAAGTGAGGCCAGACGTTACTGACAACGTCACACTTTCATGTGCCGAAGGTGATTTAAATATAGGTCTAACACCGTATCCGATGTATGCCTTAATGACATGAAGACAGGAATTTTACATATATATGCAGGGTCCAGCATAAAGCATAGCTGGATGTAACTGACGTAGTGCGCAGAAACTGAATATGTGTGAGAAAAAAAAAAAACTTGACGTCAGAGATAAAGCAGAAAAACGGCCATTTTTAACAATGGGATCTTAGCAAATACAGCATCGCACATTCACCGTTGAAACTTATTTTAAAAGTGGAGTATCGTCTATTACTGTACAACGAAAGTTTCGTAGTCATTTTGAGTTGCATCCTCGTGATAATGTTCCCGATCGGAGGACAAAACAATTTTGAGATGGGTCAAAAAATTTAAGGAAACCGCTAAACTGTCTTAATAACAAGTCTACTGGTCGTCCACGAATTCAAGAAGTCCGCAACGCATTGCTGCTTAGCCCTCGGCGATCAGCTGTTAGGAACGCTTTGGCACCTGGCATCCTCTTACTGTTAATAGTGATCTTTATGTGCAGATGCTAACTGAATACTTCATTACAGACTTAGCCAATAGAAATAAGAGACTAATATGGCTTCAACAAGATGGAGAAACTGCCCACACAGCCCATCAGTCCATGGCTATGCTGCGAAAAGCATTTCCGAATCGTCTTATTGCCAGATTTGGAGATATTCATTGGCCGGCAAGGTCACCGAATTTATCGGCCGCAGACTTGTTTTGTGGGGGTATCTCAAGAAGATGGTGTATGCTAGTCGACCACAGTCAATTGCAGACCTAAAATATCGAATCCGACATTGCATTCAAAATATCCCTTAGAACATGTTAAATGGTGTTATGCAGGAATTTTCCAGACGCTTAGCTGAACGTATCAAAATGTAATGGCGGTCATCTAACGGGCGTAATTTTCAAAACCTAAATATGATTGTCAGTAATAATAAAAATACCCACTTTTCTGAGTTTCATTTCACTTTTTTTTTTTTACCAAAAACATGTATAGCGCTTATTTATTTTCCATTTTTAAAATCCAGCCATGCTTTATGCCAGACCCTGTATATACAGGGATGATTGATAAATTCGAGGCCTAAGGTACAAATACTTGAAACACACAGTTGATATTAGGTGCGTTTGTAGATCAGGTTAATGTAAGATTAAACACCAAGTTTCAGGAAATTAACTGCAACCAATTTTTGTTTACAGGCTACTGAAGTCGTAATGGGTGGCAGAAATTGAGAAAATGGATAAAATTTCTCATCGAGCAGTCATTCGCTACCTCTGCATCAAGGGCTTGTCATCGAAGGAGATCTATTAGGATATGTTAGAGACTAGGGAAAAGTCCCCCTACTTACAGCACAGTGAAGAAATGGGCAGCTCAATTCAAACATGGAAGGGAGAGTCTGGAAAATGATCCCCGTCCAAGAAGACCAAGAACGGTAACCACTGATGAAACCACCGGCAGAATCCATGACATGATAATGGAGAATAGACGACTAACTGAGCGGTACATTGCTACTAAGTTGGGCATCTCCCAGGAACGTGTTCATGCCATTATTCACAATGATCTTCAAACGACAAAGGTTTCTACTCGATGGGTCCCGAAACTTCTTGGAGCTGATCACAAACAACAATGTCTCAACATGTCAGGAGACAAAATTGGCCATTTTTCTTCAGATCCTGAAATGTTTCTTCAGCAATTTGTGACTATGGATGAGACTTGGGTTCATTATTTTCAACCACAAACCAAAGAACAGTCAAAGCAGTGGAAACACCATGGATCCCCACCTCCAAAGAAAGCAAGGATGGTTCTATCTGCAGGCAAAGTGATGGCTTCCATCTTTTTGGATTCAGAAGGTGTGCTATTGGTAGACTATCTTCAAAAGGGCAAAACGGTTACCTGGGCAAATTACGCTAATCTTCTGAAGCAACTGCGGGTCAAATTGAAAGAAAAGCGTCGAGGGAAATTGACGAGAGGAGTCATCTTTCATCAAGACACTGCTCCAGTTCACAAGTCGGCGGTGGCAATGGCTGTCATTCATGAATGCGGCTTTCAACTTCTTGATCATCCTACTTATTCCCCAGATTTGGCCTCTTCGGACTATTACCTGTTTACCAAACTCAAAAAGGAGCTCAGTGGTTGCAAATTTGCTTCAGATGATGGCGTCATTTGTGCTGTAGACCACTTTCTACTGGCACAAGGAGCTGACTTTTACAAAGAAGGGATCCGTATGCTCCAGGATCGCTGGACTAAGTGCATGAACTTGCAAGGAGACTATGTTGAGAAATAACCCAACAAGGTTGTCCATAAATAATCCGTTGTTCCTTAGGCCGCGTACTTATCAATCAACCCTCATATATATATATATATATCCGACAATTAAGTAGTGAGACTAATTCCATTAAAAAATAAAATAAACAACAGTTGAAGATATAACCTGTATTTTATTCAAAGTAAGCCCCTTGTGTACTGATACAGCGAGTGGCACGATCTAACAAACACTAGAACGACCTCTGCAGTTCTTCTGTTGGTTTGGCCCTTAAATTTCATGTTACGGCCCTTTGGGTGTCATCAGTATTATCAAAGAAGCGTCCTTTCAGTGATAATTTTAATTTCTGCAATAGAAAATAATCGCAGGGAGACAAATCTGGAGAATAGAATGGATGGTTGAGAACGCACACTTGTTTTTGGTGCCAAAAATTCCTGTACAACTACTGCCCGGTGAGCCGGTGCATTATCATGAAGAATGAAAAAAACTGCCAGATGTTGAATACTCGGGTCGGACTCGAAGAATCCTTTTCAATAGGCGTTTCAAAATACTTAAATAAACTTTGGCGGTGACAGTCTGTCCCTCTGGGATAAATTCTTTGTGAATAACTCCTTTGCTGTCGTAGAAATACACCAACATTGTCTTCATTTTCGACTTTTGAAGACGAGATTTTTTTGCCTTTTAGTGATGATTATGACTTGCACTGAGCACTTTGGCGTTTAGTTGTGGGATCATAGCAGAAAACCCATGTTTCATCCTTTGCAACAATCAAATTTAAGAAATGTTAATTTATGCGACACGATTTGATGATGTCTATTGCATACTCAACACGCTGATGTTTTTGGTCACCAGACAATGCGTGTGGTACAAACTGGTAAGCAACTTTTTTTCGTGCCCAAATCTTCCACTAAAATTTTACGAATGGTCTCTCGGTTAACACCAGATTCATCTGCCATCATCCTCACAGTCAAACAGGGATCTTCTTGTATCCGTTCTCTGACTTTTGCAATGAGTTCCTCATTCCGAACAGAAATTGGGCGTCCTTGTTGCATCTATAATCGTTTCTACGCCACTTTTGAATCTTGAATATCACCTTAATATTTGTGCACGATATAAAAAAAATTATCCCCATAAACTTGTCGCATCAATTCAACTGTTTTAATGGCGCTGTTTCAGAGTTTTAAACATAATTTACTGTTAGGTTTTTGCTGCATGCTGATTACATGACAATTCACCTAAAACTAGGTCAACACAATGGCGGCTTGTTTGTCATCTGCTTATCTGGCGACGATGAAAAGTTGCCAGAACATAGATGAAGGCTGCCTCTTTGGATTCCATGCTTTTGTTTCCTAGATGGCATTTTTGTCTTGGCCAGTATAAAATCAGTCTCATTACTTAATTGTCAGACCTTGTGTACACACACACACACACACACACATATATATATATGCAGGAAACTCTCTACTGTAGAGAGCGGAACAACAACACAACTCCTTCAGATGAGGAGTATCTCCCCCCCCCCCCGACAAGTGTTTCGGCCCCATTAAATTCCTGACACTCTAAGGGGGATGGGGGCCCTCTGGGTCATGACTCCCAGAGGTCTTATGAGTTGTTGCCCGTTTTTTTTTGTCCCGGGATTGAACCCATGATCTTCTAGTTGGCACTGCTCTTTGAAGTGCGTCTTTAGCGATTTAGCTACGGAGGACTGATATTGGTTGTGACAAATGAAATTATTTGTGTTCTCAATGCTTGTTTCGCGTACCCCACAGCCTGCATGAGGCTTTTTCTCCTGTTTCTGAAAGACTTTTCAGTTCCCTTGCTCTTGCTTGTCACTTTATGCCCAGTTGCTTACATAGGACGTATGCTGATGTTGCTACGAATCCTCTCGCTCCCACTTCTACAGCTATCACTTTTGCCCTGACTCCTGCCCCCTGGCTCAGTTGCTTGATCAACTCATTTTACTTCTCACATTTGAATAGATGCTGCTCTTCTATTCTTGTTTCGTACGGAACCGTAAGCTCGATCATTATTAGTTCCTTTTTTTCTATCCAGTACACTACAATGTCTGGTCGTATTCCTGTGTTCTTGATGGCCGTCGGGTATTTTCTTTCTGGTAGGTCCGCTATCACATCCCAGTCATTTCCACCATCTAGCAGTGACGATAAGGGAATGTCCCTGATTTCAATATTCGTTGGCGTACCTGCACATGTGAAGTATTTAGGTGGGACCTCAGTTCTTTATATATATTGTTATTTGATTTATCTTTAGCCCTGTCTACAATGGCTACTAGTTCCTGCAGCACTCTGTTGTGCCTCAAGATGTAGCGTCCTTGGCCTAATGATATTATGCATGCTGACAGCACATGTTCCAATGTTTGCTTTTCGTTACAGAGAGGGCACTTTGTGTCTTCTGATACATCCCATTTGTATAGGTTGGAGCCTGTAGGCAGAAGGTCATAAGTAGCTCTGATGATGAAGCTGAGTCTCAAGGATGCCACTTTCCAGATGTCATTCCATGTTAGTGATCTCTGCAGGACTTCCTCCCATGTTAGTGATCTCTGCAGGACTTCCTTCCATGTTAGTGATCTCTGCAGGACTTCCTCCCATGTTAGTGATCTCTGCAGGACTTCCTCCCATGTTAGTGATCTCTGCAGGACTTCCTTCCATGTTAGTGATCTCTGCAGGACTTCCTCCCATGTTAGTGATCTCTGCAGGACTTCCTCCCATGTTAGTGATCTCTGCAGGACTTCCTCCCATGTTAGTGATCTCTGCAGGACTTCCTCCCATGTTAGTGATCTCTGCAGGACTTCCTCCCATGTTGTCTACTGACCTTGTTGTGCCTGTTTGACTGCCCGCCTGTCATCCTCTGAATTCCTTACTTTGCTAATGACCATATGTCTTCTTTCTTTACAGGATGCCTTTGACCACCATTTGATTTCACCATGACTAAATCTCCTTCTGTTAGTCTGGGTGTATCCTATTACTTTCTTCAGCTCCTGTGTTTCGGTGGCTGTGGTCATTTCCTTACTTACTTTCCATTTTCGTCTAGTTTAAAGTGTTGGCTGCACTTCTCGTACCACCGGATCTGTAGTGTTGTCTTTCCTACCTTGTATTCTTCGACCACAGATTTGAATGGTAGCTGCAGTCTGCTCTCCTTGCAGTACAGTGCTACATCAGTTAATCCTGTGGTACGCCCAGCCACTTTCTTATGGATTTACTTATCTTTCTTTCGACTGTCTCTACTGTGCTGGTACTTACTTCGTAAATGAGTAGTGGCCACATAAATTCTGGAATCAGCATGAAATGGAGGCACCATATTTTGAACTTCCTCAGTAGCCTGCTTTTGTGTCTGAGTAGCGAAGTTGTTAATGCACTGGTCTCTCATGGCAAAGGTCGGGAGTTCGAATCCGGCTGGACACACCCCAGTCACCAAGCTGTAGAAATGGGTACCTAACTTCTTCTGAAGTTGGGGAAGGAAAAGGCAGCCAGGCGTGATACTGACCATATCACCCTCTAGTGTGCTGACAGGTCAAGGAAAATATGGGCACTAACACCATATCCCTATGTGCCTCTAAGGCATAACAGGATTACCTTGGTATACATACGTATATATAACAATATCACATATGTGTGTCGTACTGTAAACATCATCAACGTGTCAAAACATATCGTAAATCATTGTTCTAACTTTCATATGTGCAGCACTGAGTTGTTGCAGAGAACATTAGTAATCTTAAATGTGGAGAACTCCAATCATATAAACAAATCTAGCGAGTTCGGGGGTGGTAGATGAGGTCGTTGCTTACAACAACATCATACCTAACCACATAATTACTGCAAGACAAATCAATACACATATACCTACAATATATCCTGGACAAGACACATCAATACACATATACCTACAATATATCCTGGACAAGACAAATCAATACACATATACCTACAATATATCCTGGACAAGACAAATCAATACACATATACCTACAATATATCCTGGACAAGACAAATCAATACACATATACCTACAATATATCTTGGACAAGACAAATCAATACACATATACCTACAATATATCCTGGACAAGACAAATCAATACACAAATACAATATATCCTGGACAAGACACATCAATATACGTATACCTATAATATATCCTGGACAAGACACATCAATACACATACACCTATAAATATATCCTGAACAAGACAAATCAATACACATATACCTATAATATATCCTGGACAAGACACATCAATACACGTATACCTATAATATATCCTGGATAAGACACATCAATACACATATACCTACAAAATATAATAGACAAGACAAATCATTACACGTATACCTATAATATATCATGGACAAGACAAATCAATACACATATTCCTGCAATATATCCTTCATTCATTCATTCATTTGCATGTCCCTTGCGGAACTTTGCCTCCCAAACAGCACTCCTGTAGGCCTCTCGATTGTGAGCAAGATGGCCTGCTGCTGCGGCATCCATTTGCAGATCGTCAACGATGTCTTGCAGCCATCTTCGTTTTGGTCTTCCTCTTTTTCTTTTTCCCATTATGTATCCTTCCAACAAGCGGGCAGTCAAACAGGCAGTATATCCTGGACAACACAAATCGATACATATATACCTAAAATACATCCTGGACAAAGTAAATCCACCCACACAACAAAAGGTTTCCCACCGTCACAAAAAAAAAAAAAATACCCGAACTGACTAGAAAATATTTTTGCAAGACCTCTTTCATAATTACTTCTCACCATCACCTGTCGCCATACGTCCGACACTTGAGCGTGCTTCATCAGAGTTGAATTAGCAAGCTTTGTCTTATATCTTTAGAATGACATTTTATACTTTGATTTGTATACATGTACACACTTACATCGACTTAAGACTATTATTGACTGTTACAACGAAGGTGCCATATATTCTTAACAAGCCTTTTCGAGTTGCATTCGGCAACGTAGTAGTTTTACGAGTTTGCATGTGGCCATTTTCACAAATGATCCAATCACGCTGTCAGCAGTATATTGGTACATTACTTTTCCAACTTTTAACACATTAAAGTTTACAGCTATAATAAACTTATAGCATATTATAGTTTAGAGCTATAATAAACTTATAGCGCATTATAGTTTCTTATCTTATCTTATATCCTTCCCGTACAGTTAAACGTCACATAGGGCTCGCAAAGTAGTTAGCCAGTTTTTCCTATCTTCGGCGAGTCTTTCAGCCTCATCAAAGGATTTTATGCCTGTTAATTTGGCCTCTCTTAACAATGTCCTCTTCAGAGTTTCACGCGGTCTGCCTCTTTTTCTTTGGCCCGTTGTGTTCCACATGATAGCTTGTTTTGGGATTCTCTGATCATTTCTTCTCATCAAGTGACCAACATATGTCCATCTCCTTTTCCTGATCACCCATGAGACTGGTTGTTGTTCAGTCATCTGTCTTATCTCTGCATTGTTCTTGAATTCGTTCCAATTGATGCCGAGTATTTTCCTTATGCATTTGTTTTCAAAAGAGTCTAATTTCTTTTCTACTTCTTTAGTTGTTTTCCAGCTTTCACATGCATAAATGAGTGTGGATATTACATTTGAATTGAATAGGTTTTGCATTATAGTTTACAGCTATAATAAACTTATACCACATTAAAGTTTACAGCTAAAATAAACTTATAGCATATTATAGTTTACAGCTATAATAAACTTATAGCGCATTATAGTTTATAACTATGATAAACATCAGTTTTACAGATATATCAAGGCTTAGTATGTACTCTTATGTTATAGTTAACAGCAAAAATATATCATGATATATGATGATAGTTCACTGCCGAGTCACATCTTGATAAGTGCGTTGTCTGTTCCTTGACGTTGTTGACTTCGTTTGCTTGTTTCTTGTGTTTGTATCTTCTCAAAATTAGTGCACACTTGTCAGTTTTGTGTACAAAGGATATGAGAAATCCCTGAAACACCAGAAAAAGAATGAAAGAGAGAAAGAAAGAAAGAAAGAAACTGATCTCGGCACGAGATTAAAGATAATAACGCAGTTTACGCAAGTGAAATAAAATCAGGAATAGATAAAAGCAAAGACAGCGTTTTTTTTTTATGGCCTGAAGAACATCCTAACAAATAAGAAAATGTCCCTAAAAGTCAGGAAAAGGGTATTGCTGTACTATACTGATTCAATATAGCTATATGGTTGTAAAACTTGGATAAGGTTCAAAAGTCAAAATCAGACTCCGGTGGCATTGCATGCAGGGCAGCCCCGTATATGCTCCGCTGCAGCATCCACCTAAGCCTGTTTTTATTTGCCAATAGTTCCCATCAAGTGTTGACTCTTTACGATGTGTTTTCTGCCACACAGTTCACATTTCCTGCCAGCGTCCCTAATTTGTCCTAGCTCCAGCAACCTCTTCACAGTTTACTCTGTACTTCCATTCCCGCTCTCCATTTCCCCGCAGTCTTTCAAACGCGGCTTTAGCAAAGTTGCCCTTGTCCATTGTCAGTCTGCCATTTATTTTAGCCTGTCCAGCAAGTCAGTCTGCCACTTACTTCAGCCTGTCCAGCAAGTCAGTCTGAAACTTACTTCAGCCTGTCCAGCAGGTAAGTCTGCCACTTACTTCAGCCTGTCCAGCAAGTCAGTCTGCCACTTACTTCAGCCTGTCCAGCAAGTCAGTCTGCCACTTACTTCAGCCTGTCCAGCAAGTCAGTCTGCCACTTACTTCAGCCTGTCCAGCAAGTCAGTCTACCACTTATTTTAGCCTGTCCAGCAAGTCAGTCTGCCACTTACTTCAGCCTGTCCAGCAAGTCAGTCTGCCACTTACTTCAGCCTGTCCAGCAAGTAAGTCTGCCACTTACTTCAGCCTGTCCAGCAAGTAAGTCTGCCACTTATTTTAGCCTGTCCAGCAAGTCAGTCTGCCACTTATTTTAGCCTGTCCAGCAAGTCAGTCTGCCACTTACTTTAGCCTGTCCAGCAAGTCAGTCTGCCACTTATTTTAGCCTGTCCAGCAAGTCAGTCTGCTACTTATTTTAGCCTGTCCAGCATGTCTGTCTGCCACTTATTTTAGCCCGTCCAGCAAGTCAGTCTGCCACTTACTTTAGCCTGTCCAGCAAGTCAGTTTGCCTTAGCCTGTCCAGCAAGTCAGTCTGCCACTTCATTGTCATGTACTCCGGCATGCTCTGGAGAGTAAAGCCACGTTAGGCTCCTCACAGCTGACTGGCTTAACAAATGAACCCATTCTTTGAGAAGCAAGTTCTTCTCAGTCTTACGAAGCATACTCTGTGAATCCGCCACAAATAACGCCACGAACAACATCATGGGCAACTAGCCGTTGATGTAGTTCATGATGTTATTGTGGATAATTAACTAAATAAATAAGTAAAATTTGAATAGTTAACAAAAAGATTACGAAGAAATTAAAAACAACAGAGATGTGGTTCTGGAGAAAGGTGCAACAAATACTTGAAAGGTCTTCAAAGAAATTTTAGAACAGCGAAAAACTATAAAAATGATAAGAAAAAAAGACAGTCAAAATTTGTTGGATATGTCATGAGGAGACAGAAGTTAAAACTATTAACGACTGGGAAATTCTAGGGAAAAAGGAAGAGAGTATTGCCAGTAGATTGACAGAGTGGTATGCATTTCAGTGTGATATAAGGGGAATAACTGGATTAATGACTTTTTTTTTGCTCAATAAATTTATGTTTCTTATGATTAATTCCCCTGTATTAGGTTATAGGAAGCTACTAGCTACTGTACAAGCTTGTACAGCGCGTGCGCGCACGGTCGTTTGTATAACGAAAAGCATCCATTGCCGCACTGTAAATGAGACCACGTTTGAATGTTATGAGATAGATTTGTTTCTTATTGAACCTAGTATTCAGAATAATGTATTTATTACATAAGTAATGACTAATGGTGCTTTTTCCTCTTCTCGTGTGTCTTCATCTACTTCTTACCTGTCTGCTTATTGGAGAGGCGTCGCAGGGAGTTTCAGGCATCGGTCCAGAAGATCGAGTTGAGAGGCCTGTATAGCTGTCATGGTATGTTTCCTTATTGTGTTTTTCATTCCATCTATCCACTTTTTTCCCTCTGTCGTTCTCGCGCCCTATATCAAGATGGTTCGTCCTCACGCCCTGTATCAAGATGTTTTGTCCTCGAGGCCTATATCAAGATGTCTCGTCCTCGCGCCTTATATCAAGATGTTTCGTCCTCACGCCCTATATCAAGACGTTTCGTCCTCGCGCCCTATATCAAGATGCTTCGTCCTCGCGCCTTATATCAAGATGTTTTGTCCTTGCGCCTTATATCAAGATGTTTCGTCCTCGCGCCCTGTATCAAGGTGTTTCGTCCTCGCGCCATGTATCAAGTTTTTCGTCCTCGCGCCCTGTATCAAGATGTTTTATCCTCGCGCCCTGTATCAAGATGTTTCGTCCTCGCGCCCTGTATCAAGATGTTTCGTCCTCGCGCCCTGTATCAAGATGTTTTATCCTCGCGCCTTGTATCAAGATGTTTTATCCTCGCGCCCTGTATCAAGATGTTTCGTCCTCGCGCCCTGTATCAAGATGTTTTCGTGTTGTCTCTGCGAGCAGGTGGTTGTTATGGATTCATGCATATCAAAAGTCCAAACAACTAAGGTTCTGATTTTTGACGTATCCCTTGGAAGAAAATCTTTCCCAACATTTTCCACATTATTTCATTTCGCACTTGATCCTTTTTTGTCTTGTTTACCATTTTTCTCAGGCATTTCATCTCGTTTGTTCTTATCTTTCTGACTTGGTATTTGGTGAGTGTCCATGTTTGACACTGATACCACAGAATCGGGTTGAAGATAGTTAGAAAGTGTTGTTGTTGTTGTTGTTGTTGTTTTATGTTTCAGGATTGGTGCAAGTTCGCAGGTAACATTGTTTACTTAATGACTTCTACATTCCATTTCTCTGTGTATTTTTCCCACCCTATGCTTTAAAAATACTTGAAGAATCAGTAACCTGTCTGAGTTTTTCATGTTATTCCTATAAATTTTACATTCTTTATCACCATTGTTTTTGTTTTCTCCATCTTTGTTTTCATATTGTATTCTTTGCGGCTGATGTTTGTCGAGGGCTCTAAAAGAAGAATGAACGATGTCTGTCTCAGCCAACGATAATGAAGTGCTTGTCTTGTCATTAAGCTCCATCATGGCACAGAGCCCGTTATCCCCACCCCGTCCTCCCCACACGTTGTACTATGCAAGCCCTATTCAAACAACATAATAATGAACCAAAGAAGTCTTATTTCAGCAGCAAGCCTTCATCAGACACCAAAGTATCTAATGGTATAACCCGCTTCTTGTAGTCAAAAAAAACTTTGACCACGTTGTAGATAAGAGCGTGTTATGAAGCGGAATCGTTTATGTCAAGTGGACGAATAACCAAATGTCACGTGATGGCAATTAATTATCAACTTACTGGTCATTCAGCTCCCTCAGTGGCAAACACACAGCATAGGCTCGCCGGACAAAACGTTCTCAGTTAAAACACACAGCATAGGCTCGCCGGACAAAACGTTCTCAGTTAAAACACGCAGAATGGGCTCGCCGGACAAAACGTTCTCAGTTAAAACACGCAGAATGGGCTCGCCGGACAAAACGTTCTCAGTTAAAACACACAGAATAGGCTCGCCGGACAAAACGTTCTCAGTTAAAACACGCAGAATAGGCTCGCCGGACAAAACGTTGTCAGTTAAAACACGCAGCATAGGTTCAGCGGACAAAACGTTGTCAGTTAAAACACACAGTATAGGTTCAGCGGACAAAACGTTGTCAGTTAAAACACGCAGCATAGGTTCAGCGGACAAAACGTTGTCATTTAAAACACGCAGCATAGGTTCAGCGGACAAAATGTCTCTGTTAAAACATGCAGCATAGGTTCAGCGGACAAAACGTTCTCAGTTAAAACACGCAGCATAGGTTCAGCGGACAAAACGTTCTCAGTTAAAACACGCAGCATAGGTTCAGCGGACAAAACGTCTCTGTTAAAACACGCAGCATAGGTTCAGCGGACAAAACGTTCTCAGTTAAAACACGCAGCATAGGTTCAGCGGACAAAACGTTCTCAGTTAAAACATGCAGAATAGGTTCAGCGGACAAAACGTTCTCAGTTAAACTACCATTAGAAGAAATAAATTCCGCAGAATCTCTTTATAGCTGAACGATGAATGCTGTCCATGTTGTATGCTGGTATGTTGTATGTTGTTCTGCACTGTATGTTGTTCTGTGCTGTATGTTGTTTTACGTTGTATGTTGGTCTGTGTTGTATATTGGTCTGCGTTGTATGTTGTTCTTAGTTGTATGTTGTTCTGCGTTGTATGTTGGTCTGATTTGTATGTTGGTGTGCGTTGTATGTTGTTCTGCATTATATGTTGGTCTGATTTGTATGTTGGTCTGCGTTGTATGTTGGTCTGCTTTGTATGTTAAAGTAAGAGAACAAATTTTGTAGGATTAGACCTCGAAAAAAATCGTAGACAAAGCACTTTAGTGAGACGTGAGAGAAAGAAAAATCACAAGAGAAATACCTGGGATTCGAACACGGACTCCTGTAGGACGAGCAGCCGCCTAGCCACGAAAGAACAGCATACTATCGACTTAGCCAACTAGCACCAAAAATATCAGTTGGCTAAGTCTATAGTACGCTGTTCTCTGTCTTTAGACCTTTATTATGAGATCAGTTGGTTACTTTCTTCCTAGCCACACTGACAGCCATCCAGTAACTTCTCTCTGTGTCTTCCTCTGTCTCTTCTTCCCTTAGGCTTTTTCAGTTACCACAATGTGTTCCAGTTTTCCTCTTCTCAGAAAATGTCCTACAAATCTCGCTTGTCTGCCTCTGATCTTTACTGTAATTTGCCTTTTAACTCCAGCCTTTCTTAAGACTTCTTCATTGGTTTTTCTTAGCTGTGCTTCAACATCCTTCTTATAAACCACATTTCCATGGCCTCCATTTCTCGCAGTACTCTCTTATTCATGGATTTTTCACATCTATAAAACAAAACTGGCTCGATGTAACATTTAAGTACTCGGAATCTTGTTTCCTTTGATATGGATCTGTTGCACAAGATGTGTCTCATTTTCTGGAATGCTGACTTGGCCTGAGCATGTCTGCTTTTTATTTCATTGTGACATTTCCCATCAGCTGTTATCATTGTTCCTATGTACTTGAATCTATCAACTTGTTTCAGCTCTTTGCCATCGATGGTAATGCTACATTTTAGTGGTATTCTTTTCTTTGAAATGACCATCACTTCAGTCTTCTTTTTATTCAGGCTGAGACCTTTACTTTTACTTTCACGAACCACGATGTCCAGAAGAGCCTGTAGCGCCCATTCACTTTTAGCGATCAGAACTGTGTCGTCTGCATATCTTAAGTTGTTATAGTTGTACCCGCCAATTGATATTCCTGACAAGCTCTTTATTTTTCTCATGTTTTCGCTGTACAAGGAGAAGAGGTCAGGAGATAGAACACATCCTTCTCTCACTCCTAGTTTTATGTCTTGGAATGCTCCTCTTTGATTCTCAACCTTCATTGCTGCTGATTGCTGCCAGTATATGTTTTTGATGAGTTTCAGATCTTTCCCATCTATGGTTATAGCTTCCAGCATTCTTATAATTTCTGTGTGAATCACTTTATCGAATACTTTACAGTGGTCTATGAAGCAAAAATATAGGTCCGTCTTTATTTCTATTGATCTTTCCATCAATTTTATCAATATATATATATGGCATTCTTTCGACGAAGCCGTACTGTTCTTCCGCGATTTCTCGTTTTATTTTACCCCTGACTCTTCTCATGACAAAACGAAGAAGGATTTTGGTAACATGGCTCATAAGACTAATGGTTCGATGGTCTTCACATTCAACTGCACCTTGTTTGTTTGGTAGGAAAATAAAAACTGACTGCAAAAGGTCTGATGGGACATAGTTACTGTTATAGATGTCATTCAGCAATCTGGTAATTATTTCTATGCCAAGCTCTCATAATGCTTCCAGCTCTTCCTTGGTGATTTTATCTAGTCCTTGTGCTTTGTTGTTCTTCATGTGTTTTATGGCTTCTTCCACTTCTGCTTTTAATATGTGAGGTCCTTCATTATTATTTCGTATATCTATTTCGCCTCTGTTGTCCTCATAGAATTCTCTAATGTATTCTCAACATCGTGCTATTATTTCATCTCTGTCCATTATTGTATGTCCCTCTTTTGACTACAGGCAACCAGTTTTGTGGTATGCCTTTTGTTTGTTAACTCCTTTATTTGTTTGTACATATCTCTTGCGTTTCCATGTTGGTGTGTCTCTGTTTCATTACATTTCTTATTTAGCCACTCTTCTTTGGCTTTATTGTATTTGTGTCTTATTTCTTTATTTATTTTGTTATATTCATCTTTATCTTCCTTAAGACTTCTTCTCCAATCCATTAGTTCCAAAATTTCTTCTGTCATCCACCCCTGTTTAGCGTGTCGTTTATTTGAAGGTAGGATTTCGATAGATGTTTGCTGAATAGAGTCTTTAATATATATATATATATATATATATATATATATATATATATATATATAGTTTTTGGCAAGCTACTTAAAGACTCATAGCAGAAATATAATTAAGAATTCTTACCTACCAGGCGGTGGTTGGTCGTTTTTTAATTGTGGTCGTAAACACATCTTAGACAATCCAGCTGTATAAATAGATATGGCACTTCCAGGGGCTAATGGAAGATTTCTGGCAATGTGTGATACTGACCACATCATCTTCTGGTGTGCTCACGGATCAATGTGGGGTCTTAAAGCATTTCCTATTATGTGTGGTTTATCTTGCTATCTTGATCCAGATGTGTCAAAATGTAACAAAGCTTACTTTCAACTTCTAAATGTAATAAAGCTTACTTCCAACTTCTAAATGTAATAAAGCTTACTTCCAACTTCTAAATGTAATAAATCTTGCTTCCAACTTCTAACTGTAATAAAGCTTACTTCCATCTTCTTTGTATCTAAGTTCATTTCAAAGTGTTTGTGTTGAATGTGTGATCATTTAAGCACTTCCTTTGCCAGATTGCAGAAACTTTCTCGTTCCTGCCTCGAGAGGCCGTGACCCACTTTTTAATGTCCTGCACCAACTGCCAGAAAAGAATGCACGTGTCAAAGGAGTCCAACAACTCATCCCCCTCCGAGGACAGAAACGGCGACTCCGTCCAGGTATACATTTCTGTGGTTGTTGATTGACACTTGGGTTTGAATATCAGGCACGGATGTAACAATAAATAGTGTACACAGAAATCTGTTTCATATGAAAGAAAACTCCACTTTACAGCATCAGAAAGTTAGCATTAGGACTGAGCATAAATGAACAAGGGACAGAAAAACTGCACAAATACGAAAGACCTCAAGAAAACGAAAGAGATCTAGGAATGAACTAAAGTTGGCAACCAGTTTTATAATGAAGACATGAAGACTTTTTTTTAGGTTGTTTCTGTGCTCACTCTTAGAAAGAAAGAAAAGAGCACATTTACGAACAGTTTGTGCTTACAGGAAAAAATAGAGTGAAGAAGAGCCAGGGGAAGACCGAGAGAAATGGATAGTTTGACGGGATGGTGTGAGAGGAGATCACCAGCTGAACGATGGCCTGCATGAAATATCAGGTATTTAGATAAAACATAATAGCTAACGCCAATCGGCACGGCACCTGATGACGATGATACCGGAAACGAAAGCACACACCATCAACGATAGGGTTAACTCTATCTACCGGACTGACGAGAATCTACGGTTGCCGTGCGTGAGCTGAAACTCCTCTCGACCAGCGAAGAAAGAAGCGATTATGGTTGCCGTGCGGCGCCGCCGTAAGAAAAGTGATGGAAAGGCTTAGGTGATATTTAATCGGTATGGCCAGTAGTCTCGCGGTGAAGGATACCCATATCACGGCAACCTCTGCTCTAGAGGACGACCACGTCCTATGTATGTCCGAAATGGGACAATATGCCTAAATCTGGTTAACCCAGGGGTGAAACTTGACACGTAGCGGGGATTCGTCCTCCTCGACAAAAGTTACGTCCTGGTCACTACCAGGAAGGGTACCTGCCACGACCACCAAACGCTGAAGTTGAAGATACTGGACCAGGGTAGCCTAGTTCTGGCAACGTCCTCGCACCCGGCGGATTTCATATCCAAACCACGTCGAGGTTCCGTTCAGGAAAGTCCAACTCGAACCTCTCTAGTGCAACGAAAACCACAGTGTCACACACAATTTCCCCAGAAGTTCCACATCATCTGCGAAGTAGTACAGATACAATACTTGTAGCTCACCATGAGGCTATTCTCCAGTTACTGATGAACACCAGGGCCAGAGCATGAGACATATTTTCATTGACAAAAGATATCAGAAACAAGATGGGGAAGTTCAGCACAGAACTAATATAACAGTAAATGGAAATCTTCTTGAATCAGATAACACGCTCAGCTGTTTTCGGATTTTTAGTTACTTCTACCTTATATCCAGACACAGAAATCAATAAACGAATAGGAAAGTCGGCCACCGCAGGTAAGACACTTAGGTAGGGGACATGGATCAACAGAAGATTAATAATGAAGACAAAGATTCAAATCTGTCAGACCTGCGTGCTTAGCATAATCTAAAATGGATTTGAAGCATGGGTAACGTATTCAAGGCATGAGAAAACAAAATAACTTAATTAACAGTTTCCATTTTTTTCCTCACTCGTAAAGTAATGAACATCAGATGACTAGATGAAGCAACTAACTTTGAAGTTTTGCAGCGTGGTAAATCGCCAGTAACGATTTCACCGAACTAAGCTGCAGAGAAAAATAAGATTTTTAAGGGCATGCATCTTTCCCATCCCAACATACGCCTGTGAGACCTGGACACTTAACAAAATACTTGAGAAACACATAAATGGCTTTGAATGTAAATGCTATAGAAGAGTTCTTCAAATATCATGGACACAAAAAAAAATACCAACAAATATATCCATACTACAAGAACTTAATATTGAAGAAGGCAGGCTAGCAAAGAGGATTAAACAAAGAAAACTTAAATATTTTTGACACATTAAACGTCATGATAGTCTAGAGAAAACTGTCTTGGAAAGGTACATAATGGGAAAAAGAAAGAGAGGAAGACCAAGGCGAAGATGGCTGAAAGACATCGTTGATGATCTGCAAATGGATGCATCAGCAGCAGGCAATCTTGCTCACAACCGAGAGGCCGACATGAGTGCTGTTAGGGAGGCAAAGTTCCGCAAGGGACATGCAAATGAATGAATGAACGAAGCTGCAGAGATTAAGATTTTTCAGACATGTAGCAGGAATGGATGGCAGTCGTATCCTTAAGCGACATCGTGGTGGATGGAAACAGAGATACAGAGATATTTCTACATCGTCCACGACCGATTTTCCCTCAGCTACGAGGACACGGAACACGTGACAGCAGGTTAAATCTTGCAGTGAGAGACTGCCTTTAAGGGTGCAGCATTTTTTGAAGGAAGAAGCGAGGACCTAACTTTGAAGATAAAAGACGGAAAGGCAAGGTGACTGGTCATTGCATCACACACCCTGCTTGCTGTTAATGTGGCCTAACATGCATATCAAAAGTTGTTAGAATGAGGCAAGAGAGGAACTGTTTAGCAAAAAAAAAAAAAATCAATGAATTACATGTACCTGGTTTAGAACGGTCTTCCTGTGCGAAATATGTTATTATCATTATAAATAGCGGTGCATGCACTTATATTACGAAGATCTTGTATCAAAACGGTCTTTATTTGTACAGGACGACTCGGTCTTGTCTGAACCGACACATGAGAATTCTTCCCCTAATTCCAGGGCCTCTAACAAAAGCGTGGAGGACTCCAAGATGACCATGAACCTACACCTCAACGACAATGACAATGTAAGTCTACGTGTGCCTATGTTAACGTTGACACAGTGAGCTAGTTCTGTCTTCTGTTCTCTGCTACGATTTTCTTTTCTTTCAGTCTAGTAATCTCTTACGTTGATTTGTTTGTCAAGTTCTCTCTTCATTTAGTAAGATCTGTGGATTTAATATTACAAGAATTTCGTCTATAAAACTTGTAAATGAGGTAGAAGTTTTCGTCCTTTTTTTTCCAGCAAAGACTGTGACCTTAAGACTACGATGGCCGGGTTAGGGGAGAAGAGGAGAAGTGGGCGTTCTTCCGTAAGAAGTGGTTTAGTGCGTAACCCACAAACAGCGTGTTACTGTCTCCATCAGCAGGCGCTCACTTCAGTGGGCGTTGGAATGGAAGGCGGAGCACGTATGGAAATACTCGGAGTGTGGGGATGCCAGTCTCTGAGTAGAGTTCAGTTTATTTTTTGTGTGTAGTTTAATAAAAATGTGAATATCATATTTGTGTTTTTAAATATGTACAGTATTTTATTATCAGTTCTTAACGTCTGTTTTCTCTCAGTACTGTTAATGTTCAATCATAGAACTATCAACTTGTGTTGTAATGAAGGATATGAATCCTGGCCTTTGTTACAGTTACTTAATTTGATATACGGACCCTTTGTCTGCGAATAATGTAAGAAATATATGCTGTTATGTCTATACTTGCAGCTAAGTAACAAATAACGAATTTAACCACCAGTTCGTGAGTGTAGCAGTCTGCATTTGGTACCAGAGCGAGTTAAAAATGAACTTCAAATTTGCTCTAAAAAATCTAAATCTACTTGTAAAAGAGATGTTGTACAGATATGTTAATCCGTCTCTCTGTGAATGTGAATGTGTATGTGTAGAAACACACCGGCCATTTTGGAAATTTGACGTCAGCAAACATCAAAGATGTATCTCGCCGCTGCCTTTGAAGCATGCCCAGGAAAAAAGCATTTACTCGTTTTTCTTGGGTAGTGAAGGTGATAAACTTGCAGATATTCATCTCAGAAGCAAGAAAAGTATGGGAACACGAGAGCATTGCTTCATCATATAAATGAGTGGCAACAGGAAGTTTATAAGGAGGGGGTGTCAAATGTGGCGGATGGAGCTTGTTTCGGCTGGCCTCACACTGCTAATAGGCCTGACTCTAACTCTGAAATGGAACGAACAATACAGGAAAATCTCGGATAATAATCAATGAGGTGGCGAGAGAATTGAAGATTATTCGTGGCTAAGTGCACCGCGTCATTCGCGAAGTGCTGCAATCATTGCCAAGTGGGTACAAAAACAACTCACCCTTGATATGAAATAACGTAGTGAGGTTGTTTATGAAACTCTTTTACGACATTTTGATGCTACAGAAGATGGTTTTATACGACCTAAAGTCACTGGAGACGAATGCTGGGCGTTTCCCAAGTAGGCAGTGGAATGTTTATTTATTTGGTTATTGTTGGGAGAAGGTTGCCTATTTACTTTTTCAGTTGTATGAAGTCATTCTCTCTGTTATCTTTTGTCCTTTCGGTATCCAAGACACAGGGGCTGCTTGTAGCACGAGATGTCCTCTTTAGTCGGTCCTTTGCCATCTTCTCAGCTGTCTCTCACATCAGTCTTTTGTTTGCCAGCATTTTCTCTGCTCTCCTCGTCTGGGACGTCGAATAGTCTTCCTAAACACACAAAGAAAAATCCAGGTCTATGATGTAGCTTGTTGAACCAAATATTTTCCAGCTTTTTATTTTTTCTTACATCCTTCCGGTGCCGCTAAACGCCACGTAGGGCTCGCATGGTTGTTTGCCAAGTTTTATTTTTTACTTGTACTGAAATATTTGATGAAGGAGTTTCTGAAATTATGATACCCAAAATCTCTCTCTCTCTCTCCCCCTCTCATTCTACTCTCCCTCTCTCTCTCTTTTCTCTCTACTTCTCTCTCTCTCTCCCAGAAAAATCTGCGGAGAGAGAGAATTTTTCTGTTGGCAAGTCTGACATAATTTGACTTTCCGAGACAGCAGCTCTAGTGACATTCTGCCCCAGATACTCATATGTGTTCGTCTATAAAACTTGTAAATGAGGTAGAAGTTTTCGTCCTTTTTTTTCCAGCAAAGACTGTGACCTTAAGACTACGATGGCCGGGTTAGGGGAGAAGAGGAGAAGTGGGCGTTCTTCCGTAAGAAGTGGTTTAGTGCGTAACCCACAAACAGCGTGTTACTGTCTCCATCAGCAGGCGCTCACTTCAGTGGGCGTTGGAATGGAAGGCGGAGCACGTATGGAAATACTCGGAGTGTGGGGATGCCAGTCTCTGAGTAGAGTTCAGTTTATTTTTGTGTGTAGTTTAATAAAAATGTGAATATCATATTTGTGTTTTTAAATATGTACAGTATTTTATTATCAGTTCTTAACGTCTGTTTTCTCTCAGTACTGTTAATGTTCAATCATAGAACTATCAACTTGTGTTGTAATGAAGGATATGAATCCTGGCCTTTGTTACAGTTACTTAATTTGATATACGGACCCTTTGTCTGCGAATAATGTAAGAAATATATGCTGTTATGTCTATACTTGCAGCTAAGTAACAAATAACGAATTTAACCACCAGTTCGTGAGTGTAGCAGTCTGCATTTGGTACCAGAGCGAGTTAAAAATGAACTTCAAATTTGCTCTAAAAAATCTAAATCTACTTGTAAAAGAGATGTTGTACAGATATGTTAATCCGTCTCTCTGTGAATGTGAATGTGTATGTGTAGAAACACACCGGCCATTTTGGAAATTTGACGTCAGCAAACATCAAAGATGTATCTTGCCGCTGCCTTTGAAGCATGCGCAGGAAAAAAGCATTTACTCGTTTTTCTTGGGTAGTGAAGGTGATAAACTTGCAGATATTCATCTCAGAAGCAAGAAAAGTATGGGAACACGAGAGCATTGCTTCATCATATAAATGGGTGGCAACAGGAAGTTTATAAGGAGGGGGTGTCAAATGTGGCGGATGGAGCTTGTTTCGGCTGGCCTCACACTGCTAATAGGCCTGACTCTAACTCTGAAATGGAACGAACAATACAGGAAAATCTCGGATAATAATCAATGAGGTGGCGAGAGAATTGAAGATTATTCGTGGCTAAGTGCACCGCGTCATTCGCGAAGTGCTGCAATCATTGCCAAGTGGGTACAAAAACAACTCACCCTTGATATGAAATAACGTAGTGAGGTTGTTTATGAAACTCTTTTACGACATTTTGATGCTACAGAAGATGGTTTTATACGACCTAAAGTCACTGGAGACGAATGCTGGGCGTTTCCCAAGTAGGCAGTGGAATGTTTATTTATTGGTTATTGTTGGGAGAAGGTTGCCTGTTTACTTTTTCAGTTATATGAAGTCATTCTCTCTGTTATCTTTTGTCCTTTCGGTATCCAAGACACAGGGGCTACTTGTAGCACGAGATGTCCTCTTTAGTCGGTCCTTTGCCATCTTCGCAGCTGTCTCTCACATCAGTCTTTTGTTTGCCAGCATTTTCTCTGCTCTCCTCTTCTGGGACGTCGAATAGTCTTCCTAAACACACAAAGAAAAATCCAGGTCTATGATGTAGCTTTTTGAACCAAATATTTTCCATCTTTTTATTTTTTCTTACATCCTTCCGGTGCCGCTAAACGCCACGTAGGCTCGCATGGTTGTTTGCCAAGTTTTATTTTTTACTTGTACTGAAATATTTGATGAAGGAGTTTCTGAAATTATGATACCCAAAATCTCTCTCTCTCTCCCTCTCATTCTACTCTCCCTCTCTCTCTTCTCTCTACTTCTCTCTCTCTCTCCCAGAAAAATCTGCGGAGAGAGAGAATTTTTCTGTTGGCAAGTCTGACATAATTTGACTTTCCGAGACAGCAGCTCTGCCCCAGACACTCGTATGTGTTCTTCTCTAACTGCATGTGTGTGTGTATGTGTGTGTGTGTGTGTGTCTGTGTGTGATAGTGTGAGTGTTCCATTCAACTCTGTGTAAGTGATCGAACAGCAGAGAAAAGGGAATTGAGTGATTGTCTTCTTTGGTTGTAGATATTCGTGAGACAACTACAAGAACGCCCTCCATGCAGGACACTCAAAAGCCGATAACAAAACTTCCCGGCCAGAATATACGTTGTGCAGAACTAGCAGGACGATGAAAACTGAAGACAAACAAATTCCCAGGAATCATAGGAACATTGCAGGGACCGGCAGTGATGCTTCTCCTCAGACATCTTGTGCTTGCATCACACAGACACGTACAGCCATCGTCACAGCAACATCATCCAGTCAGCCATCTTCAGAAGTCCATCTTACGTTCATTCTCCAAGTCTCTCACTCAACCACACCCCTCCCCCGCCGTCTCTAGGGCGTCCAGGTCGAGCTACACTCACATGGTCTTAAGTCTGTACCATGCAGCAACCCTTGCTGTCATAAGGGAGTCGCCAGCATCAAGGTCTTGTATTCATCAAATCCGTACAGAATACTCGCTAGGGCCTTGTTAGAAATGTCAGGCCGTTCTACCCCGAGAGCATCTTCATGTTCTACGATTGTCAGGCAAGTACACGTCTGTTGTCCCACGTGGCATGACAGGAAGAAGAAGAAAAAAAAGGCAGACTAAGTGGGACACCAGGAATCTCTGAGAAGAGACCTACTGTAGCAGTATACGGGTTACCAGGTGTGTGTCCCGGCTCTTTAGGCCTTATCACAACACACGTGTGTACAAGTGAGGGCTTGAACTCTGGTCGATAGGTCCTGTGACTGAGTTGTTATTGAATTTGGTTACCGGGGGTAGGTGGCTGGGGGGTTTCGCGGAACTGGTGGAGGGAGAACAACTGTGTGGTAGCTAGGGAACAACTGTGTGGAAGCTAGGGAACAGCTGTGTGGAAGCTAGGGAACAACTGTGTGGAAGCTAGGGAACAGCTGTGTGGAAGCTAGGGAACAGCTGTGTGGAAGCTAGAGAACGGACGTGTGGAAGTATGAGAGGTATTTATCTGTCTGCATGAGCGCTGAGAAAATGCTTGAACACTGAACGTGAGATTTTAGAGCAGGACAGAACGTGAGATTTTAGAGCAGGACAGAACGTGAGATTTTAGAGCAGGACTTAGCTTGGAGCTGCTCTTCAATGTAGAGATCGTTCCTGAACTGCGGTGAAGGTCAGCGTTAAGCGTTCATTTGTGTGGATGTTAAGCTGTCACTACTTCAAGCATGAGTCATCCTACATACACTCACCCACCGCTAGATCATGCAGTACACGTGTCTGGGACATACCTTACAAGACTCTTCCATCGTTTAACAATGTAGACCAAAAAAAATTCTCAGTTACTATATTCATTTTAAAATCATCTCTCTCTCTCTCTCTCGTTTTCTTCTGCCCGGTGACATTTCTAACTATGAATAGCACTGTCACAACGTTCTTAAATCTTCCTAGGAAAAGTCCACACTTTTAAAATTATCTTTTCCTGGTATTTTTCATCAGCCTGGAATCAGTAGACTAGAAATGAAGGAGACCTGGTACGATGAAGCCTCATTTGAAATAGCGCAAGTCTGGTACACATTTGAAGCAGTGCAAGTCTGGTACACATTTGAAGCAGCACAAGTCTGGTACACATTTGAAGCAGTGCAAGTCTGGTACACATTTGAAGCAGTGCAAGTCTGGTACACATTTGAAGCAGTGCAAGTCTGGTACACATTTGAAGCAATGTAAGTCTGGTACACATTTGAAGCAGCACAAATCTGGTACACATTTGAAGCAGCACAAATCTGGTACACATTTGAAGCAGTGCAAGTCTGGTACACATTTGAAGCAGTGCAAGTCAAAGTGTAAGAGAATGCTTACTGCAGTCTCAGTTACCAACATACCAGTCCCACAGTCCCACTATTGGAGAACTTTTATATCGTTGCTGTCTTGTAGCAGACACAAAGGAGTAATCTACTTGTATAACGTTTATGTCTTGTAGCAGACACAAAGGAGTAATCTACTTGTATAACGTTGCTGTCTTGTAACAGACACAAAGGAGTAATCTACTTGTATAACGTTGCTGTCTTGTAATACTCACAGAGGAAAAAAAGTCTATGGAAAAACCCCACACTATTTATATCAGTGTAGACAATATTTTTTTTTCTTTATTTTTACATATATGTCTTATCTTATGTCCTTCCCGTGCGGTTAAACGTCACATAGGGCTCCCTGGTAGTTCGCCAATGTGTATAGCGTGTGTGTGTGCGCGAGTGTGTATGTGAGTGTGTGTGTGTGTGTGTCCTGCAGGAATGCACTCGCTTAATTTGCGAAGCATATTTTATTGGAAGGGATATAACTCAAGTTGTAATTGTCTTCATTATGAACTGCCGCTTTTACACAGTCGTTCCTGAGACAGTCTCTAATCTGAGTATGAAGAGCAGTTTACAGTTAACTCTGTTTATTAAACGCTTAGATTCTTGTAGCGTTCGTGACTTTCTGCTAGTAAAACCGATTCTGTGATCGTAGAAGTTAATTTGATTACGTCCCTTGCTTGTGTGTTTAGATATATTATTGCTGATACTTCGAAAGTTATTTTTACAACTGGGGGGGGGGGGGGTGTGAAGACGCCCGATAAGATAATCAATGACCCATAGCTAATATGCCAACGTTGGGCTTAACGATCCATAGCTGAACAAGACCCTGTCCCACCCCTCCGTGGTACCCTCCAGTAACAGGCATAGCCTTGCTAAGGGTCAGGGATCGCCATGGTGGTGGAGTCTTCTAAAGCAGCCCTTCATACCCCTTGCCCTTTTAGCTGTACTCCGGAACTGAAAAAGTAGCCGCCACAACCCGCTTCCACGCCGATGCGATGCTGTGCCTCAACATCTCTACAGCATCGGCTGCAAAGAACAACAACTCGCAGTTACAGGGAGTTCGTACAAGTACAGGCAAGTATCATTATAGGTAGTTGCAAAATTATAGTTTCTGTCGGTTACTGTTTCAAAGTGATCTTTGCTACTAGTTGCAAAATCATATCAGTGCTAAAAGTACGATAACTGTGTATTTAGCACTGTTATCTTTATAAATACATAACACAAAGTTGTCGTCACGTCGGTTTTACATTAAGTTATCGTTAGCACTGGTTGCAAAATTATTGTTACTGTTAACTGAAAATGGTTAGCGGGATAGGGGTATCCCCTATCAAAGGAGAAGTAAGACGCCCCCTTACCTCCGTCAGTCCCTTGGGCAAGGTGGAGTACCCGTATAGCCCCCCTATCAGGGTGACGTGAAGCCATGGGAGCAGGTGGTGGATGGAATTGGAGAACAGCTGACAGATAATGTTGGTTATGGTCACCATTCTATGATGGTAGGCAGATGATCTCAATGTAGGGACACTGGCTACGATCACTGACTAGTACAGTCACTGCCCGGAAGGAAAGCAATGGTAAACTATCTTCTGAAAATATACCAAGAAACCCAAACAGCAACATGGAAAGTCAAATAGGAAAAAGATCTGGTGGTGAAGCCTCCAGGCCAGATAGATCTAATTTTAACACTGGGGAAGAGTGTGAGACAGAGGTCTGTACTAGCAATTGTGATGATGGACAAAATCCTGACGGTGTTACTAAGGAAAACCCCTGCATCAAACTAAAAAGAAAAATAAGAGTAGGAGCATGGAATGTAAGAAGTATGTATGGGGGAAAGCATCAAATAATAAGTGAGGAGATGAAAAGAACGGGGATACATATTTTGGGAATCTGTGAACATCGATGGAAAGGATCAGGACACTTCAGGAGCGAGAATGATAATATCTTCATATACTCTGGTGGAGAATTAGGAGGAAAGAATGGAGTGGCTTTTTACTTGGACAAATCAACATCAAAAGCATTACTAGATTACAATCCAGTAATTGATAGAATCCTCACAATCAGACTTAAGGGCACTCCTAGAAATATAACAGTTATTCAGGTATATGCACCTACATCAGCAGCAGAAGAAGAGGAAGTAGAAGACTTTTATAACACACTGCAAACGACGATAGACCAGGTGTGGGAAAAATGATATTGTATTAATAATGGGGGATTTTAATGCAAAGATTGGTACAGAAAGAGCAGAAGATGAAGGGCACTTTGTAGGGAAATTTAGCATAGGACATAGAAATGAGGCAGGTGACAATCTAATGTCTTTTTTGCATGGAAAATGAGCTAATGATTGCTAACACACTTTTTAAACATCCAAGAAGACTTTACACATGGACATCACCTGATGGGAAAACCAAGAATCAAATAGATTACATTTTAGTGCAAAGAAGGTGGACATCAAGTATAACATCAGCAAAAACTTTACCAGGTGCTGACTGTGACATGGACCATGAGTTATTAATAGCAGACATGAAGATAACATTAAAAAAGACAGTTACGGGATCAAGACAACTCCGCTTTGATCTTACACAAATACCAGAACAATACAGTATAGAAGTGAAGAACCGTTTCGAAATTCTGATGGCTGTACAGGAGGAGATGACGCCAGATGAATTGGCTACGCAGGCCAGAGATATTTTAATAACAACAGATAAAGACATGGTTCTAGTAATAAAAACACAAAAGAATGGATGGATTACAGCAGGCACACTAGAACTGATAAAACAATGTAGAGAAATGAAAACCCAATGAAAAGTGACAAACAACAATAAAGAAGTAGGAAGAAACATAAGAAAAGACAAAAAACAATACATACAAGATTGTTGTGAAAGAATAGAAAGATATCAGAAGTGTGGAAGAAATAGTGAAATGTTTAAAGAAATGAAGACGTTGACGAGAAATGTCACACTTAAGCTAAATGTAATTTGTGACAAGATGGGGAATACCTTGACAGAGACAGAGAAAATTCTAGAAAGATGGAAGGAATATTGCAGAGGAATGTATGAAACAACCAACTGTGACAGCATAAATCAACAGTGTGAATTATTATTGGAGGAGAAAGAACCCGAACCGACAATAGAAGAAGTTTTATGGGCAATAAACAATCTGAAAAATGGTAAATCACAAGGATGTGATGAGATAACAGCTGAACTTATTAAAACAGGAGGAAAGGAATGTGCAACAATCTATCATGCACTATGAAAAATGATATGGCATTCAGGTGTTTGGCCAAAAGAATGGAAAAAAACTGTATTCATACCATTGCTAAAAAAAAAGGTAACCTGAAATTATGCACAAACTACAGAACTGTTGCCCTTATTAGTCATGCCAGTAAAATTCTGTTAAAAATCATAATGGGTAGACTTCGTAAGAAAATAGAAGAAGAAGCTAATATAGTCCAAGCTGGTTTCAGGCAAGGAAGAGGATCAAGAAATCATAAATTCAGTATAAGAGTATTAATAGAGAAATGCAGAGAGTTTAATGTGAATCTATATTTATCCTTTATAGACTTCTCAAAGCATTTGACTGTGTACAACATCAGAAACTTTGGGAAATAATGGAAAAAATGGGATTTCCAACACATTTGATACAATCACTGCTATATCTAGACCAACAGGCAGCAGTAAGTATAAATGGTGAAACAACAACTTGGTTTGACATAAAACAAGGGGTCCGTCGGGAGTGCATATTGTCGCCTTACTTATTTAACTTGTATACTGAAAATATAATGAGGAATGTTAGAGAAGATTTAGACAAAGAATATTACGATGCCATAACAATTGGAGGTTATGAAATACCAGAGATTAGATATGCTGATGACACAGTATTACTGTCCACAAAATAAAAAGGAATGGAAAAACTAATTATGTCAGTCCGTAAGAACAGCGAAGAGGAAAACTTCTATGTTAATGCGAAGAAAACTAAATTGATGACAACTGACAAAACAAACAAGACAGCTGATATAAGTATCAATGAGGAAAAACTGGAAGAAGTGGAGAGTTTTGAATATCTTGGATCACTGCTAACTAATGATAGAGATACAATGAGGAAAATTAAAAAGAGGACATCTATCGCTCTTCATAAAATAAAACAGAATCTGTGGAGAGAAGCAGACAACTACAAAAATAAGATTTTTAAGGGCATGCATCTTTACCACCGCAACATATGCCTGTGAGACCTGGACACTTAACAAAACAGTTGAGAAACACATAAATGGCTTTGAATGTAAATGCTACAGATGTGTTTTTCAAATACCATGGACGCAACAAAGAACAAATATATCCATACTACAAGAACTTAATATTTAAGAAGGCTGACTAGTAAAGAGGATTAAAGAGAGAAAACTTAAATATTTTGGACACATTAAACGTTATGATAATCTAGAGAAGACCGTCTTGGAAGGGTACATAATAGGAAAAAGAAAGAGAGGAAGACTAAGGCGAAGATGGCTGCAAGACATCATTGATGATCTGCAAATGATTGCATCCATCTTGCTCACAACCGAGAGGCCTACAGAAGTGTTGTTAGGGAGGCAAAGTTCCGCAAGGGACATGCAAATGAATGAATGAATGCTAACTGAAAAGTTATCGCACTGCTTATCACTCGTTTACACGTATGCAATTTTTGTAGTTACTACACAGTAATGAGCAATGGAAAACAAGAAAGCGCTACAAATATGAATACATTATAAGGGGACTTATCTCCTTCTGACGAACAATAGGGGGACACGCAACAGCTGGCACTAAAACTTGACCCCAGAGTGACCTTCGACACAGCGCGTGTTCTCCTGGTGTAGGCAGCTACATCCTAGCTCTTAAAAGCTGAGGGCGGATGTGCGCACTTAAACTGCCTGACTTAGAACGCCTGGACGATTTGGGGGTTCGGGGGGGGGGGGGGGTTTGATGTAAGACAGCAGTCAGCGCATTTTCCACTTACTTTATACAGGCTGTTTTTTTTTAAATTAAAGAACAAAACTTTATCAAGACCCTACGAAGTCACTTTCGATGTGCTCTCTAGTAACAGGCTGTGCCGGAGCAGCCTGTAGAAGATGGGATGCTCTCCATTATGGCGGAATTTATTTTCGTCTAGAAACTGGGCAATGCATGTTCGAGCGAGGATATTGTTTTCTCGTGGCGTGTACACTTTGGGATAAACTAAGGAGAAGACTGGAGTGTTAAAGACATAAACAGAGACCAGAGAACGATAACTTACTGAATACACTGTAGGAGAAGAATTAAGGAGAAGGCTGGAGAAAGTATAAACAAAACTGGAATGCAACCATTATGATACTAACTGGAAGGATGTATAAAAGAGACGACCGGAAACACAGATGACAGTGCCATAGTGACGGCGCTGTTAGGGCTGGCCAAGACCCTGTCCCGCCTCACTGTTAACGCTCCTAGCAGAGGCCTCAGATTGTTTAATGGGACAGGTCTCGTCATGGTTCCCTTGGCGGTGGGACGTGTCCAGAATCTTGCTTCTTGTGCCCACGTCAGGTCCCCAAGCTGGCCACCACAACGCACTCTCAGTTCATTACTTAACTTACGTACGTTTCAGCATCTCCACGGCATCAACTACCAGGAGCAGCATATTCGCAGATACAGGGAAATACAACATCCAGTAAGAACTCGGAGTATCACTCTGGCATTCCCACAGTTCAAGGGGCGTGATCTTTTTAAAAAGACTATTTCCGTGTTTAGAGACTGAGTTAAAACTATTAACTTTTACTCCAGGTAGACAGAGGTATATGGTTAGGTTTATACAAAGGTAGAAAGACTGAAGAACATAGGCAGGAACGAGAGTGGCAGGAAGTAAGATGAGTACGTATAAATGGAGAACATACAACACTCCAATATTTCGGCAAGCGGCTATTTCAAACACCACATACAAAAACAACGCAACAGAAAAACGTTTTAAAAATAGATGAAGAAGTATATCTTTGGTATCTTCCTCGTAGGAACGACTGACACAGAATGCGCCCAGATAGATGCAGGTAATAGCAAGGTAGAAGCTGAATCAGATAAAGAAAACGTCACAAAGGATACTAGCTGGCAAACAAAATGGCCTCATGTCCCAGCTTGCTCCAACTGGATGACTATGGCCATAACAGAAGCCACCCAGATTATGCAGATAATAAGTGTGAGAAAACAGTATGGGGAGTTGCTGGATGAAGAAAGGTTCAGAATGAAAAGGGATCACTGAACGGACAAGACTGGTAGCTTAGGATGACAAGAAAGCTGTCAAAGCCCTCTGGCGGCTAGAGGCGGGTAGAAGGAGCTGGAAAAATTAACTTGCCCGGAGGTGAGAATGAAAAAAAATGCAGCGAAGTGAGTGGGGCTATGACAAGACAGCTGGTCACCAGTAGCAGAAGCAGAAAGAGACAATAGAAAAGAACAGCAAAATAGGAAAATAGTTGAAACAATGCTAAACTTATTATTAATCTCAGCTGGGTAGAGACAAATATCATTGAAGAAGGCTGGCCTGGAAAGAGTATTAAACAGAGAAAACTTAAATATTTTGGACACATTAAACGCCATGACAATCTAGAAAAAAACCGTCTTGGAAGGGTGCATAATGGGGAAAAGAAAGAGAGGAAGACCAAAGCGAAGATAGCTGCAAGACATCGTTGATGATCTGCAAATGGATGCATCAGCAGCAGGGCATCTTGCTGAGAAAAAGGAACAGAATTCTTGAACGATCTGGGGTGAGCAGTACAGTACAAGAGATTGCTATAAGAATCAGTGGGTTTATGGCAGATTAAAGTGATAAGTCCTGAAGTGACGGCAATGTTGAGAAAGTTTAGAGAAACTGTAGAGACAAGGCAGGTGTAATCTTATCGTAGTCATCACTTTTTTTTTAATAATAATTATTATTCCTAACATTTTACTGTCACCAGCAACTTCTTTGTCTTCGTCGTTCGTTCAGACATCGACACTAATCTCCCTCACAAATGCGGCAGTTCGTCTCTGGTTTTCAGCATCGCCATAAAGCTTCTCTTGTAAGGGGGTGGGGGTGCAGGGTGACTGGCCAGATCATTTGCCTAAATGGGATGCGTAGCTGGCAACTCTGGAGGTTGTGATGTGATATCTGTTGCTCTTTGCTGCAGGTACACAGGTCTGGAGGTTGTGATGTGATATCTGTTGCTCTTTTGCTGCAGGCACACAGGTCTGGAGGTTGTGATGTGATATCTGTTGCTCTTTGCTGTAGGTACACAGGTCTGTTGACCAATTTTAAGCTTTTGGTAAAAAACGGTGTCGCAGCCTGCGTTATTCTTTTCTCAGCTGGAAGATTATCACTTGATCGCTTCTTGAGAGTTTATGGTATTCGTCATCTCTTTTGCTTTAAGGTGTTGATCTCTTTTTGTGAATTTGTCTTTATATGTGGCTTTTATTTATTTATTTATTTATTTTTGTTTTCTTTCTTCATCAGCACAAATATTCGCCATCACGTTTATTAGACAAGAAATGAGTAAAAATCTAGGCCATAGAAAGGTGGGAACAAAAACATTTAACTTCTCTCGTTTTGCTCCCTTTTCCAACAAAAGGCATCGTTCCGGGAAGGATTGTTGGGGTCCACGAAGTGGCAAATGAACTGAATCGATTAAAAAATATCTTAGCATCATCTGGGTTCTGTTTATTGCTTTATTTTTAATGAGGGGTATACAGCTGTTATTAGGCAGGTTCACAGCTGTTCCTAGGCCGGAGAGAGGGTCCACAGCTGTTCCCAGGTCGGAGAGGTGGTCCACAGCTGTTCCTAAACCAGAGATGCGGTCCACAGCTGTTCCCAAACTGGAGAAGGGGTCCACAGCTGCTCTCAGGCCGGAGATGGGGTCCACAGTTGTTCTCAGGCCGGAAAGGAAGTCTACAGCTGTTCCCAGGCCGGAGAGAGAATCCACGGCCAAAAAAAGGAGTTAAGGCCCATTGTTTTATGCTGGGATGGAAAAATTTTTCTGATGCCCATGAAAAGTGAAAACAAACTTTTATGTTCTCTCGCAAGGAAAGGATTTGAAGAGAATTCGTTCAAGTCCTAGCAAATACGCTACAGATGTGTGATAACTTCAACATCAGTTTTCATGTAGATGAACTGATGGATATAAAAAAAAATCTTATTTGTGTAATTAAAAGTAAAATAATGAAGTGGATTTTCTTTCCGTTATGTTCAGTCGTGCACAATCAAATTCTTCAAAAGCATATAAATGAAATAATGTTTACTGAACGCTTGTGCAGAACAATTAATAGTATCAGTCATACGTCTGACATAGTTCCAGACTTAACTGTGGAAACTTTGGACAAAACCAGTCAGTCATACCGAGAGCTGTTAAAGTTATCACAACTGATGGTTGTTAAAGTTATCACACAACTGGGAGTTGTTAAAGTTATTACAACTTAGAGTTGTTAAAGTTATCACAACTGATGGTTGTTAAAGTTATTACAACTTAGAGCTGTTAAAGTCCTTGTTTATCCTAAACTACTGTACGCCAAGATGGACGTTGAATGTTACTTCACGTGGTCAGAGTAACATATTGGTCAAAACATTACCTTAACTTCCATTGAAGACCTTGGAAAACAGTTTTCTGTGGCACTACAGCCCGTCAAAGACATCGATGATTTTCCATAGTGGTGGAGCTGTAAGAGAAGTATCTTCTGTGGAAATTAAGCTTTCATAGTTCACTCCTTTTTCAATATAAAGTCAGTTTACAAGAGCTCACAGCATGAGTTGACAGTATCTTCACTACGATATCAGTAGACAAGAGCAACAAGTTCCTTCCGACCGGGAGAAGATAATAACAGGGATAAGTTGTATCAGGAGTATCAGGACAATCACAATTTATATCCTTCATAAAAGTAATATTTTTATTACTTTAATATGCAGGTTCAGTCATGCCATTCTACAGTCTCCACTTCCCACCTAAGTCACCCCACAGTCTCCACTTCCCACCTAAGTCACCCCACAGTCTCCACTCCCCACCTAAGTCACCCCACAGTCTCCACTCCCAACCTAAGTCACCCCACAGTCTTCACTCCCACCTCAGTCGCCCCTACAGTCTCCACTCCCCACCTAAGTCACCCCACAGTCTCCATTCCCACCTCAGTCGCCCCTACAGTCTCCACTCCCAACCTAAGTCACCCCACAGTCTCCACTTCCACCTCAGTCGCCCCTACAGTCTCCACTTCCCACCTAAGTCACTCTACAGTCTCCACTCCCCACCTAAGTCACCCCACAGTCTCCAATCCCACCTAGGTCACCCCTACAGTCTCCACTTCCCACCTAAGTCACCCCACAGTCTCCACTCCCAACCTAAGTCACCCCACAGTCTCCACTCCCAACCTAAGTCACCCCACAGTCTTCACTCCCACCTCAGTCGCCCCTACAGTCTCCACTCCCAACCTAAGTCACCCCACAGTCTCCACTCCCACCTCAGTCGCCCCTACAGTCTCCACTTCCCACCTAAGTCACTCTACAGTCTCCACTCCCACCTAAGTCACCCCACAGTCTCCAATCCCACCTAGGTCACCCCTACAGTCTCCACTCCCCACCTAAGTCACCCCACAGTCTCCACTCCCTACCTAAGTCACCCTACAGTCTCCACTCCCAACCTAAGTCACCCCACAGTCTCCACTTCCAACCTAAGTCACCCTACAGTCTCCACTCCCAACCTAAGTCACCCCACAGTCTTCACTCCAAACCCAAGTCACCCCACAGTCTCCACTCCCACCTCAGTCGCCCCTACAGTCTCCACTCCCCACCTAAGTCACCCCACAGTCTCCACTCCCACCTCAGTCGCCCCTACAGTCTCCACTCCCCACCTAAGTCACCCCACAGTCTCCACTCCCACCTCAGTCGCCCCTACAGTCTCCACTCCCCACCTAAGTCACCCCACAGTCTCCACTCCCAACCTAAGTCACCCCACAGTCTTCACTCCCAACCTAAGTCACCCCACAGTCTCCACTCCCACCTCAGTCGCCCCAACAGTCTCCACTCCCCACCTCAGTCGCCCCTACAGTCTGCACTCCCCACTTCAGTCGCCCCTACAGTCTCCACTCCCTACCTCGGTCACCCTACAGTCTCCACTCACCACCTGTCAACCTATAGTTCCCCTGCTCCCCACCTGTCACCCTATAGTTCCCCCGCTCCCCACCTGTCGCCCCATAGTCTCCATTCCCCACCTGTCAACCTATAGTTCCCCCGCTCCCCACCTGTCACCCTATAGTTCCCCCGCTCCCCACCTGTCGCCCTACAGTCTCCACTCCCCACCTCAGTCACCTTACAGTCTCCACTCCCTACCTGTCACCCTACAGGCTCCACTCCCTACTTCAGCCGCCCTAGAGTTCCCCACTCCCCACCTCAGTCACCTGGATCACCGCCACATGCAGGAAAGCCCTTGTTGTGCCCGCCAAATCTCTATTCTCTGACAGCGTGGGGGAAGGCGGCGGGACCAAGCTGACGCGCCGGCAGCCACACACCGAAACGAGCCCCATTTTTTGTTTTGGCCCATGAAGCACGTAGTGGCCGATGGCGCGGTGCATGCACGCGCCGAAGGGGTGAGCAGTGAACAGCCCGCGTTAGGTGACAGAACCAAGGGGAAGGCAATCATTGACATGACACGCGGATACGGCTACGAGCCAGGCTACACAGACGCCCACAAACCAGGCAGCTACACTGCCGTCATCTGAAAGCCAGGCTCGGAAAGCGCACCTTATCTCAATATTGTCCTTTATACCTTGGCCAAATTCTGGCCTAGCTCTATCGAACTTGGATCAACTCCTGGACTGTGCTCCTTATTTTTCTGTTCTCTGGACAAGTTATAACCGTGCCGGCAAAATCTAGGACGATAATTTCTATAACTGTAAATGTGAACGTTCAGCGTGTATAACTTTATCTTCGAAGTATGTTTTCTTTAACTTGCTTTCAGCGCGTGAAAAGAGAAAATTAACGGTAGTATTACAAATCTTGTAGTGACTATTGAGGATTACAACCTGTGTTCTCTGATGTCTTCCCATCACAGTGACTACTAGTGATCTGTGGCGGTGACATGTGAGAACAAACTGATAAGATGTCATGTGAACAAAATGTGACAAATTGTTGTTGATATTTAGACATAAATTAGACGTGACGTTTTGAACAAAGAAGTTAAAAATTGAGCTCTGTGTTACTACTTCGCTTAAAGTGATTTATGGTAAAGAGAAATTTACCTGCGTATTTTATACATGCCCGCAGCTAGACATGTGTTTTGTGTGTGAACTAATTCACGTGTGATTTGACAGACAGTAAGTGGTGAACTGCGAATAATAACTGTTAAATAAGAGAGCAAGTAAGTCTTTGAGGTTTTCAGCACAGTTTGTTATTTATTATTTATCTCCAGCTAGTTTTGTTTCTAACATTTATCGCACATCTAATTGAACTGTCTTTGATTGATTTGTTCATGCTGTCTATCCATCTTTATTGCTGTCATCCTTTTGATCGTTTGCCTTGCAAGATGACATTCGAATACTGTTTCTCTAAATGTTTATAATACAATCTGAGTAAACAAGAGGTGCCATATCAGTATTATTGCTATGATTACTATTCTTATTTGCTTCAATGCAGGATATATAAAATAAGTATTAGTGATTTGTGGAATACTTAAGACGATGTGAATGTTTTACATGACAATAGTGTTTCCAGGTATGGCCTGGGTGCTTTGACTTTTGCTGTATGCAGGCATTTATATTCCTGCACCATTAGCTGAACAAATTGTACCCTACCCGGAAATATATAGTTACAAAGTGAAATCTTGTCATCTTCTACTCTAATTTTCCACGTCGCTAACCTGGCACATAGCCTAGATAAAATCACATAGTAAGCTAGCACTTCACTTTAAAGTACTCTATGAAGCCACACTTCATTTTAACATATTCTGTATGCTGATTTTTAACCAATCCCCTGATATCTAAATGAAGTTTTACTAATCATACTTTATTGATCTATAATTCATGAGATATATTCTTTTCTACCGAATAACCACAGCAGAAATATATATTTAATAAAACAATGGTCTCTCTTACTTGTTTTCCCTTCAGATGTCCATCACAAGACTGTTCTAACGACATCTGTGTGGAATTTAAGAATATACTATTTCAAAACATATTTTTAAAAAAAACATTACTAGAACTGCATATTCTAATGTACTCTGACAAGAGATTATAGGAGAGAACCATACCTCATCATAGTCATCATCATCATTACCCGTTACTTTCTTTGGAGCACACAACACGGATAAGTCTCTCAAGACTTCCTGCTCTTGGATTTGCACTCTGTTTCTCTCTACGTGTATCCCTGATCTCAGAACACATTCATAATTTCCATTCTCCAAGTAATTCTGGGCCTTCCTTGACTTCTGTTTTCCTGTGGATTCCATGTCAGTACCTTCCATCTTTTTACGCTAGTGTCAGGAACTACAGCTGCAGGTGAATAAACACTGGGACTCACAGTAATGCAGAAAGTGACGTTTATGGAGAGAAGTGAAGAAATGCTTTACTGTCACAGTGATAAATAGGTGTGCTCTCTTTTACAGGACAGATCGTTGACTGATTTCTTAAAGTAATTCACTAGGCGTAATCTGTGAGGAAAATTGTTATAGCAATTCAAAAGAATTAATATGTGAACAAAGTTATAGGATTCAGGCGAAGTAGTCTGTGAACAAAGTCCTGTATATACATCCAGAGGTATATGCTTGCACATCAGTCTAGTGAACTTTTGAACATTATTTTGATTTAGAATCAGTGAACTAGTGAACGAAGGAGTGTGCTAAAGTCAGCGTGTTGAACTAGTGAACTAAGGAGTGTGCTAACGTTAGCGTGTTGAACTAGTGAACTAAGGAGTGTGCTAAAGTCAGCGTGTTGAACTAGTGAACGAAAGAGTGTGCTAAAGTCAGCGTGTTGAACTAGTGAACGAAGGAGTGTGCTAAAGTCAGCGTGTTGAACTAGTGAACTAAGGAGTGTGCTAAAGTCAGCGTGTTGAACTAGTGAACTAAGGAGTGTGCTAAAGTCAGCGTGTTGAACTTGTGGAAGCCGCACAGAAACTGATCTTGTGCTTCAGTTGTCAGTCGTTCAATAAAGGGCCGAGCACAAACACATGATCAAACAAGCCAGGACAACCTCCATCTCTGGTCTCTCCTGACTTGTACCAGTGTTCATCTTGTATGGTTCTACTTTACTGCTATCAGCATCGTACGTATGTATTACGTATTATATATATATATATATATATATATATATATATATATATATATAAGTCAATCATTTGCATGTCCCTTGTGGAACTTTGCATCCCTAACAGCTCTCCTATAGGCCTCTCGGTTGTAAGCAAGATGCCCTGCTACTGATGCATCCATTTGCAGATTATCAACGATGTCTTCGCCTTGGTCTTCCTCTCTTTCTTTTTTTTCCATTATGTATTCTTCCAAGACGGTCTTATCTAAATTATCGTGACATTTAATGTGTCCAAAATGTTTAAGTTCTCTCTGTTTAATCCTCCTTACTAGTCAGCCTTCTTCAATATAAAGTTCTTGTAGTATAGATATATTTGTTCTTTTTTTGTGTCTATGATCTTTGAAGAACTCTTCTGTAGCATTTACATTCAAAGGCATTTATGTGTTTCTCAGCTGTTTTGTTAAATGTCCAGTTCTCACAGGCATATGTTGATGAGAAAGATGAATGCCCTTACAAATCTTATTATTGTACTTCTGTCTGCTCTTCTCCACAGCTTCTTTAGTTGGTTTTATTTTTTGAAGCTGTTTTACTTGTTTTACATAAAGATGAAATTCCCGTTTCCCTGCCATTAAGGCATAATGGCGATACCATGTTAGACCCGTATTTCCACAGTGTGATATGATCAGTATCATGCCTGGCCGAAATTTACCTTCGCGGATTTTCTCTGGTACCCATTTTTAGAGGCTTGGTGGACCCCAGGGCCTTTTTGGTGTGTATCAGGAAAAATCCCACTCCTGGGACTTGAACCTGGTACCACCGGATTAGTAAACCGAGCTCCTAACCACTCAGCTAACCAGGCTGCATGTATGTACAGATATAGTTTTTTTTCTCGCCATATGGGACACATTTTTCCACCCGGAAAAGCTCCAAGTGTCTTGCATCTTTTACCCGGTGGTTAGTTTAGGTAGGTCTTGGGACAGAGGCTACCGGTACAAGACTAACACCCAAGCACCCATGTTTATAGATACAAGAAGATGATATTGTTTATTCATTGTAGCTGCCCCTTTTAAGGTTAGCATATTTAATGTAATATTCCGTTAATAGGGTAGATTACAGACAACAAGCTGGTATTCAGTGAATGTTGTTGCTGTTATTGCACTGCAGTTAAAAAAGTTGTCCTACCAGCCCCTTGCCCCGACAGCCATGATCGGTTAGGAACCACAACTGGTTATAACATCAAGACAATCAGGTATCTGATATTAACCATATTCAGGTTATGAGATGCCATGAATCTGTACCACTTTGACAATACTGTAGTTTGTGAGGTACTAGATAACCCCCAAGCAAGTTAGCGCACACAGCTTAGCTATGAGTGCGGATGTACCAGTGTTTATACCAGTAGCTGCAGGTTTTGCTTAAGAAGTTAGGTAGGAGAAAACCTAGAAGCATGCGATCTTGGAACAAAACTCTATTGAAGAAGCTGGCTATGAAGTCTGTGAAGAATGCGGGGTTTTTAAATTTTGTTCCAAAATATTACTTGGCAAATAAAGTACCCTTATACTTAGGACATTTCCTGAGAAGAGGAAAAATGGGACACACCGTACAAACTGGAAAAATTGAGGGAAGAAGAGACAGAGGAAGACCAGAGAGAGAAGTTACTGGATGGGCTGTCAGTGTGGCTAGGAAGAAAGTCACCGGCGGATCTCATAATCAGCGCAAAAGACAGGGAATTGTGGAGAGAAATGATCGCCTGCGCCACGCGTCGTGGCACTTAGAATTATATGGCCATCTTATACCAGGTGTAGTAAATACCTGGTGTAGGAAGAAGACATGTGCACATATTAAATGCTTGAAATCTTTATACTTCTGAAGTGTCACGTGTTCGCAGTGTCCATTACAGCAAGACTACATTTTCAGTAAAATTAATTTTAAATTAAATTATCCATGTGGCAATGGAGTCCAGACTCCAGAACATATCCTTCAAGAGTGCCCAAATCATGCTTAACTGAGGCGTGAGACATGGACAGAGGACACAGGCTTGGGGCAATAGCTTTGGAGCTCCTATCAGGATCTGGATAGGTCTGCGGACTTTGCCATGTCGATAGGGATCAGGATCTGAAGTGACCAACATCTCGAACGCAGAAGTATAAGAAATTGTTAGCTGTACTTACTTGTGCTGAAAGCATATATATGTGTGTGTGTGTGTGTGTGTGAGTGAGTGCTGGAAAAGTATTCTTTTTATACGAATGTATATCTGGGCATGACTTGTGTGTGCAAGAACTATTCCTGTGTGTATTGATGCGTGTCTATCAACCTTTCAGCATATGCGTCTGTCTTTCTATCTTCTCTCTCTCTCTCTCTCTCTCTCAGTCACTCTCTCTCTCACTCTCATTCTCTCACTCTCACTCTTATTCTCTCACTCTCACTCTCAATCTCTCACTCTCACTTTCTGTCTCTCACTCTCTCTCACTCATTCTCACTCTCACTCTCACTCTCTCTCTCTCATTCTCATTTTCACTCTCTCTCACTCTGTCTCTCTCTCTCTCTCATTCTCTCTCACTCATTCTCATTCTCACTCTCTCTCTCACTCTCTCTCACTTTCACTCTATCTCACTCTCACTCTGTCTCACTCTGTCTCTCTCTATCTCTCATTCTCTCTCACTCATTCTCATTCTCACTCTCTCTCTCACTCTCTCTCACTCTCACTCTCTCTCACTCTCATTCTCTCTCTCACTTTCACTCTCTCTCACTCTCTCACTATCACTCTCTTTCACTCACTCTCATTCTCTCTCTCACTTTCACTTTCTCTCACTCTCTCACTTTCACTCTCTTTCACTCACTCTCTCTCTCACTCACTCTCTCACTCTAGCTCTCTCTCACTCTCTCTCATTCTCTCTCTCTCTCTCTGCACATAACGTTCTTATTTTGTTATTTGGCTCTGTGCCAGCACGTACATTATATTATGTATGTTCGTGTGTGTGTATATACTTGCGTATCAGTGCGCGCGTATATGTATGTGTGTGCGTGTGTGTGCGCGTGCCTGTGTATGTATGCGCACGCAAGTGTTTGGGTGCGTTTGTGTTATGTGCCAGTGTGTATATGTGTAAATGTGTATGTGAGTATTCATGTGTGCTAGGTGTGTATGTGTGTGGCTGCATGTGTATTGCTTGTATGTGTGTATGTATGTGTGTGGATATATGTGTGTGCATGTACGTGTGTGTACTTGTGTGTGTGTAAAGTACACACCCATGTTTTCCTATCACTGTTCCCAATTTATTTAACTCATTTTTTTCCAGTTTTAGTTATTTCTTTCCCACCCCGACCCCACCCCCTTTTTTTCCCTCCTCACACCCCCCCCCCGGCGCCTTCTGTCGTCTTACCAGGATGTATCTGGACACGTTAACCCATTTACTCGCCACCTCCACCACTACCACACCCCCCCCCCCCCCCCACAAATCCCACTATCTCCACTCAAGATACCAACCATCAGCAAGGACCCCACAAAGGCAATATATCAATAAACAATAAAACATATACAGTGGGAAGGCTAACACTTTGAGGCTACAAACCCCTACCTTCTGATGTCATTCATTAAAAAAAAAGAGGCATATCGAGGGTTTTCAAACTTCTGTAGCCATGGTGACTAAAATATGAAAAATTTCTTTCATGTGCGCTTTTGAAGGAAGGATATCCACATAATGAAAGAGAATTATCCACATATTAATAGAAAGATATCTACATAATTAAAGAAAAGTATCCACATATTAAAGAAAGATATCTACATGTTAAAGAAAACTATCCACATATTAATAGAAAGGTATCCACATATTGAAAGAAAAGTATCCATGTATTAAAGAAAGATATCTACATACTGAAATAAAAGTATCCACGTAGTAATAGAAAGGTTTCCACATATTGAAAGAAAATTCATATTGAAAGAAAATTATCCATCTATTAAAGAAAGATATTTAATTTAAGGGCGACTCTTAAACTGAGGTCCATTAACCAATAGATAGACTGGTTCTATTAAAATAACAAATCTTACCGTCATCTGGGTTCTATATATTGCTTTATCTGTAATGATGGGTCCACAGTTCTTCTAAGGCCGAAAAGGGGGTCCACAGCCAAAAGAATGCCAAGAACCACTGTATTGAAAGAAAGATATCAACATACTGAAAGAAAGATATTCACGTATTGAAAGAAAAATAATCGAAAGAAATATATCCACGTATTGAATGAAAGAACTGTGTGGCAGAAAACGCACCGTAAACAACCAACATTTGGCAGGAACTATCAGCAAACATAATCTTGGATGTATGCTGCGGCATGCGGCGGGGCATATATGAGGATGTCCCGAATGCAGTGAAGCCGGAGTCTGAATTTTGAACTTTGAACTTTGAATGAAAGATATCCACATATTGAAAGAAAGATATCCATATATTGAAATAAAGATATTCACATATTGAAATAAAGATATCAACATATCGAAAGAAAGATATCCGCATATTGAAAGAAAGATATCCACATATAGAAATAAAGATATCCACATATCAAAAGAAAGATATCCGCATATTGAAAGAAAGATATCCGCTAAAGTATCTACATATTCTAGGGTATCTGGATCAGGGTGGTGGAGCCAGTGTACAAACTTTTAACCCTGAAAAATCTATTACTTTTTTACCTGCTTCCCCTCCCCCATCCCCTCCTCACCATTGCCTCTCTTATTAAAATATGTCACATATACAGCAGATTCCACATATTAACAAATCAAAAACTGTCACTGACAAGAAGAAAGAGAGTTCTAAGATGCTATATAGAACATGTTCTACTTTATACAAGTGAAACACGGACTACGAATAAACACTTAGAACAAAGAATAAAGGCTGCTACTGAAATATGGTTCATGAGAAGGTTGCTCCGCATACCATGAACAGCCAGAAAGACAAATGAACAAGTACTACAGCAGACCAAAGAATATCTCAAACTGGCGCCATACATAGGGAAAAGTCCATCAAAATTTCTCGGACACGTCAGGAGACATGAAGGTCTCGAAAATTTGGTCATAACTGGAAAGATAAATGGCAAAAGACAGAGTGGGGACGAAGAAGACAAACATACCTAGATGACCTGGCTTCATGTTTTAGTGTGAAAACAACAGCTGAATTGATTCTATATGAGCATGTATTGTGTATGCAGGAAACGAGGTTAGCACGCAGTAAAATGTTACAGAGGGGAATTGGACATGGAAGATCGAGTGAGATGGAGAGAGATGTCTGCCTACGCCTCTTGGCATGGCATTGATCTGATCCGATCTGATACTCTTCAAAATCCTTGCGAAGAGAGATCAACTGTAACAAGAACTGAAATGTGTTTTTATACAAAAACATACAATAAACTGTGTATGATTAGTCTTGAAAAATAGTATACATGGCACTTTAGACGTGAAGTGTACAGAATGACCTTGACTGGAACTCTGGACTGCGCTGGAACTGCTGGTGTAGTGCAGGATTCAAGTCAACGTCTTTTTCTTTCTGTACTTTTGTCTATATTTTCTTTTCCTTCACTGCAAAACTTTACTGTGCATTAACCTCGTTAGTGTCAACTCAGGTATTCAGTCAGTCAGTCAGTCAGTCAGTCAGTCAATTGCATGTCCCTTGTGGAACTTTGCATCCCTAACAGCTCTCCTGTAGGCCTCTCGGTTGTGAGCGAGATGCCCTGCTGCTGATGCATCCATTTGATTATCAATGATGTCTTGCAGCCATCTTCGCCTTGGTCTTCTTCTCTTTCTTTTTCCTGCTATGTATCCTCCCAAGATATGGACATAGACAGAATTCTCTAAATTGTCATGACGTTTAATGTGTCCAAAATATTTAAACTTTCTCTGTTTAATCTTCTTTACTACTCAATCTTCTTCAATATCAAGTTCTTGTAGTATGAATATATTCGTTCTTTTTTGAGCCCACGATATTTGAAGAGCTCGCGTATTCACTTCGTAGAATAAGGTCTGGGTTACTGGAGGAAGATACCCAATAAATTTTGTTACAAATAAGTCTTCTCGAGTTTCAGTGCCTGCAAAAATACGTATGTGATGATAATTTTGAGAATTCTGATACTAAAGCCGCGAAAAGTAAATACTATAAACTATGGTTAGGTGATTTTACAGAGTGGGTACAACTTGAATCCTTATCGAAAAGTAGTAATTGTAACTTTTCAAACTTCGCCTTATTCATACAGAAACATACACCGCATGGGTGAATGAGTAAGGGTAGACCACATGTCACATGGAGAAGAACAGAAAAGATGTTGAGTAATAAAGACATGGAGAGGAACAACAGAAAGGATGTTGAGTAATAGAAACATGGAGAAGAACAACAGAAAGGATGTTGAGTAATAAAAGGCTCACTTGGGCAAGAGCGGGGGAAAAAAGGAGAAGAACAGGCGTTTGTGGAACACCTTTTCAGAAACCCTGTGTGCCTTGGGCACTTAAAGGTTCAGAGACAGAGATAGGAAAAAGATGCGGGATGAAAAAGATTGATTGACTGACGGATTGACTGATTGAACTTTGTTTGCAAAGTGTGAAAAGAATTGGGCATTTAGGCTCGTCTGACATTCTGTTCTTTATCATACAACTTTCTCTCTACTGCAGGCATTCTGTTCTTTATCATACAACATTCCCTCTACTCCAGACATTCTGCATCAGATAGTACACGTATACTGTGCATGTAACAGTCTGAGATTAAAACTGAAATGGCAAGATTGAAATGACAAACCTGTTACATTTTACTTTCACCCACACGCTCAGTACAGAAAATAATTAGATATATGTACAAAGGATATCTACCAACCCACAAGCCTATAGAGCAGGGGAACTATCACCATTTGCATTCAGTGCGTGCAATAAAATATAAAGCAATGTACAAAGTTTATTAATAATGGGGACGTGTAATCATCAAGTAGATATTGAAAAATTTGTATTTGTAGGAAGGAACATTTTAAAGTAAGATGGGAGGGTATTTCAGAGATGAACAGTAGAGTAAGCAAAGCTTTTCTTAAACAGATCAAGTCTAGGTTTTAGAAGAAGAATACTGTTTAAGCGTTGGCTTAACTTTGGATTCCATTTAAATACGGGAAGGAAAGTAAGACAAAGACCTGGGCTACTTAAGAAGAAAGTTCTATAGCAAATAAAAGTGAAGAAGTAAAGAGAGAGAGAGAGAGAGAGGATTGGAGGGGAGAGGGAAGGGAGGAGGAAGAGGTAGAGATAAGAGAGAGAGAGAGAGAGAGGATTGGGGGAGGGGGGAAGAGAGGAGGGAGAGGTAGATATATGAGAGATAGAGAGGATTGGGGGAGGAGGAAGAAATGGAGTTAAGAGAGAGAGAGAGAGACTTGTGGACGACTGTACCAAATGAAGTCACAGGAAGTAGAGTTCATGAGCGGTTCTAAAGGTACCACCCTCGGGAGGGAGGTTCGGATGAAGGAAGGGTTAAGAGGTGAAAAGATCACAAAGAAGGAAAAGAAAATGGCAAGGGGATCAGAACCGGCTAAGCGAAATAAGACTGAGGGAAGGGGGTGGCAGGCATACGTCTTAGGACGAGAGAAAGTTTACTAACCATTGGTGTAATGTTACATTTGTTGTTGTTATAATCTGCTTGCATCACAGCTTTACTGTAGTGGCCTCCTGTGTGTGTATGTGTGTATAAGTATGCATATGTGTATGTGTGTACACACACAGCAACTGTTTTCTGCTTGTTTTTTCTGTGAGCACTAGAGTTTTACTGTGTACTTGAAGATGACAGTATGATTCCCTTGCTATAGTCACGTGATTTGCCCATCCAAGAAAATTTCTCTCTTGACAGGCGTCCTGTTGCCTAAGATAGCGGCTTCTGTGACTGTGGTGTCTAAAATATCCCAGATATCCTTATGTTAATACCCACCTTTGAAATTATGAGCCAGTTCCTAACTTTATGGACTGCCATAGTCTTGATTATTCCTACGCTTTATATTCAGTCAATGGTTTAGGAAGCAATGCTAAAACTGTTCAAGCAGGCTCTATTGAACTTCTGCCTTCATTATCCTTTCCCCTGGCCATGTTAACAGCACTCATAAATTACTTATGTGCCTAACTGCAGCTGCTGGGCATGAACGTTTTAGTGTCTCTGATTTAAACTAAAGCTTTCAGCACAAAGTGAAGGGAAGCACCTGTCACACACTTTTGGTGCGGCAGTGCAGGGCACTCTAAAAATTCCTCTACACTTTTCGGAGGCCACTGTTGGAAGACACATGCAGCTACATGCAGTCACATCTTGTGACTTTTCTTGCGGGGATAAATTAAAGCCAGTGTTCATGTACCCCTGCTTCCACAGCATCTGAACATTCAGAAGCAGCGGACCATGGACGTACTCACATCTGTTACTCCAGGTGTGGTGCATAAAGCCTGGGAGGAACTTGTGCTGTGTCATCGGGGCTGGGGATACAGAGGGGGCTCACACTGGTTCTTCTTAGGGCGGTCTAAAACTATGAGAATGTCTTTTCTTAGGATGGTCTAAAACTTTGAGAATGTCTCTTCTTAGGGTGGTCTAAAAGTTTGAGAGTATCTCTTCTTAGTGTGTCTAAAACTTTGGCAATATATCTTCTTAAGGTGGTCTAAAAGTTTGAGAATATCTCTTCTTAGGGTTTTCTAAAACTTTGGGAATGTCTCTTCTTAGGGTTGTCTAAAACTTTGGCAATATATCTTCTTAGGGTTGTCTAAAACTTTGGGAATGTCTCTTCTTAGGGTTGTCTAAAACTTTGGGAATGTCTCTTCTTAGGGTTGTCTAAAACTTTGGGAATGTCTCTTCTTAGGGTTGTCTAAAACTTTGGGAATGTCTCTTCTTAGGGTTGTCTAAAACTTTGGGAATGTCTCTTCTTAGGGTTGTCTAAAACTTTGGGAATGTCTCTTCTTAGGGTTGTCTAAAACTTTGGGAATGTCTCTTCTTAGGGTTGTCTAAAACTTTGGGAATGTCTCTTCTTAGGGTGGTCTAAAACTTTGGGAGTGTCTCTTCTTAGGGTGGTCTAAAACTTTTGGAGTGTCTCTTCTTAGGGTGGTCTAAAACTTTGGGAGTGTCTCTTCTTAAGGTGGTCTGAAACTTTGAGTATGTCTCTATAAAAGAACACACCTTTCTTCATGCAGAACCATTTGTGTCCTCAAAATGGCTTCTGGAAAATGTAAATGATCTTTTGGAACACCCTGTATTTTCTAAGCGTCAGTGATTGAAATGAAACAAAACGTAATCAAGCAATAATTGTTTATTTCACATAGCGTGCGATATATTTATATCTTAAAATGTCACAGTTCTGCCTTTTCTTCTACGTTTTTGTGCTGCTTTTACCTCGAGTTGAATTTCTTGTGATGAGATTTGTCAAGACCTACGTGGAATACGGATATTCTCAGGACGAGTAAAGATCTGTTAGTAAAATTATTTGATATTTCATACAAGTTTGTGTTCTCCTCAATATTCTAGGCTCTTTTACCGGAAAGGATCGTCATTGTCATCCCAGGAGGTCTCCATAGAAGATTGGGCTGCAAAGAGTTGCTAGAAGTGGTTCAGAATGTTGGTAATATGCACCCCCTCCCCAGCCACACCCCTCCCATCCCCCACCCCCGCCCCTTCGACTGGGAGCGATGGGAAGATCCAAAAGGGCGATGGCTGAAAGGGAAGTAGCACAGGGTATCAGGTCCAAGCGAAAAAAAAGTTGTGGGGGTTCACTAGGAGGTAGTCTGGGTGGGGCAAGGGGCTGGCAGTCCGAAAAGTTTGAAAACTACTGTAGAGCATTTTTGCTTGGTCTCTCACCTGATATTTGAGAACTGCTGGTATAAAACACTTTTGCTGCGTCTCTCATCTGACATTTGAGAACTACTGGTATAGAACGCTTTTGCTCTGTCTGTCACCTGATATTTGAGAACTACTAACACACAACACTTTTTCTGTGTCTCTCTCCTGATATTTCGAAACTACTGGTACAGAACACTTTTGATCTGTCTCTCAACTTGTATCTGAGAACTACTGGTATAGAACACTTTTGCTTTGTCTCTCGCCTGATATTTGAGAACTACTGGTACAGAATACTTTTGCTCTGTCTCTCAACTGGTATTTGAGAACTACTAGTACAGACCTGATATTTGAGAACTACTGGCACAGAACACTTTTGCACTGTCTTTCGCCTGATATTTGAGAACTTGTTATAGAACGCTTTTGCTGTGTCTTTCGCCTGATCTATCATTCTAATCTCTTGATTTTGTCCATCACATCGAAGTCATCGTCTACCTTAGAAAATGAGCCTGCTAACTTTATGCTGAGTTATTTCTTTATGAGGGGAGGCAACTGAGACTAAAACTACGGAGGACCACGCGGCGATGATGTCTGGGTCGATACAGGTTTTGTATCACACAGTCAGCCTGGGAGGGGGAGGAAGAGAGGTTTGGGGTGGGAGATCAAGAAACTGGTTATGTTGGAGGCTTTTTCCTGTAAGGACACAGGTGTTACTGTGGTTTTGAAAGATGAGAACCACCCCGTCAAAACTCTTCTTTTTTACAGTATGGTGTCTGCCTCAACTTTTGTTCACTTAGCGCGAGCTATCCTTCCAGTTCAGTACATCTTTCGTTGAAAAGATTTTAACATACAGGTACCACGCGGAAGTCTGGAGTGTCGCAGATACAATATGTGGGATGCACGCTGCCTTTGGATAACATCCTTTATTCTTTTTTAGTTCATTCATCTGTTCTTCCTAGAATAGAAGCTCTTCGTCTGAAATTTCTCAACTGAGGCAAAAATAGGTAGATTGAAGAGTAGGGTCTAGTTTTACAGTACAATAAAAAGTAGAAACCGTAACAGTATAAGATGAGCACATAGAAATGAAAAACAAGCAGAAACGATCCAGTATATCGGTAGAAGGCCTTTGTCAAGGACAACAGAAATTTAAAAAAAAAAAACAATCAGATAAATATGCAGGAAAAAATTTGAAACTCAGCCGTTAAAGATCCTCTAACTCAGCCGTTAAAGATCCTCTAACTCAGCCGTTAAAGATCCTCTAACTCAGCCGTTAAAGATCCTCTGAGAAAGCATTTTTCTTAGGCTCTATCAGAGAATTAACATAATCTACTGTAACCCTCCCTATCCGACTCGATTCGTACGTTTCTAGATTATCATTGCGTCAACTATAGGTCAGCATTTGCTGGAAGTCTTATCAAACGAGCAAGCGCAGTCAACAATGTCGTTTATAAATATATAATTATCCTGGTATTATACCTAGTCCACGGTACTTTCCCTACATCTTACAGCAGTTTGTTGCTGTCTCCATTCTCGAATGTGCTGTGATGTTATGGAATGCTTATATCACAAATCTTACAAATAAACCGCATATTTTTACTTAATGTTTACCCTTTGACTGTTAATGACAACATTTATAGAAGTATCAAAGCAATGCTGCAGACTATATGGAAATCTAAAAAACTAAGCACGAAGATGAACATCAGGATATTTAAGAGTAGTGTTCTAAGTCTACTACTGTATGGAAATGAATGCTGGAAAAGCACCAAAACCATAGAAAACAAGCTGAATTCTTTCCAGACTAAATGTTTACGAAGAATTAGAGGAATATTTTGGCCAAACACCATAAGAAACAACATCTTGTTGGCAGAAATGCAGATGAAGCCACTAACAGCAATTATTGAGGAAAGACGTTGGCGATGATTGGGACATGTGCTCCGAATGACTGACAACTCACTACCAAAAATAGCACTAAGATGGACACCATAGTGGAATAGAAGTAAGGGCAGACCAAAAGAGACATGGAGAAGAACAACAGAGAGGATGTTGAGCAATAGAGGGCTCATTTGGAAAAAGACAAGCGTTCGTGGAAAACCATTGCGGAAGCCCCATGTGCCTTGAGCACTTAAGATTCAGAGAGAGAGAGAGAGTATATTTGTTTTCATCATTTCTATCCTTCTGGACAAGTCGAAAGATTATCGTTCTCATTTATGACCTATCGCTTGATTTCATATTGGTATTTTTAACCTTTCATCTGGAGTTATTCTTGCCCTATTATCTCTCTCTTCTTTATAATGTGTAACCTGTCATCAAATCTGACCTTGAACATTCACATGAATGCTATGTAAAAAATAGGAATGTAAAATATGGAATAAAAGAAAAGGAATGAAGCATTTAGGTGCGACTTGCAAGAGGCTGTGTTCGGAAGTGAGCATGGTGGAGTGTAGAGAATGTTTAAATGGAGACTTGTAATGTGTGATAGGTGGGTCGTAATTTGGGGGGGGGGGGTCGTGGAAAGGACAGAGAGTGATGCAATGATAATCTAACTGGGAGAAGGTGGGATAGGTGATTGTAGTTGGGGTAGAGGGGTTGTGATCTGATGCTGTGAGGAGGTTCTGAGCTATGTGTCGCAAGTGAGAAAGAAGTTGATCTTAGTGCGCAGGGAATATGATTGCTTAAGAGGGGAATGTTAAGTGTGGCTGAATTCCGCATGTGATTCCAGTGTCCCATATTCCTGAAGGTAATGGTTCTCAAGCGCTAGACGGTTTCTGGTCATCGACGTGGCGTTGTTTGATGGCTGTTACCAGAAAATCAGATTTGCCCCTGTAGTTGGGGACATTGAAATGATCAGAATGCTAGGTGATATCATACAGATGTTTCTGCACGCGGTCACCTATGCATAACTTATATTGGTTTCCACCGAAGTAATATGCTTTCCCAAGATAGATCCTTGAAGCACGAAACTATTCCTTATAATATGGGACGATTGGTCACTTTTTTTTTAAAGAGATGATTTCTGTACGTCTCATTATCTTCGTGGAATACGTCGGTTAACCTATGTTTCTGTTCAGGTAAACGTACCACAGCATCTGTTTGCAGTCAACAGTTTATAAGTCGTAACAATGACATGTCGATGTTCTTAATTTTTCTACTGCTCGATGATATTGATGGTTATGAGGATGATGATGATGATGATAATGATAATGGTAGTTCACAGATGTGACTTTCTGCTTCTTTCTCAACGAGCTGTAATTCTTTACTTCTGTGTAAGCTCCACCACGCCCTGTATGTTCCACCTGTTACTTTTGTTAACATTGCTGTTGTAATACAACTTTTTCTTACAAAAAAAAAAAAAGGGAGGGTGTTCTAGAAGAAAGTTGTGTAAGATGTTGGGTGGCTATGATTGTTAAAACAGGCCTCTTTATTTCCCAGTTTTCTACATAAATCCCGTATTTGAAAGGAGAGAAGTATGGGTGACATGTGTCCCCGCGGCCGCAGTTTATCGATTCAAGACTTTCCTCTATTCCCGGCAGACGAAACCTACAAAACTCTTTCTCCTTATCGGCTGTCGCATTGTATGACAGAGCACATGCGGGCCCAAGTATTTCACATATTCTCTTACCACGCTTGCAGACACATGTGTTCGATCAGCTCACTTGGAATTCTACACAAGCTTTACTTAAAGGGGCTTCTGAGTAATTGGTTAGTGTGTTCATCCTCTCCTGGGGAAGGGCGGTAGTTCACCACCCCGGGCCGGGGCTAGACCAATCAGCCCAATGGGCACCTGACTCCATCAGGAACAGGGGGAGGAGAGGAATTTCTGTTGATGTTGGTGGCAGCGTGTTTGTTGCTATACTTAGCCATTTCTTTATATGTTTTTCTTTTATTGCTTTTATTATTCCTTCCTCTTCTACTTTTTAACCTACTAAGTAAGTTTCTCTGGATAAAAGGCTATTACTCCCGTGGTTTTGAGGTTTTAATCTACGAAACACTACATTAGTACAAGACGAGTGTTTCACTGGTACAAGACGAGTGTTTCACTGGTACAAGACGAGTGTTTCACTGGTACAAGACCAGTGTTTCATTGGTACAAGACGAGTGTTTCATTGCTATAAGACCAGTGTTTCATTGGTATAAGACCAGTGTTTCATTGGTATAAGACCAGTGTTTCATTGGTATAAGACCAGTGTTTCATTGGTAGTGTTTCACTGGTACAAGACCAGTGTTTCATTGGTAGTGTTTCACTGGTACAAGACGAGTGTTTCACTGGTACAAGACCAGTGTTTCATTGGTACAAGACGAGTGTTTCATTGGTATAAGACCAGTGTTTCATTGCTATAAGACCAGTGTTTCATTGGTATAAGACCAGTGTTTCATTGGTAGTGTTTCATTGGTATAAGACGAGTGTTTCATTGGTATAAGACCAGTGTTTCATTGGTATAAGACCAGTGTTTCATTGCTATAAGACGAGTGTTTCATTGGTATAAGACCAGTGTTTCATTGGTAGTGTTTCATTGGTATAAGACGAGTGTTTCATTGGTATAAGACGAGTGTTTCATTGGTATAAGACGAGTGTTTCATTGGTACAAGACGAGTGTTTCATTGGTATAAGACGAGTGTTTCATTGGTATAAGACGAGTGTTTCATTGGTATAAGACGAGTGTTTCATTGGTATAAGACGAGTGTTTCATTGGTATAAGACGAGTGTTTCATTGATACAAGACGAGTGTTTCATTGGTACAAGTCGACTGTTTCATTGATACAAGACGACTGTTTCATTGATACAAGTGTTTCATTAATACAAGACGAGTGTTTCATTGGTACAAGACGAGTGTTTCATTGATACAAGACGAGTGTTTCATTGATACAAGTGTTTCATTAATACAAGACGACTGTTTCATTGGTACAAGACGACTGTTTCATTGATACAAGACGAATGTTTCATTGATACAAGTGTTTCATTAATACAAGACGACTGTTTCATTGGTACAAGACGAGTGTTTCATTGATACAAGACGAGTGTTTCATTGATACAAGTGTTTCATTAATACAAGACGAGTGTTTCATTGGTACAAGACGAGTGTTTCATTGATACAAGACGAGTGTTTCATTGATACAAGTGTTTCATTAATACAAGACGACTGTTTCATTGATACAAGACGACTGTTTCATTGATACAAGTGTTTCATTAATACAAGACGACTGTTTCATTGGTACAAGATGAGTGTTTCACTGGTACAAGACAAGTGCTTCATTGGTATAAGGCGAGTTATTCATTGGTACAAGACCAGTGTTTCACTGGTACAAGACGAGTACAATTTGTTTCATTGGAGCATGGTCAGTTTTCTTCACTGATAGAAGATAATTTTTTTTTAATCTGGTAAAAGATAAGTTTTTAACTTTCATATGATAAACATGCTCAGAAATTAACCTTTTTCGTGAGACCTTTATCCAAATTACTTGCTCTAGATTTCCTGTGCAAAACTTTCTATGATCACTCCAAGAAGGATGAAATTGAGGACATAACTTGACATCAACTTTAAATCACTGCCTTCTCCCTCTCTCTCGCTCTCTCTCTCTCTCTCTTTATATCTCTCTCTCTCTCGTTTTCTTCCCCCCCCCCTCTTTTTTTCTCTCTGATATATATATATGCTAGAATTGTGACAATCAACAAGTCTCTCATTTCTTTGTCCCAAGTATGTTTCATTATGTTTAATGTATGGGGCGATATGTCTCTATATAATTTTGGTTTAGGTACTGCGTATAAACATTCACCTGATGATCGGTTTTGGTAGCCTAATGTAAAACTATAACGACAGAGACTGCTTGTAGGCTTTGATTATACTTTGTCAAAGTACTTATGTGTTGCGAGGAACATGCAGTATAGTAGCAGACGCTCCTCGATCCTGGTTTCGTTTACTCATATTTAAGTAAAGAACAGTTTTTCCAAGCGGACATGGATTCTTCAGGAAGGAGTGCTTGGAAACGTCTGTATACTGGCATTGTAAACTTTGTCATCGCTGCACAATCATGTACAACATATTATGAATATGGACAATACAACATTATAAAAGTTTCACAAAGAACAATCTCAGGAATGCATCATGACCAACACTCTGCGTGCTTATGTAAGAACGTTGCACGCTGTCAGATAGCTCTTGTCCATTATGTCTGAAATTGTTTGGCCTTGACATGAACCTATACAGATAATACATGCCTTGGCATGAACCTATACAGATATTGCATGCATTGACATGAACCTATACAGATAATGCATGCCTTGACATGAACCAATACAGATAATGCATGCCTTGACTTGAACTTACACAGATAAAACACGCCTTGACATGAACCTACACAGATAACATATGTCTTCACATGAACCTACACAGATAAAACATGCCTTGACATGAACCTACGCAGATAACGCATGCCTTGACATGAGCCTACATAGATAGCCCATGCCTTGACATGAGCTTACACAGATAATACATTGACTCAGTAGCGTTTTAGAGTATGGGCATACTGGGCATTTACACAGTGGCCCCACGATTCAAATATTGTCCGTGTAACTCTTCTTCTTAAAGATTGGCGAACTACTTTGCGAGCCCTATGTGACGTTTAACGGCACGGGAAGGATATAAGATATATAAGAACTCTTCTTTGTGTGGGTTGCGTAATGGCAAGAGTGGTTAGTGGCCCCAGTGCATGCCCGAGGCCTACAAAGCTGCTAAAACGGCCCTGTATTTACTATATATATATATATATGCATTTGATTGTGTATAACACCAGAAACTTTGGGAAATAATGGAAAAAATGGGATTTCCAACACATTTGATACAATTAACATTACTGCTGTATCTAGACCAACAAGCAGCAGTAAGAATAAAATGGTGAAACAACAACTTGGTTTGACATAAAACAAGGGGTCCGTCAGGGGTGCATATTGTCACCCTACTTATTTAACTTGTATACTGAAAATATAATGAGGAATGTTAGAGAAGATGTAGACAAAGAATATTACGATGCCATAACAATTGGAGGCTATGAAATACCAGAGATTAGATTATGCTGATAACACAGTGTTACTATCCACAACACAAAAAGGAATGGAAAAACTAATTATGTCAGTCCGTAAGAACAGCAAAGAACAGAACCTCTATCTTAGTGCAAAGAAAACTAAATTGATGACAACTGATAAAACAAACAAGGCAGCTGAAATATGTATCAATGAGGAAAAACTGGAAGAAGTGGAGAGTTTTGAATATCTTAGATCACTACTAACTAATAATGGAGATACAATGAGGGAAATTAAAAGGAGGACATCTATCGCTCTTCAGAAAGTAAAACAAATAAAGAATCTGTGGAGAGGAGCAGATAGAACCACAAAAAATAAGATTTTTAATGGCATACATCTTTCCCATCGCAACATATGCCTGTGAGACCTGGACACTTAACAAAACAACTGAGAAACTCATAAATGCCTTTGAATGTAAATGCTACAAAAGAGTTCTTCAAATATTGTGGACACAAAAAAGAACAAATATATCTATACTACAAGAGCTTAATATTGAAGAAGGCTGGCTAATAAAGAGGATTAAAGAGAAAAAAAACAAAAATAGTTTGGACACATTAAACGTCATGATAATTTAGAGAAGACCGTATTGGAAGGATATATAATGGGAAAAAGAAAGAGAGGAAGACCAAAACGAAGATGGCTGCAAGACATCGTTGACGATCTGCAAATGGATGCAGCAGCAGCAGCAGCAGGCCATCTTGCTTACAACCGAGAGGCCTACAGGAGTGCTGTTAGGGAGGCAAAGTTCCGCAAGGGACATGCAAATGAATGAATGATATTCAGGTTTTATGGTGGTTTAAATTTTGAACATGCAAGAACCAAGACAAAACTAGAGAAAAGCTACTATTTTACTTCCAGTTATTTTAGAAAGCTTTGTATATGGTCTACATTAGGAAAGTAGATAGGGGTGCACGGTTCAGTTTTATTAAAAACATAGAAAGACTGTGGAAATTGGGCAGAAGCAAGAATGCAGAAAACGAAATGAGCACATATAGATGAAGAACATACGGCAATCCAATATTTTGGCAAAAGTCTTCTTCAAGGATTACATCCAAAAAAAACAAAAAACATAGCAAATAAAAACATGAAAAATCGATTAAAAATATAGGTCTCCTCTTGGTACGAAGACGGATACGAATTCCCATTTTGTACTAGGAGGAGACCTAAAAGCTAAGTCTATAATTTTGTTTTTGTATGTGATCAATGAAAAAGGCTTTTGCCACCATACTGGATTGTTGTATGTTCTTCATCTGCATATGCTCATTTCATTTTCTGCCATTCTTGTTTCTGTCCACTTTCCTCGCCATGTTTTTGGTAAAAATTAAACTATCTACTTTCATCACTAGAACCAGTTTTACCGCAGTCGTCATTTCTCTTATGGTCTACGTTAGGTGTACATTAGGAAAATAGTTTCTTTTATTCTTCCTTCATCCGATGTGAGCTCGGCCAAAGTCGATTATTCGATGGACTTCACTTCACATACCCTATATCCTATTTATCCACGGGTAGCCTTCCTGCATGCAGTAACCTGGTACACTCCCACTCTCCCCAAATACTGGACTGACAGGTCAAACATTCCATCAGCCAACGATATACAGGGCCTGGAGAAGGGAAGAGATCTTAGCCTAACTATAGCTGCTCGGATCGCTTCTCGGCCTTTTTGGCTAAGATCAGACTGGCTGAGGTCAAAGTGTCCTCTTGACAGGTACCCTGATCAACATGCCCTTTCGTTAAAACAAAAGCGTCGTTATTTTTTAACAAAGTGAGATGTTCGAGGCCTGCCCTGCACATTGAATGCCAGGGACATGGTCCACGTCTCATTACAGGTGGACCCGGTTTGCAGTACCACCGGGTCACGGCCTGTTGTTTTCGTCGTCTTAAAAAAAAAGATGGGTGGTCTTTGTTCGCTGGTCACAACCATTTCCTTCCGTCTTGAACAATAACGTTTGACAGTATCGACACTTTAGCCTGTATTGTGTCCTAACTACAGGCACTCAGATAGGGATCGTTAATATAGTACACGAGGGTTTCTCAATGGCTCGTTCCGTTGAAACTCACCTTCCGTTAATCTGAAGGCTTCTCTCGTATTTCAGGATCATAGATAAATGTATGTTATAAATGTTGAGGATGCTAGAAGAACCTGCACCGAGTTGTATGTTATAAATGTTAATGATGCTAGAAGAACTTGGCGCGAGAGATATCTTTTAGTATAAATACTAGTATATATATATTCATTCATTTGCATGTCCCTTGCGGAACTTTGCCTCCCTAACAGCACTCCTGTAGGCCTCTCGGTTGTGAGCAAGATGGCCTGCTGCTGCTGCTCCTGCTGCTGCATCCATTTGCAGATCGTCAACGATGTCTTGCAGCCATCTTCGTTTTGGTCTTCCTCTCTTTCTTTTTCCCCATTATGTATCCTTTCAATACGGTCTTCTCTAAATTATCATGACGTTTAATGTGTCCAAAATATTTTGGTTTTTTCTCTTTAATCCTCTTTATTAGCCAAGCTTCTTCAATATTAAGTTCTTGTAGTATAGATATATTTGTTCTTTTTTGTGTCCACGATATTTGGAGAACTCTTTTGTAGCATTTACATTCAAAGGCATTTATGAGTTTCTCAGCTGTTTTGTTAAGTGTCCAGGTCTCACAGGCATATGTTGCGATGGGAAAGATGTATGCCATTAAAAATCTTATTTTTTGTGGTTCTATCTGCTCCTCTCCACAGATTCTTTATTTGTTTTACTTTCTGAAGAGCGATAGATGTCCTCCTTTTAATTTCCCTCATTGTATCTCCATTATTAGTTAGTAGTGATCTAAGATATTCAAAACTCTCCACTTCTTCCAGTTTTTCCTCATTGATACATATTTCAGCTGCCTTGTTTGTTTTGTCAGTTGTCATCAATTTAGTTTTCTTTGCATTAAGATAGAGGTTCTGCTCTTCGCTGTTCTTACGGACTGACATAATTAGTTTTTCATTATATTTTCAGTATACAAGCTAAATAAGTAAGGTGACAATATGCACCCCTGACGGACCCCTTGTTTTATATCAAACCAAGTTGTTGTTTCACCATTTATTCTTACTGCTGCTTGTTGGCCTAGATACAACAGTGAGCTGAATATCAGCATCATATTATTTCCTGGTAAAAAGAAAAAAAACATGGCGGTTGTGGTTATTATAAAGCTGATTGTGTTATCATTGAATTGTATACAAGTAACAGCTGAGAGTGAAAGATGTTCCTTCAGAGAAAAGCTCTACAGAATCCTCAGCCAATCACGCATGCACTGCTTCAGTTTCTGGACTTGAAAACGCGACAAACACGGGAGTGTTATTGGGGGGGGGGAGGGGAGGGATGGGAAGAAGGTTAGAGAGAAATTCAGACTATAAAATCCAGGCAGATGCCTGTCCTTGTCTCTCAAGAGTATTTGCTAGAAGCATTCTTTGTGAAGTTAAGTCTTGGTATCTGGGCCTAGATGTTCTCGTGTTTTCTGTGCTAGTGGAGCATTTCAAAAACCTTAGATATTAGGTTGCTCCAGGAATTGAAGAAAACCTTTTTTTTTTTTTCTTACCCACTTTCAAACCGACACTTCTGTTGTTAGTCTTCTCTCTAGCAACAGCTGCTGAAGAGATACGTTTTCCAGCAAGATAATGCAGCAACAGTCCGGGTTATATAACAAAGCCTGGTCTAATGCTCTGTCTTCCACGTTCTCTGCAGGAGGTAGAAGATGCAGAATTTCTCCGGCAGACATGGAGCATGCGCATCTGAAGAAAAAGAAGTTAAAAGGAAAAGGAAAAACTTGATCACATGACCTGGAGGTGTGAGGGGCTTATCAGCACCTGCGCGCGCACCCCAGTGGGCAGACAGCAATATCGATCTGATAGAGTTGTGTTCCCCTGGCTAGGAATATTTAGGGAGGAAAATGAAAGAGGGGGAGTGAGGATGTAGAGGGGAGGGAAGGAGAGATTTTTGCATAATATAGCTAGAGAGAGCTTCTGAGACGGACCGAAACATGCTAAACAAAGGGGAAAAAAAAATAAAGTAAAAAGCAAAGAAAAATGTCCTAGATATGGGCTCCAGTTCTGAAATCCTGCATGGAGATATATATAATTAGGTCAGATCTATATATAGAACCTACATTCATGCAAAACAGGGGATGTTGAGATTCGAGGGTGAATGGCAGGGAATGGCAGAAAACATGGATCGTCTGATTATTCATACACTGTCATAATTTGTGGGATTAACTGTGTTATGTTATGAGATTAAAAGGAAGAAATTTAGAAGGGAAACAAAATTCTTTTTTACTTCTTTAAAAAAAAAAAGGGGGGGGGAAGGGGGAATCGTTCTGCACAGCAACAGCTGTAGTGTAAGACATAATTCACGTCCTGGCATACGCTTGTGTGCGGTAGAGATCGCCAAGAACTGCCATCTTTCTTCGAAACTTCTCTGGCGTAAAGGTGGAAATCTTTGAAGAACACGTCAATCTGCCGTAAGTTATTGACATACGGCTTGGTCAGGACTGTTGGTGATGGTGGTGTTGGTGGTGGTGGTGGTGGTGGTGGTGGTGCTGCTGCTGCTGCTGCTGCTGCTGCTGGTGGACAACTTCTTTGTCCCCCACATGCAGCGCCTGTTATTTTTTCAGTTCTACCCGTCAGTTGTGCCTGTCTGCAGATTGTTATATTAGTGATGTCTCAGTCTGTTGTGGCCTATGCGGTATCTAAAGATCATAACCTACTCTTCTCTATCCAGTTGCTGATTGAGGGGTTGGGGGGTATTCCAGTGGCAACCTAAGCGTTATCTTTCCCACATGATTTTATTTCTGACTTTTTATGAGTGCTTTGGGTTCATCATATGATATGATTGTGAAACAAGATTGATCTTGGCCATCTTACCTCATCGGAGTGTTTTAAGTAACAGGCCTGGCATCGGGATGAGGATTGGACACGTCCCTCAACTGGGATGAGGATTGGACATGTCCCTCAATGGGATGAGGATTGGACATGTTCCCCCAATGGGATGAGGATTGAACATGGCCCTCAGTGGGATAAGGATTGAACATGTCCCTCAATGGGATGAGGATTGGACACACCCCTCAATGAGATGAGGATTGGACATGTCCCTAATAATGGCGAGTCTTCTAGGACGCTCACTTTCTACATCCGCTTCTGAAACTAAGGAAATCAGTTAATCTCTTACGACAGAAGTTATGTGAGACGTTATGTGAGAAGTTATGTGAGAAGTTATGTGAGAAGAAACTACCTGATGAAAGTTTCTAGATGCTGCGAAATATTTCATACACACTTCGGGGGTCCCTCGGTAGCAGCGATGTGGTTGCCAGTGCACTCGTAATCTCCTGTCGAAAGTTGGTTGTCAGATCCTGATTAAAGATGTCCCAGTCGATGTCCCAGTCAAGCTATCTGTATAAAAGGGTACATGACTTCTCCTGGAACTAGGAGAGGAAAGGCAGCAGAGCGTGACGCATGTCTAATTTGTCAACAGATCAAAGAAAATACCTGCACTAGCACTGCGCGCCCTTTTATCTTCACTGGCATGACTCAGTGGCAACTTGAGTTGCTTATCTTAACTTACATTGACTATTATGTATAAAAACTGTGAAAGTTTTCGAACAAAAATAGAGTGAGTTGTTAACGGTCACATTAGGCTGAGTTTAGCAAAGACTTAACAGCGATCTACTTGAAAGCTGTCTGCCATTTTCCCCTAGATATGCTTTTAAGGATAAACAAACTGTAAATAATAAATGTAAACTAATCTTTTTTTTTAAATAAAAAGTTAACAGTCAGCACGGACAAGGGGAAACCATGTAAATATTTTAAAACTCTCATTAAGAAATATGAATTCAGAAAACTAAATGAGAAATTTAAAATAATGAAACATTTTCGATGTTAGTGAAAGATGAGAGTGTGGGACTGACTGAGTATAGAACTTGTCAATGTTAATGAAAGATAAGTGAGACTGACTCAGTATAGAAGTTGTCAATGTTAATGAAAGATAAGTGAGACTGACTCAGTATAGAAGTTGTCAATGTTAATGAAAGATAAGTGAGACTGACTCAGTATAGAAGTTGTCAATGTTAATGCAAGATAAGTGAGACTGACTCAGTATAGAAGTTGTCAATGTTAATGAAAGATAAGTGAGACTGACTCAGTATAGAACTTGTCAATGTTAATGAAAGATAAATGAGACCGACTGAGTATAGAACTTGTCAATGTTAATGAAAGATAAATGAGACTGACTGAGTATAGAAATTGTCAGTGTTAATGAAAGATGAACTGGACTGACTGAGTATACAACGTCCGACAATTAAGTAATGAGACTGATTTTATTATGGCCAAGACAAAAATGCCATCTGTGAAGCCAAGCGTGGAATCCAAAGAGGCAACATTTGTCTATGACCTGGCAAGCTTTCATCACCGCCTGATAAGCAGATGACAAACAAGCCGCCACTTTGTTGACCTAGTTAGAGGTGCATTGTCACGTAATCAGCATGGAACAAAAAGCTAACATTAAATTCTGTGTGAAACTCGGAAAAAGTGCCATTGGGACAGTTGAATTGGTGCGACAAGTGTATAGGGATGAATGTTTATCTCGTGCATAGATATTCAAGTGGTATTCACGATTCAAAAGTGGTGTGGAAACGATTGCAAGTGCAACTAGACATGGATGCCCAATTTCTGTTCGTAATAAGGAACTCATTGCAAAAGTCAGAGAAAAGATACAAGATGATCGTTGTTTGACTGTGAGGATGATGGCAGATGAATTTGGTGTTAACCGAAAGACCATTCGTAAAATTTTAGTTAAATATTTAGAACGAAAAAAAATTGCTTGCCTGTTTGTACCACATACGTTGTCTAATGACAAAAAACATCAGCGTGTTGAGTAAGCAAAAGACTTAATCAAAACGTGTCGCAGAAATAAACATTTCTTAAATTTGATTGTTGCAGAGGATGAAACATGGATCTTCCGCTATGATCCCAAAACTAAACGCCAAAGTGCTCAGTGGAAGACATCATCATTACCAAAAGGCAACAAATTTCATCTTCAAAAGTCGAAAGTGAAAACAATGTTGGTGTGCATCTACGACAGCAAAGGAGTTATTCACAAAGAATTTATTCCAGAGGGACAGACTGTCACTGCCAAAGTTTATTTAAGTATTTTGAAACGCCTATTGAAAAGGATTCTCCGAGTCCGACCCGAATATTCAACACCTAGCAGTTTTTTCCTTCTTCATGATAATGCACCGGCTCACTGGGCGGTAGTTGTACCGCAACTTTTGGCCCAAGTGTGTGTTCAGCCATCCACTCTATTCTCCCTGCGATTATTTTCTATTCTCAAAATTAAAGTTATCATTGAAAGAGCGCTTCTTTGACGATACTGATGACATCCAAAGGGCCGTAGCATCAAGTTTAAGGGCCATACCAACAGAAGAACTGCAGAGGAGGTTGTTCCAGTGTTTGTTAGATCGTGCCACTCGCTGTATCAATGCACAAGGAGCTTACTTTGAATAAAATACAGGTTATATCTTCAACTGTTGTTTATTTTTTATGTAATTAGTCTCATTACTTAATTGTCGGACCTTGTAGAACTTGTCAATGTTAATGAAAGATTAATTGGACTGATTGAGTATAGAAGTTGTCAGTGTTAATGAAAGATTAATTGGACTGACTGAGTATGGAAGTTGTCAATGTTAATGAAAGATGAATGAAAGATTAATTGGACTGACTGAGTATGGAAATTGTCAATGTTAATGAAAAATTAATTGGACTGACTGAGTATAGAACTTGTCAATGTTAATGAACGATTAATTGGACTGACTGAGTGTAGAAGTTGTCAATGGTAATGAAAGATTAATTGGACGGACTGAATATGGAAGTTGTCAATGTTAATGAAAGATGAGTGGGACTGACTGAGTGTAGAACTCTCCAATTCTAGAGAAAGTGAGTAGGATGGAAAATGTATGTATGTATGTATGTATGTATGTATGTATGTATGTATGCATGTATGTATGTATGTATGTATGTATGTATGTATGCATGCATGCATGCATGCTGAAGAGCAGCAGGAAATCTCCATGGGGAATGAGCCAGAGTGCAATACCTCTCAAAGCATTTAGTCGGTCAGAGAAAGAGGTATTTCAGATTTCTTCCAGGAAACTCGACATTTGATCGTTGTCTAGTGGGTTCCTCTCCCTCATTTAAGCTTTAAGTGTCTTCATCTACCTTTCTGGGGGGGGGGGGGGCGCGCAGACGCTGTCGGTTATGGCAGTCAGCGAACCGTAGCTGGACATCCTGTCGCGTCAGGGTTGGCGAACCATAGCTGACCAAGAAACTCTCCGCTGGTACTCCCACTGACTGGCCTAGCCTGGCTAACAGAGGGGCTATCGCCATAGCCCCCAGGTAGTGGAGTCTGTGGAAGAAGTACTGAACCCCCCAACCCCCATCTTTTTAGCTACACTCTTATCTTGTCTTATATCCTTCCCGTGCCGTTAAACGTCACATGGGGTTCGCAAAGTAGTTCGCCAATTTTTCCTGTCTTCGGCGAGTCTTTCAGCCTCATCAAAGGATTTTATGCCTGTTAATTTGGCATCTCTTAACAATGTCCTCTTCAGAGTTTCACGCGGTCTGCCTCTTTTTCTTTGGCCTGTTGTGTTCCACCTGATAGCTTGTTTTGGGATTCTCTGATCATTTCTTCTCATCAAGTGACCAGCATATGTCCATCTACACTCTGGGACTAAAAAAAAAATAATAGCAGCCATAATAACCCAGCCCCAAGACAACTTGATATTGTGCCTCAACATCTTCACAACACCGGCTGCAAAGATCTGTAGCTCGCAGTTCCAGTGAGACAGAAGAAAAGAGAAGATACGAAACATCGACCTCTCTATACCCCTCTCTCCTCCCTACATTGTGATAGTGGGCCTGACTAACCCTCCTCCTCTTATTCTGCTTCATGTCCCCAGAAGGCTAACCACACAGAGTGTAGGAAAAGGAGTAAAATAGGTTGGGTCTCTCCTACTCTAAATTGCTGACCTCACCATGTTGGCCCCCCGCGACTAGTAAAGTCGCCCTTGGTCATCCAGCAGTCGCCCTATGGCTTAGGACCAGCGATTAATACATTGCCCCAGGACACACCAGGCAGCACAAGTAACCGTTCGCGCGCTTTACCCACTTCCTGGACTTAATCTGCCATTTTGGAACTTGTATCTAGGTCAAATATTGGGATGATTTCCCGGTGAGTGGACGTTATAAAGTTGTACTCCAGCCGGGACCAAGTTTTACGCTCATCTGTCTGCCGTGGCGATGCTGTTGCTTTGTGTCAGTTGATTCTCTGTTAATGAGTAACCAAGTTATCTTTCTCTCTCTCTCTCTCTCTCTCTCTCTGTGAAAACATTAAAGCCTTGGGAAAATGTATTACTCTAAGTACACATTCAGGCATTTTTAAATGCTCTTGTTTATTGCATATTTCAAATGTTGCTATTTATTATTTGGTGTCTGTACCTTGGTGTTTAAACGAAACGCCTTTTTTTCCCGCGAAATATATTTTCTGTTAATGTTTGGACATCTCATGGAAATTTTACGAGAACTGCGAAGATTATCTCTTACCGTTTACTCAAAACATTATGGCATCTTCTAGTGTAAAAAAAAAACCAAAACCTCTTTGTCTATCTCTCTCTTTATGTCTTTCCTTCTTTGTCTCTGTCTTTGTCTCTTTCTATGCCTCTCCCTCTTTATATCTTTCATTCTTTCTCTCTGTCTGTCTCTTTCTCTGTCTTTCTCTGGTTCTCTCTTTATATATCCCCTTCTCTCTATTTGTGTCTATCTCTCTTTGTTTTCTCCCCTAGCCTCCTCTGTGCTTCTCTCTGTCTGTCTGTCTGTCTCTCTCTGCAAACTCTGCTTCTTTTATTGTCTGTATTTCTTTCTCTATCTGTCTTTTTCTGTCCCTCTTTTTGTGTCTCGCTCTCTTTTCAACGTCAGCATACACCCGAAGCAATAATATATCACTAGGCATATAGGCAGACGAGATGGACAGAGGATGGATGAATAAATCGATGGACTGGTAGATAACAGAGCCAAAAAAAAAACTCTTGGTGCCTTGGTTTATTTGGGTCGCTGGTTCAGAAGAGTGCATTGGATAGACCACATCAGCTCTAGTTTCTTAGATATGGTTGGCATCAGCTCTAATTTCTTAGATATGGTTGACATCAGCTCTAGTTTCTTAGATATGGTTGACATCAGCTCTAGTTTCTTAGAAATGGTTGACATCAGCTCTAGTTTCTTAGATATGGTTGACATCAGCTCTAGTTTCTTAGATATGGTTGAATTTATAAAATTTTAGCCCGCTTTTTAACAGATCTCTTCTGTAGAATTGGAATGTCATAACAAGCTGTCTTATTTGAATAAGAAATTTATGTATTTAATTTACCCACATTTTTTGTGTATAATGACCTTTTGTTTCACAACTATTCATCTAATTCCAGTCCTATAATGCACACTGGCATAAACATGTATAGCTCAAATGACAGAGCCGCTTTTGTTCTGTTTTATTACATATTTATGTGCAAAAAATTAAGATGGTAAATCATGGTTTTCGTAGACTATATACATTTGTATTTCAAAGCTTTTTCAACCTAATCTGTTTAAAACAGTTGCGCTGTATAATAATCATGATCATATAGGAGGTGTGTGTATATTCCTACTCACATCATTTCATTTGTGCAAATAGAACACGGTAGAGGTTATGGCTACTTCAAGACGGAGCTGCTTGAATCATCCCGACGTATTTTGCTATATTTGTGGGGAGTACACACTGAAAGAAAGTAGGAAACCTTTTTTGAGTTTGTAAAAGCATACGTAGGTTATTTTGGTGTGGAGCTGGGAGATCAAGATAAGCTCCTGATATTGTATGCAAAACTTGTACGGAGAATTTGTGCCAGTGGACAAATAGAACGAGAAACTGCCTGAAATTTGGAGTACTAATGATGTGGAGGGAACCGGAAAATCACTTCGATGACTGTTGTTTTTGTATTATTAATATCATAGCATAAATCGAAATAATCGTGACAAGTGGTCTTACCCTGATCTACCTTCAGCCAGGAGACCTGTTCCACACACAGATCTTGTACCCATTCCACCTTTCCTTGAACTATCAAAGCTCTCAGAGGATGAGTCTTCCATGTCTGACATCGCGCAAGATAAAGAAAGTGGGGGCAGTGACAGTGAATACCAAACAACTTCACATGACGAACGTTTTGATTTGAAGTGAGTGATATGATCAAGGACTTAAATCTTTCCAAGGAGTCTTCTCAGTTGCCTGCCTCCAGACTAAAGGAAAAGAATATACTTCAGCCTGGAACAAAAATGACGTTTTATCGAAGGAGAGAAAAGGATTTGCTGCAGTTCTTTACGAAGACAACAACTTAGTATTCTGCAGTGACATCGGAAACCTTGTTAAGAAAATTGGTCTTTCGGAATATAACCCAAGTGAGTGGCGTCTTTTCATCGACAGTTCAAAATGTAGTTTGAAATGTGTTCTTTTAAATAATGGCAACAAATATGGTTCTATTTCAGTCGGTCATTCCATCAGGATGAAAAGAAGAGTACAATGCCATTTCTTTAGTGCTGGAAAAGATAAATTACCGAGAACATCAATGGGTGATTTGCGTAGACCTGAAGATGGTGAATTTTCTTCTTTGTCAAGAAAGTGGGTACACAAAGTATCCTTGCTTTGTATGCCTTTGGGATAGTAGAACCAAACATGAACACTGAGAAGAAAGGTTTGGCCTCCGAGGGAATGTATGGTGGCTGGAGGACAAAATGTAATCAATGAATCTTTGGTAGCACGAGACAGAATCATACTGCCACAACTACCTGAACTTACCATGGAAAAACTGAAGGCAGGAATTTTCGATTGTCAGACAACTTATAAATGACCCGCATTTCATAGCATCAATGAACAAAATCGAATCTTGTGCCTGGTCTTCATTTGTTCTTGTTATGAATAGTTTTCTTTGCAAAAAGAAGGCAGACAACTACACACAATTAGTAGAGGATATGCTCTTTCATTTCAACAGGCTTGTCTGTAACATGAGTGTTAAAATCCATTATCTGCACAGTCACTCAGATCGCTTTCCAGAGAACTTTGGTGACTTAAGCGAAGGGCAAGGTGAAAGATTTCACCAAGACATAAAAACAATGGAAGCCAGATACCAAGGAAGATGGGATGCACACATGATGGCAGACTATTGTTGGAATCTTACGCGGGATTGTCCTAGCAGATCCCACTCTCAGAAATATTAGTTCAAAAGGAAGAGTAACGGCTCATTCTATTTTAGAAAACAGATTCGAACTGATTGTGGCTGTGTATTGATACAGTGTAGTGCGAATTTTCCTGAGGAACTTTTGTCATAACTGATTATACCAATGCTGAAGTGTTATAACTAGCCGCTGTAACAATAATCCACACTTATGTTACAAGATCCAGTCTCGTGAGTCTCTCCCGTCTCCAGTTTGTACCCTTGTCTTCTCCTCAGGTGACGTGGCACTACTGCATCGCTCGCTGTTCACCTGACACGGGCAGTTCTGCTGGCGCTCGCGGCTGTTAGAAAAAGCTCTCATGGAAGAACATTAAACATCCTTGTTGTCCAGTTTTGGCCTACTTTTTTTATTTGTTTCCCTCCAGAAGTTCGCCGAATTTATCGCTAGATATATCGACAGAAGGTTTTAGATCATCGAACCCAACGAAGGAAATCTTCTGCCAATGATTTATTGATTTGCTTCGTGTTATTTGTTCTTCTTCAGGAAAGCGTTTCTAGTCAAAGCGTCATGAGCAGTGAGGTCTGGCCGTCTGTACAAGACGTCAAAGAACCAGGAGAGCCGAAAGAAGAAGAGGACTGCCCTACTGTGCTGAAGAACAGCACCAGCAGCAGCAACAACAACAATACAGGTAACATGCAGTCTTTTTCTATATAGCCTTTTTCCTGCCTGTGGTTTCAGTATTTCTACATCTTCCCCTTTGATTAAATGTGCGTATACCGCGAGCAAAATTGTGCAGACTCTATCCCCTTGTCTCTGCAAACTGATTGTTCTTGGTAGCTGATGGCTCAGCATTGATCTTATGTTGTTTGGAGCATGGCATTGCCTGGAGTTTGTTGAGGGTTAAATAAAGAACACAGGTGGCCGTGTGATATGATAGACGATTTAATTTATCGAGAAAACGATAATCCGCAACTTATTTCCAGACCTTTAAAAAATATATGGTCTTCCAAATTTAAAAAAAAAAGGACAAAAACTTTATCATTCAACTTTTATGGATTTTCTTCTTCATCGTTCTGGGAAGGTTGGTCATGCTAAACCTGCAGCCCTGTCGCCATGACGAAGCCCGCCGTCTTCTCCAGGCTTGAGTGTGGGGCCCCACGGCTTTTCTTTCAGTTCCTCTCCCTCGGGCCAGATCTGTGCTCGGAGGTTTGAGTGGGTTGGACAGGTCTGCAGGATGTATTCTGGTGTCTGGATCCCAGAGCCACAGGGACACTCTTTTGTGTGTGATAAATCGAGGCGATAGAGGTGGCTTAAAAGTCTGCAGTCTTCCGTTCTTATGGCTTAAAAGTCTGCAGTCTTCCGTTCTTATGTGAAAAATTGTAGGTTGCTGGTATCTCTACAGTTGATGAATAGGGTCTCGTTTTGATTCTGTTATTCATTTGGTATTTAGTTTGTTGTGGACTTTGGTTTTTGCTTCTTGGTATGTTACTGGGTGGCTGGGAGCCGCGTTAGCGAGTGGTTAAGTCACTCCCTCGCCGACTAAACGACCCAGTTTAGATTTCCATTCACCACAGTAAGGGTCAGACCGTGGCTGGAAAAGAAAAAAAACAACTTCTGGGGTCTCCCAGCCTCAAGAAAAGAATGAGTACCAGGGTTAACGCTCTGTGAAGGAACAGAAATGACGCCGCTAGCTACGGAGTTAGTGCTGATGGCGACACTAATCGGCAGTTTCTGGTCAAATGCTGACTAGGCATCAGAGCATGTATGGTTTGACCGTGTGCAGTGACGCTGGTTCACAAGTCCTACCTTTACTGGGTGGTTTTTTCTTCTTCTTCTTCGTTCGCTTCTACCACCAAAAACCTCACTGTGATCCTACCGAATTCACGCCTGTGGTCCTCGTTAGGTCCCGTGGTCCCCTGTGTGGTCCAAAATAGACCACACGAGTTCCACGAAAGGACCACAAGGGGTTCAGAGTATCACAGTGCTTTAGCCTGTATTCTTGGTGTATCACCGCCGGGTGAGAGGTGGTTGCCCATCCAGTCCAGGGTTGGACTTTCTCACCGGAAAACCTCAGCGTGATTAGGATACACAAACATCCCCGCCGGGTGAGAGGTGGTTGCCTATCTAGACTTCCGTGGTCCAATGTCTCCGACTTCAGCATTTTGCGGTCGTGGCCGCTACCCTTCCTAGTTGTGACCAGGATGGAGTTTTTGTCCAGGAGGACGAATCCTCGCCACTAGTGACTTCTACCCCTGGGTTGAGCTGGTTTAGGCATTATCCCAGTATGGGCGTGTTTGGGACGAGACCGACCTCTAGAGCAGAGGTACTGTGACATGCATAGCCTTCAAGATTCACCCCTGGTATGAGCCGGTTTAGGCAAAATTCACCAGTGTGGGTGTATATCAGGCGTTACCGACCTCTAGAGCGGAGGTGGCATGACATGTCTAGCCATCAAGTTCCACCCCTGGTGTGTGCCGGTTTAGGCATATTTCACCAGTGTAGGTGTATTTCGGACATGGCCGGCCTCTAGAGCAGAGGTGCCGTGGTAAGTATAGCTCTCGTAGCGATACTACTGGACATACCGGTTAAACTTCACTTTCCACCACCTTTTCCCATCAGTGCCGCACAGCAACCTTTATTTCTTTTCCGCATTTCTTCCTTGACCGGGAGGAGCTTCACTCCACGCGCGGCATTTGAAGAGTCTCGCCAGCAGTGTCTTAACCTCTGGGACAAGCCGGTTCATGCATTTCATCCGATATGACTGCACTCAGGACGTGGCCGACCTCCAGACCAGAGGTGCCGTGATTTGACTGTTTGCTTCGCTTTATCATTTCTACCACTTTTTCAGCAGTGATGCTGCGCGGCAACCTCATTTGCAAATTTCTTCATTGGCCGGGAGGAGCACCGCTCCACGCACGGCAGCTGAAGATCTCGCCAACAGCGGCAGATGAGCTACCAAACGTGCCACTCATCTACCCTAAGTAACTGGTTTTCAGGCGCCAGATATTCGCCCTCGCCCCTTCTCCTGTCAGTTTAAACAGTTCTGCCACGGGAAGGCCAGGAGCTGGACATGACTGCCAGAGGCTGTTTGAGGCGCGTTTGCAGTCCTTAGAACCACTGGGTGGTTAATCTGCTCCACTTTATTCCCTACCTCGGAGAGGGCATCTGCTTTTCCGTTTCCATAGCTTTGTTGTATATTCTTCTCTTGTTTCATCCTTGGCTCAGTCATTGACAGCAATCACTTCTCACAAACACAACACTTTGTTTCTGGTTTTCAGTATCGCCGCAGAGCTTCTCCTGTGATGGATGTTAGAAAACTTCTTAAACGTCTTTTGTTACTTCCTAAACAAGAATTTTTCTGCCGTGTGGCTGGCAGAGGAGGACCTACTGTATACACTACCTGGGATTTTTCTTACAGGGTTAATTTCAATAACTAGATCCGCAGCCGGAAGTAAACACACAAGGGCTGAAGAAAAGGACTAGTTGTAGAAAATGTTACAGGGACACGTTACAATTTGTCTGGCAGTAGGTGGGCTACAAGTTCAATGTATGCTGGGTTATACTATTTGTTCATGGTGAAGTGTAATGTACAAGTATGTTTGGCATTAGGTGGGCTACAAGTTCGATACATGCAGAATCATACTGTTTGTTCATGCTGAAGTGTAATGTACAAGTATGTTTGACAGTAGGTGGACTACACGTTCAGTGTATGCTGTTTTATGGTAGGTGGACTACACGTTCAATGTATGCTGGGTTATGGTAGGTGGACTACACGTTCAATGTATGCTGGGTTATGGCAGGTGAGCTACACGTTCAATGTATGCTGTGTTATGGTAGGTGGACTACACGTTCAGTGTATGCTGGGTTATGGTAGGTGAGCTACACGTTCAATGTATGCTGGGTTATACTGTTTCTTCATGTTGAAGTGTAATGTATGTTTAAAAAATTTAAATTTGTGAAAGAAATTTAAATAATCTTTTTATAAAAATTTCGTTTCAAAATAAATAATTTTAAAACTGCTGATATTCTTTTCTGGAAATCCTGCATCTGACTGTGTTTTTCAAAGTAAAATTTGACAAACTTAAAGCCGAGACAAAAGTCATTAAGTCAGTCTCATCTTGATTACAGTAATTTGAAATATGACTTTCTCTTATACTTTTTTTCTACACATTCCATTTCTCTTTTCTCATTTTCTACATTTCTGTGTCTTACTTTGTTGAGTTTATTTCTGTAGCTAATTGTGCCTTAGAAGTCTTCAGCATTTAGTTTTATCATTTACTGTTTTACACTACAACTGTCTACTTATTTACTTGTTTAACCCGTAAGTTGAGAAAATTCTCCAACTGATATTCTTGTCTTAATTATTAAAAGAGCAACGATTTAACATTCTCAGATAATGCAGATGGAACAGTACTGCTAGCAGAAAATCCAGAGATTATTGTGACACAAATAAACAACAGAAACCAAGAATATGGGATGGAAATAAACATTAGAAAGACAAAGGTCATGCCATGACTTGTGCATGGAAGAACAATAACCAAATATAAACTTTAAAATAGATGTAAACACTAGAGAAAGTGATACACATGACAGCAGATGATGGGAAACCTGAGACTGACACTAACAGAGGAACAGGAATGCCCAAATGAACTTTTCAACGAAGTTAGGTTCTCAGCTGAATTCTTTCCAGACTAAATGTTTACGAAGAATTAGAATAATATTTTGGCCAAACACCATAAGAAATAACATCTTCTTGGCAGAAATGCAGATGAAGCCACTAGCAGCAATTATTTAGGAAAAACTCTGGCGATGTTTGGGATATGTGCTCCTAATGACTGACAAGTCACTACCAAAAATAGCACTAAGACGGACGCCACAGGGGAACAGAAGTAAAGGTAGACCAAAAGAGACATGGAGAAGAACAACAGAGAGGGATGTTGAGCAATAGGGGGCTCACCTGGGCAAGAGCGGAAAAAAAGACAAAGGACAGATGTTTGTGGAAAACCCCATGTGCCCTGGGCACTTAAGTTCAGAGAAAGATAAAGAGAGAGAGAGAGAGAGAGAGAGAGAGAGAGAGAGAGAGACTCACACCAAAACATAGAACATAGCAACTGAAGCTGGGAGTTGTTGAATATTATAGATACTTCACACTCCACTGTCTTAAAAGATGCATCGATATTAAATGAGAAAAGGAAAAAAAAACATAAGGCTTTGGAAAAAAAATGGATGAGTGGAAGAAATGGTGAATTCTACGGGAAAAAAAAGCAAAGAAGCATAAAATTATTTGAAATTGGAAAAGAAAAATCATGAAAATCACATAAAATATTTCGGTCATATCAAGTAATAGAAATCATATTAGAGGGAAACGTTGAATGTGGAAAAAAAAGCCAAGAGGACGACAGCGAGAGAGATGGATAGGACCCAGCTGTGTGACCTTGTACACTACGAAAACAAGGAACAGCGCCAGCTGGAGGGCCATAGCGTTAAAAGTTCCTTGGAAAAACGGTATATGATGTTGATGACTGTTATATTTTCTTTCTTTCTTTCTTTATTTCTTTCTTTCTTTGAGCAGCAGGTTTTCGAGCCACTGAGACTCATTGCTGCTGATAAGACACCTCTCCATTCCCCTCTGTTCTTGAATTTGTCTTGGCAATTGTCGATTCCAAGCGCGCGTATATCTTCTTCTAGGTTGTCTGGCCAACGTCTACCTCTTGGTCTATCCCCGCGTGTTCTATCATATTTTCTTTGCATGAACATTATCCTACGCTTGTTTCTTCCTACTGAATGTAATAAGGTCAATATAAACTTAGGCTAGGAGACCGCTTGAAAGTTCACTAAGAAAATCGTTGCTCACGTTGTTTGAAGTGCTCACTTCAGACTTGAACAGAAGTCACCATCTTGACTTTCAGCTACTAGTTAAACTTCTTCTTGCCCGTGTGACACCTGTACGACACATGTGTAACACCTGTGCTCTTGTTTTTATTTACCTGGAACTATGATCTATTGTCCTTTGAATAACCATATTCTGAGTTCCAGGCAAAATCATAACAAGAAAACAGTTAATGAAAGCAAAGGTCTACTTAGTTAACGAACATTAAGATAGCTAAAGCACGCTATCGGATCGGGAGTGGATTATGCTGAATTGCTTGAAAAGCTGGAGTGAACTTCGGACATGCTTCTCGGCAGATTTCGCTTCCACGAAAATCACTATGAGCTTAGTCCAGATTTTTTTTTTAAAGTTGAAGGGAAAGCACTAAGAGTTAAGGCAGCATCTTTACAATCTGTTGAAGGGAAATCAGTAAGATTTGAGGCAGCATCTTTACAATCTGTTTCTCGCTAACTTTTATATCAATCTAAGCACCGTTGTTCTCAGTTAGTCATTTGCATGTCCCTTGCGGAACTTTGCCTCCCTAACAGCTCTCCTGTAAGCCTCTCAGTTGCAAGCAAGATGCCCTGCTGCTGATGCATGCATTTGCAGATTATCAACGATGTCTTGCAGCCATCTTCGCCTTGGTCTTCCTATCTGTCTTCTCTAAATTGTCATGACGTTTAATGTGTCCAAAATATTGAAGTTTTCTCTCTTTAATCCTCTTTACTAGCCGGTCCTCTTCAACATTAAGGTCTTGTGCTTTGTATATATATATATATATATATATATATATATATATATATATCGCTCTAGTTTGGCCAAATCTACTTCCCACTTATTATCCATAACTTAAAGAGATACACTTTTCACTGAATGAATGAATAAATGAATGAATAGAATACTGTGTAATTTGTACAGGTCGCAAATCTTGATGGAGAAAATACCACTATTATAGGCATAGCCGTGTACTATCATATTTCATGATCATTATAGCCTGCCATTATCTATCATAGTTTTGATTATTGCCTTCTTTTTCTATTTTAGTCATGATTTTCTCCATTTAATTAGTGACAGAGACACGATGGCCTGCTATGACTGTCTACCAAAAGCTAGGAAAGCGTGCTATCATTTCATATCATGTGGGACATTTGCCATGATCGTCTAAAGTCACTGTTACATATCAAAGTCAAAATAGTCTGCGGTTGTTATCTTTCACAACCATGATCTGCTTAAACTAAGTGAAACATTTCAAATACCCAGGTAGCATAATATCATCCTCAGGGACAACTGACGCTGAGATTGAGAACAGATGCAATAAAGCAAATCAGGTCACTGGACAAATGACTCCTTTACTGAAAAACAAATACATCAAAACTAAGAACAAAAAAGGGCACTGTACAACGCAATTTTCCTCCCAACTCTATTCTATCAATGTCAAACATGGGCACTGACAGCCAAAAACAAAATAAAAATCATAACGACATAAATGAGATGTTTAGGGAGAATACTAAATGTGACAAAAAGGGACCAAATAAGAAATGACACCATCAAGGCAAAGGTTGGCGTAACACTAGTATTACATTTTAACCAGAAATAGCAAGTCAAATGGTTTGGCCATGTTACACGGTTACCATCAGATACTATATCACAGACAACATTCACACTAAGATTTGTAGGTAACAGAGGAAGAGGCCGCCCACGCAGGAGATGGAGAGAGGAAATTACAGAAGCATTAAATATCCCGTTATATGAAGCAAATCACTGAGACCTATCATGATGTCTATTTGTCCCCTCAACATCGAAAGGTAGATGAGGTAGGAGACGAGACAAGACAAGATCTGCTATTATTGTCTGTCGCTGCACTGATAATCACCAATCACTGTTGCGGAAGAATGCTGTGACTATCATATGTTATTACCACGACGGGGTGTAGAGAAAACGGCTTAGTCCCGTATAGTAAGGGACACCATCAACAAAAGCCCCTCTGGTCAGACAGTAGCTTCACGAGTTTACTTCGAACATCCATCTCATTTTAACGTCGCCATATCTATCATATTTTATTTTGTCGTTGTATACAACACATCCGTTTTTCACCACATCCATGGCATCCTAGCTCTGTCAGCAAATCCATCACATCATAACTTTATTCGCACATCCCTCACATCGTAACTTTATTCGCACATTCATCACATCATAACTTTATTTGCACATCATAATTTTATTTGCACATCCATCACATCATAATTTTATTTGCACATCCATCACGTCATAATTTTATTCGCACATTCATCACATCATAACTTTATTTGCACATCCATAGCATCATAACTTTATTTGCACATCCATAGCATCATAATTTTATTTGCACATCCATCACATCATAACTTTATTTGCACATCCATCACATCATAACTTTATTTGCACATCCCTCACATCATAACTTTATTCGCACATTCATCACATCATAACTTTATTTGCACATCCATCACATCATAACTTTATTCGCACATTCATCACATCATAACTTTATTTGCACATCCCTCACATCATAACATTTGCACATCCATCACATCATAACTTTATTCGCACATTCGTCACATCATAATTTTATTCACGCGTCCATCAGATCTAGTACTGTTGTCACATTCATCAATCACATTTTAGCTTTTTAAATCACATCCATCACGTCCCCGTTTTATTATCACACATCTATCACGTCATCCTTTTATTCATTACATCTTTGCTATAAAGAATAAAGCGAGGGTTGATGAATGTGAGATAAATCTCACATTCATCACACCCTCGCTTTATTCTCACACATTCATCACATCCTCGCTTTATTCTCTCATATTCATCACACCCTCGATTTATTCTCTCATATTCATCACACCCTCGCTTTATTCTCTCATATTCATCACACCCTCGCTTTATTCTCACACATTCATCACATCCTCGCTTTATTCTCTCATATTCATCACACCCTCGATTTATTCTCTCATATTCATCACACCCTCGCTTTATTCTCACACATTCATCACACCCTCGCTTTATTCTCTCATATTCATCACACCCTCGCTTTATTCTCACACATTCATCACACCCTCGCTTTATTCTCTCATATTCATCACACCCTCGCTTTATTCTCTCCTATTCATCACACCCTCGCTTTATTCTCTCATATTCATCACACCCTCGCTTTATTCTCTCATATTCATCACACCCTCGCTTTATTCTTACACATTCATCACACCCTCGCTTTATTCTCTCATATTCATCACACTCTCGCTTTAGTCTGTTCTCCCCCCCCCCCCTCCCGTCTCAAAATGAAGAACCTCTCCCCGGGTATTTTTAAGAAGAGATACCCGAGGGGAGCGCCTCTGATTCCTCTTCAATTATGCATGATGGAGACAGTAGTCTTGTAGTGGCCACGTCAAAATAACGAGGTGCCGGCCTGGCCCTCTTCCCATCCTGCCCTCGAGAAGCCTTACATTTGACCGCCAGAATCCCCTCCATCCCCTGCCCCCCCCCCCCAACCACCGCCAAAGTGTGTGACGCGAGGAGAAGGGGGGGAAGCCCCAACACGGGTCCCCGACAGCCAGAATATACCAGATAAATCTATCCGCGTGCTGGGCCACAGTTTTCCCTTCTCTTAAATCAACCGCATCACAATCCCCAGGCGCCCGGCAGTGTCTTATTTGGCTGGTCAGGAAGTTAGAGGACGGAGATTAGGAGTAGAAGGGGGGAAACAGAATAAGAAATCCTAGCTGTTTGCTTCACAGTTCGAGAGACGGGCAAAACTCAGGAAGAACGAAGCAAGAAGATCTGACAGAGATAGAACTCAACAATCAGTGCTTTCAGAAAAATGCACGTATTAAAAACTGAAAGAAAAACAGGCGGAATGAATGTAGATAGACAGACGGATGGAGTGTAGGCAGACAGACTTTTGCGATTTTATTTCGAATATCCATCTTATCCTGGCAGTCAAGCAGATGAACTGTAAAAACAGACAGACGGAGGGAGTGTAGACAGACAGACTGAGGGAGTATAGCCAGACGGATGGCGTGTAGACCGACAGACGGAGGGAGTGTAGATAGACAGAAAACAAACATTATATGTTTGTATACAGACAGACGGAGGGGCTCTAGACAGATGAATGGACTGTAGAAAGAAAGATTGACAGACGGACTGAAGACAGACCGATAGACTGTAGAGAAACTCACGGATAAACTGTAGAGAGACAGACCGATAGACTGTATTGAAACTGTGCTGACGAATAAAATAAGGACAGGCGAATAAAAGAAGGATTGGGCTTTCTTGAGTTAGTGCGAAGATCTGTAGGTAGAAACTTGTGAAAGAGTGCCAACTATGATATTTAACAAGAAATATATCGTTAACAGACTAAGATATGTAACAAGAAGTATATATTTAACAGACTAAGATATTTAACTAGAAGTACAGAGTGGAATAGCTCAATATTCATTTACATTTATGGTTAAAAAAAAGTAGCTCCATCTTATGGAAGAATATTCTTTGAATAAACAAGTGTGTGTATCTACATTTTATTTGTTGATATTACTAGGACAGATGTTTGTATCTACACTTTATTTGTTGATGTTACTAGGATAGATGTTTGTATCTACACTTTATTTGTTGAATTTACTAGGATAGATGTTTGTATCTACACTTTATTTGTTGAATTTACTAGGATAGATGTCTGTATCTACACTTTATTTGTTGATATTACTAGGATAGATGTTTGTATCTACAGTTTATTTGTTGATGTTACCAGGATAAAATGCTTGTATATACATTTTATTTGTTGATGTTACTAGGGTAAAATGTTTGTATATACATTTTATTTGTTGATATTACTAGGATAAATGTTTGTATATACATTTTATTTGTTGATATTACTAGGATAGATGTTTGTATCTACAGTTTATTTGTTGATGTTACCAGGATAAAATGCTTGTATATACATTTTATTTGTTGATGTTACCAGGATAAAATGCTTGTATATACATTTTATTTGTTGATGTTACTAGGGTAAAATGTTTGTATCTACACTTTATTTGTTGATATTACTAGGATAGATGTTTGTATCTACAGTTTGTTTGTTGATGTTACCAGGATAAAATGCTTGTATATACATTTTATTTGTTGATGTTACTAGGATAGATGTCTGTATCTACACTTTATTTGTTGATATTACTAGGATAGATGTTTGTATCTACAGTTTATTTGTTGATGTTACTAGGGTAAAATGTTTGTATATACATTTTATTTGTTGATGTTACTAGGGTAAAATGTTTGTATCTACGTTTTATTTGTTGATGTTACTAGGATAAAATGTCCAAGAGTTACGTCAGCACATCCATGACAAGTCCTTTAGTGCTCCGATATTCATCTTTGAAGGATAATCTGAGCACGGTGCATGTACTCCGTAGCACGGGTGACAACCCTGACGGTTATATCGCGTAATATAATCTCTGAATGGAAAGGGAATGTAAAGCATGCCATGAGAAGATGTGCACACCGTTTATAATCCTCGCCCGCTACATAATGAAGCAAATAAGCTGAACGTATACATCGTTGCTTCTATGTGAAAAAGATACTGCAACTGTCACGATGGTGACCAATGCTGCAGGACTGATATGACCTTGGCACTTTAAGGGCGAAGAAGAACATGAATAACGAGGTAAAAAGGTAAAGGTAACCCTGTCATGCCTTAGAGGCACATAGGGACTTGGTGTTAGTGCCCGCATTTTCCTTGACCTGTCAGCACACTAGAGGGTGATATGGTCAGTATCACGCCTGGCCGCCTTTCCTTCCCCAACTCCAGAAGAAGTCGGGTACTCATTTCTACAGCTGGGTGAATGGGGTGCCTCCGGCCGGATCCGAGCCCCCGACCTTCGCCATGAGAGACCAGCGCACTAACCAATTCGCCACTCAGACACCCAATAAAATAAAAAAGGAGAAGGATGAAAATTCGAAGGAATAAATTATGTATGAAGTATGGACATGTTAGTTGTACGGTATAGTTTGTAATGCGAGGAAATCATACATAGAATGAGCATACCTGTGTGTTCATATATATATATATACGTACATACTGCAAGTATATGTGTGTGTAAATATATAATATATGTATATATGGCATAAAATATAAGTATATATATATATATACCCAGAAAATATTCACGCTAAGATTTGTAGGTAACAGAGGAAGGGGCCACCCACGCAGGAGATGGAGAGAGGAAATTACAGCAGCATTAAATATCCCGTTATATGAAGCAAATCGTCGAGCCCTATCTAGACGTCTATTTGTCCCCTCAACACAGAAAGGTATATGAGGTAGGAGACAAGACAAAGGGACAAGAGGACAAGTAAACAACGAGAATTTCGTGCTGCAAAGTAATAGAACACAGTTGTTGTATGGTTAGACTTCGACAAAGTGCTTTGTCCATGATTTTTTTTTGTTTTCGAGGTCTAACCATACAACACTGTGCTCTGTTACGTCCTTGTACCAATCCGCTTTGCCTCTCTAGAGAAATTGGAAGAAGCTATCAACTCTTTAGAAGTGGAAATGGCCGCTTTTCGGTGGATTCATCCAAATTTAGCAAGGAAGCTCTAAAGTGAACTCAACCCATTTAAATGCCATAATAAAATTCTCAGAAAAAGGAAGGCAACATTCCATGAGACGAGTTCACTCTTTCCTACTTTAAAGATCCAAAATAAACTTCAACAGGAACAGAGGGCATCATCTCAGCGTTAACATAACCTTTGAAAAAGTTTCATACAAATCATCATCATCATCATCATCATCATCAAAACCAGCAGGATTCGTTGTAGAGTCAGATAATGACGAACTATCATCTTCTTCCATCATCGCTGCAAGCTGGTAGCTAAAATTATTGAACTTAAACAACTCTAGTTACTGTTTCTGCATGCTACATTGTTCCTGCTGTCTGTTTTTTTTTTCAAAATGTCACCTAATATGTGGTAGTGTAAATATGTTATCAAAGTTTAAAATACACGTGCCAGTGAGAAAGGATATATATTCGTTCTTCAATGATACTTGCTACTTTGAAAAGCAACTTTGTTTCCAAAGTAGCTCGGAAGCTAATCAGCCGCCGCGTAAACCGATATCTTGTGTTTCCGTCTGTAGCAAGTGGTTAGACATTCTGTATAGGAAAACAAAGAATAGCTAACATCAATAAAACCAACAAGGAAGTTTAAAACAAAGCAGAAGCTGCGAACAACAATATTTGGATAAAGATGAACCGGGGATGAGTGATGGAAAAACTGTACAATGACGATAATGAAAAGAATAAATGATGGAAAAAAATGACACAGATGACGATAATGAAAAGAACAAATGATGGGAAAGCTGTACATTGACGATAATGAAAAGAACTAACGATGGGAAATCTGTAAAATGACGATAATGAAAAGAACGAACGGTGGGGAAAGCTGTACAATGACGATGATGATGATGACCCAGAATTCAAGACGAGAAACCTAAGCAGGGACACCAGAGATCAGCGTATCGAATGTGGTTTCCATGGCAACCGGAACCCAGGCGGCCATTTAAGGGTTTTACCTGTGCAGGTAGTCGAAGTCGAGAAGGGACATGAAGGGAGGGGCAGCGGGAGAGAGGAGTCGAATGATGAAAGACTTGGGGAGCTGCCGGGACTGGATCGAAGTTTAGAAGGGCGAAAATGTTCACATCGCTTTCTCGTGGGAGAAGTAGCGTATGGGAAAAGTGGAGGCTTTCTCGTTACAGATGTAAATGAAGATGGACTTCGTCTACGCTAGAAACACGCAAGGACAGTGGTTTCATAAACATTTGATGTAAAGCTTTTGCAAAATAATTTCACTTCACTGTCTAGGCCATCTCTTATGTGTAGAAGTTATAACTAATGTGAAACCGATGAATAGAACATCTAATACTTTAAATAACTTTCTGAATCTATTTCTCGAGGTTGTAGTCTGTTACGTGAAGTTTAGAAGTCTATTTCACGAGGTTGTAGTCTCTGTTACGTGAAGTTTAGAAGTCTATTTCTCGAGGTTGTAGTCTGTGTTACGTGAAGTTTATATGTCTATTTCTCGAGGTTGTAGTCTCTGTTACGTGAAGTTTAGAAGTCTATTTCTTGAGGTTGTAGTCTGTGTTACGTGAAGTTTATATGTCTATTTCTCGAGGTTGTAGTCTGTGTTACGTGAAATTTAGAAGTCTATTTCTCGAGTCTCTGTTACGTGAAGTTTAGAAGTATGTTTCTCGTGGTTGTAGTCTCTGTTATGACTTGGTTAGAGAATCTTGCTTCAAGGTCCACCCACAGTTTGTTTTCAGCCCACACTAGAATTGCCATTATATTCTATTCGTGATGAGGTTTGTTTTCAGCCCACACTAGAATTGCCATTATATTCTATTCGTGATGAGGTTTGTTTTCAGCCCACACTAGAATTGCCATTATATTCTATTCGTGATGAGTGGCGAGTAGGTAAAGAAGCTGAATGCTGGTGGTGGTGATGGATGATGATGATGATGATGACAATGGTAGTGATAACGATGATGTGAATCATTTTTGTATGAAACCATTTTTGTATCAGGTTAGTCTGTTGCTTCGTGTGATAGTCCAAGGAGCAGTTTCTGTCAACTATCAAAGCACAGACAAAACATCACACTTTATATACATACGCTCGTATATACTTTATATACATATACACTTTATAAACATATAATATACACTTTATATACATAGTGAATTGTGGATGGTCATGATTGTTCATGAAGGATGTTGAAGGTACCAAGGACAGCTAAGAAAACCAACGAAGTGGTCTTAAGAGAGGCTGGAGTTAAAAGGCAAATTACAGCAAAGATCACAGGCAGACAAGCAAGATTTGTAGGACATTTACTGAGAAGAGGAAAATTGGAACACAATGTCGCAACTGGAAAAAGTGAAGGAAGAAGAGACAGAGGAAGACAGAGTAAGAAGTTACTGGATGGGCTGTCAGTGTGGCTAGGAAGAAAGTTACCGGCGGATCTCATAATCAAGTCTAAAGACAGGGAATTGTGGGGAGAAATGATCGTCTACGCCACGCGGCAAGGCACTTGATTGATTGATTGATGCATAGTGATGATTATATCCTTCTTATGGAGTCTGCAGCGCCCATTGTCGTTTTTTTTCTTTCTGAAGAGGCAGATGATCTGTTCTGTTAAAGCACATTTCAGGCATTGGAGCTGAAGATACTCTTCGTTTTCTTGGTGGTTTCCAGATCTTCTACTTCTTCTAAATGAACTCGGATATGATGTTTGATGGACAGGTTCACTTCTTTATCAACTGGTAAGCAGGTTTACTGGCCACCATCGGGCTCTGGGATACTTGGAATACTAAGCCAAACAGATTTTATTTAGTACAGGACGCTGCTTGTGGCATTTGTTAAATTCCCAACTGTTGATGCAGGTAACGTTCAGTGCCTGATAGGGAATTTTCCGATACTGACTGCACGCTGAGGTCGGTGTGGTGTATTGTAGAGAGTATGTGGGAAGAGGTCCACACCTATCATGTGGGCTTCGTAGTCAGTAACTCTGGCTGGATATTGAATTTCAGCTTTCTTCTCATTCTGGCTGCCCTATCGCTTCGCCAGTTTTATAGGAATATACTATTCATTATTGAAAGATATGTTGTTAAGGTTTGTATTGTTGACCAGTATATTTGTTTTAGATATAATCATCTGCATCATGCCAAGTTTAAACAAGATCTAGAAGTAACAAATGGATTTTTTTTTTACCTGGAAGATCTGAAAGAGTTTTCTCCCATGCAGTAGTGACAACAGCAGATTCCCTTGTGCAGCCTTAAAAAAGTATATTTTCTTCATTATCTTTGTCTTCTGATTTCTTTTCGATGCTTTTGCGCATTGGTTTTGCATCTTGGCTGAAGGAATGCCATCATACTTGAGGCAAGCTGATAGAATGTCGTCAGATTCAGTATTCTAGCCAGCCTTTGAATGTAAATGCTACAGAAGAGTTCTTCAAATATCATGGACACAAAAAAGAACAAAGATATTCATACTGCAAGAACTTAATATTGAAGAAGGTTGGCTAGTAAAGAGGATTAAACAAGAAAACGTAAACATTTTGGACATATTAAACGTCATGAGAATTTAAAGAAGACCGTCTTGGAAGGGTACATAACGGGAAAAAAAAGAGAAGACCAAGGCGAAGATGGCTGCAAGACATCGTTGATAATCTACAAATGGATGCATCAGCGAAAGGGCATCTTGGTTACAACCGAAAGGCCTACAGGAGAGCTATTATGGAGGTCAATTTCCGCAAGGGAAATGTAAATGACTGAGTCAGACTCACTTTCTGAATCACTTGCTTCGTATTCATCTGAAGACTGGTCTTCAGCCTCACATACACACATATCAAGTAGATGAACTATGTTTTGAAATGATCTCTTCAGCGTCAACATTTGTTGTTCTGTACCAAACATATAAGTTATTTTTCAGTAATTGTAACAATTTAGGTTACAATCAGTGTATGCTGCTTCGCTATAACCTGATTTTACACACTTTGATGCCTAAAGTTGCCATATGGCAACATATTAGAACCAAATAACAATTAAAATGAAAAATAAGCTGATCATGATCTTTAATATAGGTAATATTATGTGCTATTATTTTTTTTTGTGCTCAGTTTCGTTTCTTATGATGAAAAATGTTTGTTTTTTTTTAATTTGCACATGAAAATCAAACATCTGTGAACTTCAAGGTCAAATGAAACAGTAAATATGCGTTTGTAACTTCCAGAGATGCATAATTAACATGATCTGGTTTGAACAGGCCTTTATGAATTCTGAATTTCTGAATTATGAATTAATAGACTCTTGTGAAATTTTTTTTTTAAGTAGATTCATGTGCATAGTAATATTGTGCAATATTGTGTAATATTGACTTGTAATAAATTCTGTCACATAGCAACACCGGACACGAAAAGAATATACGTTCTGTTCGATGATGAGCACAAAATATTTTCATCACCACAGAATAACACTTTTCTGTAATTCGCAGCTTTGCCCGTCTTTAAAAAAAAAATTAGAGAGCGTCCAACAATAACGACAGCCCGCGCTAGGAAATATCTGCAAGAGTTGGCGGTCTTGTAACTAGGGGAAACCGTCCTCTGGGTTGTTCTTCGATTCCTACTGCTGAGTTCATTATACTGTAGTTTGTTGGTCCGAGCTCACCAGTTTTTCCCTCCAAGTGCGTCTAGGGTAGAGTCAAAGCGAATATGAGCTGTCTACGCCATTAAAAATTCCTCCACGACAAACACAATATACACATTTTATCAGCAAAAGTATACGCCGGCTATATGAGCTAGGCTGTACAGAGACCTTATCAGCAAAGTTATATACGGATTTATCAGCAAGGTTATATACTCCTTATCACCAAAGTTATATATGGATTTATCAGCAAAGTTATATACTCCTTATCAGCAAAGTTATATACGGATTTATCAGCAAAGTTATATATGGATTTATCAGCAAAGTTATATACTCCTTATCACCAAAGTTATATACGGATTTATCAGCAAAGTTATATATGGATTTATCAGCAAAGTTATACACGGGCTTGTCAGCAAAGTTATACACGGGCTTATAAGCAGTGTTATAGACACACTTTATCAGCAAAGATACAGACAGACTTATCACCAAAGTTATATACGGACTTATCCGCTAAGCTATATACGGACTTATCCGCTAAGCTATATACGGACTTATCAGCAAAGGTATATACGGGCTTATCAGCAAAGTTATATACGGACTTATCAGCAAAGTTATACACGGGCCCTATCGGCAATGTTATAGACACATCTTATCAGCAAAGCTGTAAGCAGCATTTATAGGCAAAGCTATACACAGACCTTGTCAGCAAAGAAATATACAGACTTTATAATCGAAGCTACAAAAACGTAGTTTCTGTGCAAAAATATATAATGCTTTATCAGAATAGCAATAACGATAAGTAATCAGGATAAGCTTACACATTTTTATCAGCTAAGCTATTCACAGATTTGATCAGAAATTGCTGTTCACTCACTCACTCACTCACTCATTCACTCACTCACTCACTCACTCACTCACTCACTCACTCCGCTAATCAATGCATTAGGCTTATCAGAAAAAGCAGCACAGAAATATTTTCACCAGAGCTGTACAGGGATGTCTTCAACAGAGCTGTACAGGGATGTCTTCAACAGAGCTGTACAGGGATGTCTTCAACAGAGCTGTACAGGGATGTCTTCAACAGAGCTGTACAGGGATATGTCTTCAACAGAGCTGTATAGGGATGTCTTCAACAGAGCTATACTCAGACCTTGTGTGAAAGGCTTTAGCAAACTTTACCAGTGTAAATGTACACATACTTCAGTAGCAAAGTAATACAAATATTTTTAACAGCATGATTGCTGATGGACAGGTTCACTATATCACAAACTATATCAGAAAAAAGATATATTCAATCTTTATCATCGAAATCTGTGACGTCATCATCATCATCATCGTCGTCGTCGTCATCGTCATATGAGTTCTTTGAAGCAGACGCATGTTTAAAATAGACATCAAATTAAGTAGATAAATTGCTGAAGTCGGTTTCTCTTGGTTACTGACCCAAACAGGTAACTGAGCCAGCTCCACCACCAATGAGATTACCTCATTATCTACCCCTGTTGATCAGGCAGCTATGTCATTACAGCAGACTGATTTGTCTCATCGCTGACCAGGCAGTAGTGTCACAACAGCCTGATATCAGCAGCATGACAGGAAGAACGGTGGGGTTGCAGCCAAAGACAGCTGACTGATCCTATCATTATTATTTTTCTTTATTCAGTCAAGGACCATTGAAGTTCCTCACTGTTTTCTCATAGAAAAAAAAATGTGTTTACCATTGTGTAATCTAAAACATTGTTATTTACATTCTTAACGTACTGTTAAAATGGATTTGTTTAACGCAAACCGTAAATAACAAGGTGCCGCTGCGAATGTTTTGCTGGCCAGATGATAATAATAACTCAAGCTTTTGGAAGGTTTAACCAGCCTGCAATCATTTTAAGTCTATTTCGGATCCTGGTTTTCTGTTTTTGGTTCCCTTACAGGTAAACAGGCACAGATCAAAACTAGAAGAGAATGAAAGCCCCCCACCCCACCTACCCACACACACATATACACAGAAAGAGACAGGGACAGAGAAAGGCAAAGAGAGAAAGCCACACAAACACACACATACACACAAGAGAGAGAGAGAGACAAGAAATGAGAGAGCGAGACTAGAAAGGAGAGAGAGAAAGAGAGAGACGAGCAAGGAGAGAAAGAAAGAGAGAGACGAGCAAGGAGAGAAAGAAAGAGAGAGATGAGCAAGGAGAGAAAGAAAGAATGAGAGAGAGACAACCAAAGAGAGATAAAAAGAGAGAGACGAGCAAGGAGAGAAAGAAATAAAGAGAGAGACAACCAAGGAGAGAGGGAAAGGAGAGAAAGAAAGAAAGAGAGAGACAACCAAGGAGAGAGAGAAAGAGTGAGAGACGAGCAAGGAGAGAAAGAAAGAAAAAAGAAAGAAAGAAAGAATGAGAGACAACCAAGGAGAGAGAGAGAAAGAGAGAGAGACGAGTAAGGAGAGAAAGAAAGAAAGAGAGAGAGAGACAACCAAGGAGAGAAAGAAAGAGAGAGATGAGCAAGGAGAGAGAGAAAGAATGCGAGAGAGAGACAACCAAGGAGAGAAAGAAAGAGAGAGATGAGCAAGGAGAGAGAGAAAGAATGCGAGAGAGACAACCAAGGAGAGAGAGACGAGCAAGAAGAGAAAGAAAGAAAGAGAGAGAGACAACCAAGGAGAGAAAGAGAGAGAAGAGCAAGGAGAGAAAGAAAGAAAGAAAGAGAGAGAGACAACCAAGGAGAGAGGGACGAGCAAGGAGAGAAGGAAAGAAAGAAAGAGAGACAACCAAGAAGAGAGAGAGAAAAAGAGAGAGAAAGGAGAGAAAAAAGAGAGAGAGAAAGACAACCAAAGAGAGAGAGAAAGAGTGAAAGATGAGCAAAACATTAGGGTTATAGACACATCTTATCAGAGAAAGAAAGAAAGAGAGAGAGAGAGAGACAACCAAGGAGAGAGAGAGAGAGAGAATTGATAGACAATGAAGCAGCATCTCTAACGTGGCTACTACGACGGAACAGGAAAGGTAGCAGTGGGGCAGGACGGGAAGTAAAAGAAAGGGGGAAAATGGATTGGTTTGTATGTAGCACTGGTTAACAAACACCCAAACCGCCTGTACGTCGCAAACTTCGAATCATTTTTATTCCATCATCGTTTCGTCTATCAGCTACAAAATTACTTCATCAAGAAAAGAGAAATAATTTCTCCTGGTTAGATTTATCCTTTATATTGTTCCTAGCACGAGAAATGTGTGTCTATATCAGCCCAATCCTCCGCTCCGAGCTTTCTGAACCTTTCTATGTCCTCGCATAACCCAAGGGTTATAATTTTCTGAACGCACGGAATCTTGCATGTATATTATTATATGTCACTGAATGTTAGCATGATCTGTAATTTGTAGATATCATAATCCAACAGCAGTTTCATTTATCTCTTTTGACTAAAACGACAATAAACTCGGGGACTAAAAACATAATTACCATGACCCGCTCTCGAGCCGACGCGATGCTGTACCTCAACATCTCCACAGCATCGGCTGCAAAGAACATCAGCTCGCAGATGCAGGGAGATTGCATTATATATATGTGTGTTTATTTGTTTGTTTACAAACGCTCCTCTAACCAATCTTCGCAAAATGTCTTCGTTCACGGAAAGAGAGATTGTTTCTAGAGTCTATTGCACGTCTGAAGTAAATTCCCGGCTGCCTCTTTCTCTTTTTTCTCCAATCACTTTGTTACCTGTTGTTGTGGACCCAGATACATGTAGGGTCTTGTTGTTCGGTCCAGTATCATGTTGTTGTATATTCAAGTGTTTCCATACAGTTTTGTTGTTTGGTCCAGTATCATGTAGTTGTATAACAAGTGTTTCCATACAGTTTTGTTGTTCGGTCCAGTATCATGTAGTTGTATATTCAAGTGTTTCCATACAGTTTTGTTGTTTGGTCCAGAAAATGAGTCTGATGATGAAAGTGAGATCTGCAGTGCCTCAAAACAATGCAGAAATACAAGACGAATATACAGTTTCCAGGGTGAGACTTCGGTTGTACAATCACTTCCGCCACATGAATGGAAGAACTTATCAAGACAAAAATAAACATTCCACGCTAACGTCCAGAAGAAAGTCACTAAACCAGCTTTCTCCCTAACCGCCTGACTCTCTGACGAGGTCATGGGCAAAAGCTTCTGCTAAAAACGATCGCAAATATTTTTGAATGTAGAAGGTACAGGTAAAATTCCCACCCGTTTCCATGCCATTTGGGGCATTTTGCTTTTGAATGTGAAAAATAATACAATGACAAGCTATTTGAAAGACTGTTTTTGAAGCAGGCAGATGCCAATTGTCTTTGACAGGCAGATGCCAGCTGTTTTTGTTTTTTTGGGAGGCAGATGCTAACTGTTTTGGCACGCAGATGCCAACTGTTTTTTTGGCAGACAGATGCCAACTGTTTTGGTAGGCAAATGCCAAATGTTTTTAGCAGGCAGATGCCAACTGTTTTTGGCACTCAGATGCCGACTGTTTTGGCAGGCAGATGCCAACTGTTTTTGGCAGGCAGATGCCAACTGTTTTTGGCAGGCAGATGCCAACTTTTTTGGCAGGCAGATGCCAACTGTTTTTGTCAGGCAGATGCCAGCTGTTTTTTGGCAGGCAGATGGCAACTTTTTTTGGCAGACAGATGCCAACTGTTCTGTTTTTGGCAGGAAGATGCCAACTGTTCTGTTTTTGGCAGGCAGATGGCAACTTTTTTTTGGCAGGCAGATGCCAACTGTTTTTGACAGGCAGATGCCAGCTGGTTTTTTTTGACAGGCAGATGCCAGCTGTTTTTATGGCAGGCAGATTCCAACTGTTTTTTTTTTGTCAGGCAGATGCCAACTGTTTTTGACAGGCAGATGCCAATTGTTGTGCAACTCAACCAGTATCGTTTATGTTGGCGTGTAAAATAAACCATAAATATGTGTATAAATATGTTTCTCTTACATTGTAACTTTTTTTGTAAGGTAGTTGTTCTTTTTCAACGTTTAAGCCGGCTTATAAGCAATAATACTAATCTTCTGTGTTCAATTTTTTCAAATCAAAAACAGCGAAGCTTTCTCACAGTGACGTGATTTAGACAAGTGTTATATGGTTAGCATTCGAAAAAATGCAGGCACAACATTTTAGATGTCTAAACTGCTTTGTCTACTATTTTTAGAATGCTAACCATGCGACATTGATCTGAATTGTCTTCTGTATAACTGTCATTAATTACATGCTTCAGAGGAGAGTCACTGAAGCATAAACTTCTTTTATCTTGCAGGTGATGTAAAGGAAGAGAATATTACCATGTATTTTACAAAATGTTAGAAGATCAAAGATAGTAGAAATAGCAACAACAAAAAAAATAATAACATGTCAATCAACATTTCGACCGAAGAGCATTATTCAGTTACAACAGAGAAGAAACGATTTATAAGAGATGCAAAAATCTCCCTTTTTTAATTGAAAGTTAAACGCTTATCAGTTCTGAAATATTGGAATACATTTCCTTAATTACCTGAGGTCTGTTACCGTTGCCTTCAGAACTTTGCTTACACTTTTAATTCATTTACCTCCTCAGCGGCTGCCGCCTGCAAGAATCTAAAGAGTAACGTAAGAACCGTCTTGCTCAGTTAAAATTATAGACCTACGCAGAATCTGAAATTCTAGTCAATATTTTTTTTTCTGTAGTTGTTCTCAGAGCATTGTCATCACAGCCAACAAACTGGGGAACTTTCAAGACCGGAACTTTCTGCAAATTACTAGCAACAGGGTAGTTGTCGTAAGTTTAGGTCATGTCCAGAAAGTGAAGAAAGTTATGTTAGAATATTCACAGTTTTGCCACAAAAGCTACCAGACATTCTGGTCTGCAGCTACGAGAACATCAACTGAAAGAAAAGCAGAATCGGTCGGTAACGAAACAAAAAAAAAAAAGGCATCCTGTATCAGACACTGCATTTATTTTCAACTTCAATTATTAATTTTTAGTAAATATCTCTCTCTGAACCTTAAGTGCCCAGGGCACATGGGGCTTCCGCAAGGGTTTTCCACAAATGCCTGTCCTTTGCCTTTTTTTCTGCTCTTGCCCAGGTGAACCCTCTGTTGCTCAACATCCTTTCTGTTGTTCTTCTCCGTGTCTTTTGTGGTCTACCTTTACTTTCAGTAAATATAGTCATGCGCATTTGTTTTAGCTGTTGTATTATACATACATCCACACAAGCATACATAAATACACCAACATAAACATATAAACAGGCACACAAAGACACTCACGAATAAAATGTAAACATTCATACTCACGCAAACACACACAAGCACAAACACACATACACATAATTATAATCATCATCATCATCATCATCAGTTGTCTGTACTCCCAGTGAAACATCAGGCATTTACAAAGGCTCTCCAGCCAATCCTATCTTGAACAAGTCGGGCCATCTCAAACCATGTCTTTCCCTCTTCCTTTAGTTCTTCTTATACTGTTCATCCCCACGTCCCCAGTGGTCTGTCTTTCTTTCTATTCCCTTGAGGTGTCCAAGACACACAAATATACATAGCCACAAACATAAACATACACAAATACACATAAACACAGAAACAAACACATAAACACCCACACAGATACACACACAGGAACACCACTAAACACTAATGCACATACACAAACGCACAAAGACATAAATTTACACATAAGTACACACAGGCATACAAGATAAATACAAACACATAAACAACACGAACACACAAATATATTTGGGTAGTTTCTTTATGTGTGACTTGGAGACATTAAGTAAGCTACTTTTTTGTTTCTTCTGTCTTTCGCTCACTCATTCCCCCACCCTCGCCAGCCACGCTCGCATGTAGCACAAACGAGTGAGACATGTGTTGCTGGAACACAACAGAAAATTTAACACAGGATAAGATCTAGTTCATCGATCTCCCTTTGTTCCTACAATCCGATCTCCGCCCTAGACACCCCTTCCCCCTTCCCCCCCCCCCCCCACCAAACCCTTTCCTCTTGTGCTGTGGGAAGGATTTCTGTGAGCCCTAGATGCGCTAGAGATGTCGCTCATGTCTTTTCGGTCTGAAATAACTCTGTGGCCATTATTTCCAGCGTTTACAGTCGGAGACATCTAAACATGATACCCAAGGATTTGAATGTAAGCTTACACTTCGACAAAATAAATATATTCAGCCATTTTTTTTTTGTTTTTCTAAGATCCTCAAAACCCGGGCCCTCTTCACTGCACCATTCTACAGTATCGCTGGGTCTTATCTGCATTCCTGATGACAAAACACGCCCCTTATCATCGGGACATTGCGTGCTGGTCCTACCCTTGGTGCAAGAAATAAGCGTCAACACGGGAAGAAAACAAAAACGTGTATGGATTTAGAATGTCTGCCCCCCCCCCCAATAAAGTCAAACGTTCCATCAATTAAATCCTCTTTATTTTTTCAATTCCCCCCCCCCCCCCCAAACTGCCCTCTCCTCACATCCGGTATCCATCTGTGAAATCACATCCAGAATCCATCTGTGGAATCACATCAAATATCAGTCTGTGGAGTCACATCCAGTATCCATCTGTGGGGGGGTGCATTTTGCATGATTGTGCAGCTTTCCAGGGAGTGCTGAAAAGACCAAGAAGGGAATGGCTTAGAGCCATGAAACTTTCTCATTCAAGCTGAGGTTCAGCACACTTGACGCACATATCTCTCAAGTTTATCTAACCCTTTCAGGAGAATCTGATATCTGATCACTGAAATACTGCTCTGTTGCTGCTATCACTTCAGAGTCATTGGAAAATCTTCTTCCTTTCAAACAATTATTGATACTGGAAACAAGAAATAAAAATAGAACAAATTCTGGTTATTAGAATGTTTGTTCTATGCACTTAGATCCAACTTCTTCAAAACATCCTGCGTCTTGTCAGCAGGTGCATTTTCCTGCCGAAAGTTAACACTTTTAGGCAGTTTACCTCATCATTTTTCTTTCATTTCATTATTTTAATTGGAACAGTAAGTTACAGCAGTATCCTGAAAATAACCTTTAGTCCATCGGAAGATAGTCATCAAAATACTTTCCTTATCCCTCTCCCCCTCATAATCATCAAAATACTTTCCTTATCCCTCCACCCCTCATAATCATCAAAATACTTTCCTTATCCATCCACCCCTCATAATCATCAAAATACTTTCCTTATCCCTCCACCCCTCATAATCATCAAAATACTTTCCTTATCCCTCCACCCCTCATAATCATCAAAATACTTTCCTTATCCCTCCACCCCTCATAATCATCAAAATACTTTCCTTATCCTTCCACCCCTCATAATCATCAAAATAATTTCCTTATCCCTCTCTCCCTCATAATCATCAAAATACCTTCCTTATCCTCCTCTCGCCCCGTCATATTCATCAAGATGCCTTCTTCAACCCCCTCTTCCCCCCCCCCAAAGTCATCAAAATACTTTCCTTACCTCCCCCCCCCCCACGTCATCAAAATACCTTTCTTATCCCCCTCCCCGAAAAAAGTGACCTTGACATTTTCTGCTGACCTTTGGGTCTTGAATTTCTTCGGCCGTGCAGAACTCGGGTGCCGCCACTGCAAGGACAGTTGACTGGTGTTAGGATCATTATGTTGCTTTACCTCTCTAACATCCCTCATTATATTTTAAGTATGCAAGTTAAATGAGGCGACAGTATGCACCCCTGATGGACCCCTTGTTTTATGCCAAACTAAGTTGTCGTTTCACCATTTACTCTCACAACTGCCTGTTGGTCTAGATGCAGCAGTCGACGATCAGCTACAGTGACAAAATAACGCTCAAATTTTCGGACGTGGGTGGAGCTGATAACTTGTCAACACCCCCTCTTAAGTTAATCACCGTCAAAAAACAAACAGACAAACAAAACCGCAGCGTTTCATATGTAACATTGTATATAGCACTCAGATTGTTCTGAACAAAGCGACAGTTCAGGTCTCGTAACCACAGACATATGTGAACAGTTTTAAACTTTCTCATATAAACAGAATCCGTCATTTGCTTCCATGAATCTTTCTGTTTTGTAAAGGTTTGCTAGAAGAACGCCGTTATATTATTAAGTTTAGACCGCCTGGGAAGAACTATGTTAAGAGCACACTTATATTTAACATAGTCTTTGTGAGACACGGAACATAGATCTGGTTGCTTAAAAACTCTGACCTACTTCTGTAGCCCAGAAAACTGTAGCAATCAGCACTAATTGTAATTGTTATTTTTTTATAAAATGTAATGTCAAGTTGGTGGACAGATGAGGACATGGAGATCGCCGGCAGGGATGATGAATGTCTGGTGTGAAACAAATGAATCCAGGACGTGACAAGCCTATGGGTCTTTACAACGATGGCTATCAGTATGATGTAAACCCGCTGCCGTGCGTAGAGTGGGGCTCCTCCCGGCCAGTGAAGAAAAGTGCGAATGGGTTTGCCGCGTGGCGCCACCGTGGAAAAAGTGAAAGAAAGAATGAAGTGAAGTAATCAGTAGTCTCGAGGTCAGGACTGCTCAAATCAATGCACCTCTGCTCTAGAGGTCGGCCACGTCCTCTGTGCACCCATACCGAGCGGATTGCCTGAACCGTCTTAACCCAGGGGTGAAACCTACTAGTGGCGAGGATTCGTTCTCTGGACAAAAGCTCCGTCCTGGTCACAACTAGGAAAGGTATCGGCGACGACCACAAAACGCTGAAGTCGGAGACACTGGACCAGTGCAGTCTAGATAGGCAACCACCTCTCACCCGAGAGGGATATATGTGTATCCTAATCATGCTGAGGTTTTCCGGTGAGAAAGTCCAACGCTGGACTAGATGGGCAACCACCTCTCGCCTGGCGGGGATATACGGATATCCAAAACACGTCGAGGTTTTCCGGTGAGAAAGTCCAAATCTAGATTAAATTTGTGCAACGAAAACCATGGTGTCACGCAATCCTACTTCTGCGACCCGCGATACTCTGAACCTCATGTGGTCCTCTCATGAGTCTCTTGTGGCCTTCACGGGGACCACAGGAGGACCACAGGACCAATCAAGGAACACAGGAGTAAATTCAGTAGGATCACGGGGCGATCTTGGTGGTAGAAGCGAACGAAGAAGAAGAAGATTAAGTATAGAAATATCTACAAGATTTTGCAAAATAACGATCAGAAGCTCATTGTCCTGGTCACATTTTTATTTAAAAGAGAAATGAAGCCGTTGATGACAGATCCTGTACCACTGAAAACCTCTGCTGGCTGCTTACCCTATCAAATGCACAAGCATCATGAGTTATCAGCTGACATCAAATGGACAAACATCCTGAGTCATCAGCTGACATCAAATGGACAAGCATCCTGAGTTATCATGTGATAAAATAAAATTGAAGCATCAAATGGAATAGAGAGGTGCCTCGTGATGTAACACTCATCCACATGATGCAACACTCATCAACCATGGTGTAACACTCATCCCTCATGATGTAACATTCATCCCCCATGATGTAACACTTATCACCCATGATGCAACACTCATCATCCACGATGTAACACTCATCCCCCATGAAATAACACTCATCCTCCATGATGTAATTCTCATCCTACACAAGAGCGCATTACTTCACAGGGTCAAATGACTGAAGGACAGTCTTCTTCTAACACCATCTACCCACTGTGGCCATTTTCTGTATCTGATGTCTGTCTGAAATATTCGTACATCAACACAGACCTGACATACACAAAGATCAAACTCATGTCCACGAAATCAAAGTTGTTTTTTCCCTTTTTTTCATAACAAGGACTGGTTCTAAGGACTGTTATAGCCGGAGGTGGGGTGGGGGAATACGCTCTCCACTCCAAGGGCGTGCGTCTCAAATAGCCTCTGTCAGTCAAGTCCAGCTCCTGGCCTTCTCGTGGCGGAACTGTTTAAACTGACAGGAGAAGGGGCGAGGGCGAATATCTGGCGCCTAAAACCAGACGCTTCGGGTAGATGAGAGTCATGTTTGGTAGCTCGTCTACCGCTGCTGGCGAGATTCTTCAGCTGCCATGCGTGGAGTGGGGTCTCCTCCTGGCCAGCGAAGAAAGGTGCGAATAGGTTTGCCGCACGGCACCACTGTAGAAAAGGTGAAAGAAAGGGTTAAATGAAGTAAACAGTAGTCACATCATGGCACCTCTGGTCTTGAGGTCGGCCACGTCCTATATGCACTCATATCTAGCGAAATGCCCGAACCAACTTAACCCAGGGGTTAAGACACTGCTGGCGAGATTCTTCGGATGCCATCCGTGGAGTGAAACTCCTCCCGGCCAATGAAGAAAATGCGAAAAAGAAATTAGGGTTGCCATGCGGCGCCAATGTGAAAAGGTGATGGAAAGGATAAAGTGAAGCTTAGTCGGTATGTCCAGTGGTCTCGTGGCGAGAGCTACTCATGCCATAGCACCTCTGCTCCAGAGGCCGGCCACGTCCGATATACACCCATACTGGTGAAATATGCCTAAACCGGCTTAAACCAGGGGTGAAACTTGATGGCTACTCATGTCACGGTACCTCCGCTCTAGAGGTCGTTCACGTCCTAAACACGCCCATACTGGGATAATATGCCTAAACCGGCTCAGCCCAGGGGTGAAACTTACTAGCGGCGAGAATTCGTCCTCCTGGACAAAAGCTCCGTCCTGGTCACAATTGGGAAGGGTAGCGGCCACGACCACAAAATGATGAAGTCGGAGACAGTGGACCAGTGCAGTCTAGATAGGCAACCACCTCTCACCCAATAGGGATGTAAGGGATCCTAATCATGCTGAGGTTTTCCAGTGAGAAAGTCCAACGCTGGACTGGATGGGCAACCACCTCTCACTCAGCGGGGATATACTGATATCCAAAAAAACGTCGAGGTTTTCCGGTGAGAAAGTCCAACTCTAGATTAAATTTGTGCAACGAAAACCACGGTGTCACGCATTCCTGCTTTTGAGACTCACCAAGAATATAGGCTCAAGACCTGCGATACTCTGAACCTTTTGTGGTCCTCTCGTGAATCTCGTGTGGTTCTTTCAGGGACCACAAGAGAACCACGAGACCTATCGAGGACCACAGGAGTAAATTCAGGAGGATCACGGGGCGATCCTGGTGGTAGAAGCGAACGAAGAAGAAGAAGAAGAAGGAAAAAAAAAGAAGAAGAATAAGATAACACTTACGTGAGTAAAACAAGGCTGGCGACTTCTTTTTCTGGAAGTAGTGTAGCATTTTCTTCACCCACACTCTTCTTTCATTCCTTCGTTCGTTCTTTCTCCGTATATTTGAGTTCTCGAAGTGGACTCATAACTCTGAGCCATTGTTCTTACTATTTTTCAGAAGCAGCAGGGGAGGAAACTCGTGATATGAGCTCAGCGAAGAGCTTATCTCCCCAGACAGTTGACTCACAAAACAAAGCAAAAGATATCTCGCCAGACGAAGCATCTTCCAGAAAATCTTCCCCTGTTCCGAGCAAGGTCAGCGAGGGCAGCAAAGGTCACCATGAAAGAAAAAGAAGAGCTAGCAGTGAAAGCGGCGACGTAAGTGTAACCACTCAAGTATTTGCTTGTTGAATTTTAACTATCAACAGTTAAGATAGTTCAGCTTAGGATAAAAATAACCTTTTACTGTCAATGTGGCTATGTAGGATCGGTTCCCAAGCTAAGGATCGAGATGGGTCATGTGGGGTCTGCCGAAAAAAATGCAGAACGTGTAGAAGACTAGAAATATGTGAGCATTTTTAGTGTAACACCAGTAGACGAGCCAATGTGGAAGTAAGGATGCAGGGCGAGTAGCACTAGTTTCAGGGGTTCCGTACCTAGAAAATAATTGGAACGACATATCTAGAGAATGTGATGTTAGTGTCCATTTTTGTCTTGACCTGTATGCATACAGTTCCAAGAGAATCTTGCTACCCAGTTTTATATCCGGGTTGCCTGGAGCGTCCAGGGTTTAAGTCAAACCCCGTGCCCCCTTTTCCCCGAAACAAACTGCATGAGAAAGGGGCACAACAACAACGCGGCCATTCGCGGGCTTGGTCTGTGAGGTTTTCATGACCTTTCCGTAACGAAGAGAAGATACAGAAAAGCCTGATTGTAATGACACTGGAAGAAATACAGGATGTAGGAGATTCCTTTTAACCCTGTGTCTTAGAAGAGAATTAAACATGCACGTGGAGAGGGGAGAGAGAGAGAGCGAGAGAGAGAGGAGACCGCGAGAGAGAGGAGAAAGAGACAGTGAGAGAGGAGAAAGACAGCGAGAGAGAGAGAGGAGAGAGACAGCGAGAGAGAGAGAGAGAGGAGAGGGACAGCGAGAGAAGAGAGAAAGAGACAGCGAGAGAGAGAGGAGAGAAAGAGACAGAGAGAGAGAGGGAGAGAAAAAGACAGCGAGAGAGAGAGAGAGGAGAAAGAGACAACGAGAGAGAGGAGAGAAAGTGACAGCGAGAGAGAGAGGAGAGAAAGAGACAGCGAGAGAGAGGAGAGAAAGTGACAGCGAGAAAGAAGAGACAGCGAGAGAGAGAGAGAAGAGGAGAGAGCGAGAGAGAAAGAAGAGAGAGAGGAGAGGAGAGAACGAGAGAGAGAGAAAAGAGGAGAGAGAGGAGAGCGCGAGAGAGAGAAAGAGACAGCGAGAGAGAGAAGAGAAGAACAGCAAAAGAGAGGCAACGAGAGAGGAGAGACAGCGAGATAAAGAGGACAGAGACAGCGAGAGAGAGGAGAGAGACAGCGAGAGAGAGAGGAGAGACAGGGAGAGAGAGGAGAGAGACAGCGAGAGAAAGACAGCGAGAGAGGGAGAGGAGAGACAAGGAGAGAAAGAGGAGAGATAAAGCGAGAAAGAGAGGAGAGAGACAGAGGGACGAAAGAGAGAGAGAGAGGAGAAAGAGAGAGAGTTTTATTATGTATATCAAGTAGAAGGAGAATACAGGAGCACCACGATGAACTGTAATTGGCTTCTATAATCTGTGATGTGAACAGAGCTGGGAACCAACGGCCAGATCAGATAACGACTTTTGTATAACAGATTTATTCTTTGATCTATTTCTTCTGGAAACAAAGAATTTTTAAATATCTTGGTATCAAGAAAATGATTCCCAGTGCTTTCCGCACCATCATCGATTAATAGTTGCTGCTGGTAAAACAGACCAAATTCTTGGCAGTTTCTAATGCAGCTAGAATCTACTTGCTTCATATCGTTTACAGAGATGAAAATGTAGATGACTACCTGTTTCACTCCGCAGAGCGCAATGACAAAAAATAGCGAAGGAAAAGAAGATGAAGACGAGGACGATAACGATGATGATGACAAGATACCAGTTGGCCAAGATATCGATCCGGAAAGGTTAAAGGCATTTAACGTGAGTTTAACGCATTGTTGTCTTGTGTGATGTTTGACGCGAGCATTGTGTTGTGTGATGTTTAACGTAAGGATTGTTTCATGTGATGTTGAACGTTGGTCTTCTGTGATTTCAGCACCTGCACGACTGAGGCAGCTCATTCAGTTGGAGCTTTAGGTGATTGTATGAAAACTCTTATGAAAACTCTTATGAAAACTCTTATGAAAACTCTTATGAAAACTCTTATGAAAACTCTTATGAAAACTGATTTCTTGGTGTCAGTGACATTATGATGACGTGTGCCAGTATTTTTTTTTTTAGATGTGAGTAACTGAGTGATGCCTGCATGCTGGTGTCTGTGTGAAAATTTCGTTCATTCATTTATTAAGGTCTCATTCTTTAATTGTGATAATTGCTAGATTCTATGATATAACTGTCTTATTTTATGATGTGAATGATTGTCTAACTTCTTCAGGTCTGTAAGTGTCTCGTTCCCTGATACGTTGAAGTTTTTCAGTCCTTGATATGTAGAGGTGTCTAATTCCCTGATATGTAGAAGTGTTTAATTTCTTCATTTGAGTAAATGTCTACTTCCTTGATATGTAGAAGTGTCTAATTCCTTGATTTGAATAAATGTCTAATTCCGTGATATGTAGAAGTGTCTAATCCCTTGATTTGAGTAAATGTCTAATTCCCTGATGTGAGTTGAAGTTCGATTTTGTGAAATGACTACTATATCTGGATATATGAAGAGATACCAATAATAATGTTTTTTTAACTCAAAATTGACCTGGAAGCAACACATCAGCAGTGCAGACCAAAAAGCCAGAAGAAAACTAGCCATATTAAGAAAATTGAGTGGAACCACATGAGGAGCTAGTGAAAGAATCCTCAAGAATGTATATCAGCAAAGTATTCTACCACATTTTGAATATGGCTCAACATCTTGGTGCACAGCATCAAACACTACGCCGCATAATCTAGACAAGGTACAAAATCAGTCACTACGGATTATCACAGGTGCCATGAGGTACACACCAGAAGTAGAAATGAGAAAATAGTTGGTGTTCAAGCGCTAAAAGAACGTAGAGACACAAAAGCATGACATTTGGAGAGAAATTCCTCAGCTCTGTAAGCCCTGAAGGAGAGATTCAATAACTTGGCACTAAGACGGCTTAAAAGAAGCAGCTTCATTCATCGGGCCAAGCGTATGCGTAAGCTGATACCAGAATTTCCAACTGCAGTCGCTCCATTATCATCTGTATCAGAGCATATACCATAGAAAGAAGCAGATTGTACATAAATAACTATTCAAACAAGTGAATGGTGTGCAAAATGGTGAGATGCAAAGCAGTTTTGTAAGATCAACAACCACACTTAGTGTGCTAGATGACAGATATCCATATGACATCTGGATACGTGTGTATACAGATGGATCTGCACACAGTGCTATAAAGAATGGAGGGACAGGAGCACATATTGAATATCCAAACAACACCATTGACAAGATTTCCATACCCACTGGAAAATACTACAACAACTATGATGCAGAAGTTAGGGCAGATATTGCTGCAGTTGAAAAACTATCAGACTCCAGAATTGATACATGCCCCGTAGTAATTCTCACAGATGCAAGATCAGTACTGGAAGCTCTTCAGTGCAACAAACTACCAGATCTTAAGGATGCCTTGTCAAAAACTGGCTTACAACATGGAATCACTTTGCAGTGGATTCCCTCCCACTGTGGGATACCAGGCAATGAGAAAGCTGACCGTCTGGCCAAAGAGGGCACTGAAATGGAGCAACCAGACATACCAATCACCTATAATCAGAAAAAAGCATGATAAAAATTTACAGGAAGCCACAAACACCACCATATGATGACTGTCACATTCTAAACAGAAAGGAACAAGTCAACATTTTCCGTCTCCGAACAGGACACAGCCGACTCCGAAGTCATATATATATATATATATATATATATATATATATATAAAATTTAAGGTTGGTATTACTAATCTTTGTACATGTGCCCAGGTGCCCCAAACTGTGGAACATATCCTCCAAAACTGCACCAACTATGAGACACCGAGAAGCAATTACTGACCCAGTGAAACCACCAAAGAAGATAAGCTTTACGGTTCCATACATGAATTACAAAAAAAAAACAGTGAAATTTATCCAAGAGACAGGACTGCAGATATAGACAGACAATGCGTACGAAGAAGAAGAAGAAGATAATGGGTTTTATAATATAAGTTATTATCTACATCTTTATATAAATAACTGTCACATTGTCTGATGTCTTAATGTGATTCTGTGATATGGATAATTTTCTGTTTATATGATACATCATCATCATCATCATCTTCTTCTTCTTCTTCTGTAATTGTGTGATTCTGTAATTTGATTATCTTATCCTATGATATGAGTAATAGTTTAATTATGTGATTTAAACAAATATCTCATTCTGAGATGGCAGTAAGTGCCCGAACATGCTGCGCATGTGCTGTGGGTAAGAGTGTATGTTCTCCATCTCCCTTCTTATGTCAAGTAATATTGATTTGTGACTCCTGAAAAAAAAAAAAACTTAAACAAGACAAATGCTTGCAAGCTGTGTTTTCTATGCAATCTGAGCACACAAAACAATATATCATAAGACTATCACGTTATTTTCTCTTTAATCAATAAAATCTTTCTCTCTACATATCATATCCTTAGATCATTTCATATTATCCTTAATGTTTGGAAGTTTTCACTTTTTGTTTGTAAACTTTAATTATGCCAGAGTTTTGTTGATTCTCTCATCATCCCGAGTCTCCAGTCAAGAAAACTGTTCGTTGAAAGTGTTCTCTCTTTGACCTAGATGTTTGTTCGCCTGTTTGTGGACGAAAACTTGGACCGAATGGTACCGATCTCGAAGCAGCCTAAAGACAAAGTGCAGGCAATCTTGGAGGCTTGCAACAGGCAGTTCCCAGAGTTTCACGAGCGATCAAGAAAGAGGATACGAACCTACCTCAAATCTTGTAGGCGCATGCGCAGATCGAAGGAACACAACGGTTGGGAGCCGGTATGAAAAGCTTTCCTGCCCTCGCTTGACAGACGGAGACTTTGCTGCTATTTACAACAGACGGAGACTTTGCTGCTATTTACAACAGACGGAGACTTTGTTGCTATTTACAACAGACGGAGACTTTGCTGTCATTTACAACAGACGGAGACTTTGTTGCTATTTACAACAGACGGAGACTTTGTTGCTATTTACAACAGACGGAGACTTTGTTGCTATTTACAACAGACGGAGACTTTGCTGCTATTTACAACAGACGGAGACTTTGCTGCTATTTACAACAGACGGAGACTTTGCTGCTATTTACAACAGACGGAGACTTTGTTGCTATTTACAACAGACGGAGACTTTGCTGTTATTTACAACAGACGGAGACTTTGCTGTTATTTACAACTTCATTGTGACCTTTTTTTTTAGTTAGTTTTTCATGTGCAGTCTCGTGTAATGTGAAAGTCATTGGAAAGGTAAATAATTAATTAGGTGAAATTTGCACCAAAGAAGTATTATATCCTCAAATCTGGTTAATGATCTTTCGCTAAGACGCAGGCAATAAGTGAGCATTCGCGTGTAAGGAAACTGACGCGAAGCTGTTCGTAAAAGTCAGTTTCTTCAAAAGAAAAGAAAAGGTAAAAATCTTCAAGAACCGATCACAAAAACTGAGTGTCATGTATAAAACAGAAGGTATGGTGGCTCGGATAACATATTAATGTGCGTCCAGCATTTGTGTTCGCTTGCTCATAGATTTCAAGTGCTTGAGTGCGCTCAACGCCACATGTCCACGTGACACATAGCCACTTATCTGGTCATAAAACAGGTTTAAATACACTGACCTTGGAAAAAGATGAGGCAAGTCATGGAGACCTAGTGTACGGATGTGAATATTCACAACAATAATAGGGCGAAAAAAACAGCCTGGCGAAACGTCCCGTATTATCGTGATGGCTGCACACGGCGAGACAATGTCGAATGTTTATAAAAATGAGGAACTGATCTATAAATCCCAGTCTCTAGTCCGTGACTTTTAAATGCAGAGTGCAACAACACAAAATTATGATCGTAAATTCACAGACATCATAATAAGCATTTAATAGTTCACTGAGAATTCTTTAATGTGATTGTGACTGAAGAGCCGGCGGGTGGTTTACACCACAAATTACATCATTAAGTGCTTTGCAACAATTTTTACAGAAAACTAATACATTGTGTTCCTAATTTTTAGCCTAAAAACAGACAGACAGACAGACGGACGGACGGACGGACGGGCAGACAGACAGACAGACAGATAAAATGCCAACCAAAATGGAAATGAAGAGATGAAAATGATGAACTTGAAGGGAACAAACAAATCTGATAAATGGATTAAATGAACAAGATCGTGGAAAGAACATGGGGTAGGACTTTGCTAAGTCTTAAACTTGAACACAAAAAAAAAAAAAAACCAAGCAGAAACTGAATAATTCTTTGTGTTCGGGAATTCCGATCATTCATCTTGATCAGTGAGAAAGAGTTTCCTTAGACAGCTTGTAAGTGAACATGAAAGTGCACACCATATGCTTCTTCATTTTGATGTTATCATGAATAGCAAAGACTGAAACAATCGCTTTCTCGGAGGCACGTGCTGTCCTTAAGCCAGGGGTGGCAAAGACGCTGTCTATGTTGGCAATCAGCCACCCATGGCGCTGGCGAATCATAGCTGACCAAGACCCTGTTCCACCTCTCCATTGCTACCCTCAGTAACAGGCCTAGCCTGACTAACGGGGCAGGGATCGCCATAACCCCCACGGAGGGGAGGAGTCTGCTAAAGAAGTATTGGCCACGCCCTGCTTGTTAGCCGCACTCCAGGAATGAAACTACGATAACCGGCACCCACGCCGCCGATATGATGCTGTGCTTCAACATCTCCACAACATCAGCTGCGGAGAACATCAGCTGGCAGTTCCAAGGAGACATAAGACAAGACCCTTAAGGCAGTTAGACACCCGTTTAGAGCGTGGACCAGTGAGGGGCTAAGTTCTGTCTTTGCGGGTCATTTTATAAGATTACTTTTTGAGGGTGCAGGTAGGTAGACTTGCTCGGACGCATAGAATCCTGAAATTGACCCAGCTTTTGCATTACCCAAGTTCAGATAAGGGATGGATAAAATCATTTACGCGGATAAGAGATTGGAGTTTGAAACTCAAATATAAAACAACCTTGAATATTGTAGGTGCTCAAATGATAATGACAACAACAACAACACAACAACAAAAATGTAATTTAAATACTGACATCGGCACTGCGTGTTGCTCGGTCTAATCAATGTGTCTTCTAATGTTTTACGGTTCATCCGCTCAAAATGTTCAACCCGAGTAAAATGTATTCTCAAAAAACATTGTGAGGGCACACGTGCGCAGTACTGTCAAGTTACAAAGTAAATTTAAAGCTGTCGTAGAAAAGAATGCTAAATTCAAAAGAAATCAGGAAAACAGACTCATATAGCGCTATCATGTTTTTCTTCGTCGCTAACTGTAGCACAGAGTAACATCAGGTCATTTAATAATAAAAGTATCTTTGTTATTATGTTTTTTTTATGTGTGTGCGCGACTTGGAGGGAACACTAAGTCTCACTACAATATTTTCTGGAAACTGATGTACAGAAATCTTTCAGATCCATGTTTCAGATCCATGTTTCAGATCTATGAAATTGTTTCAGATGCGGCCTACTCCTCCTCATCTAACGTCTGCAGCTGCCGAAAGCATTTTGGCCACAGCCTGTGAGAATGAGAGCCAGAACGCAAAGCGCATGCGTCTTGGATTAGAGCCACTTCCGGTGAGTAATATGAAGAGCCTGCAAATGTAAAAAGTGTACGCGTTTTATATGTCACGTGATAGAAAGTGTCTTTTTTCCCCCCTCTGTGACGAATACGTAGTAAAATGACAATAACATAAATACGACATATAAAAACTTAAATATGAATACATAATCACGTAGATCAACTTTGTGCACTTAATTCTAAACAGGGAGTTGGGTTTGTCTCCATGAATCCTGCTGTCAGCAGGAGTATTAATAGGAACCCCAGAGTTTCTCTCCCGTGCTTCTCTCTTGGGCTCTGAGGTCTCTGAATATGCTGCGGGGGTGTAGTCTGTGTTCGGGAGTCGGGGGGGGGGGCTGTCTTGGCACATCCACTGGCCTGTTGGAGAGGCCTTTATCTCGTGAAAATGCCCGTTGAGTCCGCAAGCCCGGTTCGTAACATGAAGATTGTCGTTTGTTGTTTGTTTAGTCTTAGTATGGGGTCCTTTGAGTGTCTGCTGTTTGTCCTTTGCTTCCAGGTGTTTAGTATTTCCTTTTAACAAGCAGACTCAAGATACAGGCTACTTGACTGGCTGCACAATTATGAAGACCTCATAGATTCTTAAGCCGTTAAACTGAAAAAAAAAAAGCAGGAGTCAGTTATCGGTAGCGCTCATGAAAACTTGGCATATAGCCTTGGTTAGGTCGCATTTACTGAACCAAAAAAGGTGTCGTCCTTTAAGTGCAGCCATCTTCGTTCCCGTAGTGCCCTTTCCCAACATGGAAAAAAATCACACTATGATCTAGCTGTTGGGAAAACATACACAGTATTTTAGGATACGCAGTCGAATGGGGGGACAGGAGTCGCACTGAGATGAGGAGTTTGTTTTATTGTGGTGATGAATCTTGCAGAGTAGGCACCATTGCGAGAAATGTCTGATGTAAAATATGATGTACTTGGGGAAAATAATTCATTTTCTTGCTTTTGTTGGGGGGATGCATCGACAGTTATACAGAGAAGAGATCTCAAGACGGACTAAACTACACAGACAGTGAAATGTACGTGAAATTGTGTAGAGTTGATCCTGAAATGAACTTGTACATGTACTTGTACGAACTCCCTGTAACTGCGAGCTTGTGTTCTTTGCAGCCGATGTTGTAGAGATGTTGAGGCACAGCATCGTATCAGCGTGGGAGCTGGTTATGGCAGCTACTTTTTAAGTCCCGGAGTACAGCTAAAAAGCAAGGGGTGTGGAGTGCTTATTTAGCCAACTCCACCTCCATGGGGACTATGGTGATCCCTGCCCCGTTAGCCAGGCTAGGTCTGTTACTGGGGGTACCACGGAGAGGTGGGACAGGGTCTTGGTCAGCTATGATTCACTAACCCTGATGCTGGCATATCAGCTATGGGTCGCTGATTGCCTCATCGGACAAGCGTCTTCACATTGCGAAATTGCCTCCTAAAATGAAATGGATGTAGACATTCAGACAAAGGAGATATGTAGAAAAGGAAGTAAAGGATGTTGAGGATGAAGAGAGGGACAAAAAAGAAGGTAGCTTGAAGAGTCAAAGAAATAGCCAAAATGAGAAGCATAAGCTAACTTGGAGAGCAGAAGTCAGACCACATTGACTGACTCAGAGAGCAGAAGTTACATACACACAGATAGACTGACTCAGGGAGCAGAAGTCAGACACACACATTGACTGAGAGAGCAGAAGTCACATACACACAGATAGACTGACTCAGAGAGCAGAAGTCAGACACACACATAGACTGACTCTGAGAGCTGATGTCAGACACGCACACACACACAGACTGACTCAGAGAGCAGAAGTCAGACACACACATAGACTGACTCTGAGAGCTGATGTCAGACACACACATAGAAAGACTCAGAAAGGAGAACTCTCTCTCTCTCTCTCACTCACTCACACACAGAGGCCGCAAACACACACACACACATACACATACACACCACACACACACATATATATATATATATATATATATATATATATGACTCAGAGAAGAAAAGAAGGAACGAAATTTATTTTCAAAGGTTGAAGTATTGGACACGCAAGACCATCTGACATTCTGACTTTCGTCACTCAACTTTCACCCTGTAACACACATTAAAATTAGTACAGAAAGTATTAACACTAAAAGAGAGCAGAAGTCAGACACAAGCACAGACAAAACAGAGAATAGAGACGGTCGCTATAGATACAGAGTCATGAACACAACAGACAGAGAATCACGCGGGTACAGATTCATACGAGGAAGCCACAGAGACCAGAGATGGTTGATTATAGATACAGAATCAGGAACAAAACAGACAGAGGATCAAGCAGATACAGATACAAACGAATAAACCACTTGGACTAGAAATGGTCGATTATAGAAACAGAACTGAAAACAAAACAGAGAATAGAAGTGGTCGATTATAGTTGGAGAACAAAACAGAGACCAGAGATGGTCGATTGAGTCCTCAGGTACAAAGCAGAGAATCAAGCAGATACAGATATATACAGAAGTAAGGGTAGACCAAAAGAGACATGGAGAAGAACAGTAGAGAGAATGTTGAGCAATAGATGGCTCACTTTGAGTAGGAAAAAAAAAGGCAAAAGACAGGTATTTGTGGAGAACCCTTGCGGAAGCTCCGTGTGCCTTGGGCACTTAAGGTTCAGAGAGAGAGAGAGAGAGAGAGAGAGATACACAAAGAAAACACACAGACCAGAGATGGTCGATTATAGATACAGAGCCAGGTACAAAACAGAGAGAGAGAATCAAGCAGATACAGATTTTAAAAAAAACACACACACACAAAGAAAAAAGAGAGGAGCACTTGAAAATTTAAAATGGAAACCCAACCCTTTGCCTGCGTTACGGGGAATCCGAAAACTATTTAAAAGCGTAGCTAAACAATACCTGGACGTTTCTTGCTGCGAGCCAGATCGATGGAAAGAAATGCTCTGTCCATTGTCATATAGTCTTGCTAACTTTGTTTAGATTGCTGGCAGAACTGGAGAATTTCCCTGCTTCAGCTTGGAACATTCTAAAAACTTTCGCTGCTTGCTGCAGTTTTTTTTTCCCTTCGAAAAATTCTTTCCTTTAATCCTTCGAAGTAGAGAATAATTTATATAGAATTAAAGATTTTCATCGCCTAGTTATTTGTTTATCTGTCTCCCCGCCTGTCTTTATGTCTCTGCTTGTCTGCCTGTCCTTCTGTTTGTCTGTCTGTTTTTCTGTCTCTGCTTGTCTGCTTGTCCTTCTGTTTGTCTGTCTGTTTTTCTTTCTGACCTTTCAGGCAATCAGTATCCGTTGAACTGTTAGATTTACCTTTATGTGTTCTTTATGTGTATGTACACACGTTTTAATGATTGTGAGCAACCTGTCCTGTGGTCCTTCATCTTGTCTTCTATGATTATGAGCGTCCTGTCCTGTGGTCCTTCATCTTGTTTTCTAATGATTGTGAGCAACCTGTCCGGTGGTCCTTCATCTTGTCTTCTGATGATTGTGAGTGTCCTGTCCAATGGTCCTTCATTTTGTCTTCTAATGATTGTGAGCAACCTGTCCGGTGGTCCTTCATCTTGTCTTCTGATGATTGTGAGTGTCCTGTCCAATGGTCCTTCATTTTGTCTTCTAATGATTGTGAGCAACCTGTCCGGTGGTCCTTCATCTTGTCTTCTGATGATTGTGAGTGTCCTGTCCAATGGTCCTTCATTTTGTCTTCTAATGATTGTGAGCAACCTGTCCGGTGGTCCTTCATCTTGTCTTCTGATGATTGTGAGTGTCCTGTCCAATGGTCCTTCATTTTGTCTTCTAATGATTGTGAGCAACCTGTCCAGTGGTCCTTCATCTTGACTTCTAATGATTGTGAGTGCCCTGTCCAATGGTCCTTCATTTTGTCTTCTAATGATTGTGAGCAACCTGTCCAGTGGTCCTTCATCTTGTCTTTCTTGTCTTCTAACGTATGGTGTCTACAACACTGTTAGCAGAAAGTCAAAACTTCAGGTAGTTACCTTAATTGTGGGAAGGGGGGGGGGGGCTGAGATAGGGTCGTCATAGGATATCATGAAAAGTGAAAAAAAGGAAAACAGCAACTTCATGTGTTAAAAAAGAAAAGATAGAAAATATTTGGGACATACTTTACTCTATTGACCCTAAATAACAACATCACTTGGAAATTATTCAGTAAAATAGTTCTTTTGTTGAATTTTGATAATTTAAACATGTTTTTTTTTTCCATGAGCAGCGGATCACAAACTGTTGCTGGTTTAGAGTCGCGCTGAAACAAAGATTGGGAACCTCTGGTTACTGTTTGTGCACTATATCCATCCAAGCACCCTCTTTAACCTACGTCTTGGAAAAGCGGTTCTAAACATTTTTGGACACCTGAAGTCAGTGATAATTCGTCGGAGCCCCAACCATTTGAATTTATTTAAATTATCCTGCATGGCGTAGCTGTAAATAGATTTAATATGTTATGCGCAGTTGTCATTTAGCGAGATTTAGCAACTGACAGCCATGAGGGCTTTTTAGCATAAAATAATGAATCGTATGGAACTCAGTATGTGCGTAACAGAGTGCGAGGGTCTAACACTTGTCTCGTCACAAGGCGGGACTTACAAATATTCTGAAGTCATGCAACCAGCAGACCAGACGTGAGCAACAAGGTAGTGCAGCTGTTAAAGCTTCTCAAGACGAAGAGAATGAGTTCTAGTTCGTCCCTCTGTAGTGCTCAGTTCAACCCAGCTGTATTTAAGTGTGTACTTACGTACACTTTTTTTTAAACAACATCTGAAAATGAAAAAGAAATACATAGTATGCATATCTGCCACCAGTGCGAACCACAGCATGACACACTGTACACACAGCTGTAGGTGGTTTAAGGAAAACATGTTATATTCCCACAAACAAAAAAATCTCACGTGGGAGGAACTGCGCCGATGTTAAAACAGGGCCGGAGAGAGTGAGAGAGAGAGAGAGAGTAAAAAGAGATCGGACGCAATTTCTGTAATTAGGCTGGAAATATTGGGTACTCGGGGCTTAATTTGCTGCATAAAGGAACTTGATATGAACTGTTATTTTGCTGTTATCTCTACTCCAATATCTACTCTTGATAAATGTACTCACACAGTACTAGTTATTTACATTTAAAATCTATTCTTGAATTGTATACACAGGTCTGTAAAGACATTTTATCTTGGTTCCTACAATAAGATTATGTTCATGTATGTGAGCAGAGGAAACACGTGTTATTTTTCCACTTGGGTGTATGCGGAGCCGTTTTGTTGTTTGCGACAATATTAAAAGTGTCGGTGCTGTGTTCCGTTATCTGGGGCAGTGCTATATCCATTGTCTAAGATAGTGCTATGTTCAACTGCGTGCCACAGTATATGTTCTTTTGCCTGAGGCAATACTATGTTCCATTGTCTACGACAATTGCTATGTTCCATTGTCTACGGCAATGCTATGTTCCATTGTCTGCGGCAATTGCTATTTTCCACTTTATACGGCAGTGCTGTGTTCCATTGTCTGAGACAGTGTTGTGTTCCATTGTATAAGGCAGTGCTGTGTTCCATTGTCTGAGGCAGTGCTATGTTCCATCGCCTGAGGCAGTGCTGTGTTCCATTGTCTAAGGCAGTGCTGTGTTCCATTGTCTAAGGCAGTGCTATGTTCCATTGTCTAAGGCAGTGCTGTGTTCCATTGTCCGAGGCAGTGCTGTGTTCCATTGTCAAAGGCAGTGCTGTGTTCCATTGTCTAAGGCAGTGCTGTGTTCCATTGTCTGAGGCAGTGCTGTGTTCCATTGTCTAAGGCAGTGCTGTGTTCCATTGTCTGAGACAGTGCTATGTTCCATTGTCTGAGGCAGTGCTATGTTCCATTGTCTAAGGCAGTGCTGTGTTCCATTGTCTAAGGCAGTGCTATATCCCTTTGTCCGCGGCAATGCTTTGTCCTAGTGAAGATGATTGAGGAGTGCGGTAAAACTGGTTCTAGTAAAATAGAGATAGTCAGAGGTACGTAGTGCGGTTTTACATGAAAAATCAAGGACGTCTCCATCAAAAACCTAATGGGCTTACACCTTTAACCCGTAACATATACTGTCACACCTGTAGCCTGTAACATATATTGTCACACCTGTAACCCGTAACATATACTGTCACACCTTTAACCCGTAACATATACTGTCACACCTGTAGCCTGTAACATATACTGTCACACCTGTAACCCGTAACATATACTGTCACACCTGTAACCCGTAACATATACTGTCACACCTGTAACTCGTAACATATACTGTCACACCTTTAACCCGTAACATATACTGTCACACCTGTAACCCGTAACATATACTGTCACACCTTTAACCCGTAACAAATACTGTCACACCTTTAACCCGTAACATATACTGTCACACCTTTAACCCGTAACATATACTGTCACACCTGTAACCCGTAACATATACTGTCACACCTTTAACCCGTAACATATACTGTCACACCTGTAACCCGTAACATATACTGTCACACCTTTAAGCCGTAACATATACTGTCACACCTGTAGCGATATTAAATATACTTGGCTTTTTCTGAAGCTAGAAAAAAAAGAGCAAAGAATGTTGCTGACCACATCACCCTGTAGTGCGCTGACAACATCACCCTGTAGCGCGCTGACCACATCACCCTGTAGTGCTCTGACAACATCACCCTGTAGTGCACTGACCACATCACCTTGTAGTGCGCAGACTACATCACCCTGCTGACAACATCACCCTGTACTGTGCTGACCACATCAACCTGCAGTGCGCTAAACACATCACCCTGTAGTGTGCTGACCACATCACCCTGTAGTGCGCTGACCACATCACCCTGCAGTGCGCAGACCACATCACCCTGTAGTGTGCTGACCACATCACTCTGTAGTGCGCTGACCACATCACCTTGTAGTGCGCAGACTACATCACCCTGCTGACAACATCACCCTGTACTGCGCTGACCACATCAACCTGCAGTGCGCAGACTACATCACCCTGTAGTGTGGTGACCACATCACTCTGTAGTGCGCTGACCACATCACCCTGTAGTGCGCAGACCACATCACCCTATAGTGCGCTGACACCATCACCCTATAGTGCTCTGACCACATCAACCTGCAGTGCACTGACCACATCACCCTGTAGTGCGCAGACCACATCACCCTGTAGTGCGCTGACAACATCACCCTGCAGTGCGCTGACCATATCACTCTGTAGTGCTGACCACATCACCATGTAGTGCGCAGACCACATCTCCCTGCAGTGCGCTGACCACATCACCCTGTAGTGCGTTGACTACATCACCTTGCAGTGCGCTGATAACGTCACCCTCCAGTGCGCTGACCACATCACCCTCAAGTGCGCACAAAACAGGTCTAGGAAAATACAGGCACTAACAACATATCACCAGCGCGGTTCCGTGACCTGATACATATCAAACAAAACAATGTCATGAACTCAATATACCGTTATATGCCTTAACGTGATCACTTTTTAAAAAAAATATAACAAATATGACTGTTATCGAGATTAATCAAGTTGATGTAAGAATTTGTTATTCCTCTCAGTGCAAAATCAATGCAAAAATCATGAAAGTTAAGGATGCAGGTGACCACCACAAACTGTACGGCTGATATGTCAGAACTGATGCACACCAAAGAAAGAAACAAACAAAGAGGATTGCAACGAAATAGAATGGTGCAAACACTCTCACAGAACTCTTGCTTCATTGGCCAGTAATATAAACGGAGCAACAGAATGAAGAGATCTGGAACTGAATACAGTCTCATGGTCTTTGATCATTGAAAACAATCCAAGACGTTATCAGTCTAATTCGTGTGGAGCTTTCATACGTCTCTCGTTTTCTTGCCTCTCATTTCCTTTCTCTTTCTTCATTTCTTTTAATGTCATCATTTGTTTTAATTTCTTCATTTGTTTTAATTTCTTCATTTGTTTTAATTTCTTCATTTGTTTTAATTCCTTCATTTCTTTAACTCCTCCGGGCCAGGACTTGGCCAACAAAATAATGAAGGAAGATTGAAGAGCATAAAATGATTAGGTATTTGTGGAGGAATAAGAGGACAAATACATCTTTGACAACTGTGGGAGGAGAGAGAAAAGCGGGAACTACATTGATTGGTTCCGCATCAGCGATGAGACCAAAGACCATAACCTGGTTCTTGCTCCCTTTGCCACAAATACTGATCCTTATACTCATCATCCTAATGGGACATTTTAAGCCACGCCTATTTTTCTAAAAACAAAACGTGTGTAAATAAGTGTACATTGTTATTGGGACATTATTAAAACAAAAAAGTGTGTAAATAAATGTATATTGATATTGCGACATTGACAATTTTTCATTTATTCTGGCAGTATCCTCGTAAATTATAAAACGACAGAATAAATGTATTCGTAATGTTAAAATCATCAAAATGTAATGAAAGACCAACGGCCTTTCGCGAGACAGAACGCTGGTCATCCTTATCATTTAGGATTTATTTCTGCATCTGTTCTGAATACAACGAAAGCATCCTCGTACTGTTGCGTGCCTCGGTCCTGTATATTAATGATTTGATTGTCACGGATTTGGCTGTTGCTTGCTTCTGTAGAGTAGCACATTCAAGTAACATCTTCTTTTCAGTTGTTTATTTATCTGTATCAATCCAGCTGGAGTTCCCTCTTGCTCAGAATTCAGTTTGCACAATAATTGGTGTATAAGTATACAACTATACACTAAACACTGCAGTAAAGCTGTGATACTAGAATGTATAAAATCGGAAAAAGTAGGAGCAGCTTTATTACTTAACGATTACAAAGTTGTGACGTTTCGGCGTGAGCCTTAATCATACAAAAACATACAGGACGAAGAAATAGGGAGAGGAGATAAAGTATAGATTTACGTGAATGCTGTTTAAAAAAAATTAACAAAATAAAAAAAAAATTTTTTTTAAAGGAGTATTTAGCTGTAAATTGCAAGGTGTGGCTTGTCCGGCGGTGTGTGTCAGGAATGGATCTGGTAGGACGTGGAAATTGTTTAAATAGAGACCTGTGACATGTGGTCGGTGGGTTGTAACTGGGGGTGGTGGATGGGGAACCGGGGATGATGTTGTCTCTCTCCCCTCCCCGGTTCCCCACCGACCACATGTCACAGGTCTCTATTTAAACAATTTCCACGTCCTACCAGATCCATTCCTGACACACACCGCCGGACAAGCCACACCTTGCAATTTACAGCTAAATACTCCTTAAAAAAAATTTTTTTTTATTTTGTTAATTTTTTTTAAACAGCATTCACGTAAATCTATACTTTATCTCCTCTCCCTATTTCTTCGTCCTGTATGTTTTTGTATGATTAAGGCTCAAGCCGAAACGTCACAACTTTGTAATCGTTAAGTAATAAAGCTGCTCCTACTTTTTTCCGATTTTATACATTCTAGAATTCAGTTTGCGTCTTTTTCGTTCTACGTAACATCGCTTAAAGAATGGTGACGTATAGTACAATAATGTAGTACGGGCAATAGATGGAGGTAAATGTAGTTGTAGTCCTGTCCTATATGAAGAAGGTACGCCACTAATGAAGAAGAATGCCCTCATAAGTTATAGTAAGGCACTACTAGAAAAAGTACCAACGCCATCAAAATGAAGGCGAACCACAGACCAGGGACGATAACATATCATGGCGGCTGTACTACGGTCGTTATGGCTGGCGGCAGCAGATAACTGCCGATTCCCTCCTAAACTGAGGAAGCTGTAACTGTAGCTGTTCGCTGCTCCCCATGCTTAACCAAGGTGAAGTTCGTTCTCAAGCAAACAAATGGCTGACAGGACATTGTTGTTTCATTTTGATTACATCTGTTGGTAAAAGCAAGCGATCATGATGTGATTAACCTCCTCTACAGCAACAGTATAAAAAAAATATGCCGAACAATGGAGGTTTTCAAAACTCTACGCCTGTCTTGTAAAACTCCGCTATTCAGATTCTATGAGATGAAGAGGCTGTTTGATACGGCAGTTGGCGACCCATAGCTGACATTCTAGCGTCAAGGCTGGCGAACCATAACTGATAAAGACCCTGCCCCATCTCTCAGTTGGTACCCCTACTTACAGGCTTAGCCTGACTAACGGGACAGGGATCGCCATAGACTCCATGGTGGTGGAGTCTGCTAAAGAAGTACTGCACACCCCCTGCTTTTTATCTCTACTCAAGAACTGAGAAAAATAGCTGCCGTAACCCACTCCCTGTCCGACACGATGTTCACAGCTTCAGCAACTTCACAGCATCGGGTGCAAAGAATACCAAGCTGGTAGTTCCGGGGAGATACAACGAGTATCCAGATTCTCATATGATTCTTAAATCCGACTTATCAAAGAAATTTATACAGCCCAGTTCTCCTGTGTTTAATTTCTGTGCCAGCGCCTTCTCTTTTGTTTTATTTTTTTTCTTCAAAATTAAAATATAGGCTCCTATATAAACTGCACATAAATTTGCGGACATCCAAGAGAACTGTTACGTAATTTCTGAAGATACTGAAAAAAAAAGCTTGTGAGTTACTTACGCCGAATTTGTTCTTCAAAAATAAACATAAATAAAATTATACTTAAAAAAGACGTTTCTTTTCAAACTATTTACGTTAACTAAAGTTTGGGACAATTTACTCTTTTCGTAAAGACAAAAATTTTTAAAAAAGGGTCTGCTTTGCTTGCCTGGTTTATTTCATTGTCGAATAAGAGTTGTACCGGGTTTTTTTTTCAGTTTTCTTCCCAACAACTTGTCACTCTTTCTATCATCAGCTTTCTTCCCAACAACTTGTCACTCTTTCTATCATCAGCTTTCTTCCCAACAACTTGTCACTCTTTCTATCATCAGCTTTCTTCCCAACAACTTGTCACTCTTTCTATCATCAGCTTTCTTCCCAACAACTTGTCACTCTTTCTGTCATCAGCTTTCTTCTCAACAACTTGTTACTCTTTCTGTCATCAGCTTTCTTCCCAACAACTTGTCACTCTTTCTATCATCAGCTTTCTTCCCAACAACTTGTCACTCTTTCTATCAGCTTTCTTCCCAACAACTTGTCACTCTTTCTATCATCAGCTTTCTTCCCAACAACTTGTCACTCTTTCTGTCATACGAAGCCTGCCTGGCCCTTCCTATTCAATCTCCCCCCCCCCTTTACTCACCCTTCCTCTTCTGCCTCTAACTCTGGAGGTTATGAGGCCTTTACCTGCAGATCAATACGCCGCAGTCGGTCCCATCACTTCGTTGTCCAGTCGCCAGCCCTCTGATCTCGGAGCACGTGCTCTTTGCCTCAGTTCTCTTGCAAGGGCTCCGCTAGTTCGCCCTGGCTGAGAATGACAGGGAAGAAGCATTTTGTTCTCCACAGTTCCCTGAGCTATTAAAACATAAGATACTCTGGTGACCCAAAGGCAGTTTCTATTCTTATTTTCTTTAATAATCGCAGGAAAAGTTTCTATTCTAATTTTCTTTAATAATCGCAGGAAAAGTTTCTATTCTAATTTTCTTTAATAATCGCAGGAAAAGTGTTTATTCTTATTTTCTTTAAAAATCGCAGGAAAATTTTCTATTCTAATTTTCTTTAATAATCGCAGGAAAAGTTTCTATTTTTATTTTCTTTAATAATCACAGGAAAAAAAGCATACTGGAGTAAGAATACATAACATTTCTATTGCTTTTACACTGATATTATATTTTATTCTCTTTTTTTTTAAAGTAATTTTTGCTTTTGCTCTTGAGAATAAATTTTCATTATTCACTTAAAATGTGCATTTGCATCGGATAATTTAGATTATCTTTTTATTTGTCAGTGTGTCTTACTATTCTGTTTTTTTTAAAAATCAACTTACTATTCCAAACTGATTCTCGGAATGTGCTAAAAATAATATATTTTAATACCGTCCGAAAACCTGCACGCTCTAATGGGAGGGAGATTACATAATTTTATTCAAAAAGTCTTCAAAGTTTTATATATATGCAGTATATCCTGTTTAAAAAAAAAGAAACGCAACACTACTGTAGTTGTAATGGACATCAAATTTCAAACTTGTATCAAAATTTTATTTTACGGAATTAATATTTCAATCTTGGCATGAAGAAACTTGAAGACTTTAACAATGAAATGATGTTCATTAAATTTGGTTTGGACTTTTACTCTTTGCCGACTAAGGCCATCGTTTCAGTAAGGTGTATGGGCTCCTCTGGCCTGTATCAGAGAACGACATTTCCTTGACATGGACCTGATTTGCCGTTGGATCTGTTGTTGTGGGATGGCTGCCCACTTTTCCCTCAGTGCAAGAGACAACTGTCGGAGATTGGTTGGCGTGGCGCTCTCGATGGCAGACTTGTCTGTTGAGTTCATCCCATAAGTGTTCTATTGGGTTCATGTCTGATGACATGGAAGGCTACGGAATGGTTTGGACGTTGCTGTCAGCGAGGAACTGGTTGGTGAGTTGTGCCACATGAGATCGAGCGTTATCCTGCTGAAAAATCGACCCTGATGCACCCAGAAGTGGAAGGGCGTGATGACGAAGAATTTCAGCGATGCATCGTTGGACATCCAGGCGTCCTTCAGTTTGCACCAGGTCACTTCTTCCCATGAAGTTGATCGTCCCCCCACATCAGTACACGTCCACCACCATGTGAAGGAGCCTCACCCACGCAGTTCTGGGCGTAGCGCTCATGGTAAACTCTTCTCCGTCTATCGTGTCGCTGGAGCGGAAAGAATGATTCATCACTAAACCAAACCCTTCTCCAATCATTCGCAACGGTCCTTGACGATGCTGGTTTGCCCACTGCAGTCGTTGCTGACGATGCAGGTCCCTAAGAACAAGACTTGTGTAGGGTCTTCTAGCCCAAAGACTAGCGTCGTGCAGCCGGTTCCAGACTGTTTGATCTGAAATTTGACGAGCTGCTGCCATTGACTGGACTGTTGAGGAAGCAGATGCAAATCGATTCCTGAGGTGACGCAGACGTATGAAGTGGTCTTCGGCATGAGTTGTGACTATGTGTCTTCCACTGCGCGGCCGGTCTGCAACTGAGCCAGTTTCTTGAAATTGTCTCCAAAAGGCGACTAATGGTGCTTCTAACAACATTAAATTGTCTGGCCACTATACTTTGTGACTGTCCAATCTGTAAACGTCCAAAGATGATGAGTCGTTGTTCTGTAGTGAGATGAGCCATACTTGCGCATTGAATTTTCATATGAATTGATTCGAGGAAATCTTTTATAGGCATTCAATAACATTGTCAGTGAGTTTTGTGTTCAGTAAGTTTGACGGGATTCTCGTGAACCTGTCATGAATTATTGTCAAAAATGCTGTTTTGACTAGTATCGCTTTTATGTGCTCATGAATCATCTGCTGAGTACAGTTTAGGTCAGAACGTGAAGCTGATGTCCAAGTGAACGTTTCAGGCAATTTACCCTTGTCTGATCAGCAAAGTTCAGCTTAAATATAATAGGCGTTCGTCCGTACGGGTTGCACCTAAGTCGGAGTTCGTAGCTCGGTGATTGCCTGTATAAATTTTTGTAACACAGGCAAACTATGAACAATACACGTTTGTAATACAGACTGACAATAGAAAGTATACGTTTATAACGTAGATGGACAATGAACAATATACGTTTTACAACGCAGACAGACAGTGGAAGTATATGTGAGCAATCCAAAGAAATAATGAAAAATATACGGCTATGATGCACATGGACAATGTGCCTATATACTTCAGACGAATGAATGAACTTTTTTATTTCACAGAGTGAAGAGTTGGGCACTCTAGACCTGCCTGATATTCAGTTCTTCATCTGTCAGCTGTCGCTCTTATGCAAATATCGAAAGAAAGAAAAAAACAAAGGAAAATGATGATGCTTAAGAAAGGTGATGCTGAATTGATTCGCCTTTATTCTTATTTAAAAATAAAACTACTCTGGAAAAAGTTCAAGTTTCTAATAAAATTAATGAACATTTTTCTTGATATTTTTGAATGCTAAACGGCGGACATATTTATCAGCGATACTTGAACTATGTGCACGAAAAATGTGTTTGTTTAAAAAAATATATGCAGTAAAATTCAAATATATACCTGCACTGTAAACAAATATTGTACACTTGACTTGTCTGCATAATAAACGTAAACTGTATATTTGAAATATATGTTTGTTCTGTAAACGTTTACTGTACATCTGAACGTTTGCCATCCTATACTAATCGAACATTAGACTTGGAAGTAAAATCTTCCCACCTTCACCTGAGCTCTAGGATTTATCGATCACACGTGACTTCCCGCCCGCCGAGACAATGGCCATGAGTGTGGAGATGTGGGGGGCGACCTCCCGTGACCGCTTTGTCTCCTCATGGACAATCTGTGACGCTTGGTTCGGTTTATTCATCAAAACAAAATGTTGCCGGTGCCTTTGTTCCATTCTCGCCAAATCAGCCAGCAGTTCTTTATCCTGTGGCAGCGGCCATTCGTGACCATATCCCAAGGGTAGCAAGACTCATCGGTTTCATTTTCTCAGACTTTTACCGGAAAGAATAATAGGAAAATGAAATAAACAAAAACCAAAAAAAAAGTTCATAGTGGAGAAAACAGACTTCTATTTAGTCTTATCTGTCTTTTAGAGTAAAGTGAGAAACTGTGTGGCAAAATGATGTTCTACGAGCTTCACAATATCCTCAAAGTCGTTTTATAAGGCGAAAAGTGCCATTTTAATATTCTTTTACGCTCGAGGAAGACCAGGGCGAAGATGGCTGCAAGGCATCTTTGATAATCCGCGAATGAACGAATCAGCAGCAGGGCATCTTGCTTACAACCGAGAGGCCTACAGGAAATCTGTTAGGGAGGCAAAGTTCCGCAAGGGACATAACTGACTGACTGACTGATTACCTTCGAACATTCTTGCAAATGTCTTCCGGCAAAGTTTTGCCTCACTAGCCAGCTGAACACACATTTGTTGGTAACTTGTGCTTCCAGGACATTTATTGCTGAAATGGGTTAGTTCGAGGTTTGAAACAATGTCCAGTTTTGTTTCTTTTCTTTTTACCTGCCCAGAGACCATAATCATTACACATGTGTGAGACACGATGAGTGTGATCTTTTTAATATAGAGTAATACTTGTAGTTTGATTCCCTAACTATTGTACTTCCTGACAAGAAAATTATTATTGATATACGTTTGTGTAATGGTTATAGTCGGGCATCACTTCATTCATTTGGTGCTAGTTTTATTCAGCGCTGGTGATCGTGCTTCTCTATCTTTCTCTAGTCCTTGATATTTCTAATCAGATCGGTTATCTTTCCTTTCCACGCGTCACATGATCAGACGACTAAGCTAGCAGCCTGCTTTACTTTTCCTTTCAGTTTTCCAGTGGTTGCCAAGTTCTGTAACTTTTGTCTTACATTAAAAAAAAAAAAAACTTTTCCCCTATAAAACAAGAGTCATAGTGGTAGCAGCTTTTTGGGGGAGGTAACTGGGAGGCGAAGTCGAGGGCAAAGATTGAAATAACATCGACGCTACAGATGTTAGATATCAAAGATTCAAAACAATTTCTTTCAGTGCAGATTTATACAAAGAGACAGCAAAGGAAGACTGGATAATGGGAAACAGTATACAATAATCCTGGAAAATGTACCGTTGACAGAAGGTAATGGCCGCACACGACCGCAAGCAGACAAAAATGATATTCTTTTGGCGACAAGCGTTCGTTCAAAGCATATATTCTATATATGTGAGGGCGAAGCGACCTACTTATAACTCTTAAAAGTCCCAGGCTTAGAACGGTCCTGCCCTACCAGTCATGCGAGCGTGCAATTTTTAAACTCTATTCAGCTTCTATTTATATTGTATATATAAGGTGCAAGTGGAGTACAGCTAAGAGCGGATACAGACAGACAGACAGACAGACAGACAGACAGCGTTATTTGACTATGAATGTGGTTTTCATTAATCTCATATCTCATTATCTGGATTCTTGGTCACTTTATTAAAGTGGATTTTCTTATAAGCTTTTTATTTTTTCTTTTAGAAAGCGACGAATTTAATATGTATTTGTTAACTATACAGCAGAGGGATAGAATTTACGGTCGTTAAGTGACTCCTGTAATACAGAAATATCTGTGTATATTGTGTTTAAAAAGAAAAAAAAAATAGAAGGAAAATCAACAAAAAAATTCAGTCAGAAAATATTTCATAATTTCTGGGTTGTTGAGTCTATGGTGACTGGGGGGGGGGGGGAAGTGAAGATGCTACAAGCATGAGTACGTTCAGAAATGACACGATGATGTGACAAATATCACACGACTAAAAAGATTCAGATTTTATTTTGAAAATATGTCTTGTTGCTTTAATTCACATTTTCTTTGGCCATTGTGGGGCCCCCCCCTGCTGTCATATTATCAATGGCCCCGCAGAAACTAAGGCCCATCGTGGTATGAGTCCTCTGGAGTAGATTTAGACAGTGGCTGTTCTGGAATGATGGTCTCTAAAAGCGATTTTTAAAAAATGTTGTAAATGTTCTTTTCGACTTCATTTGACTTGATGTCACTGTTGTAAGATGTAGAAAATTACTTTTTCATTTCTTCCATCAAATTGTCGAATATGAAATGTTTCAGCTCCAGTCCGCTTATCTACCCCCCCCCCCCCCAACTTCTCCACACATACGCAGGACCGTCTTAACAGCACTGTAGTCCCTGGGCAAAACAATGCACAGAGGCCCCTACCTACATTGACCATTATAACCCACACAAAGAAGAGCTACACTGACAATATTTAAATCGTGGGGCCCCTAAACAACTGTCCAGTGTGCCCCTGCTTGAAGACGGCAACACACACACACACACATTTACACAGTGTCACATTCCACTACACTTTTATTTTCTTCAGTTTTGTTTAGTTTTCAATAAACTTTCATACTTCTTGTTCAATAAACTTTCATACTTCTTGTTCAATAAACTTTCATACTTCTTGTTCAATAAACTTTCATACTTCTTGTATTACATGGGAGAAGGAAATAAAAAAAAACTTTTATGGAACAACTCGTGGCCCTTGTAATTCTGCTTCCTCACAATAAACTATCGTACACACTTTGTTTCTATCGATTAGTACCATGTATAAAGCCTGTATATATATATATATATATATATATGTGCAGGAAACTCTGTACCGTAGAGAGCGGAACAACAACACAACTCCTTCAGATCATCAGAGGAAGTACCCCCCCCCCTCCCAGACAAGTGTTTCGGCCCTTTAAACTCCTGACACTCCCAGAGGTCTTGTGAGTTGTTGCTTTTTTTTTTCCGGTCCCGGGATCGAACCCATGATCTTCCAGTTGCCACTGCACTTTTTGAAGTGCCTTCTTTAGCTACGGAGGACTGGTATATATATATATATATATATATATAATGTTTTTTGTCCATTTCCTGCATCTAGATCTTATATAAGGGAGTGAAGATAAAGCAGACAAATAAAATCCTGTTTCAATAATTCTATGATTTCAATGCAAAAATGGTACATCAGTCGAATCACAAAACTTTACGCAGTCCAAATCAGGTTTTGCTATAGAAAAATACACACGTATATATTAATCTTGAATGCGGCTTCATCATTAGCCCTGGTAAAGTCAGTCCAGTTAATTGATTCCATTACTTATCCCTTAGGCCTCGGCTATGGTTTCTCACAACATCATCGTGACAGCACAACCCCCGCCTAGCACGCAGCCATCAGCTCAGCCCCAGCTTCCTCAGCCAGCAGTGAGTCAGCCGCAGCCGCAGCCCAACAGCCTGTCCTCGCCTAGATCTATCAACTGCTCAACCAGTACAGACTTCTTGCACCACCAGCCGCCCCCAACATTCCGCCAAGCTCAAGAGTTTACGCCATCTTTCTTCACCAACGGTCACGGCACCGCTTTGTTCAGGCCGGGGTTTACAACCTACCAACATCCTGCACATCAGCATCCTGCGGTGCTACCTCATCCCCCGCTCACAACAAATACCACAGCCAATGGAGATTTTGGTGAGCGCAGAAAACGAGGCTATTAGCAGCGATCATTCCATTGTCTCGCCACTTAAAACTCATAACAAATTCAAAGTACAGGAAGTTAATCATTGACAACTGTAGTTAACTTCCTGCCAAAACAAATCCTGCTTATATAAAGAATTTTTTAAAAATTATCAGAAATAATTTAAGGTAATGTTATGAGAAAAAAATCTTCCCACCTTCTTTTACAGAGGCGTGTGAGTGTGGTGAAGTGGTTAGTGCACGTGTCTCATGATGAAGGTGGGGGGGGGGGGGGGGGTTCGAATCCAGCCAGAGGTGCACCTACATCCCGGCTGTAGAAACGGGTACCCGACTTCTTTTGGAGTTGGGGAAGGAAAGGCGGCCAGGCGTGATACTGACCATATCATCCTCTAGTGTGCTGACAGGTCAAGGAAAATATGAGCACTAACACCATATCCCTGTGTGCCTCAAAGACATGACATGGTTACTCCCCCCCCCCACACCCCCCCACCCCCACCCTCCATTTAGACAGATACTTAAGGAACCTTTCATACGGTCAGAATATACAACTTCTTCCACTGTGTTTTACAAAACTATCATTAACATTTACTCATTAACTATATAAAATTATCAGTTGATTTTGTCTGTCATCATATCATAGTCTCCGCTGTATTACATATTGAGAAAGAGTGAATAAGTTGGTAGCTTGTTTCACTTTATGGTCCATGTGAGATGTGGTGAGCAGAGCTCAGAAACATGTCACATATATTATCAGCAGTGATTTTCACTTGTAGGACGTGCTTTACCAGGTTGTTGATGTTGTCAAGGGAAGTTAGTGGTTAAAATCACATTTTAATTTCCTCACCATCATTTAACTGACGTTGCCTTCAGCTTGTATGTGAAAACTGACAGACTGATTTTAGCTACAAACATTACAGCTCCTAGCAGCTTCTAGCAACTCTTACCATTCTGTTTGTCAATTTTCAGGCCCTACAGACCTCAGCATGAAGAAGTCCAGTAACAAAGGTCAGCTTAGCCCATCAGAAGTGACTGCTATCAAGCAGCTCATAGCAGGCTATAGGGAGTCTGCAGCATTTCTCTACCGCTCAGCGGATGAATTGGAACAACTGCTTCTACAACAGAATTGACCATACAGATCACTAGACAAAGTGTCAAGTTGAAGTTCTGTAAACATACCATTTGCACTTTTAATGTAAGATATTTTTAAAATATTACATAGAAAATAAAAGTGATGGATTAAATGTTTGCCACATTGAGGGTTTTGAAAAAAAAGAATATAGATATTTTAAAAGTCATTTATTCTAAAACAAAAGTTTAGATGAAACCAGATCATTTCATTTTGATCTTTTTCTTCTGAGGTTATTTAGAAGACAAAGTCTACAGTCAGAAAGTAAGCATAATATAAGAAATAAAGATTTGTGATATGGATGAAAGTGTTAGAAGCAGTTTTATAACTATATCAAATTCCAAGTTGATTCTGTCTGCCATTGGACCATAGTCTCCACTATATTACAGACTGAGAAGGAGTAAAGAGGTTGGCAGATTGTTTCACTTTAGTTCATACGAGATGTGGTGAGCAGACTTCAGAAATATGTCACAGCATATCACCTTACAGCATATCGGGCAGAAGATAGACTACAGAGTCAAAATGCACGCAGAGTGACACAAGGTGTTTATTTTGAAATGTAATGTAAATTAAAATGAAGTTTTAAAATTTATGGAATATCATGAAATGGTCTGTTTCTTTGTCAGGCTGGTTTTTGTTTTAAATTTAACAAAAAATGAATGTTTAAAAATTAGTATTTGTTTTGTGATAATCAGTGCAAAATCTGAGACTAAAACCTGTTGGAGACAAAGAAATATGCAATGCAGAAAGATAGACACTTAAGGGAAATAACTCTAAATAAATGTGTTTAACTGTTTTTTTTTCTGATAATTCATCAAAGAAACTTCTGAGTATAGCAAGGAAAAGATGGAAGAGAAAAAGGTAGATATACAGAGAAATGAAATGAAGATATAAATTCAGGTTGAACCGAATGATCCATGTTTAGACCAAATGTTTCTAAAGCACCCCAATAATAAATAAAGCATTAATAATTGACAAGATTAGCATTGCTGTTTTAATTGTGTTGGCAGACAGTCTTATAATAAAGACAGAAGTATGAATGTTATAGGGCACAATATTATTATACACTCCTAAATTATTTTTAAACCAGTAACATGAACCACATAATATTATTCACAAAAAAAATATGAAAGGTTTTGTGTAGAACTAATTTAGCCACAAAATATCAGAAAAAAGAACAGATTACACCCTGGTCAAATGTTTTCTTTGACTTATTTAGAACATAGACAGCTGAAGTCAGTGATTACGTTAACCGGCAGCTGCTGGCAATAAAGGAAGAGAAAAACCATGAAACTTTTGCAGGTTGCTGGTTACTGTAACTGGTTTATTTTATCACAAAACTATTTACTGTAACCGGTTTATTTTATCACAAACTTAGAAAACGTAGCCAGAGAGATCAGCTGAAGGATAATCGAGCAAGTACATTGATGATGTTCAATTTTCATGGAGGAGAATCGGGCAGTTTTGATTTTGGTTCAGCATGTGAACACTTTGTAAAGATTGAATCTCACCGCAGATAAAGTAAGAATAAAAATTTCACACAAGCATTTACTTTCTGCTGTTTGTAAAGCGTGTTTACTTTTACATTAAAAATAAAAGTATAAGGTACCAAATGTTGTATTCGCAAAACTGGTATTTCAGAAAGTGGTTCATGCAAAGTCAAAGAACGGTGATACCAGTTTCAGAAAACCCTAGTGCAACCACTGTTAAGTGCAGTGAATGCATTTCTCTCCCTGATTCCAACTCACTTGTCTTGCCATCAATAACCAAAGTAAAAAAGAGACTAGTGAATCTGGTCTGTTCATCTTCCATGTTTCTCAAGTTATCTCTCTTGTTTTGGGTGCTGTTTGTTATCTTCCCTTGTTGAGTTCATAAAAATTATTCGGATATAAATGAAAATCTAAATTACCATATAAAACATAAAGCTTTGGACAAATTATAGTTTTAAATGCTGGTTAATAAACAAAATCATTAATAACAACATTTTATGAACGAAATGTTGAGGTCATGCTTTAAAGCATCAGTAAAACATTGATCACATCAGCCATCACTTTCCTGGCAGATAAAGTAAAAAAAAGTAATGGCACTGTATTTCTCAGTATATAGCATAAAGCTACCCTTACCTACCTTTAATGTAAAGAAAAAAAAACAAGTGACTAACAACATATAACTTAGAAGAAATGACATTTTTCATCTTAGAAGATATTTTTGAAGCAGTTATCTGTGAGTTTTTCTGAACAACATCTCACAGATTCAGCAGAAATTGGACTTGCCTGTTAGACTATAGTAATAGCAAGCAGTGTTTATTTTGCAGGGACCAGTCTTTTTGTGCTTGCATCTTCTGTCCTCAAATTTGGCCTCTATTTCCTCATAAAATAATGTTGCACTCTGGTACAGAATTGATCTCCATATGCATTTAATCTTTTGTTAGTTCTTACCAATCTTCATTGCTGGCTTACAAATCTCATGCATACAAATTCTGCTTCACCAGACAACTGATATGGAGAAAATGTATTGCACACCCCTCTCTACTTCAAACTTTGCCAATCATCTTTGCAGGAAGGATAAAGACCATTCATCTGAAAGTCTAGCATAGATAAAGGGATGTCAGAAGATGGTCAGGCTAAAGAACCTCACCACCAACTGCATTAAGTTCTGCCCATCAGATTTTTCTTTTGGGGTTTACTCTCATAACCTTTGACCCCCCAGCCACCCACAAGGCAGCGGATTTGGAAGGGACTGGTAGCATCACATAAATGTCTATGTAAGACCACAGGAGTGTTCTAACCAAATACCTTGAGTAATGACATCTTGTTAAGAGAGACAGATATGACACTGCTGTTGACAAGCATTGAAAAGTGTAGGTGGCAATTAACTAGTCACATTATGACAAAAGCAGATAAATCCTTGCTATGAACAACTTTGATGTAGACTTCACAGGATATAAGAAACATGGGATGACCCAAAGAGGCATTGTGACTTACAGCAGAAAACAAAAGACTGCCATGGGAGAAAGCCAAAAAGATAGCAAAGGAGAGACAAAAGTGGAAATCTTTTGCCTGCAGCAGCAAAATATGCCTTGGGCACTGAAGGGACAAGAGACAAGAGAGTGTGTGTCACTTACTGTTATATGATAGCAGGAAAATCTGACCTTGTGCACAAGAGAGGACTTTTCTATTTTACTTCATGTGGAAAACAATCAAAATGTAAAAAATGGTAAAAAAGTGAATAAACTTCCCCAAAAATGAACTTAGTGGATCTAGGTGAGCACAGAATACACTATCATTTCTAAACATGATGCACTAATGCAAATTCCTAGATCAAGTCAGTGATGCCTATTTTAATCAGGATAACATTTTCCATTAAAGTTTTAAAATTTTATCAACATATTCATATGATTTATTGCTGATCCAGAAAAACCAACATGTCATTAACAAATGAGATTTACAAAATGCCTGCAGTGCTGTTTGAAAGAGTCAAGCATTTGAATTTTGAAAGCTAGAAGAAAATGAATTTGAGTTAAATATTGTAAATTTCAGTCCAGATTTTATGTTCATAGTGAACCATTCTTTGATAACCTTCAGGTTTGAGAAAATTACAGGACGTAAATCTCATAAAAGAGACAGATAATTTGTACATAACTCTAACTGCTCATTTTTTTCAATGAATTATATAGTAAGAGAAGTATACCTAATACACAGTACCAATGTTGAAATTAATTAAATGTATAATTTGCAGAAAGTCAATGTCTTTAAGTCAACGTGTATAATTTGTTGGTTTCAGTTTTCTTTTCAATGCCTTCGTCATGGGTTGTGCAATATAAAAGCCTTTGTTTTAAACTTTCTTCATTACATATGTTAACATTTTTGAAAAAGCCTTTAGTACATATATACTTATATACTCGTATATATATATGGCTATTAAAATAACTGTTACTAAATAATTTCCCTAGAAATTTTAGTTGTTATTTATTGTTTCATTTTGATTGCATTTGATTAACATTATATGAAATTACTCATTAACATTATATGAAATTACTCATTAAATGTAACTTTCATAATGATGTAAATGCTTTACTTTAATAACAAATGTTTTATCATATTAGTGAGGCACAAATGCATTTTCATTGTTCATGTTTCATTTTAAAATATATAAACCCATCAGATATTTCTGATGGAATTTTATTTGTAGGCAAATGACTAAATTAAATGCCTTAGTTATTAAACAATTTCCCCAAAGTTATTTAAAAAATAAATTGTGTATGTGTGTCATTTGAAAATCTGTCCACTAAAAAAGTAGAGATCACTTGCAAGATAATGAAAGCAAGTCTGTTCAGTGTTGTATGGGAGAGTTGTCATATCTTTGTTATCAGATCTCTGGAAGTCAGAAAGGAGTCAAGGCTTAGAATGTTAAGAAGTTATCATTGCTGCACTTCTGACAGGTTCATATGGTCTCTATTCTCCCCCCCTGTGAAGGAGGATCTCAGTGTGGTGTGAGTACTTTGTAGCACCAGCAATAACTCTGAAAAGTGGGAGCTGGATGGGCATGCGTAGAATACATGACCTTTCAGTCCAAAAAAGCCATGCTATTGTTCATTCAGCTATTTGTGCTTTCAGAAATGAATCAAAATTTGTTTCGGTGCCCAACTAAATAATTTAGATCATGGAGACAGATACTTAGATTTAAAATAAGAAAATATTTAGTTAAAAGTTTGCATAAAACTGGCTTTAGAACTACATGAACTTTAGTATGTCTTATTTTATGAAGTTGCTTAGTGGTATATTTTCAGCTTAAAATAGCTTCTTACATTGTACATCCCTTCCATGCTGTTAAATGTCACATAGGGCTTGCATGGTAGATTGCCAAGATGTCCTGTTTTCAGTGAGCTTTTCCATTTGATAGCTTAAAATAGCTACAGTACTTGTATGAATTCCTTGTAACTGCGAGCTGTTGTTCTTTGCAGCTTTCAGTTTGTTAGAGATGGTGAGGCACAGCATCTTATCGGCGTGGGAGCGGGTTACTGTGGCCGTTGATCACTCTATATGATGAAGCTTTATTCTTAATTCACTTGTTGCTGCATGTACCCATATGACAGGCTCCACTGAGGTGGCTAGAAACAGCTATCAAATTATAATGACCTTGATGATGGTGATGGAGTTTTGTGTGGTACTTTCCTTGTTGTCTGGATACTTTATGTCTGCGGACAAATTTTACCCAGGCTTACACTTCCTCTCAGTGACAAAATAGCACCACAGAAACGCCCTTAAAAGTATCATGATTGTTAATGGTATACTGGATGACGATGAGATGATGTGGCAATGTGACAGTGGCAAGGACACATATTAAGGAAGTAAACCTCAAGGCACCCAGTTAGAACAAGTTCCCGACATCTACTAACGTCCAAAGACTTTAACGCCATCGGGATCTCCTGCTATATTTTAGCTAATGAGCTATTACAAACTAGTTACACATTTCATAGTCTAACTAACTACAGCTTCCTAACCAAAATACAAATTTCAACTCTCTCTATATCCTAAGTCCTAACCGTTATTTTTTTCCATCTTGTCGTCTGCTCATCCTTGTTGTCTGCTCTCATTCCTTTCTTTTTTTTTCTGTCTGTACACGGCACCTTTTTTTTTCTAGCCCAGCAGCAAACAACCAGAGGATCAGGTTTTCCCGATCACTCTGTACTTAGTTTCTCCCTTTCAAACAAAAATTACACTAACTATCCACTTCTAATATACCGATACATTACTATGGCTTTCAGTCCAAGAGTACAGCTAAAAAGCAGGGGGTGTGCAATACTTCTTTAGCAGACTCCACCACCATGGGGACTATGGCGATCCCTGCCCCATTAGCCAGGCTACAGTATATAAATTGTATGCTGCTTTTGAATATTTCCCAGGAACTCACAGTTGTGTTGTTAATTCTGATAATTAATATTACCAGGTTTAGTGGAGTTATCCTTTGTTCAGTTAAAATTGTTTGGATAAACCAGTTTTGGCAGTTAAAAACCAATGTCAAAATATTTATTGGACAATCATATAAAAAGTTTTTTATATCAGATGAGATGAATAAATCATTTGTATTAAACACCAGTTTGTGAATGCAGGGATAGCATGGCTGTGTTGAACTGGTATCTCATGAATGAAAGCAGTGGACTGTAGACCAGTTCTTATTACACTCTGATAAAAATCCAATTATTAAAATAAATACCTGTTACATGTGTTCTTAGAAAACTGCCTCTGTAAGTAGAAAATGTCTACCTACAAATCAATACCAGAATACACTGTATGATTCAACAGTCAGAGCTTCACTGGAAAAATAGAAGTTTATATTTTTAAAAATATCAGTCTCATATATATACAATATTGAATTCACAGTAGATAAATTAAATACATTTTATATTTCATGTCTTTTTGTTCTCTTTCACATATCTACCAGAATCCTCAAAAGGTAGGTGAAGAAATATAACCAAACAAAATAAAACAGAACAGAAGTTACTGATACATTAATATCATCCCTTTAATTTTTAAAAATGGACTGAATAGCACCTTTGATATTATCAACTGTTTAAATATATAGTTTGGCTTCTGTACTTTAAATTAAGAATTCAAATCCTTGACTTCATATTATAAATGATACATTTGTTGTTGTTGTTTTTTTTATAATGAAAACTTTCTAATAAGATACCATATTTGTACATTTTAGTATATTTTAAACAATGCAACAATCAGTTTTATGCATTTAAAAGCCTTGGTTTGGATTATCTAGTAAAAGAAAAAAGATACATTTGCAAATGTTAATTCATTTGTTTTGTAGAGCTATAATTCAGTTTGTTAACAATTACTGACTGCTAGAATTCTGCAGAACTTGAAAGTCCTTATGCATATTATGCACATGTGCAATCTTCATTTTCAAACAAGACATTAGACTGGGATTTCTTGACCCATGGTTTACAGCAGATTTACAGGGGTTCTGGCAGAGAACAGGGATGAGTGGAGAGCCTTTATCCATGACCTAAGCTCTCAAGGGAATGAAAGGTGATGATGATGATGATTATGATGATGATGATGGCAGAGAATGTGACTGAAAAATCCCTCCATGGCATTTCTTGCAGAACCCTAAGGGTTTGCTACTTGCTTTTGTTTTTGTCCAAAACAGTTTGGTTAAAAATTCATTTTCAGTTCTTCGAGAGAAAAAAAAAATTCCTCTTGCACATGGAACTTTTATACTGCAAGCCATACCTGATTAACATTTTGTATATTATACATTTATTATTATTCTTTTCATTGAAGTCCTACTGGATAAACTGAAAGGAACAACATTTTTTTCTTGCCTCTTACTTACACTGGTAACTTTATTCAAATTCACATATGGTGGCCTGGTTAACTGAGTGGTTAGGAGCTAGATTTACTAATCTGGTGGTACTGGGTTCAAATCCCAGCTGTGGGATTTTATTTTGGTATGTGTCAAAAAGGCCCCAAAGTCCACCCAGCCTCTAAAAATGGGTACCAGAGAAATCTGGGAAGGCAAATGCAGCCAGGCGTGATACTGACCACATCACAGTTTCATATGCTAAATATGGAAAATGCAGGCCTAACACCATATCCCCAATATGTCTTAATGGCATGGAAATGGAAATTTTACCTTTTGTAATATGTATGTATGTATATTGTGGGGTTGGGGGGGGACATAATGGCAATGACAGGTGGAGGGGAGTTGAGGGGAACCAATGAAGCAAAAGAAGTGAGTGGTCATAAAAAATTTGAAGTAAGGGTTCTGCAGAAATAAAATAATATTCCAAGGGTTCCACTAGGATGAAAATGTTGAAAAAGACTGCATTAGACAGTGACATTGAGAGTGCTGTGGCTAAATAAATGAATAATGAATCAATGGAATTGAAAGAGAATTTTTTTTAAATTGACAGAGAAAGTGTTAGTTGTAAAACCATGCAGACATTTTCTTCATTCATTACAGTCTGCAGGTTATGTGTAAATAAATCAAGATCACCATTTCCAGAACACTTTGCTTAGTTTTTGCTTGTTTGTCTTTTCATGCCTACTGTATTCAGTCTGAATAGGAAACATCTCTTCAGTCTTTCTAACTTAGTAATTACCAGTAAAGGTGCCATGAAGGGTCTGCAGGTAGCCCAAAAGTTCAGTGAGAATCCTAGATATATGGTTTTATTCAGTTTTTTTAATGATAAATTTCTGTCCTTAAAAGAAGTGGTTTTGTGGTGTGACAGTTTTCTTGCTTTGTGGTGAGTTTTCAGTTCATGGTGAGGTTATAAAAGGTTGAAAACCACTGATATAAGTTAGCTATTCAGAGTACACATTTGCTAGGAATATTGCCCCTCCAGCTTGACAGGTCTAAATCTTTAAAATGTGGGTTATCTTGAAAAACACCAGCATATTGAGCATTGTAAAACATCTATACTGGCAGCAAGAAGCAGCAATTCGAGTTGAAAATAGAACTGGAAAATATCAACCTATAAAACAAGAGGTGCAACTAGGATGTGCACTATCTCCAGACCTTTTTTCTCTGTATAGCGAGAATATTCTAAGAACAATCATCACAGAACCAGGCATAAAAATTGGAGGATACAATATTAACAACCTTCGGTATGCTGACGACACAGTACTGATAGCTAAGAACAAACAAGACCTGCAAAATCTCTTGGATAAAGTCACTAAAGAAAGTGAACAGAAAGGCCTTAGTTTGAACATCAAAAAGACAGAGACTATGGTTATATCTAAGAAACAGAATCCACCAACATGCAGTGTAAAATTAAATGGAACTATTCTAAATCAGGTGCAGAAATTCAAATACCTTGGAGCAGTAATGACTTCAGATGGGAAATGCAGAGCAGAAATTAGGAACAGAGTAGGCCAAGCAAAGAGTGCATTTCAGAGAATAAGAAACATATTATACAGCACATCCTTATCAATGAATGTTATAAAACAAGTCCTAAAATGCTATATAGAACCTATCTTGTTATATGGAAGTGAATCATGGACAATAGGCAGGTGTGCACAAAAATCATTGGAAGCAGCAGAAATGTGGTTTATTAGAAGAATGTTGTGAATCCCATGGACAGCAAAAATAACTAATGAAGAATGTATGAGAAGAGCTGGAGAGACAAAAAACCTTGTCAAAAAGATAAGAGAGAGACAATGTACTTTCATAGGACATGCAATGAGAAGAGGGGACATTGAAAATATTATAACAACAGGAAAAATAGAAGGAAGACGATCAAGAGGAAGACCAAGAAAAATGATACTGGACAGTCTGGCGGGATGGTGTGAGAAGAGATCACCAACTGAGCTGATGGCCTGTGTGAAGGATCGGGTACTCTGGAGAAGCATAATAGCCAACGCCAGTCGGCACGGCACCTGATGATGATGATGATGATATTGTTCTTATTGTGCTATAATAATGTTATTAAAAGATTAAAGAAACCTGATACTCTTCATTAGCTGTATGCATTTTAGAGTGTCGGTGATCTTGAACCTGTTGTCTCGATGGCTTTTATGCTTCAAATTTTCATGGCATCATACTCTCCATCACTGTTCCCTGTAGACTATTGTTATATATTATTATATAAAAACAATTTTAAATTTTCATATCTATTTTATTATGTGATTAATTTGTTGCTCTGGCCTGTTATCATTTCACATTTAAAATTTTTTTAAAAATCATTCGTTTTTCAGTTCAGGCAGACATATATGTCTGGAGCTGATACTATCTGCTTATATCATTTACTGAAGTGTGTAGAGTGTATTCTGATATGTCACCCCTAGCACATAGACATTCTGTGATTTAAGAGGCAGTGTAGACATTCTGTGATTTAAGATGCAGTTTCCTAAACACAGTTTGTTAGGTAAACATTTTTTTACAGAGTGTAATGGCAGCAAGTCTTAGGTTTAGTACCTTTATAAAAGTAGCTGGCTCATTGTTCAGTTAGCTGCATTATACTCTCAGCTAAACTGTGTGTTCATTCTATCACCTCTACCGTGTGTTTATACCTTCACCTGATCTGTGTATTTATACTCTCACCTGAACTGTGTGTTTATACTCTCACCTGAACTGTGTGTTTATACCCTCACCTGAACTGTGTGTTTATACTCTCACCTAAACTGTGTGTTTATACTCTCACCTGAACTGTGTGTTTATACTCTCAAATAAACTGTATATTTATACTCTCACATGAACTGTGTGTTTATCTTACATCTTAAATTATACATCTTTCCTGTGCTAATTTGGCCACTCTTAATAATGTCCTCTTTAGAATTTCACATGGTCGACCTCTTTTTCTTTGACCTGTTTTGTTTCACCTGACAGCTTGGTTTGGGATTTTATGTGTCTACGCTCTCAGCTAAATTGTATATTTATACTCTCACATAAACTGTGTGTTTATACTCTCACATGAACTGTGTGTTTATACTTTCAACTAAACTGTGAGTTTATACTCTCATATAAACTGTGTGTTTATACTCTCACATGAACTGTGTGTTTATACTCTCACATAAACTGTGTGCTTATACTCTCACATGAACTATGTGTTTATACTTTCAACTAAACTGTGAGTTTATACTCTCACATGAACTGTGTATTTATACTTTCAACTAAACTATGAGTTTATACTCTCACATGAACTGTGTGTTTATACTTTCAACTAAACTATGAGTTTATACTCTTAGCTAAACTGTGTGTTTTATGTACTCACCTAAACTGTGTATTGACTAAAATTTTTTTCTTTTTTTTAAAGATAAAATACATTAATTTTCACTTATTTATGATAAACACATATATGCCTTTAAATGTAAATGCTACAGAAGAGTTCTTCAAATATCATGGACACAAAAAAGAACAAATATATCTATACTACAAGAACTTAATATTGAAGAAGGCTGGCTAGTAAAGAGGATTAAAGAAAGAAAACTTAAATATTTTGGACACATTAAATGTCATGATAATCTAGAGAAGACAGTCTTGGAAGGGTACATAATGGGAAAAAGAAAAGAGAGGAAGACCAAGGCAAAGATGGCTGCAAGACATCGTTGATAATCTGCAAATGGATGCATCAGCAGCACGACATCAGTGCTGAGAGGTCTACAGGAGTAGGGAGGCAAAGTTCTGCAAATGACTGATTGTCTGGCTGACTGACTGGCTGACTGACTGACGAAAAGTAATGTACATGTTTTTAATACAATTCAATTTTTTTCTGAAAGATTCAGTTTTTTTTTTTTCAGAATACATTTAGCATCGTTTGGAGATTTAGCATAACCTCAGAAGGATGTACAATGTTTTACTTCAAGCTGGTGTGACACAATCCTTTCCATAGTTGGAGAGTAATAAACCATATGAATCCTTACACTTTTGAGCATTTACATCTCAGTATTGGTTTATGGGTGAAGCCATAGAATGATGATATTTGTTGACATTCCACTGCTTGTATAAGCATAGATGACATTCAGTACAATCTTGCCATTCCTTGCTGTGGGTTTTTTTACAATATTTATTAGTTATTTGTTATTATTTTTAATCTCCGTCTTCTACTGCCTCTTCTGAATTATTTAAAATTTTTATTTGTTCTGTATATATTCCTTTCTTGGTTTTTATCCACCAACATTGTAACCAATTTTGTTTGGTCAAGAAGTAGTAATATTCATTTAGCCACATACAAATGTTTTTTTAAACAAACTGGATCAAATGAAATCATGTGCATAACTTAAAAATATGTGATAATTGATATCTGAACTGATGTTGTATGCAGATTTTTTTTGCTTGTGTCTGGCTGTTGAACTGTAACTCAGTTCCAACTCTTTTTTGGTTTGTGTCTCAACAAGAAGAATGTGACAAATACTAGATGGCATTGTGTTTTAGTGAATGTTAAGTGTCATCCAACTTTGTTAACATTCATTTTATAAATGGCATGATTTTGCTTTTTATATATGACCAATTTTTTTTTAGTTCCTTTTGCCTGTTTGTCTGTTGTTTTTTTCCTTAACGTTGCTCCCTACCAATCTGAGACAATGGTTCAGAATAACCTCCATTTCGGGTACTCAGCAGTCTGATCTTCATCTAACATTTCAATTTTTTTTAATACACATTTTTGAACAGTAAAACATGGATTGAAGTGTTCATCTTTAATGTAACTACAGTGTTTGTGAATAATTTTAGCAAGTTGGAAATAGTGAGCATTGTGCATTTCAGATCACTTTAGGGATTCTTTGTGATGAGGTCTATAATATGTTGTCCTCTTGTGGCTAGGTGGTTGGTCATCCTACTGGAGTCCAGGGTTTGATTCACAGTCATTCTCTTACAGCTTTTATTTTTCTCATTATCTACAGTTTTTTTTTCTAGGTTAATCATACAAGAATTTACTGTAACATTTCACTACAACATTTTAATCATGCAGTAAAATATTTCTAGAAATGATAAATTACTAAACTTTCTACTTGAAAATTTTCTAGGAATCCTACAATGCCTGGAGATTTCAGTGCCAAATGCTCACTTGTTCATTTTTGTTTGTTTGTACAACTAACTGTCTCCATTTCCCACCATCTTATTTTCTACATTTTCACACACTCAGCAAAAAAGTCTTACAATATCCATAAATCATTTGTGGTGTCATTATTTACGGATTATGATAATTACAATGATTATAACAGTGGTTATTTATTTCCCATTGAAATTCAGTGTTTCATATATTTCTAGTACATGAATTTAAAAAATGAATAAAGATTATAATATATAGTAATGAATAAAGTTTTTTTTAATTCGTAAAATTTTCACTCATGTTATGTGTTTTACAATAGCTCATGGTGGTTTAAGAACTATTGATTAAACTCTTATTAAATAACAAAGTAAGTTCAAAGTTCAAAATTTAGACTCTGGCTTCTCTGCATTCGGGACAACCCAATATATGCTCTGCCGCATGCCGCAGCATACATCCAAGAGTATGTTTGCTAATCATCATCATCATCATCATCATCATCGCCTTTCACTTCCTTGAGAGCATCTCTAGTCATCTCTGTTCTAGGAATTATTCTCTGCTTTCTTCCATGTGTTTCCTTGTCTCTGATTTCTCTTCTCTAAGTAAGTCGAGGTCTTCATCTTTTTATATTTCCTTGAGGATTCCATGTCAGTGCCTATCTTGCTATGCTGGTGTCTGGTTTCCTCAGAGTGTGGCCAATCCACCTCCACTTCCTAGACATGATTTGTATGTTCATAGGCTCTTGTCCTGGCCTTTCCCAGACCTCCTCGTTCCTGATCTTGTCCTGCCATTAAATGTTTAAAATACTCCTCAAGCAGTAGTTCATGAATGTTTGTATCCTCTGTTGCATTGTCTTGGTCATAACCCATGTCTCCGAACCATAATGTAGGACAGTTTTATGTTTGTATTTAAAAGCCTGGAAAGTTTGGTTCTTGTTTTGATGTTCTTAGTTCCTGTCAAATGTTGGTTGTTTACAATGCGTTTTTTTTTTTTTTTGGCCACAGAGTTCGAATTTCCTACCAGCACCCTTATTTTGTTCTAGCTCCTACAGTCTCTTCACAGCTACATTGTTCGTCCATTCCCACTCTTCTTTTTCCCGCAGTCTGTGCAGTACAGCCCGGCATTGTCCCCCTTGTCCACTGACAGTCTGCCGTTTATTTTAGCCTGTCCAGCAAGTCTGTCGGCCACATCATTGCCCTGTACTCCCGCATGCCCTGGGCAGTAAAGCCACGTTAGGCTTGTCACGGCTGACTGGCCAGTTGAACCCATTCTTTGAGAAGCAAATTCTTCTCAGTCTTACGAAGCATACTCTGTTAATTTGTCTCAATGAACAACTAACCCTTATATGTATGCTTGGTGTGGTGATTTCAAAAGCTCCCAAACCCTGTGCCATGACTCTTCCATTTAGGTAGACAACAAAACCCCCAACCACTTCTGCTGTCCCAAGTCACTGATATATATAACCATGTCAGAAGACCCACAGTGATGATGGAAGAGCCACAGTGATGTTGGACGACCCACAGTGATGCTGGAAGACCCACAGTGATGCTGGAAGACCCACAGTGATGCTGGAAGAGCCACAGTGATGCTGGAAGAGCCACAGTGATGCTGGATGAGATCTTGAACCCAGAGTTCAACTGCTCCTTGTGCCCAGTCTTGACATTCATGACCCTTCTGTATAACAACCTTTGTTAGCTGAGGTCAGTCCTGTACCCGTAGCCAGTCATCAACTTTAGGCATCTCATCCAGATTACAAATTGACTTTTTTTTATCCTCCGCTTCAGTCGTCCAAGATCTGCCCCGTTTGATGCGTCTTCCCTTTATCAACCCCAACTCCTTATGGAGAGGATGATCCTTCATGCCGGCAACCATGATGTATGCCTTGACCTGAGAATGTGTTTAGACCTCACAGTCAGCATATCAAACAGAAAGTGCATGGCTGCCACTGGAGTATCCCTTGTGCAACCCAAGACCACTCTCATAGCCTCGTTCTGTACACGCTCTAGTTTATACAGCTGTGCATTGGACAGGGTGACCAGGCCAAGACCATACTCCAATGGTGACATCACCAGCACATGCATCAGCAAGAAGAGAATGGGCTCTGGAAAGTCCGCTGTGGCCATTAACCTAACCGCTCCCAACACTTTCCTGTTTTTTTTTTGTATTGCATGGCCCACACGGTGAGCAAAGGACAATGAACAATCAAATGTGATTTCTAGATACCTCATGCAATGTGTTCTCTTAAAATCTTGGCACTGGTACTTCACAATCGGAACTTCAGATCCTGCAATTCTGTTATTTACTGACCACCACAGGATCCTGGCTTTTTCTGGGTTGATCACCACATTGTTATCCTCACACCAGCTTGTTATCTGGTCCACCCTGGTCTGCCTTCTTGAGGCTAATTCCTCTCAACACCACCCATGCTGGCATGTTAATATATCATCCGCATAGATCAGTGTTCTCCCACACAGTTGCTACGGGGCTGCCTCACTGGGTCCCCCGTGTCCCCTGTACTATTCAACGTACTGGCCTTGCTCTGTTATTTGATAAAAATTAAACTCATATGAAATGAAAAATAATGAAACTAATATATATTTTATATCATAAATTTTATATAATAAATATTTTATATAGTATTTTTCACATAAAACAAGTTCCAAATGGAGGCAGCACACTAGCACATGATTTTAACTGTGATAGGTGTATGGTGTGGCAGATTGTCTTTTTTTTAATTGATTAAATGTGATTTCTAACCATTCTCTGACGAAGTCAACTCAACTTTAATGTCACTGCGTGTTCTGACTGAGGAGGGGGGGGGGGGGCAAGCTGCTTTGTGCCCTGGGTCAGTCTGACTACCTGAACTCATTGAAAGAAAAAAAATCTGTGTACAAATGTTCTCTTCAACAGTTAGCAGCTATCCACCTGGAATCGGTGAGTAAATTGACTATTTAGCTTTATGAAAATACCGGCCATATTTAGAACTCTTGCTCTTTGATCATCTACTCGACAGCGACACCAAAAAACAAAAAAAAACAACAACAACAAAAAAAGAAATCGGGATTCACAATTTACTCAGATTATTTCTGAAATAGAACAGATTACACTGGCTAGGTCATGTAGAAAGAATGAAAGAGAACAGACAAACGAATAATATGAGTATGTACAAAAGATGAAGGCCGAGAGGTAGACCAAGACAGAAGTGGAAGGATAACATAGAAGAGGGTATATAGGAAATTGGTGTCACCAGCTACAGAGAGAGAAGATTAGAAATAGAGAGGAATGGAGGCGAACATTCCTGCAGCAATGAGTCTGAAAGCTGAGAAAGAGAATACAGATCAGTTAAGACACTGCTACGACATCACACTAATGGATCTTCATACACTAGAGTAACGAGTCTTCAGAAACAATACAATAGGTCATGTATGGAAGGGTTTATAACTAATGTTACTGTCATAGAATTTTATATAGAAAATGGCATTTAAAAAGCTCAGTGGTATCGTGAAACCGGCATATCATCTTTTGTTTCTACATCGAAAAATTAAATCATGATTAAATATGTATGCCACGAGTTCCCTCCACAACGAAGTGTAGACCATTTGAACATGTTTAATTTTACATTCTTCATACAAAGTATCACTGGTTCAGTGACATTAACATCTGAAGGGAAGAACATCTTAAGTTGGCTGTGTAACGAAAAAGCTGTTTGTATTTTCAGGCCATGTTTTGTTGCACTAATATATGAACAACGTGTAACAAGATGAATTAGGTGTAAATTTCTTATTTATTGTCTATCGGTTAATTTTTTTTAGGTATTACACACACGAATAATAGCAAAATTATTTATTGTTTAAATTAGCATATTTCGTTTATTGTTTAAATTAGCATATTTCGTGGGATCTGCTTTCTTTGTTTTTACTGCGCGGTCATATCAACTCGCCCAGATATTCTGCTATTGGTTTCTATCCAACTGTATCCAGTGATCATCATGTTTTCTAACGCATAACCTCTTATAGCATGTCCAAAAAAATGTGATTGTCTTTTCCTTAATATCTGCGATATTCATTAACTTTAATGAGATCTCATTCGTTTGCTTTTTATTTTCCTGAATGTCCGAATCAGAAGCTGAAACTACAATTCCTCGTAATTTATGTCTAACAGTGCTAATATTCGTTGTTAATGCTCCATTTATTATGAACTTCTTGACGTTCCTCTAACTCTGATATCTCCGTATTTTGCTTTCCTGTTAATATTGATCATGTGTGTGAACGTGTAAGTTTATGTAGCTCCTAAATTTCATTTCCTGCAGTAAATTATGAGTTAAGTATACATACTTTCTTATGGAGAAAGCAGTTATTTATGCATTTAATGACTGTGTTATATGGAGGCGTCGCTGTTAACGTGTATGTGGTGTTCAATTATGTATGTTTTAGTGATTGTAGATAAAGTTATCTGTGAAATTTACCACCTCATTTTGCTGAGAATACACGACAATCTCATAGCCAGATATTATACACCGTTTGACTGGCCTGGCATTGTCGGTCACATTGGTACATTTAACAGATCACATTTTTTCCCGTTTTCCTCTGAACGTTGCTTTATGTATTTCACAAACTGCACTGGTTATAACGAGCCAGCGTAAGGGACAAAGCAGTCCCCAGACTAGTTTGGCTGGAATCACCCCTGCCTAAGGCAAGGATCAATCCAGAGTCGCTCATGCCTAGTCATAGCACGCTCACAACGGGAAGGAAGCACTCTGGAATCATTGATGCCTAGACACGAAACACTATGCCTAACTTTATTGTGAAAATACTAATATATATATATATATAGTCATTAATTTTTGCAAGCCGTAACTAATTTAACTGGCAAATGAACACTCAGTGTGTATATGCTTTTAGCCGGCCTCTTGGTCCTATAAAACACATTTGTTAAAAGTTTTTTATGACTGAGAGGTTGAAATAAATCCGACCCATCCAGTGCTCATGAATCGTTCTGACCTTCTGTATTGTGCACCTAGGATATTCTTTCCTTCTTTCACTTTCTTCCATTGAATGACGCAAACTCATGCCAAATATAATATTATACAATTTATTCTAAGATGCCCGATGTAACTACCGAGGGTTATACATTTTACACGAACTGTACTGTTCAAAAAAAAAAAAGAAAGAAATACAACATTATTGTAGTCGTAATGGACACTAAATTTCAAACTTGTATCAGCATTTTATTTTACGGAATTAATGTTTCAATCGTGGCATGAAGAAACTTTAAGACTTTAACAATTAAATGATGCTCATTAAATTTGGTTTGGATTTTTATTCTTTGCGACTGAGGCCTCCAATTCAGTAAGGCGTATGACCCCCTCTGGCCTGTATCAGAGAACGACATCTCCTTGACATAGATCCGATTAGCCGTTGGATCTGTTGTTGTGGGATGGCTGCTCACTCTTCCCTCAGTGCAAGAGACAACTGTCGGAGATTGGTTGGTCTCGCTGGCGGACTTGTCTGTTGAGTTCATCCCATAAGTGTTCTATTGGGTTCATGTCTAATGACATGGATGGCCACGGAATGGTCTGGAAGTTGTTGTCAGCGAGGAACTGGTTGGTGAGTTGTGCCACATGAGATCGAGCGTTTTCCTTCTGAAAAATCGACTCTGCTGCAGCCAGATGTGGAAGGACGTGAGGACGAAGAATTTCAGCGACGTATCGTTGGGCATTCAGGCGTCCTTCGGTATCCACCAGGTACTCCTTTCCATGAAGTTGATCGTCCCCCCACACCATTACACCTCAACCACCATGTGGAGGAGCCTCATCCACGCAGTTCTGGGCGTAGCGCTCTCACGGACTCTACGGTAAACTCTTCTCCGTCAGTCGTGTCGCTGGAGCAGAAAGAATGGTTCATCACTAAACCCTTCTCCAATCATTCGCAACGGTCCATTGATGATGCTGCTTGGCCTACTGCAGTCGGTTCTAGCGATGCCGGTCCGTAAGAACAGGACCTGTGTAGGGTCTTCTAGCCCAAAGACTAGCGTCGTGCAGCCGGTTCCTGACCGTTTGATCTGAAATTCGACGAGTTGCTGTCATTGGTTGGACTGTTGAGGAAGCAGATGCAAATCGATTCCTGAGGTGACGCAGCTGTATGAAGCGGTCTTCGGCATGAGTTGTGACTTTGGGTCTTCCGCTGCCCGGCCGGTCTGCAGCTGATCCAGTTTCTTGAAATCGTCTCCAAAGGCGACTAATAGTGCTTCTAACAACATTAAATTGACTGGCAACTATACTTTGTGACTGTCCAATCTGTAAACGTCCAATGATGAAGATTCGTTGTTTTGTAGTGAGATGAGCCATACTTGTGCACTGAGTTTTCAAATGAAGTGATTCGAGGAGCGTCAATCTTTTTTAGGCATTCAATAACATGGTCAGTGAGTTTTGTGTTCAGTAAGTTTGACGGGATTCTCGTGAACCTTTCATGAGTTATTGTCAAAAATGCTGTTTTGACTAGTGTCGCTTTTCTGTGCTGATTGATTGATTGATTGATTGATTGATCTTTATTTCATGAATCATCTGCTGAGTACAATTCAGGCCAGCACATAAAGTTGATGTCCAAGAGAACGTTTCAGTCAATTTTCCCTTTCTGATCAGCAAACTTCAGCTTAAATCGCAACATCGTATTTGTTACGTCCAGTCTTGTGTCCACTGATTTTGTTGATGCAATTGTCGTTCTCGTCATTGACTCATCGTTACTCCGTGCATCATTAAAGTCATTTCAGCTGTAAAGTAGCTACTTTTGTATTACTATTGTCACTGAGAGAGAAAGAACGTTCATGGAGGCAAGTAAGTCTATGAAGTTAATAGCAAAACAGATGCAAAATTGACATAAACAGATGTGGAACAGTCGTGAATTAAAATGAGATAAAAGCTAACAGTAACATAAAAAAGAACATTATAACGGTGGGCAATTGGGGAAATTTACAAAGTGGTGCATAATTACAAGCATCAAAAGTTTACGTCTACACATAAACAGAAGAGAGGATCTTGTTTTAGAACATCAAGTTTTTAGCAAAGCTGCGAAGCAAGTTCTTTCCCATCGCAGCATATGCTTGTGAGACCTGGACACTTAACAAAACAGCTGAGAAACACATAAATACTTTTGAATATAAATGATACAGAAGAGCCCTTCAAATATAATGGACACAAAAAAAGAACACAAATATCCATACTACAAGAACTTAAAAGTGAAGAATGTTGGCTAGTTAAAAAAAGATTAAACAGAGAAAACTTAAATATTTTGGACATTAAAAGTCATGTGAATTTAGAGAAGATGGCACATTGGGAAAAAGAAAGAGAGGAAGACCAAGGCGAAGATGGTTGCAAGACATCGTTTATGATCTTCGAATGGACGCATCAGCAGCAGGGCATCTTGCTTACAACCGAGAGGCCTACAGGAGAGCTGTTAGGGAGGCAAAGTTCCGCAAGGGACATGTAAATGACTGATGAAGCAAGTTAAACAGCGCCACGGGGTTTTAGAAGAGTGCTACAGATATATGTATCATCTATGATAGTTCGTGGTTAACAATGAGGCCACACACTTTAGTTCCATGTTTGCTGAGTTTTGCCAGGACAACGATTCTCTACAATCTGGTCTCGATGCCCTAAAGAGTGCTTTGCATCAACCAAGCGAGTGAGATTTGCTGTTGTGTCAGGTAAGAGTAGAATTTAATTATGGCCCTAGTGCCACGTCAGAAATGTTCAGGTTCTACAGGCTTGAACCTGGAGAACATTTTTATCGGTTGAGCACTGCGAGAGCAGCACTACGTCAGTGGGATTGCAAAACTTTGGTTATATATTATTGATTCTGCTTATTATTTATTACGTCTCAATCATGTTCTTGTTAAAATGGTTCTTATGTGGCTTGGGTGGAAATCCTAATTTCCTACCTCTTTCACATCCCGACTATCCAAAACTTTACTACTCTCTGTCTGGAACACGGCTAATCTTTAGCCTACAGTATGGAATGGGGCCCCAGGTTACACTTCACGTGGCCCCTGCTTCCATACCACCCACCCCCAACCAGCATTCAACCCAGGATCTTTTCCTTCATGGCCAGTTTTCTTGAATCCACTACATTTTCCACCCCACCCCCACCCCTTTGCAGACTTGAAACCCCTACTTCTAAATAATCCTTCTCCTGTCATACAAATCCATCCACCACGAACAATAAATTACAATAATCCTAACAACTTTTTTATCAAACCAAACAAGAAAATACTTTATTACTATAAATAGCACTGCAAAACCAAACAGACTGTTCCCCAACGAAACCCCACATAAACAGATCCATTACACATAACTGAACACATAATCTCAAAGTACCTCTTTTACAGCTGCAGTTACAGATAGGCTCTCCCGTCCCTCAGAACGGAATCAACACAAGCAGATCCTCTTCTCCTCAACAGCACATAAACACCCAAACCCCAGGCAGGGGTTGTCAGTAACCATCAACAACACTTAATTGCTAAATATATGTGAACAACAGAAATGTACTCAGAGTAGATAACAAGTTAGTGGAGGAGGTCAACGAATTTGTATACCTTGGCAGCAGAGTAGTAGAAAATGGAGACAGCACAGAGGACATCAACAGCAGACTTACTAGAGCAAACCAGGCTTTTGCAATGCTGCAGAATATATGGAAATCAAATAAACTAAGCATAAATATAAAAATCAGGATATTTAAGAGTAATGTTCTAAGTGTACTACTCTATGGAAGTGAATGCTGGAAAATCACCAAAACCATAGAAAACAAGTTGAATTCTTTCCAGACTAAATGTTTACGAAGAATTAGAAAAATATTTTGGCCAAACACCATAAGAAATAACATCTTATTAGCAGAAATGCAGATGAAACCACTGACAACAATTATTGAGGAAAGACGATGGCGATGGTTGGGACATGTGCTCCGAGTGACTGACAACTCACTACCAAAAATAGCACTAAGATGGACACCACAGGGGAGCAGAAGTAAGGGTAGACCAAAAGAGACATGGAGAAGAACAACAGAAAGGATGTTGAGAAATAGAGGGCTCACCTGGGCAAGAGCAGAAAAAAAGGCGAAGGACAGGCATTTGTGGAAAACCCTTGCGGAAGCCCCATGTGCCCTGGGCACTTAAGGTTCAGAGAGAGAGATATATATATTAAAAGAACACATAATTATCTTCTGGCTCAAAAATAAGAGAATTACACTCACATGGATTCATCCCAGTTTATACACAATGCGACAAAATGTGAGCCACAAGAAACAGCATTCCCATCACGCTATAAATAACACACCAAGTTACATGTCTCTTCCAAACAACATTTGCCTACCAAAATAGCTCAAGCAAAGTATGTTGCACAACTTAAATCTTCAAGGCAAAAATTGCAATTCATAACTCATTGGTCTTCTTATCCTAAACTAGTTAGTTAATAAAATGAAAATGTCACACTTACGACTGCTGACACTATATTTTACCTGGACATTACCTGGCACTTACAATCACGCACAGATAATAACTCACACAAACGAGGCGGCTGGAGCATCACTCTGAGATCATCGCTGACAAGACAGTCATAGTCACGACCCCAATATCTCAATCATAATATTTGTGATTTCAAGGCAATGGACAAAACTTCCCCAGTATACAAAATACTGCCGGCCATACGCCTAGACGAGACACCAACTGACTAAGCAAAAAACCTAACACATTCTCGGTTACCTGTCTACCTATCACTTGCTCGAACACGTTTGCATGCACCCCAGATTTACGAACGGACCGTGAGTTTGGTCATCGCGACCAGTCGTGTCATCAGACCCCGCCCGTTCACATGATCCTGAAGTACGAGAAGGATAGAGAGAAATGCAGAAGGGATAAAAATTGCCAGAGAAAATAAGCTAATCAAGGCAGAAGGTGGTCCATCCTATGCAACAGGGCATATCTAAGGTATTATTTATGAGACTTGTTATATAAAAGTAAGTGATAATTTATCTTTCTTTCTGTTTTTCTTCAAATTCTAGTATTCATGCTTTTGTGGCACTGGGTATATCTCCCTAAATATCTCCCCCGATTTTTTCTCCAAACTCTTTGAAATTTGAACAGGGTAGTCTTCACGATGCTGCTCCAGGGTGGCAAAGGCTTTTTATAATAAAATCAGTTTCTATTTGACAACATCCCCATTGTACCCTTTAAGTTTTGTTTCCGCTGTACCCTGCTAGGGAAACAAAATCAGTTTGAAACTTGATTTTACTTATATGAAAAAAATCTTTTGTCACATGGTAGTGAATATATTACAAGTATTTCCTCACAATCTGAGCTGGTTTCCACATAAACTGTTCCTTAAATATTATTTCTAATGTGATATTAAATTCTATTCAAAGGGGCATTTAAACTTCATTTGTACTCACAAATCTTCAGAGGGTTCACAATTCGCATTTTTAAAAATCAAAAATGTATATTTGTGACCTTAAAGAACTATAAAGAGCATAAAAAATTGGATTGGCCATGTTTTGGTAATTTTTTTTTCTGCCAACCATCGCCTTAAGGAGCGACTGACTTACTAATCACCAAAGCCAGTATTGCCAAAACCGTCTTGCTATGTTAGGGCTGCTTCTGGCCGAGTTAATAGATCGTTGCCCTCTCGTGTCTAGACGATAGGTCCTCCCACTGAAATCTGGGACTCCAGTCACAGTCATTCTCTTGCTATTTTTCCTTGTGTCACGTCTAACGTGAATGCCTACAATTTTTCTGGGCTAATCACTCAAACTTTGTACCAAAATGTTATCGTGCGTAAATCTTCTTGTTTCCAACCTGAGTGATATGAGTATCGCAGTAATGTAAAGTAATATGAATATCGGAGTAATGTAAAAGTGATATGAGTATCGGAGTAAAGTAAAAGTGATATGAGTATCGGAGTAATGTAAAAATGATATGAGTATCGGAGTAATGTAAAGTGCGATTTGCTCACTCTGTTTGGGGAGAAGTAAAATGGCCAGTGAGTAGGAGAGACGTTCATTTGAGAGAAGCAGCAAGGAAATCTGTCCGAGGAGAGCAAGGAAAGCTTCAGGCAGCAGCAATGTCTAGTCTAAGAAGATTATCTTTCGAATCTGAGAAGGCTTAGAATCTGTTCTGCTCACAGGCGATTTAGTGACTGCAGGCTCACCAGCCTGGACGCTGGACGCTGGACCCTGGACGCTGGACGCCTGTTGTTTGTTAGTGAGAAAGCGCGGAAAGTGGGAAGGGAAAAATATTTGATTTGGTCGGATAGATCTTGCTGAAGGTGAGACCAGGGTGTCATGGTATGGTTCCAAGCTTGACCTCATTCTCTCCCCCTGCCCAACCCAGGCCCCCCCCCCCCTTCCGGTTTACTAGCATAAAAAGAAATAATAACAATTAGATAAAACCTAATCCCTCAGTAATTTGATATCAGATCATGCAAGTTCTCAGCTGGAACTTTTGCAGTTCCTAAAGTAAATAATCTTCAGAATAGACCATCGAATGTATGGATCACTTTCAGGGTTTTTAATAACCTCCTCTGCCCTGCTGCAGTAGCTGCATGCAAAAAGGGGTTTTAACAAAATAAAAGGGGCAACTTTGGTGCAAAAATCGTATATTTAGTCTATGAGTAATAAACATTTAAAGTGCTTCCTGCTCGATGGGAATGTATGACGCCCCCGGGTAGCAATGACTCCCGAAAAAGAACCGTGTCTTAAGCAGGAATGAGTCTGGAGTCGCTTTTGCCTGGAATGCTTCGTGCCTGTTACATGGGTTCTGAAATATGTTGTTCCCCACGAGTATCTTTACTGCCGTTCCCATAATTCTCTTGTTAGCGTGGACAATATGACAACAAAACTGAAAAGTAATCTGGGGATAAATTGTTATTGTTTAATAGCATATAAATGATATGAGAGGCTATGTAGCTTACCAGTGAGAGTAAGTCAACGTATATAAACAAGTTTTGCTTTCAAATCTTGACCACTGTCTGTCTCTGTATTGTCTGTGTATGTATCCTGTCTACCTGATTATTTGTCTTCCTCATTGCTATCCATCCATCCATCCATCCATCCATCCATCCTGTCTGCCTGCCTGCCTACCTGTCTTTCTGTCTGTCTTTCAATTTGCTAGTCTATGTATTTTTGACTACGTCCCTTCACCTTAGGATATCGTTGTCCCTGTTCGTTCATTAACCCATCTGTCTGTTTAACATCCCATTCGTTTGTCTATTTCTAAGTGTCTGGTTTTTTTTTGTTCCATCTACATGTTTGTCTATCTCCGTCTTTTTGTTCTCTGTTTGTGTCTATATTTTTCATTCTTCTATTCATCTGTATGTCTGTATATATCTGTCTGGGAAAAGCCCCCATTATTCAGTCAAATTCTTAGAAAATTATAACGAACATTACAAAATGTTCACAAACGAAAAAAAAGTTTATTTTGAATATTTGTTTACTCTGATAGGACATTGTGGCTGTATAGCGAAAACAGATGCTAGCTGTCAGTGCAACAGATTTCCATCGAAATTGTTGTCTCCTCTACATACTGGTTTCTGTTGACAGCATTCTGGGTAGCTCTTTGTGAGGTCTCGGGCAAGATAACAGCGGCTTTTGTCGTAGTCAAACTTCATTGGTGAGCAACTGTTGAAAACTGATTCAGTCACATCCAAATGTCAACGAAACAAACAGAAACAAAAATGTAATTAAAATGGAAAGCCTAAAACAGGCATTCACAAAGCCTATAGTGTTCATTTTGCAACTTCTTCAATGATCGCATAATTTCCAACGACTATACCAAAATCATCGAATCTTACTCCATCTGATTTGTTGTTTCAGTAGAGGTTACATATGAAAAAGGTTTACAGAAGTCTTCCATAGACATTTGCGCGACTTTGAAAGAGAGGGGGGGGGGGTGGAATTTCAGAAATGAAATCTACATCTTCGACTGTGGCCTTGTCAAAAAAGGGCATTGGTCGCGCTGAATCATTTACTTGACTTGCTGTCCGACGTACCCAAATTCGGCCTGGGGGTATTTTTTTTAGAATGGAACTCACCTTCCCACTGCGATCTGTATTATTGTTTATTTCCAGGGGCATCAATGGGAGGCAGAATAAGGTCTTGGTCAGTTATGATTTGCAGCTCTGACGCAAACAATCAGCTAGAGGTCCTATGTCATTCAGACGAACACTTCAACGAAGGTAAATGAAAATGATGCGGAGAGGTTCAACTAAATCTGGATGGATATTTGCTGAAACAAAAGGTAAATCTAATTCTTCAGTAGTTCACGATGGAAAGTGGGCTCATGGGTTTTCTGCTCTTTATTCCAGATCTGTGCGTCATTAAAATAATCTGGTTAAATATTTATCATGTTTATTCTATAAACTTTAAAACAAATACACTTTCTGAGATAAGTAACTTAACTAATAAACGTTTTACATCAGACTAAAGCACCAAACTAAGAGTCTACATTAGCTGTTGATTGAAAATATCACTTCTTGTCCTACCATTCGGTAAGTAATTTCTAAATATGACAGGAGTGGTTAAACGTATTTGACAGCTCGGCAAATCTTTTTTACTGACTGTATTATTTGTAGACGGGAGTTTATGTCGATATTGTAATAGCGAAAAACAGTTGGTAGTGCAGTTTAAAATGTCAAGGTTATTTAGTAGCAGAAAACAGTAAAAAGGCAGTGAAATGATAAGGTTATAATGGAAATGAAGCCAGTGAAATGATAAGATAATGAAATAAGGTCATGTAGGGTCTAAAGATAGTGTGTTTGCTGTGATAATGGTGATTTTAGAAGGTTTTTAATAGAAAGTCTAAATACCCCAATAGTTCATATCCTTTTTCAAGACAGCGAATTAATTGGCAGCCTTCAATGGACCACTTGTCGCCTGGTTTGTGGTTGTCTGGACATGGATCTGAATACAAGTAATTACATACTAATGAGTGTGAGAATTAATTAAATTTACTAATTTCTTATTTTTCATTTTTATAACCTCATTAGAAGTGTTGACAACATGATGACACTAAGCAAAGTCATTAAGTCCGATGAGGAGTGGTTCATATTGGATTTTTATGAAGTCCTGTCGTTGACTCAAAAGGTAGGCTTCTTTGTGGACTTGTACTTTCGCCTCAAGTGAGTGGACCTCATCTACTGGACTGACTGAGGGAGCTTAGTAGTCTCCTAGTAGAAGCATCACGAAGAGACAGCATGGGGACTTTGCCAACCTTTGTTCATTAAACTTGGCAACCGCATCGCTAATCTAGCAACTTTTCTCACAAGTTCAGGCAGCAGTCACTGCGACTTTTGTCAGCGCAGATATTTCTCCTTGCTGTCACCGATATGACGAGTCATGTAATAGATTTATAGAATGAAATCAATAAATTTGTGCGTAGATTTATTACTCCTTTTCAGTCAGATGCTTGCATATCACGTGGTGGGCATTAGGCACGCATAAATGATGAGAAAGAAAAGTTGTGAGAGAAGAATGAGATGAGTGGTGATAGTTGAACTTTGAGTTTCGGATAGGGTAGTTCATAAGTTAGATTGTCTGTGAAAATATGTAGCTGTATAGTGTGATAGATTAGTAAAATAGAAATGTGATAGAAGTTCTCTGCTGTCGACGAAGTCTGTTGACGTCAGTAGTCGCTTGGAACTTATTAGTTGAACGTATATGTTGTTGGAACTTATGTGTTGTCTTGAGTTGGAACTTCGCCCTGTCATGTCTTCTTGGATCGTATAATGCCACTGTTATACCCGTCACATTGTTCATTGTCATCGTCACCCCGTGCACCAATAAAATCTTCATAACTTTGTATCGCTGCTCTCTCTCTCTCTCTCTGAACCTTAAGTGCCCAGGGCACATGGGGCTTCCGCAAGGGTTTTCCACAAATGCCTGTCTTTCGCCTTTTTTTCTGCTCTTGCCCAGGTGAGCCCTCTATTGCTCAACATCCTTTCTGTTGTTATTCTCCATGTCTCTTTTGGTCTACCCTTACTTCTGCTCCCCTGTGGTGTCCATCTTAGTGCTATTTTTGGTAGTGAGTTGTCAGTCATTCGGAGCACATGTCCCAACCATCGCCAGCGTCTTTCCTCAATAATTGTTGTCAGTGGTTTCATCTGCATTTCTGCCAATAAGATGTTATTTCTTATGGTGTTTGGCCAAAATATTTTTTTAATTCTACGTAAACATTTAGTCTGGAAAGAATTCAACTTGTTTTCTATGGTTTTGGTGATTTTCCAGCATTCACTTCCATAGAGTAGTACACTTAGAACATTACTCTTAAATATCCTGATTTTCATATTTATGCTTAGTTTATTTGATTTCCATATATTCTGTAGCATTGCAAAAGCCTGGTTTGCTCTAGTAAGTCTGCTGTTGATGTCCTCTGTGCTGTCTCCATTTTCTACTACTCTGCTGCCAAGGTATACAAATTCGTTGACCTCCTCCACTAACTTGTTATCTACTCTGAGTACATTTCTGTTGTTCACATTTTGCTTCATTAACTTTGTCTTTCCTACGTTGATCTTTAGTCCTATGTTGTTTGCATTCTGGGTTAACTTGTTTATTTTATCTTGCATATCTTTGTGACTGCTTGATAATAGACAAATGTCGTCCGCAAAGTCAAGGTCCTCCAGCACTGTGTTAAGGGTCCATTGTAATCCTCTGCGTTTGTCTGATGTTGCCTCCTTCATTAACCAGTCTACTACCCAAGATAAATAATGTTGGTGATAGTACACATCCCTGTTTCACTCCTGTTTGTACCCTAAAGCTGCTGGAGGTATGTTCTCCACAGATAACTTTGCACTGAAAACACTCGTATAGGGCTTTGATTACATTACTATCTTATGGGGGAGGCCATGCCATCTTAGGATTTTCCACAGTGCATCTCTGTTGACACTGTCAAAGGCTTTCTCAAAATCTATGAATAATGCATATGTTGTGCTATGCCATTCATTTGCCTGTTCTAATATTTGTCTAAGTACAAATACATGGTCTATGCATGATCTTCCTTTCCTAAATCCTGCCTGCTCTTTCCGAAGTTTTTCCTCAAGTGTTGGTACAATTCTGTTGATGATTATTCTGCAAAATACTTTACTAGTGAGTGGCAGTAGGGTAATGCCTCTCCAGTTCCCGCAATCTCTGAGGTCACCCGTCTTTGGTAGTTTTACTATAAGACCAGTTTTCCACTCCTCTGGGGCTTTTTCTAAATCCCAAATTTGTTGTAATATCCGGCAAAGTTGTTTTGGTGTTTCTGTTTCTTCTGCTTTCAACATCTCAGCAGTCACTTCATCTTCACCTGGTGCCCTGTCTGATTTTAGCATCTTTATCGCCTCTTTTACTTCATTTATTGTTATTGGTCATGTATTGATGTTTAGTTCCGCTTTTGCTTCAGGTATATCTATTGCTTGTGCTGCTTGTGTTCTGTTTAGTAGGGTGTTAAAGTGTTCCCTCCATCTTTCAATTTTTCTCTTTCTCCACTGACCAGTTGTCCATTTTGTGTTCTTACTGCACTTTCACATCTTGTATTGAAGTTACCTGTCATCTGCTTTGTGATTTTATATATGGTTTTCATGTCATTTGTATATGCTGCTTTCCTGCTGTCTCTGCTAAGTTGTCATAATACTGACGTTTATCTTGACGGCATGATTCCTTCACTTCTTTGTCTTTTTGTGCATAATTACTTAAAACTCGTTCTTTAAGCCGTTGTGATTTGGTGTTCAGTAATTTTTTCTTGATTTCTTTTCTTTGCTCTATCTTTTCCCATGTGGTCTCACTTATCCATTCCTCTTTTCTCCTTTTCCGATATCCCAGCACCTCTTTTGCTGTTTCCTGTAGTGTTTTATTGAACTCTAATATGGACATTTCTGCTTCGTCTTGTAGGACACTGAAGCGGTTCTTAAGTATTATTGAGAATTCATTTCTTGTTTGCTGGTCTATCAGTTTTCTTGTATCAAAATGTATCTTTCTGTGTTCTCCGATTCTGGCTTTCCTGAATTTTGTATTGCTGCTACTGTGCTGCTATTTTCCACTGAGAGAATGGTTGTTCCTGGGAAAGTAAGTCTGTGAAGTGAGTAGTTAAACAGACGTAGAAAGAGATTGAGCTCGACTGTAGTTGAAAGAG